>JBBDGP010001594.1:0-1402500 GCA_037952835.1 Lithobates septentrionalis
GATCCCTCCGCACACTAACCCCCCATCCCCCGCACAGACATGGGGTGTCCCCCGCACACAGGTCCGCAGTCCGGGGCCCCGGAGAAGTTCTTACTTGTGAGCTGTCAGTGGCTGTCATCCATCCGAGCGGAGTGTCCCCCGTCCTCTCCCCGGGTACCGGGGCTCCTCATCCCTCCTGCAGCCCCCGGAATATCCGTGCCATGCGGGGGGTGAGATGTCGGGGTCCCGGCGGGGGGTGAGTGTCCGATCCCCGGGATCACAGCAGCTGCTGCAGGCCAATTCACACCCAGCCTGTCCTCCGTACACCGGAACGGAGACCGCCCCCGCCCTCTGATTGGAGGCCATTACACTACATGTCAGTCCATGAATGGTAATGACTCCGCCCTCCACCCAGAGCCCGCCCCTCTGCATCACACATCAGTGCCCGGTCCCTGCACAGGACATCCTTCTCCCGACACAGCCTGGGACTCACCATCTCATACACACCTACCTACCTACCCCACCTACCTACCTACCTACCCCACCTACCTACATACCTACCCCACCTACCTACCTACCCCACCTACCTATCTACCTACCCCACCTACCTGCATACCTACCCCACCTACCTACCTACCTACCCCACCTACCTACATACCTACCCCACCTACCTACCTACCCCACCTACCTATCTACCTACCCCACCTACCTGCATACCTACCCCACCTACCTACCTACCCCACCTACCTACCTACCCCACCTACCTACCCCACCTACCTACCTACCTACCCCACCTACCTACCCCACCTACCTACCTACCCCACCTACCTACATACATACCCCTACCTACCTACCTACCTACCTACCTACCCCACCTACCTACCTGCCCCACCTACCTACATACCTACCCCACCTACCTACCTACCCCACCTACCTACCCCACCTACCTACCTACCTACCTACCCCACCTACCTACCTACCCCACCTACCTACCTACCCCACCTACCTACATACCTACCCCACCTACATACCTACCCCACCTACCTACCTACCCCACCTACCTACCTGCCCCACCTACCTACATACCTACCCCACCTACCTACCTACCCACCTACCTACCCCACCTACCTATCTACCTACCCCACCTACCTACATACCTACCCCACCTACCTACCCCACCTACCTACCTACCCCACCTACCTACCTACCTACCCCACCTACCTACATACCTACCCCACCTACCTACCTACCCCACCTACCTACCTACCTACCTACCCCACCTACCTACATACCTACCCCACCTACCTACCTACCTACCTACCTACCCCACCTACCTATCTACCTACCCCACCTACCTACATACCTACCCCACCTACCTACCTACCCCACCTACCTACCTACCTACCTACCTACCTACCCCACCTACCTACCTACCTACCAACCTACCTACCCCGCCTACCTATCTACCTACCTACCCCACCTACCTACATACCTACCCCACCTACCTACCCTACCTACCCCACCTACCTACCTACCCCATCTCATACACACCTACCTACCTACCCCACCTGCCTACCTACCTACCTACCCCACCTACCTACCTACCTACCTACCCCATCTCATACACACCTACCTACCCCACCTGCCTACCTACCTACCCCACCCACCTACCTACCTACCCCATCTCATACCCACCTACCTACCCACCTACCTACCCCACCTACCTACCTACCTACCTCATCTCATACACACCTACCTACCCTACCTACCTACCCCATCTCATACACACCTACCTACCTACATACCCTACCTACCTACCTACCCCATCTCATACACCCTACCTACCTACATACCCCACCTACCTACCTACCCCATCTCATACACACCTACCTACCTACCTGCCAACCTACCTACCCTATCTCATACCCACCTACCTACCTACCCCATCTTATACACACCTACCTACCCCATCTCATACACACCTACCTACCCCACCCACCCACCTACCTACCCACCCCACCACCTACCCCACCTACCTACCCACCCCACCTACCTACCTACTCCACCTACCTTACCTACCTACCCCATCTCATACACACCTACCTACCTACCCCATCTCATACACACCTACCTACCCTACCTACCTACCTACCTACCCCATCTCATACACACCTACCTACCTACATACCCTACCTACCCCATCTCATACACACCTACCTACCTACATACCCTACCTACCTACATACCCACCTACCTACCTACCCCATCTCATACCCACCTACCTACCTACCCCATCTCATACCCACCTACCTCATCTCATACACACCTACCTACCCTACCTACCTACCTACCTACCCAATCTCATACACACCTACCTACCTACATACCCTACCTACCTAGCTACCCCATCTCATACACACCTACCTACCTACATACCCCACCTACCTACATACCTACCTACCTACCCCATCTCATACACACCTACCTACCCTACCTACCCCACCTACCCTACCTACCTAACTAACCACCTACCTACCCCATCTCATAACCACCTACATACCCTACCCCATCTCATACCCACCTACCTACCTACCCCATCTCATACCCACCTACCTACCCCATCTCATACCCACCTACCTACCTACCCCATCTCATACCCACCTACCTACCTACCCCATCTCATACCCACCTACCTACCTACCCCATTTCATACACACCTACCCTACCTACCTACCCCATCTCATACACACCTACCTACCTACCTAACCACCTACCTACCCCATCTCATACCCTCCTACCTTCCCCACCTACCTACCTACCCCATCTCATACCCACCTACCCACCCACCTACCTACCCCACCCACCTACCTACCCCACCTACCTATCTTCCCCGCCTACCAACCTACCCACCCCACCCATATTCCATACCCACCCTACCTACCTACCTACCTACCTACCCTATCCCATGCCCACCTACATACCTACCTACCTACCCAACCTACATACCTACCTACCTCATCTCATACCCACCTACCACACCTCATACCCACCTACCACATCTCATACCCACCTACCTACCCATCATTGTCCATGCATCACATCTTATACCCACCCACCACTGTGCATGCATCACATCTCATACCCACCTACCTACCCACCACTGTCCATGCATCAAATCTTATGCCCACCCACCTACCTACCCACCTACCTACCACTGTCCATACATCACATCTCTTACCCACCTACCTACCCACCACTGTTCATGCATCACCTCTTATACCCACCTACCCACCACTGTCCATACATCACATCTCATACCCACCTACCTATCCACCCACCACTGTCCATACATCACATCCCATACCCACCTACCCACCACTGTCCTCACATCTCATATCTACCTACCTACCTACCACTGTCCTCACATCTCATACCTACCCACCCACCATTGTCCATACATCACATCTCATACCCACCAACCCACCACTCTCCTCACATCTCATACCTACCTAGCTACCTACCTACCCAACACTGTACATACCTCATATCTCATACCCACCCAGTACAATACAAGACTGTCCATGTATGACATGTGTCACCCAATACTGTCCATCAGGGCTGGTGCAAAGATTTTTGATACTCTAGGCAGACCAAATTTTTCCGCCCCCTTGGCTCCGCCCCTGACTCCCCCCCATTTGTCCTGGCCATGTGACCTACCTGACCCCTACACCAACCTACCTGACCATTACACTGACCTACCTGACCCCTACACTGACCTACCTGAGAATTACACTGACCCCTATACTGACCTACCTGAACCCTACACTAACCTAACTGAGCATTACACTGACCTATCTGACCCCTATACTGACCTACCTGATGCCTATACTGACCTACCTGACCCCTACACTGAGCTACCCGTCAACTGCACTGACCTACCTGCCCCTTACACTGACCTACCTGACCCCTACACCGACCCACCTAACTCCTACACTGACCTACCTGCCCCTTACACTGACCTACCTGACCTCTACACTAATCTACCTAACACCTACACTGACCTACCTGACCACTGCACTAACCTACCTGCCCCTTACACTGACCTACCTGACTACTGCACTGACCTACCTGACCACTACACTGACCTACCTGATTCCTAATACAATGTCAGTGTTCTTCACTCACTGGGGCTCTGCTCTACCTGCCCCTGTGCCTCCAGGCTTCAGCTGTCCCCAGCCCTGGAGTGCCCACTAATCTGCCCCGATCAGGCTATAGCACACGCTGCCGCTGTACAGAACAGGCCGGGAGGGAGAGCGGCCTCTACGAATTGCGGTGAGCCGGGGTCACATGACTCGGAATATGAATAACATATTGGGTAGAGCTGGCTGTACTGGGACATCAATCACCAGAGACTTAGAGAGAGAGAGACAGACAGGTCACTGATCATAGAGGCGGCGGAGCGCAGGGGATGTGCGATTCCATTCCATCAGGACACAGTTCTCAAGTGCTGTGCTGCGCCTGTGACACCACTTATGGATGGAGCGGCTGTCGCCTGAACTAGTCACATGCTGCAGACAGAGGCATCCCCTGTATACAGTCAGCACCGCACTGACTTACATAGCGCAGAGCCTGGCGGGAGACAGAGAGTAGGGAAACCAGCAGCCAGGCGCCCTAGGTGGCTGCCTAGTTTGCCTAATAGTAGCCCCGGTGCTCTGCCGAGAAAGTTCCGCTCGGCGGATAAGGACCCCCCTCTACTGCGCAGGCGCTGCGCCTGCACAGTAGGATCCGGCGGAAATAGCCGAAGGTGAATAGCTGAAAATCAGCTGTACACGGCGATTGTAAGAGGGCCCCTCGCGGGCTCGCTTCGCTCGCCATGCTTCGGGCACGGCCTCGCTTCGCTCGGCTCTTTTTGATTCCCCCTCTAGGTCCACTTGGATGGTGGGGAAGGAACCTGGACCCAGAGCGCAGGCGCCGTGTACAGCTGATTGAAGAGTTTGAGCTTCGGCTATCTCCGGCGGCTGACAGTAGTCCGTACTCCTACGCCTGCGCAGTACAGGGGGGGTCCTTATCCGCTGAGGGAACTTTCTTGGCAAGAAAAGGGCCCTTCTGTCCATGTATGACATGTGTCACCCAATACTGTCCATGTATGACATGTGTCACCCAATACTGTCCATGTATGACATGTGTCACCCAAAACTGTCCATGTATGACATGTGTCACCCAATACTGTCCATGTATGACATGTGTCACCCAATACTGTCCATGTATGACATGTGTCACCCAAAACTGTCCATGTATGACATGTGTCACCCAATACTGTCCGTGTATGACATGTGTCACCCAATACTGTCCATGTATGACATGTGTCACCCAAAACTGTCCATGTATGACATGTGTCACCCAATACTGTCCATGTATGACATGTGTCACCCAAAACTGTCCATGTATGACATGTGTCACCCAATACTGTCCATGTATGACATGTGTCACCCAATACTGTCCATGTATGACATGTGTCACCCAAATACTGTCCGTGTATGACGTGTGTCCATGTATGACATGTGTCACCCAAAACTGTCCATGTATGACATGTGTCACCCAATACTGTCCATGTATGACATGTGTCACCCAATACTGTCCATGTATGACATGTCACCCAAAACTGTCCATGTATGACATGTGTCACCCAATACTGTCCGTGTATGACGTGTGTCACCCAAAACTGTCCATGTACGACATGTGTCACCCAATACTGTCCGTGTATGACGTGTGTCACCCAAAACTGTCCATGTATGACATGTGTCACCCAAAACTGTCCATGTATGACATGTGTCACCCAATACTGTCCATGTATGACATGTGTCACCCAATACTGTCCATGTATGACATGTGTCACCCAAAACTGTCCATGTATGACATGTGTCACCCAATACTGTCCGTGTATGACGTGTGTCACCCAAAACTGTCCATGTACGACATGTGTCACCCAATACTGTCCGTGTATGATGTGTGTCACCCAAAACTGTCCATGTATGACATGTGTCACCCAATACTGTCCGTGTATGACGTGTGTCACCCAATACTGTCCGTGTATGACGTGTGTCACCCAAAACTGTCCATGTATGTCATGTGTCACCAATACTGTCCATGTATGACATGTGTCACCCAATACTGTCCATGTATGACATGTGTCACCAATACTGTCCATGTATGACATGTGTCACCCAATACTGTCCATGTATGACATGTGTCACCCAATACTGTCCATGTATGACATGTGTCACCAATACTGTCCATGTATGACATGTGTCACCCAATACTGTCCATGTATGACATGTGTCACCAATACTGTCCGTGTATGACATGTGTCACTCAATACTGTCCATGTACGACATGTGTCACCCAATACTGTCCATGTATGACGTGTCACCCAATACTGTCCATGTATGACGTGTGTCACCCAATACTGTCCATGTATGACGTGTGTCACCCAATACTGTCCATGTATGACGTGTGTCACCCAATACTGTCCATGTATGACGTGTGTCACCCAATACTGTCCATGTATGACGTGTGTCACCCAATACTGTCCATGTATGATGTGTGTCACCCAATACTGTCCATGTATGACATGTGTCACCCAATACTGTCCATGTATGACATGTGTCACCCAATACTGTCCATGTATGACCAAGTACTGTTCATGTATGACATGTGTCACCCAGTAATAATAATCCCATAATCTGATCAAGTCTCATATTAATACCATAATCTGATTGAATCTCAAAAATCTCATAATCTGATTGAATCGAATAATCTGATCAAATCGAATGATCTGATCGAATCTCATAATATGATCGAATCTCATCTGAGCAAATCGAAGAATCTGATTGAATCTCATAATAATAATCTCGTACTCTGATGGAATCTCATAATAATAATCTGATGCTCTGATCGAATTTCATAATAATCCCATAATCTGATCAAATCTCATAATAACAACCTCTTACTCTGTTCGAATCTCATAATAATAATACCATAATCTGGTCAAATGTCATAATCTGATCGAATCTCATAAAAACAATCTCTTACTCTGAGCGAATCTCATAATAATAATCCCATAATATGATCAAGTCCCATAATATTAATATCATAATCTGATCGAATCTCATAATAATAATAATGCCATAATATGATCAAGTCCCATAATATTAATATCATAATCTGATCGAATTGAATAATCTAAACGAATTTCATAATAATAATCTCATAATCTGAAATACAATCATTAATAAAGTATCTCAGTGCTGCCAATGGATGAAAATGATTGATAATATCCTGTCCTGGCCGATCAATTTGTCTAATCTAATCTGATTTAAACAGAGTTTCAATCAATCAGAAGGGAAGTTATAGCTTTTCGATTGTTTGCAGATTCATTGTTCCACATTGATCGGATAAAGAAATCGTAGTGTGTGTGACCACCATTGGGATTCAATCATCCAGAGGAAGATGTCGGGTAAAGTGACCCCCTCCATACTAAAAACAAAGACGTGTATTGTACGGCAGAGGCGGAAGCCCCCCTTAAGGTGATCTATACAATCTGATTGTACAACCTCCTGTAGGTGTGGCCTCAGCTTTGTAGGACAAGGGTCTGCCTGGTTAGATACAATAGAATGGATTGTTTAGGAGCGGTAAAGCCAAAACGGGTTGTACAATCAGATTGTAAAGTGTATGGGCAGCCACTGTTATTTGACCCCAACCAATCAGAGGACAATGATTGGACAACCTGATTGTAAAGGCCAGCTTTATCCACCATATAAAAAAAAAAGTATGACTTTTATATGAATTTGATTGGATTTGCAGCAGGGAGAGTATGGAAATGTTTTCCTGTGTGATTGAAGGACGGCTGTACAGGAATATTCAATATGGCAGAGCAAAGATCAATGACAAGAAGCAAAGTAATGTAACCATAGCAACCGGATTCCAGGTCAATGGAGGACGTCAGTAATGTGAATTATCATATAGATTTACACACAGTATCTCACAAAAGTGAGTACACCCCTCACATTTGTGTAAATATTTTATTCTATCTTTTCATGTGACAACACTGAAGAAATGACACTTTGCTACAATGTAAAGTAGTGAGTGTACAGCTTGTATAACAGTGACAATTTTCTGTCCCCTCAAAATAACTCAACACACGGCCATTAATGTCTAAACCACTGGCAACTAAAGTGAGTACACCCCTAAGTGTCCAAATTGGGCCCAAAGTGTCAATATTTTGTTTGGCCACCATTATTTTCCAGCACTGCCTTAACCCTCTTGGGCATGGAGTTCACCAGAGCTTCACAGGTTACCACTGGAGTCCTCTTCCACTCCTCCATGATGACATCACAGAGCTGGTGGATGTTAGAGACCTTGCGCTCCTCCACCTTCAATTTAAGGATGCCCCACAGATGATCAATAGGGTTTAGGTCTGGAGACATGCTTGGCCAGTCCATCACCTTTACCCTCAGCTTCTTTGGCAAGGCAGTGGTCATCTTGGAGATGTGTTTGGGGTCATTATTATGTTGAAATACTGCCCTGCGCCCCAGTCTCTGAAGGGAGGGGATCATGCTCTGCTTCAGTATGTCACAGTACATGTTGGCATTCATGGTTCCCTCAATGAACTGTAGCTCCCCAGTGCCGGCAGCACTCATGCAGCCCCAGACCATGACACTCCCACCACCGTGCTTTACTGTAGGCAAGACACACTTGTCTTTGTACTCCTCACCTGGTTGCCCCCACACACGCTTGACACCATCTGAACCAAATAAGTTTATCTTGGTCTCATAAGACCACAGGACATGGTTCCAGTAATCCATGTCCTTAGTCTGCTTGTCTTCAGCAAACTGTTTGTGCGTTTTCTTGTGCATCATCTTTAGAAGAGGCTTCCTTCTGGGATGACAGCCATGCAGACCAATTTGATGCAGTGTGCGGCGTATAGTCTAAGCACTGACAGGCTGCCCCCCCCCCCCACCCCTACAACCTCTGCAGCAATGCTGGCAGCACTCATAGGTCTATTTCCCAAAGACAACCTCTGGATATGACGCTGAGCACGTGACCTCAACTTCTTTGGTGGGCCATGGCAAGGCCTGTTCTGAGTGGAACCTGTCCTGTTAAACCGCAGTATGGTCTTGGCCACCGTGCTGCAGCTCATTTTCGGGGTCATGACAATCTTCTTATAGCCTAGGCCATCTTTATGTAGAGCAACAATTCTTTTTTTCAGATCCTCAGAGAATTATTTGTCATGAGGCGCCATGTTGAACTTCCAGTGACCAGTATGAGAGAGTGAGAGCGATAACACCAAATTTAACACACCTGCTCCCTATTTACACTTGAGACTTTGTAACACTAATGAGTCACATGTCACCGGGGAGGGAAAATGGCTAATTGGGCCCAATTTGGACATTTTCACTTAGGGGTGTACTCACTTTTGTTGCCAGTGGTTTAGACATTAATGGCTGTGTGTTGAGTTATTTTGATGGGACAGCAAATTTACACTGTTATACAAGCTGTACACTCACTACTTTACATTGTATCAAAGTGTCATTTCTTCAGTGTTGTCACATGAAAAGATATGATAAAATATTTACAAAAACTATGAGGGGTGTACTCTCTTTTGTGAGATACTGTATATAAACACAGTTTGCTTTTAACCTCATTCAAGAACTTTATATTATTCTTCTACTAAACTACAGGAAACGGACCAGAACATGGAGGGTGGGTGGGAAGCTGCTTCCTGCGTCCGTCTAGCTGGATGCCAGGGCTGAACCACCCCTCCTCAAGCTGACTTAGACCCCAACCCAGCCACGGGATATCCACCAATCAGGGAAGCCCTCTTTACTAAGCCAAAAGCCCAACTGATAACTCCATCCTAACTTGTCTCCCCTCTTCACACTGTCATGTCTGCCCTACGCTATTTAATTTTTTCTTCGCTCCGGGCCTCACTGTAGTGATGGTCATCTACCCGCCAATGTGCACACTACTTAGTCCGATGTTATCCCATTGGAGCGCACGAGAAACCTCCAGAAACCTGCCAAGGGGGGCCTCCAGGTTTCCACGGCCTAAAGGCCTCCACAGAGATTAACCACTTGCTTACCGGGCACCTAAACCCCCCCCCTCCTGCCCAGACCAATTTTCAGCTTTTAGCGCTGTCACTCTTTGAATGACAATTGCGCAGTCATACAACACTGTACACAAATGAAATTTTTTATCATTTTTTCCCCACAAATAGAGCTTTCTTTTGGGGGTATTTGATCACCTCTGGGTTTTTTATTCAAAAAATTAAAAAAGCCTGAAATTAAAAAAAAAAATACAAAACCGTTTTATTTTTCTCCTTCATTGACGTATGCTGATGAGGCTGCACTGATGGGCATCAATAGGCTGCACTGATGGGCACCAATAGGGCAGCACTAGTGGGCACTGATGAGTTTGTACTGGTGGGCACTGATGGGTGGCACCGATGGGTGGCACTGATGAGCACTAATAGATGGCACTGATGGGTGGCAGTGATGGGCACTAATGGGTGGCAGTGATAGGCAGCACTGCTAGGTGGCACTGATTGGCACCACTGGTGGGCATTGATAGGTGGTACTCATGAGCATTGATAGGTGGCACTGATTGCTGGCACTGTTATGCACTGGTGGGCACTGATTCATGGCACTGTGGGCACTGGCAGGCGGTACTGGATGGCACAGAAGAGGCGGCTTCGCCTCTTCATCTTCGGGACCGATGTCCCGTGCACAGAAGCTGGTGATGGGCTGATTTTTTTCTCCTCGCGCTGTCAGCATGATGAGAAAAAAAAGCCGATTACCGTTCTTCTGTTTGCATCACATGATCAGCTGTCATTGGCTGACAGCTGATCACATGGTAAGGGGCCGGGATCGACCCCTTACTCGGATCAGTGATCACCCGAGTCTCATTGACTCGGGTGATCACAGTGCGCGCCGCGCGTGCCCTGCAGGGGGCGTGTGGGGAGCGTGTAAAGGGGAGGACATCTATTGACGGCCTCCCGGCAAAGTGAATCAGCATTGTAGCAGTCATTTGGCTATAGCGCCGATCTGAAGGAGTTAATGCGGCACTGTCCATGTCTGATGTAGTGCGGTGATGGGGACCCCTCCTGAACCAGGGCTCTAGCATAACCCACAGCAACTAGATCTAACCTGATCAGACTTAAGTAAATATAGACATCCCCATAGGTTATTACCTGCTTGCCACCCTCACATAGTACATTTACTGTGGGCAGATGGCACAGGCAGGCTGGATCATGTACATGTATTTTTTAGTGACACTGAACTACTCTGATGAAAGTATGTAAAAAAAAAATGTTAAAAGAAAAAAAATGTCTAAAAAATGTTTAAAACACTTGAATAAAAAATAATAAAAAAATATAAAATTAATATTTTTTTTAACCACTTCAGCTCCAGAAGATTTACTCCCCCCCCCCCCCCCTTCATGACCAGGTTGTTTTTTTTGTGATAGGGCACTGCGTTACTTTAACTGACAATTGTGTGATCGTGCGACGTTGTACCCAAATAAAATTGCCACAAATAGAGCTTTCTTTTGGGGGTATTTGATCACCTCTGTGGTTTTTATTTTTTGGACTATAAACAAAAAAATAGTGACAATTTTGAAATAAATATAATATTTTTTTTTTTCTATAATAAATATCCAAAAAAATGTAAAAAAAACAAATTTCATCATCAGTTTAGGACAATATGTTTTCTTCTACATATTTTTGGTAAAAAAAAATAAATAAAAAAAAAATCGCAAAAAGCGTATATTGATTGGTTTGTGCAAAACTTATGGCGTCTACAAAATAGAGGATAGATTTATGGCATTTTTATTATTATTTTTTTTTTACTAGTAATGGCGGTGATGATGAGCAGTGATTTTTAGCGTGACTGCGACACCTAACTGACATTTTTGACACTTTTTTCGGGAACCAGTGACATTATTACAGTGATCGGTGCTAAAAATATGCACTGTTATTGTACTAATGACACTGGCAGGGAAAGGGTTAACACTAGGGGGGCGATCAAGGGGTTAAATGTGTTCCCTCGGTGTGTTTACTAACTGTATGGGGGGACTGTGTGATTGGGGGAACACACAGATCCGTGTTCCTGCATAGCAGAAAGACAGGATCTGTGTGATCTCCCCTGTCAGGACGCAGATTTGTCTTGTTTACACAGGCAGATCCCCGTTCTGTCTCTGCGGGGAACGATCGCGGGTGGCCGCCGCCCCACCCGCTAATAGGCTCCCCCGCTGGCCAGTGGGCGCACGCGCGCATGCCTACAAATCGCCGCGCTTGAGCCGACGTGCACCGGCCACATTGCTGCAGTACAACTGCGACGGCTGGTCCTTAACAGGTTAAGAGGGCGTGGCAGGGGGTGTGTCCTATGCCTACATACTTTTGCTAATGCAGTAGATGCCCCACGTTCCCATCTCAAAAAGTTGGGAGGTATGCTGTACACCCCGCTTGCACCCATGGGCATGAGCCCTAAGATAAATATTCCTATTTATTCCTTCCCCCCTAACCAGATGAGCATTTAAGCCACTGCCTGGGTACATTTGACAAACGGCCGGAGTTGGTCTGTAAACAGTTAAGTCACCGGCTGCTTTTTTCCAGTAAATAAACAGAAGGCAGACAGGAAGGTTGCCTCATCGGAGATTGCTGAAGACCATGTATGTAGCAAAAGTATATACAGTATAAAAAAAGATGGGACTCGGCTTCCTGTCAGTTGTCACCAGAACAGGTTTCCTCTTTTGTAAGATTTCTCCCCACTTCTGTTCCTCACAAATCAGGATCTATATTGGGGACAAATCCCCTCAACAGGTATGCAGGCAGCTAGAAAAACTTGACAGGGGTTAAAACACCTCACAACTCTATCCAAAACTTTAAAAAAAAGTTTTTGCCTTTACATGTTGTTTAACCATTTGCCGACCGAGATATAGCCATATGACGGCTTCTTGTGATCGCGGGGAGCGGGCGGCGCGGTCTGTGATCGCAGGGTCCTCGATCACAGATTGAATTAAAAAGCGAATCAGCAGCATTTTACCGCTTGATCAGCTGTGACCAATCACAGAAGTAAACAGAAGCCGGTTATCTGCACTCCTTTCCTCACACTGACAGCATGAGGAGAGGAGAAGAGAGCCAATAACCGGCTTGTGTAAAAGGGACATGTACACTGATAAACAGGGCACTGATAACCAGTGTCCTGATCATCAGTGCAGTCTCAACAGTGTCCACCAGTGCTGTCAATCAGTGCCCACCAGAGCTGCCAAAAAGTGGCCATCAGTGCCACATATAAGTGCCGCCTGCCAGTGCCCATCGGTGACCATCAGTGCCACCTATCAGTGACCATCAGTGCCACCTATCAGTGCCGCCTATCAGTGACCATCAGTGCCACCTATCAATGCTGCCCATCAGTGCAGCATCATCAGTACAGCCTATCAGTGCCCATCAATGTCCATCAGTGCTGCCTTATCAGTGCAGCCTATCAGTGCCCATCGGTGCTGCCTATCAATGCTGCCCATCAGTGGAGCCTATCAGTGACCATCAGTGCCACCTATCAATGCTGCCCATCAGTGCAGCCTCATCAGTGCCCATCAATGTCCATCAGTGCTGCCTTATCAGTGCAGCCTATCAGTGCCCATCAGTGCCGCCTATCAATGCTGCCCATCAGTGGAGCCTATCAGTGACCATCAGTGCCACCTATCAATGCTGCCCATCAGTGGAACCTATCAGTGAACATCAGTGCTGCCCATCAGTGCAGCCTCATCAGTGCAGCCTATCAGTGCCCATCAATGCCCATCAGTGCTGCCTATCAGTGCCCATCAGTGCAGCCTCATTAGCGCATATTAGTGAAAGAGAAAAATTACCTGTTTGCAAAAACGTATAACAAACTATGAAGAAGTTTTTTTTATTTTTAGTATTTATTCATTTATTTACAAAACCCAGTGGCAATTAAATACTACCAAAAGAAAGCTCTGTTTATGTGAAAAAAATGATAATAATTTTGCTTGGGTACAGTGTAGCATGACCGCGCAATTGTCATTCAAAGTGCGACAGCGCTGAAAGCTGTAATTTGGCCTGGGCAAGTAGGGGGTAAAAGTGCCCAGTAAGCAAGTGGTTAACCCTTTCCCCGACACTGGCATATGCCATACGTTGGCAGCAGCACTGGGTTTAAGGGTCCATTCACATGGGGCGCTTTACTGCAGGCTCCATGCAGGTCCGTGTATTCCTGGCACAGGGATGTACAGGTGTTACGTGCACCCCCATGCCAGCGTCCCATTCATTTCTATCGGGACACACGGCTGCACGAACAGAGCCAGGAGGGAGTCGGGAGATCAGCCAACAGGGATCCAGAAGCAACATTCAAAACGTCAACTCCAGGTCCAACTGTCACTTTCTCCAGCCACTGTGGCCAGGGATGACGCTAATGGAGCGCGACCTGCACTCTATTAGCTTCAATAGACAGCAAGTGAGACCATGATGTCTCATTAAAGAGAATCTGTCACATAAAAAAAAGGAACATATGGGGACTTTTTGTCCCCTATGTTATTAAAAATAAAGTTTAGTGAAAAGAAAAGTATAACTAATAAAGTGATACTAAACACTCACTGTTTAAATTACAGTATCTCTTCTCTTTCTGTATGTGGATGATGGCACTGTAATTATTTTAATTAAAAAAAAACACTAACTACCTTTGTCCTGATCGATATCCAGCTGTCACGTGACCCGGCTCTCTCCCAGCCTGTCTGCAGGGAAACATAAGCTGGAGAAGTTTCTAGTCCTCTGCTGCTGGTCACATGTTCAAAATAAAAAAAATGACCACTGGAATACGGAGTAAAAATAAATAAATAATATCAATAAAGTGTTTTATATTGTCATACAAATATATGTTTGAAATCAAATCTTTATTTATTGGCAAAACCATGGTGTGGGCAGATTTCTGCCAGTCACAGGCTGTGTCATGCTTGTGTCTTAGAATAAGAGGGAGGTGAAGCCTCCATCAATCTACATGTAATATCCCACCCCCCTTTGTGTTTAGCTGGTTGGTGGGCATGGAGGAGGAGGGAGGGGGGGGAGCTGTCATTTACCATTGTGTATACGCCCACATGTGTGACTCTATAGCAGGGGTCTCAAACTGGCGGCCCTCCAGCTGTTGCAAAACTACAAGTCCCATCATGCCTCTGCCTGTGGGAGTCATGCTTGTAACTGTCAGCCTTGCAATGCCTCATGGGACTTGTACTTTAGCAACAGCTGGAGGGCCGCCAGTTTGAGACCCCTGCTCTATAGTCACATGGGCTGCTCAGATGTGATGGCGAGGAAATGCTCAGCATAGAATCTCATTGAAAACTGAGCATGTGCAGAGTTACCACCACAGCTGCAAAATCCCTAGCTGAATTGGGGACAGGAACAGAAGATGGAATACAGAAAATGAATCCTATTAGTGACTGAGTATGAACAGCATGTAATACACCATTTATTGATAGTTTTGTATGATGTGGGTTTAGCGACACTTTAAAGTTACATCCAAGCACATAACCCCCCTCCCAAAAAAAAATGTTGACCCACCCTACCCCCCACATACTGTACATGTACGTACACACATAAGCACACATGTCAGTGGCGCCTATACATAACAACATTGGTTGTGCTGCACATTTTACACATCATTGTGCACAATGGAGTGAGATCAATAATTCTAGGCCCATTATTCACAGTTAACTCTAAACCGACGACCTGCAGGGACTTTTAAAGTATCACCTATTAAAAAGTTAGGTAGGGGAAATTTGTCACTATTTCACAGACTTACACACAAGTTTAAGGCTTGTTGGGTATCTATTTCCTCAGCACAACTTCATCTTTTATACTGTATCAAAAAAATGTGTAATATATCGCATTTGTGTGTGTAAAAATACTGAAATTTGGCACTTCATGAACTGTTGCCCTACTATCATGCCATATAAAAAAAATTGGAACTACTGCTGTTTTATCCCTTTCATGACTAAGCCTATTTTTGAAATTTGGTGTTTACAAGTTAAAATCCATATTTTTTGCTAGAATTACTTAGAATTACTTAGAACCCCCAAACAGTACATATATTTTTTTAGCAGAGAATCTAGAGAATAAAATGGAGATTGTTGCAATATTTTATATCACACGGTATTTGTGCAGCGGTGTTTTAAACGCAAATTTTTGGAAAAGGGACACTTCCATGAATTTTAAAAA
This sequence comes from Lithobates septentrionalis, assembly GCA_037952835.1. Lineage (NCBI taxonomy): Eukaryota > Metazoa > Chordata > Amphibia > Anura > Ranidae > Lithobates > Lithobates septentrionalis. Next base: position 16,259 of record JBBDGP010001594.1, read on the forward strand.
ATCCAAACAGTAAAGTTACCCCAATTTTTTTGTATAATGTGAAAGATGATGTTACGCCGAGTAAATAGATACCAAACTTGTCACGCTTTATAATTGCACGCACTCGTGGAATGGCGACAAACTATGGTAGCTATGAATTTCCATAGGCGACGCTTTAAATTTTTTTTACGGTTACCAGGTTAGAGTTACAGAGGAGGTCTAGTGCTAGAATTATTGCTCTCGCTCTGACGATCGCGGCGATACCTCACATGTGTGATTTGAACACCGTTTACATATGCGGGCGCGACTTCCGTATGCGTTTTCTTCGCTGCGCGGGGACGGGGGCGCTTTAAAAGTTTTTTTTTTAATTTATTTTATTTATTTTTAGACTTATAAATTGTGTTTTTAAAAAAATGTTTTTTTTTTTTTTAACTTTTATTGCTGTCACAAGGAGTGTAAACATCCCTTGTGACAGTAATAGGTGGTGACAGGTACTCTTTATGAAGGGATCGGGGGTCTAAAAGACCCCCGATCCCTCCTCTGCACTTCAAAGTATTCAGATCGCCGAAAACGGCGATTCCGAATACTGTGTATTTTTTTAAATTCGGCGCCATTGGCAGCCGAGTAAACGGGAAGTGACGTCATGACGTCGCTTTCGCGTTTACATTGAGATGGCTGGAACTAAGCCGCCCACAGCCGCCGGAGGCAGCCGATTGGACACCGGGCCTCCCGATCTCACGGGAGGCCCGGTAAGAGCGGCAGGAGGCGGCGGGAGGGGGGCGTCCCCTCCCGCTCCTCCGGTATTACAGCTTTTAGCCGCATCGGTTGTTATATACGGGTAGCCGATCGCCCGCTTGAAACAACGGTACCGGGGTGATGCCAGCATCCCGGTATAACCCCCGAAAGCCGAGTACGCACATATGCGTACGGTCGGCGGGAAGGGGTTATTCTCCAGGGTGTCTGCTTTCAGAAAATATATAACATTTTGAATGGGGTTTTAAGTAGTCTTTAGGCCTAAAATGATTTTTTAAAACGTGTGTAAAAAAATTGCAAAAAATGCTCTGGCAGCAAAAAAGGTTAATGCAAGTGACACATACAGTGCCTTGAAAAAGTTTTCATACCCCTTGAAATTTTCCACATTTTGTCATGTTATAACCAAAAACGTAAATGTATTTTATTGGGATTTTATGTTATAGGCCAACACAAAGTGGCACATAACTGTGGAAGTGGAAGGAAAATGATAAATGGTTATCAACATTTTTTACAAATAAATATGTGAAAAGTGTGGCGTGCATTTGTATTCAGCCCCCCTTTACTCTGATACCCCTAACTAAAATCTAGTGGAACCAATTGCCTTCAGAAGTCACCTAATTAGTAAATAGAGTCCACCTGTGTGTAATTTAATCTCAGCATAAATACAGCTGTTCTGTGAAGCCCTTAGATGTTTGTTAGAGAACCTTAGAGAACCATAGCTTCAATAACCACTTCCCACCCGCCGTATGCAGAATAACGGCCGGGAAGTGGTTCTGTTATCCTGACTGGGCGTCATATGACGTCCAGCAAGATAACATGCCGGCGCGCAGTGCGGCAATCACGGGCGTGTCAGTCTGACACGCCGCATCTCTGATCGTGGTAAGAAGCCTCTGTCAGAGGCTTCTTACCACGTGATCAGCTGTGACCAATCACAGCGTGAACCAGGAAGTGCCGGTAAACGGCATTCCTCGGTTCGCGCTGACAGGGAGAGCCGATCCGTGGCTCTTCCTGTCAGAGGGGGGGTCTGTGCTGATAATCAGCATATTGATTATCAGCACAGCCCCCATCAGATGTGCAAATAAGCTGCCAATCAGTGCCCAGCATTCCCCCAATAAAAAAGTCTTCAAGTGCCCACCACTGTGCCAATCAACGCCCACCACAGTGCCAATCAGAGCCCACCACAGTGCCAAAGAGTGCCCACCACAGTGCCAATCAGTGCCCAGCAGTAACACATCAGTACCTCATCATCAGTGCTGCCCATCCGTGCCACCTATCAGTGGCAATCAGTGCCGCCTGTCAGTGCCCATCACAGCCGCCTGTCAGTGCCCATCAGTGCCGCCTGTCAGTGCCCATCAGTGCCGCCCATCAGTGCTACATATCAGTGCCAACTCATCAGTGCCCATCAGTGCCGCCTCATCAGTGCCCATCAGTGCCGCCTGATTAGTGCCCGTCAGTGAAGGGGAAAACAAAATTTGATGACAAAAAGTAAGAAAAACTTTTTTTTTTCAAAAATGTTGGTCTTTTTTAGTTTGTTTATCAAAAAATACAAAACCCAGAGGTGATCAAATACCATCAAAAGAAAGCTATATTTGTGTGAAGAAAATGATAAAAATTTAGTTTGGGTACAGTGTTGCATGACCGCGCAATTGTCATTCAAAGTGTGACAGTGCTGGAAGCTGAAAATTGTCTTGGGCAGGAAGGGGCAAAAGTGCCTGGTATTGAAGTGGTTAAAGTGATTGTAAGGGTTCATATCATACTTACCTCCACTGTGCAGCTCATTTTTGGACAGAGTGGCCCCCGAACATCCTCTTCTGGGGTCCTCCGGCGGCTCTCGCAGCTCCTCCCCACATCAGATAACCCTCTAGGAGAAGCGTTCTCCCGGGGGGGGGTTACCATGCGGGAGCGCTCTCGAGTCCATCATTCGGCGTCCATAGCCACAGAATGTATGACTCAGCCCCGCCCTCGGCGCCCGCGTCATTGGATTTGATTGACAGCAGTGGGAGCCAATGGCTGTGCTGCTATCAATCTATTCAATCAGGACACGAGACACTGGCCAGAGCTGGTGTGCTCGTTCCCGTTGTGAAAATTTTGGGGCTCAGGTAAGTATAAGGGGGGCTCGGGGGCACTGCTGCATTAAAAATGTTTTTCACCTTAATGCACCTTAAGACCAAGGAACACACCAGACAGGTCAGGGATAAAGTTGTGGAGAAGTTTAAAGCAGGGTTATGTTATAAAAATATCTCAAGCTTTGAACATCTCACGGAGCACTGTTCAATCCATCATCCGAAAATGGAAAGAGTATGGCACAACTCTAAACCTACCAAGACATGGCTGTCCACCTAAACTGACAGGCCGGGCAAGGAGAGCAATAATCAGAGAAGCAGCCAAGAGGCTCATGGTAACTCTGGAGGAGCTGCAGAGATCCACAGCTCAGGTGGGAGAATCTGTCCACAGGACAACGATTAGTTGTGCACTCCACAAATCTGGCCTTTATGGAAGAGTGGCAAGAAGAAAGCCATTGTTGAAAGAAAGCCATAAGAAGTCCCATTTGCAGTTCGAGGGGAGCTATGTGGGGGACACAGCAAACATGTGGAAGAAGGTACTTAAAAGTTAAAATTCAACTTTTTGGCCTAAAAGCAAAATGCTATGTGTGGCGGAAAACTCCTACTGCACATCACCCTGAATACACCACCCCCACCGTGAAACATGGTGGTGGCAGCATCATATTGTGGGGATACTTTTCTTCAGCAGGGACAGGGAAGCTGGTCAGAGTTGATGGGAAGATGGATGAAGCCAAATACAGGGCAATTTTAGAAGAAAACCTGTTAGAGTCTGCAAAAGACTTGAGACTGGGGCGGAGGTTCACCTTCCAGCAGTACAAAAACCCTAAACATACAGCCAGAGCTACAATGGAATGGTTTAGATCAGTGCTTCTCAACCCTGTCCTCAAGTACCCCCAACAGGCCATGTTTTGGGAATTTCTCATTGATAAAATAGCTGTCCAAAATACCAAGCCATTGACTGTGATTTGAAGCACCTGTGCAAGATAAAGGAAAACCTGCAAACATGGCCTGTTGTGGGTACTTGAGGACAGGTTTGAGAAACCACTGTTTTAGATCAAAGCACATTCATGTGTTAGAATGGCCCAGTCAAATTCCAGACCTAAATCCAATTGAGAATCTGTGGCAAGACTTGAAAATTGCTGTTCACAGACGCTCTCCATCCAATCTGACAGAGCTTGATGTGCAAAGCTGGTAGAGACTTCCCCACAAAGACTTGCAGCTGTAATTGTAGTGAAAGGCGGTTCTACAAAGTATTGACTCAGGGGGGGCTGAATACAAATGCACACCACACTTTTCACATATTTATTTGTAAAAATAATTGAAAACCATTTATCATTTTCCTTCCACTTCACAATTATGTGCCATTTTGTGTTGGTCTATCACATAAAATGCATTTACATTTTTGGTTGTAACATGGCAAAGGGGGTTATTTACTAAAGGCAAATTCACTTTGCACTACAAGTGCAATTGAAGTTGCACTGAAAGTGCACTTGGAAGTGCAGTTGATGTAGATCTGAGGGGGACATGCAAGGAAAATAAAAAACAGCATTTTGGCTTGCACATGATTGGATAATAAAATCAGCAGATCTACCCCTCGGATCTACAGTGACTGCACTTCCAAGTGCACTTTCAGTGCAACTTCAATTGCACTTGTATTGCAAAGTGGATTTGCCTTTCGTAAATAACACACAAAATTTCAAGGGGTATGAATACTTTTTCAAGGCACTGTATGTCATTTTTGTATTTTGCCTATTTTAATAGCTAGACCTGGAATGTTTGTTAACCAAACTTTCCAGAGAAAAAAAATTAAGATGGAGCCCATGTATTGTGGATTTTGTTATTTGTAGAGTTTCCATCTGGACGAGATAAAAAAATAAAAAAAAAAGATAGAAAAGTGAGTTGCTAGGCAACCGGACTCCGGGGAATAGCGAGTTTTTTTCCTGTCCCTAAGTTACTCCGAGTACAGTACTCACATCATGCAGAGGGGGCTCTCCCATTCCAGAGCTGACATTACATCACTACCATTTACTGTACTATTTAAAGTGCAGCTCCTTTTTTTTTTTTTTTAATGATGGAAAAAAAAAACAAAAAAAAAACCACAATACTCTCCAGGTAAACAATCTACATTTACAAGGATTTCAGCAAACATTTTTGGAAATTCATACCTGTTGTTTGTTTATCTCAATCTGTTCTTCAATGCCAGTGGGAGGGTTTTCCTTCATCGCCACCATTGAGTGCAATCTCAGTGTTGTAATGAGAAAAGCTGCTGTGTCTGCATTCCTTGAAAACTGGAGAATATCACACTGAAAAGGAAACTGCTGCTGCAAGGGATGCTGAAAATGTGACTTGTATGTCAGTGCAAAAATCAGTGAGTCCATCACACAAGGAAATAAGATTATTGGGGATCAATGCGGGTACAGAAAGGGCCCCTGCACATGATACTGATGTATGAACACTGGATCCTATTGGTAGAGGGCCGATTTACACCAAAACATGGTACAGGAACGGTGCGTTCTGTGCACCTTACCCACATCGCGCTGGAACGATTGTGCACCAGCAAACACACCATATGCTGGCATCAGATCGAATAGTATAGCAATGCCATGTGCAATACCACGTGATTTGGTGTGGCACACTTTTTAAAAGTAGTACTTTTTTTATTTGTTCTGTTGTGACTTCAGCCCATTCAATTGAAAGGGCTGCAAAATCGCATCAAACGGGAACGCGCAGGTTTTCATTTAAATGGGCTGAGATCGCATCGGAACAAGGAAAATGTAGTGCATGCACTACTTCTAAAACATGCACCGCACCAAATCGCATGGTACTGCGGTATCCCGGAGTGAACTGGTACGGAAAGTTTAACCCCAAAAAAGGCGCTAAAAAAAAGGAAAAAATGCGAGTTGGGTCCATATTATGTTATTATTATTATTATTATTATTATTCAGTTTATGCAGCGCTTTACAATATAGAGGGGAGGACAGCACAATTACAGTACAGTTCAATACAGAAGGGACAGGAGGGCCCGGCTCATAGTGCTTACATTCTAAAGGGAGGGGGAGGTGGTACAAAAGAATAGATGGGGGGAATGATTTTAGGGGGGGGGGGGGGGCTCGGGGACAGTTGTTAGGTGGGTGTGGGATAGGCTTCCCTGAATAAGTGAGTTTTCAGGGATCTCCTAAAGGTCAGGTTAGGGGCTGATCGAATATACTGGGGCAGGGAATTCCAGAGGATGGGAGAGGCTCTGGAGAAGTCCTGAAGGTGAGGTAACAAGGGAGCTAGAGCGAAGGAGGTCCTGGAAGGAGCGGAGGGGACGATTTGGGCGATATCTGGAGATGAGGTTGGTGATGTAGCTAGGGGTGATGTTGTGGATGGCCTTGTATGTTGTGGTTAGCACTTTGAATTTTATACGGTGGGGTAGGGGAGTTTAATAATGTGCATGTTTTAGTTCCTACAATGCTAAATAATATTAAGGGAGTTGTGATTTATGCACGTATTTGCACATACGTGAGAAAAATTCAGACCAATAAAGCAGATTTTTTTTTTTTTTTTTACTGAGCTAAACACAGGGCTAGTTTACTGAAAGTTCCTCACCTGTGTGTACAGGTCCATTGAAATCAATGAGCTGCATTGTGATAAAAAACAAAAATCAAAACCTGAATGCCTACAAACATGGCGTTTTGGGCGCCTGTGTGCAAGAGCCCAAAGACTCCTGGCTCATGGCTTTGGAATTTTGTTTTTTTTTTTTCATTTTTGAAATTGATGGCATCTTGCTATGCAAGTGCCGCTAAAGTCCTACCCCAAGGGGACCCCCTTTTCTCTTTGTACGATACAAAATCCCATTTGGAATATGTATGAATGTAAGTTGGGGAACTTAGGTTTTAAGCTCCTTGAGGATAGGGACTGATGTGAATGTACAATATATATGTAAAGCGCTGCGTAAATTGACGGAGCTATATAAGTACCTGAAATAAATAAATAAGAAAAAACCCAGCCAAAAATAATACGTAAAAAAAAAAAATCCACGCATTTAGGATCACCTTTTGAACACCTAAAAGCAAAAGCCACTGTGCCTCTGTCACGTCACATTCGGCTACCCATCACATTTTGCTACCCGCTGGAGTGCGCATGCGCGATGCCGCCATATGTGTTCCAACACTGTTGTAAAACCACTTTGCCACAGGGCCCCTCGCGGGCTCGCTCCGCTCGCCACGCTTTGGGCACGGCCTTGCTTCGCTCGGCATAATTATAGTCTAACTCTATGCCCCCTTGGATGGTGGGGCTTGAACCTGGACTCAGGGGTGTGGGCAAAAAAATTCAAGCGCAGATCGCCGCAGTGTTGGAACGCATATGGCGGCGTCGCGCATGCGCAGTCCAGCGGGTAGCCAAATGTGATGGGTCGCCATATGTGACGCTACACCTCCACACCTTATAAGCTGATCCACAGCGGATTGCTTTTTATGGGGCTGGAAAAATGTCTGCCCATGTAAAGGAGTCTTTATTGGTGCATTGGGGTGCCATTCAAAATGAATGAGAAATGAACGGCACTACAGCGCCATGGCCATGATGTGCTTTATCATGTGAGCAACGTGCGCAATACTGGAAAGGTGTGAATGGGCCCTCAAAGCCCAACTTTGGATTCTGTTTAACCCATTAGATAATCCTTAAGACGTAAGGCAACACCATTCTAACAATTCAAGGGTGGAGATTTTTAGGGTATTATGAATGATCGCTCATGGCTGGTTATGTTAAGCACAATTGTCTATATATTATGACATAGGATAGGAAGTTAGTAAATCATATGTATATCTTGTGAGTATGTAATAAAACAGGCTCCTATTTCCGCAGTGCTCGATAACATTCAGGAAATGGAATTAGCCTTCGTCTTACATTGCATTGCTCGGCAGCAGTCTTTTCGCCTGAGGAAACATAGGAAAATGACACGATATAATGTGGAAAATTTCCACGCGACGCTATTGACACATGACATATGATATGGCGCCCTCCGGGAAATACTCCGCAATTGACAGCAGTTCAGTCTTGTGTTTCACATTTATTGATAGAAATGAAATCTGGCTGAAAACACAGTGAAACCTTCGTATTTATGATAAATCTATGTTAAATGCCTATATACAATATATATATATATTAGGGCTGTTACTGATTAAAATTTTCCTGTTTGATTAATCGATTTTTTTTAAAATCGATTAATCGACTAATTTCAATTAATTATAACGCACATACAGATCCAACTACTTTTAGCTGATCTCCTTGCATTGTACTGTGCATGCGCTGTGCTTGCGCAGTACAAACTACTATGGTGATGCCGTAAATTGCCGAACATAAACAGCTGTGAGTGGACTTTACACCGCGCATGCGCAATTAACATGACATTCTACCAAACTATGCCCAGCATGCTCCCGATGCTCGTGCTACTCTGCAAGGGGCGGGTCTATTATTACTGTTATATCATGTAACCAAGGGGCGGGTCCATTATTACTGTTATATCGTGTAACCAAGGGGCGGGTCTATTATTACTGTTATTTCGTGTAACCAAGGGGCGGGTCTATTATTACTGTTATATCATGTCACCAAGGGGCGGGTCCATTATTACTGTTATATCGTGTAACCAAGGGGCGGGTCTATTATTACTGTTATATCGTGTAACCAAGGGGCGGGTCTATTATTACTGTTATATCATGTAACCAAGGGGCGGGTCTATTATTACTGTTATATCGTGTAACCAAGGGGCGGGTCTATTATTACTGTTATATCATGTAACCAAGGGGCGGATCTATTATTACTGTTATATCGTGTAACCAAGGGGCGGGTCTATTATTACTGTTATATCGTGTAACCAAGGGGCGGGTCTATTATTACTGTTATATTGTGTAACCAAGGGGTGGGTTTATTATTACTGTTATATCATGTAACCAAGGGGCGGGTCTATTATTACTGTTATATCATCTAAGCAAGGGGCGGGTCTATTATTACTGTTATATCATGTAATCAAGGGGCGGGTCTTTTATTACTGTTATATCATGTAACCAAGGGGCGGGTCTATTATTACTGTTATATCGTGTAACCAAGGGGAGGGTCTATTATTACTGTTATATCATGTAACCGAGGGGCGGGTCTATTATTACTGTTATATCGTGTAACCAAGGGGCGGGTCTATTATTACTGTTATATCTTGTAACCAAGGGGCGGGTCTATTATTACTGTTATATCGTGTAACCAAGGGGCGGGTCTATTATTACTGTTTTATCATCTAAGCAAGGGGCGGGTCTATTATTACTGTTATATCATGTAACCAAGGGGCGGGTCTATTATTACTGTTATATCGTGTAACCAAGGGGCGGGTCTATTATTACTGTTATATCATGTAACCAAGGGGCGGGTCTATTATTACTGTTATATCATGTAACCAAGGGGCGGGTCTATTATTACTGTTATATCATGTAACCAAGGGGCGGGTCTATTATTACTGTTATATCATCTAAGCAAGGGGCGGGTCTATTATTACTGTTATGTCGTGTAACCAAGGGGCGGGTCTATTATTACTGTTATATCGTGTAACCAAGGGGTGGGTCTATTATTACTGCTATATCGTCTAAGCCTTCATTTCTTTAAACACACCCTGCAAACAGCTCTGCCCATTCATTTAAAATTCTGCCTCTTCTTTAACCATCCGCCCCTTACACAATATAACAGTAATAATAGACCCGCCCCTTGCAGAGTAGCACAAGCATCGGGAGCGTGCGGCATCGTCTGGTACAATGACATGTTAATTGCGCTCGCCAGGTGTACAGCTCACTCACAGCTGTTTATGTTCGGCAATTTTCGGCAGCTCCATAGTCCTTCGTACTGCGCAAGAGCTGCGCCTGCGCAGTACAGGGGGGGCCCTTATCCGCCGGGCAGACCTTTCTCGCCAGAACACCGTCAATGACTGGGGAAGGGGGAGGAGTCCGGTGACGTCGCGGACATCGATGTCACCGGCTCTACCCGAAGACTCGGAAGCCGGCGGAGAGGTGAGTACCGATCAAAAGAATTTTGATCCATCAAAAAAATTAATGATTAATCGGTGAATTAATCGTTAATTTCCACAGCCCTAATATATATATATATATATATATATATATATATATATATATATATATATATGGAGATAGGCTATATAGGGGGTACCTCATCCATGAATGACATAACCAAGAAAAAATTAGAACCTTGCAGACTTTACTGGTACTGTACTAGAGAGGAACAGTCAGACATTTATAGGTAAAAAAAGTCAATGTTTATTACAAAATGTGATTAAAAAACAATCCTAAAAGCATAAAAAAGTACCCAAATTGGTTGATACAATCCATATAATCGGACCACAAGAGTAAATATTTGCTATATGTTCCAAGAGGTCACATATACATACCCCCCAATTTTTTGAGATGGGAACGAGGGACACCTAGCAGCTAAAGTATGCAGGCATAGGACACACCCCCCTTGTCACACCCCCTAAAGGAGAATTGTACAAAATTGGTTAAACCCACAAGTGCTTTTTATACTACTACTATTCCTTTATATTGGCTTTTGGAATTTATAAATGCAGCAATTTAGAAATCAGATGAAAGGTTTAGCACTGGAAAACACTTTTTGATAGGTAAAAAGTGCATTTTTATATAAAACTATATAGATCAGACCAAAATGAGGGACAAATGAGGAGAAATGAGTGACAGAGGGACATTGCTCCAAGTCAGGGGCAGTCCCTCGAAATTAGGGACAGTTGGGAGCTATGACAAATGTTCAGCCTATGACTTTATATTTGGCCTGTTGGCATATTGATCTCTATACAAAGAGTTTTGGTATACAAAGAGATTGGGGACTGAAACTGAAGTTCTTCTTTAATACTGTGCGCCCCAGTATACCTGATAGGATCCACAGGATAATGTATCGTGTTTTTCTCAGCTGCGAGAGTTTGTCTGCCTTAGTTGTAATGGTCCACGTATTGTAGGCAATGGTTTGTATTTTTTTTGGCATGTGGAGACACAAAAATATTAGGGAAGACATCTCTACAAAGATAGGTGAATTTCCATTAGAGGTAGTTGTCACTAAAGTATAGTGTCCTTATCTCTTGTTCTGATAGCAATGCTAAAGTTTTGACTTCCCATCGCTTTCTGTCTCAGAAGCAGGGACGTGCAGTCAGGGGAGGCAGGTGAGGCAGAGTCTCACCTCCCATGAACATTAAAAAAAAAAAAAAAAAAAAGATTGTGAAGAATGAGAGGGGAAAGCACTCACAAAGCCACATCCATAAATTAGAGGGGGAAAAAGGGGTACTAAACAAGTAACCAAAGGTCAGACTTTTAAGGCAAAGAAACAATGGAGAAATAACAAAAATATTGTTTATTGAAAAAAATACATAGTATAATCACAGTGTTCAAAGAGATTAAAAATCATATAGAATGATACAATTTGTACAGTGAGCCCTTGTGCGTCTACGCGTTTCGCCGTTAGGCTTTTTCAGGACACGATCAAGGTTCAGAGATGTAACAAAGAAAAAAGGGAGAACGAATCGGACGAAAGATTTGTTCTCCCTTTTTTCTTTGTTACATCTCTGAACCTCACTGTACAAATTGTATCATTCTATATGATTTTTAATCTCTTTGAACACTGTGATTATACTATGTATTTTTTTCATTAAACAATATTTTTGTTATTTCTCCATTGTTTCTTTGCCTTAAAAGTCTGACCTTTGGTTACTTATTTAGCACCCCTTCCCCCCCCCAAAAAAAGATTGACTTAGAGAGTCATAGCTCGGCGACCCAGGGTCACAGAGACCATCACTGGTCAAAATTTGGGGGTCCTACGACCTACGGTTCTGGAGCTAAGGGGCTCCTTGTGCAGCCTATCAGAAACTACATACAGAGCGGCCAGTTTAAATACAAGCTGACACACTCTGTTTGCAGCAGGCTGAGAGGATGAGCTCACAGTGCCTCTCACTTCTTGTCAGAAGCACTGAGCTCAATGGACAGCTTGGAGTCTTGGACCAATGGTAAAGTACCATTGGAACAAGCTGTCCAATAAAAGTGCTGCAGTGGAGGCTCGCCTTTCACTGCAGTGTCATAGAAGGGGGCATGTGTCTAAAAGACAAATACTCCCTTCCAGCCCAGCCCTCTTAACTACAACGAAAAAACATGTGTTTATGGGTATAAGATTTACCCACAACCCCTTGTTTTTCTCACACAGTTAAAGAGGAGCTTCCCTCCAACCACTTTGCATATTATTTTATATATACTGTGATTCCGTACTTGCCAAATATGCTGCAGAAATCGTCCTCCACTAAGTCTGGCTGCAACCATTTTAACTGTGGGCAGCTGAAACTGTGGGCCTGCCTGAGTACAGTTTTTGAAAATATAGTAAATTACCTTAAAAACAATATATAATAATTATTTGTATTTTACTTATGGTAATTAACCCCTTGCCACCCCTGTAACATGTAAAAATCATCATTATTTTGCTAGAAAATTATCCAGAACCCCCTAGGGAATAAAATGGCGGTCATTGCAACTTTTTATGTTACACGGTATTTGCGCAACAATTTTTCAAACGCATTTTTTATAGGCAGGACTGACGAGCAGGATATCATCACCAGCTGAGTAACTGTGGAGAGATAGGAGCTGGCAATTAGCCGACAGCTGAGCGGCCAGCTCAGAGACGGAAGGGCTGGGCTCAGCCCTGACACTTTCTCTTCCTTGCGCCATTTCCCCAATCATCTTTCTGTCCTCATCTCTGTAACACTTTGTGTTCTCCTTTCCTCTTCCCCGCACCCCAATCCTCTCTCTGTTCCCCTCCCTTGTGTCCTCCATCCTTTCTACCTCTTCCTCCTCTCTCATGTCCTCTTTTCTTTCACCATCTCCCCAAACCTCTCCCTGTACCCCTCTATCACATTCCATGTGTCCTTCTTCCTTTAGACCTCTTCTGCCTCTTTCCCTTCCTCTTTACCATCTCACCACTCCTCTCTCTTTTCCCCTCTCTATGATTCCTTCCATCCTCCTCCCCCCTACTTCTTCCTCTCTCCCTTTCTGTCAGAAACCATAAAATCAGACCGAGACAGAAGTACAGTTAAATCACACTTGTTTAATAATAAAAGTAAATAGAACAAACATAGTCAAAACGTAGCCAGAGTTCAGGAACCGGAACGGGTAGTCAGCCAAGCCAAACGTCAGGGAGCCGGAGATGAGCGTAGTAAAACAGCAAGCAGGATCTGGAGCCAGAAGGGATGTCAGCCAAGCAAGTCTTTTAACAGGAACACAGGAGAGCGTCTCTGTGATGTCGACCAAGGCGAAGGCAGAGCTTCTCTGGACTGGACGGCCTAAGTAGGCAGGACTGACGAGCAGGATATCATCACCAGCTGAGTAACTGTGGAGAGATAGGAGCTGGCAATTAGCCGACAGCTGAGCGGCCAGCTCAGAGAAGGAAGGGCTGGGCTCAGCCCTGACACTTTCTCTTCCTTGCGCCATTTCCCCAATCATCTTTCTGTCCCCATCTCTGTAACTCTTTGTATTCTCCTTTCCTCTTCCCCGCACCCCAATCCTCTCTCTGTTCCCCTCCATTGTGTCCTCCATCCTTTGTACCTCTTCCTCCTCTCTCATGTCCTCTTTTCTTTCACCATCTCCCCAAACCTCTCCCTGTACCCCTCTATCACATTTGTTGTGTCCTTCTTCCTCTAGACCTCTTCCGCCTCTTTCCCTTTCTCTTTACCATCTCACCACTCCTCTCTCTTTTCCCCTATCTATGATTCCTTGCATCCTCCTCCCACTCTACCTCTTCTTCCTCTCTCCCTTTCTCTGCCTTGCCCCATTTCCCCCAATCTTCTCTCTGTCCCTGCACTGGACTGCATGTGGTGTAAACTGGCTCTCCATCCTTCTCCCTTTCTCTCTATCTCATCCCTTGCTCCTGCTCCCTCTCCATCTCTCCCACCTCTCTCCTCCTACCTATCTCTCCCTCTTGTTCTGTCTTTTTCGCTGCTGAAATTAGATTTATCAGATCCTCAGCAGAAGTCTGGGGGAGTCTAGATAATGCTGCTACCCAGTGGCGGCTGGTGTTTTTTTTTGGGGGGGGGGGGGGCAGCAAAACAATGCACCTGCAGCCACCAACCCCATCAATGGCACTTACCTCCGGGCGACGGGCATCTCTTCCCTCCTCCTCCTAGGCCAATAGGATCGCTTCTCCTTTCGGTCAATCGGGAAACAGGTCTCAAGACTCACTTCCTGATTGGCCGGCAGGAGACTCAGTGTGGCAATAGCAAATTCGCTATTGTCACACAAATGGGTGGGCTCAGGGCGCAGTGCTCTATGCCCTGAGCCCACCCTTTTTTGAAGCCTGTTAAAGCCTCAGGCTCTAATGATGTGGACATTGGAATCATTGGAATCAATGCGTCCGGCACCCCGCATGTAGATTACGGGGCCGGACGCATGGAAAGGGGGGCAGCAACCCTGTGCCCTGCATTTCGGGCCGCTACTGCTGCTACCTATAAGTGTTATGGAGATATCAGAATGGCATCATGTTTGTTATTCAACTATGTGAATGGGTTATTGCAATGAAGCATCTTTCATGCTCAGTCTCATTTTCCCTACACAGCGACATTACCATACACCAGCATCTCACACATGGCCCCTGTGAATTAGATCCACTTGCTCAGTGCTTGTAATTGGAACATGGATGTGTATTGATGTTTCCGCAATTACAGTTCCAATAATGAAAGACACGGGGGTCAGGCAGGGGAGCAGAATATTGACCGATGGTGTTATATGCTGCTTAGAGGTGAGGAAAGCAGAAGCATGTTATATGTACACTACCGTTCAAAAGTTTGGGGTCACCCAAACAATTTTGTGTTTTCCATGAAAAGTCACACTTATTCACCACCATACGTTGTGAAATGAATAGAAAATAGAGTCAAGACATTGACAAGGTTAGAAATAATGATTTGTATTTGAAATAACATTGTTTTTACATCAAACTTTGCTTTCATCAAAGAATCCTCCTTTTGCAGCAATTACAGCATTGCACACCTTTGGCATTCTAGCTGTTAATTTATTGAGGTAAGCTGGAGAAATTGCACCCCACGCTTCTAGAAGCAGCTCCCACAAGTTGGATCGGTTGGATGGGCACTTCTGGCGTACCATACGGTCAAGCTGCTCCCACAACAGCTCAATGGGGTTCAGATCTGGTGACTGTGCTGGCCACTCCATTACCGATAGAATACCAGCTGCCTGCTTCTGCTGTAAATAGTTCTTGCACAATTTGGAGGTGTTTAGGGTCATTGTCCTGTTGTAGGATGAAATTGGCTCCAATCAAGCGCTGTCCACTGGGTATGGCATGGCGTTGCAAAATGGAGTGATAGCCTTCCTTATTCAGAATCCCTTTTACCCTGTACAAAGCTCCCACCTTACCAGCACCAAAGCAACCCCAGACCATCACATTACCTCCACCATGCTTAACAGATGGCGTCAGGCATTCTTCCAGCATCTTTTCATTTGTTCTGCGTCTCACAAACGTTCTTCTTTGTGATCCAAACACCTCAAACTTGGATTCATCCGTCCACAACACTTTTTTCCAGTCTTCCTCTGTCCAATGTCTGTGTTATTTTGCCCATCTTAATCTTTTTCTTTTATTGGCCAGTCTCAGATATGGCTTTTTCTTTGCCACTCTGCCCTGAAGCCCAAAATCCCGCAGCCGCCTCTTCACTGTAGATGTTGACACTGGTGTTTTGCGGGTACTATTTAATGAAGATGCCAGTTGGGGACCTGTGAGGCGTCTGTTTCTCAAACTAGAGACTCTAATGTGCTTATCTTCTTGCTTAGTTGTGCAACGCGGCCTCCCACTTCTTTTTCTACTCTGGTTAGAGCCTGTTTGTGCTGTCCTCTGAAGGGAGTAGTACACACCGTTGTAGGAAATCTTCAATTTCTTTGCAATTTCTCGCATGGAATAGCCTTCATTTCTAAGAACAAGAATAGACTGTCGAGTTTCAGATGAAAGTTCTCTTTTTCTGGCCATTTTGAGCGTTTAATTGACCCCACAAATGTGATGCTCCAGAAACTCAATCTGCTCACAGGAAGGTCAGTTTTGTAGCTTCTGGAAGGAGCTAGACTGTTTTTAGATGTGTGAACATGATTGCACAAGGGTTTGCTAATCATCAATTAGCCTTCTGAGCCAATGAGCAAACACATTGTACCATTAGAACACTGGAGTGATAGTTGCTGGAAATGGGCCTCTATACACCTATGTAGATATTGCACCAAAAACTAGACATTTGCAGTTAGAACAGTCATTTACCACATTAGCAATGTATAGAGTATATTTGTTTAAAGTTAGGACTAGTTTAAAGTTAGCTTCATTTAAAAGTACAGTGCTTTTCCTTCAAAAATAAGGACATTTCAATGTGACCCCAAACTTTTGAACGGTAGTGTATATGTAATAAACCTTTATAGAAATAATAAATAGACTCTGGATGATTATCAGTAATTAACAGGCTACTTTAATTATACTATCTGGCTTGTAAATTCTCAGAAAGAAAGATAAGTGTAAAAGTAAAATTTTGGATACTGTGTATACTTTGTGCAGGGGCGTTGCTAAGTCTACAAAAGATCTGGGGCTAGAGCCCATAGCAGCGTAGTAAAGAAAGTCATACGCTTGGGCGGGCATACACATGTATATAATATACATGTGTGTGTGTGTGTTTATATATATCCCCAGAGAGCCTCCCCCTTAAATCAGGGTCCCCAGAGAGCCTCCCCCTTTAATCAGGGTCCCTAGAGAGCCTCTCCCTTAAATCAGGGTCCCCAGAGAGCCTCTCCCTTAAATCAGGGTCCCCAGAGAGCCTCTCCCTTAAATCAGGGTGCCCAGAGAGCCTCCCCCTTAAATCAGGGTCCCCAGAGAGCCTCCCCCTTTAATCAGGGTCCCTAGAGAGCCTCTCCCTTAAATCAGGGTCCCCAGAGAGCCTCTCCCTTAAATCAGGGTCCCCAGAGAGCCTCTCCCTTAAATCAGGGTGCCCAGAGAGCCTCCACCTTAAATCAGGGTCCCCAGAGAGCCTCCCCCTTTAATCAGGGTCCCTAGAGAGCCTCTCCCTTAAATCAGGGTCCCCAGAGAGCCTCTCCCTTAAATCAGGGTCCCCAGAGAGCCTCTCCCTTAAATCAGGGTGCCCAGAGAGCCTCCCCCTTTAATCAGGGTCCCCAGAGAGCCTCCCCTCCCCTTGGTTCGGGGCTATAGCCCCAAAAGCCACCCCCTAGCGACGCCACTGCTTGTGTGATGCTTGTGT
Source organism: Lithobates septentrionalis (assembly GCA_037952835.1). NCBI lineage: Eukaryota > Metazoa > Chordata > Amphibia > Anura > Ranidae > Lithobates > Lithobates septentrionalis. The sequence goes on from JBBDGP010001594.1 coordinate 33,359, forward strand.
GATACTTGTGTATACGGCAAGCTTACAATATGAGGACAGCAAACTGTTAACTGTGGTAACGGGGCAACTGCCCAGCTACCCAAAAAAAAAATTCCACTCTCCCCAATACAAAAATCCCTCACTCATTTCCCTTCTCCCACAGCCAAAATCATCTACCCCTTTACCCCAGGAAAATCTCCTACATACCCCCCTTTTAGAAAAAAAATACCCCACCGAAATATATCCCACCTCACTGACTCATCAAATATGCCCCATATCACCCCTAGTAAATATTCCCCAACTAATCCCTCCCAGTAAATATCACCCATCCACCCCCCCTCCCTTCAAATATCCCCCATCCAAACTCCCCTAACACAAAATCCCCCATCTAATCTACCCTAGCAAAAATCCCCCACATAGCAAAAATCCCACACCCAACTTCCCTTAGCAAATATCCACCACCTAAGCCCCTTAGCAAAAAAACCCATCCAATCCCACCCTAGAAAAAAAAAAACCCCATCCAAACCCACCCTAGAAAAAACCCCATCCAAACTCACCCTAGAAAAGACCACATCCAAACTCACCCTAGAAAAAACCCCATCCAAACTCACCCTAGAAAAGACCACATCCAAACTCACCCTAGAAAAAACCCCATCCAAACTCACCCTAGAAACCCTAGAAAAAAAAAACATCCAAACCCTCCTAGCAAAAATCTCCCATCTAACCTTACCGAGCAAATATCCCTTACCCTCATAGCAAATACTGTATACACCACCCAACTCCCCTAGCAAAAATTTCCCATCCAACCGTCCCTGCTAGCAAATATCCCTCACCTCACCCCCCCCCCCCCCCTCCATAGCAAATATCACCCACCCAACTCCCTTTAGCAAAAATCCCTCATCCCTCATGGAGACTGCAAGCCAGGCCTTCTCATCCACATCAGTGCCTGACCTCACAAATGTGCTTCTGGAAGAATGGTCAAACATTCCCATAGACACACTCCTAAACCTTGTGGACGGCCTTCCCAGAAGAGTTGAGGCTGTTATAGCTGCAAAGGGTGGGCCAACTCAATATTGAAGACTACAGACTAATGCCCTGTACACACGATCGGAAATTTGGCCAGCAAAAGACCGATGAGAGCTTTTGGTCGGAAAATGCGACCGTGTGTATGCTCCATCGGACTTTTGCTGGGGCCATTCCCGCCAGCAAAAGATTGAGAGCAGGTTCTCAATTTTTCGGTAGTAAAAAGTTCCTATCCGAAAATGCGTTCGTCTGTATGCAATTCGGATGCGCAAAAAAATCACGCATGCCTGGAAACAATTCGACGCATGCTCGGAAGCATTGAACTTCATTTTCTCGGCTCGTCGTAGTGTTGTACGTCACCGCGTTCTTGACGCTCGAAAGTTCAGCGAACTTTTGTGTGACCGTGTGTATGCAAGGCAAGCTTGAGCGCAATTCCGTCGGAAAAACCATCCAAGATTTTTCGGATGGAAATTCTGATCGTGTGTACGCAGCATAAGACTGGGATACCATTAAAGTTCATGTGTGTGTAAAGTCGGGAGTCCCAATACTTTTGGCAATATAGTGTACCTGTACAAAAATACTGCTTTTAGATTCATTTAAAACACACATTATCCTACATTCATATTCAATATTTTATTATTTCCCAAATGTCTATTTTTACATGTGACATCACCATGATAAGATTTTGCTATTTGTTATATCAGCTCAGTGTTTACCAAAAATGCCAACATTCCTGAGAAAATCAAGAGGACAATTTCCCGTGATGGGAAAAAATGAGGTGTATTTTGTGTGCCCCCTGCTGTATGTGCGATCCCTGCCTGTGCCCCACCCAGCTTCCATGGAATACGGGAGGTGTGCGACAATCACCAAAATGTAAAAACTGTCCTGCCTGCAAGCAGGAGAGACACTGGGCAGCTCTAACATTCACAGGCAATGACACATAGGCCTACCTATGCAATCCATTAAAAGAGGAACTGCAGTCTGCTCACATAATTTGTAATAAAAACATCTTTGCCAATCTGAAGCTTTGCAACCAACCACTTTGCATATTATTTTATATATACTGTGATTCTGTACTCGCCAAATATGCTGCAGAAATCTCCCTCCACTGAGTCTGGCAGCAGCCATTTTAACTGTGGGCAGCTGAAGCTGCTGCCTGTTCACTTCCTGGATTTACACAGACACACAGAGGCACATCTCCAGCTCTGCAGCTCTCATTGGCCCTCCTATGACTCATCCCCCCCTCCCTTCCTAGCAAACTCTCATGAGAGAGAGAGCTGTGCATGATGTCATAATCCTAGGATAATGACCAGACAAGAAACATGAAGTGGGCTGTATAAGGTATTTACTGGCAGAAAAAAAATGTTTTACTATCCAAAAGTTAAAACAACAACAAGGGCGGAGGAGATGGAAAGATGGAAAAATGACTGAAGTTCTGGTTTAAATATTATTCAGTCAGCTTGACCCTCCCACTACATTTTGTGGACAGATAAAAATGTGAAATAACATGTGACAGTGAATGGCCAACATTAGAGGTGCAAATGCTGTTCACCAGATATCAGGAGTGTCTTCACTAGAGAAAGAATTGATTGGGCTTGTCTGTTATCTTAAAAGGGTAGTCTTCTGCCACCTAGTGATTCTAAGAGGCAATGCAGGCTTTACTTGTCTAAAGCAGCCTTACTCAACCCTCTCCAACACAGAGGAACCCTTGAAATAACATTCCAGTCTTGGGGAACCCCTGTTAAAAATGATTCTATCTACAACTCATGATACATTATTGTTATGCTCATTATTGTTAAGCGCCTTACATGTGTGGTTATTGGGAAGAATTAGCCCCTTACAGAAAGCTAAAAAAATATCAGTGGTGTCAGTGGGAGCTTATCTAAAAGGCAGAAATTGCTCAAAAACCCCCCCAAAAAACCCCTAGCAGACTCTGGAGGAACCCTAGTGGAGAAAATCTCTTCTAAAGTGACGCTTAACTTTAATTTACAAAATATATTCAAGTATTTATCTGTAACTCTGAAAAGTACATTCTGTTGCTCTCAGTCTCCTCCAAATTCCTATTTTTTCTGCTGCTGTGATCTAAATTAAAGTGTTACTAAACCCAGGACTCTGCATTCACTATATCTGGTCTCCCCAGGACCCTGCATTCACTATATCTGGTCTCCCCAGGACCCTGCATTCACTATATCTGGTCTCCCCAGGACTCTGCATTCACTATATCTGGTCTCCCCAGGACTCTGCACTCACTATATCTGGTCTCCCCAGGACTCTGCATTCACTATATCTGGTCTCCCCAGGACCCTGCATTCACTATATCTGGTCTTCCCAGGACCCTGCATTCACTATATCTGGTCTCCCCAGGACTCTGCACTCACTATATCTGGTCTCCCCAGGACTCTGCATTCACTATATCTGGTCTCCCCAGGACCCTGCATTCACTATATCTGGTCTCCCCAGGACTCTGCACTCACTATATCTGGTCTCCCCAGGAGCCTGCATTCACTATATCTGGTCTCCCCAGGGCCCTGCATTCACTATATCTGGTCTCCCCAGGGCCCTGCATTCACTATATCCGGTCTCCCCAGGACTCTGCATTCACTATATCTGGTCTCCCCAGGACTCTGCACTCACTATATCTGGTCTCCCCAGGACTCTGCATTCACTATATCTGGTCTCCCCAGGACTCTGCATTCACTATATCTGGTCTCCCCAGGACCCTGCATTCACTATATCTGGTCTCCCCAGGACTCTGCACTCACTATATCTGGTCTCCCCAGGAGCCTGCATTCACTATATCTGGTCTCCCCAGGGCCCTGCATTCACTATATCTGGTCTCCCCAGGAGCCTGCATTCACTATATCTGGTCTCCCCAGGGCCCTGCATTCACTATATCTGGTCTCCCCAGGGCCCTGCATTCACTATATCCGGTCTCCCCAGGACTCTGCATTCACTATATCTGGTCTCCCCAGGACTCTGCACTCACTATATCTGGTCTCCCCAGGACCCTGCATTCACTATATCTGGTCTCCCCAGGACTCTGCATTCACTATATCTGGTCTCCCCAGGAGCCTGCATTCACTATATCTGGTCTCCCCAGGGCCCTGCATTCACTATATCTGGTCTCCCCAGGGCCCTGCATTCACTATATCCGGTCTCCCCAGGACTCTGCATTCACTATATCTGGTCTCCCCAGGACTCTGCACTCACTATATCTGGTCTCCCCAGGACTCTGCATTCACTATATCTGGTCTCCCCAGGACTCTGCATTCACTATATCTGGTCTCCCCAGGACCCTGCATTCACTATATCTGGTCTCCCCAGGACTCTGCACTCACTATATCTGGTCTCCCCAGGAGCCTGCATTCACTATATCTGGTCTCCCCAGGGCCCTGCATTCACTATATCTGGTCTCCCCAGGAGCCTGCATTCACTATATCTGGTCTCCCCAGGGCCCTGCATTCACTATATCTGGTCTCCCCAGGGCCCTGCATTCACTATATCCGGTCTCCCCAGGACTCTGCATTCACTATATCTGGTCTCCCCAGGACTCTGCACTCACTATATCTGGTCTCCCCAGGACCCTGCATTCACTATATCTGGTCTCCCCAGGACTCTGCATTCACTATATCTGGTCTCCCCAGGAGCCTGCACTCACTATATCTGGTCTCCCACAGTACACAGAACATGGAAATGCAATTATTTTAGTAAATATAAACTGCTAAATACCTTTTCTCATCAGCAGTATTTAGCAGTCTTGTGACTTCTATCAGTGTCCGGCCGATCACTGGTTAAAGCTTGTAGGAAGAGTTTTATGACTGTTGTATGAGACTGCAAAACCCCTGACACTCTGTCTGGACAGTACTGATTGGCCCTGTGCTGATCACATGCACTCTCCCAAAAACAACAAAGAAAACCAGCTATACACACCAATCTGAGCATGTACAGAGTGCTTGTGCTTCCTAGGCTCTGTTCTATCAGGAGATGGATTGAGGACAGTGGAAGAAGGGGAGGTTTAGAGAAGACCGGATCAAACAGCCCTTTTTACACAATGCAGAGGATTAACCCCTTAGGTTTTACAGTGAGTATAACAAGCATGCTTTACTGCATATACAGACTGATTTTACTGTTGTGGGTTTAGTAACACTTTAATGTTAGATGGTGGTTACATTCATTCTCAGTGGTCTCACTGTATGTAGGGATGTAGTCACCCTCCCATGCTTATTCCTGAGATGAGCTATGAACTATGGGATGTACTGTATAGTGTTCATAAAGTAGTGTACATGTCAGCAACTAGCTCATTCCAAACAAACAGAAATAAGGGGGAAGAGTGTAGTCCGGGGCCCAATGGTGACCTCCAGGAGTTGGGGACAGCTGACATCCTTCTGTGTAGAGTGGGTTACAAGGCATGGTGGGTGTAATGAAAAATGAACAGGTGGGCGCCAGACACTTTTTGAATGCAAAGAGATGTATTGTCTCTTAAACAGAACTGTGGGAGTGAGGGTTGGGGCCACGACACCCTTAGGTAGATGCAAAAGATAATTGACAGACTCAGAGACTTCTATAGTTAGACAGCTATACAAGTGAAGGCCTCCAGCCGGATACCCCTTCTTTATAGGTAGGACCACTGTCTCCTATGGCAACAATCTTGTAGCTGTTACGGTAAAGGTTTTCACAGCACAGAACCTGCTGCTCACTCCTGTGGGAACTAGTAGGATGTTACTAGCTCAACAAAGGCCCATTATAGGCAGGAACTCTCAGCCCCTTAACAAAGTAATGCAATGTGAGTGAACAGCATGACCTTTCTCTTTTTACTTCCCTGTGGCCACTGATCCCAGCTCCACTTGCTTGTGCTAGCCCACCTGGATGCCACCATCCACTCCTGGCTAATCTTCCTCCCAGTTCTCCTGACTTTCTGCCCCAGTCCTGCCACACACACACACATGGAGACCTCCCAGGGCAAGCTTAGATGAAGACTTGGCACTATGTGGTCTTCAAGAGAGACCTGCTGCGGTTGGTAGTCTCTCCCCTTGTCTGTCCCTGCACCGTGCTGACTTGCTCACTGTCTCTCCTTGCTCTCTCTGCTGCCTCTCCATCAGGAATCCTTCCACTGCCTCCTGTGTACGAATCCTTCCAGGCCAGCTTCCCTAAGCACTCGGCCCAAGGCAACCCCCCCTCCGGTAAGGGGTCCCTCCAGAGCCATTGACAGCCTCTCCTCAGCACTGTTTCTCCATCTTCCACCCGACTCCCCTGCTAGAATAGCCCATGTCTATTAATGGTGTTCTGCCAGCTCCATGCCAGCTCACCTCCGGGGATTGGTTGAGGCTCCAAAAATATTCATGGCAGCTCCTCCTAACCCCCGTCCTCTAGTTCTAGAAGGTTCTCCAGCCTTCCAGACACCAGGGGGAGGCACCAGAGAGCTGCCAGGATGAGTCATCCAGCCCTGGCCTCTTATAACCCTGACACAATTCAGTGACTCAGGTTATTCCTGTCCAGAATATGATTTTTCCTACTTTCAACACTAGTAGCATACACTAGAGGGTGCTACATGTGTAACAGAATGAATACATGTTCCCCAAAATGCTGCACTGGCAGAATTTGACCATGGAAGCAAAATCATTTCCCCCTGTTTTCTTAGGCGTTCTTTTCGGTTATCTATGAAAACAAAAGTAAGTTGCCCCCTGACAACTGTTTCCACTATCCTGTTGACCAGTGGCGGTCGGTGGAATTTTTTTTTTCCGGTCGGTCGGTAGCACTTACCCGCTCACCGGCGGCCTCCCCTGCTCAGCGCTGGCAGCCTCCCGTTCTCCTGCTCTCCACGGGTCATCACAGCGGTGGCGGCTTCCGTTTCCTCCCACCTCCTCGGCAGCCAATTGGGAGTCTTTTTGGCCAGTCGGAAAATGGGTTTCATACCCGCTTCTAATTGGCCGGATTGAGGATCAGTGTTTCAACAGGGAATATTCATTCGCTGTTGTAACACACCTGGGTGGGCTCCGTTCGCATTCTCTGTGACCCGAGTCCACCCTATTTTGAAGCCTATTAGAGCCTCTGGCTCTAATGCTTAAGAACAAAACCCTGGACGCTGTAATTCATGCGCCCGGTGCCCTGAAAGGGGGCCAGATGCATGAATAGGGGGTGGCCGCGGCTATGCATGAATCTATCCATTGCATATAGGGGGGTGACCTGGAGAGAGGGGGCGGTGCCCCCAATGGACAGGTCGCCACTGCTGTTGACAGAACACTTCCCTTACTTTCTTTTGGCAAGGAGTTGCTATTGACATTGACTGACAGCTAAGCTAGCTGGTAACAGAACAATACACAGAATAGTTCTATCATCTGGGTGTCTAGAAACACCCTCACCTGTTTCAAGAGTTAAATAGACAGGGAAAAGAAGTTTGCTGTTGGTTCTAGAAAACCTTTAATTATTTCTTGATCTATTCTGTTATTCATTAAAGGTTAGTTGTTAACTGCCAAATGCCATGAATGGTAAAGGTTAATCAGTAATGTGCAGAGAGTTATAAATATACATGTTACTGTGTAATAGCATGCGTACCGATCAGAAGGAAGAATACGGTTCTAGGGGCGGCCCGTCTATTAAGGGCACACGGGCGCTGTCCCCCTATCCATACATCCGGCCCCTTTCAGGACACCAGATCCATGGATTCTGATGGGGGGGGGGGGGTTTAAGCATCTGATTAGAGCCAGAGGCTCTAATAGGCTTCAAAATAGGGTGGGCTTGGGGCGCAGAGAATGCAAATGGAGCCCACCCAGGTGTGTTACAATAGCGAATGAATATTCACTCTTTTAACACTGATCCTCCTCCTGGCCAATCAGGAGGAGGATCAGTCGGCTGTCACCCGATTGGCTGAAAGGACAGGCGATCCTATTGGATGCCTAGGAGGAGGGGAGGAGTCACATGGCCGCAGCTATGGAGGAAAGGATACAGGAGCCGCTGCCTGATGCCCAATGCCCGCTGCCTGATGCCTGCCACCTGATGTCCGATGCCGCTGCCTGATTCCGCCGCCTGATGCCGCTGCCTGAAGCCCGCCACCTGCCACCTAGATGGAGTAAGACAGCGAGGTCTGGGGGGTTTGAGGTACTGCTGGCCGCCGAGGGGGGTGGTTGTTTGCTGCACCCCCCCAAAAAGATACACCAGCTGCTACTGAGTTCATTTAACAAGCTTTCGTTCACATCTATGCTTTTTTCAGCCGTTGCGTTTTTGGTAAGGGTCAGGGACTTTTTTAAATGCAAAACGGTCCTTTTTTTTGTTTTTTTGGTTCAATAGACTTCAATGGAGAAGCTGCAGAAAAGCATGTAGTGCGTTTATGCTGTGATTTGCGTTTTGCATTTTTTAATCTGCCCAAAAATAAATTGGCCAAAAAAAAAAGCATAAGAAATGCAAAATGCAAATCTCCGCAAAATCGCAGTAAAATCACGTGTGCAAAAACACAAATTGCAGCGCAAAAAGCAGTGCAGAAACCATCAAAAGCAAAGGTGTGAACTGAGCCTTAAAGCCTCATACACACGATTGGATTTTCCGAGGGGAATTGTGTGATGACAGGCTGTTGGAGGAAAATCCGACTGTTTGTACGCTCCATCGGACAATTGTTGGCCAACTTTCCGCAGACAAATGTTGGATGGCAGGTTTTAAAATTTTCCGCGAACAAATGTGTGTTGTTGGATTTTCCAAGCATGTGTACACAAGTCCGTCGCACAAAAGTCCAAAGTACAAACACGCATGCTCGGAAGCAAGGATGAGCCAGAAGCGGTCGGTCTTGTAAACTAGCGTTCGTAATGGAGAATTAACATTCGTAACGTGGCAAATTATGAAATCTCCAAATGCAGCGCACAATTCTCTTCTTCTTTAATGGGATAATAATGAAGCTGCTTTGCTGGTGATACTGATGGAGTTATTGCAAATGAATTTTCAAAGGCTTTTTTTTTCTAGTGATATCAACAATAATATTATTATGCTTTCTTTTTTTGGGGGGGGGGTTGGGGGGGGGGGCAAGTTACCACAACAACTTTATCCCGTAATTTTTAAGATCAAAGATACAACTATGTTGGTGTCCCTTGTCTATTTTACATTGTATTTTATTTAAATGTAACTGCCTACTCCCAAACTGTCATTTGAAGTAAAACACAGAGCCAAGTATTATTCGCCACAATTTTTTTTTTTTGTGCGTTAAAAAAAGAAAACAAATAAAATTAGACATGCTATCCGCCAATAGAGCTTAACCAAAAAGTGCATTCTATGCATCCAAAAATATAGAAAATATACCAAATCAAATCATTATTCAACCAAAAAAATAATGTCAAAGCAATAACTCCAAGGCCAATAATAAATAACACGTTATCTCCTCTGATTCCGCAACATGGCTGGTTGACGAACGGCCATTCAGAAACGAACTGAAAAGCGCAAAATGAAAAGTACAAATCAACACTCACCAAACTTCTACCAACACGAAATTAGCAGTAGCCCAAACGCTAGTTTACAAGACCGATCGCTTCTGGCTCGTCCTTGCTTCCTAAGCATGCGTGTTTGTACTTTGGACTTTTTTTCTGATGGACTTGTGTACACACCCTCGGAAAATCCGACAACAGACATTTGTCCGCGGAAAATTTTAAAGCCTGCCATCCAACAATTATCCGATGGAGCGTACAGATGGTCGGATTTTCCTCCAACAGCCTGTCATCACATATTTCCCGTCGGAAAATCCGATCGTGTGTATGTGGCTTTAGGCTCCATTCACACCTATGCATGTTGCTTTTGAGCACTTCTGCAATGCTTTTTGCTGTGCTTTCTGTGTTTTCGGACATGCATTTTTTATGCATTTTGCATTTTTATTCTTTTTATTTGCCCAAATTGTTGTTGGGCAGGTTAAAAATTGCAAAATCGTAAGCTTCACGTAAAGGGTCCTCTAATCCTCTTGTCTTGAATTGTATTTTAACTGTACTACAGTATATCCATTTATAGTGTAAAGCATTCCGCAAACATTTTTCACTTATGGTTAGTGTTTGGCTGGAACCATTTATTATTAATCAACTGTGTTTACTATTTTTAAATCAAAATCACAGCAGAAACTACCCAAATGACCCTGATCAAAAGTTTACATACCCTGGTGATTTTGGCCTTATAACATGCACACAAGTTGACACGAAGGGGTTTGAATGGCTATTAAAGGTAACCATCCTCACCTGTGATCTGTTTGCTTGTAACTAGTGTGTGTGTATAAAAGGTCAATGAGTTTCTGGACTCCTGACAGACCCTTGCATCTTTCATCCAGTGCTGCACTGACGTTTCTGGATTCTGAGTCATGGGCAAAGCAAGAGAATTGTTAAAGGATCTGCGGGAAAAGGTAGCTAAACTGTATAAAACAGGAAAGGGATATAAAAAGATATCCAAGGAATTGGGAATGCCAATCAGCAGTGTTCAAACTCTAATCAAGAAGTGGAAAATGAGGGGTTCTGTTGAAACCAAACCACGGTCAGGTAGACCAACTAAAATTTCAGCCACAACTGCCAGGAAAATTGTTCGGATGCACAGAAAAACCCACAAAATAACTTCAGGTGAAATACAAGACTCTCTGAAAACATGTGGTGTGGCTGTTTCATGATGCACAATAAGGAGGCACTTGAAGAAAGATGGGCTGCATGGTCGAGTCACCAGAAGAAAGTCATTACTACGCAAATGCCACAAAGTATCCCGCTGACAATACGCCAAACAACACAGAGACAAGCCTCAAACCTTCTTCCACAAAGTCATTTGGAGTGATGAGACCAAAATCGAGCTTTTTGGCCACAACCATAAACACTATGCTTGGAGAGGAGTCAACAAGGCCTATGATGAAAAGTACACCATTCCTACTGTGAAACACGGAGGTGGATCACTGATATTTTGGGGATGTGTGAGCTACAAAGGCACAGGAAATTTGGTCAAAATTGATGGCAAGATGAATGCAGTATGTTATCAAAAAATACTGGAGGAACATTTGCATTAATCAGCCAGGAAGCTGCGCATGGGACGTACTTGGACATTCCAACATGACAATGATCCTAAACACAAGGCCAAGTCGACCTGTCATTGGCTACAGCAGAATAAAGTGAAGGTTCTGGAGTGGCCATCTCAGTCTCCTGACCTCAATATCATTGAGCCACTCTGGGAAGATCTCAAACGTGCAGCTCATGCAAGACAGCCCAAGAATTTACAGGAACTGGAGGCTTTTTGCCAAGAGGAATGGGCAGCTTTACCATCTGAGAAGATAAAGAACCTCATCCACAAATACCACAAAAGACTTCAAGCTGTCATTGATGTTGAAGGGGACAATACACGGTATTAGGAACTGGGGTATGTAAACTTTTTTGATCAGGTTTATTTGGGTAGTTTCTGTTGTGATTATGATTTAAAAAGAGTAAACACAGTTGATCGATAATAAATGGCTTCAGCCAAACAAAACACTAACCATGAGTGAAAAAAAAGCTTTTGTGTTAACATTTATATTCTCTGAAAAATATGCAAGAAATCAGAAATTCTGCCAGGGTATGTAAACTTATGAGCACAACTGTAAGTCCTGTATTATAATAATAATGTACTGGTACCCCCAAAGGAGCCGCTGGAAATATGCCCAAGATCTTTTCCTAGTAGATGCCCTGAAGCCAGGCTTACAAAACCACAACCGTTTTGACAGCAGCACCCCTACCTAGGTCATCAGTTCCTTTTGTCTAGTTATAAGGGCTACCCGCTCAGAAAGCCAGCCCCCCCCCCCAATTTTGGTCTGTATTATTTTTGGTCTGTATCATTGCTTTGTTTATTCTATGGGTTATATTTTTAACTTCATCATTCATGCTTGCCATGAGTGGTTGAGCACTAATGGCCTAGCACTATTCCTGGTGTTGGGGAAACACACAACCACAGTCACTCTTCGGTTCAATAACAAGTCTAGGGGTGTTCTTCTTATTTTTGGAGTAACTGGCATAGGGCTGAGAGAACTGAGTGGGACTAACTATGTACAGATTGAGGACTGTAAATTCCCATCACAAAGAACTGGATAGACTAAGCTCTTCAGGACACCAGCCAATGTTCCCTAAGATCTCTCACAGCAGTCTGTGCTCACACAATGTCCAGGGACAGTTGGTTGCCTCCTTCCAACATCCATGCAACACTTTTCTCCTGTGATACCAGACTAGATCTTCAGCAGACAGACCCTCAGTCAGCTCTCTGTAGTTTCAGCATCCAGGCCTTCAGGTCGCCCACTTGAGGCCCCACAAACAGCAAGCCCTCCAGGCTGTGTTCCTCTCCTGAAGGAAAAGACCCAGCAGCTCTGTGTCTCAGAGTATTTATATAGACTCCCAGCAGCCTTTAGGACCATCCTCCCTGGAATTGGCTAGGGCTGCATAAATAGTCAAGCTGCTATTTGCATTGCTTCACACCTATGTTCCAGAGAGTTCTCCAGTTCTTTGGAAAGCAGAGGAACAGTCAAAACTAGCAGCAGATGAAACACTGAGCAGACCTAACTAATCACATGCAGCTGCACTAATTACAGTGAGCACAACAAAATTTACCTAACACAACAATTACAGCCACACTGGTTACAGTGAGACAAGCTAAATTTACCTAGCAAACAAAAATACAGCTCCACTAAACACAGTGAGCCAGCACTAAATCTACCTAATCCTAGCACCTATCTAGGAGGGTGCTACAAAAATATACTGCATTTGTAGAATGGTTTTTAAGGTGACAGCTCTAGTTTTTCAGGTCCTTTTATTTTTTTCCTGATTATTGCTCCCATAGTAACATAGTTTCAAAGATCATGGTCTAATTGCTGGGAACATTTATGACTCCTGCCAGTGCAAAGTTCACTAGGAAAACTAGGTACAAATATTAAATCCGGATGTGGATCTTTACTTGCCAGAGACAGCCTAGACCTACAGGCGTGAAGAAGGCCAGGAAATAATAGCAGGAATAATTAATAAGAAATGCCCTCGTCGCAGAAGACATGGTTGTTCTTAGCTGGCTTTGTATCAAGCATCGGATCATTCGCAATCATATGTACATGCTTAGGGACTCTGCAATGGACTACCACCAGGGTCCAGTTTACTGGAGTGGGTTATGGAGGAGAAGCCTATGTAAAACTTGGACTGTTTGTTGTCAGCCGCAATAAGACTATCACAAGCGGCGTGGGACTGGAAACTGAAGAGAGCACCAAACAAGGTAAGGCCTGTCCTATGATTGTAGGATAGTGGAATAACCCATCAACGTGTTGAACACACATCCTGTGAAGCTCTGCTAGTGTCACAGTAAATTTAGCCATATGCTAGTAGAATTTTGTTCCAAATTTTTCATTTTAGGAATGTTTGCTTTTCTAATCATTAGTGCGGTCAAATCAGCATTAAATTTTGACCCCAGTGACAAGAAAATATGAAGGAGCACAATTAAATCTTTTTCTCAAATGAACGCATTTCTAACAGTTCCTGGAAGACCATTCACTCCAAAATCAAATGTTAAAAGCAAACAAAATGTTGAAGTAATTTCAAATTGATGTAGCGGTACCCCCTGTAGGGGCTGCTGAGTGATGTGGCCCACCTGTCACCCTGTCCAGCCCTGCGTTCACTTCCAGACACTCCAAGACAATGAAAAGTCCATCAGCTTTGTTTTTTTTGTATTTTATTGAGGGATTAGAACTTGGAAGGGTTAAGGAATTTATGGAATGCCCAGAAAAGATTTTTGCATGGCTTGGGACACTTTAGATACTCTCCTCCTGCACAACACTTACTGCAGACTATCTCTCCATCTCCTTCCAGCACATCGGGCGCAGCTAGCACATGGTTAGGCCCGACACCGGCTTCAGCCAGGCCTTAGCAAAAGTAGCTTATTACAGGCAGGGACCGCGGGCCTCTATGGTGTAGCAAGGAAAGTTCTGGTGCTATCTGCTCTCTTTGGTGGACTACTGATCCCAGTCAGCCCTTTGCAGACCCTGACAGCCCTCCTGGCTGCAGCGACCTGACTTCAGTGCCAGTAACATTATAGTTTCTCCCGCTGGCTCTGCATCCATCTTAGACTGCACACTCCCAGTCCGCTCCGACATGCCTCTCCCAGCACTCACCGACACCTGGTGGATACCTCCTGGAGACTTGCCAGTATTCCTCACTGTCCTCTCCTGCTCCTGTTCAGGACACCCCTTGGGTTGTATGGGATTCTTGTTCAGCTCCAAGCCCCTGGCCCAAGGTCAATCCCACCAGAATAGGGGTCTTCCTCAAACTCCATCTCCAGTTCTTTCACCCAAAAAAACTCCTCCCCAGCTGGGCTGACCCTGGGTATTTAAGGAGGCCTGCCCCCTGCCAATTCAGGGATTGGTCAGGGCTCCTTAGAACAACCCAGACAGCTCCACCCTTCTTCCCCACCTTCCTTCTAAAAGCCTCTAGAAGCAGGTAACCGAAAGATGATGCTACCTGTGAGTCACCAGCCTACTCTGAGCCACTCCCAGCCCCACAGATCAAAACAAACAGGCCTAGCTTTTAGCTAGGCCTGCCTAAATTTACCTACTCTACAAAAAAAAATCTCACTCTAGCACCTACAGTAGGTAGAGGGTGCTACATTGACATTCCTCAAGTCATCAAATGTACTGATAATTTTAATACGAACCTTTGTTCGAAAATCTACTAGTAATTGACTCATTTTATGGAGAAGGCTATTAATACACCTATGCCCTGTACACATGACCGGTTTTACCGTCGGAATAAACTCTGAAGGTTTTTCCGACGGAGTTCCAACGGAATTTCGCACAAGCTGTCTTGCATACACACGGTCACACCAAAGTCCGACTGTCAAGAACGCGGTGACTTACAACACGTACAACGGGACTAGAAAACGGAAGTTTAATAGCCAGTAGCTTCCGTCTCGCACTTGCTTCAGAGCATGCGTCGTTTTTGGTACGTCGGAACAGCATACAGACGATCGGTTTTCCCGATAGGAATTGGTTCCAACGGAAAAATATAGAACATGTTCTCTTTCTAGGTCCGTCAGAATTTTCGACGTAGAAAGTCCGATGGGGCCTACACACGATCGGAATATACGATGAAAAGCTCCCGTCTGACTTTTTCTGTCGGACATTCCGCTTGTGTGTACGCGGCATTCGGTGTAAGAAAACTTTTTTAGTACTGCTCACCTCGAAGCTGGGGCAGTGGCTCTCAGGTTCCAGTACAGTGCCATTGAGTACAGAGCTGTGACTCATCATTACAGAGCATCCTGGCGCAGGAAGCATTTTGACGTCTATAGATTTACAATATTAATTATGCCAAATGCACAAAATCTGCTATGTGCTGGTGTGCACACACATTCTTGATGCAAAGAACCCTGTGGGCCGTTCCCACCAGCTGTAATCTGCCTGCATTGCACAGAGAAGTACTGGGACCCAGGGTTGAGATCCCTGGGTCTAAAATAAATATTATTTGTATGTAATGAGAACAGAAAGGTTTTATTTAAAAAAGATTTATATGCATGTTGATGAGGGAGAAAGGTTGAACCAGGGAGGGCAAAATATTGGCAGATTTAACTTCACCTTTAACAAAAAAAAGTTCTAACTGCAATACTTACCTTTAATCCAGAGCTGTCACCTGTAGTGATCTTTTTTCACCGTGGGGGGGGGGGGCCTCAATTTTCCCACAAAGATGTGTGCTATGTAGCTGGGTTTTAGAAGAAAAAAAGCACAAACATGGGCACAACATACATACAAGAGTGCTAACTACCCAGCCACCATTCTGTCCATATACACTATCTTGTCAAAAGTATTGTGACGCCTGGCTTTACACACACATGAACTTTAATGGCATCCCAGTCTTAGTCTGTTGGGTTTAATATTGCCCTGGCCTACGCTTTGTGGCTATAACAGCTTCAACTCTTCTGGGAAGGCTGTCCACAAGGTTTAGGAGTGTGTCTATGGGAATGTTTGGCCATTCTTCCAGAAACGCATTTGTGAGGTCAGGCACTGATGTTGGACGAGAAGGCCTGGCTCACAGTCTGTGCTCTAATTCATCCCAAAGGTGTTCTATGTGGTTGAGGTCAAAACTCTGTGCAGGCCAGTCAAGTTCCTCCACCCCAAACTCATTTATCCATGTCTTTATGGACCTTGCTTTGTGCAATTGTGCGCAGTCATGTTAGAGCAGGGAGGGGCCATCCCCAAACTGTTCCTACAAAGTTGGGAGCATGAAATTGTCCAAAATGTCTTAGTATGCTGGCGCCTTAAGAGTTCCCTTCACTGGAAATAAGGGGCCAAGCCCAACCCCTGAAAAACAACCCCACACCATAATCCCCCCTCCACCAAATAATTTTTGGACAAGTGTACAAAGTAAGGTCCAAAAAAAGACATGGATGAGTGAGTTTGGGGTGGAGGAACTTGACTGGCCTGCACAAATTCCTGACCTCAACATGATAGAACACCTTTCGGAGGAATTAGAGTGGGGACCTTCTCGTCCACATCCGTACCTGACCACACAAATGCGCTTCTGGAAGAATTATCAAACATTCCCATAGACACACTCCTAAACCTTGTGGACAGCCTTCCCAGAAGAGTTGAAGCTGTTATAGCTGCAAAGGGTGGGCCAACTCAATATTGGACCCTACGGAGTAATGCCCCGTACACACGGTCGGACATTGATCAAACATTCCGACAACAAAATCCAAGGATTTTTTCCGACGGATGTTGGCTCAAACTTGTCTTGCATACACACGGTCACACAAAGTTGTTGGAAAATCCGATCATTCTGAACGCGGTGACGTAAAACACGTACGTCGGGACTATAAACGGGGCAGTAGCCAATAGCTTTCATCTCTTTATTTATTCTGAGCATGCGTGGCACTTTGTGCGTCGGATTTGTGTACACACGATCGGAAATTCCGACAACGGATTTTGTTGTGGGAAAATTTTATAGCCTGCTCTCAAACTTTGTGTGTCGGAAATTCCGATGGAAAATGTGTGATGGAGCCCACACACGGTCGGAATTTCCGACAACAAGGTCCTATCACACATTTTCCGTCGGAAAATCCGACCGTGTGTACGGGGCATAAGACTGGGATGCCATTGAAGTTCATGTGCGTGTAAAGGCAGGCGTCCCAATACTTTTGACAATATAGTGTACATTACTCCCTTGCCATATAATACACATTTTTTTCAAGTAATTCTTATACCCCCCCCCCCCCCCAAGTCCTTGTAATATCGGGTTCTATATGTGCTCACTGTTCAATCTTTCCTACCTTCTCTCATTTCAGTTTTTGACCTATTAAAGGAAACAAACAACGTGAAGATCGCCCACATCATCGTCATCTTATTCTGTGTGCTCGGACTTGCTTGCTGTTTTATGGGATCAGTGACTACATGTTTGAATAGTGTCAGCAATCCTTACATAACCTTCTTGGGTCCCCAGGGTGTCTACGTGTGGAGTTCTATAAATGGTGAGTGGATGGTAAGAAAAGAATCCTAAATGTGGGGGTGGGGTCCTGATAATGATCAATGATCTATAGGGGAGGGGCTTAGAAGCAGGTTTTCCTCTAGGAAACCCCAATGATAGCCGGCTAGCACATGCATCCTTTCAGAATTACGAGGCAAACCACCCAGTGAAAAACATACTTGATTGACATTCCGAAAGTTATCTCCTATTTTTACTTTTACATAAAAAGGTTGGAAACTATTGTTGTTTATCTGCTCTATCAGCTGGGTGTAATTTGTGTCTCCTTTTCCCAAAACATGCAGCATAAAGAAGAGCTCCAGGCTCCCCCCCAAAAAAAATATAATTAAATGTCAGCAGCTTCAATTACTGTTTTTTAATATTAGGGCACTTACTAGTCCAGGAATCCAGCGGTGTCCTCACCAGGGCTGATTTTTCAATGTGCTATCGGGTACTGGCGCCGCCATCTGGACTAAGGGAAAATGGCAGCGAAGCCTTGCGGCTACACAGCCAGTTTCCTACTGCATATGTGTGACGCGCGCAGCGATTTGTGAATGGGCTAGCTTCGGGGGAAGGTTGGGGGGGCAGAGCTTCTGGTTCAGTTCACCGCGGCGAAGGTACTCGCTCCCTCCGAAAAAGGTGCCAAATGTGACAGCGGAGGGGGAGAGAGGATAGGCAAAGAAAAGGAGCTTCACCTTTTGGCTGGAGCTCCACTTCAAGCTAACTGAATAATGGCCCGTACACACGTTCCGAATATCGTACGAAAACGGTCGTCTGAGGAAGGATCGTACGATTTTCGGATCGTGTGTACACTACTTTCGACAGCCAATCACGACCGTTCATCCGATATTATTCGATCGGGCATGAACGAAAATGTTCCTCGTACGATTCCAGATCGTACGATTTTCGGTTAGTCAGTATAGTTGTCGTCCAACAATACAATACAAATACATTACAACACATGACATCACTTCTGATTTTCTTTTTCAGTTGTACGAGAATTTTCGTGACTTTATGTACCTATTCAATTTCTACTTGCGATTATTAAGGGAAAATGGTCGTACGATCTGTCGTACGATATTCGGCTTCATGTGTACGGGCCATAAGTGTCAGGGCTGGGCTCAGCCCTTCCTTCTCTCATCTGGCTGCTCAGCTGTCAGCTAATTGCCAGCTCCTATCTCTCCACAGTTACTCAGCTGTTGATGATATCCTGCTCGTCAGTCCTGCCTACTTAAGCCGTCCAGCCCAGAGGATCCCTGCCTTCGCCTACTGTCAGAAACCATGAAATCAGACCGAGACAGAAGTACAGTTAAATCACACTTGTTTAATAATAAAAGTAAATAGAACAAACGTAGTCAACATCTCTAGAGACGCTCTTCTGCATTCCTTTTAAAAGACTTGCTTGGCTGACATCCCTTCTGGCTCCAGATCCTGCTTGCTGTTTTACTATGCTCATCTCCAGCTTCCTGACGTTTGGCTTGGCTGACTATCCGTTCCGGTTCCTGAACTCTGGCTATGTTTTCACTGTTTGTTCTATTTACTTTCTTTATTAAACAAGTGTGATTTAACTGTACTTCTGCCTCGGTCTGATTTCATGGTTTCTGACAATAAGGTAGGAAAGATATGCAAATTTTATCATAAGTCAGCACCTACGGCCCCTTCCGCATAACCCTATCCGGTGTTTGTGAGGGTCTGCGGGTTGGGGACTTATGGGAATCTGGAGGCTGCCCCTTTAATAATATGGCGGGGGGCCTCCAGATTCCCATGAGTAGGGGTACTTATTCCGTACCCCTACTCATTCACAAAAAAAAAGATGTAACCTATAAATAAAGACACTTAAACATTTGACAAGCCATTTATTAAAAAAGCAAATCAGAAAACCCCCAAAAATGTCTCTCCAAAAAAAAAAAAAACCTGATGACGGATTCAGATGCTACCTATAGCCGAATGACAGATCCCTGAGCTGTCATCAGCTATATAAAGAAATTGGCAAGGATAGTGGTGACATCATTGCCCAAGTGGTCATATTTAGGCGGCAATGATGTAACCCCTCTGATCCCCATCCATTTGCTTATGTGGCAAAGGATTCCCAGCCATGTAAGTGAATGGGTCGGGTGATGGAAGTGGTTGGTAAGGACATGGCAGGTGCAAGCCCCCGCAGCATCTACTATTCAGCTGTAAGTCCATGTTACATCGGGGCGATTTGGCATGCTATCGCATGCTGACCCGCAGTCAGTGTGAACCTAGGCTCAAACAGCCATCTGTAAACAAACCGCTCAAAAAAAATATATTTTGGAACGACCTCTGACCCAACATGAGTGATTTTCGTGTTCCTCCTAGCAGAGCTTAAGGCTATGTTTCCACTATTGCGTCCCCAAAGACGCGCGATTTTGCAGCAATTTTTTTACCGCGATTTTTGACCGTGACTTGAAGAAATGCCTGTGTAGTCTTGAGGTCTATAGACCTCAAGTCGCATCAAAGTGGGACCAAAGTAGTCCCTGCACTAGTCGCACAGATATGAATGGTACTCATTGGAAAGCATGGGGTACGACTTGTCATGCGACTTTTCAGTCCCAAATCGCATGAAAAGTCGCACTAGTGGAAACATAGCCTTAAGCCTAAATACCTGCAAGGATGCACTCCAGCCCTTGCAAGAGTGCATTGTCGTGCCATTTCAAGTGCCTGCCAAAGCTATATAAAGGTGCTGCCTTGCATAACCCCCCTCCCCCCCCCCCCCCCCCCCGGAAATGCCAGGGCTGAATTAAAGTATTAAACCCAAAAGCGAACATTTATTATGTTGCAAGTTACCAATTTAAAGATTTAAAGATGTGATGGCTGCAATCGTTTTCTTTTTTTAGCCTTTTTTTCTATTATAATCTGGTGGTCTGACCAGTAAGTCTGTTGTTTTTGCAAAAGAACAAACTCTCTTCCAGATATATCAGTTTACATGGATGAGACAAACCATTTAACATTGGCAGAGGTGCTTACAATAAGCAGCTTATATTTGTGTAAAACCTTTATCCCAAAAGGAAAAAAAACGCTGTTTGCTGTATCTGATTACAAAGGGCGAGCTGGAGTTTGACTTCAAATTGTTAGTGTATTTAAAACTTCTAGGACATTTAACACTCCCCTCCCCCAGACTGACAATGCTGCTATCTGCTGTGCACTTGTGCTCATTCCTCCAGGACTCTAATACAGGAGGTGTGTTACTGGCCAGATCACCAGGTGAAAATACCGCTTTAAGTATATTCATTTTATTTGGGTGATAGTTGTTCTTTACAAATTGCTTTTTAAAGCTTGTGCCTCTCCCATAGCTCCCAACTGTCCCTGATTTCGAGGGACTGTCCCTGATTTAGGACAAACAATGTTTCATATTCCCATCGCACACGTTCCTGGTATAAGCTCTTAAAGGTCGGGTGCTGCAGCAACAACCAGCTTGATACTGGTTCAAGTCACAATGTAGATATTTGCCAGCACACCAAGGATCAGCACAGTGGCGTCCAAACGGTTTGATTTATTGCGTGATCACAATACAAAAGGTGCAACGTTTCGGAGTCGCGCAGGACCCCTTCATCATGCCTGATGAAGGGGTCCTGCGCGACTCCGAAACGTTGCACCTTTTGTATTGTGATCAAGCAATAAATCAAACCGTTTGGACGCCACTGTGCTGATCCTTGGTGTGCTGGCAAATATCTACATTGTGATTTAGGACAAAGTCCCTCTTTTTTCCTCATTTGTCCCTCATTTTGGTCTGATCTATATAGTTGTATGTAAAATGCACTTTTTTATCTTTCGAAAAGTGTTTCCGAGTGCTAAATATTCCATCAAATCTCTAAACGTCTGCATTTGTAAATTTCAAAAGCCAATATAAAGGGATAGTAGTGGTAAAAATAAAAAATCTTTGTGGGTTTAAGCAATCTTTTTTTGTAGAATTCTCCTTTAAGGGGTTGCGGCAGGAGGGTGTGTCCTATGCCTGCATACTTTTGCTGTCCCTCGTTCCCATCTCCAAAAGTTGGGCGGTATACTCTCCTCCCGATGGGATTTGCTGGGTTGATCTCTGTTCTGTTGTGGCTGATTCAGGGTGGACATCGCCATTTTTATTAGCCTCTGTCTCCTGACAAAGCAAAGTTGCAAAATGCGTTGAGATTCTGCTTCCTTTCCACCACAATATTTGTAACTACCTGCATTTTGCACAAGGAAAGTGGTGGTTTAGGGGTGCTAGAAAGTGAGGGATAATGTCATTAAATAAATCACAAAGGAAAAGTATTGTAGAAGATGGGCTTTTAAATGGTAGTCTCCATGGTTGAGATAAAACATACAGTATCTGACAAAAGTGAGTACACCCCTCCAATTTTTGTAAATATTTTATTATATCTTTTCATGTGACAACACTGAAGAAATGACACTTTGCTACAATGTAAAGTAGTGAGTGTACAGCTTGTATAACAGTGTAAATTTGCTGTCCCCTCAAAATAACTCAACACACGGCCATTAATGTCTAAACCGCTGGCGTGGTTAGGGTGTGTAGTCAGCGTCAGCACTGATCTCATTGCTGTAATGGTATCAGTTCAGAAATAAAGTTTTCTTATATGATACAGTAGGCTTGTTTATGGCAACTCAAGCTGTGATTAAAGATTAGTACACAGACATATCTACACAGGAAGCTCTCTATGTTTTATACTAACATCAAATACGGGGGAAGAATCACCATATGAGTCACAATGTCAGTTGGAGACCTTATCTGAACAAATGAGTAATGTGAGATATTTATAAGTGGCATTATGATATTCTTATTTGATCCCTATTTTATTGTGGTATCTGAGGGAACCAAAACCTTTCTGCAACATTTTTTTCATCTTGTTCCTAAACTAAAAACATATATTTTTTAATAAAAAAAAATCGGGGGACAGAAGCGGGACTTTGTATGAGGCATGTGGGTGAGTTTGTTGGGCTGAATGGTAGGTGTTATGGTATAAATAATGAAATAAATATAAGCTCCACAGATAGCAATATAAGATAATCATGGTATAAGAGTTTTAATAGCATAGGTATTTTGGCCAAATACAATCAAAAAAGAACACATTTGAGACCATAGTAAAAGCGTGTTGACGACAATATATAAACAAGCAGGGTTCATGAATTGGTTGTACAGTTGCAAGAACACATATACATTGTACAATAAATAAGTGCATCAATAGATCTAAACTCAACGCGTTTCTTGGCTTGAAACCAATCATCAGGAGTCCGATGCAATTTAACTGTATCAAAAACAATAAAGTATCTATTAATGTGTGAACAGATGTTTGTAGAAAAGATATACTGAAAATGTGATTTTCTGTATACTCACAAGTTATGCATTAATTGAAGATGATCTATGTGTTACAATGCGGTGTTAGTCTGGGTCCATAAAGTCTCACCCGGGGTTGAGGCAGAGAGCACACCCCCAATAGACCGTCAGCCACGGCAGCCAAAGTGACACAAGCACCCACGAAAACCGGCAGGCAGGGACGTCTGCCTCAACCCCGGGTGAGACTCTATGGACCCAGACTAACACCGCATTGTAACACATAGATCATCTTCAATTAATGCATAACTTGTGAGTATACAGAAAATCACATTTTCAGTATATCTTTTCTACAAACATCTGTTCACACATTAATAGATACTTTATTGTTTTTGATACAGTTAAATTGCATCGGACTCCTGATGATTGGTTTCAAGCCAAGAAACGCGTTGAGTTTAGATCTATTGATGCACTTATTTATTGTACAATGTATATGTGTTCTTGCAACTGTACAACCAATTCATGAACCCTGCTTGTTTATATATTGTCGTCAACACGCTTTTACTATGGTCTCAAATGTGTTCTTTTTTAATTGTATTTGGCCAAAATACCTATGCTATTAAAACTCTTATACCATGATTATCTTATATTGCTATCTGTGGAGCTTATATTTATTTCATTATTTATACCATAACACCTACCATTCAGCCCAACAAACTCACCCACATGCCTCATACAAAGTCCCGCTTCTGTCCCCCTATTTTTTTGCATATATTGGGATAGAGGCATGTTGGTGCTCTCCTGTAAAAATAGTGTGGATTGGTCACAACCCCCCTTGATATATTTTTTAATGTTTTTACAAGATTCCTGCTGATGCGCCTAAATGTTCCCATGGGTTGACAACATGTAAATGGCTGCTTGTAAGGGGCGTTTAAAGGCTTCTGGCCCCTTTCCTCCTATTGTAGTGTGTAACTGAGATCTTGTTCTATGATTGGAGGGACCATTCCGCCAAGCAAGAAAGATGGCACCAGTTGCTGGTTGGATTGAGGAGTTCTGTATAGCCTGTTAATCAACAAAGGTTATTTTTAGGGAGTGTTGGACTATATGAGGCTACCGTATGAGCATGAACTGGGCTTTCGGGTTTCTATGGTTAACCTGGGTGTCAGAGTAAATTCCCCAAATCTTTAGACATCAGGGGAGAGAAATAGATTATCAGAGACTTTTGAGATCTCCATGTATATGCGTAAGTGAGTGTAGTTGGGGGACTTCAGAAGCAGAACGGCAGTATCACATTGCCACCAAGGAATAGAGGTGACTACACCAGGAGAAGGTAGCATCCCTTTCACCTCTGGAGCCTAAGACAGGTGAGAAACCTCCAGAGAGATGCTGAGACTAATGGGAAAGGGTGGGTGCTGTCTGGAAGGACTGGACTTGAAATCTAGCATCAAGTCTCCACAAAATCTCTGATAATCTCTCTCTCTGGATGCCAAGAGTCCTTGAGAGATTACAATTTGCCCCTACCCAAAGAACCCTAATGCCCCGTACACACGGTCGGACATTGATCGGACATTCCGACAACAATATCCTAGGATTTTTTCCGACGGATGTTGGCTCAAACTTGTCTTGCATACACACGGTCACACAAAGTTGTCGGAAAATCCGATCATTCTGAACGCGGTGACGTAAAACACGTATGTCGGGACTATAAACTGGGCAGTGGCCAATAGCTTCCATCTCTTTATTTATTCTGAGCATGCGTGGCACTTTGTGCGTCGGATTTGTGTACACACAATCGGAAATTCCGACAATTTTGTTGTCGGAAAATTTTATATCCTGCTCTCAAACTTTGTGTGTCGGAAAATCCGATGGAAAATGTGTGATGGAGCCTACACACGATCGGAATTTCCGACAACAAGGTCCTATCACACATTTTCCGTCGGAAAATCCGACCGTGTGTACGGGGTAATAGAGTAATGAAGATGAAATGGGGACACTGAGTAATTCGGGATCCCAAATTACTGGTGAGGTTACTATATGTTTAGTCAAAGTTGTGAATAAAGTGGATGTAAACCCAATGTCATCCTTTATAAACTACTGCCATAGTGGTTATCTATAAGGATATACACGCCTCCTGCATGTATCTTTACCTGTCAAATGTCTCCGCTCTGTCTGTTATTAGACCCGAAAAACTGCAGATTCTGTGGGTGGGTCTGTTGTCTGAAGCTCGGTGGGTGGAGTCGTGGTGTCAGTAGACTCCCCGCCCACCTCTACACTCCCCTTGTCAATATGCATTTTCTCCTGTGTATTTCTAACACTGAACTATTGCTATGATCTCTAACATCCAGTGAAAAGACAGGAAAGTAACCACATGACTTGCCAAATCATGCTGAGGTGTGGAACAGCCAATCCTTGCAGAGCTGCTGAAGAAAGGAGTGGGGGAGGGAATTAAAAATACTGCCTGTGTCTTAGGCTGTCACTCACAGCAAGGGGGAGGATTTGACAAAGTTTTTCTCAGTTTGTCAAGAATTGTCTCACTGAACAATAAAAGAGGATTGCTCAGAGATGGATTAACTCTGTGTGGCAAGACTGGGCTCAAATGATAGGAAATCTTATACTCTACAGCAGGGGCATTGCTAGGTGGCAAAAAGACCAGGAGCTTCAGCCCGAAGTCCCCAGGCTCGGGGCTGTAGCCCCAATAGCCACCCCCTGGCGACGCCTCTGCTCTACAGTATGATAGAAAGAAAAAAATTTTCGGGTTTACATCCACTTTAAGCCTCGTACACACGATCGGATTGTTGGCCAACAGAGCGTCAGACTTTTGTCTGAAGGGCGTGTGCCAGGAACTTGTCTTGCATACTAACGGCACACAATTGTCAGCCAAGAAACACAAACATAGTGACGTACTACATGGAGTTTCACTCTTGAGCGCCACCCTTTTGGGCACCTTCTGCTAATGTCGTGTTTGGTGAGCATTGATTCCGAGCATGCGTGTTTGTGTGATGGACTTTTGTACAGACGATACGAAAATCTGACAACAGACTCTTGTCTGCTGAAAATTTACTAGCCTGCCATCCAACATTTGTTGGCGGAAAGTTGGACAACAATTGTCTGAAGGAGGGTACTAACGGTTGGATTTTAGGCAAACAGTCTGTCATCACACAATTCCCTGCCAAAAATCTGATCGTGTGTACGATGCTTTAAAGTAGCAGTAAGCATCATATACAGTATTTCAAAATACACTAGGTTCTGCCCTTAGCACTCATGCTGCCCTAGACCATGGTCTTTTTGGCTTAGCAAGAAATCTGGCTCTGGCAGCACTGGGAGCCGATCAGATGAGCTGCATGCAAATGTGCTAAAGAAAGGTCATGCTGATAGACGCACAAAGCAGAGTGAAAAAAAAATACCTTATTGGTCAAATGATGCTCTTTTACTATCCAATCACACCTTGGGAGTGGGGAGATAACCCCACTGTATTCTCGAACAGATAAATTAGCGTCATCCTCCTGCCTGTGCTGTATGGCAAGACTTTGGAATTCTCGGGATTATGAGCAGAGAAATACAAATCTTGGGAATTGCACGTTGTAGAAAGCAAAACGCATCAACTATTCAAATGGACTCCAAATAACATCCTAGAGCAGTGGTTCTCAACCTGGGGGTCGAATGACGATTTGCCAGGGGTCACCGAATCCTGGGCTGTTCCTGGAGCCCGCGGACGCCCACTCAGCCTCTTGGCAGCCGCCCATTCAGTTCACGGCATGGCTGGGGGGCAGAGACTAGAGGTCAGCTGACTGGTGAGGAATGTGAAGTGGGAGGGGCTGGAGGAGACCCTATCACTTCATTTTGGCATAGGTGTCACTGCTATGAGACACCACAGAGCTGGAGACACAGTGAGTAACAGTACCTGTGATTAGAGTTGCCATTAAAAGTCCCCACTATAGTTATCAGATCAGCAGATGACCTTGATCAAGAGCACCTAAGTTGGCTGATCAGAAATCCCCCCAGCACTGCCACTGATCCCATCCCCCACCCGCACTGCCACTCATCCCAACTCCCCGCCAGCACTGCTGCTCATCCCATAACCCCCACCCCCCCACCAAGAAGTAAGAGAAGGAATAAAAATAGAGAATACATGGAAGGGAGAGGAAAAGAGGGGGAGGAACAAAGAAAATGGGAGAGAAAAAATAAGAGAAAGAACAAGAAAGACGGCTAGAGAGAGGGATGGGGGGGGAAAAGCAAGAAAATAGTATTGAGAGAGATAAAAGGGAAAGAAAGGAGAACAAAGAGAGAGAGTGCTACATCCTAAAATGTACCATAAGGGGTTTTAATACTGTATGAGTGGAAGGGTCTCAGGGAGCGCTAAATGTCCATGGGTTAGGGGTGCAAATTACTTGTCTTGCCTTGGGTGGTGACAACCCACAATACGAAAATAATTTTACTGTTAGCGGTCCCCACAACTTGGGAAATTTTATCAAGGGGTCACAGCCCTAGAAAGGTTAAGAACCACTGTCCTAGAGGCAATCCACTAAGCAAAGAAACTGGAAGCGATATTCTATAAACAAAGGTTTTTTAAAGCGGTTGCATGCCCTTACAAAAAAAAAAAAAACACCTGTAAGGCAAAGGCATCATTATGAAATACTTACCTAAGAATGAAGCGCCCGTACCGCCTCCCGGTCACCGCTGAGGGAGCTGACATGTTCCCTCCGGGCTTCTTTTGGGTCTGCGGCTCCGGCGCTGAGAGTGGCTGGAGCCGTCGCCGCCTCATTCCGGCAAGGAGCTCTGAATTTCCAACACAATTCGCCGGACCTTCAGAGCGCATGCGCCGCTGACGTCAGCGGTTGCATGCAGGGTGAATATCTCCTAAACCGTAGAGGTTTAGGAGATAAGTATTTTACCTACAGGTAAGCCTTACTATACGGTTTAGGAGATAAGTATTTTACCCACTGGTAAGCCTTACTATACGGTTTAGGAGATAAGTATTTTACCTACAGGTAAGCCTATATATATATAGTATGTTTGCTTTTACATAACTGGCTTGCACCAAGTATCTAGTAGGTCAGGGCATAGTTAGAACTTCTGATTTTAAGTACTTAAGTCAGTGACATAAAGCTTTTTGATTAATTAATTAGCATTACAGCCAGGGAACTAGCGTTTTTCGAAGTAGGCCAGCAATTACAGCCTATGTGTTCTATCATTGCAGAATTCTTTTATCTGGACCTTATGTTTTACCATTATTTTTTAACATTTTATTTATGTTTTGTTTACCTTTCTCCTAGCAATCCTTATACTCTTTGCCATGATTGTGTATGCAGTAAATATAGAAGTGAACAACATGCCGAAGAGTTTGGTTAAAGCAATGGACACCACAAATGATCAATTTGGGACTAGTAAGAATACATACGGATACTCATACTGGCTCCTGCTCCTTAGTATCTTCCTTAACCTGACCACAATAGGGATTATCTTCTGTTACCAGCAAATCAGGTATAGCAGGCAGAGAGAACAGGAGAGACCCATGGAGACTGCAACTAGAGATTCCATCTTATTCTGAGACTGTGACCCCACACTGTGCAAGTTAATGCTTATTACGCTGCCACCATCAACCACTCACAATAAACCAGCGGGACCTTCTGGAAAAAAATGCTGCTTCAGTGCTCATTGAATACTCTGATAACACCATTATTATTAAATGGCTGGGAATGAAGAGGCTTCATTGTTAAACAGACTTATTTACCGTGCCTCTATATATTCATGTATATGAACCTTTAATTTTTCATAGGCAAATTGTTTTATGTACTAAGCGTTGTTGTGTGGACAGGCAGGGTGGTATGATTTGTAGAGGGGCAGTAACAGTTACATCTTTGGGCACTTTCAGAAAAAGGTGAATGAGGTTAAAGGGGAACTATGGGCAAAATAAAAAATGACGTGATGCAATCTTCCAAAAGCAGTTTTTGTTTTTTGATCCTGCCACAGTAGTTTCTTCCAATTCCTGCAACAGGCACAGATGTCCAGCAAAAGTGACAGTTACAGGGGTTCTGACAGCCATATAATACTGGCAGGGGTGCTTACAATGGTTATCTTTTATTCATTTGGCTAAGAGCCTGTGTTGATGGGTATTGGTCTCGGCCAATGGCATCTGTTTGAGAAGCTTCTGAGATCACTCATTGACAGGTACATTTGACCTGCAGTTGACCTCCTTCTGATGTGCATTAGATCTGCTTCGAGTGGGTTTTACATTCCCCAAGGGCCCTTCAACCTTTCTTCTAATGCCCCGTACACACGATCGGATTTTCTGACAACAAATGTTGGATGTGAGCTTGTTGGCGGAAAGTCCGACCATGTGTATGCTCTATCGAACATTTGTTGGCGGACTTTCCGCCAACAAATGTTGGCTAGCAGGTTCTCAAATTTTCCGCCAACAAAACTTTGCTATTGGACTTTCCAATCGTGTGTACACAAGTCCGTCACACAAAAGTCCACGCATGCTCGGAAACAAGTACGAGACGGAAGCGCTTGGTCTTGTAAAACTAGAGTTAGTAATGGAGATATCATGTACAACTTGTACGTCACTACGTTCATAATGGTTGGCCAACATTTGTGTGACCGTGTGTATGCAAGACAAGTTGCAGTCAACAACCTTCAAACAAAAATCCACGGTTTTGTTGTCCCAAAGTCCGACAACAAAAGGGGCATAAGAGTTCCTTTACATGGGCAGCCAGGGGGCAGCTAAGCTTTTACTACCCCTGCCCACCTACCTAAAAGAATGCATGCAGCTGCTCAGGGCTGTTCACATGTAAAACTAAACCACATACTGAACTTTGCAGTTGGTATCAACCTGATAATTTATATAAGGCCATGCCACAACTGCCCTGCAACTGCATGCATCTCACCTCCTCACCACCTGTCAAATGCCCCCTTAAAAGCGATCCACCGCAGAACAATTTTTTGAGTGGTGGCAAAAGCTGCAAGAACATGCCCTAGAAAACATTGCTGCTTTAATTGGTTAATGTGTTTGTCGAATACCTAAAGTCCATTTATAGCAACATGCCCATCTGAGACTACCCTATTCACAGAGTAAAGTAAAAAGTTACCCTATTACAGGAAGTTGAAAATTACAAATCTGCTGGAAGGATAAACAGGGAGGCTCAGGAAACCAAAACGGCTGTGTTAATGCTAGTAACAGACTGCATTATATACACTGTGTTGTTAAAAGTATTGGGACGCCTGCCTTTACACACACATGAACTTAATGGCACCCCAACCTTAATCAGTAGGGTTCAATATTAAGTTGGCCCACCCTTTGCAGCTATAACAGCTTCAACTCTTCTAGGAAGGCTGTCCACAAGGTTTAGGAGTGTGTCTATGGGAATGTTGACCATTCTTCCAGAAGCACATTTGTGAGGTCAGGTACTGATGTTGGACGAGAAGGCCTGGCTCACAGTCTCCACTTTAATTCATCCCAAAGGTGTTCTATCGGGTTGAGGTCAGGACTCTGTGCAGGTCAGTTAAGTTGCTCCACCCCAAACTCACTTATCCATGTCTTTATGGACCTTGCTTTGTGCAGTGGTGCGTAGTCATGTTGGAATAGGAAGGGGCCATCCCCAAACTGTTCCCACAAAGTTGGGAGCATGAAATTGTTCAAAATGTCTTACGCCTTAAGAGTTCCCTTTACTGGAACTAAGGGGCCAAGCCAAACTGCTGGAAAAACAACCCCATACCATAATACCCCCTCCACCAAATGATTTGGACCAGTGCACAAAGCAAGGTCCATAAAGACATGGATGAGCGAGTTTGGGGTGGAGGAACTTAACTGGCCTGCACAGAGTCCTTGCCCCAACCCCATAGAACACCTTTGGGATGAATTAGATCGGAGACTGCGAGCCACGCCTTCCCGTCAAACATCAGTGTCTGACCTCACAAATGCGCTTTTGGAAGAATGGTCAAACATTCCCATAGACACACTCCTAAACCTTGTGGACAGCCTTCCCATAAGAGCTGAAGCTGTTATAGCTGCAAAGGGTGGGCCAACTCAATATTGAACCCTACGGACTAAGACGACATTAAAGTTGATATGCGTGTAAAGGCAGGCGTCACAATACTTTTGACGATATAGTGTATGTCAATTCTGATTTTGCCCATACTTCCAATTAAAACATAGCTAAACCCTAATCTTAACTTTCTCCATGCTGCCAAAGATTGTCTTTTGCTGGGGTGTGTTCTTTTTCATTTTTAATTCTCCATTGCTTACATTTTTGGCTGTAGAGATCCAGTGCCATGCCCATCCAACATGCTCCCCTTGGCCATCCCTCCCTCTGATAACGTCCGTGTCCCATGAGGCCATTTGCTTCCTGCAGACTCCAAGCAGTAAGTCCAGTGTGCTGTGTGTCAATAGGGGTAAAGTAAAGTAAACAGGGTAGCAATGCTGCTACTGCTTAGGGACCTCCTAGGACTCCATTGTCACCCTAGGACACCAAGTGGAAAAACGTACAGAATCACCAGGTGAAAACCCAAAAAAAAAGAAAAAATATAGAAGAAAAGTAGGACACTGCTTTGATGAGTGGATGCCTGGTAAGTTAATATTTTGTCGATTTTTCTTTTTAGGTTTAGGTAAACTTTAAATTTAGCCATTAGGCATAACTCATGTGCTCTGCAGTAGTGCTGCGTAGCAGTAAATTAATTACAAATTTTTCATTGTTATACCAGATAAAAAAAGTTCCACAATTATTCTCAACTTGGTGAAAAATCTTATTACAGCTTGGGGGAAGCAAGATTCTCTTCCCCTTTCCTATGGAGAAAAGAAGATCAGAGAAAATTTCAGCATTTTCTAGGCTTTGATGAGCCACATTCAGTTTGGCATGCAATAATATGCATCTTCAAAACCAAGACCCTTGTGTTGCCTCTCTTGTTTTTATTGTATAGAGTTTATAATAAAATGTACTTATTTATAAGTTTCACAGCTAAACTCCAAAGCCATTTTGCCAGTATATGGGCCTATTAAACTGGCAGCAATATTATCTTCATTTGTGTAACCAAAGTGATGACTATCCTGATTTTATACAGACAAACAAGGATTTTCTTTTTAATGCATTGTCTTCTATAAAGAAATTATTTAATGTCATATATTAAGAAACAAAATACCTGAAAAACTAGAAAAAGTGTGTTTTAAAAGGGAGTGTATAATAGTTTTGTATCATTTTTTTTTATTTATTTTAGTCAGGAGGATTAGGAAAGCCAAATTTTAAAAAGTGTTTACAATCTCTTTCTCTCTGTTTGCCCCCATGACAAAAGAAGACTATGGCTTAGAGTCCATCAATGATTCAATTATTCAATGAGATGGCTCCGTTCAAGCTCTGCAACAGACACATTCTCAAACTCTGACTCAAAGCAAGCTTCAACTTCTATGAATATATGGGGTAGAGGAAGAACAGGTGTGGGACTTTATACAAGGCACATGGGAGCAGAGGTATGAGTTGGGTAAAAAATGTAATTTATTAATGAGAAAAGTTTAACAAAAAGTCATACAGTACATCATTGAGCATAAAATAGTACATAAATAGTTTTACAAAAATTCATACAATACATAATTAGGCACATGGCTCTGCATATGTTGGCACTCAGCTCTAAGGTATTAGATATTAAAGGTGTATTCGAAAACTAATGCATCAAAAATGACAAATATAAACAAATGGATACATGTAAATAGGAACGTTATATGCATCTGGGTTCATATAGTGTACACCTAGCGGTAGATTGAAGCTCTACGTCGTTACGTCGTTTCGGGGCCTTAAAGCCACTCATCAGGAGCGATACCGAGGTGGTACCTATGAGTTGGGGAAATAGCGATAATGAATGGTGAGAAAATGCAAAGGGAGAAATTTTTTCTCTCTTTCATTCCTTTCACCATGTTGTCCCTCACCTTTTCTCTGTGTTCTCCCTCTCCTTCACCGTGTTCCCTTGTCTTACTTTCCCCCTCCTGTCCTCGCTACTTTCCGTCCCTGCTCTTAGTCCCCCGCTATATCTTTTCTCTCCTTCCCTCTTTTTTTCTTCACAATTTTTATGTGTATTTATGTCTCTTTTTACACAGACACCTAGCGCCTATCCTCCCTCACCCAGGGACCATCCCCCACCCACACATTCGTCCTCACACTTTGACCCCACCTGGGGGGTTCGTTGTGTCGGTCTCGCCTGCCGGACCATGCCCCCTCAGCTTCGGGGCGGGGCACCTATGGTTGGCGTGGCGCCCTGGGCCGCGTCGCTTCTGCGCAGACACCACTGTGAGTCCAGAGCTACCACCAATAACATGGTATTCATGACCTATATTTCTCCCTTTGCATTTTCTCACCATTCATTACCGCTATTTCCCCAACTCATAGGTACCACCTCGGTATCGCTCCTGATGAGTGGTTTTAAGGCCCCGAAACGACGTAACGACGTAGAGCTTCAATCTACCGCTAGGTGTACACTATATGAACCCAGATGCATATAACGTTCCTATTTACATGTATCCATTTGTTTATATTTGTCATTTTTGATGCATTAGTTTTCGAATACACCTTTAATATCTAATACCTTAGAGCTGAGTGCCAACATATGCAGAGCCATGTGCCTAATTATGTATTGTATGAATTTTTGTAAAACTATTTATGTACTATTTTATGCTCAATGATGTACTGTATGACTTTTTGTTAAACTTTTCTCATTAATAAATTACATTTTTTACCCAACTCATACCTCTGCTCCCATGTGCCTTGTATAAAGTCCCACACCTGTTCTTCCTCTACTCTACTAATTGGGATGGAGGAGGGGTTTCGAACGGCCCCTATACCCTCATGCAAAGTCCCACCTGGTTGTTCTCACTTTCATTCTATGAATATATATATATATATATATATATACAGTTAGGGCCATATATATTAGGGCACAGGCACAATTTTTTTTTCAGGTATTTACCAAAACATATTCAAGCTATAGTTCTATAATGGATATGGGCTGAACATGCTCCATCCCAGGTTTAATTTGAGGGTATGTACTTCCAAATCAGAGAAAGGGTTTACGAATTACAGCTCTTAAGAATAGCCATCCCCCTTTTTCAAGTGACCAAAAGTAATTGGACAATTGAATCATAAAGCCGTTTCATGGCCAGGTTACTCCTTTGTTATTTCTTCATTAACCACTTCAGCCCCGGAAGGATTTACCCCCTTCCTGACCAGAGCACTTTTTACAATTCGGCACTGCGTCGCTTTAACTGCTAATTGCGCGGTCATGCAATGCTCTACCCAAACGAAATTTGCGTCCTTTTCTTCCCACAAATAGAGCTTTCTTTTGATGGTATTTGATCACCTCTGCCGTTTTTATTTTTTGCGCTATAAACGGAAAAAGACTGAAAATTTTGAAAAAAAATGATATTTTCTACTTTTTGTTATAAAAAAAATCCAATAAACTAAATTTTAGTCATACATTTAGGCCAAAATGTATTCGGCCACATGTCTTTGGTAAAAAAAATGTCAATAAGCGTATATTTATTGGTTTGCGCAAAAGTTATAGCGTCTACAAACTAGGGTACATTTTCTGGAATTTACACAGCTTTTAGTTTATGACTGCCTATGTCATTTCTTGAGGTGCTAAAATGGCAGGGCAGTACAAAACCCCCCCAAATGACCCCATTTTGGAAAGTAGACACCCCAAGGAAATTGCTGAGAGGCATGTTGAACCCATTGAATATTTTTTTTTTTTGTCCCAAGTGATTGAATAATGACAAAAAAAAAAAAAAAAATTTACAAAAAGTTGTCACTAAATGATATATTGCTCACACAGGCCATGGGCATATGTGGAATTGCACCCCAAAATACATTCAGCTGCTTCTCCTGAGTACGGGGATACCACATGTGTGGCACTTTTTGGGAGCCTAGCCGCGTACGGGGCCCTGAAAACCCAGCACCACCTTCAGGATTTCTAAGGGCATACATTTTTGATTTTACTCCTCACTACCTATCACAGTTTTGAAGGCCATAAAATGCCAAGATGGCACAAACCCCCCCCAAATGACCCCATTTTGGAAAGTAGACACCCCAAGCTATTTGCTGAGAGGCATGGTGAGTATTTTGCAGCTCTCATTTGTTTTTGAAAATGAAGAAAGACCAGAAAAAAAAATTTTTTTTTTCTTTTTTCAATTTTCAAAACTTTGTGACAAAAAGTGAGGTCTGCAAAATACTCACTATACCTCTCAGCAAATAGCTTGGGGTGTCTACTTTCCAAAATGGGGTAATTTGGGGGGATTTTGTGCCACCTGGGCATTCCATGGCCTCCGAAACTGTGATAGGCAGTGAAGAGTGAAATCAAAAATTTACGGCCTTAGAAAGCCTGAAGGCGGTGCTTGGTTTTCGGGGTCCCGTACGCGGCTAGGCTCCCAAAAAGTCCCACACATGTGGTATCCCCGTACTCAGGAGAAGCAACAGAATTTATTTTGGGGTGTAATTTCACATATTCCCATGGCATGTTTGAGCAATATAACATTTAGTGACAACTTTGTGCAAAAAAAAAAAAAAAAAAAAAAAATTTGTCTCTTTCCCGCTACTTGTGTCACAATATAAAATATTCCATGGACTCGACATGACTCTCAGCAAATAGCTTGGGGTGTCTACTTTCCAAAATGGGGTCATTTGGGGGGGGTTTGAACTGTCCTGGCATTTTATGCACAACATTTAGAAGCTTATGTCACACATCACCCACTCTTCTAACCACTTGAAGACAAAGCCCTTTCTGACACTTTTTGATTACATGAAAAAATTATTTTTTTTTGCAAGAAAATTACTTTGAACCCCCAAACATTATATATTATTTTAAAGTAAATGCCCTACAGATTAAAATGGTGGGTGTTTCATTTTTTTTTTTTCACACAGTATTTGCGCAGCGATTTTCAAACGCATTTTTTGGGGAAAAAACACACTTTTTTAAATTTTAATGCACTAAAACACACTATATTGCCCAAATGTTTGATGAAATAAAAAAGATGATCTTAGGCCGAGTACATGGATACCAAACATGACATGCTTTAAAATTGCGCACAAACGTGCAGTGGCAACAAAATTAATACATTTTTAAAAGCCTTTAAAAGCCTTTACAGGTTACCACTTTAGATTTACAGAGGAGGTCTACTGCTAAAATTACTGCCCTCGATCTGACCTTCGCGGTGATACCTCACATGCATGGTGCAATTGCTGTTTACATTTGACGCCAGACCGCCGCTTGCGTTCGCCTTAGCGCGAGAGCAGGGGGGACAGGGGTGCTTTTTATTTATTTATTTTTTTTCTTTATTATTTTTTTGCTTTTTTATCTTATTTTTAAACTGTTCCTTTCATTTTTTTTTTTTTAAATCATTTTTATTGTTATCTCAGGGAATGTAAATATCCCCTATGATAGCAATAGGTAGTGACAGGTACTCTTTTTTGAAAAAATTGGGGTCTATTAGACCCTAGATCTCTCCTCTGCCCTCAAAGCATCTGACCACACCAAGATCGGTGTGATAAAATGCTCCCCCAATTTCCCAATGGCGCTATTTACATCCGGCGAAATCTAAGTCATAAAATGCTCGTAGCTTCCGGTTTCTTAGGCCATAGAGATGTTTGGAGCCACTCTGGTCTCTGATCAGCTCTATGGTCAGCTGGCTGAATCCCCGGCTGCATTCTCAGGTTCCCTGTTGAGACAGGAGAGCCAGAGAAAAACACGGAAGACGGTGGGGGGGGGCATTCCCTCCCACTGCTTGTAAAAGCAGTCTAGAGGCTAATTAGCCGCTAGGATTGCTTTTACATGAAAGCCGACCGCTGGCTAAAAAGAATGATACCAAGATGATACCTAAACCTGCAGGCATCATTCTGGTATAACCACTCAAAGTCGTGAATGGCGTACCTGAAGACAAAAAAATGGTTAACAATAAAGCACAGTAAACGGTAAAGTATAAAAAATTGCATACCTGAAAAGCAAACATGATAAAACATAATAACAATAAAACATTGCAGAATAGAATACAGTAAAAAAGAGCAGAACAATAGAGAGAGAGAATAGAGAGAGAGAACAATAAAACAACTATTTTTTTTTATTTTTGTTTGTGTTTTTTTTTTTTTTACACTTTTTTTTGTAACTGTAACTTTTATAACTGTAACCGGTTCCAGGTTCGGGTCTCTCAAAATGCGATGGCATCTTGGGAGACCCTGTGAAAGTGTGCCTAGTCTGTGCAATGCTGTACCCTACGCTAATACTCAACTAATGAATGGTAGCGTTCAAAACATTCACCAATGCAAAGACCAGGATTGTCAGGACAGGAGGGACAATAATAGCGGGTGTCACGCCTATATCCGCGCTTGCTGCAGACACAACATCTTTTTTGGGGGGGTTCGTTGGGTAGGGGTACTTGGGAGGATATATAAATGCCTCTCATGCAGCCGACTGCATTTGGTTGGGGATGTGAATGGGGGAAGTACGGGCGCTGCAGAAGCAGTGGGTTCCCAATTAGGATTGGCGAATGCAGCAGGAAGGGCACTATGGGCACGACGGGCCTGTGTTTGTCTTTTTGGTGGCAGCGGGACACTACTTGTGCTTGCCACCTCACCAGCTTGAACTGCACTTATGGGACTCGCCACGTCACCAAGTGTTACTGCAGTGCTGGTTTGACTACGACCGGGGTGTACTAGGCCGCTGGCGCTTGCCAGTTCACCAAAACGCTACAAAAAAAAGTGACAGTGATCGATCGATACTGCACTTGGGTGGGCTGGACTGGGCTGGGCCGGGCGGAGGGGCAAAACGCAGGTGCTAGCAGGTATCTGGGCTGATCCCGCTAACACTGCGTTTTTGGGAACCCTAAACTGCTGGGGACGCCAGTATAGATCTGATCGGATCAGATATTGATGCGTTCAGATACTATACCACTAAGGGAGGTGTACGGTGCGTGTACGGTGCGTGCATGGGTGTTCGCGGTACTGGCGCTAATCTGACGCTGCCTAGGGCGACGCATATCACCGCCGGGCGATCAGGGGGCTAAACCTTTTTTCGGTAATAAACGGCGGGTGCCCTGACACTATAAAAAATAAACAAACTAACCAGCGTCACCCGTAACGGTTATACGGTGATCAGTGGTAAAAGGGTTAACTAGGGGGCCATCAAGGGGTTAAAACATTTATTAGATAGTATATGGGGGTCCCTGTCGCTATAAAACACTGACGGCGAACCTAAATATTTACGTCCCTAACTAGCGTCACCAGCGACACTAATACAGCGATCAGAAAAATGATCGCTTAGCGACACTGGCGACAGGGGGTGATCAAGGGGTTAAAACTTTATTAGGGGGGGTAAGGGGGGTACCCTAGACCTACAGGGGGCTAAACTTTTATTTGGTAATAAACGGCGGGTGCCCTGACACTATAAAAAATAAACAAACTAACCAGCGTCACCCGTAACGGTTATATGGTGATCAGTGGTGAAAGGGTTAACTAGGGGGCAATCAAGGGGTTAAAACATTTATTAGGTAGTATATGGGGGTCCCTGTCGCTATAAAACACTGACGGCGAACCTAAATATTTATGTCCCTAACTAGCGTCACCAGCAACACTAATACAGCGATCAGAAAAATGATCGCTTAGTGACACTGGTGAGGGGGGGTGATCAAGGGGTTAAAACTTTATTAGGGGGGTTAGGGGGGTACCCTAGACCTACAGGGGGGTAACAGTCACTACCCTAACACTGCTAACTGTCACAAACTGACACTATGCAGTAATCAGGAAAAAAAAAAAAAAAAAAACCTGCTTGGTGTCAGTTTGTGACAGGGGGGGGGTGATTGGGGGGGGATCGGGGGGCGATCGGGGGGGGATCGGGGGTGTAATGTATGCCTGGCATGTTCTACTGTGTGTGTGTGAGTGTTGGTGCACTTACATGTCATCTCCCCTCGGCGCTGGAACGGAAACTCCCGAGCCGAGGAGAGATGACATCACATCCTCTGCCTCTGTGTACTATACAGAGGCAGGGGATGTTTCTCATTGGCTGGGAGCGATCGCGAGGGGGGGGCCACGATCGGATGGCCTCCCCCTCGTCTCCCATCGCTTCCAACCAAATGCCGACCGCAGCTGGCACCGGGGGGGGGTCCGATCGGACCCCCCACCCGCGGGAAGGCAATCACGTTTCAGGTACGTGATTTTGCCTGCCCGTGCCGCTCTGCTCACGTATATAGGCGTGAGGCGGTCGGCAAGTGGTTAATTAAGGCGGTAAAACGTCTAGAGTTCACAGTACAGATGGACGGTGATCCAAAACACACTGCAAAAGCAACCCAGGAGCTTTTGAAGGAAAAGAAGTGGAATATTCTGCAATGGCCAAGTCAATCACATGATCCCGACCCAATTGAGCATGTATTTCACTTGCCGAAGGCAAAACTAAAGGCAGAAAGACCCACAAACAAAGAACAACTGAAGACAGCTGCAGTTAGAGCCTGGCAAAGCATCAGAAGGGAGGAAACCCACTCTTTGATAATGTCTATGGGTTCCAGACTTCAGGCAGTCATTGCCAGTAAAGGATTCTCAACGAACTATTAAAACTGAACATTTTATTTATGATTATATTCACTTGTCTAATTACATTTGAGCCCTGAAAATGGGGGGACTGTGTATAAAAATGGTTACAGTTTCTAAAATTTGTACTTGATATTTATGTTCGACCCCTTGAATTAAAGCTGAAAGTCTGCACTTCAAATTCATTTGGATTGTTTCCTCTTAATTTTATTCTGGTGGCATACAGAGCCAAAAGTATGAAAATTGTGCCTGTGTCCAAATATATATAGATCTAACTGTGTTATATATATATTCACACACAGTATGCAACAGTTCAGAACTTTTATTTTTAAACAGACAGCTGAATTTAAATAAATGTGAACCATCATAATTTCCCTTTTACGTTTCGTTTGACCAGTGATAATTATAAATAATTTTAAATCTTCAATGTTACTACAGATAAAAAAAAAATAAAAAAAAATATCAGTTCATTTGTCCTGTTCATCATGTCACCAAAAATTGTTTCTTGCACAGAGCATGGTGAAGTCATTACCAAATAAATGCCTTTTTAATTTGGGTTCTGTTTTTTTAAATTTATTTATTTATTTTTTAAAACAACACAACATAATGAATGATTAGGTCGAAAAAAGACATGAACAATTTCACAAAAAAAAGGAGTTAACTGGGGATAACAAGGTGTAAATCGGGGATTGAGAAGATAAAATTGATATTCTTAAAAAAGAAAAAAACGTATCTTTCAAATTTTGGTTCTGGTAACACTGTAATAATCACACTTACTACTCAGCATAAAAGTAGCAATTTTCGTACACAACCTATTAATAAGTTACTTTATAGGGTTCAAATTAACCATGTGAACCCACAAATCTAAACATAGCATACCAACATTTATAGAACTGATCCTGAAATTTGGATGGCATTATATTTGTTCAGAATTTCATGAATTCATATCAGATGTCGAATACAAAAGTTTAGTGTTCATTTTAGCAGTTCAAGTGCGCAGAAAGGTTTTTGGGAGAAAGGGACCAAAGTTTGTTCCAAAGGATGTTTCTGCTGTTGCCAAAGCCTCCTTAGCCTACCTGCTATTGCTGCCAGGTCCAATAATTTTATCTCAATATCCCTTAAATAGGAAGTAAACCCTGATGGGTTTTCTTCCTCTTTGTTTCCCTGCAAAGGTAAAGCATAATGAGCTACTATGCATCGCATAGTAGCCCATTATGTGTCACTTACCTGACACAGGAGCCTGCGATGTCACCGCTGTCCCTTCTTCCATGAAGCGTCCATCTTCTTTCCGGGTATCGTGGTTCAGGCGCTGTGATTGGCCAGAGTCGCGATGACATTACTCCCGCGCATGTGCGCTGGTGCCACCACTAACGGCATGATCGCCGTTAGAAACGGCATGCTCAGTGCGCCTGCGCGCCGTTGTCTACGGCGCATGTGCTGTAGACATGGGTGCCTGTCTTTTGGAAATATCTCCTAAACTGTGTAGGTTTAGGAGATATTTCTTGCACCTACAGGTAAGCCTTAATCTAGGCTTACCTGTAGGTAAAAGTGGTCTGTAAGGGTTTACAACCACATTAATGGCTTGTTGAAGCAAGTGGCTCAGAATGTTTTTTGGCCCCATCATCTTGTCAGGCCAGAGAGCCAGGAACTTCCCAATTTTAAAAAATTAAGCCACACCAGAACTGATTGAACCTTCTGTTCATTCATCTTTATCTATCTAAACAAAATATCCACAATGTTTTGAACTTTTAAGGTACTGCAACCTTATATCATAAAATTGCATTTTTAATTATTATTAAAAGTAATGTTACAACAACATCAAAATGCATCTTCTTCCATTTGAAAACCGCTACTCCTTTTTTAAATAACATTTTAATTTTCATTATGTAAATCACCACTTTGTACATTGCTTGATGTCTGCATATAACACTTAAATCTCAAACAACACTGCAAAAAATCGTAGCCGTACATAATCAGAATTGATTTTTGCTTTTGTGATTAAATGCTTAACCCAAAAGAAGAAAGATGAGCCACTTTCAGTCTTCATTTTAGAAGTAATTTCCAAGTTTCTTTAAAAGTTAAAAGAGGTGTATTGATGAAATCCTGCCTTAGAAATGTAAGTAGGCATACATCTGTTTTTATTTTAACAATCTTCAAATATTTTGAATATGTTTAGTAGGATGTCGTTCTTTGATGTGAAACCTTTGATGAGATCAAGTGTGAAGCTAGCTTTTTAGCTACATTGGTCTCCTTCACCATTTTGTAGTAATTGTTTACAATTAATTTTCAAGAGTGATAGCTTTTTTTCTTTTAGCACACATTAACATTTTTTTTTTCTAGCCAGGGAATATACACAGAGCATATAAAAAATTAAAAAAAAATATATTTGAATCAATATTTATAATATACCCAAAACGTATAACGAAGGGGGATGAGAAACACTTTACCATATACTTTAATATTAAGTTTTGATTTATTTTTTGATATGGGTTAAACCCAGAACATATGCACACATTATAAATATATACGTATACTTTATATATTCCACATACATTCAAAGCTTTATTAAACTATAATACAGGTCAAGCTCAAAAATTAAAAAAAATATAAAATTGTTAAAACCACCTAAAGTATATCCAAATCCAAAACCTATTTTTTATTTGGATAGAGTATCAAATGCCTAAAAGTTTTTTTAATGTTTGTGTTCCATTGGTAAGAATAAACTTCACTTCCTGTCCCATAGATACAACAAAAAGCAAAAATTATCTTTACAAAAAAAGAAAAAAAAGAAAGATTCTCTTTTGGTTGCCAACCAGAGCAAGTGCCCCTATTGGAAGATTGTCCCTCTATTCCTGTTCCAGTGCCAACTGAGAATTTTGGATTTTCGTCATATTAAAGAAGAAGTAAACTTCCTTTACTGACTTTTACCTATAGGTAAGCCTATAATAAGGCTTACCTATAGGTAGTGTAAATATCTCCTAAATGTGCACCATTTAGGAGTGTCAGGGCTGGCCTCAGCCCTTCCTTCTCTGAGCTGGCCGCTCAGGTGTCGGCTAATTGCCAGCTCCTATCTCTCCACAGTAACTCCCCTGTTGATAATCCTGCCCGTCGGTCCTGCCTACTTAAGCCGTCCAGTCCAGAAGAGCTCTGCCTTTGCCTTGGTCAACATCACAGAGACTCTCCTGCATTCCTGTTTAAAGACTTGCTTGGCTGACATCCCTTCTGGCTCCAGATCCTGCTTGCTGTTTTACTGCACTGATCCCTGACCTTCTGGCTTGGCTGACTATCCGTTCCGGTTACCAAACTATTGGCTATGTCTTGACTACGTTTGTTCTATTTAATTTTATTATTAAACAAGTGTGATTTAACTGTACTTCTGTCTTGGTCTGATTTTTAATGGTTTCTGACAAGGAGATATTTACATTACATGCAGTCAGTGACATTACTGGTGCATGCGCTCTGAAGGAACGGCCATCCGTGCCATTCCTTCTGAGCCCTGTGCCGGCTCCCGTGCACATGTGTGGGAGTGACGTCATCATGGCTCTGGCCAATCACAGAGCCGGAGCCTGTGAACCCGGATCAAGACGGGTGAAGATGGAAGCGGCTGCAGCGCTGACATCGCGGCGCTGGAACAGTTTTGTTTTAAGATATTTTTCACATAATACACTAGGATGCAATGCATACTAGCACATTATGACTTTACCTTGCAGCAAAAAAAAAACATCCAGTAGTATATAACAATGTTCACCAATAAAAAAAAACAGGAGTTTAAAACAGGAGTCTTCTAAACTGTAAGTAACATCTTAAATTTCCTGCAAGTAATATTAATATTGTAACTGTGATAATGCGTTCTAGCAAGGTTGAAGAATTTGCACAGTTCACAGTCTGCCGCATGTATACAATAATGGAGCTACAGCTCCAGGATGAATGCCGCTGCGATAGATGTGAGCAGGTTGCAATTCTAGAAGCTCACATTAAAGATCTGGAGGAGCAAATTGCCACACTAAGTGGAACAAACAACCTTGAAAGGAGTTTTCTGCTCACTGAGCAGGTGGTTAATGGGGCTGATGTGGAGGGTGAAGTGGTAAGTCAGAATTATCAGGTAGGAAGATGGGTTAATGCATTTAGAAAAAAAGTGATAGGGGCTCACAGAAAAGGAAAACCATCTCTGCGTTTGAGCACCCCAAACAATTTTGCCAAGTTGGGTAAAGATGTGGGGGTGGCAGAGGTGGCAGCCCTAGCTGGGAGAGCAGCCCATCTAGTAGGGGTGGTGAGGGTAGTGCAGATAGACCTAGACAGTTGGTAGTAATAGGGGATTCTAAAATCAGAAGGATTGATAGAATAATTTGTCACCAGGATCGCCTCAAACAATGGTTTGCTGTCCCCCTGATGCCAGGGTTTGTCATGTGGCGGACTGTGTTGATAAATTACTGGGAGGGGCTGGGCATAACCATGTTGGGACCAATGACAGAATACATGGAAGATGGAGGCTCCTTAACCACTTGACGACCGCCTCACGCCGATGTACGTCGGCAAGGTGGCACGGACAGGCAAAATCATGTACATGGTACGTGATTTGCCTTCCGCGGGTGGGGGGTCCGATCGGACCCCCCCCGGTGCCCGAGGCGGTCGTCTTTTGTCCAGCGGCGATCAGAGGTGAGGGGGAGACCATCCGTTCGTGGCCCCCCCTCGCGATCGCCGCCAGCCAATCAAATCATTCCTTTGCTGCTGTATGCTAAACAGCAGCAAAGGAAATGATGTCATCTCTCCTCAGCTCGGTAATTTCCGTTCCGGCCCGAGGAGAGAAGACAGGTATGTGAGTGCACAACACACTACACACTCAGTAGAACATGCCAGGCACACTAAACACCCCGATCCCCCCCCGATCGCCCCCCGATCCCCCCCCGATCACCCCCCCCCCCCCCCCCGTCACAAACTGACACCAGCAGTTTTTTTTTATTTTTTTTTTTTTTTTTTTCTGATTG
Source organism: Lithobates septentrionalis (assembly GCA_037952835.1). Lineage (NCBI taxonomy): Eukaryota > Metazoa > Chordata > Amphibia > Anura > Ranidae > Lithobates > Lithobates septentrionalis. The sequence goes on from JBBDGP010001594.1 coordinate 77,616, forward strand.
CTGCATAGTGTCAGTTTGTGACAGTTACAGTGTTGGGACAGTTACTGTTACCCCCTTTAGGTCTAGGGTACCCCCCTAACCCCCCTAATAAAGTTTTAACCCCTTGATCACCCCCTGTCACCAGTCACTAAGCGATCATTTTTCTGATCGCTGTATTAGTGTCGCTGGTGACGCTAGTTAGGGAGGTAAATATTTAGGTTCGCCGTCAGCGTTTTATTGCGTCAGGGACCCCCATATACTACCGAATAAATGTTTTAACCCCTTGATTGCCCCCTAGTTAACCCTTTCACCACTGATCACCATATAACTGTTACGGGTGACGCTGGTTAGTTCGTTTATTTTTTATAGTGTCAGGGCACCCGCCGTTTATTACCGAATAAAGGTTTAGCTCCCTGATCGCCCGGCGGTGATATGCGTCGCCCCAGGCAGCGTCAGATTAGCGCCAGTACCGCTAACACCCACGCACGCAGCATACACCTCCCTTAGTGGTATAGTATCTGAACGCATCAATATCTGATCTGATCAGATCTATACTAGCGTCCCCAGCAGTTTAGGGTTCCCAAAAACGCAGTGTTAGCGGAATCAGCCCAGATACCTGCTAGCACCTGCGTTTTGCCCCTCTGCCCAGCCCACCCAAGTGCAGTATCGATCGATCACTGTCACTTACAAAAGACTAAACGCATAACTGCAGCGTTCGCAGAGTCAGGCCTGATCCCTGCGATCGCTAACAGTTTTTTTGGTAGTATTTTGGTGAACTGGCAAGCACCAGCCCCAGGCAGCGTCAGGTTAGCGCCAGTACCGCTAACACCCACGCACGCACTGTACACCACCCTTAGTGGTATAGTATCTGAACGGATCAATATCTGATCCGATCAGATCTATACTAGTGTCCCCAGCAGTTTAGGGTTCCCAAAAACGCAGTGTTAGCGGGATCAGCCCAGATACCTGCTAGCACCTGCGTTTTGCCCCTCCGCCCAGCCCAGCCCAGCCCACCTAAGTGCAGTATCGATTGATCACTGTCACTTACAAAACACTAAACGCATAACTGCAGCGTTCGCAGAGTCAGGCCTGATCCCAAGGATCGCCAACAGATTTTTTGGTAGCGTTTTGGTGAACTGGCAAGCGCCAGCGGCCTAGTACACCCCGGTCGTAGTCAAACCAGCACTGCAGTAACACTTGGTGACGTGGCGAGTCCCATAAGTGCAGTTCAAGCTGGTGAGGTGGCAAGCACAAGTAGTGTCCCGCTGCCACCAAAAAGACAAACACAGGCCCGTCGTGCCCATAATGCCCTTCCTGCTGCATTCGCCAATCCCAATTGGGAACCCACCGCTTCTGCAGCGCCCGTACTTCCCCCATTCACATCCCCAACCAAATGCAGTCGGCTGCATGAGAGGCATTTTCTTTATGTCCTCCCGAGTACCCCTACCCAGCGAACCCCCCCAAAAAAGATATTGTGTCTGCAGCAAGCGCGGATATAGGCGTGACACCCGCTATTATTGTCCCTCCTGTGCTGACAATCCTGGTCTTTGCATTGGTGAATGTTTTGAACGCTACTATGCACTAGTTGAGTATTAGCGTAGGATACAGCATTCCACAGACTAGGCGCACTTTCACAGGGTCTCCCAAGATGCCATCGCATTTTGAGAGACCCGAACCTGGAACCGGTTACAGTTATAAAAGTTAGTTACAAAGAAAGTGTAAAAAAAAAAATATATAAAATAAAAAAAAATAGTTGTCGTTTTATTGTTCTCTCTCTCTCTATTCTCTCTATTGTTCTGCTCTTTTTTACTGTATTCTATTCTGCAATGTTTTATTGTTATTATGTTTTATCATGTTTGCTTTTCAGGTATGCAATTTTTTGTACTTTACTGTTTACTGTGCTTTATTGTTAACCATTTTTTTGTCTTCAGGTACGCCATTCACGACTTTGAGTGGTTATACCAGAATGATGCCTGCAGGTTTAGGTATCATCTTGGTATCATTCTTTTCAGCCAGCGGTCGGCTTTCATGTAAAAGCAATCCTAGCGGCTAATTAGCCTCTAGACTGCTTTTACAAGCCGTGGGAGGGAATGCCCCCCCCCCCCACCGTCTTCCGTGTTTTTCTCTGGCTCTCCTGTCTCAACAGGGAACCTCAAAATGCAGCCGGTGATTCAGCCAGCTGACCATAGAGCTGATCAGAGACCAGAGTGGCTCCAAACATCTCTATGGCCTAAGAAACCGGAAGCTATGAGCATTTTATGACTTAGATTTCGCCGGATGTAAATAGCGCCATTGGGAAATTGGGGAAGCATTTTATCACACCGGTGTGGTCAGATGCTTTGAGGGCAGAGGAGAGATCTAGGGTCTAATAGACCCCAATTTTTTCAAAAAAGAGTACCTGTCACTACCTATTGCTGTCATAGGGGATATTTTCATTCCCCGAGATAACAATAAAAATGATTAAAAAAAATAAAAATGAAAGGAACAGTTTAAAAATAAGATAAAAAAGCAAAAAAATAATAAAGAAAAAAAAAAAAAAAAAGCACCCCTGTCGCCCCCTGCTCTCGCGTTAAGGTGAACGCAAGCGGCGGTCTGTCGTCAAACGTAAACAGCAATTGCACCATGCATGTGAGGTATCACCGCGAAGGTTAGATTGAGGGCAGTAATTTTTGCAGTAGACCTCCTCTGTAAATCTAAAGTGGTAACCTGTAAAGGCTTTTAAAGGCTTTTAAAAATGTATTTATTTTGTTGCCACTGCACGTTTGTGCGCAATTGTAAAGCATGTCATGTTTGGTATCCATGTACTCGGCCTAAGATCATCTTTTTTATTTCATCAAACATTTGGGCAATATAGTGTGTTTTAGTGCATTAAAATTTAAAAAAGTGTGTTTTTTCCCCAAAAAATGCGTTTGAAAAATCGCTGCGCAAATACTGTGTGAAAAAAAAAAATGAAACACCCACCATTTTAATCTGTAGGGCATTTGCTTTAAAAAAATATATAATGTTTGGGGGTTCAAAGTAATTTTCTTGCAAAAAAAAAAAAACTTTTTCATGTAAACAATAAGTGTCAGAAAGGGCTTTGTCTTCAAGTGGTTAGAAGAGTGGGTGATGTGTGACATAAGCTTCTAAATGTTGTGCATAAAATGCCAGGACAGTTCAAACCCCCCCCCAAATGACCCCATTTTGGAAAGTAGACACCCCAAGCTATTTGCTGAGAGGCATGTCGAGTCCATGGAATATTTTATATTGCGACACAAGTTGCGGGAAAGAGACAAATTTTTTTTTTTTTGCACGAAATTGTCACTAAATGATATATTGCTCAAACATGCCATGGGAATATGTGAAATTACACCCCAAAATAAATTCTGTTGCTTCTCCTGAGTACGGGGATACCACATGTGTGAGACTTTTTGGGAGCCTAGCCGCGTACGGAACCCCGAAAACCAAGCACCGCCTTCAGGCTTTCTAAGGGCGTGAATTTTTGATTTCTCTCTTGACTGCTTATCACAGTTTCGGAGACCATGGAATGCCCAGGTGGCACAAAATCCCCCCAAATGACCCCATTTTGGAAATTAGACACCCAAAGCTATTTGCTGAGAGGTATAGTGAGTATTTTGCAGACCTCACTTTTTGTCACAAAGTTTTGAAAATTGAAAAAAGAAAAAAAAAAGTTTTTTCTTGTCTTTCTTCATTTTCAAAAACAAATGAGAGCTGCAAAATACTCACCATGCCTCTCAGCAAATAGCTTGGGGTGTCTACTTTCCAAAATGGGGTCATTTGGGGTGGTTTTGTGCCACCTGGGCATTCCATGGCTTCCGAAACTGTGATAGGCAGTGAAGAGTGAAATCAAAAATTTTCACCCTTAGAAATCCTGAAGGCGGTGATTGGTTTTCGGGGTCCCGTGCACGGCTAGGCTCCCAAAAAGTCCCACACATGTGGTATCCCCGTACTCAGGAGAAGTAGCTAAATGTATTTTGGGGTGCAATTCCACATATGCCCATGGCCTGTGTGAGCAATATATCATTTAGTGACAACTTTGTGCAAAAAAAAAATAAAAAAAAAATGTGTCACGTTTCCGCAACTTGTGTCAAAATATAAAATATTCCATGGACTCAATATGCCTCTCTGGAAATAGCTTGGGGTGTCTACTTTCCAAAATGGGGTCATTTGGGGGGGTTTTGTGCCACCTGGGCATTCCATGGCCTCCGAAACTGTGATAGGCAGTAAAGAGTGAAATCATAAATTTACACCCTTAGAAATCCTGAAGTCGGTGATTGGTTTTCGGGGCCCCGTACGCGGCTAGGCTCCCAAAAAGTCCCACACATGTGGTTTTCCCATATTCAGGAGAAGCAGCAGAATGTATTTTGGGGTGCAATTCCACATAGGCCCATGGCCTGTGTGAGCAATATATCATTTAGTGAAACTTTTTGTAAATATTTTTTTTTTTTTTGTCATTATTCAATCACTTGGGACAAAAAAATAAATATTCAATGGGTTCAACATGCCTCTCAGCAATTTCCTTGGGGTGTCTACTTTCCAAAATGGGGTCATTTGGGGGGGTTTTGTACTGCCCTGCCATTTTAGCACCTCAAGAAATGACATAGGCAGTCATAAACTAAAAGCTGTGTAAATTACAGAAAATGTACCCTAGTTTGTAGACGCTATAACTATAACTTTTGCGCAAACCAATAAATATACGCTTATTGACATTTTTTTTTACCAAAGACATGTGGCCGAATACATTTTGGCCTAAATGTATGACTAAAATTGAGTTTATTGGATTTTTTTTATAACAAAAAGTAGAAAATATCATTTTTTTTCAAAATTTTCGGTCTTTTTCCATTTATAGCGCAAAAAATAAAAACCGCAGAGGTGATCAAATACCATCAAAAGAAAGCTCTATTTGTGGGAAGAAAAGGACGCAAATTTCGTTTGGGTACAGCATTGCATGACCGCGCAATTAGCAGTTAAAGCGACGCAGTGCCAAATTGGAAAAGACCTCTGGTCCTTAGGCAGCATAATGGTCCGGGGCTCAAGTGGTTAAGCATCAATTTAAAGACCTAGGCTGCAAGTTAAAGGGAAGGACTTCCAAGGTTATATACTGTGGAATATTGCCTATGCCATGCGAAACACAGGAAAGACAGTGGGAGATTGGAGAACTGAATGGGTGGCTAAAGTCGTGGTGTAAGAGGGAAGGATATGGGTTTCTAGAGCAATGGGCTGTCTTCTTATTGGGGTACAACTCATATGCTAAAGCTGGTTTGCACGTAAATGGAAGGGGTCTGCTGTGCTGTGGAGAGGTTTATGGGTAGGCTGAAGGACTGTCCAGGAGTCATGGAGTTATGACGGATTGGTAACGTACAGCCACCACCATAATATGATTGATTGTCATGGCTACATGATCTGCAGGTTACAATACCACACCGCTTAGATTAACAGTCCCCAACAACATCTGGTTTTGTATTGACTGAAACCAATCTCCTGTTTGGAATCTGCCAAAACCATGAAACCAATTTAACCTAAACCAAGATGGCAAATGACTCACCAATCGCTATTCCAGCCATTCTTTCACACATAAGATGTTCTGGTTTTTCATTTTTTTGAACAGGACTTCCGAATTATTTATTTAATAAGTGTGAACTTTGAGTTAGTGGAAGTGAATATATCTTATACCACTTAGGTTTATAATAGGCATTATAAACACAGCACCCTCCACCCCCACTTGCACTTTGCCACGTTTGACCGTATGTCACAAAATAAAGGATACGAAATTATAAGACCAATGGGGTCATAAACTCCATAATTTGGCTAATTTGATGGCCCACCAAGGTCTCCGAGGCACAATGCAATACGCCCTGACCGGGTAGCTTTTCATGTTTTTTGTTGTCATGTCTGTCCTGTCTGTAATGTTATGAGCGGCCGCATCGAATCCTTAAGAAATGCTCATTTGCACAACCCCCTAACAAATGTGAATGTTTTAAGGCAATACCAATAAATAAATGGTTTTATTTGAATTATGATCATTGACTATTTTGTTGCATGAAGTAACCCCTTTTTGAAACCCAGTACTATTGGGTTTATCCTTTACCCCTTTGTTCCCCCCCTTTTTCCAGTTATAAGTATGGTTACTGCAACAATACCCTAAAGGGTTACAGAGTGTACGGGTAATTAGATTTTCATTGCTCAGTACAGGTGACACCCACGCCCCCCAGTACTTCCCATTCCCCAAACCCCTTTCCCCTTCCCCAATGATTTTCTGTTATTTAAACTACAACTGAGGGGGGGGGGGGTGAATTAGAATATAATGGGTCAGAGAGGTCAGACAGAGGGCCAGACCCTAATGGTGGGCAGAAAGGGGGAAGAAGGGGGGAGGGCTATGGCAGGTGATAAGAATGTTTCCATGATGGAAACAACCATTGGAAATTACAGTACTATAATATGCAAAATATAAAATGTGACAATGAACTAAAGTATTTGTTCACCAATGCCAGGAGTCTTCCAAGCAAAATAGGAGAGTTGGAAGCTTTGGTGCATGAAGAGAACAACAAAACTGCTTTCATATAGGAAAGAGGAGGGATAGCCAGGATATACACAACCAGCAGGAAGGGGTGTGCAGGGATGGATGGACAGGTAAGTGAGTAGGTGGGTGGATGGATTTATGGATGGATGGGTGGGAGGGTGGATGGATGGATGGATGGATGGATGGATAGGTGGGTGGATGGATGGGTGGATGGATGAATAGGTGAATGGATGGATGGATAGGTGGGTGGGTGGTCAGGTGGGTGGATGGATAGGTGGATGGATGAATAGATAGGTGGATGGGTGGGTGGATGGATGAATGGATGGATAGGTGGATGGGTGGGTGGATTGATGGATAGGTGGATGGATGGTTGGGTGAATGGATGGGCGGATGGATTGGTGGATGGATGGTTAAGTGGATGGATGGGTGGATGAATGGGTGGGTGGATGGGTAGGTGGGTGGATAGATGGGTAATTTGATGGATGGGGGGATGGATGGGTGGGTGGATGGATAGGTGGATGGATGGGTGAGTGGATGGATGGATAGATGGATGGGTGGATGGACGGATAGGTGGATGGATGGGTGGGTGGATAGATGGATAGGTGGATGGGTGTGTGGATTGATGGGTGGATGGATGGATGGGTGGGTGGATGGTTGGGTGGAAGAATGGGTGGATGGATAGGTGGGTGGATGGATGGGTGGATGGATGGATAAGTTGGTGGATGATGGGAAGGTGGATGGATGGGTGGATGGATGGATAGGTGGATGGATGGTTGGGTGGAAGAATGGGTGGATGGATAGGTGGGTGGATGGATGGATGGATGGATGGATAAGTTGGTGGATGATGGGAAGGTGGATGGATGGGTGGATGGATGGATAGGTGGATGGATGGGTAGCTGGGTGGATGGATGGGTAGGTGGGTGAATGGATGGATGGGTGGATTGGTGGGTGGATGGTTGGATGGATAGGTGGATGGGTGGGATGGGTGAGTGGATGGATGGATGGATGGATGGATGGGTGGATGGATGGATGGATGGATGGATGGATGGATGGAAGGATAGGTGAATGGATGGATGGATGGATGGATAGGTGGATGGGTGGATGGATGGGTGGGTGGATAGGTGGATGGGTGTGTGGCTTGATGGGTGGATAGGTGGATGGGTGTGTGGATTGATGGATGGATGGATAGGTGGATGGATGGTTGGGTGGATGAATGTGTGGATGGATAGGTGGATGGATGGGTGGATGGATGGGCGGGTGGATGGATGGATAGGTGGGTGGATGATGGGTAGGTGGATGGATGGATAGGTGAATGGATGGATGGATGGGTGGGTGGATGGATAGGTGGGTGGATGGATGGGTAGGTGGATGGATGGATGGATAGGTGAATGGATGGATGGATGGGTGGGTGGATGGATAGGTGGGTGGATGGATGGGTAGGTGGGTGAATGGATAGGTGGATGGATGGGTGGGTGGATGGATGGATAGGTGGGTGGATGATGGGTAGGTGGATGGATGGATAGGTGAATGGATGGATGGATGGGTGGGTGGATGGATAGGTGGGTGGATGGATGGGTAGGTGGGTGAATGGATAGGTGGATGGATGGGTGGATGGATAGGTAGGTGGATGGATGGGTGGATGGATAGGTAGGTGGATGGATGGATGGGTTTGCGCTCCATGGGCAGTCTAAACGCCAGTCGATAGATTTGCTTGCCCGCAATCACATGATTGCAATGACATAATGCTTCCCAAAGCACCTCTGTGAGCAGCTTTGGGAGGGGGGGGGGGGGGGCGGCGCCCCCTATGGACGGGCCACCACTGGGATGGAGAGTGTGATGCTAAAGCATTATGGGTGGAACTGCATATGGGTGTGCATACTTAATAATAAATTATTGGAGTTTGTTATTGACCACCCAATGTTAATAAGGAGGTGGAGACTCAGCTCCTTGAACAGATAGAAAGAGTTACAAGGGCTGGCACGGTAGTAATAATCAGGGTTTTTTATTACCCTGAAAATGGCCGGAGTAAGGCTCTGTTTCCACTAGTGCGACTTTTCATGCGACTTGGGACTGAAAAGTCGCATGACAAATTGTTTCCCATGATTTCCAATGAGTACCGTTCATATCTGTGCGACTTCAAGTCGCAGCGACTTCAAAGTAGTCCCTGCACTACTTTGGTCCCACTTTGATGCGACTTGAGGTCCATAGATACAGGCATTGCTTCAAATCGCGGTAAAAAATCGCGGCAAAATCGCGCGACTTTGGGGACGCACTAGTGGAAACATAGCCTCATGGTGAAAAATAATCAGCGCTATCAAACTAATGAATAAAAAAAGAAAAATACTCAAATTACAAGTTGCTCTCTATGACACTCTACAGTGATTCACCCATCGCATGTAACAGTATAATAAATATAGTGAAGCGCAACTTAAAGCAACAAATGCATACAACATAAAGTGCAATACAGTGCACTATAATATAGATCTATCCCCCAGTTCATTTAGACATAAAGTGCAAGGTAGTCCTTTGTAACACAATCTTCAAGGTCCAATCTTTCTGAGCATTAAAGCTGAGATAGATATAAACACCCAAGTGTCTTTAGAATAAATTCATGCTTTGATGCTCATCCTCCACCAGGTGAATAACCTGTTCACCTTAAAAGAAAAAGAAAACAGCATGATGTGGTATATAATGTAGCCACAACTGAAAGCATTGATCGGGACAGTCTTGTATGGACAAATTCTCAGAAGAAATCAATGAGATAAAATCATGTGTCAATTTATTGATAAAGTAGTGAATGAATTAACAATTAAAATCTCCTCGCATGGATGGAACAACTGTAAAACTTGCTCCCCGCTGTGACAATACCTTGTAGAAGTGGTCAGACGTGGACTGGCTTGGTGAAGGGATGCTGTGACTTGAAGAAGGGCCATGCCCCGAAATGCGTTGTCAAGACAACAGCCATTCTCTTCCTCCACTCTTCTCGGCTTGCTTTTCACCATCCTGTGTTTCAAGCCTCGTTCTAGATAAATAATAAAAGAAAAAACGCGCTAAAAAGCAAAATAGCAAAATGAACTGCAGCTGCAACAAAAAACCACAAATATCAATGAGGTGATAACTGAGAAGAATAAAATAAGTGTGCTTGCAATAAAGTGACATAAATCAATACTTTAACAATAAAGTGACATAAATATGTGATCATATAACATGTGTGACAACCAGTGGTGTAGCGTGGGGGGTGCAGGGGGGGCCGTGGCCCCAGGCGCGACATTTAGGGGGGCGCCAGTATGTGTCACTGGCTGCCTCCTCCTAATTTCTAATTCCTGTGTCCCCGGGCTCCGGCCACCATGTTAAGTGTCCAGCGCCCTGTGATTGGGCGTATGGGGGTCATGTGAGGCATAGGGCTGGCCTGTCCTCGATCGCTCCTGAGGTCCCGCCTCCGCACATGACCCCCCATACGCCCAATCACAGGGCGCTGGACACTGAACATGGCAGCAAGCAGAGCGCAGGGGAGAGAAGAATGTGAGCCGCCGCTGTGTTCTCCTCCTCCTCCGGATCGATGCAGCCAGGATAAGAAGGTTAGGGAGTCATGTTACTGGCCTGGGGGGGGGGGGGGGGCGAGAGAGACTGTAGGCAGGACAGTGTAGTGTAGTATAGTGGTTAGTATAGTGGTCATTATAGTGTAATTTAGCATGGAGGTCAGTGTAGTGTAGTGGTCAGTATGGGGGGGGGGCAGTATAGTGGACAGTGTAGTATGGTGGTCAGTATAGTGTAGTATAGTGGACAGTATAGTGGTTAGTGTAGTATAGTGGTTAGCATAGTGGTCAGTATAGTGTAGTTTAGTATGGAGGTCAGTGTAGTGTAGTATAGTGGTTAGTATGGTGGTTAGTGTAGTGGACAGTATAGTGGTCAGTATAGTGTAGTGGATAGTGTAGTGTAGTATGGTGGTCAGTGTAGTGTAGTATGGTGGTCAGTATAGTATAGTGGTCAGTGTAGTGTAGTATAGTGGTCAGTAGAGTATAGTGGTCAGTGTAGTGTAGTATAGTGGTCAGTATAGTATAGTGGTCAGTGTAGTGTAGTATGGTGGTCAGTATAGTGGACAGTGTAGTATAGTGGACAGTGTAGTATAGTGGACAGTGTAGTGTAGTATGGTGGACAGTGTAGTATAGTGGTCAGTGTAGTGTAGTATGGTGGTCAGTATAGTGTAGTATAGTGGTTAGTGTAGTATAGTATAGTGGTCAGTATAGTATAGTGGTCAGTATAGTGTAGTTTAGTATGGAGGTCAGTGTAGTGTAGTGGACAGTATAGTATAGTGGACAGTGTAGTATGGTGGTCAGTATAGTGTAGTATGGTGGTCAGTGTAATGTAGTATAGTGGACAGTGTAGTATAGTGGACAGTGTAGTATGGTGGTCAGTATAGTGTAGTATAGTGGACAGTGTAATGTAGTATAGTGGACAGTGTAGTATGGTGGTCAGTATAATGTAGTATGGTGGACAGTGTAGTATGGTGGACAGTGTAGTATAACAGACAGTGTAGTATAGTGGCCAGTATAGTGGTTAGTGTAGTATAGTATAGTGGTTAGTATAGTGTAGTTTAGTACGGAGGTCAGTGTAGTGTAGTGGACAGTGTAGTATAGTGGTCAGTGTAGTGTAGTGGACAGTGTAGTATGGTGGTCAGTATAGTGTAGTATAGTGGACAGTGTACAGTGTAGTATAGTGGTCAGTGTAGTGTAGTATAGTGGACAGTGTAGTGTAGTAATCAGTGTAGTATAGTGGTCAGTGTAGTATAGTGGACAGTGTAGTATAGTGGACAGTGTAGTATGGTGGTCAGTATAGTGGACAGTGTAGTATGCTGGTCAGTGTAGTGTAGTATAGTGGTCAGTGTAGTATAGTGGTCAGTATAGTGTAGTGGTCAGTATAGTGTAGTATAGTGGACAGCGTAGTATAGTATAGCGGACAGTGTAGTATGGTGGTCAGTATAGTGTAGTATAGTGGTCAGTGTAGTATAGTGGTCAGTGTAGTGTAGTATAGTGGTCAGTGTAGTGTAGTATAGTGGACAGTGTAGTATAGTGGTCAGTGTAGTATAGTGGTCAGTGTAGTATAGTGGTCAGTGTAGTATAGTGGACAGTGTAGTATAGTGGACAGTGTAGTATGGTGGTCAGTGTAGTGTAGTATAGTGGTCAGTATAGTGTAGTATAGTGGTCAGTGTAGTATAGTGGACAGTGTAGTATAGTGGTCAGTGTAGTGTAGTATAGTGGACAGTGTAGTATGGTGGTCAGTGTAGTATGGTGGTCAGTGTAGTGTAGTATAGTGGTCAGTGTAGTATGGTGGTCAGTATAGTGTAGTATAGTGGTCAGTGTAGTATGGTGGTCAGTACAGTGTAGTATGGTGGTCAGTGTAGTATAGTGGACAGTGTAGTGTAGTATAGTGGTCAGTGTAGTATAGTGGACAGTGTAGTGTAGTATAGTGGTCAGTGTAGTATAGTGGACAGTGTAGTGTAGTATAGTGGTCAGTATAGTGTAGTGGTCAGTGTAGTATAGTGGACAGTGTAGTGTAGTATAGTGGTCAGTGTAGTGTAGTATAGTGGACAGTGTAGTGTAGTGGTCAGTGTAGTATAGTGGTCAGTGTAGTATAGTGGACAGTGTAGTATAGTGGACAGTGTAGTATGGTGGTCAGTGTAGTAACAGTGTAGTAAGAGTGGGGGTATATGTTGTAAATGTTGTAATATGTTCACCGATTTATGTGGGACATTATTATATGTACACGCATACAGTCAATATTAACCAGGCCAGAATTGAGTTGACAATGGTTGATTTGTCCAAGCCAACTCAATTTTAAGATAACAGCTGAAGACCCTTTGATGTGTCAGTCTTATGCAAGTCTACCTAGGGGTGTGAGGTATGGGCTGTTAACCTAATTGAACATTTCAAAGGGTACATTGTTTAAAGGACCATAGAAGAAGTATTTATTGATGGTAATTAGACTTGAGGGGGTAACAATGGGATCAAGGAGTGTTTTGGGTTGGCCTAGCGGAGGCTCCCTCCTGGGGGGCTAATATATCCGGGGGGCTTGTTGATATGCAAGAATACAGATTAGGAATGTAGGTATTCCAAGGGCTCAAAAGGGTGTTCAGGTGGTATCTGTTAATCTAATTACACATATCTAAAGGGGCCTTGTTGATGTTGATATGCGGGAGTGCAAATTGGGGTGGTTCACGGCTGTTCACGGCTGTTCACGGCTGGGGGTTGTTGCCTGTTTGAAAGACTAAAGCTAATCAAAGTCCTAAATTGAAACGGCCAATCAAATTGCTCAGCCATTCAATATTTAGTGAATATAACATGGCATTCAGTCTATAGGTTTTAAGTGAGGCTTGTCTGTGTGTGAACACACAGACCTAAGAACATGGGACTTTGAATTATATACTCTGTCGGATTTTTTGTCATCTGTGGACTTTGGACTTTGTTCTGTGTTGGAAGTCAATAAAGTGCATCTCTCTGGAAGAATTGGGTTGCTGCGGAAGAGTACTTTCATCATCATTATTATACCCACGGTAATACTATCTACCCGATATATTAAATCACTACAGTATAGTGGACAGTGTAGTGTAGTATAGTGGTCAGTGTAGCATAGTGGACAGTGTAGTGTAGTATAGTGGTCAGTATAGTGTAGTATAGTGGACAGTGTAGTATGGTGGTCAGTATAGTGTAGTATAGTGGTCAGTGTAGTATAGTGGTCAGTGTAGTATAGTGGACAGTGTAGTGTAGTATAGTGGTCAGTATAGTGTAGTATAGTGGACAGTGTAGTGTAGTATAGTGGACAGTGTAGTGTAGTATAGTGGACAGTGTAGTATGGTGGTCTGTATAGTGTAGTATAGTGGTCAGTGTAGTATAGTGATCAGTGTAGTGTAGTGGTCAGTGTAGTTGACAGTATAGTGGTCAGTGTAATATAGTGGACAGTATAGTATAGTGGTCAGTATAGTGGTCAGTGTAGTATAGTGGACAGTATAGTATAGTGGTCAGCGTAGTGGACAATGTAGTGTAGTGGACAGTGTAGTTCTCAGTGTAGTGGTCAGTATAGGAATCAGGTAGGTCAGTACTATTGTATTTGAAGGGACTCAGGGATAGCTAAAAGTCCGCAGGTTAGGTGGCGCAAATTACTTGCCTTGCCCCGGGTGCTGACAACCCACACTACGTCACTGGTGACAACAAAAAAGGATGACCGTAGATAGTGGTGAAGCTCATAAACTCCCTGGGAGGTATGTGATAAAGTCCATTCATAAACATACAAAAACAGCAGGTCCAGTGAGAAAGGGTCACACATCCAAATTACATCCACCTTAACCCACATATGAGGAGAGGGGAAGAGGGATGTGTGACGTGAACATCCAGGCTGAAGGTGAATGCAGGTAACAGTGAAGCCTATGCCCTTACTGGAACCCCTTTGAAGACATCATCTATGACTAAACATGTAGGGCGTGGCTACGCACTATACGCCATCACGTCTTACGCCCCATGTTGTTTGTACACAGGTGTTCACTACTATTTTTACTTGCCGGCTTTTTAATGTGTTTACCGCAGTGATGTGTGCTCCGTCTTTTTAAGCAATAAAGACTTACCTTTTTTACTACACTATTGGAGTCTTTTGCGATTTCTGCACTCACGGCCCTCCTGGACCAGTGAGTGCTTCTCCCCAGATTGATACCTTGGAGTTGCTTGCCCCTGGAAAGCTACAGACCTTGGAGGATCCAGATGTGGGAGCTCATCCATCCCTGCTGAGGAACGTGGGAGTCCATCTGTCCCTGCAGAGGGCTGTATCTGCCTGCGCATCTGACCTTGCTCTAAAGGAGGTCCACCGGTTCCGGTAAGGGCATAGGCTTCACTGTTACCTGGACTCACCTTCAGCCTGGATGTTCACGTCACACATCCCTCTTCCCCTCTCCTCATATGTGGGTTAAGGTGGATGTAATTTGGATGTGTGACCCTTCCTCACTGGACCTGCTGTTTTTGTATGTTTATGAATGGACTTTATCACATACCTCCCAAGAAGTTTATGAACTTCACCACTATCTACGGTCATCCTTTTTTGTTGTCACATCCTTTTTTGTTGTCACACATGTTACATGATCGCATATTTATGTCACTTTATTGTTAAAGTATTAATTTATGTCACTTTATTGCAAGTGCACTTATTTTATTCTTCTAAGCCTCGTTCTGGACCTGTGTTCCCCAAGTGTATGACGTCACGCTCAGGTGTTTCCGTCTGCTAGTTCCTATCGGCAGTTGTTCTGGCTGCCTCCCGGTCCCTCTTCCTTCCACGGCTGTCTCGCCACCTTGCCATCCACCACCGGGGCTTCGGTTGAGGCATTGCATCTCCTATCTGGCTCTACACGTGCTGGTTTCCCCTTCTCAGTGGATGTTTCCTGGCACATGAGGGTTCTACCACCGCAGCATTGCTCCACCAAGCCAGTCCATTTCTGACCGCTTCTACAAGGTAGTGTCACAGCGGGGAGCAAGTTTTACAGTTGTTCCATCAATGCAAAAAGATTTTAATTGTTCATTTATTCACTACATGTTATCAATAAATTGACACATGATTTTAGCTCATTGATTTCTTCTGAGAATTTGTCCATACAAGACTGTATATAGTGCTCTAGGCTCGAGTATGCAGAGACCGGCTCTTTAATAATCTTTCCTGCACTCCAGGTGGCTGTTTCCTCCAACTCCATCACAACAACTGGCAACTCCACCAATATGGAAGATTATGGAAGATACAAAGGTACAAACATAGTGTACTTCCACTAAAAACTTGTTTATTCCTACGAACAAATGCCCTGCACACACGGTCGGACTTTCCGACAGAATATGTGCGATCAGAGCTTGTTGTCGGAAATTCCGACCGTGTGTAGGCTCCATCTGACTTTTTCCATCGGAATTTCCGACACACAAAGTTTGAGAGCAGGCTATAATATTTTCCGACAACAAAATCCGTTTGCGTAAATTCCGACTGTGTGTGGACAATTCCGACGCACAAAGTGCCACGCATGCTCAGAATAAATTAAGAGACGAAAGTTATTGGCTACTGCCCTGTTTATAGTCCCGGCGTACGTGTTTTACGTCACCGCATTCAGAACGATCGGATTTTCCGACAACTTTGTGCGACCGTGTGTATGCAAGACAAGTTTGAGCCAACACCCGTCGGAAAAAATCCATGGATTTTGTTGTCGGAATGTCCGATCAATGTCCGATCGTCTGTACAGGGCAAGACATACACTTAAACCCCATACATTTACCAAAACCATATAATATGAGGTCAAACCTTAAGAGTTTCAATTTGTATGAAATCAGGCAGGCCCTTGCACTACATGGTTTTGGTAAATCTGAAGACAAAAATCTGCAGAAAATCTAATAGTGTGTATGATTCTTTACTAAAAACAAATATTCACAAAGCGTTATACTTCTCCAATAAGACGCCAGCTCAGCTCCCTCAGCTCCAAGGTAAGAGCACGGTGTGACATCATGGGCTCGGCTCCTCCATATACATGTTGCGACCATGTGATTGGGCTTCTTCAGTAAGCTAGGCTAGTGCCAGATGTCGGGTTGTGCCTAGCACAACCCGACATCCTGATCTCAATTCCTCCCGGTGATGTCACTTTCACTGGTGTGTTCCACACTGGTTGGAGTGGTCTACCTTCATCCACCAAACATCCATGCCTGTATACCACCTTCTCCTAGCTGCCCGGGCCACCCTAGGAAGCTTGCAGGTCAGGGACGAGCCACTGATCTCTTACACTTTATGAGCGATTTTATCACTAATATTTTGTGAGTCTTTTTAATGTTGTGCCAATAAATTTTACTTCTGAATACTGCACTTAGGTGGCGCCCCCTTCGTTTTCTTATCTCCACAGAGCTCATCACACTCTGAGGATGGCAGCCACTTCTGTTGCAATCTGCATTTTTATGAAATGTATGCACCCTATGGACCCTTAGAGACTTTGTAGAGAACGTATGGGTTGGGCTATATGCCCTCTATATACAACAATTTCTACTACCTTTGAACTACGCTAACTAGTTGGGTATATACCCTCTATGCGCCAAAATATTCCGATTCTTTTATCCCCTGACACATCAGGTTGAGTGTACAAAGATATAAGGGGGTTGATTAGCTTCTAATTGAACAAGCAAAAGTTAGAAGCTAATTGGATACCATGCACAGCTATACCAGATTTTCACTCTCCTGTTTTAGTAAATCAACCCCAATATTAGGGATGAGCCGAACACCCCCCGGTTCGGTTCGCACCAGAACCCGCGAACGGACCGCAAGTTCGCACGAACGTTAGAACCCCATTGACGTCTATGGGACTCGAACGTTCGAAATCAAAAGTGCTCATTTTAAAGGCTAATTTGCATGGTATTGTCCTAAAAAGGGTTTGGGGACCCGGGTCCTACCCCAGGGGACATGTATCAATGCAAAAAAAACTTTTAAAAACGGCCGTTTTTTCGGGAGCAGTGATTTTAATGATGCTTAAAGTAAAAAAAAAAAAAGTGAAATATTCCTTTAAATATCGTACCTGGGGGGTGTCTATAGTATGCCTGTAAAGTGACGCGTGTTTCCCATGTTTAGAACAGTCCCTGCACCAAATGTCATTTTTAAAGGAAAAAATCTCATTTAAAACTGCTTGCGGGTTTAATGTCATGTCGGGTCCTGGCAATATGGATGAAAATCAGTGAGACAAACGGCATGGGTACCCCCCAGTCCATTACCAGGCCCTTTGGGTCTTGTATGGATATTAAGGGGAACCCCGCACCCAAATTAAAATAAGGAAAGGTCCCTATATACTCTGAACAGCAGTATACAGGCGGTGCAAACAAGACAGGGACTGTAGGTTTGTTGTTAAGTAGAATCTCTTTGTAATTTTGAACATTTTTAATGTGTTTAGCTCCAGCCAAAAAATCTTTTCTAAGCTTTTTGGAAAACATAGGGAAGGGTTATCACCCCTGTGACATTTGTTTTGCGTCTTTCCTCCTCTTCAGAAGATTTCACCTCACTTTTTTGTCCCAATGAAAAATGTTTTTTGAAAATTTGGGTTTTTTTGTGGAACAAGGATTGGAAAGCATCAGTGGAAAGGAGAAATTGTTTTCCCATATTAACTCTTACATGAGAGAATTTCCCTTCCTATGGGTAGATTTCATCTCACTTCCTGTTGTCTCCTTCCGTTTGCAAGTAGGAGTCGTTTGTAAGTTAGATGTTTGAAAGTAGGGTCCTGCCCTATATACTCAGCAGAAATTTGGGCCTTAGGTGTTGCTGTGGCCAAAACACTGTAAGCCCTCACAGGGCCCTGCTGTGAAATATTAGATCAAGAATTGTAATTACATGCCCCTGTTGAACAGGAGCTGAAAAATTAGGCCTTAGGCACTGGTGCTGGTGCCACAACACTGCAACCCCTCACAGACACTCTAGTTGGAACGCAGGAACGAGCACTGCTGCAAAGTATTGCATCAAAAATTGTAATTACACGCCCCTGTTAGACAGGGGCAGAAAAATTGGGCCTTAGGCACTGGTGCTGGTGCCACAACACTGCAACCCCTCACAGACACTCTAGTTGGAACGCAGGAACGAGCACTGCTGCAAAGTATTGCATCAAAAATTGTAATTACACGCCCCTGTTAGACAGGGGCAGAAAAATTGGGCCTTAGGCACTGGTGCTGGTGCCACAACACTGCAACCCCTCACAGACACTCTAGTTGGAACGCAGGAACGAGCACTGCTGCAAAGTATTGCATCAAAAATTGTAATTACACGCCCCTGTTAGACAGGGGCAGAAAAATTGGGCCTTAGGCACTGGTGCTGGTGCCACAACACTGCAACCCCTCACAGACACTCTAGTTGGAACGCAGGAACGAGCACTGCTGCAAAGTATTGCATCAAAAATTGTAATTACACGCCCCTGTTAGACAGGGGCAGAAAAATTGGGCCTTAGGCACTGGTGCTGGTGCCACAACACTGCAACCCCTCACAGACACTCTAGTTGGAACGCAGGAACGAGCACTGCTGCAAAGTATTGCATCAAAAATTGTAATTACACGCCCCTGTTAGACAGGGGCAGAAAAATTGGGCCTTAGGCACTGGTGCTGGTGCCACAACACTGCAACCCCTCACAGACACTCTAGTTGGAACGCAGGAACGAGCACTGCTGCAAAGTATTGCATCAAAAATTGTAATTACACGCCCCTGTTAGACAGGGGCAGAAAAATTGGGCCTTAGGCACTGGTGCTGGTGCCACAACACTGCAACCCCTCACAGACACTCTAGTTGGAACGCAGGAACGAGCACTGCTGCAAAGTATTGCATCAAAAATTGTAATTACACGCCCCTGTTAGACAGGGGCAGAAAAATTGGGCCTTAGGCACTGGTGCTGGTGCCACAACACTGCAACCCCTCACAGACACTCTAGTTGGAATGCAGGAACGAGCCGTGCTGCAAAGTATTACATCAAAAATTGTAATTACACGCCCCTGTTATACAGGGGCTGAAAAATTGTGCCTTAGGCACTGGTGGTGGCGCCCAGAACCAAAAATGTTCTTACAAGCTATCAGCGTGATGATTGAGGAGGAAGAGGATAATTACTCAGGGATAATCACTCAGCATCAGCATAGGCAGTCTTTGAAGGGATCTGAAAAAAATTATTCAGTTACATCAGCATCAGGTGCTTGGTAGCTGGTGGTGATCCAAGACTGATTCATTTTTATGAAGGTCAGCCGATCGACCGAGTCAGTGGACAGACGCACCCTGTGATCGGTTACCACGCCTCCAGCAGCACTGAATGTACGTTCCGAAAGAACGCTGGATGCAGGACAGGCCAGTAGCTCAATTGCATACTGTGCAAGCTCTGGCCAGTGATCCATCCTCAAGACCCAGTAACCCAGAGGATTTTCGGTGGGAAAGGTGTCCAAGTCTGATCTTGCCCCTAGGTATTCCTGCACCATGTAAAACAGACGCTGGCGATGGTTGCTGGAACCGATCATACCTTGGGGCTGCGGACCAAAAAATTGTCTGAACGCATCGGTCAGACGGCCACCTTCTCCACCGCTCCTTCTTTGACTGACCGAAGCCTCAGCAACACGTTGTCCAGAAACAGGAGTTTGTAACCTCCCAGTCTCTGGGAACGCGTTGCACAGACCTTTCTGCAAGGCCTCCCGAAGATGTTTCATCCTCTGCTCCCTCTGCGATGGCAAGATAAGGTCCGCAACCTTACCCTTGTAACGTGGATCAAGGAGGGTTGCCAGCCAGTATTGGTCCTTCTCCTTGATACCACGAATACGAGGATCCTTACGCAGGCTTTGCAGGATCAGGGAGGCCATGCAGCGTAGGTTTGCTGAGGCATTCGGTCCGGAGTCCTCTGGGTCACTAAGGACAACAACGTCCGCAGCCACCTCCTCCCAGCCACGTACAAGTCCATGTGTTCCTTGGGACTGATCCCTTAAAGACTGCTGATGCTGAGTGCCAGGCTCCACCTCCATACTGACACAATCTTCCTCCTCCTCCTCCTCCTCCTCCTCGTCCTCTTCCTGTGTGATCGGCGGGCACGCAGGAACACTGTCTGGATAAAGGGGGCCTTGAGAGCTAAGGAAGTCCTCCTCTTCCTGCCTCTGTTCTGCCTCAAGTGCCCTGTCCATTATTCCACGCAGCGTGTGCTCCAACAGGTGGACAAGGGGGACAGTGTCACTGATGCATGCACTGTCAGTGCTCACCATCCTCGTGGCCTCCTCGAATGGTGACAGGACAGTGCATGCATCCCTGATCATGGCCCACTGGCGTGGGGAAAAAAAACCAAGGTCCCCTGACCCTGTCCTGGTGCCATAGTCGCACAGGTACTCATTGATGGCCCTCTGCTGCGTGTGCAGCCGCTGCAGCATGGCCAACGTCGAGTTCCACCTGGTGGGCATGTCACAGATTAGGCGGTTCTTGGGCAGGTTAAACTCCTTTTGGAGGTCCGTCAGCCGAGCACTGGCATTATATGACCGGCGGAAATGCACACAGACTTTCCTGGCCTGCCTCAGGACATCCTGTAAGCCCGGGTACCTGCCCAAGAACCGCTGCACCACCAAGTTAAGGACGTGAGCCAAACAGGGCACATGGGTCAGTTGTCCCTGTCGGAGGGCAGAGAGGAGGTTGGTGCCATTGTCGCAAACCACCATTCCTGCCTTAAGTTGGCGTGGCGTCAACCACCTCTGAACCTGCCCCTGCAGAGCTGACAGAACCTCTGCCCCAGTGTGGCTCCTGTCCCCCAAGCACACCAGCTCAAGCACCGCATGGCATCTTTTGGCCTGCGTACTTGCGTAGCCCCTTGAACGCCTACGGAGCACCGCTGGTTCCGAGGAAGAGGCCATGGAGGAAGAAGAAGAGGAGGGGGTGGAGGAGAGAGGTGTGTCACAATCAGCATTTTGGAGGCGTGGTGGCGGAACAACCTCCAACACTACTGCACCTTGTCCTGCATCCTTCCCAGCTGCCAGCAGAGTCACCCAATGCGCCGTGAAACTTAAGTAACGTCCCTGTCCATGCCTGCTGGACCATGAGTCAGCGGTAATATGCACCTTACCGCTGACCGCCCTGTCCAGCGAGGCATGGACATTGCCTTCCACATGCCGGTAGAGAGCCGGAATCGCCTTCCGTGAGAAAAAGTGGCGTTTGGGTACCTGCCACTGAGGAACCGCACATTCCACAAACTCACGGAAGGGGGCAGAGTCTACCAACTGAAAAGGCAGCAGTTGAAGTGCTAGCAATTTTGCCAAGCTAGCATTCAACCGCTGGGCATGTGGATGGCTGGGAGCAAACTTCTTTCGGCGGTGCAGCAGCTGGGGCAGGGAAATTTGCCTGGTACAATCTGACGTCGGTGTACCAAAAGCAGATTGCCCACAAGTACTTGGCTGTGACACACCTAATTCTACACCTTCATTCCTCTCACTGCAGGTCTCAGAGAGGACTGAAGGTCTAGTGGGGTTGGAAATCTCAGCTGATGAGGAGCAAGGAGAGATCCTCTTTGTTCTTTGGTGTGGGTCTTTCAGATACGCTTGCCAACGAACTGCATGGCAGGTCAACATATGTCTGGTCAAGCATGTGGTACCCAAGCGGGAGATGTTTTGGCCACGCGAGATACGCTTGAGACATATGTTGCAAATAGCAGCGGTGCGATCTGATGCACTCGTCTCAAAAAAGGCCCACACCAAAGAACTTTTTGAATAACGCGCAGAGACTGCAGCGCCCTGCACATGTGGAGCTTTGGGGTGTGATGCAGTCAATGTGCTGCCCTTAGGCTGGCCCCTGGAGGGCATCCTGCCTCGTTGGTGATGTGCCGCCTCCTCCTCCTCCTCCTCCTCCTCTCTCCTATCAGGCACCCACGTTGAGTCAGTGACCTCATCATCCCCTCCCTCCTCATCACTGGAGCAAACCTGGCAGTATGCTGCAGCAGGGGGAGCATGACTGCCAGATTGCTGTCCTTCTTGGGCACCCCCTCTGTCCGTGCTCATGTTACTGCCTTCATCGAGCTCAGTATCATCATCAGAGCCTTCCAAACGCTGGGCATCCTCCTGGAGCATGTACCCAACACTGTGGTCAAACAGTTCGAGGGAATCCTCATGAGGACATGGTGGAGCTAGGGAAGGAGTCACTGATGACATTGAGCTGAGGGAAGAGGCCGCTGCTTTGCCAGACAAAGCACCCTGGGCATGGGTGAGAGAGGATGAGGAGGATGAGGACGGCTTGGTCATCCACTCGACCAAGTCTTCCGCATGTTGCGGCTCAACACGGCCAGCTGCCGAAAAAAAGGCCAAGCGTGTCCCATGGCCACGTGCTGATGAGGATGCACCGTCTCCACGACCAGCACTAGACACAGAGCCTGCTTGCCCTCTCTTATTGGCTTGTGACTGTCTGCCTCTCCTTCTTGGCCTTCCAGACATACTAATGGCCTGTAGCTGCACTAAGCTGGGATAGAACACCTGTAATTTTCTTCAGGTAGCTTTATATACTGTAACCAGACAAGCCTGCCTGTCAGTAGGAAGATAACAGGAACGGATCTAGCTGAACACTGTGAGCAGGACACACTGTACTAAATGTAAATAGTCTAGCTGCCTGACCGTGGTACTAATAGGATCAAAAAGAACACCTGTAATTTTCTTCAGGTAGCTTTATATACTGTAACCAGACAAGCCTGCCTGTCAGTAGGAAGATAACAGGAACGGATCTAGCTGAACACTGTGAGCAGGACGCACTGCACTGAATGTAAATAGCAGGAACGGATCTAGCTGAACACTGTGAGCAGGACGCACTGCACTGAATGTAAATAGCAGGAACGGATCTAGCTGAACACTGTGAGCAGGACGCACTGCACTGAATGTAAATAGCAGGAACGGATCTAGCTGAACACTGTGAGCAGGACGCACTGCACTGAATGTAAATAGCAGGAACGGATCTAGCTGAACACTGTGAGCAGGACGCACTGCACTGAATGTAAATAGCAGGAACGGATCTAGCTGAACACTGTGAGCAGGACGCACTGCACTGAATGTAAATAGCAGGAACGGATCTAGCTGAACACTGTGAGCAGGACGCACTGCACTGAATGTAAATAGCAGGAACGGATCTAGCTGAACACTGTGAGCAGGACGCACTGCACTGAATGTAAATAGCAGGAACGGATCTAGCTGAACACTGTGAGCAGGACGCACTGCACTGAATGTAAATAGCAGGAACGGATCTAGCTGAACACTGTGAGCAGGACGCACTGCACTGAATGTAAATAGCAGGAACGGATCTAGCTGAACACTGTGAGCAGGACGCACTGCACTGAATGTAAATAGCAGGAACGGATCTAGCTGAACACTGTGAGCAGGACGCACTGCACTGAATGTAAATAGCAGGAACGGATCTAGCTGAACACTGTGAGCAGGACGCACTGCACTGAATGTAAATAGCAGGAACGGATCTAGCTGAACACTGTGAGCAGGCGCACTGCACTGAATGTAAATAGCAGGAACGGATCTAGCTGAACACTGTGAGCAGGACGCACTGCACTGAATGTAAATAGCAGGAACGGATCTAGCTGAACACTGTGAGCAGGACGCACTGCACTGAATGTAAATAGCAGGAACGGATCTAGCTGAACACTGTGAGCAGGACGCACTGCACTGAATGTAAATAGCAGGAACGGATCTAGCTGAACACTGTGAGCAGGACGCACTGCACTGAATGTAAATAGCAGGAACGGATCTAGCTGAACACTGTGAGCAGGACGCACTGCACTGAATGTAAATAGCAGGAACGGATCTAGCTGAACACTGTGAGCAGGACGCACTGCACTGAATGTAAATAGCAGGAACGGATCTAGCTGAACACTGTGAGCAGGACGCACTGCACTGAATGTAAATAGCAGGAACGGATCTAGCTGAACACTGTGAGCAGGACGCACTGCACTGAATGTAAATAGCAGGAACGGATCTAGCTGAACACTGTGAGCAGGACGCACTGCACTGAATGTAAATAGCAGGAACGGATCTAGCTGAACACTGTGAGCAGGACACACTGCACTAAATAGTCTAGATAGAAGATAACAGGAACGGATCTAGCTAAACTGAATACAGTGTATATATATATATATGCAACACCTGGGATGCATATATATACACAATACACTGTAAGTGCAGCTAACTGACTGACTGTTCTGCCTAATCTATCTAACTCAAATCAAATGACACTGTCTCTCTCTCTCTCTATCTCTCAGCACACCGGAACACACACTACACAGGGCCGCCGTGCAGGCGGCCTTATATAGTGTGGGGTGTGTACTAAATCCCCTGAGCCATAATTGGCCAAAGCCACCCTGGCTTTGGCCAATTACAGCTCTCTCTACTGACGGCGCTGTGATTGGCCAAGCATGCGGGTCATAGTGCATGCTTGGCCAATCATCAGCCAGCAATGCACTGCGATGCCGCAGTGAATTATGGGCCGTGACGCGCCACACGAATTTGGCGCGAACGGCCCATATCGTTCGCAATTCGACGGACGGTCGAACAGCCGATGTTCGAGTCGAACATGGGTTCGACTCGAACACGAAGCTCATCCCTACCCAATATCATAGGAAATCACTGATAGGAATACCCAGTATCCAATAGTAGGGCTATATCAAAGAAAACAGGCACCAAACCAGAAAGTAAAGGCAAACGTATTATATTGTCACCCAATATGGTTGGTAACTAGGCAAGCATAAAATGGAGTAACAATGGTAACACAATTTAGCATACAATGTGATTAACAGTAAGGACTAAACATACAGTAAGATGACATTTGTTGTCCAGATCAGCATAAACAGTAGCAAGGCCACCTTAAGTGCAGCAGTGAGCGGTAGTAAAGTGTAAGCTATTGAGTGCTGAAACTATACTGCCAGATCGCATTTATGGCAACAATGCTAGTCCTAGACTGACTGGGTATGCACTGTCCAAAAGAAAAGGAAAATGGTAGGGAAGAGGCAGGGGGACAAAGGGGGCTTGCAGAATAATTATTATGGGAGGAGCAGTCCTTTGACATGTTTTTCTGCCGGCTATCGTTGGGGCCCTTTAAGAGCGTCTTTGCACTTAACAACAGTCCCAGTTAACCTACATGCGTAGGTACAGTATAGCCTTGGCACAGGTTCAAGGTAGATGTGGTTCAGATGCGGTACAGGTTCAGTATAGGGTTAGTATAGGTGCAGCCTAAGTTTGGACTAAGTGCGGTATAGAGTGCAGTATGGGTGTGGTATGGATTGGGTACACTTGGTGTCCTGCTCTCATTGGCTCAGTCTCTGCTAGCATTGTCAATAGTGGGAGGATAGCCCTCTCACCACTTCCCAGGATGCTGCTGTGGGCAATTGCTATAGAAGGGGGCCTCCTCAGTCTTTCCCTGAAAGCCTCCTGTGATCAGCGGTAGAAAGTAGAGGGTGAGTGGACGCTCCAGGCTCTCTGCAGCAGAGGTGCAGGATCTGTGATGTTGGCAGTGCTGCCCTTCCCCACAGGTGCCATCACTCTCAGTCCAGCATGCCTGCTGGCAGGTGAATACTTAGATAGAAATGCTCTGCTCTCCCTCTCTCCTCGGTGCCAAGAGGAAGGGCTTTCCATGGGCAGTTTAACAAAAATCCTCTCTCCACTCCTCCTACTGCAAAGTGTCTATTGGGATCTGTAGTCCAAAGAGACTATGGGTCCCATTATATGGCTGCCATCCCAAACTACTACCTGCCAGGATTCTCAATGTTCTGCATAGAAGTCTACCAGATGCTTGGCTTTAGCTCTGTTGGCCAGAGGAGAATGGTACAGCATAAGATCAGTATATCAGCAGCTACAGCCATGATCCTGGTATGGCTGTAGCTGAACGGGAAGTGAAAGAGAAGTTCAAGGATAGGGTTTGATTCTTGAGAATTAGGGGTATGGTATGCTTTTAGGGAAATAGGTCACATTTAGGGATTCAGTTTATGGTAAACGAGTTCATTTTAAGAGTAATGCTAAGCATTGTTAAAGTGACAGTTGGTGTATTGTCAGCAGGGGACTCTTGACACCAGAAATATTATACCACCATAAATGGTTTACAGAGGGTCTAAGCCTTTCCCGCTCTACCCAACGCTAAAGAAATGTTAATACTTCATTAAAGCTTTCTGAATTTTTATTGCATTCAGATGTATTTAGAAACTCATTTGAACTCCTGGTAACTTCTGTTAAGTTTTGCTGATGGAAAAACATATCAGTACTTTTCTACGAAAATGCAAATTTTAATCAATGTTTCTCTTATTTAGCTCCTCTGAGAATTTTAAATAAGAATGTCTGCAAGGAAACCTGCAGTGAGGGGAATATACTGTGTTCTTTATGTAACTCCACTTGTGGGTGGATGAATTGACTGGAGGGCCTACGGAGTGTCTACAGCTCTTAATTTTTAACCTCCATCCTGCAGTTTAGCTGTTCTTGTATTTCTAAAAGAACAAATTGGCAATGTAAGCACTAAGCAGCCAAGAAAACCCTTTTTTAAGGTGAGATGAGTCAAGCATCATACCGCAGTATTACTGACTTATTACTGACTTAGAAGTCTATGTATAGCCAAGTCTTTTATGTTTTGGTAGGGAATCGATAAAATCGCTGTCCCTTATTTTCTCTTATACGTTCAATCAGGGAGAATTCTCTTAACTGCTCTATCTCTCCAAATCAAGAGAAATCCACTGTTACACAGTTGTCTATTCTCTGTTCCTCTATTCCTGTTTCAGTGACAACTCAATTGGAATTTACTTCTAGTGCTGGGGACAATGACCATTAGGATGAAAAGAAAGGGTGAATCTCATTAGTGGGGATAAAGATGGCAAAAAACTTGACAAGGGATCTAATCATTCACCATTCTATCCAAAACAACAAACATGGAATTTAAACTAATTCAGAAACAGGGTCTGGCATTCCATACAATTAAAGATTAAGTATAAAAAATAAGATTGAGAAAGCAATATTACAGTTTAACCCCCAAAGTAGGTCCCACACCTGGGTTAAGGTTCCTGTCTACTTCAGGGTACAGGAAAAGCTACAAGAGCTCAGCAGCTCTATACTACTCCTCCCCACCTCTCATAATTGACTCCTTCCTGCTGCTCTTCAAGTCTCTCTTGCAGGCAGGTAATCCCTTTTAAGGACCAAAGTCCCTGTAATCAGGGTTTGAGGCTCTTTCCCACCCAAAGTCTCTCTGAGCCTCCTAATTATGGATCCTAAAATGAGGATTTACCAATCCCGAGAGAACTGCCAATGAGTCCTCTCCAACCAGACTACCTTATGTGACACGTTGGGGTTTCTCAATGGTAGCCCCAAAACAGTGAGTTTACTCCAAACCAGAAAAATTTTCAGGGCTTTGCGGCCCACTTTTTTTTGAAAGAAAAGTCAAAAAGTTCATACAGGTATGTCTTCCCTCGCATAGGTTTCTCACC
Organism: Lithobates septentrionalis; assembly: GCA_037952835.1. NCBI lineage: Eukaryota > Metazoa > Chordata > Amphibia > Anura > Ranidae > Lithobates > Lithobates septentrionalis. The sequence continues at coordinate 105,086 of JBBDGP010001594.1, forward strand.
ATTAATATAACAAACATAACATTCAGCTGCCTGGCTGTCTTGTGGCAGCTTTACTGCTCCGAGTAGTACAACATTGGTTTTCCTGACCGTCAAACACATCCCAGTGTTCGTGCACAGATGCTGTACCCCAGCTCTGCGACTTTCCTCGCAGCTCCCTAGCTGCTTTATCCCTCCTGGACTCTCTCTCAGGCTCAGGCCTTGATCAGTCCTCTCCTGGACAGTATGGTGCAAGCCAGCACCACTTACAGCTCCCTTCACACACTAACCTCCAGAGAAGGGTGGGGCACTGACCTCTAACTCTGTTTTCAACATAAACCCAGCAAACACCTGCATCACTAGTGTGCCTGTTTCCTTCAAAATCTGGGCTAGGCCGCCATTTTAAACAGTGGCATGGGCTCAAGCTGCTACCCTCACCCTGCATGAGTAAGAACCCCTGAGCACACAAAACATCTTTTATCATCCCCCTTAAAGTGACCACAACCCAAATAACTGGGAAATATACCCGCCATCCAGGACCCATCCCTGGCATCCTGTACAATATACAGTATGTATATCAGGAAGCATCAAATGCTAGCCAGAAACTACTGCAATTCTGCTTGTGCAAATAACTCCTTTAACTAGCCTCTCTTTTTGTAATTCACGGCAGTTTTGCTGTTGCTACATGCTCACCGGTGTTGCTGGGCTTGGCTTCTTATCCTTGCATGAATTGTATGTGCAAATATCATGCATTTACCATTGGTGTATTGGGAATACCTGGCCTGTATTTTTGACATGGATAGGCAACTGGGGTAAAGCAGAACTAAAGGCAAACGTTCTTTTTTTTTTTTTGGATACAGTAAGGGAGGGCCATATGTTTGCTATCTGTTTCCCATTGTGGAGATTTCACTTCCTGTCTTATGGCAAAAACAGGAAGTGGGAGAAAATCACTCCAAAGTGAGGGAATTCATGGTTGTCACCAGAACTAGTGGAAGATTTCCCCGCTATTACCTTTATGGTGACAACCCAACATTTGGGATTTTCTTCCACTTCTGGTGATAATGATACACAGGACAAAGAGAGAGGGGGGATCTCCCTAATGGGGACATAGACAACAATACAAACCTGACATATGTTCGAATCCCTCTCCACTCTAAAGAAAAAAAAGTTTTGCTTTTAGTTACACTTGAACAGCTACAAGGAAATTTTAAGCAGTAGAGGTGGCCTGGAGCTCTTTAGCTATACCTGTATAAAGGTAGAAGCCTTGAGTAAATAGGAATTGTCATTTGTGTGTGTTTTGAGGGTTAATTGCCTTAAATAACTTTTGGCGTGTACCTTTAATAACATCCTAAATTGGACCTATACAATAATTACACTCCTCTTCTATAAATGGTAAAACAGTTGCTAACAAAATTAACTTTTTTCCAGAAATCGGTAGTCCGGGATTCTTCTGGTGCTGATCACATGATCAAATGCCAGTGATCATGTGGTCTCTGTTGAATGGGCCAATGAGAACATATGATAAGCTGCTAACAGGTTGCCTGTACCTGAACATCTTCCTCTAAACCCCTTAAGTAAAGATCACATGACCAGTTGATATGCAACTCCAGCCACTAGTTTCTAGACTTATAGTATAGAGCAGGGAAGGGTTATGACTTCTGTCAGGTTATTTTTGCTGTCTGTGTCCTATCTGGGGGGGGGGGGGGGGGGTTATTCCTCCATATTTGCCCTGGTGACCATTGTTACCAGAAAAGAAGATGAAAGGAAATCTCCAGCAGGAAATTTGTTCTACTGCCAACTGTAAATGGTCGGATGACATCTTACATTCCTGTCACTTCCTGATGTGTCTGAGTGACAGGAAGAGAGGGGAAATCTCCCCAACAAAAACACAAATACTCCGCAAGGTGGAGAGGTGAGGCGGTGATTTGACCTCCTAATCCAATCAGAGAATGCTTTGCATTCATTGAGAAACATGCAATGTGTTCTGTGAATGTGCCACAATCGCAATCCCTATCCCAGATAGCAAGGATAGCTTGCCACAAATTTGTGGCAGTGTTGAATTATAAGTCTGTTAACTTGCTACGCATTTTCACTGGCAAGTTGTACACTTGCAGAGCACTTGAAGCACAAGTTCTAATTCTCACTTTTCCAATTTGTAGCAAATTTGCATGGCAAGTCTCTAGCAAGAGCTTAGCTGCATTGGTGAGTCTACAGCAAGAGCTCTGCAAGTCTACAGCATGACAATTCAGCCACAGTGACCCCTATGGTGGGATGACTATTGCACAACAAAACTGAACCAGAACTTCCAGCAAATTTGCAGAATCTTTGCAAAGAAACTTCATCTGGAGTCATGCAATGTAGACTTGCTGCAATTGTGCAACAAACTTGAGAAGCCTGGCAAGTCTAGGTACAGTTTAGAAGTAAGGAATTAAAAATATCTAAATACCCCCTTATAGGTATTTTGAGATCACAGGGACCAAAGGGATTGGTATCCAAATTATACTCACACCTGAGTGATCAGGAATGGGATGAAGTCTGCTCCTCCCACTTGAAAGTATCCCCAGCAATGAATAATAGGATAATTCAGTTAAACATAATACATCAGACTTATTTAGCCCCGAATAGGTTATATAAAATGGGGAGGATGGTTGCACCAGAGTGCACAAGATGTGGGCATGGAGAAGCGGACTTCCTCCATGTAATGTGGCACTGTGGTAATATAGGGAGTTACTGGCAGCAGGTGGTCAGGAAACTGGAAAAAGTTATAAATATAACTATTATGGGTACGATTGAACTTGCTGGGAGTATTGAAAGAGAAGGGAGAGAGCAGAGATACTAGGACGTTTTTGCGGGAAACGTTATTTTTGGCAAGAAAACAAATAGTAGAGAAATGGATTCAGCCAAACCCACCGACATTAAATCAATGGGTAAGAGCAGTAAACCAGACCTTACCGTATGAAAAGATATTGTATGAACAAAGGGGAAATGTGCAGAGATATGAAAATATATGGGAAAAGTGGAATAGATCTTATTTAACAATGGATATGGGAATACCTGAAAATAGAACATAAGTGACTATAAGTGGATGAGTGAGAATGAAAGGAATTGGAGAGAATGGTAGTAGAATTAGAAAAATGTGGGGATTTATATAGTAATGAAATAAAATGTAAAGATATGTACAGTGGGGCAAAAAAGTATTTAGTCAGCCACCAATTGTGCAAGTTCTCCCACTTAAAAAGATGAGAGAGGCCTGTAATTGTCATTATAGGTATACCTCAACTATGAGAGACAAAATGTGGAAACAAATCCAGACAATCACATTGTCTGATTTTTGAAAGAATTTATTTGCAAATTATGGTGGAATATAAGTATTTAGTCACCTACAAACAAGCAAGATTTCTGGCTCTCACAGACCTGTATCTTCTTCTTTAAGAGGCTCCTCTGTCCTCCACTCATTACCTGTACTAATGGCACCTGTTTGAACTTGTTATCGGTATAAAAGACACCTGTCCACAACCTCAAACAGTCACACTCCAAACTCCACTATGGTGAAGACCAAAGAGCTGTCGAAGGACACCAGAAACAAATTTGTAGACCTGCACCAGGTTGGGAAGACTGAATCTGTAATAGGCAAGCAGCTTGGTGTGAAGAAATCAACTGTGGGAGCAAAAATTAGAAAATGGAAGACATGCAAGACCACTGATAATCTCCCTTGATCTGGGGCTCCAGGCAAGATCTCACTCCGTGGGGTCAAAATGATCACAAAAACGGTGAGCAAAAATCCCAGAACCACAAGGGGGGACCTAATGAATGACCTGCAGAGAGCTGGGACCAACGTAACAAAGGCTACCATCAGTAACACACTACGCTGCCAGGGACTCAGATCCTGCAGTGCCAGACGTGTCTCCCTGCTTAAGCCAGTACATGTCCGGGCCCACCTGAGGTTTGCTAGAGAGCATTTGGATGATTCAGAAGAGGATTGGGAGAATGTCATATGGTCAGATGAAACCAAAGTAGAACTGTTTGGTAGAAACACAACTCATCGTGTTTGGAGGCGAGAGAATTCTGAGTTGCAACCAAAGAACTCCATACCTACTGTGAAGCATGGGGGTGGCAACATCATGCTTTGGGGCTATTTCTCTGCAAAGGGAACAGGATGACTGATCCGTGTACATGAAAGAATGAATGGGACCATGTATCGTGAGATTTTGAGTGCAAACCTCCTCCCATCAGCAAAGACATTGAAGATGAAACGTGGCTGGGTCTTTCAGCATGACAATGATCCCAAACACACCGCCCAGGCAACGAAGGAGTGGCTTCGTAAGAAGCATTTCAAGGTCCTGGAGTGGCCTAGCCAGTCTCCAGATCTCAACCCCATAGAAAACCTTTGGAAGGAGTTGAAAGTCTGTGTTGCCCAGCGACAGCCCCAAAATATCACTGCTCTAGAGAAGATCTGCATGGAGGAATGGGCCAACATACCAGCAACAGTGTGTGACAACCTTGTGAAGACTTACAGAAAACGTTTGACCTCTGTCATTGTGAAAAAAAGTATATATAACAAAGTATTGAGATGAACTTTTGCTATTGACCAAATACTTATTTTCCACCATAATTTGCAAATTAATTCTTTAAAAAATCAGACAATGTGGTTGTCTGGATTTGTTTCCACATTTTGTCTCTCATAGTTGAGGTATACCTATGATGACAATTACAGGCCTCTCTCATCTTTTTAAGTGGGAGAACTTGCACAATTGGTGGCTGACTAAATACTTTTTTACCCCATTGTAAATTAACATGTATAGAAATTTGTAATAAAGAGTTTAAAAAAAGAAAAAGCCTGGCAAGTCTAGCTATAGCTTAGCAAGTCATTTTCAAACTTGCAGCACAATTTCTTGCTATCTGGGACGTGGATTACTGAGAAGACGGGGCGATCAATGCAGTAGCCACAATTATTTTAGTGATTCTCCAACTCCCGAGCGGTCCCACAGGTACGGCATATGTATACCTAAATTGGTCCAAGCCAGTCCAATGTAACTATGCAATAAACGCTATACCTGGAATTCAGTTTTAAGGCTAGGTTCACACTAGAACGTGGTGTGGGAAACCTGCGTTCTCTGCGCGTATCCTGAACTACATTCAAGACGAACTTCACTTGCGATCTTCAGCGGGTGTTAATGTTAAGTTAATGACACTCCAAATGGAGGTTGCAAATGCAATACGTTTGCCTGCACTGGATCGTATAGTACAAAAGTACCTTGCGATTCAGTTGCAGTGCATTTCCAAAAGTAGTGCATACACTACTGATGGTGCGATGCAGTGCAATTTGAGCCCATTCAAAATGAATTGAACGGGTTCTATTATTCTTTCACAGATGATCACGGGCCAACATGTCATCACATATATATATATATATATTCCTTAGGTGTACACTTGGACGTGGATGCCTGGTCCGCCTTTCCCTTCCCCTCCTTTTTGTGAGGTTCACCTGGGTTCCGCTGCCTCAGCCCCCAGGACGGGCATTTCCTGATGCCCCCCCCACACTCAGGGCTGCTAGAATTTCCCTTTCCCTTCATACTGAGCTTATATGTAAGTATTATAGGGCGTACACACGGTCGGACTTTGTTCGGACATTCTGACAACCAAATCCTAGGATTTTTTCCGACGGATGTTGGCTCAAACTTGTCTTGCATACACACGGTCACAGAAAGTTGTCGGAAAATCCGATCGTTCTGAACGCGGTGGCGTAAAACACGTACGTCGGGACTATAAACGGGGCAGTGGCCAATAGCTTTCATCTCTTTATTTATTCTGAGCATGCGTGGCACTTTGTCCGTCGGATTTGTGTACACACGATCGGAATTTCCGACAACGGATTTTGTTGTCGGAAAATTTTATATCCTGCTCTCCAACTTTGTGTGTCGGAAAATCCGATGGAAAATGTCCGATGGAGCCCACACACGGTCGGAATTTCCGACAACACGCTCCGATCGGACATTTTCCATCGGAAAATCCGACCGTGTGTACGGGACATTAGAGTTTTGCCCCTATAATATCTTCCTTCTGAAATACGCCCATTACATATACAATTTCATTTTGTTTTTTTTTTTATATATATTACCTTTAGACTCTATTTTCTGCATCTACTCCTGAGGAAGTGGAGATCAATCCACGAAACGCGTAGATTTATAGGATGCTCAGAAAAACTTGGATCGTTATGTCATTTTCTTTTTTATTTCAGTGTTTGGTTTTATCATGAAAATGTTATTAACACTTACATAGTTCCACGTAATTATGATGAATTAGTTAATATGGTTTAGCTCAATGAAATGTTTTTACCCTAATTCCATCATGTCTCTAAATAGTTTTTTTATATTTGTATCATGCAATAAAATTATTATTATGTATATACAGATTTTTCTAGTGATTAGCCTCATTCAAAGTTCCCTAGACCAAGGTTTTTACTTTTCGATTTACAGTTGGGATGGGGGCTTGTCACGTATGATGCCACTGACCACACCCCCCTTTTTCGTTACAAAATGTTTCTGCCTTTCATTTCTATTTTAAACTGAATAAGTTGTTTTACAAGGTGATCATTTACAATCACTTATTATTATTATACAGGATTTATATAGCGCCAACAGTTTGCGCAGCACTTTACAACATGAAGGCAGACAGTACACTTACAATACAAACCAATACAGGAGGGATCAGAGGGCCCTGCTCGCTAGAGCTTACAATCTAGAAGGGAGGGTCAAGTGGAAACAAAAGGTAATAACTGTGAGGGGTGAGCTGATGGAGAAAATGAAAATACAGTTGTTAGGTGTGGGTAGGGTAGGCTTCTGAAGAGAAGGGTTTTCAGGGATCATCTAAAAGCTAATAGAGTAGGAGAGAGAGCGGACAGATTGGGGTAGAGCATTCCATAGGATTGGAGAGGCTTTGGAAAAGTCCTGGAGGTGAGCATGGGAGGAGGTGATGAGGGAGCTAGAGAGCAGAAGGTCTTGAGAGGAACGAAGAGAATGAGTAGGTTGGTATTTAGAGACTAAGCTAGTGATGTAGCTGGGGGTGAAATTGTGGATGGCTTTGTACGTAGTTGTTAGTATTCTGAATTTAATTCTTTGGCCGAGCGGAAGCCAGTGGAGGGATTGACAGAGAGGAGTGGCCGACACAGAGCGATTGGTAAGGTGGATGAGTCTGGTAGCAGCATTCATGGATTGAAGGGAGGATAGACTATGTAGAGGTAAGCCAATGAGAAGGGGCAGGATTTGGACAGTGATTGGATGTGTTGCTTGAAGGAGAGTTCAGAGTCCAGGACTATACCTAGAACCTTGGCATGTAGGGATGGGCTTATACAGTGGCTTGCGAAAGTATTCGGCCCCCTTAAACTTTTCAACCTTTTGCCACATTTCAGGCTTCAAACATAAAGATATAAAATTTTAATTTTTTGTGAAGAATCACCAACAAGTGGGACACAATTGTGAAGTGGAACGAAATCTATTGAATATTTTAAACTTTTTTAGCAATTAAAAAACTGAAAAGTGGTGCGTGCAAAATTATTCGGCCCCTTTACTTTCAGTGCAGAAAACTCACTCCAGAAGTTCAGCGAGGATCTCTGAATGATCCAATGTTGTCCTAAATGACTGATGGTGATAAATAGAATCCACCTGTGTGTAATCAAGTCTCTGTATAAATGCACCTGCTCTGTGATAGTCTCAGGGTTCTGTTGAAAGCGCAGAGAGCATCATGAAGACCAAGGAACACACCAGGCAGGTCCGTAATACTGTTGTGGAGAAGTTAAAAGCCGGATTTGGATACAAAAAGATTTCCCAAGCTTTAAACATCCCAAGGAGCACTGTGCAAGCGATCATTTTGAAATGGAAGGAGTATCAGACCACTGCAAATCTACCAAGCCCTGGCTGTCCCTCTAAACTTTCAGCTCAGACAAGGAGAAGACTGATCAGAGATGCAGCCAAGAGGCCCATGATCACTCTGGATGAACTACAGAGAACTACAGCTGAGGTGGGAGAGTCTGTCCATAGGACAACAATCAGTCGTACACTGCACAAATCTGCCCTTTATGGAAGAGTGGCAAGAAGAAAGCCATTTCTCAAAGATATCCATAAAAAGTCTCGTCTAAAGTTTGCCACAAGCCACCTGGGAGACACACCAAACATGTGGAAGAAGGTGCTCTGGTCCGATGAAACCAAAATCGAACATTTTGGCCACAATGCAAAAGGATATGTTTGGTGTAAAAGCAACACAGCTCATCACACTCAACACACCATCCCCACTGTCAAACATGGTGGTGGCAGCATCATGGTTTGGGCCTGCTTTTCTTCGGCAGGGACAGGGAAGATGGTTAAAATTGAGGGGAAGATGGATGCAGCCAAATACAGGACCATTCTGGATGAAAACCTGTTGGAGTCTGCAAAAGACCTGAAACTGGGACGGAGATTTATCTTCCACCAAGACAATGATCCCAAACATACAGCAAAATCTACAAAGGAATGGTTCACAAATAAACGTATCCAGGTGTTAGAATGGCCAAGTCAAAGTCCAGACCTGAATCCAATCGAGAATCTGTGGAAAGAGCTGAAAACTGCTGTTCACAAACGCTCTCCATCCAAACTCACTGAGCTCGAGCTGTTTTGCAAGGAAGAATGGGCAAGAATTTCAGTCTCTCGATGTGCAAAACTGATAGAGACATACCTCAAGCGACTTGCAGCTGTAATCACAGCAAAAGGTGGCTCTACAAAGTATTAACGCAAGGGGGCCGAATAATTTTGCACGCCCCACTTTTCATTTTTTTATTAGTTAAAAAAGTTTCAAAAATCCAAAAGATTTCGTTCCACTTCACAATTGTGTCCCACTTGTTGGTGATTCTTCACAAAAAATAAAAATGTTAAAATGTGGCAAAAGGTTGAAAAGTTCAAGGGGGCCGAATACTTTCGCAAGCCACTGTAGTTGTGCCATCGAATTTGACAGAGAGATGAAGGGAAGGGGCATATGGGGGAGGAAAAATTATAAGTTCGGTTTTGGATAGATTGAGTTTGAGGGAGTGGTGTGACATCCAGACTGATATATCTGATTAGTAAATTAGTGATACGCGAGGAGACAGAGGGAGACAGCTGAGGGGTAGAGAGATAGATTTGGGTGTCATCAGCCTAGAGATGGTGTAGGAAGCCATGGGAGGCTATCAGCTGACCCAGGGAGGAGGTGTAGTTTGAAAATAGGAGAGGTCCAAGAACAGAACCCTGGGGGACCTCAACTGAGAAAGGAAGAGGAGAAGAGGAAGTAGAGTTGTAAGAAATGCTAAAGGTGCAGTTGGATAAGTAGCAAGAAAACCAGCGAAGAGTACAGTCACAGAGACCAAAGGCTTGTAGTTTTTTGAGGAGGAGGGGGTGGTCAACCGTATTAAAGGCAGCAGAGAGGTCCAGGAGTAGGAGTACAGAATAGTGTTGATTGGTTTTGGCCGTTAGTAGATCATTTGTTAGTTTTAGGAGAGCAGTTTCTGTGGAGTGTTGAGGACGAAATCCAGACTGAAGGGGATCAAGAAGGCTATTATCAGCAAGGTGGACGCTCAGTCGGTTGTAGACCAGACTTTGGAGGAGTTTGTATAAGAAGGGGAGCAAGGAGATGGGGCATAGGTTGTTAAGATTGGATGGTTCCAGCGAGGGCTTTTAAAGTATGGGGCTTACTAGTGCATGTTTTAGAGAGTTGGGGAAGATGCCAGAAGAGAGGGAGAGATTGAAGATGTGGGTTAGAGAGTGTAGCATAGAGCCAGAGGGTGAACGTAGCATTTGTGAAGGGAACAGGATCCAGAGGGCAGGTTTAAGTAATCACTTTAAGTAATCTTATATTGGCTTGTCAATAATAACTATTGTTTGTATTGCTGTTACAATGCTGATGTTAAAAAATCAAAGCATATCCTGAGACCATAGACTTTTTGGCAAAGATCGTTCAGCATCCAGGCCAAAAAACACTTCCTGATGTGTGGATTGACTAAAGGTAATTCAGAGCAATGCAGAAAAAAAGTATGCATTTCCAGTGCTTGTATCAGATTTGAAAAAAAAAATGAATATAAGGTGGGTTACAAATGTTCCAAACTACAGCAAAGGAACCCCTTTTCAAAGCCAGTGAGGACTGCATGAAAAGTGATGTCATTCTCTTCTTTTACCACAAGATGGCGGTAAAAGACCAATGTATACCTGCAATGTTCTATTTTTCCTAATACTGATGTTAATAGAATCTTATTAGAGTGTCTTGTTTTCATTGCAAACTTCTTTGCTCACTTGATTTAACAAATGATATATCAGTGAAAAATAAATTATGATTCGTTCATTTGGGATATTTAACGTCCCAACCTATTAAATAACCCAAGCACGGTATTCTATTTAGTATTTTGAGTGGATTTGCCTTTTCAGCACCATGGATAGTTTACTACCTGCTGTAATAGAATCTATTATGTATAACGGAATTCCTAAAAAAATTGTTACATTTGAGACTTCGCTACAGAATTCTTAAAGCAGAACTAAAGGTAAAACTTTTTTTTTTTTTTTTTGTCTAGAGTAAGGGAGGGTTATAACCCCTGCCAGCTTTTATTTCCATGTCTCACTGGGGAGATTTGCCTTCACTTCCTGTCCCATAGCTAAAACCGGAAGTGAGAGGAAATCCCTCCAAGGCAAGGAAATTCCAGGTTGTCACCAGAACTAGTGTCCCCATTGCAAGATTTCCCCCTAATACCTGTTCTTGTGACAACCCAAAAATGTGTATTTTCCTTCACTTTCACTCTTGGCAATCAGTAAACAGGGCAAATAAGAGGGTGAATCTCACTAACAGGGGCACAAACACAGAAATACAAACTGACAGGTGTTCTAATCCATCTCTACCCTCTCCAAAATTAAAAAAAAATAAAAAATAAAAATTTTGCTTTTAGTTACATAAGGCTGCATTCACGCCTGAGGGTTTTCAGCTCATAAAACACTCGTAAAATGCCCCAAAAAAACGCATGAAAAATGCCCAACAAGCAAAATCCCATTCATTTCAATGGCACCTGTTCACATCTGAGCGTTTTGGCACCTGAAGCAAAACGCCTGAAAAACGCTCTGAGCTCAAAAACATGAGCTTCTTTGGGGCAGATTACAGGCGTTTTTCCGTCTTTTACATTGGTGACTTTAAAAAATCGTGACAAAAATCGCGGTAAAACAGCTGTAAAAACCGCGGCGCAAACGCCCGCCTATGAAACGCTCAGGTGTGAATGCAGCCTTAATATTTAAAAAAAAAAACAACAACTTTGTATTCCTTGTTTAATACGTTGTGGGTAATTTTTTCAAAATGTTCCAGAATGTTGCACAGTGTTACTAGCTCCAGCCTCTCTTGCTCCATTATTGGAAAATTAGGCTGCCTGTCACAGGGATGGACCAATAGTTAGGTGTGGAGGAGGGGAGTGTGGTTAGGTGTTGGGGAGCCAACAACCACAGAAAATGTTCGCTATTTGAATAGCAGAGTGCCTGAGATTTTGGGTTCCTGGGGAGCTCTACAAGAAATTCAAAGTAGCATGTAGATGGGGTGCCTGGGACCACAGTAAGCAGTTCCCACAGTGAGAGCAGGAGGTGATTGGGGAACATTGGTGACTACTAATGTATTCTGAAGCGACGTGTATTACGCTACTTCCAGGTTTACAGTTATCATGCAGCTAATCAAGCACAATGTGTGCTTGATTAGCTACAGTGGAGCTGCAGACTAATAGACCCCCAAAGCCTGCATACAGAAGACCTGTCACCTGTTCAATGCTATTACATAGGGGACTTGTTAAACCCTTTGTGATAGTAATAAAAAAATTATATAATGAAAAAAAATAGTAAAAAAAAAATGATATATATCTATATATATATCTATATCTATCTTTATATATATAGATATATATAGATAGATATAGATATATATATACACACAGTATCTCACAAATGTGGCAGTGACATGTGTATACCCCTGGCCATTGCCCCTGCAGACAAAGGGGGTAGCAATAGGGGGGATGTTTTACTGCACCCCATTCACTAGTGTAAATGAGCCCTAACAGATGCAGTGTGCTGTACAGTATCTCCCAAAAGTGAGTACACCCCTCACATTTTTGTAAATATTTTATTCTATCTTTTCATGTGACAACACTGAAGAAATGACACTTTGCTACAATGTAAAGTAGTGAGTGTACAGCTTGTATAACAGTGTAAATTTGCTGTCCTCTCAAAATAACTCAACACACAGCCATTAATGTAAAAAAACGCTGGCAACAAAAGTGAGTACACCCCTAAGTGAAAAATGTCCAAATTGGGCCCAATTAGCCATTTTCCCTTCCCGGTGTCATGTGACTTGTTAGTGTTACAAGGTCTCAGGTGTGAATGGGGAGCAGGTGTGTTAAATTTGGTGTTATCGCACTCACTCACTCACATATCCAGAGGTTGTCTTTGGGAAATAGACGTATGAGTGCTGCCAGCATTGCTGCAGAGGTTGAAGGGGTGGGGGGGGGGTCAGCCTGTCAGTGCTCAGACCATACGCCGCACACTGCATCAAATTGGTCTGCATGGCTGTCATTCCAGAAGGAAGCCTCTTCTAAAGATGATGCACAAGAAAGCCCACAAACAGTTTGCTGAAGACAAGCACACTAAGGACATGGATTACTGGAACCATGTCCTGTGGTCTGATGAGACCAAGATAAACTTATTTGGTTCAGATGGTGTCAAGCGTGTGTGGGGGCAACCAGGTGAGGAGTACAAAGACAAGTGTGTCTTGTCTACAGTCAAGCATGGTGGTGGGAGTGTCATGGTCTGGGGCTGCATGAGTGCTGCCGGTACTGGGGAGCTACAGTTCATTGAGGGAATCATGAATGCCAACATGTACTGTGATGGTGTAAACAGTTCAATCTTTGTATTTGCAGATGATACTAAGCTAAGCAGGGCAATAACTTCTCCGCAGGATGTGGAAACCTTGCAAAAAGATCTGAACAAATGAATGGGGTGGGCAACTACATGGCAAATGAGATTTAATGTAGAAAAATGTAAAATAATGCATTTGGGTGGCAAAAATATGAATGCAATCTATACACTGAGTGGAGAACCTCTGGGGCAATCTAGGATGGAAAAGGACCTGGGGGTCCTAGGAAATGATAGGCTCAGCAATGGCATGCAATGCCAAGTTGCTGCTAACAAAGCAAACAGAATATTGGCATGCATTAAAAGGGTGATCAACTCCGGAGATAAAACGATAATTCTCCCGCTCTACAAGACTCTGGTCCGGCCGCACCTGGAGTGTGCTGTCCAGTTCTGGGCACCAGTCCTCAGGAAGGATGTACTCGAAATGGAGCGAGTACAAAGAAGGGCAACAAAGCTAATAAAGGGTCTGGAGGATCTTAGTTATGAGGAAAGGTTGCGAGCACTGAACGTATTCTCTCTGGAGAAGAGACGCTTGAGAGGAGATATGATTTCAATGTACAAATACTGTACTGGTGACCCCACATTAGGGATAAAACTTTTTCGCGGAAGGGAGTTTAACAAGACACGTGGCCACTCATTAAAATTAGAAGAAAATAGGTTTAACCTTAAACTACGTAGAGGGTTCTTTACTGTAGGAGCGGCAAGGATGTGGAATACCCTTCCACAGGCGGTGGTCTCAGCGGGGAGCATTCAAGAAACTTTTAGATAAGCACCTGAACGACCGCAACATACAGGGATATGCAATGTAATACTGATATATAATCACACACATAGGTTGGACTTGATGGACTATGTAACTATATGACATACTGTAGCAGAGCATGATCCCCTCCCTTTGGAGACTGGGCCGCAGGGAAGTATTCCAACATGATAACGGCCTCAAACACACCTCCAAGTTGACCACTGCCTTGCTAAAGAAGCTGAGGGGTAAAAGTGATGGACTGACCAAGCATGTCTCCAGACCTAAAGCCTATTGAGCATCTGTGGGGCATCCTCAAATGAAAAGTGGAGGAGCGCAAGGTCTATAACATCCACCAGCTTCGTAATGTCATCATGGAGGAGGGGAAGAGGACTCCAGTGGCAACCTGTGAAGCTCTGGTGAACTCTATGGCCAAATGTGGCGGATTACTCCCACCGATGCCAGGAAAATATCTATTCCCTCTGAATAGTCATGTGCGGTTCATTCCGAATCAATATTCGGAGGAATTTTTCATTGTTTGGGGATTCTGATATATCCGAATACCCGAGTTACAATATAAATTTTACCGAATGATCCCAATAACGAAACAAAATTCGTCCAAATTTTGGAAATTCTGATTGAAATTGGAATTGAATTTTACATCAAACTCCAATCGAATTCTAACTATACACATATTACAGAAGTCCAAAACTGTGTGTGTTATTTCAAAATAATGCTGTTTTAGTTAATCCAATGGTGATTTAAAGAGTCATTGTAATCATTTGCTGAAGATTTTTCTTCTGTTTGTTCACCTTGCAAATCGAAAAAAAAAAAGAAAAATCTAAAGTTTTTGATTCAGGCAATTCAAAAATGTATTAATTCGAACGTTTTGAATCGAAAAAAAAAAAAATTGGTATATTAGAAGAAAATTTGAAAAATTACGAATACGAATCCCAAATACGAATTGAACGAATCAACCAAATTTAACTAAACTAAATAACTAGATTCACGAATCGAAACAAATAAAATTTTATCGCCATGCACATGTCTACCTCTGACGACAGTCTGGCCCCTCTAAAGTCTAAAGGACAATAAATTGGCCCTTTATTTAGAAAGTTTGGAGACCCCTGCTGTAAAGGCCTTTAAAGTTTTGTCTATGGAGAATATTGGGTACTGTAGTTTTTCACAATTTCACTGGTGCATGCAATTTTAGGCCTTGTTTGGCATCCATTACTCAGTGCAACCCCATCTTTAATATTTTACTAAAAAATGGGTATAATATTGTGTTTGTTTGTACTAAAATTAATTTTAGTGCATTTTTTCCTGAAAATCTGCATTTGATAAATAGCTGTGCTAATGTCATATCACATTAAAAAAAATGCAACTACCCCCATTATATTCTCCAGGATCTTTGCTTTTCAGAAAATATATATTTGTTTGAGGGTATAAAGTAATTTAAGAAAATTTTAAAAATATGCAGATTTTAACATGTGTGCGAAAAAAAAAAAAAAAAAAAGCCCTGGTAGCCCTGGTTAAAAAAAGCCCTGGTAGAAAAAATTCAGGTAGACAAACCGAAAAATCAAGCATTATAAATGCCCAATTGCAGCATTTTTACTGTCCATAAAACAGTTTTCTTGCACTTGCAATGTGCCTCTTGCTAATTTTACCGCTCCAGGAAGAGTCAATTCCCGCCTTGCAAGCCATAATCCGCCCCTTTTCTGGGAGTGTCTAATGACATTAAGGTAACATAAGGTAACATAAACAAACCTATGAAGGCCTCAACCAGGGCACACCATCCAGATCAGGATACCATGCAAGCGTCGAGAGTTCATCCGTGAAAAGACACAGTTCTTCACATTCACCAACTCTCAATTCCCTAAATGCCGAGCATGCGGGGTCATCCCATTACCAGCCAATTGGTCTGCAAAAGCTGTTTAATGCTGCGTACACACGAGCCGAGTTTTCGACCGGACTGGTCCGACGGTCTATCCAACGGACTTCCGACGGACTTTCCAAACAAACGGACTTGCCTACACACGATCACACCAAAGTTCGACGGATTCGTACGTGATGACGTACGACCGGACTAAAATAATGAAGTTCACAGCCAGTAGCCAATAGCTGCCCTAGCGTCGGTTTTCGTCCGTCGGACTAGCATACAGACGAGCGGACTTTTCGACCGGATTCGAGTCCGTCGGAAAGATTTGAAACATGTTCCAAATCTAAAGTCCTTCAGATTTTCGACCGAAAAAGTCCGCTGCAGGTCCGATAAAGCCCACACACGGTCGAATCGTCTGCCAGACTGCATTAGAGTCTATGCAGCAGACAGAGAGTCAGAGGGTTAACAGGTAAGCTGTCCTACTCAAAAGATGGGCAGGGGATACATAGCTGAACAAGCAACAGCAGTTCCATTGTAGCAATTAGCTCAACCTCCTCCAGAGAAGTTAACTCTTCCTAGCCTATCCTCGAAAGAATACTCTCACCACGCAAGAAGTATCCCTCCTAGACATCTGGATGATGGTGGGCCATCTGAGGATACCTCAGAAGAGCTTGGCCCTTGGACTTCAACCTTTTCCTAGTTCAGCCCTATGTCCAGGCCGTAAAGCCAGCTATTGGCTGGGAGGAAGCCGATACTACATCTGAGAAGTCAAAGATGTACTTCCCATTTCTAAAGAAGCAGGTTTCCTTCTTTCGGGTAGGTTTCCACTAGTACGACTTATCAAGTGACTTGAGACTGCAAAGTCGCATGACAGGTCGTACCCCATGATTTTCAATGAGTACCGTTCATATCTGTGCCACTTCAAGTCCCAGCAACATCAAAGTAGTCCCTGTACTACTTTGGTCCCACTTTGATGCCACTTGAGGTCCATAGACCTCAAGAATACACAGGCATTTTTTCAAGTCGCATCAAAATTACGGCAAAAAAATTGCGGCAAAATCGTGCGACTTTCAGGTTGCAGTAGTGGAAACATAGGCTTACTCTGTTGGTTGTCAGAGACATTGTTAAAGAAAAAAAAATGTTTTTTTCCCCTCTCAGTTGCCTGGGAAAACTTTATCTACGGTCAGGACAAGATTCTGCAATGCCAGATGGTCGACGCGGCAGTGGTTCATATAACAAAGAATTTCATCTCACCAATCGATGATTCAGCCTCAATTGAGGATCCTTTAGACAGACGAATAGTCCCCAACTTAAAGGATCTTACCAAATGGTGGGTGGCCTGAAAGTCAGCAATTGCCTTATCATCTGTATCCAAAGCCCTGTGGGCATGGACCGAAAACATGGAAGCAGTGATTCATCAAATTGTCCCTAGGGAAAATATAGTCAAGGCTTTGGACAAATTATGGCTCTCAGCAGACTTCCCCGGTGAAACGACAATGGATAAAATTCAATACTTCGCAAGATCAATGTCACTACTTGTGATAACCATATGGGTATTGTGGTCAGAACTACGGGCACCTGACACTGTGCCAAAACAAAATTATTAAAAAATACAGTTTTCTTAATGGGAAATCACTCTTTGAAGAAAGGTTACAGAAAGCCATTTCCCGCGGAGGAAAGTGAGACTTGATTCCCAAGAACAGCACAATTAGACGTACCCGGGGATTCAGGGATGCTTACTTGCACGCACCCATACTACAACTGTTACAGAAGTATCTGAGATTTTTGGTTGACCAGGTCCATCTACAATTCCAGAGTCTCCCCTTTGGACCCTGAAATTCCCTCAGAGCCCTTACGAGGGCTCGGATCACTATTTAAGCTTCTTTACGAGAACCGGGCCTCGATTCTTATCACTAATGAGAAGATATCCTCCTTTTATCAAAAGGTCCAGCCCAGCTAGTGGAACACAGATGGATGCTGTGGCCTACACTATCAAGATACGGTTGGATGGTAAATCAAACGAGTCATCTATTCTCCAGCTTTGGTGCCTTATTCCACGTCTGCAATAGGGATGGTGTCCCTGCCATCTCAGAAAGTGTGGGTGATCATTCAGAAAGCAAGGAGAGTGAGGACATGGTCCTACATAACAGCCTCGAGCTAACTCAACTTAATAGGGATTTTTGTCTATTTGTATCCAGATGGTCCCATGGACACATGGATACCTCAGGCACCTTTTATCTAGAATTCCTGAAGCAATGGAGCAAACCGTCTATCACAGAGTAGTCTATCTTCCAGCCCACCTAAACACAAACGCCAATCACCTATCCCAAAGATTCCTGGATCCCAACAAATGATCCCTACAACCAAAGTTATTCAGTTGGATTGTGGGCCAGTGGACCTTTACTGAACTGCATCCTTTTGTGGGCCAGTGGACCTTTACTGAACTGCATCCGCCCAAGGACTTGACAGGACCTGTCAAGTCCTTGGGCATGCAATCTAATTTTGGCCTCCTCCAGCCTCCTACCTCGAAAATTCTCTTGAGACTTGCAATATCAACAATAAACAGTGATAACAGTCCTGCCATATTTGCAGGGAAAACCCATGATTCCCTAGGTCAATATATCTTAGTGTCCAGCCTCCGGTAAATCTTCCTCTGATACCCTTTCTTCTGGCGCGAGGCATCACACCCATCAGAATCCTCACATATTGAACCTTCACATTAGAATGTTAAAACACAGAGGCTTTAATCATTGGGATGTTCCTCCAGAGTTATCTCAACTCTGCTCAAAGCACAGGAGCCTTCAACGAACAATACGTATGACAAGGTTTGGAAAAAGTTTATATCTTTCGCTAACGGCAAAACTTCAATCCTGATGTACCCTCTTCCTCCCAACTCCTTGACTTCCTGCAAACATAACTGATTTAGGATTAGGATTAAGCAATTTAAAAAGATTTCAGCTGATGGCAATCTCTGCTGTGACCACAAGAGATGGGCCGAAGATCCTTTAATAATCAAATTCTTCAAGACAGTCAAGAAGATAAGCCCACCCATTAAAACAAATCTTTCCCACTTGGGATCTCTCTATCGCTCTGGAGCCCTTATCCAAACAGCCTTTTGCCCCATCTGATTCAGCATCCTTGTGGAATTTCACATCTCCCCGGCATCAGGCTGGGGAGTATCAGAACTTCAGGCTCTGGGATCAGAAGATGATAATATTATTTTCTGTACTCGGATAGAGTGGAACTTAGAATGGTACATGTATTCATCCCTATGTTCTCCTCTTCCTCTTATATCTCCGAGCCTTGGGCCCTGCCAATCTTTTCAGATCCAATTTCAACCTTCTTCACTAAAGACGATATTACTTCGGTACTAAGATACCATCTTCAAGCCACAACTCCCTTCAGACTTTCATCGAACCTATTTGTAATAGCCCAAAAAAACAAACAGGAGCAAAGACGCATCATCTGGGACAGAGGCCTTTAGAATGTGGCCCTCCGGCCATTACGGAACTGCAATATCCATCATGCCTAGTCAGGTCTGTGAATAGCAGAGCTTTAAATTACCTCATGAGACATGTGGTTCTGCGGCAGCTAGGATCCATAGTTTGCAGATCCCTGCTCTAGTACAATAGTTTCATAGATAATCAAATTGGGTAAGAAGGCGTACAGGGCTATGTGTCTAGAACCCCCTCTTCAGTTGGGCTGTATGCCACCCGGTTGTTTTGCTTCTTGGACAGCCAGAGCAGAGGTATCCATCAAAATGATCTAAAGGGTAGCATAATGGTCATCCCAACATGCGTTTACGAGACGTTACAGAGTAGACCCGCTTTCTCATCTGTAGAAACTGGCAGACATCCCACCCATTTCAGCTAGTTATTTGTTACAGGTATTTTGCCATGGAGGCACCAGGAAAACCGAAAATTGTTTTTATACTTACCGTAATTTTCGGTTTTCCTGGTGCCTATCCATGGCACTATACAATCCCACCTTCGGTATGCTATATTACGTAGAATGCTGGGAGTGCACTAATCCTTTTCTTTTATAATATTCACCAGTCCTGAGGGAGGAGCCAAGGCGGAGCTTGTCACAGGTATGCTCCCATGGATAGGCACCAGGAAAAGAAAATGACGGTAAGTATGAAACAATTTTCTGTTTTCTTGAACTTGCAATGTGCCTCTTGCTAATTTGACCGCCGCAGGAAGAGTCAATTCCCTCCTTGCAAGCCATAATCCTCCCCTTTTCTGGGAGTGTCTAATGACTGTCTGTGCTGGCCTAGCTCCTCTGCATCTATATTCATCCCCTAACATCAATGTTTATATAGCTGCAGAGAGAGGAGTGAGGAAGAATATTATAGGGTGTCACTTGAGTGACAGCTCTGAGTCTACTGGGGCTGCTGACTTTACATCCAAGATAGTGGAACCCAGCCGCAGTCTAAGAAACTGGTTTTGCCTTGAAATTGGGTACTCAGTTCACTGAATTTTTAACTAAGCTTTGCCCAACTGTCTCCCCCCACTTAATAAAGCTGCAGGAGAATCACTAGCATCCAGTGCTGGAAAAAGATCATCCAGTGCCCAGGGCAAAGATGCTAAGTTTTACCCCCCACCCTCCATCATTATACGCAAGCTTATTGGGGGGGGGGGGGGCACAGCTATCACCCTCTCCCAGCTCTCTCCTTCTCTTCTTGCCTCTTTCAGTGCTAGGCTGACAGAAGTAGTGATGCTGCTGTCACTACTCCTGTCAGCCTTATAGTAGAAGGAACTTGAGGTGCCCCATTCCTACAATACATGCTGCGCCCAGGGCAGCCGTTTCTTCTGCCCACCCCTTGTCCTGGCTCTGGTAGCATCACATGTGGGTGTTGTCTAGGGCAGTCTAAATGCAAATGCAGGATCTGTAAGAACACCCATTCCTCCAGACTAACATCTACCCATCAAAGGAGTTTTGGTATTTGCATATCACCTCCCAAGAGCCAACCTACTGCTTGCATCACGGCTGAGGGCTCTTGATAGGAATACTGAGGCAGGGTAGTGCGATGATTCCTGCAGGCCCCCCTCCCACCATCTATGATCTGCCTACATTGCCTAGAGAATCAAAGTGTCCCAGTGATGACATCACTGGTTCTAAAACATGGTGTGTGTGATGAAAATGGAAAGGTATTATTTTAAAACATCTTTAGCATTTTGATGAGAAGAGGAGGGAGGAATCAGGGAAGACCAAATAGTAGATGAAACTTCATGTAAACAGAGGAGGGGGAATTAGCACATCAATCACCGGGGTCTTTCCCTGTTTGTATTGTAAACAATTCTGATAGATAAGTAATCACTTCCACTTCTTGCAGCAGCAATGAAAGAACTGGCAGCACCCAAAAGGCATCTCATGTCGCAAAGGAATGTAGTAGCTGGGAAGCCATCCAAGCAAGGAAGTACAGGGATTCCGGGTTTATCATTCTCACCAATAATGAGGGAAATCCTGGAATGGGGAACCTGACGTGGACTGGTGACGGGCTCCTTACTGGGATCTTCCACTTGTTAGTTGGTTCTGGCCTTTAAGCATGTTGGGGGACTCAGAGAAACCCAGAAGCAAACATTTACTATATTTCAGCTTCCCAATTCTTATATGTGATGGCCGAATTTTTTTTCTTTTTTAGGCTTTCTTTCTTAAATTTTCATCTGGTGACCCAGCCAGCAAGTCTGTTGTTTTTTAACAAGCTCAAGCTCTCCAGCAGAATGTATCAGTTTACATGGATAAGTCACAAACCACTTAACAGTAGCAGGGGTGATTAAAATGGTAAGCTTTTATATATTCATGCAGGGAAAAAAAACAAAAAACAGAAAATTGTTTCATACTTACCGTAATTTTCTTTTCCTGGTGCCTATCAATGGCAGCATACCTGTGACAAGCTCCGCCTTGGCTCCTCCCTCAGGACCAGTGAATAATATAAAAGAATGCACTCCCAGCATTCTACGTAATATAGCATACCGATGGTGGGATTGTATAGTGCCATGGATAGGCACCAGGAAAGGTAGGCATGTGCAATTAGTTTCGTTCCGAATTCGTTTTTTAACGAATTTCGAAAAAATTCGTTAATTCGGGAATATCCGAATTAACGAAAACTTGTTTAACGAATTTTTTCTGAATATTCGTAAATTCGATAATATTGGACATTTGTAAATTCGGGCATTCGTACATTAGTAAATTAGTGAATTCGTAAATTTGTAAATTCGAAAATTCGGAAATCTGAAATAATAGTTAACTAATAATAACTTAACTGTTAGTAATTACTAGTAACTTTTAAATTATAGGTATTGTAATTTCCTTTAAAATTTGGCTGTTAGTGAACGTAACACATACAAATTTATCCGAAGTTATGAATGATCCAAAAAAATGGAATGGAACGTAATGAATTAATAATAATAAATAACAATAATAATAATAACAACGTTTTATTATTATTATTTATTATTAATTTGTTCCGTTCCATTTGTTTAGATGCAGCATTCATTTTGGATAATTAGTAACTTCGGATAAATTTGTATTTGTTACGTTCACTGACAGTCAAATTTGAAAGGAAATTACAATACCTATAATTTAATAGTTAGTTACTATTTCAGATTTTTGAATTTTTGGGTTTTTGGATTTTCAAACATCGAATTTACAAATTTCCGAATTTTCTAATTTACAAATGTACGATTTTACGAATTTACGAATGTACAAATTTACAAATGAACAAATGTAAAAATGTACGAATGTACGAATGTACGAACTAATGCATTTACGAATTCACGAATGAACGAATTTACGAATCACGATCATAAGGAATGACACGAAAAATGAAAAAAAAAATAAACTAATGAAACAAAAATGAACGAATTTTTGGGCTGTGCACATGTCTAAGGAAAGGAAAATTACGGTAAGTATGAAACAATTTTCTGTTTTCCTGGTGCCTCCATGGCCGCATACCTGTGACAAATAACTAGCTGAAATGGGTGGGATGATGCGTAGGAAAAGATTTTTTTGAAAAAGAATTTAAAATAGGCAAACGCCGGCCTGATAGCCTGTCTGCCAATTTCTACAGATGAGAAAACTGCCAGGTCTACTCTGTAACGTCTCGTAAACGCATGTTGGGATGACCATGATGCTACCCTTTAGATCGTTTTGATGGATACGTCTGCTCTGGCCATCCAAGAAGTAGAAAACAACTGGGTGGCATACAGCCCAACTGAAGAGGGGGTTCCAGTCCACTATTCCTGTACACCTTCATAACCAGAGCAGGGATCTGCAAACTATGGCTCCCCAACTGCCGCAGAACCACATGTCTCATGAGGCAGTTCTGATATTCACAGACATGAATAGGCATGATGGATACTGCATTTCCGGAATGGCCAGAGGGCCCCAGATGATGATTCTTTGCCCCTGTCTTTTTTTTTTTTGGAGTATTACAAATAGGTTAGATGAACTTCGCTTATCGAGATTTTTAAGGGTAAACATTTGTCGCCATTCCACAAGCGGGCGCAATTTTGAAGCGTGACATGTTGGGTATCAATTTACTCAGCGTAACATTATCTTTCACAATATAAAAAAAAAATTGGGCTAATCCTGTCTTATTTTTTAATTCAAAAAAGTGTATTTTTTCCAAAAAAAGTGCGCTTGTAAGACCGCTGCGCAAATACGGTGTGACAGAAAGTATTGCAACGACCGCCATTTTATTCTCTAGGGTGTTAGAAAAAAAAAAGTATAATGTTTGGGGGTTCTAAGTAATTTTCTAGCAAAAAAAAAAACAGTTTTTAACTTTTAAACAACAAATCTCAGAAAGAGGCTCGGTCCTTAAGTGGTTAAGTAAACCTTTAATGTCACTTTAAAGGCAGAGTTCCAGGCTCCCTCAGAAAAAAATAATATTAATATTAGGACACTTAACTGTCTACAAATCTAGCAGTGTCTTCACTGGAGCTGATTTTTTAATTGGCTCTCTGTTGCTGCCGCCGCCATCCCGGGTAAGGGAAACCAGCAATGAAGCCTTGTGGCTTCACAGCTGTTTACCTAATGCGCATGCACAAAGTGCGCTGCGCTTTGTGAATGGCCCGGCAGCGGGGGAAGGAGGAGAAGGGTCGAATTCCTGGATGAGTTTGCCGTGGAGGTCAGTCAGAAGTGGGAGAGGGTACCTGCCAAAACCAGGTCCCCACTCCCCCCTGACAGGTGCCAAATGTGGTAGCGGAGGGGGGGAGGAAAATAAGCTGAGCTTCCCCTTTTGGGTGGAGCTCCGCTTTAGTGTTTTTTTTTTTTACCTTATTGCATTCTCTACATTATGGTCATACCTCCCCATACCTTACCTGAACCCGATCTTCATCCAGCACTGTGCCCCAGAGCAGGGATGCTGCTCTCTCTCTCTCCCTCCTTACTGGACATGGAGGCAGCAGTGGGTGACATTGGCTCCTGCTGCTGTCAATCAAATCCTGTAAGAAGGGAACAGGGGACGGGGCTATGGATCAAGCCCGCACGTCTGCCCCCCTAGCAAAGCGGCTTGCTAGGGGGGCAGACAGAGAAGAGAAGAAGCGGGACCCCAGAAGGACCTTGCTTTGTGCACTGGTCCAAATCATTTGGGGGGGGGGTGATGTTGTGGGGTTGTTTTTCAGGGGTTGGGCTTGCTTACTTCCAGTGAAGGGAACTCATAAGGCGTCAGCATACCAAGGCATTTTGGACAATTTCATACTCCCAACTCTGTGGGAACAGTTTGGGGATGGCCCCTTCCTGTTCCAACATGACTATGCACCAGTACACAAAGCAAGGTCCATAAAGACATGGATGAGCGAGTTTGGGGTGGAGGAACTTGACTGGCCTACACAGAGTCCTGGCCTCAACCCGATAGAACACCTTTGGGATGAATTAGAGAGGAGACTGCGAGCCAGGCCTTCTCATCCAACATCAGTGGCTGACCTCACAAATGCGCTTCTGGAAGAATGGTCCCATAGACACGCTCCTAAACCTTGTGGACAGTCTTCCCAGAAGAGTTGAAGCTGTTATAGCTGCAAAGGGTGGACCAACTCAATATTGAACCCTACGGACTAAGACTGGAATGTCATTAAAGTTCATGTGCGTGTAAAGGCAGGTGTCCCAATACTTTTGGCAATATAGTGTATATGTGTCTCTGTTTTGTGGTGGGAACGCACTCATTCATGCCCCTCCCAGTATGGTAACCACGATGTCACCAACATCATATTGACACCAAAACTCCATCATACTGCTAAAACAGTTGGGCACATTTAACCACTTGCCGACCGCCGCACGACGATGTACGTCGGCAGAATGGCACGGGCAGGCAAAAGGACTTACAGGTACGTCCTTGCCTTCCCGCGGGCGGGGGGTCCGATCGGACCCCCCCCCCCCGGTGCCTGCGGTGGTCGGATTCTCGTCAGGAGCGATGAGAGGTGAGAGGGAGGCCACTCATTCGTGGCTCCCCCCTCGCGATCGCTCCTGGTGAATGACAGGCTTCCTCGGCTTCTGCATAGTAAACAGAAGCGGAGGAAGTGATGTCATCTCTCCTCGGCTCGGTATTTTCCGTTCCGGCGCCGAGGAGAGAAGACATCGCTATGTGTGCACAAACACTACACACACAGTAGAACATGCCGGGCATACTGTACACCCCCCTTTACCCCCCGACCCCCCCCCCCCGATCACCCCCTAATCACCCCTACCCCCCGCCCCCCGTCACACTGACACCAAGCAGTTTTTTTTTTCTGATTACTGCATTGGTGTCAGTTTGTGACAGTTAGTGTGGTAGGGCAGTTAGTGTTAGGCCCCCTTTAGGTCTAGGGTACCCCCCCAACCCCCCTAATGAAGTTTTAACCCCTTGATCACCCCCTGTCGCCAGTGTCACTAAGCGATCATTTTTCTGATCGCTGTATTAGTGTCACTGGTGACGCTAGTTAGGGAGGTAAATATTTAGGTTCGCCGTCAGCGTTTTATAGCGACAGGGACCCCCATATACTACCTAATAAATGTTTTAACCCCTTGATTGCCCCCTAGTTAACCCTTTCACCACTGATCACCGTATAACTGTTACGGGTGACGCTGGTTAGTTTGTTTATTTTTTATAGTGTCAGGGCACCCGCCGTTTATTACCGAATAAAGGTTTAGCCCCCTGATCACCCGGCGGTGATATGCGTCGCCCCAGGCAGCGTCAGATTAGCGCCAGTACCGCTAACACCCACGCACACACGCAGCATACGCCTCCCTTAGTGGTATAGTATCTGAACGGATCAATATCTGATCCGATCAGATCTATACTAGCGTCCCCAGCAGTTTAGGGTTCCCAAAAACGCAGTGTTAGCGGGATCAGCCCAGATACCTGCTAGCACCTGCGTTTTGCCCCTCCGCCCGGCCCAGCCCAGCCCACCCAAGTGCAGTATCGATCGATCACTGTCACTTACAAAACACTAAACGCATAACTGCAGCGTTCGCAGAGTCAGGCCTGATCCCTGCGATCACTAACAGTTTTTTTGGTAGGGTTTTTGGGAACTGGCAAGCACCAGTGGCCTAGTACACCCCGGTCGTAGTCAAACCAGCACTGCAGTAACACTTGGTGACGTGGCGAGTCCCATAAGTGCAGTTCAAGCTGGTGAGGTGGCAAGCACAAGTAGTGTCCCGCTGCCACCAAGAAGAAGACAAACACAGGCCCGTCGTGCCCATAATGCCCTTCCTGCTGCATTCGCCAATCCTAATTGGGAACCCACCACTTCTGCAGCGCCCGTACTTCCCCCATTCACATCCCCAGCCAAATGCAGTCGGCTGCATGAGAGGCATTTTCTTTATGTCCTCCCGAGTACCCCTACCCAACGAGCCCCCCCAAAAAAGATGTCGCGTCTGCAGCAAGCGCGGATATAGGCGTGACACCCGCTATTATTGTCCCTCCTGTCCTGACAATCCTGGTCTTTGCATTGGTGAATGTTTTGAACGCTACCATACAATAGTTGAGTATTAGCATAGGGTACAGCATTGCACAGACTAGGCGCACTTTCACAGGGTCTCCCAAGATGCCATCGCATTTTGAGAGACCCGAACCTGGAACCGGTTATAGTTATACAAGTTACAGTTACAAAAAAACGTGTTAAAAAAAAAAACACAAAAAAAATATAAAGAAAAAAAAAAAATAGTTGTCGTTTTATTGTTCTCTCTCTCTATTCTCTCTCTATTGTTCTGCTCTTTTTTACTGTATTCTATTCTGCAATGT
Organism: Lithobates septentrionalis; assembly: GCA_037952835.1. Lineage (NCBI taxonomy): Eukaryota > Metazoa > Chordata > Amphibia > Anura > Ranidae > Lithobates > Lithobates septentrionalis. The sequence goes on from JBBDGP010001594.1 coordinate 131,827, forward strand.
TTTATGTTTTATCATGTTTGCTTTTCAGGTATGCAATTTTTTATACTTTACCGTTTACTGTGTTTTATTGTTAACCAATTTTTTGTCTTCAGGTACGCCATTCAGCTGCAGCGCGGATTTATTTATCTTGACAGCAACAGAGTGTGCTCCCACGATATATAAAGCATTTTGGAAAGTAGACACCCCAAGCTATTTACTGAGAGGTATAGTGAGTATTTTGCAGACCTCACTTTTTGTCACAAAATTTTGAAAATTGAAAAAAAAAAAAAAATTTTTCTTGTCTTTCTTCATTTTCAAAAACAAATGAGAGCTGCAAAATACTCACCATGCATCTCAGCAAATAGTTTGGGATGTCTACTTTCCAAAATGGGGTCATTTGGGGGGGGGGGGGTTTGTGCCATCTGGGCATTCCATGGCCTCCGAAACTGTGATAGGCAGTGAAGAGTGAAATCAAAAATTTACGCCCTTAGAAATCCTGAAGGCGGTGATTGGTTTTCGGGGCCCCGTACGTGGCTAGGCTCCCAAAAAGTCCCACACATGTGGTATCCCCGTACTCAGGAAAAGCAGCTAAATGTATTTTGGGGTGCAATTCCACATATGCCCATGGCCTGTGTGAGCAATATATCATTTAGTGACAACTTTGTGCAAAAAAAAAGAAATTTCACTTTCCCGCAACTTGTGTCAAAATATAAGATAATCCATGGACTCAACATGCCTCTCAGCAAATAGCTTGGGGTGTCTACTTTCCAAAATGGGGTCATTGGGGGGGGGTTTGTGCCATCTGGGCATTTTATGGCCTTCAAAACTGTGATAGGTAGTGAGGAGTGAAATCAAAAATTTACGCCCCTAGAAATCCTGAAGGCGGTGATTGGTTTTTGGGGCCCCGTACGCGGCTAGGCTCCCAAAAAGTCCCACACATGTGGTATCCCCGTACTCAGGAAAAGCAGCTAAATGTATTTTGGGGTGCAATTCCACATATGCCCATGGCCTGTGTGAGCAATATATCATTTAGTGACAACTTTGTGCAGAAAAAAAAAAAAATTTCACTTTCCCGCAACTTGTGTCAAAATATAAGATAATCCATGGACTCAACATGCCTCTCAGCAAATAGCTTGGGGTGTCTACTTTCCAAAATGGGGTCATTTGGGGGGGGGGTTTGTGCCATCTGGGCATTTTATGGCCTTCAAAACTGTGATAGGTAGTGAGGAGTGAAATCAAAAATTTACGCCCCTAGAAATCCTGAAGGCGGTGATTGGTTTTCGGGGCCCCGTACGCGGCTAGGCTCCCAAAAAGTCCCACACATGTGGTATCACCATACTCAGGAAAAGCAGCTGAATGTATTTTGGGGTGCAATTCCACATATTCCCATGGCCTGTGTGAGCAATATATCATTTAGTGATAACTTTTTGTAAATTTTTTTTTTGTCATTATTCAATCACTTGGGACAAAAAAAATTAATATTCAATGGGCTCAAAATGCCTCTCAGCAATTTCCTTGGGGTGTCTACTTTCCAAAATGGGGTCATTTGGGGGGGTTTTGTACTGCCCTGCCATTTTAGCACCTCAAGAAATGACATAGGCAGTCATAAATTAAAGGCTGTGTAAATTCCAGAAAATGTACCCTAGTTTGTAGACGCTATAACTTTTGCGCAAACCAATAAATATACGCTTATTGACATTTTTTTACCAAAGACATGTGGCCGAATACATTTTGGCCTAAATGTATGACTAAAATTGAGTTTATTGGATTTCTTTTATAACAAAAAGTAGAAAATATCATTTTTTTTCCAAATTTTCGGTCTTTTTCCGTTTATAGCGCAAAAAATAAAAACGGCAGAGGTGATCAAATACCATCAAAAGAAAGCTCTATTTGTGGGAAGAAAAGGACGCAAATTTTGTTTGGGTACAGCATTGCATGACCGCGCAATTAGCAGTTAAAGCGGCGCAGTGCCAAATTGTAAAAAGTGCTCTGGTCAGGAAGGGGGTAAATCCTTCCGGGGCTGAAGTGGTTAAACAATAAAAAAAATCAGGACCAGCAAGTGACAACTCCTCATCATCACGCCACAGCAGATCAGAATAAAAAGAAAAGCTCTACTCCAATGATGTCCGTCCCTTACTAAGCAGTTTTCAAGTTGTGTTGTCATTCATTATGATGTGTTGGTGGAAGTAGAGATAGATACAACAATTTTCGGGGTATCAGGCCCTGGCAGCCATATTGAATTATTTACCGCTGCTAGGAAAGCAGATAAATGTTACCGTATATTGTTTCCAGCAGCATCTCGTTGCCCTGATTTCCATTAGACGGAGTACTTCTTTAACTGGAATAGTTCTTTGCCTCTCTTTGGATACTTTCACAGCTGATCAGTGTGCGGAGTGTTTAATTAAATCAATCTAGGGAAAGTTAATGTACTTGACAAACACATGGCGGGCGAGTTTTCATAGCGGCTGACATATGTTAGTACATAAATAAAACAGTTACTGAATGTGAAAGCTTTATTGTGCCGTAATCCTGACAAGTCTTACAAGAAGTGATGTGTTCATGGAGTGTGGAAAACGTTTTTTGAGCACTTGTCTACATTGACGGAGCCATTCCGAGTTTCACGCATTATCCATTCACTGCGTAGCCAATCGTTCCTTCATGGCAAATTTCCAGCACTTAGGCTTGTAATTTACAACACACGAGAGATCTGCAGTTACGCTAAAAGATTCCCAACTCGTATGCTGGGATATATCCATGGAACTGGTGCTGTGCGATGCATTCTCTCAGCATCTAGTTGTTATAGGTGGAGAGCATTAAAACTGAATTCTGGGTTAAGCAAATATTGTATAAATACATAGTTAAATAGTTACATAGTAGGTGAGGTTGAAAAAATACACAAGTCCATCAAGTCCAACCCATGTGTGTGATTATATGTCAGTATTACATTGTATATCCCTGTAGACAAACAACAGGAGACGAGCTCGGCGCTCGTAGTTACTACACACTGCAGCATTGTTTTAAATGTAAGTTGATTGGACTTGTTTTATTAAATAAATATACCTTTTATATGGGATCACGCTATGTGCGTCTCTTTCCCCCCTCACACTGTACATCACTACTCTACCTGACAAACACTGAGGAGAGAGGCACGGGGACATATTCCAGTTTCTTGGCACGGGGACAGATTCCAGATTGGGGATACTCCTGGAGGCATACGAGCTCGGCGCTCGTGGATTGATGCCCACACTCACTTCATGAAAGTGAGTGCAACCTCCCCCCGTGTGTGTCTTGCCCCCCCTCCACTGTGGTCCTTGCAGAGTTATTTTACATGCTGTATACTTTCTATTTTTTATATTTCGCTTGGCATGTTCATCATTGTCACTACCTTATACACGGAACGTCTACACCAACGTCTTTTGCAACACAGGCTGTACACCTTACAGCTGTAAGGTAAGCGGCTTGCAAACACGGAGGTGTCCTCACTGAAGATCCCCCCTCCCTTCACGATTGGACTTGTTTTGTGTTTCTCATCACGAGTTTTTGTTTTTTGGACTGGATGATAGAACTAATATTCATGTTTGTCCTAGGGATCTGGCACGTTTTTGCTAATGAGGCACTAGCCCACATATATTTTTCTTGCATTATATATTTTTTTTGCATTGTGTCATTATTCATCCTATTTGTGTTAGTATATGCGTTTTTGTTTTGCTATATTCAAGCAGTCACTGTTTCACAATTACCTTTATATATTAGGCTTTGTCTGCCCGCAACATTATAGTCATGTTGATCAGCTACGTTGCACTGCACTGCATCTCCATCATGTTCTTTTAGCATGTAGGATCTATTCATGCATTGGCCCGTTTCTGCTTTTTTAGTTCACTTTGCCACTTTAGTCATCCTTGTAGCTCCCCCCCCCCCCCCCCCTTCATCACAGCGCAACTACCATCTTCCCCCACTTTTGTCTCATTTGTCCTGCCTTGGATCAGTACTTAGGTGTTGCAGCAGTGTCCTTTTAGCGTAGCCCCCCCCCCCCCCCCCGACAGCGCAGGAGTTTCCACTTTCACATTGTTTTCTTATATCCCTGTATGTTGCGGTCATTCAGGTGCTTATCTAATAGTTTTTTTAAACTATTGATGCTCCCTGCTGGAACCATTGGAAGGGAATTCCACATCCTTGCCGCTCTTACAGTAAAGAACCCTCTACGTAGTTTAAGGTTAAACCTCTTTTCTTCTAATTTTAATGAGTGGCCACGTGTCTTATTAAACTCCCTTCTGTGAAAATGTTTTATCCCTATTGTGGGGTCACCAGTACGGTATTTGTATATTGAATTCATATCCCCTCTCAAGCGTCTCCTCTCCAGAGAGAATAAGTTCAGTGCTCGCAACCTTTCCTCATAACTAAGATCCTCCAGACCCTTTATTAACTTTGTTGCCCTTCTTTGTACTCGCTCCATTTCCAGTACATCCTTCCTGAGGACTGGTGCCAGAACTGGACAGCATACTCCAGGTGCGGCCGGACCAGAGTCTTGTAGAGGGGGAGAATTATTGTTTTATCTCTGGAGTTAATCCCCTTTTTAATGCATGCCAATATTCTGTTGGCTTTGTTAGCAACAGCTAGGCATTGCATGCCATTGCTGAGCCTATCATTTCCTAGGATCCCCTGGTCCTTCTCCATCCTAGATTCCCCCAGAGGTTCTCCCCCCAGTGAGTAGATTATATTCATATTTTTGCCACCCAAATGCATTATTTTACATTTTTCTACATTAAACCTCATTTGCCATGTAGTTGCCCACCCCATTCATTTGTTCAGATCTTTTTTTATACAAGAGTCACGTATATTCTCACTTGTTATGCTTTGCGTATTTCTTCCAGATCTGTGCAGTAATACAGTGTGAAATTTGATCTCTGTGCAAAGACCAGTCACTGCTGCTCTCTCTGCTTGTGCAAGGTGACTGGTCTTGTATCTGCCCCCTCTGCAGGAAGCCTGTAGTGGGTGGAGTCTGCTGGGCCCCTCCCACAGCTCTGCCCTCTCTGCACAGAGAGCAGAGTTGTGCATGTAGACCAGAGATGGCTGCAAAAAAAGATGTACTGAAACACTAGATGAAAACTAAAAAAAATAACAGCAAAATAAAACACTATGGATAAAAAAAATAGAGTAGATTTTTTTTATCCACTTCAGCCCCGGAAGGATTTGCCCCCTTAATGACCAGGCCATTTTTTGCGATACGGCACTGCGTCGCTTTAACTGACAATTGCGGTCGTGCGACGCTGAACCCAAACAAAATTGATGTCTTTTTTTCCCACAAATAGAGCTTTCTTTTGGTGGTATTTGATCACCTCTGCGGTTTTTATTTTTTGCGCTATAAACAAAAAAAGAGTGACAATTTTAGAAAAAAAAGCAATTTTTAACTTTTTGCTATAATAAATATCCCCCCTAAAAAATATAATATATAGGCCGATATATATTCTTTCCACAAAAAAATTACAATAAACGTATATTGATTGGTTTGCGCAAAAGTTATAGCGTCTACGAAATAGAGAATAGATTTATGGCATTTTTATTATTATTTTTTTTCTAGTAATGGCGGTGATCTGCGATTTTTAGCGGGACTGCGACATTGCGGCGGACAGATTGGACACTTTTGACACATTTTTTGGACCACTGACATTTATACAGCGATCAGTGCTATAAAAAAGCACTGATTACTGTGTAAATGTCCCTGGCATGGATTAACACTAGGGGGCGATCAAGGGTTTAAATGTGTTCCCTCGTGAGTGTTTCTAACTGTGGGGGGATGTGACTGACTACAGCAGGGATATGCAATTAGCGGACCTCCAGCTGTTGCAGAACTACAAGTCCCATGAGGCATAGCAAGACTCTGACAGCCACAAGCATTACAACCAGAGGCAGAGGCATGATGGGACTTGTAGTTTTGCAACAGCAGGAGGTCCGCTAACTGCATATCCCTGGACTAGAGGATGTGCCAGTTCGCTGCCCCTAGCTAATAGGAAGAGACGATTTGTCGCTCCTCTCCTGACAGAATGGGGATGTATGTGTTTACAAACACACACATCCCCGTTCTGGCTCTCGTGCCCGCGATCGCACGTGGCAGGCGGACATTGCGCCCCCGGCCACGCGCATCGGGTCCTCCGCCATGCAGCGGGCGAGCGTGCGCCCGCTATGGCTGTTTAAAGAGCCGACGTACAGCTACGTCAATTTGCGCAGAAGAGCTGACCTGCCGCATTAGAATGACGACGGCTGGTCGGCTAGTGGTTAAGCAAATTTAAAGTAGTTCAAACACCAACATTTTGAGATTTCTACTGCGTCAAGATTTCACTGATGGAGAAATGAATTTCGACTATGTCACTCCACTCATCTCTACTTTAAAGTGTGCACCCTATGTCTTTACAAACCCAGATATTACAGGCTGCCTGTAGTAAAATGCCAGGAGGGGCGGACACAAGACCAATCACCTGTAGAGAGAGCAATTACAGGAAGCTCCTGCACAGAGGCAAGTTTCACACTGGATTACTGCACAGATCTGGAAGAAATAAACAAAGAGCATCAAAATTCAAGTAAGAATACACATAACTTGTATTTAGCTAATTTTTGCTTATCCCGGAATATATCTTTAAAGGCCCGTACACACGGTCAGAAAATCTGAAGATAAATTTTGTCCGATGAACGATCTGCCGATTTTCTGATCGTTCGTATGCTGCTTTTGACAGCCGATTATGAATTTTCGGCAGACAAAAAACTGGATGTGCAGGTTTGAAAATTTTTGTTTGATGTGACCACAACGTCCAATTTTCTTTTCATTAGTACGGTATTCTGACAAAAAAAAAAATCTGAAGAGCAAGACTAGGCATGCTCAGAAATGAAAGAACACATTACGTCACTTCTGACGTTGAATTCTGACGTCAGAAAATTTTCTGATGGTGAGTACCCTTTTCACTTTCGATTTGAGACTAGCATCTTATAAAAAACGAACGAAAAATTTGTCCAATAATCTGACCGTGTGTACAAGGCTTGGCCCCGTTCACACCTGGGCGTAGCAGAATCCTGGGAAGGAATGAGCTACAAATGAGCTAAAACACACAACACCCATTTAGCTGTCATTCGTTGTTCATGGCACCCCAAATGCGCTAAAGTAGGTGTTTTGTTTTGCAAAATGTCCAAACAAACGCACAAAAACTTGCCAAAGTTGGCTTCAAAAAAGGGTACAGGAGCTACTTTGACGTGTTATTGGAGCAGAGGGCAGCCAATTCAAGTGGATGGAGTCACTCCAAAAATGCGCAAAAATCTTGCAAAAAAAACCCAATGCTCCCATGTCGCTCAGATGTGAACGGGGCCTAAAAGTGGGACTGCACCGCCAGAGTCCTTTGTGAGAATTCAACAAGCAACAACCATAGCTACTAACCTTAGGAAAAAAATACCATCTTTGAATTGTCTGGAAATATTATAAGAAATTATCTGGTGAACCAACCCACAGGTGCCCACCCAAAACTGAATAATACTTTGAGTTTCTGTGGAAATAAAATGTAATGAACCTATTAAGGATTCCATTAGAGATACTAATTTGCCATTTTGTCAACAGTTGCAAGGTGCACAGTGAAAAAATTAATTGGACACGTTTTGGCGTGATGAGTGTCCTGCATCCATCTCTATACGTCTTTTAAATATGTGTAAGGTGAGAATGGTAGCCGTTTCCCCTAGCGCTGGAGAATACTTAAGGTGTGATAAAAATCTTGGTGACCTGAAGCTATCTCTGTCTCTACTTTATCTGTCATGTTTGATTGCTGCCCTGCCTGATTGTTTATGTTATAAGACAAATGATGAGGATTCTCCAACCTGATACAGTATCAGATAATAAGACAAGGACTAATGTACAAATACTGGTGAAGCAACTGCTGGTGGAAAAGGTGCAGTAAGTCCTGGGTGCAGTGAAGACATAGATGGGGAATAAACAAAGGTTCCTGTGCCATGATAATGGAATTTGTGGTGAGCGTGCCACATTAACTAAGCAGATAGACCTGTTTCCAGTCTATCTGAGAAACAAACGCAAATTTTATTGTCAGAGTGAAATAGGGACTGGAACAGGATCTGTATCTAAGTAACAACGGGATTGCAGCAGTTTTCAGTACAGAAAATGGCTGCGGATCCCCACCATATCAGACCTGACATCCAGGATGTCAACTGTAATCTGTGCATGAGCAGAGTCCCGCAGACTACTAACCCTCCTCCTTCCTCGCGCACTCAGCTGAGTAGGGAAGGGGATCGGAGCATGCAGCTCCAGCTAAACTGGCCTGTGCCATGTCTGTCACAGACACAGCATAGAACAGGGAGCACATTCTAAGACAGGGGTCGGCAACCTATGGCCCTCGGGCCACACCCGGCCCGCCACCGCTAAATGTCTGGCCTGTCAGTGCATGTGATGAATTCACATGCTCCTGGCCCGTGGACATTTTAAGTAAGAGCAGAGCAGGGAGCAGAAAGCTGAGTGAGAACATGGGAGCGACACCCAGCAGCGCTGATAAGACAGCCAGAGCTTCCGGGGTTAACTTTCCAGGTGATTGGTTGCTAGGTGGTCTTAGCAACCAATCACCAGCTTTTTAATATAAATAATTAACTGCAGAAGCTCCCGCTGTCTTATCAGTGCTGCTGTGTGTCTCTCCTGTGTTCCGCTCCCTTCTCCGCTCTGCTCTGTCTCCCTCTTTGCATGGGGCAAGGTAAGATAGAGCAGAGCTGTGCAGGGGGTGGGGGGTTGCGTAATATGCAGGGGGTGTGAGTAGGGTGGGCTGTGTAATATGCAGGGGGGCTGTATAATGTAGAGGGGTCCAGAGGTGCAGGGGCTGTGTAATGTAAAGGGGTCCAGAGGTGCAGGGCTATGTAATGTAAAGGGGTCCAGAGGTGCATGGGCTGTGTAATGTAAAGAAGGGGTCAAGTGGTGCGGGGGGCTGTGTAATATAAAGGGGTCCAGAGGTGCGGGGGGCTGTGTAATGTAAAGGGTTCCAGAGGTGCAGGGCCGTGTAATGTAAAGGGGTCCAGAGGTGCAGGGCTGTATAACGTAATGGGGTCCAGTGGTGCATAGGCTGTGTAATGGAAGGGGGTCCAGAGATGCAGGGCTGTATAATGTAAAGGGGTCCAGAGGTGCGGGGGGCTGTGTAATGTAAAGGGGGTGAACTGGCTTTGTATTAGTGAAGCACATTAAAGTGAGGGAAACCTGTACTGTTATTATTATTATGTTAGGATTATTATTATTGTTATTTACTAGCAGGTGAATGCGGCCCTCCATGCATTCACATACATTGAATCCGGCCCTTAAGTGGAAAAAGGTTGCTGACCCCTGTTCTAAGAGCAGCACCTTAAAAGCAGCATCTGCTCTATTTTCTTGGTTTACAAGAGTGGTGCAGGCATAAAGTCTGCACCACTCTTTGTTAATTCCTCACAAACTATTGGGAACCTTTCCCTTGAGGAAGGCAGACACAACTAACCAGCCCTTCTATGTTAAGGACAGGTTTCTGTAGACTAAAGAGAGTGTGCCATGGTGGCACATTTATTGGTAGGCATGGTGAAGAGTGGATGTTCCTAAAGGATATGGATTATTATGGCCACTGCCAAATTTATAATGAAGCAAAAGAGGCAATCGTCTCAGGGTCGTTAACTGAAGGGGTATCCTCTAAACAAAAATATAATACAAATGTATTTCTTTTCCTAAAATGTATCTTTGGAAGTAATATTTTGCCTGCAACCATCTGTAAAAGTTGTTATATTATATCAATTGTAAAATAATTTTGGCGGTTCAAGCAAACCATGCATAGAGTGCTCACACCCATAAGGAAGCTAGCCTACAATTTTGTGTTCGGAATCTGCGTTTGGGGTGTCATTAGGAATATATTGACAACTGCAGCCAATCACACAGCCAGTGTGTTTTGAGCGCAATGTGGAAAACGCGGATGGAATGTTACTTTCTGGCACCACGTTCTGGTGTGAACCAGCACTTAAACCTTTCTATGCATGTATTACTTATGTAAATAAATGGACTTTGATGTGTAAATTTGATGATATGTTGTATATTTTAATTCCTATTTATGAGGGGAACACAGAACCTGAAGTTCAATGTGCTCTCCAAGGTCTCCAAGGCCCTGATTATGGCATGACCTTTCATATCTTTCTTATCTTCGTATCTTCCAGTATCCTATAAAGTCTTTGCGGTTGTAAGAGTTTAGTCACATGACACCTCAGAGACAAAAAGGAAATTAGCGCTGGGAGGCTTCCCTCTGCTAGACGCAGTGATATCAGGTGTAAAAGGGGTGCAGGTATCAATATTATGCCCAACATGTGTTACTGACTGCAATTCCCACTCTGATGTCTGCTAGAAAAGTATCTCCACCAATGTCCAACCTTTCTTATTGGAATTGGCTTTGGGGGCAAATTTACCCGCCCCCTCTTAAATCCAGTTCTCCTGTGGTGAGATATGGAACACATTTCTGGGCCTACAGTATGAAATCAAGGCCCAGTACTTGTAATTACTGAAATGTGCATGGAATTGGGGTGTAGGTTTACACCTCCAAAGCATTTCCAAATGAGGGCGAATATAAAGACTTAGGTTTGTAAAAGCGGAGCTCCAGTCTCTTAAGTAAAAATTAAAAACTTTTAATAAACAGCCACTCATCTGTCCCATCATCCAGCGGTGTGCTCAACCCAGTTGTGTTCTCCCTGTGTCCTTTCTCGCCGGCATTTTTACTATTTACTTTCACTTCTGATCTCCTAAGAAGCTCAGAGCAGAAGTAGGAGTGGGTACCTGTCAAAATCGGGTACCTGCTCCCCCTCCCGCCAGGGAGGCCTTAAAGTGGAACTTCCCCTTTTGGGTAGAGATCCACTTTAAGGCTGCCCACTCATTTAAATGGCCAGCCTAATGCAAGAAGGCAGTGCACCACACCCCAACACACGTTGGTGCCTTGAGCTGTGTTGCAATGGACATTAGTCTGCAAGGTATGTAGGTGGGGAGCAGTGCAGTGCGTCGGCAATAATACACTCAGTCACAGTGCAATGAAAGAACTTTTATTGAAATAATGCAGACACAATTCACAAATACCCTGGTGGGAGGGCATCCCAGCTGGGAACAATCACAGTTCCAACAATGTGTAGAGCAGGATTCAGCCGAACTGATATTGTCTGTAGAGAGGGGTGGAATGCGGCCTGGCCGTCTTGTGCTCAAGTAGGCAGATGTCCAGAGAAGTCCTATGCTTTCCCTCCTCATCAGAGTCATCAGAGCTTCCACAGTTACCTAGGAAACCATAGAGGAACCATGCTCCTCCTGACTTCCTCTCCAACTGCAGTGCCATTGCGTAAGAGCACTACCTGCACTGGAGAAAGTGGACTGCACCTGCCATCAGGTATATGAAATTGCCATTTATAAGGAATGTCGACACATCCAACCATATTCATTTTTGAAAAACGATACAACATACCAATCCAGAGTTTTACAGATGATAGCCTGCAAAATATTGCTGGAAGTTAAAAAGTAATCAACAACTGGAGTTATGCGGGACAAAGCCCCTGCACAGTGGGACTGCGGGACAGATGTGTGAATGCGGGAAAGTCCCACCCAATCTGGGACTGTTGGGAGGTATCTATTTGATATATTATAATGGAGCCCTTGCACCACCTTCATTAAAACTCAGCACTATTTTCATTGTTAGTGACCAATTCAAACAGTTCTTTTTTGCATCACTTTTGCGCTATTGTTGAGGCAATGTCATAAAGAAATACAACCATATCAGTGGAGTGAAGTGGAGTTAAATGAGACCTCTTCCATGTTGCAGTAGATTGTTGATTGTGTCACACGTGTAATTATTGTGTCTCATCTTTGAAACAATTCTGTGACAAAATTTGTCTTGGCATTCCTCAGGAATTGAAACTTAATACATTCCCATTACTCCCCCAGCTTCTCCAAACAGCTTCTCTGCCAGTAAATCTCAGCTTCTTCACAGGGGAGATGATGCTTGGGACCGTTCTGTCAAAGCTGCAACAAATTGTACATGAATCTGTGGCAGGGTCCGCCATTTGTCGTACGACCGCGAGACTATGGCTGCCACCTCATCCCTTTAAAACCAAACACATATTAATTACACGGGTTCTGTGGCTAAAAAAGGTGGTAATTAAACTCACTTGGTGCCTTATCTGCATTAAATTAGCCTCAGAACCCCTTTGTATTCATATGTGTTCGGGTTTAAAGGGATGAGGTGGCTACCCTCACCCTGCACTTTCTCAAGACTAAATATGACGCTTTTCATGAATTCCAGAGATAGACATAGGGTCCTTTCACACTGGGGCGGTTTGCAGGCGCTATTGCGCTAATAATAGCGTCTGCCATCCGACCCGAAAGTGCCGCTGCTTTGATTCCAGTGTGAAAGCCCCGAGGGCTTTCACACTGGAGCGATGCGCTAGCAGGACGGTAAAAAAAGTCCTGCTAGCAACATCTTCGGAGCGGTGAAGGAGCGGAGTGTATACCACTCCTTTACCGCTCCTGTCCATTTAAATCAATGGGACGGCGCAGATATACTGCCGGCAAAGCGCCTCTGCAGAGGCGCTTTACGGTGGTTTTTAACCCTTTCTCAGCCGATAGCGGGGGGTAAAACCGCCCCCGCTAGCGCTCGAATACAGACGGTAAAGCGCCGCTTACAATAGCGGCGCTTTACCGCCGACGCCGCCCCAGTGTGAAAGGGCCCTAAAGTAAATATGGTGAAAAAAAAATGTTTGAAAAAACATCTCTGTTCCTGAACAAGCGTCTACTTCCTGAGGAACAATATCATGAGGGAATGGAGACTAGGCCTCAAATAGTTTTCCTCAGTATGTAGTAGTCAGCCGTGACAAATCTGAGGATTCACACTGTTTTCACCCCTTTATGGTGTATAAATCATCCTAGATTCCTCTCATTCACCAGAGACCTGACCTGGCCGTATTCTCTGGATGGTTGGCAGGTGTCCCTTATTGTGGAAGATAGCCCTGATATGTTCATATGTGTAAAATGCAGCTATGTCACCTCCTCACCACCTGTTTTTACCCCTAAAAGCCCGCACCACTGCGCTGCAACCACTTGCATTGAATGCAGTTGTGAGGCAACTCCTTTCATTTAAATAGGTCACGTTTGGCGGGAAATCTGGCCTCAAAACTCCCAGTCAGCATTCCCACATCCTGCCTTGCTGCAAGGGTGTGAAAAGGGATCGTTTTTGCTCCTGTAATGCTGGGAATGAATGTACAACAGTTTAATACATCCTAGTAACAAGGCAGGACGTGGGTATTGCTGATTTAGTTTTTAGGCCAGGCTTCTGTAGGGGCCCAAATGCCTCACAACTATGGCAATAAAATTAATGAGCGTTTTATAAAGCTGTACAGTTTGTATTTAAATATCCACTGGGGCCGTTTGACTGCAGAGGCCGTTTTTATGAAAAAGTGAACGCAGGTGTTAAACCACACCCCTATAATGTTTAGCCACACCCACTTTTCCTGCCGTGCGTGTCACTTCCTTCTCACCTTATTAACTGCTCTCCAGGGCTGACATCTCTCAGAGGCTCATTGACGTAAGTATTTAAAATGGTGGTATTTTACCTCAGTTTTTATTTGTTTGTTTTTTTTGTCAGTAAGGGAGCAACACCGTAGAAGCCGGTAAGCGTTCTATTTCGCATGACTGCCGAGTTGGTGGCTGGCGATAATGTGTTGGGGCTTATTCACACATGCAGCTGTACTGCCGCCCCTCTGAAAAGCAATCTGTGGTGGATGCGGAGGGAGTTTGACAGGAGTTGTGGAGATAATTTACTCTTTTTTAACCCTAAAAATACCAACCGACTGTGCCACAACCGCTATTGTAGGCGGTTGTGGTGTGGCCGCATTGTACATTGCCTTTAATGTACATTTCCTACTGCACTGTAAAACACGCGTTTTACTGCACATTACTCCAACAATGTGAATAGGCCCCTTGGCAAAGTAGCCTTGACAAGACATGCATGTTTATGTATATAGGTAAGGGGGACAGTGACAAACACCTTCTAGCAACAGCTTATCTTAGAGGGGTAAACAATAGCAATTAGCATGGTAAATCCAGCCTGGCATATCCAATGGCGTGCCCAGCATATATGATACCCGGGGCAGATCAGTCTTTTAACCACTTAGGAACCAGAATATTTTCCCCCTTAATGACCAGGCCTTTTTTTTTTGCCATACAGCACTGCGTCGCTTTAACTGACAATTGCGCGGTCGTGGGATGCTGTACTAAAACAAAATTGACGTCCTTTTTTTCCCACAAATAGAGCTTTCTTTTGGTGGTATTTGATCACCTCTGTGGTTTTTATTTTTTGCGCTATAAACAAAAAAGGCTGACAATTTAAAAAAAAAAAAAAACAACAATATTTTTTTACTTTTTGCTATAATAAATATCAAAAAAAAAAAATGTAAAAAAACTAATTTCTTCCAAGGCCAATATGTATTCTTCTACATATTTTTGGTAAAAAAAAATCCCAATTAGCGTATATCGATTGGTTTGCACAAAAGTTGTCGCGTCTACAAAATAGGGGATAGATTTGTGGCATTTTTATTATTCATTTTTAGTAATGATTTTTACTAAAAGTGCTACATAGCGGTGAACAGATCGGACACTTTTGACACTTTTTTGGGACCAGTGACATTTATACAGCGATCAGAGCTATAAAAATGCACTGATTACTGTATAAATGACACCGGCAGAGAAGGGGTTAACACCAGGGGCGATCCAAGGGTTTAATTGTTCCCTAGGGAGGTTCTTTCTAACTGTGGGTGGAGGGGATTGACAGGGAGTAGAGAGAGATCGCTGTTCCTAATCACTAGGAACAGACAATCTCTCTACTCCCCTGACAGTACGGGGATCCGCTTGTTTACATTGGCAGATCCCCGTTCTGCCTCTCTGTGGAGCGATCGCGGGTGGCCGGCAGACATGGAAACCGCCGGACCCGCTGATTGGCTCCCCCGCTAGCGGATGGGCACACGCCGCCCACAGATCGCCATGCACGCGCCCGACGTACAATGACAGCGATTCACGCAGAAGAGCCAACCTGCCGCAGGCCAACTGCGGCAGCTGGTCGTTAAGTAGCTGGTAGTGAAGTAGTAGTCCCATCTTGACCGTTAGTAGTTAAGTAGCTGGTAGTGAAGTAGTAGTCCCCTCTTGACCCCTAAGGCTGCTTTTATGCCTCAGCAGAGAGATTTTCAGGCATATTTTTATTTACTTTTCTTGCGTTTTTGCACGTGTACAAAAATGTCCTAGAAGAGTATTACATGCATTTTACATGTGTGTTCGAGCTTCAGGCATTTTGTTTTAGCCAGTGGAAAGCACTAGGGGAAGAAGAGGCTAAGGAAACGCCTGATAAAACATGTGAAATTGCGCGCTTCATGCATTTTCAGGTGTTACTGTTCAAGTCTATGGCGTCAAAAAAGCCCAAATCTGCCACAAAAGTAGCTCATGTAAATTGGAGAGTCTACAGGTGCCTGAACACTCATATAACAACAAATGCAAACAAAAAAGATGCAGCGCTAAAATAAAATTGAAAGTGACTGTGGTGAAAAAAGAGTGACTAAAAAAGACTAAAGCATAGTTTCATAAACTAATCAATATGTGATTAATGATATACATATAAGCAATAAGCCACATACATATCAAACCTCAAAATTACAAATGCAAACACAAAAGATGCAGCACTAAAATAAAATTGAAAGTCACTGTGATGAAAAAAAGTGACTAAAGAAGACTAATGCCGCGTACACACGACCGGACTTTACGGCAGACTTTGCCCGGCGGACTTTTCGATGGACTTTATGACGAACTTTCTGAATGAACGGACTTGCCTACACACAATCCACCAAAGTCCGTCAAATTCGTACGTGATGACATAAGACCGGACTAAAATAAGGAAGTTCATAGCCAGTAGCCAATAGCTGCCCTAGCGTGGCTTTTTGTCCATCGAACTAGCATACAGACGAGCGGACTTTTCGACCGGACTCGAGTTTGACGGATAGATTTAAAACATGTTTCAAATCTAAGTCCGTCCAACTTTTAAGAAAACAAAGTCCGCTGGAGCCCACACACATCGAATTGTCCAAAGAAATCCCGTCCGCCGGGCAAAGTCTGCTGTAAAGTCCGCTCGTGTGTACGCGGCATAAGGCATACTCTCATAAAAATACCAATGTATGATAAATGGTATAGATATAAGCCATATACATATGAGCCATAAACTTGTGAATAATAATGAAAAAATACACTTTATAATTAAATTATAACGGGGGATAAGATAATCCCACAAAGTAAAAGTCCATAAAGTAAACAAGGGAAAGCAATCATCCGTGAAAGTGCTGGAAAATGAAGGGTTATCTTCTGTGTCTCTTCGCACCCAAGGTGAGTAATAAAATACGCTTACCGGATAGCGATGACTGCTATTACGGCAGTCTCGCCCAGCACAGGGAAATCGGTCTCCCCACAATCCAAAGCGCAGTGCGGCAACTACCAGCAGATGATTATCGGGAATATAAAACAAAAAAAATCCATAGTGTAGCATGTACAAAAAGAGATGGTTTATTGAGAATAAAAACACACTTACAATGTTGCTGTAAGTAAGGAGCGGTGGGATATGTCATGAATTGTGGTCCCGGTGTCTCCGTCTGTAAACCTTCACTTCCTACGTTCGTATGTTAGCCCATCCGAAAAAACGTGATGACGTCACCGTCGCAGGCTCCTCCCACTCACATATAAACAGCCACCACCATTTATATACATGGGATTTTGGTTGCTGAGTGTTCTGGAGCTTTGAGCTACAGAACACAGGGGTGAATGGGGCCTAACACGTCACATTTATTTTGGATCATTTTTTAAACACTCTCCTCCACCCCATACATAAAATTTATTTTCAGTAATATCATGAAATAAATCAGAATTGGCTGGGTGGAGAGTGGATAGCAGCAGTGTAAGTACAGTTACAACTTTAAGGGAGCGTGGCCAATACAGTGGCTGTTACCTCATGGTGTACTGTGGCAAATCTCCCTTAGCAAAGTAGGGCAGGAGGGTACACTAAGAATAAAATGGGGGTAAAGTAAGCCCCGTCATTGGATTCAGTGGCAGTAAGATCACTGGTGGTCAGTGGCAGGTGTTAATAGTAAACCCCTCCAACACTGGTGCTCAGTGACAGGCATTAATGTAAACCCCCTTCCCTAGCATTGGATGTCAGTTTTATTGCTAACCCTCCCTCCTCTCACAGTATTGGTGGTCAGTGGCAGGCTGTAAAAGAGCTCCCCATTACTGGTGATCCATGGCAGGCTGTAATAATAAACACCCAGAGTATTGGTGGTCAGTGGCAGGCTATAATAATAACCCCCACAAGTATTGATGGTCAGTGGTAAGCTGTAATAACAACTTCCCAGTGATGGTGGACTGTAATAATAACTCTCCAGTATTGGTAGTCAGTGGCAGGCTGTAATAGTAACTCCCTATTATTGATGGTGGACAGTGGTGGACTGTAATAATAACTCCCCAGTATTGGTGGTCAGTGGCGGGCTGTAATAATAATCGGCAATGGCGGGCTTTAATATTAAACACCCCAAGTATTGGTGGTCAGCGGTGGACTGTAGTAATAACTCCCCAGTATTGGCAGTCAGTGGCAGGCTGTCCTTGGTTTTAATATACTGTACATGGTGATGGTACACTGAGTAAAATCTACTGCGTTTTTTCAAATAGTAATTTAGTGACAATTTGTCAGTCTGTTTTATCCAATTTTGATACAATTAAAGACATGCATTGAGCCGATTATTCAAGCCCTGTTTTAGCATTCATTAATCGTTACGCTACTCCCTGGGAGTATATAATAATAAACACCCCAAGTATTGGTGGTCAGTGACAGGCTGTAATATTAACCCCCCAGTATTGGTGGTCAGTTACAGGCTGTAATAATCAACACGATGCATATTGGTGGTCAGTGGCAGGCTTTATTAGTAACCTCCTGCCCCTCCCAGTATTGGTGGTCAGTGACAGGCTACATTAAAAAATCCCCAGTATTGGTGGTCAGTAGCAGGTTGTAATAATCAACACGCTGTGAATTGGTGGTCGGTGGCAGGCTTTATTAGTAAGCTCCTGCCCCTCCCAGTATTGGTGGTCAATGGAAAGCTTGATTAGTAACCTCCTGCCTCTCCCAGTATTGGTGGTCAGTGGGAGGTCATAATAATCAACACCATGTGTATTGGTGGTCAATGGCAGGCTATATTAGTAACCTCCTGCCCCTCCCAGTATTGGTGGTCAGTGGCAGGCTTAAATAATAAATACCCCGAGTATTAGTGGTCACTGGCAGGCCCCCCTGTACCGAACTCTTTCTTTTCTCTTTTTTTAGTGCCGGATGCTAGAACACTGGGAACATTCTAGGAACTCTCTGCAAGGGAAGCTCCCTCTAGGTGGCCATACCCAGTGCAGACTGCCCCTCTCTTCCCCAAATACACCACTGGGGTTAATACTATTTCTTCCCTTGAGAAGGCTTGGCTGGGGCATGTCTGGCAAGGTCAGGGGGGCCTCAACTGTGGCCAAAAATGGGGGTGATTAATTCCCTATGAGACCAAATGCAAAACTGACCTTCCTTCCTCATAATGCAAGCCTACCAGTCACGTCTGACGGAATGAACACACCCATGATGTGGCCATGAGTTTATCCCAGCAATTGTTGATCAGGGCGGCTGAGTGAATGCAGTCACATACAAACAATCGCTAAAAGTAGAATCTACAAATCTGTGTATGTTATAATGCATAGCTCCCAACTGTCCCTGATTTCGAGGGACTGTCCCTGATTTGGAGCAATGCCCCTCTGTCCCTCTTTCCTCCTCATTTGTCCCTCATTTTGGTCTGATCTATATAGATGTATATAAAATGCACTTTTTATCTATTAAAAAGTGTTTTCCAGCGCTAAACCTTTCATCCAATTTCTAAAGTGCTGCATTTGTAAATTCCAAAAGCCAATACAAAGGAATAGTAGTGGTAAAAAAGCACTTGTGGGGTTAACCAATCTTGTGTTTTTTGTACAATTCTCCTTTAAGGGGGCGTGGTAGGGGGTGTGTCCTATGCCTGCATACTTTTTCTGATAGGTGTCCCTCATTCCCTTCTCAAAAAGTTGGGAGGTATGAATAATGTGAATATGAGACATCAAGCATGGAGGATATAAAAGTTAATAGTGTGTCTAGGGTAAACATCATAATAATAGCTCAGTGTGTATACTTGGTAGAAATACATAAAAGTTCCATTTCTAATGCCTCCTCAGCTCTGCACTGTTATCCCAGACAAGTGACTTCACAGGAAACGGCTCCACTTGTTCTGGGAAATATGCTGCTTTCATATCAGAGCTACAACAAGTTTGTTTGTGTGGATGTACCCTTTAATGAGAATATCTGTGCGTTACACATCGGATACACGGCAGATGGAGGGGAGAATATGATCCTTAAATTGCTTAACTAGTGTATTTGAGATGAAAGCACCTTATGACACGCCGTCTTCGGTTTATGCCTGAGGATAGTCTTGTGTGGTCCTGAACGCTGACATCTCAGCTCCCCTTGAAAAGAATTAATCGCTGTACAGACACTGGAACATTTTCTGTAATTACTTCTTTACAAGAATCCCTCTCCAGTTGGAGTTATTAAATAGCACGTTTATTTTGGAGTTCAAAAGCTTTTTTCGGCTGTCTGCACTGGTGAGAGCTCGCACATCCAAATCTTGTGTGTTGCTGAGCTTTGTTGTGTAGATGGGTACAAATACCAGCCGCTTACTCAGATCACTTAGGTGGCAGTGCGCTATGTGTTCCCCTAAAGAAGAACCCGTTTAATTAAAGTGGACCTTTACTCCCCCTTCACAAGAAATAATTTTAGACATTTTTAAATGAAATGTATAGGCCATAGTTACATAGTAGGTGAGGTCGAAAAAAGACACAAGTCCATCAAGTCCAACCTATGTGTGTGATTATATGTCAGTATTACATTGTATATCCCTGTATGTTGCGGTCGTTCAGGTGCTTATCTAATAGTTTCTTGAAACTATCGATGTTCCCCGCTGAGACCACCGCCTGTGGAAGGGAATTCCACATCCTTGCCGCTCTTATGCCCTGTACACACGGTCGGATTTTGCGACGGAAAATGTGTGATAGGACCTTGTTGTCGGAAATTCCGACCGTGTGTGGGCTCCATCACACATTTTCCATCGGAATTTCTGACACACAAAGTTTGAGAGCTTGCTATAAAATTTTCCGATCGTGTGTACACAAATCCGATGCACAAAGTGCCACGCATGCTCAGAATAAATTAAGAGACGAAAGCTATTGGCTACTGCCCCGTTTATAGTCCCGACGTATGTGTTTTACGTCACCGTGTTTAGAACGATCGGATTTTCCAACAACTTTGTGTGACTGTGTGTATGCAAGACAAGTTTGAGCCAACATCCGTCAGAAAAAATCCATGGATTTTGTTGTCGGAATCTCCGATCAATGTCCGACCGTGTGTACAGGGCATTACAGTAAAGAACCCTCTACGTAGTTTAAGGTTAAAGGGGTTGTAAAGGTAAACGTTTTTTCACCTTAATGCATTCTATGCATTAAGGTGAAAAAACTTCCGACAATACCACCGCCCCCAGCCCCCCCGTTTTACTTACCTGACCCCTCAAAAGTCCCGCGCTCGCTCCCGACATCCTCTTCGCCGCTCAGCCTGGCCGCTGATTGGCTACAGTGGATGGATTGAAAGCAGCGCAGCCATTGGCTCGCGCTGCTGTCAATCACATCCAATGACGCGGCGCGCCAGGGGCGGGGCCGAGTTATACAGTGAGCGGCTATAGCCGCCGGCTGTATCACGGGAGCGCGCCCGCAAGAACTAACCACCATGCAAGGGAGCTTGCATTAAGGTGGTGAGTCCTTGCGGGGAGGAGCTGAAACAGCCGCAGAGGGACCCCAGAAGAGCAGGTTCGGGGCCACTCTGTGCAAAACGAGCTGCACAGTGAAGGTAAGTATAACATGTTTGTTATTTAAAAAAAAAAAAAAAAATTACCTTTACAACCCCTTTAAACCTCTTTTCTTCTAATTTTAAGTTAGTTTTATCCCTATTGTGGGGTCACCAGTACGGTATTTGTATATTGAAATCATATCCCCTCTCAAATGTATCTTCTCCAGAGAGAATAAGTTCAGTGCTCGCAACCTTTTCTCATAACTAATATCCTCCCGACCCTTTATTAGCTTTGTTGCCCTTCTTTGTACTCGCTCCATTTCCAGTACATCCTTCCTGAGGACTGGTGCCCAGAACTGGACAGCATACTCCAGGTGCGGCCGGACCAGAGTCTTGTAGAGCGGGAGAATTATCGTTTTTATCTCTGGAATGAATCCCCTTTTTAATGCATGTCAATATTCTGTTACTGACTTTTAAAGGTTTTCTGGTCTTCAGAGGCACTGGTGATGCAACCATGGCCTCACAGATGCCCCCTGGGAAGGCGACGTTATCAGTGCCTTCCAGGGAGATCGCCTTTCCTAATAGTAAGATCATGTGGAAATTAAAGGCTTTTTTTTTTTCTTTCTTTTTTTTTAAATGAGTGTGATGATGTATGGCGATGTCATGTGTTTCATCTTGGCATGCGTTGTACAACAGGGGCATTTAGAGGCAGAGAAAAATAACACTGCCAGAATGTCCAGGAGCAGTGGCATTTTGGCAGAAAAAAATGCTTGATGCATATAAACATTTGTTAAAGGGCATCAAGGCTAGGCGCATTTAGCGCTTGAGCATTAATTCATTTAATGAATTATTTTTTTGACCAATGTAATGAAATAAACCCAGGCACTTGATGTGCCTAAACATACTTAAACGCGTTAAACGTGTTTACAAGCTTTTTTTTTCTGCCAAAACATCGCTGCCAGGAGGAAAGGTGTCTAGGAGAGATGGCCAAAAGTGTGTATGAGGCCTTAGTAATAGCAAAGGTGAGGGACACAGACTTGAGAAACCAGGCCCTTCGGTCTGGTATGGATTTTGAGGGAAAACCCCATGCCTAAATTGAAAAAAAAAGGTGTTGGGTCCCCCCCCCCGGCGGTATCCAAACCAGACCCTTATCCAAACGCACCCCCCCCCCCCCGAACGATACCAGGCCACATGCCCGGGACCGGGTCCATGATGCAACAAGGAGTTTGGGCCTCCAGGTGACATCACCTGATGGCCACGCCCCATAGTTATATAAATACTGTCACCGGAGCTCACAGAACGGTGGGAGCTAGGGTCGGGGAGGAGCGTTTTTTTTTATCGGGTCGGCGGCAGCGATGTCGGACATCGGAATTGACATTGGAGCTGCCACGGGGGACATTATTCATTTTTAATATAGGACTTGTCAAAAACTGTTCTCATGTTTTTTTTTTTACACTACACTGCTTATTTAGGGGTGAATGGGTAGGGGTACACTATACCCCATACTCATTCACATAGGTGGAGGCTGGGATCTGGGGGTCCCCTTTCTTAAAGTCTTAAAGGGGGCTTCCAGATTCCGGTAAGCCCCTGCCTGCAGACCCCCACAGCCACCGACCAGGGTTGTGGGGAAGAGGCCCCCTATACCCATCAACATGGGGAGAAGATGCTTTGTGGTGGAGGGGCAGAGTCCCTTGCCCCAAAACACCCACCCCCCATTCTGAGGGCGTGTGGCCCGGTATGGTTCTAAGGGGGGGACACACGTTCACCCCCTCCCCTTTCCTGACCTGCCGGGTTGCAAGCTCAGATAAGGGTCTGAGGGGGACCCCAAACTTTTTTTTTTAAATTTTGTTTTGGCGTGTGGTTTCCCCTAAAAATCCATACCAGACCGAAGGGGGGGGGGGGGGGGCGACACTGTTTTTTTTTTTCTTGCATAGAGGTTCCTCCTCAAGATCCATACCAGACCCAAAAGGCCTGGTATGGATTGAATTTTGTGATTTTGCATTGCTAACATTGCACACTCTTGACCTCGGAGCACATGTTGCATGCCACAAGTCAGATCAGTTAAGATTGTGATCCAACATGGATGCGACTTCCATTCAATTCTATGGACTAAAATTGCACCCAAGTCAGAACAAAGTAAACAGGAACCTTTTTCCAATTTTGGACCGACCAAAGTCTGACCAGTTAAGATGGCTCTCATTGGGAGTCATTGTTTTTTACATGTCATGCGACATGTGCTCTCAAAGCCAGAGCGCATGTCGCACCAATGTGAACCAGGCCTAATCCTACAAAATCCCTTACTTTGCGCAAGTGTACAAAGTGTGTAAGAATTCATGCTGGTTTGAAGCCAAAGGGTAGTCACACCAAAAATGCATTTGATTTTGCTTTTTCATCTGTTCGCTCACTTTGCATTTTGTAAATTGATAAAAATAAACAATTCAAATATATATTTTTGAAAGCAG
Source organism: Lithobates septentrionalis (assembly GCA_037952835.1). Classification (NCBI taxonomy): domain Eukaryota; kingdom Metazoa; phylum Chordata; class Amphibia; order Anura; family Ranidae; genus Lithobates; species Lithobates septentrionalis. Next base: position 155,243 of record JBBDGP010001594.1, read on the forward strand.
TCTTACTTTATAGAATTTCTTCTTACCTCCCTTAGGCTTTTGCAGAACACTGTACATAGCAGTAGACATATTTATAACATAAAATACAAATGATGTGTAGCGCTCTATATTGATATCAAACAGTATACAAAAACTTATGTGTAAAAGTGTGATAATAATGTCAAGGATAGAGAAAAAGAGTGCAGCGCTGCACTCTTTTTCTCTATCCATATCTCTTGTGCCCTTATATCGGGGTTACAGTGTTCAGCTGCAGGACATCCTTCACGTTTTTTTTGAAAATATTTTTTACTATTCATGCACCTAGCGCAATTCTTTCTTTTTTATTTTACACACGTTTGTGATAATAATGTCCCAAAATATAAGTGCAAAAACTGTCCGTAAAGTGATTTGGATCAGCCAGTAGTCTTTGGGCTCCTGGTGGTGAGCTTTTTTTTATACAGTTCAGCCTAGGTTCACACTGACATGCGGGAAATAAATCGTGCGAGTTCAGCTAAACTCACACGATTTAATTCCCGCATGTCAGTCCCGACTTCAGGGGAGAATTCAGAGACATCTGTGAGGGTTTCTGCACAGATGTCAATGGAAACTGCATCCCGAAATTGCCAAAAGTAGTACAGAAACCACTTTTGGGAATCGGTGCGGCGCCGCACTGATTAGGACGATGCCATTGCCGGCAATTGCCGCCGATTTGGCATACGATTTGACATGTCAAATCGCATCAATGTGAACCAAGGCTTAAAGAGCTTCCTGGATCCCTCCATCCAATTGACAAGAAAGGTTGGGAGAATCCTCCACTCCATAGGAGCAGCTAAAGGCATATTTTTTCCTTACTTCTGGTGAGTGCATATATTGGTGGAGGCTCACGGATTGTGATCCAGTGTTCATGATACCGGGTGGAGTGTAATGGCAGTTTAAGGTTGTATATTCATTTGTTTATGGTGGGTGTATAGATGTACTCAGTGCCGTGACAAGGTCACCTAGAGCCCAGGGCGAACATGCCAGACTGAGCCCCCCAAGATGTATAAGCTTTATGACTTGAGCATTGTGAGTGATCTGAGTTGTATGATTACTCTTTTATGTTAGTTGCTGTAGTCCACATAGCGCTCACTTTCTTTTTTTGCATTTAAACGTATTACCTATGCAAGATTTGCCTTCTGCTTTGTAATGCTTCCCAATATGTAGTCTACGATTGCTGACCTCACCTTCTGAAAATGCTGCTTGCCTGGCTGTATTTTTGTTGCCCAACTTTTTTGGGTCTGTAAATTAAAAAAATAGAAGTCAGACACAGGAAGGCAACTTTCTAGCAATGGCAGCCCCCATCTTTTTCAAATGACAGATGTACTTTAAAACAATAGCCTGCTTTTTAATTAGTGCGAAGTTTTAAGACGTAGCCTCTCCAGCTAGTCACAGATTTGTGGGCCAGAGAAGGAAACTTAGATCTTCATCTTCACCCACAGGCAGTTTGGTCACAGTCCAGTGGTGAGAGGATGATTAAGACTCCTATAATAGACTCAGGGAGAGGACACAGGGATGGCAGAGGGCAGGACGGCCTATCAGGTAACCACTAAAGCACTTTTTACACTTTCCAAAGGAATTCTCTATTAATGATGATGTGGATAATAGTTCTTGGAAACTTTGCTAGAGGCGTCTTTCTGCTGAGTGCACATTCCCTGTGATGTACCTACTCATTACTACGCAGTATATTCCTCTACAGTGTCATGAAAAGACACATGGCTCCCCATTGTCTATGTGCTTCCTGGTGGGGGTAAGTGTAAGTGCACTGGGGTAATGCTTATGCACTCACCCGGACTTCTAGGGACAGTCCTATGATCACCAGTTCTGATTATTTATTTCCCTATAAATATTTATTGTTTTCACATTTGATCTTAAAGCTAAGCTACAGGTAAAAAGCTTAATACACGGATGAAATACACACACGGGAGCTGTTATACCCAGTGGCGGCTGGTACTCAAAATTTGGGGGGGGGGGGGCGCAAACAACTGAAAAAAACCCCATCACTTGCAGCCACTGTGCCATCAAACGCAGCCACTATGCCCATCAAACGCAACCACTGTGTCCATCAAACGCAGCCACTATGCCCATCAAGAACAGCCACTGTGCCATCAAACGCAGCCACTGTACCCATCAATTGCTACCAGTGTGCCCATCAATTACCACTACTGTGCCCCATCAAATGCTGCCAGTGTGCCCATCAATTGCCGCTACTGTGCCCATCAATTGCCGCTACTGTGCCCCATCAAATGCTGCCAGTGTGCCCATCAATTGCCGCTACTGTGCCCCATCAATTGCTGCCAGTGTGCCCATCAATTGCCGCTACTGTGCCCCATCAAATGCTGCCAGTGTGCCCATCAATTGCCGCTACTGTGCCCCTATCAAATGCTGCCAGTGTGCCCATCAATTGCCGCTACTGTGCCCCATCAAATGCTGCCAGTGTGCCCATCAATTGCCGCTACTGTGCCCCTATCAAATGCTGCCAGTGTGCCCATCAATTGCCGCTACTGTGCCCCATCAAATGCTGTCAGTGTGCCCATCAATTGCCGCTACTGTGCCCCATCAAATGCTGCCAGTGTGCCCATCAATTGCCGCTACTGTGCCCCATCAAATGCTGCCAGTGTGCATCGCCCTGCACTTACCTGTCTCGCAGCGGGTCAGCGGCGATGTCCTGCACGCTCCTCCATGTCTTCTTCTGTCATCTCTATCAGGCATCCAATCACAGCGCCTAACGTTTCAGCCAATCAGGTGACAGGTAACGGACCCGAGCACCTGATTGGCTGAGAGGCAATTCAGTGATAGCAAAGCGAATTCCACACAGCTAACACACAGCTGAGTAAACAGCGAATGCACAGCATTGCGCCCGCTGTTCACCTTTTTGGGCACCTATTAGAGCCTACGGCTCTAATCAGGTGCTTCCAGAAAACACCCTGCCGCTGTAATTCAGGTGCCCAGCGCCCGAAAAGGGGCCAGACACCTGAATAGGGGGTGTCAGCGGCGACCATAGGTAGATGGTGGTAGAGAGGTGCCAGGAGAGAGGGGGTGGCGCTCCTGCAACCTTTATGGACGCACCGCCACTGGTTATACCTGGTGAAAGTTTTGTATTTATGTCCATTCAGTTCTGAGATTTACATAGCTCTGCCATATGGCAAAGCGTGTCTGGCAGGAAAAGAGACATGAGTTTTTCTGCTGCATTTCAGTAACACTTACAAGTCTTGACCGTCTCCCAATCACTGACTGGACAGTGAAAGGAGAAGTAGGTGCCTCATGAGTTCATATCTCTGCTTTCTGTCTCTCTCAGCATGTACTATAGCACAACTGACAGCCCTGACAGCACAGCCCTGTCAAGCATAGGAGAGGATTGTACTTTCCTCTGTGGCAGTTTCACTTTTACTTACAGGTCTCCTCCTCATCCCCACCCCATGACTGGACAGTAAAGGAAAAAGCAGGATACTGATGAGCTCATCTCACTGTTACCCTGCTCTCCCCTCCTAACATTTAAATCAAACCTGTGAAAACAAAAGATTCCTCAAGCACCCCACCCTGTCCTAGGCACCCTGTGGGGTCTATACTTACCTTAACAACTGTTCCAATTAGCACTGCTGTGTAGTTCTAATGGTATTATCAGGCACTGTAATACATGTGACATGTCACCTGCTTTCCTTCAATGCAATGCTTGTATTGGAGGGGGAATTTGGGACTTTGAATGAGACATGCGGGAATACACGTCTCCATCCCTGTATCTAGTACAAATAAGAGGGGGTTTGGGACTTTGCATGAGGTGGGTGTACGTGGCTTAGAGATAAGTCAATGTTTAAACAAAAACACTTTTATTCGTTAAAAAAAAAACATGACAAAATGACATGATGTATGCACAGATGAATGAGCTAGTCAGTCACATAATTTACAGACCATAAACAATGGAAGCAGTATTCATAATATAGCAAATGCATGGTGTAGTGTGGAGCAATGATCCTTCATGTAGTAAATGCACGAAGTTTTGAATGTTTGAAAAATAATCTATAAGGAAAATTGATACTTATAGTTGGTCCGACCCGCTTCGTGTATATTACACTCTTTAGGGGCGGGTGCACCAAAATGTACGGGAATACATGAGTAAATCAGTGTGATCCAATGTTATACCCATCTATTAGGAAGGATATATACATTATATAAGGGAAGGGAGATAATAACTCATCCCTGTTAAATATTTACATGCCAGTTGAGTATAAGGCATACGAGACGAGAGTTGGGAGATGGGAGAAAGTTGTAGAAAGTCAACCATCACTGCAGCCCTCCACCAGTCGGGGCTTTATGGCAGAGTGGCCCGACGGAAGCCTCTCCCCAGTGCAAGACACATGAAAGCCTGCATGGAGTTTGCTAAAAAATACCTGAAGGACTCCAAGATGGTGAGAAATAAGATTTTTTGGTCTGATGAGACCAAGATAGAACTTTTTGGCCTAAATTCTTATGCCGCGTACACACGGTCGGACTTTCCGGCATACTTGGTCCGGCACACTTTCCGACGGACTTTGTCCGCCAGGTGCGCCGGACTTTAAAACGGACGGACTTGCCCACACACGCCGGGACTTTCCGGCGGGCTAAGTCCGCCCGTCTTTCCGACGGACTTTCGCCGGAGTTCCGGCGGACTTTCAGAATGAACGGACTTGCCCACACACGGCCAAGTCCGTTCATTTTGAACGTGACTCAGGTGCGACGGGACTAGCAAAGGATGTCAATCTTGCCGCTTTTATCGGCGAGATTGACACCTTGCGAGCCCCGTTGCGGGGCATACCAGGCCCTTAGGTCTGGTATGTATTATAACGGGAAGCCCCTACGCCGAAAAAACGGCATGAGGTCCCCCCTAAAATCCATACCAGACCCCGATCCGAGCACGCAGCCTGGCCGGTCAGGAAAGGGGGTGGGGACGAGCGAGCGCCCCCCCCCCTCCTGAACCGTACCAGGCCGCATGCCCTCAACATGGGGGGGTGGGTGCTTTGGGGGAGGGGGGCGCCCTGCGGGCCCCCCCACCTCAAAGCACCTTGTCCCCATGTTGATGAGGACAAGGGCCTCTTCCCGACAACCCTGGCCGTTGGTTGTCGGGGTCTGCGGGCGGGGGGCTTATCGGAATCTGGGAGCCCCCTTTAATAAGGGGGCCCCCAGATCCCGGCACCCCACCCTATGTGAATGAGTATGGGGTACATGGTCCCCCTACCCCTTCACCTAGGGAAAAATTGTAAGTAATAAAACACACTACACAGGTTTTTAAAATATTTTATTAAACAGCTCCGGGGGTGGGGATCTTCCTCCGGCTTCGGGGGTCTTCTTCCGGCTTCGGGGGTCCCTCCGCTTCATCTTCTCCCGGCGTCCGGTTGGTTCTTCTCCGCTCTCTTCTCCCGGTGTCCCAGGTCTTCGGCCGGCTCCTCTGCTGTGTTCAGGTAGCTCTCTTGCCAGCAGAGGTCCGGACTTCTGAGCTGCTGGGCTTCTTGTCTTCTCTTCTCTTCCCCCAGATGTTGACACGACGCTCTCTCTGGCTGGACTGGTCTCCGAGGGCTGCGTTGTGACTTATATAGGCGGAGACCCCGCCCCCTTTTGATGTCACAGTCCCTGGGCATGCTGGGACTGTGACGTTTTAGGGGGCGTGGTCGACCAGCAGCTCAGAAGTCCGGACCTCTGCTGGCAAGAGAGCTACCTGAACACAGCAGAGGAGCCGGCCGAAGACTTGGGACACCGGGAGAAGAGAGCGGAGAAGAACCAACCGGACGCCGGGAGAAGATGAAGCGGAGGGACCCCCGAAGCCGGAAGAAGACCCCCGAAGCCGGAGGAAGATCCCCACCCCCGGAGCTGTTTAATAAAATATTTTAAAAACCTGTGTAGTGTGTTTTATTACTTACAATTTTTCCCTAGGTGAAGGGGTAGGGGGACCATGTACCCCATACTCATTCACATAGGGTGGGGTGCCGGGATCTGGGGGCCCCCTTATTAAAGGGGGCTCCCAGATTCCGATAAGCCCCCCGCCCGCAGACCCCGACAACCAACGGCCAGGGTTGTCGGGAAGAGGCCCTTGTCCTCATCAACATGGGGACAAGGTGCTTTGAGGTGGGGGGGCCCCGCAGGGCGCCCCCTCCCCCAAAGCACCCACCCCCCCATGTTGAGGGCATGCGGCCTGGTACGGTTCAGGAGGGGGGGGGGCGCTCGCTCGTCCCCACCCCCTTTCCTGACCGGCCAGGCTGCGTGCTCGGATCGGGGTCTGGTATGGATTTTAGGGGGGACCCCACGCCGTTTTTTCGGCGTAGGGGCTTCCCTTTATAATCCATACCAGACCTAAGGGCCTGGTATGCCCCGCGCTCGCCGCAATAGGAAAATTTGTTTTTCCTATTGCAGCGAGCGCGAGATGCAATACCCTGCCCTCGTGTCGTATCTGGTCCGTCGGACCAGCATACACACGAGCGGGCTTTCCGTCGGACCAGCACACACACGAGCGGACTTTCCGCCCGAAACTGAGTCCGACGGAAAGATTTAAAACTTGTTTCAAATCTAGGTCCGGCGGGCTTTTGGGAAAAAGTCCGCCGGAAAAGTCCGCCGGCGCCTACACACGGGCGGATTGTCCGGCACACTCTGGTCCGCCGGACCAAGTATGCCGGAAAGTCCGACCGTGTGTACGCGGCATAAGCGGTTTGTGTGGAGAAAACCAGGCACTGCTCATCACCTGTCCAATATAGGCCCAACAGTGAAGCATGGTGGTGGCAGCATCATGCTGTGGGGGTGTTTTTCAGCTGCAGGGACAGGACGACTGGTTGCAATCGAGGGAAAGAAGAATGTGGCCAAGTACAGGGATATCCTGGACGAAAACCTTCAGAGTGCTCAGGATCACAGACTGGTCCGAAGGTTTACCTTCCAACAAGACAATGACCCTAAGCACACAGCTAAAATAACGAAGGATTGGCTTCACAACAACTCCGTGACTGTTCTTAAATGGCCCAGCCAGAGCCCTGACTTAAACCCAATAGAGCATCTCTGGAGAGACCTAAAAAATGGCTGTCCACCAACGTTTACCATCCAACCTGACAGAACTGGAGAGGATCTGCAAGGAGGAATGGCAGAGGATCCCCAAATCCAGGTGTGAAAAACTTATTGCATCTTTCCCAAAAAGACTCATGGCTGTATTAGATCAAAGGGTGCTTCTACTAAATACTGAGCAAAGGGTCTGAATACTTAGGACCATGTGATATTTCAGTTTTTATTTTTTAATAAATCTGCAAAAATGTCAACAATTCTGTGTTTTTTTGTCAATATGGGGTGCTGTGTGTACATTAATGAGGCAAAAAAAATGCCCTTAGATTTAAAATGGGTCTGACATCTCCATTTGGTTTTGGATCCATAAAAAGGTTTGAATAAAACCACATTCCCTGCTCTTCTGTGGGAACCACCCTGATAACATTCTGCGACAATAGTCGCTAGAAAGAGAGACTTCTTTTTCTCTGGATCTCTGGGAACATTTGACCTGAGGAATCGAGGAGAGGGGAATTCTCGGAACTCTAGCTTGTAACCTAGAGTTACTGTGGAGATCACCCATCTGTCCTGAAGATCCTTCTGCCAGAGCTTTGAGAACTGTAGAAGTCTTCCCCTCACCCGAGCTAACGGGGGCGCACCTTCATAAGGAGGCTTTAGCGTCTTGTCTAGTAGGCCTCCTACCCCAGGACCTCTTTTGTCCCTGGGGTAGACTCTGAGATTTATCCCTTGAGCCTGACGGAGGAGGCCGTCGAGACTGTCTTAACTGGTAAGAGAGTGCTCTTTCCACTAGAGATCTTTTGGATATAATTGTCCAAATCCTCCCTGAACAGCCTAGCACCACGAAAGGGAAATCCCACCAGGAGCTTTTTACATGGTGCTTCGGCTGACCAATTTCTCAACCATAGGATTCTACGCATATGCACCAACCCAAGTGAAAGACGAGAGGTTTGGATGATAGAATCTCTGATGATGTCAACAGCAAAACATAAGGCCGCTGGAAGGTTAGCCAACCCCTGGGCCTGCTGTTCAGGTAAAACTTTGAGGACCTGCTTAACATGGTCTCTTAAGTATTGACAGACTCTGATCGCTGCCACTGCAGGTTGAGCTACTGAACCTGCTAAGGAGAAAATATCTTTCAACAGGGATTCCATTTTTTTATCAACAGGATCTCTGAGCATCTGAGCATTGTCTACAGGACAAGTCAGACCTTTATTTACGGAGGAAATGGCGGCGTTAACAGCCGGTATCCCCCACATCTTTATAAACTTTTCTTCCATAGGAAAAGGGTTGAAAACTTTTTAGGCGGAAAAAAACGTTTATCTGGGTGATCCCACTCAGAATAAATGAGCTTTTCTAGTAAATTATGAACAGGAAAAGCATGTGTTGTTTGAGGAGGCTTCAGTGAACCCCAAGAAGAAGAGGGTTCTTTAACTGACTCAGATACGGGTAATTTAAATGTGAAGCGGACCAATCCAGCAAGGATCTGTACTAAGACCTTCTCATCCTGAGAAGCTGAAGAGGGCCCTTCTCCACTTGATTCCTCAGAGGAGGAATCATCAGTCCCATCCCGATCCTCTGAAAGTGAACATGCGATTGAGGCCATTAATCTTTCCTCTAGTCCTTTAATGGCTGAGTAAAAAACCTCCTGCTTAATATATACAGGGGCTGAAGTGCCAGAAGCAGATGCAGCCCCTGACCCCAACGGCTCTCCCTGGCCGGCCATCCCAGGTCCCTCAGGGGTGAAAGGCGCTGCAGAAGGGGGGTCCTCAGAGCCTGAGGGAGATCCCCTAGAGCCTCTGTTTTTTTGGGGTATTTGTACCTCTTCTACCCATAGTGCAAAGCAAACAAGGTGGAGGTATCACACAAATGAAACACTGACTGCTGAGCGATGTAGTCCAGCAACTGCCACTGCTACCAATGCCCAGTCAAATGTTTCTTAGTAAATGCTGCCTAGGAGAATGCCTGTGTCCCACATTACATGCGACCGTCAGCTCTGTGTCCCTCCATAGGCTGTGTGCACCTGAAAAAGTGTGCTTCTTATAGCCTGTGCAGCCGCGCTAACACTGCACCCCCCCTCCTCCGACCACCCCTCCCGCCCCCCCCAGTTTATTTTTAAAAAATGTGCGCTTTCCCGCGCGAGCCGACCCTCCAAGCGTGGAGGGGAGGCTGGGGTGGAGGAGGAAGGAGAGAGGCCGGGAGATGATGGGGTCTACCAAATAGTAATGGCGGCGGCGATAGTGCGGTATACTACCGCCTCTCAGACCACTGCGGCCCCCCCTAATCTTGGGGGGAATATCCTTGAGGAAGAGCCCCCCCATCCCATCCTACCTGCAGCTCGCCTGGAGGAGCTGTGCAGCGTGAACACTGAGACAGATAATCAAGCATGCGAAGGTATGTGCTCTTGGCAGCCCCCGGTGGCGACAATAGGCATAGCATACATTTACTTAAAGGAGAAACCTACTAGAATTAAAAAAATCTGTGGAATCTCCCTTACCTTATCCAGCTGCAGGGTTCTGTTATACAGACCCAATCTTCACCTCTCACGGTGGGCTCTGTTTGGAAAACCTTCAGAGACTGGGGCCCCCTATGAATAGGGGCATCCGCAGTTCTGAGCCTGTAAAGCACCCGGCCAAGAATAAGGCTAGAAAAACCAAACTCTGAAATGCGGGGTCCAGCTCTCTAAAAAGAGAAGCGTTACAGGTAAAACCTTGTTTCTTCGGACATGAGGCCCGGGTACCATCCAATTAGGCCTAGAAAGGACACTTTGAAATGGATCCGGTTCGTCTGGCTTGCCCCAGTATAGGATATAGGATATTCCCTTTGGAGCTCAGCACAGCACATCTTTACACGTGACCAACACCTAAGACACTGGCGAAAAAACTGAGGTATCCCTGTAGGGGGAGGGATTATATAGGGGGTTGAACTTCCTGTTTGGGTGTGACCAGTGTCCAATCACCTAGTGATACCCTATATAACCCATCAGTAATTACTGAGGCTCTGTGTCCCGTGATGTACGAGAAAGAAAAAAAGGCATCAATTCTATTTGGGTACAGCGTCGCACGATCGCGCAATTGTCAGTTAAAATAAAACAGTGCTGTATCGCAAAAAATGGCCTGGTCATTAAAGTGGTTGTAAACCCTTACAGACCACTTTGACCTACAGGTAAGCCTAGATTAAGGCTTACCTCTAGTGTAGGTCCAAGAAATATCTCCTAAACCTACACGGTTTAGGAGATATTTGCAGAAATAGCAGCACCGATGTCTACAGCGCATGCGCCGTAGACAGCGGCGAGCAGGCGCACTGAGCGCGCCGCTGCTAACAGCGATATGCCGTGACGTCATCACGGCTCCGGCCAATCACAGCGCCGGAGCCACGATACCCGGAAGAAGATGGACGCTCCATACACGAGGGGACAGCGGTGACATCGAAGGCTCCTGTGTCAGGTAAGTGACACATAATGGGCTACTATACGATGCATAGTAGCCCATTATGCTTTACCTTTGCAGGGAAACAATAAGGAAGTAGACCCATCAGGGTTTACTTCCTCTTTAAGGGGGTAAAACCTTCCGGGGCTGAAGTGGTTAAAGTGGAATTAAAGTTTCTTGCACTTACCTTTCCTCCAGCAATGTGACGCCTGCAAGCTCATCTCATCACTGCTGACATATTTGCCCGGTCTTCTAATGGGATTGGCATCTTTGGGCATCTTGTCTGGATGGCCCCGGATGACATAACTCCCACATGTGCAATTTATCCTAATGCCGCGTACACACGGTCGGACTTTCTGTCCTACTTGGTCCGGCACACTTTCCGACGGACTTTGTCCGCCAGGTGCGCCGGACTTTCAGAATGAACGGACTTGCCCACACACGGACAAGTCCGTTCATTTTGAACGTGACTCATGCGCGACGGGACTAGAAAAGGATGTCAATCTTGCCGCTTTTATCGGCAAAATTGACACCTTGCGAGCCCCGTCGCGGGTCATACCAGGCCCTTAGGTCTGGTATGGATTATAAAGGAGAACCCCCCTACGCCGAAAAAACGGCGTGGGGTCCCCCCTAAAATCCATACCAGACCCCGATCCGAGCACGCAATCTGGCCGGTCAGGAAAGGGGGTGGGGACGAGCGAGCGCCCCCCCTCCTGAACCGTACCAGGCCGCATGCCCTCAACATGGGGGGGTGGGTGCTTTGGGGGAGGGCGGCGCCCTGCGGCCCCCCCACCCCAAAGCACCTTGTCCCCATGTTGATGAGGACAAGGGCCTCTTCCCGACAACCCTGGCCGTTGGTTGTCGGGGTCTGCGGGCGAGGGGCTTATCGGAATCTGGGAGCCCCCTTTAATAAGGGGGCCCCCAGATCCCGGCCCCCCACCCTATGTGAATGAGTATGGGGTACATGGTACCCCTACCCATTCACCTAGGGAAAGTGTAAATAATAAAACACTACATAGGTTTTTAAAATATTTTATTAAACAGCTCCGGGGGGATCTTCCTCCGGCTTCGGGGGTCTTCTTCCGGCTTCGGGGGTCCCTCCGGTTCATCTTCTCCCGGCGTCCGGTTGGTTCTTCTCCGCTCTCTTCTCCCGGTGTTCCAGTTCTTCGGCCGGCTCCTCCGCTGTGTTCAGGTAGCTCTCTTGCCAGCGGAGGTCCGGTCTTCTGGTCTTCTGGTCTCCAGATGTTGACACGACGCTCTCTCCGGCTGGACTGCTCTCCGAGGGCTGCGTTGTGACTTATATAGGCGGAGACCCCGCCCCCTTTTCATGTCACAGTCCCTGGGCATGCTGGGACTGTGACGTTTTAGGGGGCGTGGTCACTGGGTGATGTTGACTACGCCCCCTAAAACGTCACAGTCCCAGCATGCCCAGGGACTGTGACATCAAAAGGGGGCGGGGTCTCCGCCTATATAAGTGGCCATTGTCCTCATCAACATGGGGACAAGGTGCTTTGGGGTGGGGGGGCCGCAGGGCGCCCCCCTCCCCCAAAGCACCCACCCCCCCCATGTTGAGGGCATGCGGCCTGGTACGGTTCAGGAGGGGGGGGGGCGCTCGCTCGTCCCCACCCCCTTTCCTGACCGGCCAGGCTGCGTGCTCGGATCGGGGTCTGGTATGGATTTTAGGGGGGACTCCACGCCGGTTTTTCGGCGTAGGGGGATTCCCTTTATAATCCATAGCAGACACAAGGCCCTGGTATGACCCGCGCTCGCCGCAATAGGAAATTTTGTTTTTCCTATTGCAGCGAGCACGAAATGCAATACCCTGCCCTCGCGTCGTATCTGGTCCGTCGGACCAGCATACACACGAGCGGGCTTTCCGTCGGACCAGCACACAGACGAGCGGACTTTCAGCCCGAAACTGAGTCCGACGGAAAGATTTAAAACATGTTTCAAATCTTGGTCCGGCGGGCTTTTGGGAAAAAGTCCGCCGGAAAAGTCCGCCGGAGCCTACACACGGGCCGGACCTCTGGTCCGCCGGACCAAGTATGCCGGAAAGTCCGACTGTGTGTACGCGGCATAACACTCAACACATGGCAATAGTCTACACTAAGCTGTGCAACCATGGCTCAGGGAACAAGAAATATTTTAACATTCACTGTAGGTACATTTTCTTGTGTTTTAAATGACAGTGATTGATTCACCACCAGAGAGATGAAAGTCACATTCACTGCTTTATAAATAGACTCAGATCCTCTTCAGCAACAGCATTACTTTTCCCCCCACCAAAGTTCCACTTTAACAAATAGGGTCCTTTCACATGGGTGATCAGGTTCGCCTGTCAGTTTTTTAGGTGGCCCTGATTGGATGGTCCATGTTTTCCTTTGAGCCGGCAGGTGTAAACAGACTTGTGTCTGTTTACACCTGCCTACCTCTGGGTCTAATCTGACCAGCTAAAAAAAATGGAGGAGGACTGCATCCTTTTCCATTTGGGCAGACCGGATAAGAACCACTCACGCTGATACTCACCATCCCCATGCTTTCCTGTTTTTCTGTTGGAGCTGGGAATCCAAACCCAATGTAAGCTCCATGTTGGATGGTGTTGGAGCTTACACAGGGTCAATGACCCTTACAGTAGATGACACTGTTTAACCACTAGCCGACCAGAGCACGACGATGTACGTCGGCAGAATGGCATGGCTGGGCAAATGGGCGTACAGGTACGTCCCCTTTAAATCGCGGCATTGTGGACGCACACCCACCGCGTGCTCCATGACCGTGCCCGCGGGTCCCGCAGACTCGATTTCCGCCGGAGGCCCGCAATCGTGTCACGGAGGGGCAAAACGGGGAGATGCCTTTGTAAAAAAGGCATTTCCCCGTTCTGCCTGGTGACATGACAGAGATCACTGCTCCCTGGGAGCAGTGATCGCTGTCATATCAGTGGAAGCCCATCCCCCCGACATTTTAGAACACCTCCCTAGGACACACTTAACCCCTTGATTGCCTCCTAGTGTTTAACCCCTTCCTTGCCATTGTCATTTACACAGTAATCAGTGCATTTTTATAGCACTGATCGCTGTATAAATGACAATGGTCCCAAAATAGTGTCAAAACTGTCCGATGTGTCCGCCAAAATGTCGCAGTCACGATAAAAATCGCAGATTGCCGCCATTACTAATAAAAAAAAAAATTAATAATAAAAATGCTATAAATCTATCCCCTATTTTGTAGACACTATAACTTTTGCACAAACCAATCAATATACGCTTATTGTGATTTTTTTTTTACCAAAAATATGCAGAAGAATACGTATCGGCCTAAACTGAGAAAAAAAAATGTTTTTTATATATTTTTTGGGGATATTTATTATAGCAAAAAGAAAAAAATATTGCTTTTTTTTTTCAAAATTGTTGCTCTTTTTTTGTTTATAGCGCAAAAAATAAAAACCGCAGAAGTAATCAAATACCACCAAAAGAGAGCTCTATTTGTGGGAAAAAAAACCTCAATTTTGTTTGGGTGCAACATCACACGACCGCGCAATTGTCAGTTAAAGCGTTGCAGTGCCATATCGCAAAAAGTGCTCTGGTCAGGAAGGGGGTAAATCCTTCCGTGGCTGAAGTGGTTAAGCTTGGCAATTGATAACTCAGGCCTGACCACTGCATCCAGAGAGGAGGTCACATACTCCTCTGTTCTGGAAAGTGCTGAGTATTTATCAAGGGCTCCAAGAAATTGTCAAGGGAGCACGGCAAGGTAAGTATCAGAGGTTAGGCAGTTTTTTGTTTTTTTTTGTCAAGAGGACCTGTGACAGAGTCTATTTAACCTTTGCTCTAGCACTGAACCCCTAAACATAACATTAACCTTGCATTATGCCCTTGGACAGATGAACCCATTCTCTCCCTGCAGCTAGATCCTCTGCACCAATAGCATGCAGATAATGCAGTGTCCCACGCTGAAAGCCTGTCTGCCAAGGTCCCTGTGCCAGACCTGATTCCATGCAAATTCTAAACAAATTTGATATCCATTAATGTCAAACTGGCCTTTTAAATCTAGCTAGCATTGTCTTTCAAAACCAAGAAATAATTTCTATCTCAAAGTATTCACGATGTCAACTATAAGTACATAGTGATTGGTAGTCCTCTGAATCATTATCGTGTCCCTGGAAAGGGTTGAATATAATGGCGCCTGTAATAATTTGCCTTTGTTATTATATATAGTGATATAGTTCTTCCCTTCAATCTCCAGCTGGTGATAACAGACAGTCTACCATATGATGGCTATAAAGCTGAACAGCAGCCTAGAGTGATGTATATCTATATTTTCTTAACCTTTGCTCCCCATCTTCTTCATTTTACACCGATACTCAGCTGTGCAGACATACAGCGGGAGATCTACTGAAGTGTTTATAACACTTGACACATGAAATACTATGGAGGGAAAAGGTGCATCTTTGGTGTGTTTTCTAGTAAAACGTGTTTTCCATAGAGTTAAAAAACAAACTAGAAACACACTGCACATTAACTGCAGTGTATAGAGAACATAGGGCTTTACCTGTAGTCAGAGGACCACGTCACACTGGTGATCCAAACACAAGAACAAATGTGGGGCTGGATTCAAAATTTCTAATGCCGCGTACACACGAGCAAACTTTTCGACCGGACTGTTCCGACGGACCGAGTCCGGCGGACAGTTCGACCGTGTGTGGGCTTCATTGGACCTGCAGCAGACTTTTTCGGTCGAAAATCTGACGGACTTTAGATTTGGAACATGCTTCAAATCTTTCCGAGGGACTCGAGTCCGGTCGAAAAGTCCGCTCGTCTGTATGCTAGTCCGATGGACGAAAACTGACGCTAGGGCAGCTATTGGCTACTGGCTATCAACTTCCTTATTTTAGTCTGGTCGTACGTCATCACGTAGGAATCCGTTGGACTTTGGTGTGATCCTGTGTAGGCGAGTCCATTTGTTCAGAAAGTCCGTCGGAAGTCCGCCGAAAGTCCGTCGGATAGACCGTCGGACCAGTCCGGTCGAAAAGTCCGCTTGTGTGTACGCGGCATAAGGGTCACTGAAGTTGTCACTGGGCACACTGGTTTCGGTTTGGCAACATTTCACAAAATAGGGACTCCCATTTAAAAACAGGGAAAGAACCCAGAGATGAGAGTCCACATACATTCAGTTCAATGAGAGTGCCAAACATGCAAGAGTCCAAGGTTTTTAATGATAAAATTGACTTATAGCAACAAAAAACAAAAAAAACAACCAATGCGGTAAGGTGGACAAACACCCCTCCTTATCAGGGCTACAAAACAAGTACAAATATAAAGGTCATAAATCATTTATACCCTTTGATTTTTATATTCATTATTGTTTACCTACATGTTATTTTTTTATATTCACGATCTTTTATATTTATGACCTTTATATTTGTACTTGTTTTGTATCTAGGTACGATTTTATATATTTTTAATGACTTTTTGAAAATAATAAATACTTTACATTAATTCTGTTGTTTGTACATTTCTCAGAGCCCAAAAAAGTCCTAAAAGTTAGGGGAGTTCTTTTTCTTTCAATCTACCAGGGATGTGGCCTAATTTCTAGCAGATTTCAAACCTCCCCTTTTTTTTCCCCCAAGTACAAATATAAAGGTCATAAATCATTTATACCCTTTGATTTTTATATTCATTATTGTTTACCTACATGTTATTTTTTTATATTCACGATCTTTTATATTTATGACCTTTATATTTGTACTTGGGGGAAAAAAAGGGGGAGGTTTGAAATCTGCTAGAAATTAGGCCACATCCCTGGTAGATTGAAAGAAAAAGAACTCCCCTAACTTTTAGGACTTTTTTGGGCTCTGAGAAATGTACAAACAACAGAATTAATGTAAAGTATTTATTATTTTCAAAAAGTCATTAAAAATATATAAAATCGTACCTAGATACAATTATATAGAAATAATGGGTGGTCAAGGACCACATGCAAAAAAATGATGAATCCACTCAATGGTGGTACTGGAGATTGATACAGAAAACCATACACCAACACGTTCCGGCGTCCTTTGAGCTCCTTCTTCAGGGAAGGTTTTCACAATCTTGACAAATAAAGTGTATAAAACAGAACACATATTAGAGCATTCATTGTTGATCATGGGTGGCATAGCAGTATATGAACAGAAATGGTTGTGGAGATGGAAAGGGTTGTACTTGGTTTGTAGCCCTGATGCAGAGGGGATGTGTTTGGTCCCTGAAATGCAATGGATTTTTTTGCTATGAATACATTTTATCAATAAAATCCTTGAACTCTTGAATATTTGTTTGGTGCTGTCACCATTACAACCATGTTGCTGCTACCTCACAAGTGAGCAATCTTCTGTGATGTTTAGACCAGTAAAGGACATCTACTGTATTAGGAAAGATGTCAGTTGCCCCTTAGTGATTGTGACATGGCCCTTATTCTGACTTCACACTTTCCTTGCACTTGTTTGTGCTTTTTTTTTTTTTTTTACATGCATTTTAACTAGAGTTAACACCAGGTCAATATTTTACCAGCCTGGCTAGTAAAAATGGGACTTACCAATGTTTTAATAAGAAAGAGACTATAGGCTGGTATTTTTTCCCTGAAACGGTGGCAATTCTAGTTTCCATGCGTGTTGGCGTGTTTGTGAAGCTTGTTGACACACATTAACTGTCATTGTCATCACCAGGCCTGTTAAAGTGTATGCACTACACAGGATGGCAGGGATGGGTATGGAAGGCAGGTATGTTTCCCCATTATTTGGGTTGAAGAGACTTGGAGGCTCGGATGGGAAAGAGACTCCAAGCCTGCTTACAGGAACTTTAGTACTGAAAGGGTTCCCACCTGCAGGAGAGGCCTGGAAGGGAGCAGGAAGGAGTCAGCACCTGTCTGTGAGATGGAGTGAAGTAGTTCAAAGCTGTGAGAAAGTGTGGACTGTTGGTGCTGAGACTTTATTTGCTGAGCTCTTGAGGCTTTTTCCTGTGCCCTGAATCAGACGGGAATCTTAACCAAGGTGTAGGACTAGTATACTGGCGGTGAGCCATAATAATGTTTTCAATATACCAGAACAATAGACTATTTGTATTTGCTTTTGTGAAGAAAGCTGTTTTATTTTCCTGATTTTGAAGGAGAAATAATACTTTTACAAGCTGCTAGTTAGTGATTCCAAGCTCCTCATATTACAGTACCCAAATATAATTGTGTAACTAGCTCCCTTGTAGGGCTGGGGAAAAAATCGATTTAAATCTTGAATCGAGTTGAGAGGTCAAATCGCTTCAAAATTTAAGCAAATCGATTTTTTTTTTCACCGCGCCGGTCCCGAGGCGCTGCGGGCATGAGTTTTTAGGCGAGGCCGCGGCTTCGGCCTAGTCCGCGGCTACGGCCGGACGCCATGGACTAGGCCGAAGCCACGGCCTCACCTAAAAACTCACGCCCGCAGCGCCTCCGGACCGGCGCTGACACCGCTCCGGGCCTGAAGAGCTGTGGGCAAGGAGTTTTTAGGTGAGGCCGCGGCTTCGGCCTAGTCCGTGAGGCCGGACGACGCGGACTAGGCCGAAGCCGCGGCCTCGCCTACAAGCTCATGCCCTCAGCGCCTCGGGACCGGCGCGGTTTCCAAAGAAAAAAAAAAACTTGATTTGAATCGTGAATCGAGTTTTTTTTTTAAGAGAATCGAAGATTTTTTTTTTTTTGAAAATCTCCCAGTCCTACTCCCTTGTAAATGTAGTTGTGCAAAGATTTATATTGGTGTGAGTAAATGTGTAGGCAGGTTGTGTGTTTGGTTCAAGCAAGTTAGTGGCTGGCCGGGGGAAAGGGTTAATTTCTGTGAACGTAGTTCCTGGGCTTTTGGTCACAGCCAGTCAACCTGTGCTATAAAAAGGGAGGAGAGCTAGGTCAAGGGCTCCTGGTAGTTGAGTTGGTTGGTTCTGTTCCGCTCGTTGGAGGTACTAGGACTGCTGTGCCTTGCAGTCTGCTGAGGACACTGGGACTTTTCTGAGACATCCAAGCCATGGAGAATGCCAAAATGGACTCCCACCTCATAGAGGTATGCCTGAGCAGCCATACTATTGTGGTTAGAGTTAGGAACCTGTTACAATGAACTGCATCCTGCAACTTAACCAGTAAAGTCACTTTAACCGTTCTAAGCTTGGTCTGAAGTTATTCAAAGGGGGTGCATGTTGGTTCTGGTGTCTCTAAAGAACCAGAGTCTGTAAAGCACTATGGGGTATGAAGTAACACCACTACAAGGGCTAACTCGGCAAGACAAGGAAAAGAAGAGTGTAGTTGCTAAGGGTAACCAGGTAAAAGACAAGCTACAAACAACCAGTTGTTAGGCTTGGTACCTGGTAAGGTGACAGGTCCTCCAGTAGTGATGGGGTCATTGTCTGGATCCCTCCCTAACAGTCAGTTTCCAATAGCAACTGGATTTGAATTAGTGTTATGGAGATCTATGGCCTGGTCATGAGGTATGAAGGAATTAATAGGTGCACGTAGGGGGTCCGTGCTAGGTGCACAGTGGGACCCTGTTACCGAGAGTGAGGCAACAGATGTACTCTGAACTGGTGGAGTGGACGCAGGCTCCGCTTGTCCCTCCTAATGCAACATACATCAGTTTCTGTGTAGTGACATGGGACAGCACGTTTTCAGAGGGACTCTGTATTTTTACTACACACAGTGACGGCTCATCTTTAAGTCAAGGAACTGCATTCAGGTTAGATTTTTCACATGACCACAGTCTCACCTGGTACCGGCATTGATGAGTGCGCTGTATACTGTACCTGTTGATCCTGCCAATTTGGTCTTATTTGCATGGCTGGCAGAGGGGCAGTGTGAATGGGACCATGCTGCAACTGCAATGCAACAGTTTCTAATGCATGTAGATTGCTTTTCAGAACTGTCAAATACCAGTTGCCCTTGTAAAGCCTTTCTTTAATAGGGTAACAATGATATACTTCAGCTCCCAATTGTCAGCTTCCTGTTTGTAAACAGGTTGGGTAGAGCAGGTCCCCTTTAATGTAGAGACGCAACCTGGGAGTAGGTTGGAATCTCATCTAGGACTAGGAAGAGAGGAGTGCTGTAAGAGAGAGAAAAAAGAAGGAGAAACAGCAAGCTGCTGTGCTCCTGCTCTCCCACCTGTTGGGGGGAGCAGGGTGACCTGGGAGCCCCCTTCATAGAACAGAGCCAGCTATGTCATACACAGCTGAGGCAAGAACTTGGGCGTTCGTGTGCCCTTTGGTTTCCTATCCAAAACGGGAAGGAAGAAGTGGAAGAGAAAAGTTGCAGAAAATGCAAGGTGAACTCACTGCTAAAAGAAGGCCTCCCAAAGGGCCTAGATTAACTATCTCTGATTTGCTGTTCAAAGAACTGTGTTAGGGTCCTGGACCCAGAATCTTTGTACCATCATTTGGACTACTCCAGTAAAGAAGTTAATCTACCTTGCGGCCTCTGTGTGCATTTGTCCAACCATCAAAGTAATCCTGGAGAGAGTGTAAGAGTTACCACCGATGTCACCCTGGCACTCGAGCCCAAGGAAGAATAGGGCCAGTGTCTGCATACCCTTAGGAGTGAGGGGGTAGAGCCGCACAGTTAGGAGGGTGGGGAGAGGATCTGGTTTCTGGCTGCCACACACTCATTGGGGAGAGTCGTAAGGCAAAGCTAGGTGATTGCCCTATATATGTAATTTACATTAGAGGTGACTTGTCTGCTCGCTATGGCCATGCGTGAGGCAGCCCGCCACCCGCTAACATGTGTGCATTAATAGCCACTGCACTTTTATTCAATCTGCTGCAGGCAGTGCTCACTGGTGAATGACTGACAGCTGCTCTGACCATTTAGAAGCTGAAAATGGGACTTTTTCTAACTGCCACTTTTGGCGAGCATGAGGCTTTAAACAGTTACTAAATCCACAACAGTAAGAGCCCTTTCACACTGGGGCGGGGGCGTTGTCGGCGGTAAAACGCCGCCATTATTAGCGGCGTTTTACCGTCGGTATTCGGCCCGCTAGCGGGGCGGTTTTACCCCCCGCTAGCGGCCGAGAAAGGGTTAAATACCACCGCAAAGCGCCTCTGCAGAGGCGCTTTGTCGGCGGTATAGCCGCGCCATCCCATTGATTTCAATGGGCAGGAGCGGTATACACTCCGCTCCTTCACCGCTCCGAAGATGCTGCTGGCAGGACTTTTTTTACCGTGCTGCCAGCGCATCGCTCCAGTGTGAAAGCCCTCGGGGCTTTCACACTGGAATGAAAGCAGCGGCACTTTCGGGTCGATTTGTAGGCGCTATTATTAGCGCAATAGCGCCTGCAAACCGCCCCAGTGTGAAAGGGCTCTAAGGCTACTTTCACACTGAGGCGCTTTACAGGCGCTATATCACTAAAAATAGTGCCTGCAAAGTGCCTATAAAGCGCCTCTCCTGCTTTCACACTGGAGTGGGGCGCTGGCAGGACGCTAAGGGCACTTTCACACTGCCAGCGCCTGGGCGTCGTTTTTGCAGCGCTTTTCGGCCGCTAGCGGGGCACTTTTAACCCCCACTAGCGTCTGAAAAAGGGTTAAAACTTTGCCGGTGGTTCGGCAGCGCTGCCTATTGATTTCAATGGGCAGGTGCGCTTTAGGTGTATTCACCGCTCCTACAGTGCTGCAAAGAAGCTGCTTGTAGGACTTTTTTTGACGTCCTGCCAGCGCGGTGCCCCAGTGAAAAAGGACTCGGGCTTTCACACTGGGATTGCAGCTGAGGCTTTTTTCAGGTGCTTTACAGGCGCTATTTTTAGTGCTTAAGTACCTGAAAAGTGCCTCCAGTGTGAAAGGGGTCTTAAAAAAGTCCTGCAAGCAGCATCTTTGAGACGCTTTAGGAACGATTTATACACCGCTCCTAAAGTGCTCCTGCCCATTGAAATCAATGGGCAGCGCCATTTGCGGGGCGCTTTTAACCCTTTTTCGGCCGCTAGTGGGGGGTTAAAAGCGCCACGCTAGCGGCAGAAAAGCTAAAACGACGGCCGATGCCCCATTGCCTTAGTGTGAAAGTGCCCTAAGACCCCTTTCACATTGAGGCATTTTTCAGGCGCTTTTGGGCTAAAAATAGCGCCTTTGAAAGCACCTGAAAAACGGCTCCCCTGCAGTCCCAGTGCAAAAGCCAGAGTGCTTTCACACCGGGGTGATGTGCTGGCAGGACGTTCAAAAAAGTCCTGCAAGCAGCAGGACACCGCTCCTCCACCGCTCTTGCCCATTGAAATGAATGGGCACCACCACCGAAGTGAATGCAAAGCGATTCGGCACTGACGCTACACAAGCGCACTTAACCCTTTATTCGGCCACTAGAGGGGGTTTAAAGCTA
This sequence comes from Lithobates septentrionalis, assembly GCA_037952835.1. Taxonomy (NCBI): domain Eukaryota; kingdom Metazoa; phylum Chordata; class Amphibia; order Anura; family Ranidae; genus Lithobates; species Lithobates septentrionalis. The sequence continues at coordinate 177,025 of JBBDGP010001594.1, forward strand.
GCAGCCGAATAGCGCTACTAAAACGACAGTAAAGTGCCGCTAAAACTAGCGCCGCTTTACAGTCAACGCCCTCCCCAGTGTGAAAGCAGCCTAAATCAGTCTGTATATGCAGTAAAGCAGGCTCTCACTCACTGTGGAGCCCAAGGGGTTAATCCTCTGTATTGTGTAAAAAAAAGCGGTTTGATCCTGTTTCCTCTGATCCTCTCCTTCTTCCACAGTCCCCGATCCATCTCCTGATTGTACAGAGCCTTGGGGGCACTCTACACATGCTCAGTTTGATGTGTATTGCTATAGAGTTTTTTTTTTTTTTTTTTTGGGGGGGGGAGGGTGCATGTGACCAGCACAGGGCCAATCAGCACTGTCCAGACAGAGTCTCAGGGGTCCTGCAGCCTCTTAGGACAGTCAGAGGAGAATGAAAACTCCTCTTACAAGCTTTAACCAGACACTGATAGAAGTCACAGGACTGCTCTAACTGCTGATGAAAAAAGGTATTTAGCGGTTTATATTCACTAAAATAATTGCTTTTTCGTGTTCTGTGGGAGACCAGATATAGTGAGTGCAGGCTCCTGGGTTTAGTATCACTTTAAAATGGCCCACTATTGCTGGGCAGCTTGGCCTGTTAAAGGAATAGGAAAAGATAATAGATCAACAAGAATTCATTCTATGTGATTGGGGACTTCGGAAAAAAAAAAAAAAACAACTACTATGCTACTGCATCATATATGTCATTTATCATTGTTCCACTATAACATGTGTTGATGCACCAAAAACTGACATGAACATTTTTGCCGAAATCTTGTCTTGCTAATGTGAATTGACACCATTTAAATCAATATCTGACCTGTGTAAATGTGTTAGTGTGTTATAATACATAGGTGTGAATGGGTCCTCAGTGTTACTACCGATGATTCCCTCTTCACTCCAAACACATCAGGATACATTGATTTCACATTCGGAATATATCATAGTTAAGCTGTCATCAGACAGTTGACATGAATCATAATGAAATATTCTCTCAGGCTTATTCATTGTTGCCACCTTAAAAAAAAAAAAGACTCTAGGGCTTTTACTCGCTGATTCTGTGTAAATATACTTGTCGAGTACGAAACACAAAGCAGTATATTTTAACTTAAGTACCCAATAATGACACTCCAAATTGAAGGTGCTCTGTGTTTAAAGTGATTGTCAGTACTCCAACAAAACTAATCAGCTCCGGGTCTTGGGCTTGAACCCCACCAGGGACAATACAGTATCCGCATGGAGTTTGTATCTTCTTTTCTGATGGGTGTATGCTTATTATATGGGGGCTATTAAAATAATGACAATAATTCTTGCCTCCTACTTAACCAAAATGTGTGGCTTTAACATCCACATGCTGCACTTATGCATTCATGTAGCTTACCTTTAGGTGCACTGTTTAGAGGATAATCACTATTTCTGCAGCTGGTGACATTACCGGCGCATGCACACTGTGCTTTGTAGGGCCAGCAGAGTATGCCTTCCCTTCAGAGTGCTGTGTCGCGATCATGGCCCCCGTGTGCATGAGCTGTAGTGACGTCATCGCTGCTCGACCATTCAAACGGCCGGAGCCCGGGAACCCAGAAAGAAGACCGGGTGAAGACAGAAGCCCTGTCAGTGGTGACAGCGTGCCACTAGAGGGTTTCTTTTTAAGATAAGTCTTTTATCATTTCTAGATTGTAAGCTCTAACATGCAGGGCCCTCTGATTCCTCCTGTATTGAATTGTATTGTAACTGTACTATCTGTGTGGTGTAGTCCCTCGCGCTATAATGAGTAACGGACTGAGTCAATACTAGATAACTAAACTGTAATATCTGCCCTCATGCTGTAAAGCGCTGTGTCAACTGTTTGGCGCTATAAAAATCCTCCATAATAATAATTAAAATGTACTACTACAGTATCTCACAAAAGTTAGTACACCCCTCACATTTTTTGTAAATTTTTTTTATTATATCTTTTCATGTGACATCACTGAAGAAATGACACTTTGCTACAATGTAAAGTAGTGAGTGTACAGCTTGTATAACAGTGTAAATTTGCTGTCCCCTCAAAATAACTCAACACATACCCATTAATGTCTAAACCGCTGGGAACAAAAGTGAGTACACCCTTAAGTGAAAATGTCAAAATTGGGCCCAAAGTGTCATAATTTTGTGTGGACACCATTATTTTCCAGCACTGCCTTAACCCTCTTGGGCATGGAGTTCACCAGAGCTTCATAGTTTGCCACTTGTGTCCGGAGCACGTAGCTGGGGGATGTTAGAGACCTTGTGCTCCTCCACCTTCTGTTTGAAGATGCCCCACAGATGCTCAATAGGGTTTAGGTCTGGAGACATGCTTGGCCAGTCCATCACCTTTACCCTCAGCTTCCTTAGCAAGGCAGTTGTCGTCTTGGAGGTGTGTTTGCGGTCCTTATCTTGATGAAATACTGCCGTGCAGCCCAGTCTCCGACGGGAGGGAATCATGCTCTGCTTCAGTATGTCACAGTACATGTTGGCATTCATGGTTCCCTCAATGAACTGTAGCTCCCCAGTGCCAGCAGCCCCAGACCATGACACTCCCACCACCTTTCTTGGCTGTAGGCAGAACACACTTGTCTTTGTACTCCTCACCTGGTTGCCTCCACACACGCTTGACACCATCTGAACTAAATAAGTTTATCTTGGTCTCATCAGACCACAGGACATAATTCCAGTAATCCATGTCCTTAGTCCGCTTGTCTTTAGCAAACTGTTTGTGGGCTTTCTTGTGCATCATCTTTAGAAGAGGCTTCCTTCTGGGATGACAGCCATGCTGACCAATTTGATGCAGTGTGTGGTGTATGGTCTGAGCACTGACAGGCTGACCCCCCCCCCCCCCCCATCCCCCATCCCTTTAACCTCTGCAGCAATGCTGGCGGCACTCATACATCTATTTCCCAAAGACAACCTCTGGATATGACGCTGAGCACATGCAGTCAACTTCTTTGGTCGACCATGGCGAGGCCTGTTCTGAGTGGAACCTGTCCTGTTAAACTGCTGTATGGTCTTGGTCACCATGCTGCAGCTCAGTTTCAGGGTCTTGGCAATCTTCTTATAGCCTAGGCCATCTTTATGTAAAGCACCAATTATTTTTTTCAGATTTTCAGAGAGTTCTTTGCCACAAGGGGCCGTGTTGAACTTCCAGTGACCAGTATGAGAGAGTGAGAGCGATAACACTAAATTTTACACACCTGCTCCCCATTAACACCTGAGACCTTGCAACACTAACGAGTCACATGACACCGGGGAGGGAAAATGGCTAATTGGGCCCAATTTGGACATTTTCACTTAGGGGTGTACTCACTTTTGTTGCCAGCGCTTTAGACATTAAAACACATTAAAGTGTGTTGAGTAATTTTGACTGGACAGCAAATTTACACTGTTATACAAGCTGTACACTCACTACTTCACATTGTAGTAAAGTGTAATTTCTTCAGTGTTGTCACATGAAAAGATAGAATAAAATATGTACAAAAATGTGAGGGGTGTACTCACTTTTGTGAGATACTGTATGTGCGGCATACTAGCACATTATGCCCTTAAATTGCAGGGGGAAGTTTTATTTTTAACCTTTGCTACCACTTTAGTGCTGCTTACTCTTAGCACTTCCGTGGTTGTAAATTAAATGCAAAAGAGATACCGGTACTTGCAGTTGCGTCAGAAGAGAGAAAATAGGCGAACAGTTGCTATTTGGCCATAAAATCATGCAGAACTAAACGTGTCACCACACAAACCAAAACATTTTTGTACGCAAATTGCATATATATTGATAAGAAACTGCTTTAATAAATGTCCCCTATAGATCTTAAGAAAGAACATTAACCCACCCCTAAAGTGGACCTCTGGGCAAACAGAAAAAACACATTCAGTACGTATAAACTGTCCTAACTGTCCAGTTATTATTATAGGTATTTACATAACGGCATCAATTTATGTGGTGATTTACAAGCAATTTGTTCAAATGAGTCTCTGCCCTCAAGGACCTTACAATTTTAGGCCCCCCATCTCACATGCATGCATACGTGCTACGACCAATTTAGCTCACTCTACTTCGGCGCGATTTCAAAGCCGCACATCAGTGCGATTTGCACTGCTGATTTCATTGCGGATTTCGACTTTTTTTATAATCGCTGTGACTTCAGTCGCAGTGATATGAATGGTTCCATTGCCGGCAAAGGGGTGCGATTTGGAACTGTCAGATCGCATGACAAGTCACACCGTTGTGAACTGGGGCTTAGAAATGAGCCAATGACCAGCGTGTATTTGGAATGTGGGAGAAAAATAAATTGTATTGAAGAAACCCATGCAATCTCCATGCAGATAGTGTCCCAGCTGGGATTTGAAGTGAAGACTCCAGTGAAGCAAGGCAGATTAGCTAACCACTCAGCCATTGCACTGCAATTCCACCCATGCAAGTTATACCCTGCCATACTACACAGCCAGGAAGTTAGCACCAGCACCTTTCACCACCCACACACAGAGCAACAAATCAACATCATTGCAAAGCTGACTCTTTCTTCAACGATCAGACAGATGACATGGAATGCCACCAAACAGTAATACCACTTGCCTGGCCATGCAGCATGGCTTGGGTGAGTAAACTATGAAACCAACATGCCTATCATGCTCAACAGCCCATGTCAAATGGTGGCCATGTTACTGATACCACTTCACCAGTGGCAGAATATTTACATCTGTGAATAGCAATACATATATAACATTTGTCAACATACACTAAAGTGCAGGTTCCACTGAATATTAGCTGTTCTGTCTAACAAACATGGCTGTGTGAACAGGTCACAGTAGGAGGTAGAATGTTCTGGTTATCCCAGTGTAGTTCTCAGAGATAAACGTATTTATGGGCATATTTCTACAAATTGTGTAACTGATCCTGCATATGCACATAAAACTATATTAGACATAGATATCATATAGGGACAATGTTCTCTACGGTAGGATACAACGTTGTGTAAGTCATATTTCATACCTACATTGTAAACCTGCCATAGCAGCAGATGATATGACAAAAGCTTTTATGAAATGGTGATCTGCTGAAGTGGATCTTGTGAAATAGGCGCACAGGACAGCATTGCCCCTCTTTGTCCCTCATTTGGACGGATGGTCCTTTATTTTTGAGCCAAATGCTTCAGTAGTCCAACTTTTTGCTATGAACCACTTTAAAAAAAACAATTCTACTTAACTACCTAAATGGGACAAAACTTCCTTCATTCTTTATATTTTAAAATGTGTTATTATGGAAAGCCACTGTAAAGGAAAATCAGTGGGGGGAAAAAAAAAAAAAATTCAAAAAATCTGTTTTTACTTTTTTGTAATGGGAGCCTGGCAGGGGTGTGCCCTCTACCTACATACTTTGTGCTGAGGTTGCTTCTCTCACTCATCTCAGAAGGTTGGGAGGTAAGGTACAGTGTATCAGGACAGAATCACGTTCACATGAACTGTATGAGCCGATATGGCTTTGTAGTGACCTGTGATGGTTGCAGTTTTTTAGGGCTGGTCATCTGCTGATAATCACTGCATGAGCAATTACAGGAGAATGGCCACAAATAGCTCTGGAGGATAGAAGGCTTCCATTGCTTTCAATGGGGCTTCCTGTCCACATCTACTTTGCATGGATCCCTGTTGAGTCTCCCATGAGTAATCAGCCCCATTCACAGTGTGAATAGGACCCAAAGGTGCAGGCTTGGGGAAGGTCAGCCTCATCTTTTCTTTATCCCTTAGTGCAGTGATGGCAAACCTAGGCACTCCAGATGTTTTGGAACTACATTTCCCATGATGCTCCACTACACTGCAGAGTGCCAAAGCATTATGGGAAATGTAGTTCCAAAACATCTGGGGTGCCAAGGTTTGCCATCACTGCCTTAGTGAGTCACTGCCCTGGAACAAGCACCCAACCAGTATAGTCTGAAAAGTCTAAATTACGATCCTACTAACTGTACATATTCCAAGTTATGGATTACTAAGTAGTGAAGCCAGAATCAGAATAATAGTAGTGAACCTAAGCATAAAAATATCAGCCCTTAGTCAGCAATGGCGGCTGTAATAATTATATTCAAACAGATTGCTTTTTTTTATGATAGCCTCAGCCATAAACTTTGTCATATTTTAATTGCTATCCATGTGACATTTTGGCCAATCTCCTCAATGCTTGCCCTGTACAGGTAGGTGGTCAATTTCATGTCCACCTTTATTTTACAATCATCACCAACGTTGCTCTTGCTTTTGATATATTCATTTTATTGAATTCACCCTTACTAATGATAGTAGAGTAGAACATTAGGTCAGTCCCAACTTCATGATGATTGGTTAAAAAAAATGGGTTCTCTAGGTTTATTGTACTGCTACAAAGTAGACAGGAGACTAAATGTATTTGGTAATGGAAAAAAAATGGTGTTGCTTACCTTAGAGGTCACTCCACCTCTAGTGCTATCTAAAGAACTTTCTAAAACAAGTGGTTAGCTCCCGTTTAAAATAGCTGAATTTGAAACCTTCCATTATAGCATTAGTGCTCCTTACTCCTAGGAACTTGTCCTCCTTGAGTGTCATTCAAGAAGAATCTTGCCCTGGAGGCAGTCAGTAGAGCAGAGGTGTAGTATAACAATCCAAGGTTAAGTCAGGCTGCACTCTGCTCAGAAAAGGTGCCGAAGTGCATTGCTGCCTTTGGCAAAATTGTCAGAATAAGCACGCTATCTATAGCTGAGGAATTGACACAAAACGTGTCGACCAGCAAAGTGAGCTTGTTCAGATGAATGTTTGTTTTGTCTTACAGTCTATAGTGATAAGAAGAGATCTAGAAAATATTTGTAGCTGAACAAGTAGACCACTCATTAAATTGTGTCTGGTTTTTTTCTGTTTGGATGCACAATTTTCAAAAAAAAAATAAAAAAAATTTTCCCATAAAGGTTGGAACTGCTGCTTCTATCTAGTATTGCCCCCATGTAACCATCCTGCATGATACAAATTGACTACTAAGCCCAGGGTTACCAACAGGGCGGTAGAGCTGTCTCTCCTGTACTGGGCCCAAACTCCATCAGTTCAGTAGGGGGCCCAAGGGCAAAGAGGGGACTTTGGGTGAATGCACAATAACTCCACAGGCTGTGGCTCCCAGTGATTAAATGAAAAGATCTCAGGCACCATCCATTCAACAGTAAGGGCCAGGGATAGAGAGGGGAACTATTTACTCATTTCATTTTCGGGAGCAGGCGCAGTAGTCCTCCCAGCTCCCACCAATATATGTTTCTGCCTCTATGTCACCACCAGGGCATGCCAAAACTTTAATTGCTGGGAGCCACAGTATGAAGAACTACTATCAAAAACCAAGTACGTTGTAAATAGACCCATCTCTATCCTCAGCCCCTGCTGATGAGGCCTGGGAAACTTTAATTGAATTGCTGAGAGCCAGGGCTGGCAGGATTACTGTGTATTTACAATGGGGTATTTAACATCACTTCTGTGTGAGGTAGGAGGCAGGCTGTATGGGGACTCATGATTTGTAGTGGTGGCCCTGGCCCAGGGAGTGTTGACCCCAGGCTTCAGGTCTTCCACAGCAGACACCAAAAATTGGCACAGGTGCAAACCACAAGGTCCCAGGGAATGGCTTGTATTGTGGGGAGTTAAGCTTTGGCCTCCTAGTAAGCTGTTTGGCCACGATTTCTTCTTAAAGTGAAGTTCCACCCACTTTTACAACTCTTCAGCATCCCTCACTAAACTGTGCACTGTAAACGAATTGGATATTTAAAAAAAAAAAATTCTCAGCACCTACTGTATATCTGCTGTATTCATTTTTCACTTCCTCCTCCCTAGCCGTGGCCCATCGCATCATTTCCTGTTTGCAATACCTTCTGGGAAGGGGCGGCAACTTCCTCTGACACTGCTGTTGTTATGGAAACCTGACCTGAAACCTACTACACTGCTTGTGCTGCACTAAGCATGTGCGAGATCTGCAAGGATGAGATTCAGGAAGAAATACAGTCTGGCTTCAGATGCCCACACTTAAGATGGCCACGGCCTGCTGTAAGTTTTTTAAAATAACAAACTACTGCTATAAAACTAACAAAACAGACCTTAGTTTACAGACTAACTTTACTAGAATACATTAAGCTTGTGTATTATAGGGGTATCTTTCTTTAAAAAGTATAATTTCGGCCGGAACACCACTTTAACATCAGGTCACCCAGTATATAATAAGCCAAGTTTGGATACAAATTTTGTGCACCACGCATGAAAAAGGAAAGGTACCTGTAATATTCACTACCACCTTCTGGTCTGCTCTCAGGCTTGCACATGAATACTGTACAAAATAAAAGACCTACATTCATTTTAATGGTACTTTACTTATTTCAAATTCAAGCTGTCACACAAGTACACAAATATTCATGTAAATGCAGTAGGACCATTGGCTCATAGCAGATCTACCTATAAATCCAATCACTAAAATCTCATTTAATATTTAACATATTCCTGTAATTTCAGAAGTCACTTCAGTATTCCTAGATCTGCAGCCTTCACAAAAATACCTGTTGATCCTGCCATAAAGGTTCTTGTTCAGGAAGCCCATCCTAAAATTCTCCTGTTGGGAACCCTGCAAGCACCACCCAGCTGGATGAAAGTTGATCTATAAATCGTCTGGGGCTAGGTGAAAAATGATTGGCCAAACAGTGACTGCATCCTATAAGGTGCAGTCACAGTTTAGCAGCACCATTATATTCAGGCAGTTGAGGTTGCTTGAATACAATAGTTGGGGAGTGGAGACTCCCCTATCTTTGCTGTTAGTATGGATTTGGGGGGGGGGGGGGGATCAATTGTTTTTCGTTACCCTACAGGCAGCACGAGTGAAAATTTAGTTGTGTATGGTGGCCTTAGGCAACTGAATGAAGCCGAGGCTGGAGTCATGTGCAAGTAGACAGGTAGTGACATTGTAAGGATCAAGTACAGAGATGGAAACCTAATAAAAAAAATAAATGGGGGTTGGCGCAAAAAGCGGACCAAGCAAGTATTTGAACTCAACTGCTGTAACTAACAACTTTCTCTCCTAGAATTTACTTTGGAGACTTTTTGTGTGTGTGTCTGTGTGTGTTCAAAGACTGAGGCTGGCATGGCTCTGGCCTCAAAAGACCAGATAAGAACTTGTCAGGCTGCCCTTACCATGCCACCACTACTAGCATTGACAATGGGTGGTTGTAGAAGGCACCATTCAGGCCTGTGGCAATTACACAGCTCCCCTACAGTGATCTGGAATTATTGAGACGCTCGATTAAACCCTGGACTTTCCTGCACAATAACGGACATCCTCTTACTTGCAGGGCAAACAAAGACTTTATTCTTGCGAGGGAAAAACAAAAAAAGTGTGGACACAACTGAAGTTCATCATGCTTTGATGGGCAACATCAAGGGCTAGAACGTCAGCAAATACAGCAGAGTAAATATTATGATCAGCAGGGAATGAATAGTAATGGAGCCATTAGCAGAGGATAAAATAGGCATAATTATAGCCATAGCAAATCATATGACAGCTATGGAGCCCAGGAGCACAGGTAACCCACCTAGTGTCTTAACCGCATGATGGGATTTGGGAATCTGCCTGGGTTTGGTTTGCACAAGGCTCATGAGCTTTACAGCAAAGGGCAGTGGATTCTATGAGGGACGACAAATACAGTTTTCCATTTCTGATCATTTGTTGGACTAATAGGCAAAGCTATTAGGGGAGAATATGTGCATAGCAACCAATCGGCTTAAAACTTCAGCTTGCTTAGTTAAACTGACAATAAAACCTGGAAGCCGATTGGTTACTATGAATAGCTTCACGAGTTTTAGTAAATCCATCCAATTGTTTAACAAAACCAGATGGGAAGACAGGTACTGGCATGAGAAACCTGTACCAATGCCCATATTGAGCACAGTATGTCAGCTCTAAACCCTTCCTGTTCTGAGTGGTCTAGGTCAGCCTCTAAACCGGGGTGCCATCTGAGGTTGTCAGGGATGCCACAGTTTTAGGATCAAGAGCTGCAATCTGCATTAAAATGCAATATTTTTTTCATCTGGTGCTCAACAAAGATAAGTTTTGAATAGTTCTCAACTTTAAATGAGGGTTCCTTGCAACTTTGGGTCAATCAACTACAGCTTGAACCCCATCTGATGGTGTCTGCCTAGTACCAAGGCAGAGCCAACAGCATGTCACCCCTATCTTTTTAGCACCCCCCCCCCCCCCCCCCCGAATTTGTATTGGAAATAAAAGTTGGGAAAGGCCGCTTTAATGAATAAACCTAAAAAAAAAAAAAAAAAAAAAAAAAAAAAAAAAAAAAAGCTATACAATACTGGCCTAAATAAAGTATGCTGATGCCACCGACGCCATTACAAAACATTGCATTCAATGAGTAATTAAAACAGTCCATGTAGAAAATAACACTGTATTTAAGGTTGTCAGAAATCAATGTCAGGCAAGATTAGTTTAAAAAAAAAAAGCTACTTTATCTTACATAAAATTACAAAAAAGGTATAAAAAGTGCAAAAATAACTTTCAAAATAAATGTTTGTACAAAACCAGAATTTTCACAAGTGTAAACTGACAAAGAAAAACACATCACCGTTTCCCCATTAAGGAATAAAACACAATAAACTTATAAGACACTGCTCCCAAAATGCCATAGAAGAGAAGAGACTATTCTAGTCCAAAACTAACCATTACCTGCTGCAGGTAGCCTCAGCTACATGCAGTAACACAGAGCTGTGTTCTGGCAGCAAGGAAGAAAAAAAAAAAAAAAAAAAAGTGTCCTTCACTCAGCCAATCAGAGAGCTTTGTATTCTATGACTCAATACAAAGCTTCCTCCGATTGGCTAAAGTGGAGAGATCAGCAGATGACACTGCAAATCTTCAACTCAAAAAGGAATGCAAAGGAAGCTTTGTATTCACAGAATGCTAATTTCCCTGTGAATGGCTGAGTGTCAGATTTTTTCTCTCAAAAACACAGCACTGTACGGAAGTCAGGCTACCGACAGCATGCACATCTAGCAGGAGATAATTCATTTAGACCAGCTTGGTCTGCATGAAACATTTAAACTCCACTAAAAGCTGGACACCTGCTTTAAGGGCCCTTTCACACTGGGGCGGTTTGCAAGCGCTATTGCGCTAATAATAGCGCCTGCAAACCGACCCGAAAGTGCCGCTGCTTTAATTCCAGTGTGAAAGCCCCGAGGGCTTTCACACTGGAGCGATGCGCTGGCAGGACGGTAAAAAAAGTCCTGCCAGCAGCATCTTCGGAGCGGTGAAGGAGCGGAGTGTATACCACTCCTTCACCGCTCTTGCCCATTGAAATCAATGGGACGGCGTGGCTATACCGCCAGCAAAGCGCCTCTGCAGAGGCGCTTTGCCGTGGTTTTAACCATTTCTCGGCTGCTAGCAGGGGGATAAAACCGCCCCGCTAGCGGCTGCATACCAACTGTAAAGCGCCGCTTACAATAGCGGCGCTTTACCGCCGACAACGCCCGCCTCAGTGTGAAAGGACCCCAAATCATTAAAATCCAGATGGTCAATATAAAAAGCCAAAGTACTAGCATCTCCTGTGGGTGGGCAACAGTTTCTCTTAAACTGACCACAATATAACACCTGATTGTACAAACTACTTGAGATCTACTATCAACTATGAAGTTATTTGGTACAAACTGAATGGATTGTCCCAAGTTTATGTTGATATTACACAGTATATCTAAAAAGGAGGAGATTGTACAATCAGATTGCGTGGCTTAATAAGAGATTATCAATGTAACCCTGCAAGTGCAACACAACCACCAGTTTGTCCTTTGACCATAGCATCCATTCATGTTCTTTACCTTTTGCATCAGGAATATGAGAAAAAATATAAAAATAAAAAAATAAAAATTATAAGGATAGCCAACAGCATTAATCAATGGTCTGAATACCCTCCATAGTTTATCTGCTTGAACAATTCGCATATGCACATTGTTTTGATTTAATAGTTTATCCACAGAATTCAGAGGTATATCTGGGTAAATACTGCTCTTCAGTGCTTTTTGGGATAGTATATGGTCTAGATCAGGAATCTCCAAACTACGGCCCTCCAGCTCTTGCGGAACTACAAGTCCCATGAGGCATTGTAAAACTGACAGACATGATGGGAATAATTGTTCCTGAACAACTGGAGGGACATAGTTTGGAGACACCTGGTCTAGATGTGGTACACTAAAAAGTAAAGCATAATTTATTTATTATTATTTTTTTTAAAGGCACAACAGTTTAAAAATGGAAGCCATGTGTGTTTTAAAGTCCATCACACTTCAGCTTTCTGGTTATACAACATGGGACCAGTGTGGAGAGAGCCCACCAGAGAAGAGCACAGGCTGTTCGGACTGGTTGGATAAACAGTGAGGTAGGAAGTTAGCTTCTTCAATTTGTACCGAGTCATTACCAACTGAGCAAGGGGCTAATCCAGCAAAATAGTACTTGGTGGGTGAGCTATCCCCAGAGATCTTCACAGCGGGCTGACTGTCCATCATGGCACATGTGAAGCTGATGAGACATGGGCTTGTGTCCAAAGGTGGGGAGGACTCAGAAGATTTGACCTTGTTGTCTTGATCTTCCTCGAGGCCATCTGACCACTGGGATTGTGAACCATTCTTGCTGTCCAACTTTACAGAGGGTTCTGTCACGTGACCAGCAGTTTCATCACACTTCTTTCTCTTCTTCTTCCGCCTGAGGGTTCCATTATCGAACATCTTATCAATGTTTGGATCCAGTGTCCAGAAACAGCCCTTCCCTGTTGAAGGATTTAATTAGAAATATATGAATAAAACCTTTCCAAGATGGAGGATGTTTTGAGGTTTTAAACGTTCTGCAAACTAGCCATTCCTACAAGATCATAATTTTCTCCATCCAGGAGGATGACCAAACAATTAGTAACCCTGCCGAATTACTACAGAGATAACATTTAAATTAAGTTACAAAATAAGTCACCAAGGATACACTGTCATCAGTATGGCCTGACCCAGAGAGAACAGGAGGTAGAATATACTAAAATCCAAACTGTAGTATTCCCTTAAAACTTAAGTTATCAAAAGACGTGGAGATCATGGAATCCACGACAGCCCGATTAGCCAATAGGGTGGACCGCCATAATGCAATATGGGAGCCCTGGTACCTCACAATAGATCTTTTATGATTACTTAAGCCCTCTGACCATGGGAGTGATGAGCCGATTGACCAATCTACTTTTTCAATTCTCTTTTGAATCTCTATACACTACCCCCCATTATTAGTATGTTAGAGACTGTGGTTCAAGTTCTCTCAAACACAGTACTTTGTAACCATTGTTTGGGCCACACCCCAGCCTTGTGTGTGTTGATTTGACCATTTGAACTCTCAAAGTTTTGTATTGGAAGCTTGTATGCTACCCAGTGAAAGTAATTTTCCCATTTCTCTCTTTTTACTTTTGTAAAAATCTTAAAATTTCTATAAAAATTGTCAATTCTCATTATAGCAGTCTGACACCACTCCGTCCCCCTTCTCCACCATGTAGGTACTACAGTGCTTCAGTAAAGACCACTCATGCCCCCTGCCAATTGCAGAACTGTAGCCCTGACTCAAGAGGCACGCAACAAGAGAGACCACCACTTCCACACACAGCACGGTGGCCTTTAGCTCTTGCTGGCCATAGACATTTGTGCTGGGGTAGGATTAAAGACATTTTAAATCCCACCAGATATTTATATTGCGTTTATGAGGAAACCAGGGCACCCACATGCCACCGCCGCCACCACACCCACCATCTATGGCGAGCATCACAGGCAGCTTACTTCTCCCTCCTCAGCGGCCAATAGGAACGCTTCTCCTTTTGGCCACATCGGGTCTCAAATCCACTTCATCATTGGCGGGGGGGTGCGATATTCAGTGTGAAAATAGCAAATGTTCATTTGCTATCGTCATACAACTGTGTGGGCTCAGTTCGCAGTGCTCTGCATCCCGAGCCCACCCTATTTGAGCCTCTGGCGCTAAAAAAAAAAAAAAAAAAAAAAAAAAAAAAGTACAACTCAAGCAAAAACCATCTTCACCATCTGTGTTCTGTTGAGAGGACTTTACTTCCTAGTCTGGTGACCATACAAGAAACGAGTGAAGTTTCTTGACCTGCATGCAGGTTTCAGGTCAGGGATGCAAACGTTAGTGAAGCTAGAGAGACAGGCAACTAGCCTTTTCAGGAGAACACATACACAAGTGCACACACACTATCCTGGCCATCCCACTGGACCCATGATGCCCTGTGCTGGTGAGGCAGTCTATAGATCGTAAAGCACAGCCCCACAGTAAGATGCATCATAATTCTTGAAGTGGAAAGCACCCATTGGTCAACACAGCCACATGGCCATACTGACCAATGAGAGGTGCATCTGAAGTCCCTTCCTCTGGTAAGGTGTCCCAGGAGGTAAGAAGCGCTTCTCATTGGTCAGTGCATTCATGCTGCCATTTTGAGCATTATGATGGATACTGCAGAGTCTGCTACACCAGCAGCACATCATGACCACCGGCACCATGTGCAGTGGGAGCCGAGATATCTGGAGGCAGTGAATCCTGGACAGGTGGCAACCCTGCTTTAAAGTGAAACTTGACTATCAACACTGACCATTTTTAATCCTTATGCTGCTAGCATTAGTAGATATGATATATTTTCCACATCTACTAGTAAAAAAAAAAAAAAAAAATTTAAACATTTAAGTTACTTCCTGATGTCTCCGCAAAATAAAGGACGGTGACATGGATGGATGGGAGAGTTTGCTTTGAATAATAAAAATGAGTTAGTGTTTGTGGCGCCCAGATGCAGTGTAGTTCTGCCTTAAAGTAGGGGGATCCCCAAGACCTAAAACCCATTTGAAACTGTTCCAATGGTAAAAAGGATCCAAAAAGGCTGCTATATGGGCCGGTTCAAACTATAGAAAACGCAGTCCGGATGCTTTTCTGCATGCTTGTGTCATGAGTTTCGGTGCATCCCAGTGCATTTTTCTCAACCAATTGAGCTTCGGAAGATTTAAACCCCCCCCTCCCCTTCATGACCAGGCAATTTTTTGCGATACGGCACGGCGTTACTTTGACAATTGTGCGATGCTGTACCAAATAAATATATATATATATATATATATATATATATATATATATATATATATATATATATATATATATATATATATATATATATATATATATATATATATATATATATATATATATATATATATAATGCTTTGGGTAAAAAAAAAAAATAACGATTGGTTTGTGCAAAAGTTAAAGCGTCTTCAAAACTAAGATATTTTTATTTTTACTAATAATGGAGGCGATCAGCGACTTATAGCAGGACTACAATATTGTGGCGGACATTTGGACACTGACACGGATACAGTAATCAGCACTAAAAAATATGAACAGTCATTGTACTATTGACACAGTGTGGGAGGAGCTTTTACTAGGGGAGACCCGGGTCCATGCCCCTGCTTTACAGAGCCACAAAAGCCATGCCTTCCCTCCTGTCAGAATAGCAATCTGCCTAAGGCCCCTTTCACACTTAAATGACTTGTCCCACGATTTTGTACTGCAAAAATCTTATGACAAGTCATTCTCCATGACTTTCAATGACTACCGTTCATATTGGCACAACTTTAAGTCATGCCGACTTCAAAGTAGTCTCTGCACTACTTTGGTCCAACTTCCATGCAAGTTGTACTCCATAGACCTCAATGGTAAACCCTCAAGTAGCATGCAAATTGTATCTGAATAATATAGACACGATTTCAGTACGACTTTGTAAGCACAAGCTGAGAATGGGTAATGCCAAAGTTGTGGAAAAGTCGTACAAAGTAGTACTGCTCACAAATCGCGGCCGCGAAATCACGCAACTTTGAAGTCGCACAAGTGTGAAAGGGGCCTTAGAGATAGATACACACGATCTGGCACCCTGTAGCAATAAAATGGCTATAGGGTGGTTAAATAAGGACGCGTGTTCCAGTGCGCTTTACCACATTCTAGTACAGATCAAAAAAAAAAAAAAAAAAAAAAAAAATGCAGCATGTTCTTTTTTTCCTGAAGTACACTGTGTACTATGCCATTGAAAAACCATATAACCTATCCATGCAGTTTTGATGGAGGAAACTCCACACACACGGTCCT
This sequence comes from Lithobates septentrionalis, assembly GCA_037952835.1. NCBI lineage: Eukaryota > Metazoa > Chordata > Amphibia > Anura > Ranidae > Lithobates > Lithobates septentrionalis. The sequence continues at coordinate 193,244 of JBBDGP010001594.1, forward strand.
ATAGGAGTGATGGAACAGGCCATGATTACAAAGTTTACTTTCTTTCTGAACGGAGGGCCAGTTCACACCACATGCAGTCCAGTGCATTTTTTTTCTGGATCAAAAACGGAAAGTAGGTTATATGGTTTCCAATGGCATAGTTCACACCAACGCAATCAGCTCCATGGCTTTCCACAAGTTTAAGGGGGAAAAAAAAAAAAAAAAAAAAAAAAAGGGGGGGGGGGGGGCGCAGAATAATGCACATGCAGAAATGATTATTTTTGTGGTGTGAATCTGCCCCGAATTAAAAATGACAAAATCTCACCAGATATGTATATTAAAAAAAAAAGGTGGCGCATGCAGACACTTCCATTAAAATAAATGCTGCCATTTCAAAAAATAAATCTAAATAAAAAAACTTTTGTAGCCCCCCCTTTTTTTCTACCTGGCTCATCATGGTTTTCCCTGGCCACCTTCTTGAAGCAGTCATTGAGGGACAAGTTGTGTCTAATGGAGTTCTGCCAGCCACTTTTGTTCTTCCTGTAGTAGGGGAAGTTATCACTCACATAGGTGTAGATCTGGCGGAGGGTGAGCTTCTTGGTGGGACTGCTCTCGATGGCCATGGCGATCAGGACAGAGTAGGAGTAGGGTGGTCTCATCATCTTGAAGAGCTCCTCCTGGGAGGGGAAAGGTCGCCATGGCATCCCTGATGGTGATGGACCATACCCACGAGGAGCTACCACCTGAACCTGGCTGTCCCCATAGCCAGGGGATCCCCCTTCATTCGGGTAAGGAGAGGGGCTGGCACTGAACCCGTCCAGCCACCAGTATGGGCTGCGATTTGGAGCTGGAAAGTCACTGATGCCAACACATGCCGGCGTGGGGAATCCAGTCTTGTGGGGCTGGTAGAGTCTCTGCGGAGAATAGAGGTTGAAGTTATCATTGCAGAGTGCCTTGTCCGGGGGATAGGGGTATTCTGGATGGTGGAGAGAGGAGTGCTGCCCATACACGTTCATTCTTCCTCGTCCACTAAAGTGCTGCTGAGTATAGACGGAGGAGAGGAGCCGGGAGGACTTTATCATACACAGCCGGCTGTCTATGTGCAATCAGTGCAGGAGAAGCTGAAACACATTGTAGTAATGAGAAGACCCCCACCCCACCCATCCTCCATCCACCCCACCCATCATCCGCCCCCCACCATGACACACACAGGAGACACCGACCACACTCCGGTAAATGGATCTACAAACTTCACTTTACTAGAAAGTAATACAAAGTATGAGAGTCCTCTGATAACTGGGGGAGGGGACAGCTTTATTTTTATATATATATATATATATATATATATATATATATATATATATATATATACACACACACACAGACTGCACATTGCATTATATCACTATGTTGTATGCAGGCTAGAGATTGTGAGATATTCTTAGTGATTCTGCAAATTGTTATATCTGTATCCTTATATAGTGTATCCGTAGCTTGTTATCTATCTATCTATCTATCTATCTATCTATCTATCTATCTATCTATCGTGTACAGACTATAGATTTGTGATATATCTTTATACAGTTTATCTATAGCTTTTGTGATATAAATTCAACAGCTGCATCATTTGAGATATACAGTGTGTGGACTGCAGCTTGTGATATATCTATATACAGTGTGTGGACTGCAGCTTGTGATATATCTATATACAGTGTGTGGACTGTTGCTTGTGATATATCTATATACAGTCTGTGGACTGGAGCTTGTGATATATCTATATACAGTGTGTGGACTGGAGCTTGTGATATATCTATATACAGTGTGCGGACTGTTGCTTGTGATATATCTATATACAGTGTGTGGACTGCAGCTTGTGATATATCTATATACAGTGTGTGGACTGCAGCTTGTGATATATCTATATACAGTGTGTGGACTGTTGCTTGTGATATATCTATATACAGTCTGTGGACTGGAGCTTGTGATATATCTATATACAGTGTGTGGACTGGAGCTTGTGATATATCTATATACAGTGTGCGGACTGTTGCTTGTGATATATCTATATACAGTGTGTGGACTGCAGCTTGTGATATATCTATATACAGTGTGTGGACTGGAGCTTGTGATATATCTATATACAGTCTGTGGACTGGAGCTTGTGATATATCTATATACAGTGTGTGGACTGCAGCTTGTGATATATCTATATACAGTGTGTGGACTGTTGCTTGTGATATATCTATATACAGTGTGTGGACTGTTGCTTGTGATATATCTATATACAGTCTGTGGACTGGAGCTTGTGATATATCTATATACAGTCTCTGGACTGGAACTTGTGATATATCTATATACAGTGTGTGGACTGGAGCTTGTGATATATCTATATACAGTGTGTGGACTGGAGCTTGTAATAGATCTATATACAGTGTGCGGACTGGAGCTTGTGATATATCTATATACAGTGTGTGGACTGGAGCTTGTGATATATCTATATACAGTGTGTGGACTGGAGCTTGTGATATATCTATATACAGTGTGTGGACTGTTGCTTGTGATATATCTATATACAGTGTGCGGACTGGAGCTTGTGATATATCTATATACAGTGTGTGGACTGCAGCTTGTGATATATCTATATACAGTGTGTGGACTGTTGCTTGTGATATATCTATATACAGTGTGTGGACTGTTGCTTGTGATATATCGTCTGTGGACTGGAGCTTGTGATATATCTATATACAGTGTGTGGACTGGAGCTTGTGATATATCTATATACAGTGTGTGGACTGCAGCTTGTGATATATCTATATACAGTGTGTGGACTGGAGCTTGTGATATATCTATATACAGTCTGTGGACTGGAGCTTGTGATATATCTATATACAGTGTGTGGACTGCAGCTTGTGATATATCTATATACAGTGTGTGGACTGTTGCTTGTGATATATCTATATACAGTGTGTGGACTGTTGCTTGTGATATATCTATATACAGTCTGTGGACTGGAGCTTGTGATATATCTATATACAGTGTGTGGACTGTTGCTTGTGATATATCTATATACAGTCTGTGGACTGGAGCTTGTGATATATCTATATACAGTCTCTGGACTGGAACTTGTGATATATCTATATACAGTGTGTGGACTGGAGCTTGTGATATATCTATATACAGTGTGTGGACTGGAGCTTGTAATAGATCTATATACAGTGTGCGGACTGGAGCTTGTGATATATCTATATACAGTGTGTGGACTGGAGCTTGTGATATATCTATATACAGTGTGTGGACTGGAGCTTGTGATATATCTATATACAGTGTGTGGACTGTTGCTTGTGATATATCTATATACAGTGTGCGGACTGGAGCTTGTGATATATCTATATACAGTGTGCGGACTGCACTTTTTGATAAGCCTGTTGCTTGCAGGATGAGTAGAGTAGCTGGCTGTGTCAATGTATCTCTAAATATTATTTTGTAACAAATAGCCAGAGCACAACACAGTGATATACATTTTAACACTATTTAAATAAAAAATCTTTTTGTTTTTCAACTGGAATTTGTTTTCCTCTGTACAGTTTTCTGTAAAAGAAATTGGGACACTATTAAAGCGGTAGTAAAGCTTGCTTTGTGATTTTTACTTACAGGTAAGCATATAAGAAGGCTTAGCTGTAGGTAAAATGAATATCTCCTAAACGTGCACCATTCAGGAGATATTTACCCTGCATGCAACCAGTGACATCCCCAGCGCATGCGCTCTGAAGGTCCAGCATACATTGCCAGAACTTCAGAGATTAGTGTTTGAACCGAGGGCGAGTGACGTCATCGTGGCTCCGGCCAATCACACAGAGGGTGCACACGAACCCAGAAGAAAGACCTGGGGAATATGTCAGCCCTCTCAGCGGTGAGAGCGCACCACGGGAGGGATTCGTTCTAAGGTAAGTGTTCCATAATGTGCTAGTATGCGATGCATACTAGCACATTATACAACACAATTTTTTTTTCTTACCAGCCACGGTTTGCAACCGCTTTAAAGTAGATCTAAACTTAATCACTAAAGTGTCAATTAGGCCGGGTTCACTGGGATCCAGTGTGTTTCTGTACACCAGTTCAAGTGCGATTAAGGTCCAATTTTTTGCTGGAATTCACACCTGAACCAGACCCAAAGACGCACAGGACCCTTCTCCAACGCATACCGCAGCCGCCAGGACCTAGTATATTTACTAGCGTTGTCATTTACTCAATAATGTGCACATCTCTGGAAGAATTGGTTTGCGGCGGAAGATTATACCTACTAATTAACTACCCACTATACAATATATATCACTACACCTGTGTGAACCGGCTCCATTGAGAGCCGGTCACATTAGCCTGTCATGCGAACTGGATGTGGGGACTCCCCTAAAAATATATGCCAGACTCTTTTCTAAACATGCAGCCTGGCAGGCCAGGAAAGGGGGGACGTGCGTGCAGCTTCCTCCTCTTGAACCTTACCAGGTCACATGCCCTCTACATGGGTGGCTACCTTGCCAGGGGGCACCCCACCTGGCAAAGCAACTTGTACAAAATGTCCAAACAGCCAAAGTCGGATCCAAACTTGTGCTTGGACAGAACTTTGAGCTTATCTCAAGTAAAGGGAAATTCAAAATTTTAGAGTTGACTCTAGAAAATTAGGTAAGGGGAAATCTTCCAATGGAGACACCAGTGTCAGCATTGTCTAACCGAACTGTCATCATGAGATCTAGTCCAAAGCAATGATGTGCAGCTGAGACTGGAGTGAAGAGTGAGTGCATGCAAGTAGGAAGGGGCTGAAAGTGGCCTAAGGACTGAGTTCAGCAGCACTGAGATGTAATAAAAGATGAAAAGAAGCAATTATTTACACTGTTTGAGCAAACTAATCCTCTCAGATAGGGTTTACAACTGCTTTAAAGTGATTGTAAAGTCTTTTTTTTTTTGGTTAAAAATAACAAACATAGTTACATAGTAGGTAGGTGTCAGAAACCATGAAATCAGACCGAGACAGAAGTACAGTTATATCACACTTGTTTAATAATAAAAGTAAAAAGAACAAACGTAGTCAAAATGTAGCCAAAGATCAGTAACCGGAACGGATAGTCAGCCAAACCAGAAGTCAGGGATCAATGCAGTGGAACAGCAAGCAGGATCTGGAGCCAGAAGGGACGTCAGCAAAGCAAGTCTTTAACCACTTAAGCCCCGAACCATTTGGCTGCCCAAAGACCAGAGCACTTTTTGACTGCGTCGCTTTAACTGACAATTGCGCGGTCGTGCGACGTGACCCCCAAACAAAATTGACGTCCTATTTTCCCCACAAATAGAGCTTTCTTTTGGTATTTTATCACCTCTGCGGTTTTTATTGTTTGCGCTTTAAGCAAAAAAATAGCGACAATTTTGAAAAAAAAAAACACTTTTTTTTTACTTTTTGCTATAATAAATATCCCCCAAAAATTTATAAAAAAAACATTTTTTTTCCTCAGTTTAGGCCGATACGTATTCTACATTTTTAGTAAAAAAAATCGCAATAAGGTTTGCGCAAAAGTTATAGCGTCTACAAAATAGGGGATAGTTTTATGGCATTTTTATTAATAATTTTTTTTTTTTACTAGTAATGACGGTGATCAGCAATTTTTTTTTATCGTGACTGCGACATTATGGCAGACACATTGGACACTTTTGGCGCAATTTTGGGACCATTCACATTTATACAGCGATCAGTGCAATTAAAAATGCATTGATTACTGTGTAAATGTGACTGGCAGTGAAGGGGTTAAAAACTAGGGGCAGTGAAGGGGTTAAGTGTGTCCTAGGGAGTGATTCTAACTGTGGGGGGGCATGGCTATGTGTGACACGACACTGATCACCGCTCCCGATTACAGGGAGCTGTGATCAGTGTCCTGTCACTAGGCAGAACAGGGAAATGTTTGTTTACATCAGCATTTCCCTGTTCCTCCTCTCCATGAGACGATCGCGGAGGTCGCGGCGGGCGCCCGCAAACCGCATCTTAAAGGGCAACGTACAGGTACGTTAATCTGCCTGTATGTGCCCTTCTGCCGATGTATATCGGTGTGAGTCGGTCGGCAAGCGGTTAAACTGGAACACAGGAGAATGTCCCTGTGATGTTGACCAAGGCGAAGGCAGCGCTCCTCTGGACTGGACGGCTAACCACTTCAAAACCGGCCACTGTATATAAACGTCCTTATGTTTGTGGAGTGATAATGATATCTGAATGATGTCTGTAGCTACAGGCATCATTCAGATATCATTATTTTCAGCCGGCAATTCTGTGCACGATAAGAATGATCATAGCGGCAGTTCCGCCAGTTGATCGTTCTTATAGGCGACGGGAGGGGACGTCCCCCCCCCTCCCGTCGACATCCGGTGCTTCTCCAGGCTCTCCCGTGCCATCGGGAGCCCGGAGACTGGATGAGGATGATAGAGATGACTGGTGACCAGATGGTCACCAGTCATCTCTGTGACCGTCGGAGACCCGGGTGTGACGTCATAACGGTACGCGATCGCGGCTGTCAGCATGAGATCGGTAAAAAAAAAAAATTTCACGATCTCATGCTTTCCAGCCTGGAGGAGAGATGTGGGGGTCTTATTGACCCCGCATCTCTCCATAAAGAGGACCTGTCACATAGATTCCTATTACAAGGGATGTTTACAAAAAAAATGTAAAAAAAGTGTAAAAATCAAAAAAAATTAAAAAATATTTAAAACGCCCCTGTCCCTGGTAGCTCGCGCTCAGAAGCGAACGCACACGTAAGTCCCACCGACATATGTAAACGCAGTCTATGCCTCTTCCTGTCCCTCCGCGCTGTCTCCTGGGAAACCCGCAGCTCACAGGAGATAGCGGGGACCAGTTACGATGCGCAGCGCGACTCGCGCATGCGCAGTAGGGAACCGGGAAGTGAAGCCGCAACGCTTCACTTCCTGATTCCCTCACCTAGGATGGCGGCGGCAGCTGCCGAGAACCGAGCGGGTTCTCGGCGTCGCCTGCCGACATCGCTGGACCCTGGGACAGGTAAGTGGCCATTTATTAAAAGTCGGCAGCTGCAGTATTTGTAGCTGCTGGCTTTTAATATTTTTTTTTTTTTGGCGGTTTAGGTGGACTCCCTCTTTAAGCAAATTCAAACGTGGAACTGACCCCCTTTTTTTAACCACTTGCCGCCAAATCTTATACATGTATGTGTTTGGCTTCAAGTGGTTATACCGAGAGTTATAGCTGCAGCTGTATGCCATAACGCAGGTATTTTTTTCTTTCAGCTAAAAGCAATCCGCTGAATTGCTTTTGTAGCAAGGTCCCAGGCCTCCATCGGTCTAATGAGAACCTCCAGGGCCAGAGATAGCTGACATCCTTCTGTGTATAGTGAGTTGTGAGGCATGGTGAGCGCAAGGTGATTAAAGTCATTGGGCGCCAGACACTTCTTGAATGCAAAAGAGAGTTTATTCCTCTTAACAAACTTTTGGGGGAAAGAGGGTTAGGGCCAGGACAACCTTAGGTAGTTGCAAGTTTAATTGGCAGACTCCGAGACTTCAACAGGAGGACAGCCAATGCAGGGAAAGGCATCCAGCAAGATGTCACATCTGCATGTGTAGGAATGCCGTCTCCTATGGCAACAATCTTTAACAGTTCCTAACACAAACGTAACAGTTGCTTCACTTTCACTACAACTTCTCCTTGTAGTTCTTCGGCCCACTGAGCTCCCGGTCTTTCACTAGACCTGCTGATTCACTGCCACTGAATCCCTTGAGCTCCTCCAATCTTCATGGTGGTATCTTCCTTAAGCGTCACCCCCGCTTCTCTGCTGGGTCCCTAGCTTGGCACTCAAGATACCTCTCAAGCTTCACCCCACTGGCCCGATCGGTTCCTGGCTTGACACACAAGGCTGCTCTGCAAGAGTCACCCCTGCTGGCTGGGTCCCTGGCTTGATACCCACTGAAGTTTCCCGATTCTTCCCCGTCCCCGGTTGGTGAGAATACTGCTCCAGTACTTGCTTCAGTTACTCACTGTTGTCCCTGGTAATAAGGCACATGGTCCCTTAGTGGCGACAGCTTCCCTTCTACCTCCGACCATGACAGGTTCTCCGGCCCACAGAACCGTCACTTTTGGTTGGACTGCAAGCCGAAGCCCTAACCCTGCGCTACTCTCTCGCTTCTGGATAGGCCCTCAGACAGCCTAGCAGCCAGATGTGCCCAGGATAGGCCCAATCTCCGGCCTAGCAGCCCGGGCAATACAGCTCACGTTCACTCAGACAGCCATCGAGGTGGCACAGAACATCGATCACCTGACTCCACCCAAATATATAGGCTCTCCCAGCAGGACACGGAATCCAAGAAAACTCCTGTACATTGGCTGAGATTTCCCATACATCCATAATCTGACCTTGTGTTGCCCTTCTCGTATCTAATACCACCAAGTACCTGGCCACCTAGTGGTAGAAGAGAAAAGTGCAACAAGGCCAAACTTAGGGAGAAATCAATAGATCTCTGACAATCAACGAGGACAACTACTCCTGGCAAGTAAATTTGTGAGGAGCAAGACTGCCTAAACTCCAGGGTGCTACACTTTTATATGTGGTGTGCAGAGAACGCCATCCCCGTCCCCCACCAGCGCCTCTCCGGGCAATCCTGTGCGATTGGATGATGGAAGTCAGTAGAGCTTCTGCTCATTTACCAAGCTCTGGAGCAACTGCACTTGCAAAGTGCACAGTATATTGCCCTTTAGTAAATCAACCCCAGTGTATGTTACTGTGCACATAATGCAGTGCATTTTTAGCAGTGTTTGCTTTTTTTTTCCCATCTAAAACTTCTATGCAATACCATGTGCTGCACTGCATTGCAATGTGTTCCAGTGTGACTGCAAAAAAAAAACGAAAAAAAAAAAAAAAAACGCACCATGTCGTATTTTTTATTTCTTTAGCGCACGGTGTTGGTGTGAACTGAAGTGATAGGACATAGAGGCAGATTGCCTTGTTCTTGTGGTGTGACTGCCAATTGGCAAGTGTAAAAAATGATCAAATGAATCATTTTACAGCCATGTGGGTGTATGTCCCTGAACACACGGTCTGCATTCAGGGACAAGCACCCGCACCCACACCCACACGGATGTCAAATTTGGCACTGCGGCATCCCCATAGACATGAATGGGATTGTCTGCGTGCATATGCATGGAACACCTGTAGATCCCATATAAGCACAGGCCTTTGCATAGGTGTACGGATAGCTACTGTATGCCCCCAAAAAAATTAGGGCTAAACGCCAGAGGTGTTTCTTGTTAACTAATTCCTGCCCGTAGGACGCCCTTGGGTTTAAATAGTTATACCAGGATGATGCCTGCAACTACAGACATCATCCCGGTATGGATTTTTTCAGCTGGTGATTTCCTTATTAGCAGAAGTGATTTGAGTGGCTAAATAGCAGTAGAAATGGGTCCTGCCGCCACCTTTTCCCGCCTCTACCGCCCGAATGCAGGGCCTGGGAGCGTTGGGGCCGACAGCGATAGCTGCACAGGACAGAGAAAGGAACTGACGCTGTTCCTTGCTCTCTCTGTGACCCCAGAAACCGGGAGCGACGAGTATGTCGTCACTTCTGCTTCCGCCTCTTTGTTTCCCTGGCCGTTAGCTGCCAGGAAAGCAACCGATCAGACTGATCTGTGTTGGGAGGCCAGAGGAGAGATGTGGGGTCTAATAGACCCCACATCTCTCCATAAAGAGGACATGTCATGGCCCATGCTGTCACAAGGGATGTTGTTCATCCCTTGAGATAGCAATAAAGTTAAAGCAGAGTTTCACCCATTTAAGAGTCAGCAACTACAAAAAGTGTAGCTGCTGACTTTTAATAATCAGACACTCACCTGTCCCACGGTCCAGCGATGCGGGTGCAGGAAGCTTCACTCCTCTCCCCCTCCTCTCCGAGGCACCAGCATTCTAATTGTGGGCACCTGGCTGTGGCTTCACAGCCAGGTGTGTACTCTGCATGCGCGAGCCGCATGGTGAATGGCTGGGCAATCTTCTGGGACCTGTGACGTGTCCCAGAAGATTGCAGGGAGGGAGGGGGGAGAGGTGAACTTCCTTCTGGCACCGCAGAGCCCCAGGAGGAAGTGGGTGCTGGGTGCCTGTAAAAGCTGGGTTTCCGCTTCTCCCCCAACAAAATGACATGCCAAGTGTAGCATGTCAGGGGGTCACCAGTACTTAAAGCAGAAGTTTCATTTTTGAGTGGATTTCCGCTTTAATCCATAAAAAAAGAGTTTTGTATAAAATAAATAATAATAATTTAACCGCTTCCCGACTAACCGCTGCAGTCATACTGCGGCAGGTTGGCTCCCCTGCGCGAGCTTTCATAGCTATACGTCGGCTCGCGGGGTCGGGATAGTAGGCACGCGCGTGCCTGCTGCACAGCGGGGGTGCCGATGCTCGTGGCCGACGGTTGCGATGACCGCCGGCCACGAGCGATCATGAGCAGGAGACACAGAACGGCGATGAGTGTGTGTAAACACACACTTCCCTGTTCTGACAGTAGTGACAGATCGTGTGTTCCTATTAGCTAGGAACCACGATCCCTCTTTTCCTCTAGTTAGTCCCCTCCCCCTTCAGTTAGAATCAAATCCCAGGGAACACAGTTAACCCCTTCACCGCCCCCTAGTGTTAACCCCTTCACTGCCAGTGACATTTTTACAGTAATCTATGCATTTTTGATCGCTGTAATAATGCCAATGGTTCCGAAAATGTGTCAAAATTGTCTGATGTGTCCGCCATAATGTCGCAGTCACGATAAAAATCGCAGATTGCCACCATTACTAGTAAAAAAAAAAAATATTAATAAAAATGCTATAAATATATCCCCAATTTTGTAAACGCTATAACTTTTGCACAAACGAATCAATATATGCTTATTGCGATTTTTTTCTTTTGATTTTTTTTTTTACCAAAAATATGTAGAAGAATACATATTGGCCTAAACTGAGAAAAAAATTAGCTTTTTTTTATAGCAAAAAGTACAAAATATTGTTTTTTTTTTTTTCAAAATTGTCGCTTTTTTTGTTTATAGCGCAAAAATTAAAAACCGCAGAGGCGATCAAATACCTCCAAAAGAAAGCTCTATTTGTGGGAAAAAAGGACATCAATTTTATTTGGGTGCAACGTCGCACGACCGCGCAATTGTCAGTTGAAGCGACGCAGTGCCGAATCGTAAAAAGTGCTCTGGTCAGGAAGGGGGTGAATTCTTCCGGGGCTGAAGTGGTTAAAAAAATTTAAAGCACACCTGCCCCCTGTGTAAAATGTGAACGCATACATTACTCCCGCACGCATATGTAAACGGTGAATGCACCACACATGTGAGGTATTGTCGCGAACGTCAGAGGGAGAGCAATAATTCTAACACCAGACCTCCTGTGCAACTATAAACTGTAACCTGTAAAGGCATTTAAAGCATCGCCTATGGAGAATTTTAAGCACCGTAGCATTCCATGGGCAGATGCAATTTTAAAGCGTGACATGTTAGGTATCTATTTACTCGGTGCAACATCATCTTTCACATTATACAAAAAAAAATTTGGGGTAAATGTTAAGGTTTTTTTTTTTTTTTTTAATTCATGAAATTGTATTTTTTCCCAAAAGAATTGCGTTTGAAAACTGCAGTGCAAATACTGTGTGACATACAAAAATTGCAATACCCATCATTTTATTCTATAGGGCCTCTGATAATGTATAGGATGCTGCAGCCACATAGGTGAGTATGTATGCTTGTTTTTATTATCCCGCACTTCTCCTTTGGGGCCCATTCACAGGGGCGCAGACATGCATCTCCCATGCAGGGCTGCCTTTTACGTGCAAGGAGAACACAGGTGTTGCATGTGTCCCCGTGCCCACATCCCATTCATTTCTATTAAGGAACACAGCAGCATAGTTGCCAACAGTTCCCGGGACAATCCTGATTTTGGGACCCTCGTCCCGATTTAAGCTTGACCCGATTATTTTCCCAGGATTTTGCTTTTGTCCGGGAAAATGGGGAATGTTTTTGGCTAAAAACTGCAGCAGCTACACAAAAATGGCCGCCGCCACGAGTGTTGTTTCCCCTTGTGTTCAGTGCAGAGGGCGACTTCTTTCTTCAGTGTACAAATAGAAAATTGTATTGTACACAGAAGCCTATTGGCTGCAGGGATTGGCGACCCCTCCCCGCTCTCCACTGTTCACAAGGAAGTGATCAGCCTCTACACTCCGCCGCCACCGCCAACCCTCCACCCCATGTGTCCGACGAGCTGGGACTGGGGCTCCGCTGGCTGGGGACACTGATGGTCCTGGCTCCCCCCTTTCACATGGCTCCGTTTGGAAGACTCCTCGGACCCCCAGCTTGGCCTAGGTTCGGCCCCACATCCTCACGCACTGCAGGTACCATCTTCTGGACACGGCTCTGCTGGGTATTGTAGTGTAGTGTAGTGTAGTGTAGTGGGCTGTGTAGTGGATAATGTAGTGTAGTAATCAGTGTAGTGTAGTGGACAGGTAGGTCAATGTGCTGGTCATTATAGGAATCAGGTAGGTCAGTGCAGTGGACAGGTAGGTAAGTGTAATGGTCAGTCTAGGAATCATGTAGGTCAGTGTAGGAATCAGGCTGGTAAGTACTCTTGTAGAAAGGGAAGGGACTCGGGGAGTGCTAAAAGTCCATAGGTTAGGGGACGCAAATTTATTGCCTTGCATCGGGCGCTGACAACCCACGCTACGCCACTGCTGTTGGGGGCACCTGATGCAAGGACGGACTCTGCTGGGGGCACCTGATGCAAAGACGGACTCTGCTGGGGGCACCTGTAGCAAGGGCGGACTCTGCTGGGGGGCACCTGTAGCAAGGGCGGACTCTGCTGGGGGGCACTTGATGCAAGGACGGACTCTGCTGGGGGCACCTAAAGGCATCTGGTGGCAGACGACACGCTCGGGGCTTCCACTGATTCTGCATTATGGTGAGTTGAATGATTTAATTTTACATTACAATGTAATAATAGACATAATGCACTTCATTCACCCTGACACCATAACAACCATGGTGCCGGGATGAAAACACCGCTAACCCCAGGTGTTTGGAGTATCTGTATCTGATGATTTGTTAAACTTTCTGGAATACACATATTACTATTTTGGTGTAGGATCTGGGCATGCTTTCTTTCTTTCTTTCTTTCTTTCTTTCTTTCTAACCACACGCCCATTTAAGCCACACCCACAATCTTTTGAAAACCACGCCCATTTTGCCGCGCAAAGCGCGCCACATTTTACTATTTTGTTGTGTCACGCCTACAGACAAATGCCCCCTCGTTATAGCAAGGCTCCGCCTACATGCAAAAAACTGTCTTTAGCTATGTCCATGCAGCCGCTTGGAAATGAATGGGATGCATGCCAGTAAAAGACAGCCCTGCACAACAGACGCATATCAGCTACCCGTGTGAATGGGCCTTTAAAGTGTAGTTGGGTAAGACAGTATTTCTCAAAGCTTTCCTCACATCTCAGGAGTGTGTGTCTTAGAGCTAACATCGCATTGTGGTGATATTAGAAGACATGAAGGACCTATGCAATTTCTGGCCTTTCTGTAAATGCTAGTTGCCTGGCTGTCTCTGGCTGTAGTACTTTGAGTCAACAACCTAGAGAAGTATCTAACTGATAAAGCCCCCATGCAAGGAAGTCCCCTTTGCACAAGTACTGGTCTCAGTACTGGATACCTACTGTATGTGCTTTTGGGTCTTAAAGGATAACTCCACTTACTTTTTCTGAAAAATAGCTAAAAAATAATCATATACAATATACAATTGTGACACACGTCATATTGTAATTGAATGTTATCAAAATTACCTTTCCTTTTCAGTCTGCAGCCGCTGTAATTTTCTGTAAAATGCAATATGACAACCTGGAGGTGTTCTGTACACAGATGGTGTTCAGAACGCCTTACTAATTTTCCCAGAAGTCTGCACTAAGATACAAGTCAGATTTTGGACATCACCTGCAACAAAAATGTCATTTTTCATGAGATACTCCCAAAGGGAAATCACGTCTAAAGGGATGCAGACCCTACCACTTTCCTCATTGGAGCCCTGCAAGTGCAGCAGCTGGTTGAAAATTATGAAGTCACTCTCATTCACATTCACTGCATATTGACACAGGAAAACAAACAGCTATTTCTTCAGAATAACTAAAGGTAGGAATTAGTGATGCACCGAAATTTCAGTGGCCGGAAAAAAAAAACTACCAAAAATGGTGTGTTCAGCATGTTGCCGAAAGGAAAAAAAAACACAGATAATTGCGCCAATAATCGTGCATGCGCAGTAGCTGTGGCCACGCCACCGGTGCCGCTCATTGCAGAGTGTTATCCTGGTCAGGGTCCTGTCCTTCCCTCCCTCCTCCTCCCCTCCCTCCCTCCTCCTCCCCTCCCTCCCTCCTCCTCCTCCCCTCCCTCCTCCTCCCCTCCCTCCCTCCTCTCCTCCTCTCCTCCCTCCCTCCTCTCCTCCTCTCCTCTCCTCCCTCCTCTCCTCCTCCTCTCCTCTCCTCCTCTCCTCCCTCCTCTTCCTGCCCTCCTTCCTCCTCCCCTGCCTCCTCCCCTCCCTCCTCCTCCTCCCCTGCCTCCTCCCCTCCCTCCTCCTCCTCCCCTCCCTCCTCCTCCCATTGCAGAGCAGTGATCTTCCTGTGTCAGGGAGCTGAATTGTCCAGGCTGCAGTCACAATGTCCCGCCTCCTGTGTTATATGGCACACTGATCCAATGGCGGGACATTGAATAAGTGTGACGTGATCACAGGCGGTGGGACATTGTTACTGCGGCAATTCAAATCCAGCTCTATGACACACAGAAATCACTGCTCTGATCTGGACACATGCAGACTGCTGCATCTGATGGGCACCTGCAGGCTGCATCTGGTGGGCACAGGCACTGGTGAGGCTGCATGACAAGCACAGGCAGGCTGCTGCATTTGAATGGTAGGCTGCATCTGACAGGCACTGATGAAGCTGCATTTGATGGACACTGTTGAGGCTGCACTGATCTCTTGTATCACATCTGTAGTCTCTGACCGTCTCCTGTATCATGTCTGCTAGAGGTGCACCGAATGGAAATTTTGCTAATAAGTTTAAGTAAAAGATTGCAGACATGATACAAAAGATGGATAGAGGCTGGGGAAATTATACAAAAGATGGTTAGAGACTGCAGACTGCATTTTTCTTGAGCTTTTCTTGCACTAAAGGTGGCAGTAATGGCCAACAGTAAATTTGTATTCATTTAAATTGATGATATTATTTAAAAAGTCGAATATAATACAATTGTATATAAAAATATACATTTTTTTAAAAAAAACTGTAATTTTCGGTATCGGTTTTCGGCCTAGTGCATCCTTCATTTCCGGTTTCGGCACCAAAATTTCCATTTGGTGCCATTCTAGTAGGAATCTGCAAAAAAGTTTGTTAAAATCCTTGCACTGTACATACAGTGCCTTGAAAAAGTATTCATACCCCTTGAAATTTTCCACATTTTGTCATGCTACAACCAAAAACCTAAATGTATTTTGAGATTTTATGTGATAGACCAACACAAAGCGTCACATAATTTTGAAGTGGGAGGAAAATGATAAATCGTTTTCAACATTTTTTACAAATAAATATGTGAATTGGGGGGGGGGGGGCATTTGTATTCAGCCCCCTTTACTCTGATACCCCTAACTAAAATCTAGTGGAACCAATTGCCTTCAGAAGTCACCTAATTAGTAAATAGAGTCTACCTGTGTGTAATTTAATCTCCGTATAAATACAGCTGTTCTGTGAAGCCCTCAGAGGTTTGTTGGAGAACCTTCGTGAAAAAAAAAACCAGCATCATGAAGGCCAAGGAACACACCAGACAGGTCAGGCATAAAGTTGTGGAGAAGTTTAAAGCAGAGTTGGGTTATAAAACAATATCCCAAGCTTTGAACATCTTACGGAGCACTGTTCAATCCATCATCCAAAAATGGAAAGGGTATGGCACAACTGTAAACCTACAAAGACATGGCTGTCCACCTAAATTGACAGGGCGGGCAAGGAGAACATTAATCAGAGAAGCAGCCAAGAGGCAAATGGTAACTCTGGAGGAGCTACAGAGATCCACAGCTCAGATGGGAGAATTTGTCCACAGGACAACTATTGGTTGTGTACTCCACAAATCTGCCCTTTATGGAAGAGTGGCAAGAAGAAAGACATTGTTGAAAGAAAGCCATAAGAAGTCCTGTTTGCAGTTTGTGAGAAGCCATGTGGGGGACACAGCAAACATGTAGAAGAAGTTGCTCTGGTCAAATTTGAACTTTTTGGCCTAAAAGCAAAACGCTATGTGTGGCGGAAAACTCACACTACACATCAACCTGAACACACCATCCCCATCGTGAAACATGGTGGTGGCAGCATCATGTGAGGGGGATGCTTTTCTTTAGCAGGGACAGGGAAGCTGGTCAGAGTTGATGGGAAGATGGATGGAGCCAAATACAGGGCAATCTTAGAAGAAAACCCGTTAGAGTCAGCAAAAGACTTGAGAATGGGGTGGAGGTTCACCTTCTAGCGGGACAACGACCCTAAATATACAGCCAGAGCTACAATGGAATGGTTTGGATCAAAGCATATTCATGTGTTAGAATGGCCCAGTCAAAGTCCAGACCTAAATCCAATTGAGAATCTGTGTCAAGACTTGAAAAATTGCTGTTCAGACGCTCTCCATCCAGTCTGACAGAGCTTGAGCTATTTTGCAAAGGAGAATGGGCAAAAATGTCCCTCTCTAGATGTGCAAAGCTGGAGACATCCCCAAGAAGACTTGCAGCTGTAATTGCAGTGAAAGGAGGTTCTACAAAGTATTAACTCAGGGGGGCTGAATACAAATGCACACTATACTTTTCACATATTTATTTGTATAAAATGTTGAAAACCATTTATCATTTTCCTTCCACTTCACAATTATGTTCCACTTTGTGTTGGTCTATCACATAAAATCCCAATAAAATACATTTACGTTTTTGGTTGTAACAAAATGTGGAAAATTTTAAGGGGTATGAATACTTTTTTGAAGGCACTGTAGATCACCCAGAGGGGGTATTTTTTTTTTACAACAGAAGTGGAGTTACTCTTTAAGCTGGTCATACACTAGTCAAATTTAATTTGAAATTTCTAATTTTAAAAATGTTTGTTCAATTTTTATTTTTTTTTAATTTTTTTTACAATTGTTAGTGGGGTCAAATCGATGTTCATTTTCAACTGCAGTATTGAGAAAATTTGAAGGAGCAGGATGGAAACATTTTCTCGTACACACGAGTTTCTAACAGTTCATTCAGGTAAGCTCATTCATTCCAAAATCAAAAGTTGAAAGCAAACAAAATTTTGAAGTACTTTCTAACAGCATTTATCGAGTCATCGAATGTACTGAGAATTTTTCGTAGGAACGTTCACATGTTGCATCTGATTCCTCCACCAGTGGACACATTTCCCCCCAACGCAGGGCTATTATTTTCTGACAGCCACTACCAGCGGTTGTCTGGATACGTAAACAGAGGCCTAACCAGAACCTCCAGGGTCCCAGTGCAAGAAACCATGAAGGGCACCCCTGACTGCTGTGGCCTTTTCTACTGATCCCGAGTCCCTTCAATCCGGGGCCCTTTTATAAGTCCCGATTCACACCACTGCAATTTGCGACATATAGGGGGAGATTTACTTAAAGGGGTTGTAAAGGTTCCTGTTTTTTCTTAATGCATCCTATGCATTAAAGCGGGAGTCCGGCGACTAATCTTTTTTTTTTTTTTCGAGGTCATTAAGACACTTTGCTAACCCCAAAACAATACTCACAGTTTGGGTGTAATATTTAACTTAAAAAATGTGATGCTGGCTGTTTCCATCTTGCTTGTGGGCATGTGAAGCCCACAAGCATTGATTTCCGGGATGTGGTGAATGCTGTTCATTCACAGCTCGTTCACACGCATGATCATTGTTTCCGCACTGAATCTTGGGAAACCTGACACTAAGCTCCCAGGAGACAGTGCGGCGCCGGGAAAAGGCAATAAACACACCTACTCCCATGGGAGGAGAGACAGGAAGTGCCACAATAAAGTACAATATAAAGGTAATTACAGCGATAAAAAAAATTTTCGTGCGGCATTTGAACATCTATGCAATTAACTGAAGGGGGTAAGATTAAGTTAAAAATTTGAGTGGAACCCCGCTTTAAGGTGAAAAAACACCTGGCAATGACCCCAGCCCCCCCCCCCGTTTTACTTACCTGAGTCTGTTTACCTGCTCAGCTCGTCCCCGGCGTCCTCTTCTCCACGGAGTCTCGGCGTTGATTGGATAGATTGATAGCAGCGCAGCCATTGGTGCACACAGAATCTGGTGCAACTGTGCATAGTGACCAATTAGCTTTCAATCAAGCTTTGACAATAAAACAATTCGCCCCCGTTCAAGGAGAGTCAATTGAACAATCACATTTTGTCAAGGCGGGTGATGCTGACAGAGGCACCCACAGTTTAAATTTCGGCTGATTTGGCATGAAACCAGCCAAACCATGGTCCGTGAATGCCAGCCTTTTTAATCTTTTGCTGATTTCTTAAAGCGGAACTTCACTGCATCTGAGCACCACAAACCAAAAATGCTATTTAATTTTTAATATTATTTTTATATGTCCATGGCTCAGAAAACACATTGAGCACCCCCCCCCCCCCCCCCCCCCACCTAACATTTCTGGGTGTGGCCATCTTGAGTAAGGGCAGATGATTCATGTAGCATTTACTTCCTTGAATCCATCTGACCTTAGCTCAGGCATGAAAGTGTACTTAGAGTATATACCCCTCCTCCTGAAGACTCCTGGGATGTTTGCCTAGGCATAGAAACCAGGAAATAACTGAAGAAATTAAAAAAAAAATTTACAACAAGGAAAGTATGTCATATTTACTATCTATTTACTAAGGCCAGCAACATAGGAATTAAAGTGGTTGTAAACCCTTACAGACCACTTTTTGCTACAGGTAAGCCTATAATGAGGCTTACCTGTAGCTACCCTGGATATCACCTAAACCTGCACGGTTTAGGAGTTCTCCCCTGTATTGGCATGTGCCAACGTCATTGGCACATGCGCACTGAAGCAATGGCGCGTTCGTGCCGTTGCTTCAGCCAGTGTGACATCATCGCAGTTCTGGCCAATCACAGCGTCGGAGCCCGCAATACCGGGAAGTAATTCCAGGAGCGATGTCTCCGGCCAGAGCGGTGTACGGGGGCTTCGATCTAAGATGAGTATTTCATAATGAAATAGTATGCTATGCATACTAGCTCATTATGCCTTTGTCTTGCAGTTTTTTTTTGTTTGTTTTTTAATTGTGTTAATTACAACCACTTTAAAAATCGTCAGTGTTGACTAAGAGAGTGAAGTTCCACATTTAGATGTTCTCGTCCTTTTTAAAGGAGGTCTAACAAAAATGGAAATCCCCTATTTGACTACATCTGAATTCTATAGTATACAGACAGTCCTCCTCCCACAGTATATACATAGTGAAACCCATTCTGCTGTTCATTTCTATTACTTGGGGAATTCCAGAATGGTAACTCTAGTAACATATGGGTTAAGCACCCAGGTAATATTAAGTTTAATGGTGTTAATGCCTAAAATGGTAAAAACATTTTTAGAGTAGCCATACAAGATCAGATCGTAATCTATCAAGTTTTTCCAGACACTTTATGGTTAATGCACAGGTTCCAGTGAACACTGATGTCAATCTCAATGCTGTTACAGTTTCCAGAGTCACATCAGTACTGAAAATTAAAATTTCCATGTGGTCAGGGTCAGACCAAACTTTCTGGACTCCTCCCAACTTGTTTCTGATCTTTTTTTATACCTTAAACCCGGGCTGTTTTCACTTTAATGACACTCGTGGGCCAGTCCCTAGGGGCAGCAGGCTTACAGGGGACAGCACAGAGCCTCAGCATTCCCGGTCTGGAGAAATATTTTGTTTTTTATTTTCTCATGTTAACCACTTGACCTCACTTTAACTGACAATTACGCGGTCGTGCGACGCTGTACACAAATACAATTTATGTCATTTTTGCCCACAAATAAAGGGACTTCTTATGGCTTTCTTCCATAAAAGCCAGATTTGTGGAGTACACGAATAATAGTTGTCTTGTGGACAGATTCTCCCACCTGAGCTGTGGATCTCTGCAGCTCCTCCAGAGTTACCATGGGCCTCTTGGCTGCTTCTCTGATGAATGTTCTCCTTGCCCAGCCTGTCAGTTCAGGTGAAGCTATTCTAGGCAGGGGAATTGGCGCTGTCCAACTATGTGTGTATGGAAGATGTTTTTTCAAAAATACAAATAATTGATTAGTAGACAGAAGTGTCAAAAATATCAGAAAGTGTTGATGTGCATATAAAAATAGTGAATGTGAATGAGTCACCTGTGAAGTAAAATGAAAAAATCCAAAGTGCTCAAAAATGCAAGTGAAAAATACCATATACTGTGAAAATGAATGGCTGTATCTTGAAGGTGATCCCTATATTTAAAAATATATATATACACAGCTAGGAAACCAAATCTGATATGTAAACAATCGTGGAGGCAATTATGGTGATCCGCATCAACAATGGTTGAAATACATAAAAAGTGGAGGCCTGAAAACAAAATCTAAATATGGGTTAAACCCCGGCCTGTGTGTGTTACCGATCACATTAAAAGCAATCAATGCATAAGTGTGTGAAAAAGCAAAAGAACAAAAAATATAAAAACCAGTAATTGAGTTAATAAAATATATATATATATATATATAAAACCAGTAATTGAATTAATGAGAAAAATCCACAAAAAAAAGTCCCAAAGGTGTGTCCCACTGGTGAAAGGGAAAGCGTAGTCACGGCTTTAGCTTTAGATGTTCCGTCCTTCACCACACCCCCACTCGTGTGTACACTTACCGGACTGCCTAACCCCTGCAGGGGTAAAAGGCATATGCAGACAGTCCTGCGGTGGCGGAACCGGGAAGTGATCCTCCGTCCAGGGGTGCTATATCCTGCTCCGGCGTGATGTTATCCCCAATGGCAGATTTCCATATGAAGTGAGAAAAGAAAATACTTCATAGTGTGAATCCATAAAAAGTAAAAGTTTTATTAGGAAAGTCCATATAAAAAAACCACGGAAGTACAATCCATAAACTGGAGCTAAAAAACAGTATTCAGGTAACCGGCTCACAGCCGCGGGGCAGCGTGGTGAGGCGTGCGTTCCACCGCCCGACAGCTGAAACCGGAAATACCACAAACAGGAAGAGAGAGGTGCTGACGTGTGCGTATCACGAGGCCACGCCTTACGCGTTTCGTCATCAAGACGTCATCTGAGGCGCGGCCATCTTGGTACTCCACACGTCTAAATAGGGAAACGGAGGTGCCGATTGGCCAATCGGATGCTCGAAAACCGCCCATTTGACTCCCCATAGGAAACCAATTACGATCCTAGTTACTGGTCTGGCGCCATCATGTGGAGGAAATACATAATAGATTTTTGGCACCTCCGTTTGATAAAGGAAACCACAGCGTAAAATAACATATGGGCAAGTCATAAGGGTAAACAATCATCGAGGGGACACCCCCTCCTCCTGGATGCATTTTATATTACATATCCCAACGATGTGTGGCCCCAGATAAAAAAGGGGAACCAGGAACAAATGGGAGAGGGGAATTTAATAAATAAAAATAAAAATTAAAATTAAAATTATATATACAAAATATATATATAAAAAAATAAAATAAATAAAAGTTAATATATGAAAAAATTCTTATTACTATATATGAAAAAATCTGAAGGGTGATGTAAGCCAAAAAATGTTTGTTAAAAAATGTTGGGGGCAGCAATAAAAATTACACATGACATATATATAGAAATTTCTGTGCTCCATAAGAATTACATAAATACAGGCCCGTATAAGGAATATATTAACATACATGATAAAGGTCTAAGGAATATTTGGAAAAAATCTACATGACTAAGGAATACTAAAAAATACGTCTAAAAGTGATTGGAAGCCTATATTCTGATCTGTGGTGCTAATGAAATTCATATTCACAATATGGACCCGTACAAAATCCATGAAAAATGTGGAAAGAAGAGTACAACATGGTGCTAATTAAAATCAATTGAGGGCCTATGTACTAATCTGTGGTACTAATTTGAAGGGGTACGGTATGAGCCATGTAAAGTGCAGAGACTTGTACATTAATGTGAATGGGAGTTAAAATAGATAAAATCTGAATAAAAAATGTAGTTATGGATATGTACAGCCCAAGGATCAATCGCAAAGTGGCGGGCTGAAAAAGGTTTTAAGAGGGTGGTATTGACTAGTGGAGAAGAAACTCTTAGAAATTGGACAGAAAGCAGTTTAGGTCTATCTCTACATTCAAGCCCCTGGGGACAAGGCAATCCAAGCGATGTATCCATCTAGTTTCATTTTGTGATATCAGTATCCTCTTACTACCCCCCCTCCAGTGATTTTTTATGGTATCAATCCCATAAAAGATGAGGCCAGACGGGTCCCTGTGGTGAAATTCATCGAAATGTCTGGAGAGGTTGTGTTTAGGGAACCCTTTTTTAATGTTGTTAATATGTTCCCTAATCCGTACACAAAGGGGTCTAGTAGTCCTGCCCACATATTGCAGCCGGCAAGGGCATTCAATAATATAGGTTACGTGGGTGGTATTGCAGGTAACCAATTCCCTAATCTCATACTCCTTGCCACTCCTGGACCTAAAAGATGTTCTTTTTTTAGGTTGTCTTTTGCTAACTCGGCAGGCCAGACATTTTTGACATCTATAAAATCCCTTCATATCGGAGAACAGTTTCACGTTCTTAGGGGGATCAATAACATTATGGACCAAGTGGTTTCTAAGGGTGGGTGCTCTCCTATAGATGAACCGGGGTTTTTTTGTCAACAATTTTCCAAGGGTTCTATCAGATTTTAAGATTGGCCAGTACTTCCTTACAATGTGCTCGACAGATCTGTATTGTTTATTGAACCCTGTAACAAAGGAGACGTCTGCTGGGGACCTTTTCTTATTGTTGCCTGCTGTTAGCAGGGAGTTCCGGTCACATTCCTGTATCTCATTTCTTATGTTAGCAAGAACTTCTGGATCGTACCCCTTATCTGTAAATTTCTTGATCAGGGTGTCCGTCTGCTTTCGGTAATCTTCAATGTTATCGCAGTTCCTCCGTATTCTCAAGAGCTGCCCCTTGGGTATATTGGCCTCGTGATACGCACACGTCAGCACCTCTCTCTTCCTGTTTGTGGTATTTCCGGTTTCAGCTGTCGGGCGGTGGAACGCACGCCTCACCACGCTGCCCCGCGGCTGTGAGCCGGTTACCTGAATACTGTTTTTTAGCTCCAGTTTATGGATTGTACTTCCGTGGTTTTTTTATATGGACTTTCCTAATAAAACTTTTACTTTTTATGGATTCACACTATGAAGTATTTTCTTTTCTCACTTCATATGGAAATCTGCCATTGGGGATAACATCACGCCGGAGCAGGATATAGCACCCCTGGACGGAGGATCACTTCCCGGTTCCGCCACCGCAGGACTGTCTGCATATGCCTTTTACGCCTGCAGGGGTTAGGCAGTCCGGTAAGTGTACGCACGAGTGGGGGTGTGGTGAAGGACGGAACATCTAAAGCTAAAGCCGTGACTACGCTTTCCCTTTCACCAGTGGGACACACCTTTGGGACTTTTTTTGTGGACTTTTCTCATTAATTCAATTACTGGTTTTATATATATATATTTTTTATTAACTCAATTACTGGTTTTTATATTTTTTGTTCTTTTGCTTTTTCACACACTTATGCATTGATTGCTTTTAATGTGATCGGTAACACACACAGGCCGGGGTTTAACCCATATTTAGATTTTGTTTTCAGGCCTCCACTTTTTATGTATTTCAACCATTGTTGATGCGGATCACCATAATTGCCTCCACGATTGTTTACATATCAGATTTGGTTTCCTAGCTGTGTATATATATATTTTTAAATATAGGGATCACCTTCAAGATACAGCCATTCATTTTCACAGTATATGGTATTTTTCACTTGCATTTTTGAGCACTTTGGATTTTTTCATTTTACTTCACAGGTGACTCATTCACATTCACTATTTTTATATGCACATCAACACTTTCTGATATTTTTGACACTTCTGTCTACTAATCAATTATTTGTATTTTTGAAAAAACATCTTCCATACACACATAGTTGGACAGCGCCAATTCCCCTGCCTAGAATAGCTTTAATATTTTTGGATCTCACTTCGGTGAGTTTCACTTTTAAGGGGGGCAGCAGTCCTTTCTTTCCATATTCCTAAGCGCGGAATTTTTGTTATTCATTTTCTGTCAGTTCAGGTGGACGGCCGTGTCTTGGTAGGTTTTCAGTTGTGCCATACTCTTTTCCGATGATGGATTGAACAGAGCTCCATGAGATGTTCAAAGCTTGTGATATTTTTTATAACCTAACCCTGCTTTAAACTTCTCCATGGGATCGTAGACCGTACTTAATCCATATAATACCCTTCAATATTATAATTAATGACAATAAAGAACACTAGACATACTTTTAATGGATTGAAATTGGCCACGGTCCTTTATTGTTGACAATAAATTATTTGACTTTTTTAAATCCAATTTCATAACACACATTACATTCTTGTCTTATCACCAAATATTTTCACACCAAACCAAAAAATATTATATAATTTACACACATCTTAAAGCGGAGGTACGGCCTTTTAATTTTTCTTTTTTAAAAGTCAGCAACTACAAACACTGTAGCTGCTGACTTTTTAATAAGGGCACTTACCTGTCCAGCGAGCCGGCGATGTCGGCCCCCCCGAGGCCGATCCGTCCACCGGCGCCGCCATCCTAACGAAGGGAAATAGGCAGTGGAGCCTTGTGGCTTCACTGCCCGTTTCCTACTGCGCATGCGCGAGTCGCGCGGTGCTTTGTGAATGGGTCCGCCTGTCTACTGGGACACACACATGTCCCAGAAGACATTGCGCCCCATCTCCCAGGAGACAACACGAAGGAGGACAAGAACCAAGGAGTAGGAAGTGGCAGATTAGGATGATCTGCCTAGCAACAGCCATTTCTGGTAAGTAAAAAAATTTTTTTCAAGTGTTTTTTAGTGTATTTAAAGGAGCATGTTTATGTATTTCTTTTTTTTTTTTTTTAGGGTGAACCTCCGCTTTAAATCCACATATGATAACTCAGCCATTACAGCTCGAGTTATAACTATTTTAACCAAAAACTGTCCCCTTTCATTTTGCAGAAAGGGACGATTGCCACTCAACAAGGACCGCGACAAGGGAGGGAGGGTGGGGAGCTTCTTCTTTTCCTGCTGAACGCCCACTGAAAACTGTTGCGCAGATTTTTTAACTTCAAATAACTTCTATTAGCTCGTTCCCTGGCAGTTGTGACCATGTGACCTCCTGAACCAATTACATTGCAACATTTAAAGACTGCATGCTGCTATGGGCTTTAAACTATATTTTATAACTGTCACGCTCCCATTGGTGTGCGAGGCAAATTAATTGCTCGCACATTTTTTAAAACTTTATCCCTGACCTGTCTGGTGTGTTCCTTGGCCTTCATGATGCTGTTTGATCCGTAAGGCTCTCTAAAAAACCTCTGAGGGCTTCACAGAACAGCTGTTTTTATACTGAGATTAAATTACACACGGGTGGACTATATTTACTGACTTCTGAAGGCAATTGGTTCCACTAGATTTTAGTTATGGGTATCAGAGCAAAGGGGGCTGAATAAAATGCATGCCACACTTTTCAGATATTTATTTGTAAAAAATTTGGAAAACCATTTATAATTTTCCTTCCACTTCACTTTGTTTTGGTCTATCACATAAAATCCCAATAAAATGCATAAGTTTTTTGATTGTAACATGACAAAATGTGGAAAATTTCAAAGGGTATGAAAACTTTTTCAAGGCACTGTATATTTCTAAAGGTGCTACTGACATGAAATTTTCACCACATGTCGATAACAACCCATGCAATCCATACATATAAAGAAACCAAAACAAATACGTTCATAAATTGTTATGTGCAATCAAGTGGAATGACACGGGAAAAAGTATTGAACATGCTAACTGAAATGTATTACAAAATCCTTTGTTGGCAATGACAGCTTCAAAATACCTCCTGTATGAAGAAACTAGTCACATGCATTGCTCAGGTGTGATTTTGACCCATTCTTCAACATAAACATTCTTCAAATCTAGGGCTGAGCTTTGATGTTTGGGTCGAACATAAGTTCAACTCGAACATCGGGCGTTCGCCAAAGGGAGAACATTATGGGGCGTTCGTGGCAAATTCACGCGCCGCGGAATGCCCCATAAACACCCAGAGATCCCAGTGCATTGCTGTATGATGATTGGCCAAAGCATGCAACTGACATGCATGTTTGGCCAATCGCAGCGACCTCTGCTAAGAGAGCCATAGTTGGCCAAAAGCAGGGTGCCTTTGGCCAATCATGGCTCAGGGGGACTAAGACCACGCCCCACACTATATAAGGCAGCTTACATGGCGGCCGTGTGTAGTGTTGTTGGTGTGGACAGAGAGATTAAGCAGGCAGGTTATTCAGTTAGTGGCAATGTATTTGATTTTATGTATATATATATATATATATATATATATATATATATATATATATATATATATATATATATATATACACACACATATACACAGTCAGTCTAGTGTGTGTGTGTGTGTATATGTATGTATGTGTGTATGTATATGTGTGTGTGTGTGTATATATATATATATATATATATATATATATATATATATATATATATATATATATATATATATATATATATATACTTCAGGCAGTGTACACTGTAATACAGTGTGTATAGTCTCTACTACACTTCTGGTGGTGTACACAGTATCTAATACAGTGTAGTGTGGTGTTGCAAAACAAAATATACATCATGTCTGGAAGGCCACCAAGGAGAGGCAGATGCTCACAGGCCACTAAAAGAGGGAAAGCAGCCTCTGTGTCTACAGTCAACAGTGCTCGTCGAGGACATGGTGCATCCTCTGCAGGTAACCGCGGGGCACGCCTATCCTTTTTTTCTGCTGCCGGCCGTGTTGTTGAGCCAGATCATGTAGAAGAGTTGGTGGAGTGGATAACAAAGCCGTCCTCATCCTCCTCATCCTCTGTCACCCAGGGTCAGAGTAGTTTGCCTTGCAACGCAGCTGCCAAAGCGGCCTTTTCCACTGGCTTCTTGTCCACAGTCACTCCTTCCGTAGCACCACCATCATGCACGGGGGGGAGTCCCCAGAATTATTTGACCACAGTGTCGGGTACGTGCTGCTGGAGGGTGCTCAGCGACTTGAAGGCTCTGATGTTGGTTCCCAGGTTGAGGAAGGGAGTAACGTGAGTCTAGAGAGAGGGGATGCCCAATTAGGACAAGAAACTGGCAGTCATGTTCCCCCAGATGCAGCATATTGCCAAGTTTGCTCCAGTGACGAGGAGGGAGGGATGATGAGGTCACTGACTGTACTTGGGTGCCATAGAGAAGAGAGGAGGAAGAGGAGGAGGAGGAGGCACAATTCCAATGAGGCATAATGTTCTCCAGGGGCCAGCTTAAGGCCAGAAAAGCAGCCGCTTGGGCACCACATGCTTGACCAGACATATGACGACCTGCCATGCAGTCCATTGGCAACAGCACTTGAAAGACCCACATCAAAGAAAAAGTCTGACTTCCCCTTGCTCCTCATCTGGGATCTCCAACCCAACTATACCTCCAGTCCTTTCAAAAACCTGCACTGAGAGGAATGAAGGTATAGCAATAGGTGTCCCAAGTACTTGCAGCCAATCTGCTAGCAGTACACCACCATCTGATTTTTAGCAGGCAAATTTCCCTACCCCAGTTGCTGAACCGTAAAAAGAAATTTGGTCTCAGCCATCCACATGCTCAGTGTCTAAATGCTAGCTTGGCCAAATTGCTAGCACTGCAACTGCTGCCTTTTCAGCTGGTAGACTCTGCCCCTTTTCATAAATTTGTGGAATGTGCTGTACCTAAGTGGCAGGTTCCAAAACGCTATTTCTTTTCACCGAAGGCCATGTGGAAGGCAATGTTTTGGCCTCGTTGGACAGGGCGGTCAGCAGAAAGGTGCATATTACTGCTGACTCATGGTCCAGCATGCATGGGCAGGGACATTACCTTTCCTTAATGGCACACTGGGTAACTCTGCTGGCAACTGTGAAGGATGCAGGACAGGGTTAAGTGTTGTTGGAGCTTGTTCCGCCACCACACCTCCAAAATGCTAGTGGTGATTCTGCCACAGCTCTCTCCTCCACCCCCTCCTCCTCTTCTTCCTCTATGGCCTCTTCTGCAGATTTGTCCTCTGAAGAAGCAGTGCTCCGTAAGTGTTCAAGGGGCTACGCAAGCAGTCAGGCTAAAAGATGCCATGCGGTGCCTAAATTGGTCTGCCAGGGGACAGGAGCCACACTGGGGCAGAGATTATGTCAGCTCTGCAGGGGCAGGCTCAGAGGTGGTTGACGCCACGCCAGCTTCAGCCAGGAATGGTTGTATGCGACAATGGCACCAACCTTCTCTCCGCCCTCCGACAGGGACACTTGACCCATGTTCCATGTTTGGCACACGTCCTGAATTTGGTAGTGCAGCAGTTCTTGAGCAGGTACCCAGGCTTACAGGATCTCCTGAGGCAGGCCAGAAAAGTCTGGTCATTTCCGCCTGTCATACAATGCCAGTGCTCGGCTGGCTGACTTTCAAAGGGAATGCAACCTGCCCACCAACCGCCTAATCTGTGACATGCCCACCGAGTGGAACTCAACGTTGGCAATGCTGCAGTGGCTTTACACACAATAGAGGGCCATCAATGTGTACCTGTGCGAGTATGGCACCAAGACAGGGTTTCTGAACTTACCATATTTATCAGCGTATAACACGCACTTTTTTCCCCTGAAAATAGGTGGCAAATCATGGGTGCGTGTGATACGCCGACAGCGTACCTCGGAGGGGGAGGAGCACCACCGGAATTCACCGAGCCGTCACACACACACACACAGTCCCGTCTCCGGCATTGGACCGGTGTTCTGTCTATCACAGGAGCTGGTCCAATGCCGATGGCGGAGGCAGGACTGTGTATGCGACTGCTGACTGAGAGCCGAGTAAACAGGAGACGACGGCTCGGTAATTTCCTGCATTGAGAGATGGTGAGGCTTAATCAGACAGCTGCATTGATGGGGGAGATGGGCACAGATCAGGCTGCACTGAAGCTGCAGATGGGCGCAGATCAGGCTGCACTGAAGCTGCAGATGGGCACAGATCAGGCTGCAATAAGGCTGCAGATGGGCACTAATCAGGCTGCATTGATGCTCACTGACCATTATTTTGCTTCAAAGTGGTTTATTTTTTGTGGTGTGTGTTATACGCCGATAAATACGGTATTTGTTTTGTTTTCTTTGTATGCATGGGTTACTGCGATGTGTTGAAAATTTCATGTCAATAGCACTTTTAGAAATATACTTGCCTAGAAAGATGTTCAATACTTATTTTATCCGCCCGCTGTATGTTTATATGTATGTATGTGTGTGTATGTATATCTATCTATCTATCTATCTATCTATCTATCTATCTATCTATCTATCTATCTATCTATCTATCTATCTATCTATCTGTCATAGTTTGTAGACTCTGTAACTTGCACACACAGTAAATAATATACATTGATTTAGGTTATTCTTATCAGAGAAATGTAGCAGAATACATTTTGGCCTAAATATATATTAAGAGAGATTATTTATTTGCCCAGTTTTCTAACAAACCAAGAAAATGTTTTTTTTTGTTTTTTTTATTGTGCAGTCTTTCTTTGCTTTAGATAGCAAGAAAAAAAATGAACACCTAATTGACATTTAATTTGGGTACAGTGTTTCATGTTTGAGTAATTGTCATTCAAAGTGTGATAGTGCTGAAAACTGAAAATTAGCTTGGGCAGAAAGTGGGTGAAAGTGTCTGGTCTTGAAGTGGTTAAAGTGGGGAAATCTAATAAGAGAAGATGGCCTAAAATATGTGAAGACCAATAAATCCTCTTTTGTATTGACTTTCTCATTGGAGTATAAAGAATTGTGAAAAAGAATTTACCAATATTACATGGTGACTGACAACTCCATGGGGTGTTACTAGGTGGCTGTAGGTTTTCTGGTAGGAAAGTCCGTATAATAGGTTCACTTCTCTCTCCAAGTCTTTCTAGAATTCAAGTGAAAACTGGAACTTGGCTGGATTTAATAGGTTCATTCAGATGTGGCATGAATTCATTCCATGATTGTCAGGTACACCAAAAAACTTTATTCAGATATTATTAATGAAACCTTCCGTGTCTGTCAGTTTCTGAATTGTAATATTATGAATGTGATTTATTTGATCACATGTTTGGCCCGGCGGCTGAGGAAGAAGAAGGGGGGGGGGGGGCGAATTTCCGAGGGACAGCGCCACGGCGTAGTCTCCTGGAAGTGGGGAAGGGCACCTGTCAAAAACGGGTACCTGTTAGTCCCCACCCCCTAAAGATGCCAAATGTGGCACCAGAGGAGGGGAGGAAGCATATAAGGTGGAAGTTCCATTTTTGGGTGGAACTCCGCTTTAAGTAAAATGAAAACGCAAACATTTTTTGTTTTAACCTCTTGGCATCCGCGCTATATTATTATTATTATTATACAGTATTTATATAGCGCCAACAGTTTACGTAGCGCTTTACAACTTGAGGGTAGACAGTACAAATACAATACAATTTGATACATTAGGAATCAGAGGGCCCTGCTCCTTAGAGCTTACAATCTAAGAGGGGAGGTCAAGAGATACAAGAGGTAATAACTGTGGGTGATGTGCTGATTGAGAAGATAAATGTACAGTTGTTAGGTGGGGGCCAGATAGGCTTCTCTGAAGAGATGAGTTTTCAGGGATCGTCTGAAAGTGGATAAAGTAGGAGAAAAACGGACGGATTGGGGTAGAGCATTCCAGAGGATGGGGGAGGCTCTGGAGAAGTCCTGAAGGCGAGCATGGGATGAGGTGACAAGGGAGTTTGAGAGCAGGAGGTCTTGGGAGGAGCGAAGAGAACGATTAGGTTGGTATTTTGTGACTAGGTTAGAGATGTAGCTAGGGGCTAAGTTGTGGATGGCTTTGTAAGTTATAGTTAGTATCTTGAATTTAATTCGGTGACTGAGTGGCAGCCAATGGAGGGATTGGCAGAGGGGTGTAGCAGACGCTGAGCGGTTTGTGTGGTGGATGAGCCTGGCCGCAGCGTTCATGATGGACTGAAGTGGGGATAGCCTATTTAGAGGTAAACCAATGAGGAGGGAGTTGCAGTAGTCAAGGCGGGAGATGACCAGGGAGTGGATTAGAAGCTTTGTGGTGTCAATGGTTAGGAAGGGGCGTATCTTGGAGATGTTGCGAAGACAGAGGCGGCAAGCTTTGGATAGTGATAGAATGTGGGGTCGAAAGGTTAGTTCAGAGTCCAGGATTACACCTAGGACCTTGGCGTGGGGAGATGGGTTGATAGTTGAGCCGTTGATCTTGACAGGGAGATCAGGGGAAGTGGCACCTGAGGGAGGAAATATCATGAGCTCGGTTTTGGATAGGTTGAGTTTGAGAAAGTGATGTGACATCCAGGCTGATATGTCTGCTAATAAGTTGGTAATGCGTGAGGAGACAGATGGAGAGAGCTGGGGGGTGGAGAGATAGATTTGGGTGTCATCAGCGTAGAGATGATATTTAAAGCCGTGGGAGGCAATCAACTGACCCAAGGAGGTGGTGTAGATTGAAAAAAGGAGAGGTCCGAGAACAGAACCTTGGGGGACCCCAACGGAAAAAGGAAGAGGAGAGGAGGAAGTAGAGTTGTAAGTGACACTGAAGGAGCGGTGGGATAGGTAGGATGAGAACCAGCGAAGAGTGCAGTCACGGAGACCAAAGGAGTGGAGTTTTTTGAGGAGGAGTGGGTGGTCCACTGTGTCAAAGGCAGCAGAGAGATCCAGGAGAAGTAGTACAGAATAGTGTCCATTGGCTTTAGCCATTAGTAGGTCATTTGAGAGTTTAAGGAGAGCAGTTTCCGTGGAGTGTTGAGGGCGAAAACCGGACTGAAGGGGATCAAGAAGTTTATTCATGGTCAGATGGTCACTTAATCGGTTGTAGACCAGTCTTTCAAGAAGTTTGGAGGAGAAGGAGAGTAAGGAGATGGGACGTAAGTTGTTGAGATTGGTGGGATCCAGTGAGGGCTTTTTTAGTATGGGGGTGACTAGCGCATGTTTTAGAGAGTTTGGGAAGATGCCACAAGAGAGGGAGAGGTTGAAAATGTGAGTTAGAGAGCGTAGAATCGAGTCAGAGGGTGAGCGTAGCATTTGCGAGGGAACAGGATCCAGGGGGCAAGTGGTTAGATGAGTGCTAGATAAAAGTTTAGCAACCTCAGTAGTAGTAGCAGGGTTGAATGAGGGAAGTAATGACTGTATCTGTGGACATGGGGTGTTGCATGGGGGAGGTTTTTGCGCATTGGCGATCTCCTCATGAATTGTATCAATCTTAGTTTTGAAGTGATTGGCAATCTCCTGGGCGGTGATTGAGTTGGTGGGTGGAGGCAGTGGAGGACAGAGTAGAGTATTGAAGGTAGAGAAGAGTTGACGTGGACTGGATGAGAAGGTGTTGATGAGTGTGATAAAGTAGGTCTGTTTGGCAGTGTGAAGGCAGGAGTAGTATTTTAGGAGGGCAGATTTATATTGTGTGAAGTCTTCCTGGGTCTTAGTCTTATGCCACAGGCGCTCAAGAGCGCGGCTACGTTTTCTGAGACTTCTGGTGTCATCTGTTTGCCAGGGTTGTAGCAGTCGGGGCCTAATTCTGCGTGTAGTGAGGGGGGCCAGCTTGTCTAGGGAGGAGGACAGTGAGCTGTTGTAAATGAAAGTAGCTAGGTTGGGGCAGGACAGGGGGGAGATTTTGTCATAGAGGTGATCAGTAGCAGAGTAGAGAAGAGAAGGGTTGAGGTGGTGAAGGTTTCTGCGTGTAACTGTTGGGCGGTTGGAGGGAGAAGAGGTGGAAGACAAGGAGAGAGCAAAACTAATAAGGTGGTGATCAGAGAGTGGGAATGGATTGTTAGAAAGGTTGCACGGAGTGCACAGATAGGAGAAGGCAAGGTCAAGGGTGTTGCCGTTGGAGTGGGTAGGAGCCTGTATCCATTGCTTCAGGTCAAGCGATGAGGTTAGACTGAGAAGTTTAGAAGTAATAGTAGTGTTAGTGTTGACAGGGATGTTGAAGTCCCCAAGAATAATTGTGGGGATTTCAGAAGAGAGAAAGTAGGGTAGCCAGGCAGAGAAGTCATCAAGAAAGGCTGATACCGGTCCAGGGGGCCGGTAGATGACAGCAATTCTTAGAGAAATGGGAGAGAAAAGACGAATGCAATGTGCCTCAAAAGAGGAGAGTGTCAGAGAGGGAGGTGGGTGAAGAACCTGATAGGTGCTGCATGGGGCTAGAAGGATTCCCACTCCACCTCCCTTCCGTCCACTTGGTCTGGGGGAGTGAGTCCAGAGAAGGCCCCCATGGGAGATGGAAGCAGGAGAAGTAGTATCCGATTCATGAAGCCAGGTTTCAGTAATGGCAAGAAGGTTAAAGGAATTTGTGATGAAGAGGTCGTGGAGGGCGGCGAGTTTGTTGCAGACAGAACGTGCATTCCACAGGGCACAGGAAAAGGGGGGGCTGGTTTTGGAAAGAGGAATATGGACCAAGTTCTGTGGGTTGCGGCTCCTGCCAGAGGGTGTAGGGGGATGGGAGCGTTGGGCAAAGACAGATGATGGTGGCCCAGGGTTTGGGGATATGTCACCAGAGATTAGGAGAAGCAGGAGGGTGAGGGAGGTAATGTGGGACTGTGATTTATGTGAAGGGGCATGTCTCAGAGTACTGGAGGTTTTATCAGTGTATGGATGTAGAATGAGCGAGAGTTGGTAAGAGCAGTAGTAGGGGGAAGACAGAAGGCAGGGTGATATGTATAAGCAGGTGGGTGGAGAGGGGGGGTGAAGGTAAGAGAGTTTGAGGAGAGAGGACAGGAGTGTCAGGAGCAGTGGTAGAGAGTGCATGTTACAGAGTGGAAGGAGAGCTTAATAGAGAGACAGGTCACCTGCAGTCTGTTAGCTGCTTTCCAGTGCAGATTGCTGTATTTGTTTGCTTCGTGCAATCGCTGAAGTGCAGAGAATGAAGTGCATATCACTTGTAGAAAGAATCACTTAGAGATAGAAGCCATTGCAATGTGCTAGCCCCTTAAGGATGCTCAAATATATACTGTTATAAGGGTGGGGTTGAAGTTCGTTAATTAATCATGAGTGACTATAAGAGTGCCTAGCAATCAAAGTGAACTTTTTGCTTCAAAAGTCAGAATAGCAAGAGGCCAAGACAAGATCAACACATAAAACTTAGGTAAGACAGTCCAGAAAAACAAATAATGTCATGGTTGTTCGCACAGGGCAACAGATAGAGAAGGCCACATACCAGAGAGACACACACACACAGACAGCAAGCAGATCCCAATTGCAGTTAACGGTGGAAGATGTGGATGAGCTGACACATACCAGAGAGACACACACACACAGACAGCAAGCAGATCCCAATTGCAGTTAACGGTGGAAGATGTGGATGAGCTGACACATACCAGAGAGACACACACACACAGACAGCAAGCAGATCCCAATTGCAGTTAACGGTGGAAGATGTGGATGAGCTGACACATACCAGAGAGACACACACACACAGACAGCAAGCAGATCCCAATTGCAGTTAACGGTGGAAGATGTGGATGAGCTGACACATACCAGAGAGACACACACACACAGACAGCAAGCAGATCCCAATTGCAGTTAACGGTGGAAGATGTGGATGAGCTGACACATACCAGAGAGACACACACACACAGACAGCAAGCAGATCCCAATTGCAGTTAACGGTGGAAGATGTGGATGAGCTGACACATACCAGAGAGACACACACACACAGACAGCAAGCAGATCCCAATTGCAGTTAACGGTGGAAGATGTGGATGAGCTGACACATACCAGAGAGACACACACACACAGACAGCAAGCAGATCCCAATTGCAGTTAACGGTGGAAGATGTGGATGAGCTGACACATACCAGAGAGACACACACACACAGACAGCAAGCAGATCCCAATTGCAGTTAACGGTGGAAGATGTGGATGAGCTGACACATACCTGTAAAGAGACAGAAGTAATGATCAGGTGAGGCAGAACCCAGTGCAGAGAATGAAGTGCATATCACTTGTAGAAAGAATCACTTAGAGATAGAAGCCATTGCAATGTGCTACCCCAGCCGAATGACGGCCACAGCGCGGAACTGAATTTCCGGGAGGCCGAAATATGACGACCCCCCCTGTACGTGCGCCCCCTGCGCTGTGATCACCGAGTCACTGAGACTTGGATGATCACAGATCCATTTAAGGGGCCGGTCCCGGCTCCTTACCATGTGATCAGCTGTCAGCCAATGACAGCTGATCACATAACGTAAACAAAAGCTCGGTAAACGTTTTTTTTTTCTCCTCACGCTGACAGCATGAGGAGAAAAAAAAGGCGATCACTGGCTTATCTGCAAGGGACATCGGTCCTGAAGAGGAAGAGGCAATTATGCCTCATCTGTGCCCACCAGTACCCCCTGTCAGTGCCACCTGCCAGTGCCCATGAGTGCCACCTATCAATGCCCATGAGTGCCACCTATCAATGCCCACCAGTGGTGCCAATCAGTGCCACCTAGCAGTGCTACCTATCAGTGTAACGATCAGTGCCCATCACTGCCACCCATCAGTGCCCATCAGTGCTGCCTCATCAGCGTACATCAATGAAGGAGAAAAATTACCTGTTTGCAAAATTTTATAACACAATATATAAAAAAAATACATTTTTTTTTAAATCTGTCTTTTTTACATTTTTTTTAACAAAAAATAAAAACCGCAGAGGTGACCAAATACCACCAAAAGAAAGCTCTATTTGTGGGGAAAAAATGATAAAAATTTAATTTGGGTACAGAGTTGTATGACCGCGCAATTGTCATTCAAAATGCGTCAGTGCTGAAAGCTGAAAATTGGTCTGGATAGGAGGGGGGGTTTAAGTGCCCAGTAAGCAAGTGGTTAAACAAATTAAATTAAATAGAGGAGGAGGTGAAAGAGAGGGTGGTAAGGGGTGGTAAGCCAGAGATGGCTTATCCGGAGACTGCAAAATGAATCCCCACCCACACTCTCTCCTAGGTGCAGTGCTTGGATACTAAGGGCGATGGGCGGAGTTTTCCAGCTACAATGAAAAGGGGGGGCAGAGCGTTGGGGGTGGGGGAGGGGCAAGCATGTCCTGATTGAGCAAATGGAGTGCATGTCTGGCATCCGATTGGCACCTAACTTCCACCCCATTAGCGCCTAATTTCTCCCTACAGCACCCTTATCATGCTTCTCTCACTGTAGCCGACAAACCCTACCCACCACCTCTAGAACCGGAGCACAGCCCCTATAATTGAATATGAGTGGAGATTCCTTGCCTCGTCCCGATTTTGCTAAAAGTCTTTTGAGGCGGTGAGAGGCGCTAGAGTCGCACGTTAGGCGCTGTTAGGGCACAAGGCAGGCGCTAATGGGGCAAACGGAGGGAGCAAATTAGGCGTTAATGTGGCGCTTTTGCCTCTGGTAACCCCACACACCTGTAGGAGCAGAGCACTGCCCCCAGGACAGAATATGGGCAGAATATGTGTATTGTGTACCTGTGTATTGTCTTGTTGTGTACCTGTGTATTGTCTTGAGTATTAGTGCCAGGAAGCTAGCTGTTAGGTAATTTGGACAGGGTAAAATTCCCCAATCCTCACTAAATTTAATAGGTACGATGCCCGGCGGGTGTGGAGAGGCGGCTCTTTGTACATCTTGCCGCATGTATGCGTTCCTTGATCATCCGATCGAGGGCGAATACTGCTGTGCAAAATGTAAGCACATTGTTTCCCTGGAAGCCCAGGTTCTGAATCTAGGGAAGCAACTGTCAGCACTGAGAAGTCCCTCCATACTAAAGGTGAGCCAGGAACGTACATGGCAGGTGCCGGCAGGGGCCAGCGCAGAGGCGGGTGGAGACAAAGAGGTGCAGGCACTAGCAAAGAGTAGATGGGTGACAGTCAGGAGGGGTAGAGGGGGAAGTGCCAGAGAGGCCGTTCCAGGACTGGAGCATCCCAATAAGTACGCTCCATTGAGTGACATTGGTGAAACCAGTCAGGGACCAGCACTGCTGGAGATGAGGGACTCTCCTAGCTGCCAGGGGAAGAACTCCTCCAGTGAGAGTGGGGGGGCAGCAAAGGGAAAGGAAAGACAGATTCTGGTGGTAGGGGACTCAATTCTTAGAAGGACAGAGAGGGCAATCTGTAACCAAGACCTGAAGCGCCGAACAGTATGTTGTCTACCGGGCGCTCGGGTTCGGCACATCACGGATCTTGTGGACAGATTACTGGGAGGGGCTGGGGAAGACCCGGCTGTCATGGTGCATGTTGGCACCAATGACAAAGTCAGAGGCAGATGGAGTGTCCTAAAGAACGATTTTAGGGACTTAGGAGCTAAATTGAGGAAAAGGACCTCCAAGGTAGTGTTCTCAGGAATACTACCGGTACATCGAGCCACACCAGAAAGGCAGAGGGAGATTAGGGAAGTAAACAAGTGGCTGAAGAGCTGGTGTAGTAAGGAGGGGTTTGGGTTCCTGGAGGACTGGGCCGACTTCTCAGTCGGTAACCGGTACTATAGAAGGGACGGACTGCACCTAAATGAGGAGGGTGCAGATCTGCTGGGAATGAAGATGGCCAAAAAGTTAGAGGGGTTTTTAAACTAGGCGATGGGGGGGAGGGTCCATAGACAGTGATAGCCAGCGCGGAAGATATTCCAGAGGGTAGTATTGGGGGCATTAGTGGTAGGTTAACCAAAGCACAAAAACACAAGGTGAGTATAGTAGCAAGTCCTAGTTGCAATCTTGAAACACCCAATACGAGGACAATATGCGACCAGTCTAAACTATGTGGCATGTTCACCAATGCCAGGAGCATGGCGGACAAGATGGGTGAACTAGAGATACGGTTGTACAAGGAGGATTTGGATTTTGTGGGAATTTCAGAGACCTGGTTCAACAGCTCTCATGATTGGCTGGCAAACATTCAAGGGTATACCCTATACCGCAAGGATAGAGAAGGTAAAAAAGGGGGAGGGGTATGCCTATATATCAAGAATAATGTACAAGTGAGTGTGAGAGATGACATCACTGAGGGGGCTAGGGAGGAGGTGGAATCTTTATGGGTAGAGCTCCAAAGGGATGAAGCTAAGGGGAAAATAATACTGGGAGTATGCTATAGGCCCCCAAACCTGAGGGAGGAAGTGGAGACGGATCTCCTATCACAAATTGGATTAGCAGCAAGGATGGGAAGTGTTATCATAATGGGGGATTTTAATTATCCAGACATAGACTGGGCGGAGGGAACCGCGCATTCATTTAAGGCTCGCCAGTTCCTTAGTGTTTTGCAGGACAATTTTATGGGTCAGATGGTAGACGCACCAACTAGAAATAAAACATTACTAGATCTACTGATTACCAATAATACAGACCTGATAACAGATGTGGTAATACGGGGCAATTTAGGTAACAGCGATCACAGGTCAATTAGTTTCAGTATAAATCACACAAATAGGAAACATGAAGGGAACACAAAGACACTGAATTTCAAAAGAGCCAACTTCCCTAAACTACAAACCTTGCTAAAAGGCATAAATTGGGATAAAATATTAGGAACAAAGAATACGGAGGAGAGATGGGTTTGCTTTAAGAGCATATTAAATAAGGGCATTAGCCAATGTATCCCATTGGGTAATAAATTTAAAAGAGCGAACAAACATCCTGGATGGCTTAACTCCGATGTAAAAATGCATATAAAAGCAAAGGAGAAGGCCTTCAAAAAATACAAGGTTGAGGGATCATCCTCAGCATTCAGTATTTATAAAGAATGCAATAAGAAATGTAAGGGTGCAATTAGGATGGCTAAGATAGAACATGAAAGACACATAGCGGAGGAGAGCAAAAGAAATCCCAAGAAATTCTTTAAGTATGTAAACAGTAAAAAAGGGAGGACAGACCATATTGGCCCCATAAAGAATGAGGAAGGACATCTGGTTACAAAGGATGGGGAGATGGCAAAGGTATTGAATTTATTCTTCTCCTCAGTCTTCACAAGTGAATCGGGGGGCTTCAGTAACCAAAACTGCAGTGTTTATCCTCATGACACATCACAGGAAGCACCTCCATGGTTAACAGAGGACGGAATTAAAATTAGACTTGAGAAACTTAACATTAATAAATCACCGGGACCAGATGGCTTGCATCCGAGGGTACTTAGGGAACTCAGTCAGGTGATTGCCAGACCGTTGTTCCTAATATTTACAGACAGTCTATTGACTGGAATGGTACCAGCTGATTGGAGAAAAGCCAATGTAGCACCAATATTTAAAAAGGGCCCAAAAAACATCCCTGGGAATTACAGACCAGTTAGCCTAACATCAATAGTATGTAAACTCTTGGAGGGGATGATAAGGGACTATATACAAGATTTTAGTAATAAGAATGATTTCATTAGCAGTAATCAGCATGGATTCATGAAGAATCGTTCTTGCCAAAGCAATCTATTAACCTTCTATGAGGAGGTGAGTTGCCATCTAGATAAAGGAAGGCCCGTAGACGTGGTGTATCTGGATTTTGCAAAAGCATTTGACACAGTTCTCCATAAACGTTTACTATACAAAATAAGGTGCGTTGGCATGGACCATAGGGTGAGTACATGGATTGAAAACTGGCTACAAGGGCGTGTTCAGAGGGTGGTGATAAATGGGGAGTACTCAGAATGGTCAGGGGTGGGTAGTGGGGTTCCCCAGGGTTCTGTGCTGGGACCAATCCTATTTAATTTGTTCATAAACGACCTGGAGGATGGGATAAACCGTTCCATCTCTGTATTTGCAGACGATACTAAGCTAAGCAGGGCAATAACTTCTCTGCAGGATGTGGAAATCTTGCAAAAAGACCTGAACAAATTAATGGGGTGGGCGACTACATGGCAAATGAGGTTCAATGTAGAAAAATGTAAAATAATGCATTTGGGTGGCAAAAATATGAATGCAATCTATACACTGGGGGGAGAACCTCTGGGGGAATCTAGGATGGAAAAGGACCTGGGGGTCCTAGTGGATGATAGGCTCAGCAATGGCATGCAATGCCAAGCTGCTGCTAATAAAGCAAACAGAATATTGGCATGCATTAAAAGGGGGATCAACTCCAGAGATAAAACGATAATTCTCCCGCTCTACAAGACTCTGGTCCGGCCGCACCTGGAGTATGCTGTCCAGTTCTGGGCACCAGTCCTCAGGAGGGACGTACTGGAAATGGAGCGAGTACAAAGAAGGGCAACAAAGCTAATAAAGGGTCTGGAGGATCTTAGTTATGAGGAAAGGTTGCAAGCACTGAACTTATTCTCTCTGGAGAAGAGACGCTTGAGAGGGGATATGATTTCAATTTACAAATACTGTACTGGTGACCCCACAATAGGGATAAAACTTTTTCGCAGAAGAGAGTTTAATAAGACTCGTGGCCACTCATTACAATTAGAAGAAAAGAGGTTTAACCTTAAACTACGTAGAGGGTTCTTTACTGTAAGAACGGTAAGGATGTGGAATTCCCTTCCACAGGCGGTGGTCTCAGCGGGGAGCATTGATAGCTTCAAGAAACTATTAGATAATCACCTGAATGACCGCAATATACAGGGATATGTAATGTAATACTGACACATTATCACACACATAGGTTGGACTTGATGGACTTGTG
This sequence comes from Lithobates septentrionalis, assembly GCA_037952835.1. Taxonomy (NCBI): domain Eukaryota; kingdom Metazoa; phylum Chordata; class Amphibia; order Anura; family Ranidae; genus Lithobates; species Lithobates septentrionalis. Next base: position 234,182 of record JBBDGP010001594.1, read on the forward strand.
TCTTTTTTCAACCTCACCTACTATGTAACTATGTAACTATATGCATTCTGCCTTGCCACTTCCCGATTCGCCAGTGGTGTGATGAGCGGGTACAAATCAGGTGCTGGTGGGCGGGTGGAATATAGTATAGGTTAGGGGAAGAGGATGTGTGTCACGTGACTATTAAAACCCCCACAGAGCTGAGCTTGTCATACAGTGTACAGTTCTTTTAAGGGGAATAATTTGGGAGATTATGAAAATAGATTGGAGATGTAGGATATACACCTTTTTATATTGTTTGTTTGTGTTTTTTTTTCTTCCTCTTTGTGCGGCGAGTTTTATCATGCTTATACAAATTTATTTGTAAACAATTTACAGTAAATAAAAAAGATTTACAACAAAAAAAAATTGCATTAAAATGTAAGGATGGAGCAGCCATTGGGACCAGCGCCCCCAAGTGACAATGCGCTCCTTTGTGCCCCCTTAAAATGCACCCAACACATTTAACCACTTTAACCCTGGAAGGTTTTACACTGTACCTAAATAAAATCAATGTCCTTGTTTTCCCACAAATGGAGCTTTCTTTCGGTGGTGTTTGATCACCTCTGCGGTTTTTGCTTTTTTTATATAAACAAAAAAAGACTGACAATTTTGAAAAAAAAAAACCAATATTTTTTACTTTCTGCTATAAAACATATCCAATAAAAAAAAGTAAAAAATCAATCACATTTCTTCATCAATTTAGGCCAATATGTATTCTGCTACATTATTTTTTTGTAAAAAAAGGCATTTTTATATATTTATTTTTACTAGTAATGGCGGCGATCAGCAAATTTTTTTTTTTTTTTTAAGCGGGACTGTGACATTGCGGCAGACAAATCTGACACTTTTTTGGGAACCAGTGACATTACAGTGCTAAAAAATATGCATCAAAGAGTTAAAGGAGTTGTAAAGGCAGAAGGTTTTTTATCTTAATGCATTAAGATAAGAAACCCTCTGTGTGCAGCAGCCTCCCCAGCACCCCCTAATTACCTACCTGAGACCCATCTCTCTCCAGCGATGTCAAGGAGTGTCTTAGCTATCCCGATTGGCTGAGACTCAGCAGCGGCGCCATTGGCTCCCGTGGCTGTCAATCAAAGTCAGTTAGCCAATCGGGGGAGAGAGGGGGCGGAGCCGGGGCTCCGTGTCTAAATGGACACACGCCGCTGTGACTTGGCTCGGGTGCCCCCATAGCAAGCTGCTTGCTGTGGGGGCACTCGACAGGAGGGAGGGGCCAGGAGCAGCAAAGAGGGACCCGAGAAGAGGAGGACCTGGGCTGCTCTGTGCAAAACCAACTGCACAGAGTATAACATGTTTGTCATTTATTTTTTTTAAACTAGAATTTACAATCACTTTAAGTGTGTCCCTAGGGCAGTGAAGGCAAACCTTGGCACCTCAGATATTTTAGAACTACATTTCCCATTATGCTCTTGCACTCTGCAGTGTGGTTGAGCATCATGGGAAATGTAGTTCCAAAACATCTGGGGTGCCAAGGTTCACCATCTCTGCCCTAGGGGGTGCTTACTAACTGTGTGGGGGAGGCCACAAAAGCGTATGCCTGTCATTTGGATGGTTTGGTGCATTGCCAGCCTATTTTTTTAATGAGCTGCCTTAACCACTTGCCTACTGGGCACTTTCACCCCCTTCATTCCCAGGCCAATTTTCAACTTTCAGCGCTGTCACACTTTGACAATTGCCCGGTCATGCAGCACTGTACCCATGTGAACGTTTTATATATTTTTTCACACAAGTAGAGCTTTCTTTTGGTGGTATTTAATCACCACTGGGGTTTTTATTTTATTTTGTTTTTTGTTTTTTTGCTAAACAAACGAGAAAAGACCACTGTTATATACGTCCTAACTTTGAAGAGGAATATCATTGTTATGGCAGCAGCTAGCTATCCTCTTCTTCGGCCCGGCGGTCCGCTTTCCGATAAGAGTGGTCTCTGCAGCGGATTCGGTGCAAGATCACTTTTATCGGCGGCGGGAGAGGGGGGCCCCCCTCCCGCCGCGCTTCAGTGCCCTCCGCCGCTTACCGGAGCCGTTGGCAGCGGCGGAGGCGATCGGATCTTCACCCTTGCTGGGCATGGAGATGAGTGAGGGGAAGATGGCCCCCCACCCGTCTCCATAACATTGCAGGGCGGAAGCAACGTCAAAACGTCACTTTGCCCATAGCTCTTAAAGGGCAATTAAAAAAAAAAAAAATTTATTGACAAATGTATTTATTTTTTTATAGCATTATAGTGTAAATATGAGATCTGAGGTCTTTTTGACCCCAGATCTCATATTTAAGAGGTCCTGTCATGCATTTTTTCTATTACAAGGGATGTTTACATTCCTTGTAATAGGAATAAAAGTGACACAATTTAAAAAAAAAAAAAAACTGTGTAAAAAAATAAAAGGTAAAATAAATAAGAAAATAAAATTTTTTAACGTGCCCCGTCCCACCAAGCTCACGTGCAGAAGCGAACGCATACATGAGTAGCGCCTGCATATGAAACCAGTCTTCAAACCACACGTGAGGTATTGCCGTGATCGTTAGAGCGAGAGCAATAATTCTAGCCCTAGACCTCCTCTGTAACTTAAAAAATGCAACCTGTAGAATTTTTTAAACATCGCCTATGGAGATTTTTAAGGGTAAAAGTTTGTCGCCATTCCACGAGCGGGCGCAATTTTTCCACGAGCGGGCGCAAAAAAAATTGGGCTAACTTTACTGTTGTCTTATTTTTTAATTCAAAAAAGTGTTTTTTTTTTCCTAAAAAAGTGCGCTTGTAAGATCGCTGCACAAATAAGGCGTGACAGAAGTATTGCAACGACCGCCATCTTATTCTCTAGGGTGTTAGGGAAAAAAATATATGTTTTGGGGTTCTAAGTAATTTTCTAGCAAAAAAAACTGTTTTTAACTTGTAAACAACACATCTAAAAAAAGAGGCTCGGTCCTTAAGTGGTTAACGTGAAAAAAAAAAAAAAAACGCACGTTAATCCATGTGCACCAAAGTATTGGAACAGGAACCCCGAGGTTTGACTGACCCCCAACTCTGTTCCTTGCAGAGGTCACTTTTATGTTCGCAACAGAGGTACTTAAAGATTGATTGGGCTGGTGAGAGATAAAAATGCATGTTGTACTCCTACACAATGTGATTGGGCTGCTGTGAAAAATGCACGCTCGCCTTTTCTCCGGTTTTTCCTGATCAGCTTAGCAGTTTACATAAAACAATTTGTTGCAACAAGCGGCTCTGCCGTGTAATACAACTTCCATTATGCATTGTGATACATCACCACCTAGTGGAAACTATTGAGCCCTGAGCTCAAGCTTTACTTTGTAACAAGAATTGCTAGTAGTTATTCTTCACCCAGCGCCAAACATCATGTAGAGATCAATTGTATGCATAGCCCAGGCTAAGAGACTTTTCTAGTTTTGTCATATGTTCACATGTTCCATGTGTGAGCCTATGTACTAACCTGCCAAAATAGTAAAGATTGATTGCCTAGCACAGCCAGGTCCACTCACGTCTTCTAGCAGGACCTTGGCAGAGTTGTGGTCTTTCTCTACAGCTTTAGTTGACATCCTCACAAAATGACAACTTCGCACAATGTTAAAGTGGAACTCCGGCTAAAACATTTTTCTCTAGTTTTGGATACAGCAGGATGCATTAGGACCTGTTTGATTGGTACTGTTCTTTGCCTTTTGGAAGGTTTCCATTTGCTTCTTGTCCCGGTAACCATTGTTGCTTCATTATTAAAAAATGAAAGCTTGCAGAGGAACATTGCCACATTTCAGTCTGCAACGTTTGTCTGTGAAGCCATAATAGTGTAAATAATAGTGTAACTGTCAGATACAGTTATTAAAAATAATAAGGGGTTAATGTATGCATGTGTTTGGGGGGCAGTAAAACCATGCAGTTGACACACATTTTTACCACCCAGAACTGCTCCCCTTTAGCTGAAAGGCAGTGGCTGGATTTGCACATGTGCCATGGCTGGTAATGCTTAGCTTCATGGCCTTGGTAGGACTTCTATGTCCTTTTCCAGTAGTGCATGGTGTATTGAATGCATTGCAGCATAGTGGTGTCACTGGTGTGACATTTAGACTAGGTTCAAACTTGTGTGGGTGGTTGCAAGTGTAGGAATCGCACCTTTTGCAGTACCCGCAACCAACTGCAGTCAAAACGCGCTGCTGTTTTACAGACACACACGGGGCTTCCATTCATTCCTAATGACACCCCCCATGTAATGGTTTTGCACAGAGCAGCCCCAATCCTACTGTTCTGAGGTCCTCCGCCAGCGCTCCTGGCTCTTCCTCTTTGGTGAGTGTCTCCATAGCAAGCCACTTCCTATGGGGGCACTCGTGCGGGCTCGCTCCTGAGCCACCTAATCTTCATCCATTGACACAGACAGGGCAGCTTGGTCCTGCCCCTGGCTCCCTCGTCACAGAATTTGATTGCTATACCCCTGTACAGTGAGAAGGAACAGAGCTGGGAGAGCCACTAAAATCATGCACATCGCTGGATTGGGATCGGGCTCAGGTGGGGATGACATGTGGAGCACAGAAAGTTTTTTTACCTAAATGCATACAATGCATCAAGATAAAAAAAAAACTAAAGGGATTCTAATTTTATGCATTAAGGTAAAAAAAACCTTCTGTGTGCAGCAGCCCTCCTCAACCCCCCTTATATTTACCTGAGCCCGATCTTCCTCCAGCGATGTGTATGATTGCCTCGGCCGTCTGGGACTTTCCCTCCTGATTGGCTGAGACACAGCAGCGGCTCCATTGGCTCCCAAAGTCAGCTAGCCAATCAGGAGAGAGAGGGGGTGGTGCCGAACCGAGGCTCCGTGTCTGAAGGGACACAGAACTGTGGCTCGGCTCAGGTGCCCCATAGCAAGCTGCTTACTGTGGGGGCACTCGACAGGAGGGAGGGGCCAAGAGAGCCAGCGAGAAACCCAAGAAGAGGAGGATCCGTGCTGCTCTGTGCAAGTCCACTGCACAGAGCAGGCAAGTATAACATGTTTGTGATTTTTTTAAAAGCGTAACTCTACTTTTGTTGAGAAAAAAACATTCCCCTCTGGGTGATATATGTACATTGCAAGGATTATAACAACCTCTGTTGCAGATTCCTACCTTTTTGTTATTCTGAAGAAATCCATGTGAGTTTGTCTATGCCTCTGTACTGAGTGGGTTTAATGGGAGTGGTTTCATAATTAACTGTCAGGTGCTCAGCTGCAGGGCACTAATGAGGAAATCTGCTGGGCCTGCATCCCTTTAGACGTACTGCTATTGAAAGTATCTCTCAGAAAATGACATTTTTGTTGCAGGGGATGCCTGAAATCTGACTTGTATCTTAGGCAGACTTCTGGAAAAATTGGTGAGCCAATCACACAAACAGGAAATTATGTTTCTGGGGGGGGTGGTCAGTACACATTCTGTAGGTAACTCTCCAGGTAGCCATATTGCAATGCATTCTCAGAAAATTACAGTGGCTGCAGAATGAAAAGGAAAGCTAATTTTTAATAATATTCAATTACAATATGATTAGTGTCGCAATTGTATGTCCTTTATTATTTTTTTATTATTTGCTATTTTTTTCCCCACGAAAGCTGCAAAGTTTTAAAGAAAAAAAAAAAAAGAGCCTTTGATATCACTTTAAGGCTTTACAATCATGATCTGCTCTCTTTAAGCAAATCTGTTCTCAGTTTAACTTGAACTAATGCAGGTCCTGTGCAGGAGGCACCACAGGGTACTTCTAGCTTGAAAACACCAACCATCTCCCTGATCTTCTGCAGACTCCCATGTAAAACCTGATAAAAAAATGATAAAAAAAATTATAGGGTTTGTCAGGATGCTTGCCCTACCTCCAACAATGCTGTTCTGGGTGCCTAAGCAGCTGATCATCAGGCCCCAGCAATTTCATGTGGTGGGTGTGCTTAGCAACATGCAAATATTGACTTTTAAAAAGTCGGTATTTGCATAGGATTTTTAGGATTTTTAAGGAGCTCTGCTGGTGTATCAGGGAGGTGGGCTGTGCTGGGGGGGGGGGCTAAGAACAGAACTGCTGTGCTGCAGCAACATTCATTTGAGGCTAGAGGAGAAAAAGTTTACTTTAATATCTTCTGTTCTGATATTTTAATCGCCCTTTTTAAATATTCATTCATTACTCTTATTAAAAATGAATTTACATAATCCGGTTTATAGAATTTATGAAGTTTATGTTTAGTGACCCGTTAGACTCGAGAGGAATTGCGACAGAGTCTGCCATCTCTGACGCCCTGGCAGCGGTCCAGACCCTAATGTATATTTCCATTTTTGCAGTCAAATGTAAGAAAACCCAGTTTGCTATGTGTTCCCATTTATAAAGCATGCCGGTCTGAAGGTCTCAGGAGAAGAACTTAGGGCTAGTTTACACTTGCTTCAAAACATGGCTTCTGACACGCTTTGTTAAAGCTCTCTGAACGCCAGTCAAAGCTCCTGTCACTAAATAAAATGGTTAGCTTACAGTCCCGTTTACACCTTGCTTTTGCTTGGTGCTTCGGTGGGGCACGATGAGGCTTTGGTGGAGCTTCGATGAGCCTTTGGTGGAGCTTTGATGAGCCTTTGGTGGAGCTTTGATGAGCCTTTGGTGGAGCTTTGATGAGCCTTTGGTGGAGCTTTGATGAGCCTTTGGTAGAGCTTTGATGAGCCTTTGGTGGAGCTTTGATGAGCCTTTGGTGGAGCTTTGATGAGCCTTTGGTGGAACTTTCATGAGCCTTTGGTGGAGCTTTGGTGGAGCTTTGATGAGGCTTTGGTGGAGCTTTGATGAGGCTTTGGTGGAGCTTTGATGAGGCTTTGGTGGAGCTTTGATGAGCCTTTGGTGGAGCTTTGATGAGCCTTTGGTGGAGCTTCGAAGAGCCTTTGGTGGAGCTTCGAAGAGCCTTTGGTGGAGCTTCGAAGAGCCTTTGGTGGAGCTTCGAAGAGCCTTTGGTGGAGCTTCGAAGAGCCTTTGGTAGAGCTTCGAAGAGCCTTTGGTGAGGCTTTGAGGCTTTGGTGGGGCTTTGATGAGGCTTCGATGAGCTTTTGGTGGGGCTTCGGTGGGGCTTCAAGCGAGCTTTGTCATAGACTTCTATGGAGGCTTTGAAGCACCACTAAAGCTACCTGGGGTATAATTTTTGAAGCAAAGCAAAAGCAAGGCGTAAACATGACTGTAAACTAACCATTTTATTTAGTGACGGGAGCTTTGACTAGCGTTCAGAGAGCTTTAACAAAGCGTGTCCAAAGCCATGTTTTGAAGCAAGTGTAAACTAGCCGTTAATGTGTGTTGAAGCCGAAGCAAATGTTAATGAGCCCTTATGACTGCAAGTGTTTCTAAACGATTTAAGGGCTGAATCACACCAGGTATGGTGGAACTGTGCTGGGCAGCCATTCCAGTGTATTCCAAATGCAAGACCAGGGAAAATGCAGGGTATCCCCGTGGCGATCGAGTGCGCGGGACCCGCGAACCTGACTCACTGACCTTGCCGCGGGCACGCGCCCGCTGGCCGCCTATTAAAGGGGAATGTATAGGTATGTGATTCTGCCTGTACGAGCCCTACTGCCGCAGTATATCTGCGTGAGGCAGTCGGCAAGCGGTTAAGGTGCAAACCATGAGCACTTGAGTTGCAATGATATAGTTGATATTTTGATTAATTCTGTATTTGATGCACTTTTCACCACCAATTTTTTTTTTGTTTTGTTGGTGAAGCAGATGCATAAAGGCCCGTACACACGATACGAAAATCGGAAGTAAAATTTTATCCGACGAACGATCTGCCGATTTTCCGATCGTTAGTATGGTCCTTTCGACAGCCGATTCCGATTTTTCGTACGACAAAAGCTGGATGTGCAGACCTATAAAATTTTTGTTGGATGTGAACACAACGTCCGATTTTCATTTAATTAGTACGGTTTTCATCCGAATAAAAAATCGTAAGAGCAAGACTACGCATGCTCAGAAATGAAAGAACACATACAAAACTATTCAACACATTACGTCACTTCTGACGTTTTGTATTCTGTCATATGAGAATTTTCGTATGGAGAGTAAACTCTTCACTTTCGACATGAGATTAGCATGCCACAAAACTATGGATGAATATTCGTCCGAAAATCAGACCGTGTGTACAAGGCTTTAGAGTGCCTGACTTATTTATTAATATTCAGTACATTCGATGACTTGACAAATGCCCTTTTAAAAATTGAATTTGCTTCTAAAGCGGAGCTCCACCCAAAAGGGGAAGCTCCGTTTTCATGGGGGGAAGCTCCGCTTTCATGGGGGGAAGCGGGTGCTTTTGACAGGTACCTGCTCCCACTTCTGGCTGATCTCGCCACGGCGAAGTCACCTGGAAGTTCGGCCCCTCTCCTCCTTCCCCTGCTGTCGGGCCAATCACAAAGTGCAGCACGCATTGCGCATGAGCAGTAGGGAACCGGCTGCCAGTTTCCCTTACAAGAAATGGCGGCGGCAGCACCTGAGAGCCGATTTAAAAATCGTGTAGGGTAAAGACACCGCTGGATTCGTGGACAGGTAAGTGTCCTAATATATTAAAAGTCAGTAGCTACAGTATTTGTAGCTGCTGACTATTATTTTTTTTCTGAAAGAGCCCGGAGCTCCTCTGTAACATTTGGCTTTGGAGTGAATGGACTTTCCTCAAAAAACACACCTACTATTGGAAACGTGTTTTCTTTTTCAGGAAAGATTTTTCCATCCCGCTCCTTTTGAATTTTTTCATCACTGCTATCGAGTAAACATTGATTTGACCCTACTAACAGAAGATTGAACCAACGTTCCTACAATTAAAAATTGTGGAAAAAATTCTACTAGTGAATAGTCAGCTTAACGACTTGCCGCCTGCCATATAGCAAAAAGATGGCAGCAAAGTGGTTTCAATACCCTGCCTGGGCGTCATATGACGTCTCCAGAATATTAAGCCGCTGCGCGCCCCCGGGGGCGCGCATCGTGGCGATCGTTGTTGCGGTGTGTCAGTCTGACACACCGCAACTGCGATCTCGGTAAAGAGTCTCTGGCGAAGACTCTTTTACCACGTGATCAGCTGTGTCCAATCACGGCTGATCACGATGTAAACAGGAAGAGCCGGTGATCGGCTTTTCCTCACTCGCATCTGTCAGACGTGAGTAGAGGAAAGCCGATCCTCTGACAAGGGGGGGTCTGTGCTGATCGATTATCAGCGCAGCCCCTCCCAAGCATGCCCGCACTGGACCACCAGGGATGACACTAGGACCACCAAGGATGTCACCACAAGGTATTCCACCCTAGACCACCAGGGATTAGGGTTGCCACCTGTCCGGGATTCACCCGGACAGTACGGGTTTTGAAACATGTGTCCGGGTCTCTGGCCGCCTGAGACCCGGGCACATTATTCAGACCCGCCGGTGGCTCTGTGCGGCGTGCCTTGCCTACACAGGTGGACCTCTAATTAACTTCCCCGACGAATCATAGTAATGGAATGCCGCAGTTGTGCGGGGTATCTTTGTTCCCGCATGTCCCCCGTGAGCTCCACTTTTCATGACAGACCCGACATCTCTCCCCGCTGTCCCCAGCTGCAGGACACAGACACGGTGCAGAGAGAGTGCTGTGGAGTGAACCCGCCCCTCCTCCTCCTGCTGCTGTGTTTTTTTCCTGTGTACACAGAGGAGGAGGGGGGGGGGGGGGAGAAGGCTCACCATGCTGCCGACAACGCTGCCGGACTGAGATCATTTATCAACAAATCCACAGTGAGTCTTCCAGAGGATGGGGGGCATGAACAAGAGGCTGAGGGGGGAACTAGCCTACAGTTCACTTTGAGTAATGGGGGGGGGGATATCTTCTAGGGGGCACTTTAGTACCTGTGCTACAAGGGGGCTTGGATATGAAATCCAGACCCCTTAGCACATATCATCTCCCCCCAATATTAAAGAGATGTCTACCTTGGTACCCCACAAGAGATGTGAAAAATTGCTCCAGGTGCCCATACTAGAGCCCCCCTTCCAAGCAAGTTAGTGGAGCAAAGTGTGGATTCCAGGTAACAGGACAGGTTCACACTATGAAAACACAGGAACGCGTTGTGCGTTCTGTACGATTCATATGTGACCCGGTTGCAATTTCAGCCCAACTATGTCTGCAGTCTCTGATCATCTCCTGTACTATGTCCGCAGTCTCTGATCATCTCCTGTACTATGTCTGCAGTCTCTGATCATCTCCTGTACAATGTCCGGAGTCTCTGATCATCTCCTGTACAATGTCTGCAGTCTCTGATCATCTCCTGTACTATGTCCGCAGTCTCTGATCATCTCCTGTACTATGTCTGCAGTCTCTGATCATCTCCTGTACTATGTCTGCAGTCTCTGATCATCTCCTGTACTATGTCTGCAGTCTCTGATCATCTCCTGTACTATGTCTGCAGTCTCTGACCATCTCCTGTATCATGTATGCAGTTTCTTACCATCTCCTGTACTATATCTGCAGTTTCTTACCATCTCCTGTACTATGTCTGCAGTCTCTGACCATCTCCTGTATCATGTATGCAGTCTCTGACCATCTCCTGTATCATGTCTGCAGTCTCTGACCATCTCCTGTACTATGTCTGCAGTCTCTGACCATCTCCTGTACTATGTCTGCAGTCTCTGACCATCTCCTGTATCATGTATGCAGTCTCTGACCATCTCCTGTATCATGTATGCAGTCTCTGACCATCTCCTGTATTATGTCTGCAGTCTCTGATCATCTCCTGTATCATGTCTGCAGTCTCTGATCATCTCCTGTACTTTGTCTGCAGTCTCTGACCATCTCCTGTGCTATGTCTGCAGTCTCTGACCATCTCCTGTGCTATGTCTGCAGTCTCTGACCATCTCCTGTATCATGCCTGCAGTCTCTGATCATCTCCTGTACTATGTCGGCGGTCTCTGACCATCTCCTGTACTATGTCTGCAGTCTCTGACCATCTTTTGTACCATATCTGCAGTCTCTGATCATCTCCTGTATTATGTCTGCAGTCTCTGACCTTCTCCTGTATCATGTATGCAGTCTCTGACCATCTCCTGTATCATGTCTGCAGTCTCTGACCATCTCCTGTATCATGTCTGCAGTCTCTGACCATCTCCTGTACTATGTCTGCAGTCTCTGACCATCTCCTGTATCATGTATGCAGTCTCTGACTATCTCCTGTATTATGTCTGCAGTCTCTGACCATCTCCTGTATCATGTATGCAGTCTCTGACTATCTCCTGTAGTATGTCTGCAGTCTCTGACCATCTCCTGTATCATGTCTGCAGTCTCTGACCATCTCCTGTACTATGTATACACCCACTATTCACTGCTTTGCGTGCCACATTACTACTCCCCTAGGGCACACAGAGGTGTCCCGGGTATTTTACCATCTTATAATGTATGCTACAAAAAAAATGCCAAGCCCCGCTGAAGTGTTCGGGTTTGGCTCGAAGAAAAGGTGGCAACCCTACCAGGGATGCCAATCAGTGCCCACAATGGATGCCAATCAGTGCCCACAATGGGCATCACTGGTTAGCAGGCATTATTGTTTGGAACTGATTGGCATCCATCAGTACCATACATAACCGTACATCAGTGCCACCTATTAGTGCCCATCCATGCCCATCCGTGCCACCTATTCCTGCCCATCTGTGCCACCTATCCGTGCCCATCCCTGCCTTGTATCAGGGCTACCTATCAGTGTCCATCAGTGCCGCATATTAGTGCCCATCATCAGTGCCCATCAATGCCACCTCATTGGTGCCACCTCATCGATGCCCATCAGTGCCCGTCAGTGCAGCCCCATCAGTGAAGGAGAAAACGTACTTATTTACAAGGTTTTGTAACTGAAACAGAAAAAATTTCGGTCTATTTTTATTTGTTTAGCAGAAAATAAAAATCCTAGAGGTGATCAAATACCACCAAAAGAAAGCTCTATTTGTGGGAAAGAATTGATAAAAATGTAATTTGGGTACAGTGTTGTATGACCGCGCAATTGTCATTCAGAGCGCGACAGCGCTGAAAGCTGAAAATTGGTCTGGGCAGGAAGGTGTATAAGTGCCCTGTATTGAAGTGGTTAAAGAGGAAGCAGATCTCTGGTTATGAACTGAAATATCCTTAGTAAAGATCTGGCTGGTAATGTAGCCACGAGTGTCAGTGATATGACTGCTCTCCGCCCCTGTCCCTCCAATTGTATGGCAAAAGGGGCATTTCTCACCATAAGTGTGCAAGCCGGCTACAGGATATGTAAATGTAATTGTAGCCCTAATGTGTCAATCTACTAAACATAACACTATGTTGGATCCCAGCAGAAAGGTATTCATTTCCTATATGGACTTTCTGAACTCTGTCTTTCCATGCTGCTGGATGGGAATGCCTACATTGTATGATGGAAGTTAATGAGGCTCTCATGGAAGGCCATCTGGCTCTGTATGTTTGTTTCCCGTGTGAACTTGTCACCGTAGATCAGCCTCCTTCACTAATTCAGTAAAACTACCAACCTCCCTACGAATCCTGTTAGAAGGCAGCAGAAGTGGCTTTTCCTTTTACAAATAGATGATATTCGACAGGAACTCTGCTCAGCTCTAGATCTGAGATCGCAACGTAACATAAGTGAGGAAGAATTTTAGAAGTCTGCTTTGAGCCTGTAATTCTTTTATTGTATTGTAATTCTTGCAACGTCAAAAATTATTTCTTGCCTAAAATGTAGCAAGATGCAAAACTAAACTTTACATATATCATATATGAGATCAAAAATACGGTCTTTGTGTGAATTAAATAAACTTGATTGAATACTGTATAGGGTCAGTTATACATGCCTAACCACTACATTCACACCTATGTGCTTTTCGGGGGAATTTTCGGTTTTGCAGAAATGCTCTACAGTCCATTTAACATGGTTTCCTATGGTACACATTCGCATCTATGTGTTTTTCAGCCGGTGCATTTTTGGAAAGGATCGGGGACTATTTTTCCCACAGCAGATTGTGTTTTGCGTGTAATAGACGTCCATGGAATCGCACCAGAAACGTAAGTGTTTTTAAAGCGTTTTTTTTTTTTTTTTTGTTACCTTTAAAAACACTATATATAGCTGGTTGCTAAGGAGCAGGCAGAGAAGCCCAACCGAACGCTGAATGTAAAAAAAAAAAAAAAAAAAAAAATTGCTGGCTAAAAATTTAAGAAAAAAGCGGACGGAGGTCCCCCCCCCCCCCACCAAATTCATACCAGACCCTTCAAAGGGCCTGGTATGGATTTGGGGGGGACTCCACGCTGTTTTTTTCACAAATGTTTTAGCCGACAATTCTTTTTTTTTTTTTTTTTTTTTTTTTACATTCAGCTGTCCCCGCTGACAGCTGATGACTCATCGGTTGCTAAGGATGTGGCGACCGACTTCCCAGCCCACTCCTTAGCAACCAGCTATATACAGAGTTTTTGTTCCATGTTCCAGTCATACAGTGCTTTGAAAAAGTATTCACACCCCTTGAAATTTTCCACATTTTGTCATGTTACAACCAAAAATGTGAATGTATTTTATTTGGGTTTTATGTGATAGACCAACACAAAGTGGCACATAATTGTGAAGTGACCTTAGGTTGTGATTAGGGCTGAGAGATTTTCTTAAAAAAAAATAAATCTTCGATTCTCTTAAAAAAAACCTTGATTCACGATTCGAATCAAGTTTTTTTTTTGAAACCGCGCCAGTCCTGAGGCCCTGCGGGCATGAGCTTTTAGGCGAGGCCGCGGCTTCGGCCTAGTCCGCGGTGTCCGGCCTCGCGGACTAGGCCGAAGCCGCGGCCTCACCTAAAAACTCCTTGCCCGCAGCTCTTCAGGCCCGGCCCAGTGTCAGCGCCAGTCCGGAGGCGCTGCGGGCATGAGTTTTTAGGTGAGTCCGCGGCTTCGGCCTAGTCCACGGCGTCCGGCTGTAGCCGCGGACTAGGCCGAAGCCACGGACTCGACTAAAAACTCATGCCTGCAGCGCCTCGGGACCGGCGAGGTGAAAAAAAAAAAAAATCTAAAAAAATCGATTTGCTTAAATTTTGAATCGATTTGACCTCTCAACTCGATTCAAGATTTAAATCGATTTTTTTCCCCAGCCCTAGTTGTGATGAAGGTAAATAACTCTAGAACTAAAGTGCTACACCATAATTTGTGAGTCCAGATATGTTCTTTCCAAAGACAGATTGAAGCCAACATATTTTGGGGGCTAAACTCCATCTCTTCATCAGGATTTAAAGATACAATGTATACAGACTCAAAGATCAATATCTAATTGAGTGTTCTGATAGTGATTGAATTTTCACATCATTCGTGAGCAGCAAAATCAAGCAGTCAAACACCTGATTAGTTATTGATCTTTATGCCCGCATACATTGTTCCTTTGTTTCTTCAAGCCCTGATGAAGAGGGCAGAGCTTGGCTCTGAAAAGTGTTAGATTCTGTAAACAATTTGTCTTCGTGATACACTTTTATATCTGGACTCAAGTAATACTGTTGTGGACCCGATCCTGTTTTTTATTGTTGTCTGTGTTGCAGCAGGGGAGATTTACTATTTTTATTTTACCTTGTTACCATTGCCTCTGGGACTAAAGTGAGTGAAATTCCAAAATTTTGAGTTGTCACCAGAACAGGAAATGGGGGGAAATATTCCAACAGGGGACTTGCTTTGTTGACAACGATCTAAGAGGGGCTTTGCCTCATTTTGAAGTAATATCCACTCCCCTTCCTTTTGCCTTTACTGTACAGAAAGTTAATGGCATTATCTTGAATAAGATACAGAAGGCATAGGAGAACATGTGAGGCTTATACGTTCGCTACTCTAAAATGGGGAAAAAAAGCTTTTGGCATTTGATACTGTATATTTTAATAATACAGTGCTGAACACATAATAGATTAGCAAACCCTTTATTGAAGTTTGGCACAGAATATCAGGCACTAGTAGAAACCTGTGCTGACCTCTCCACCTGCCTTTCCTGCTGGTCCCCTGGCTTTAATACACTGAGTGGATAAGTCAAAGTTCTCAACTGTCCCTCACTGGAGAGACTGACCAATTACCTCTGTCCCTCATGCAGCCTCAGTTGTCCCACTTTTTGGTTTGAAGTGTACATCTCTATATGAAATGTACTATTTTACTAACAAAAGTGTTATGCGGCACTCAACTTTTTATCCAACCTCAATATTGCTGCATTTGTTATTTTGGAAAGCCAATATAAAGGAAAAATAGAGGTCCAAAAAGCACTTTTGTGTGATTTTAGCCAGTCATTTTCAGCATATTAGATCCTTTGGTTCATGCAACCATGGCAGAGATGTGTCCTTTTTCTACATACTGTGCGCTAAATGACTGTCCCTCTTTATCATTTCAGAAAGTTGGTTGGTCAGTACTTGCATGAAGGTTTTACTTCACTGGCTGTATATTTTTTGATCAATGACTTCATCATTGGTCAGGCAGCCAAGCAAACTAGCATTTCCTGAAGCGGAATTCAGTAGTAGCAGCCTCAATTCAGTCAAAGTCTAATGCTTTCTAGCAAAAAATGCAATTGTAGTAAATGTAGGAGGACTTGCCAGCTTACATTAATTTTGAATTTAAAGCCCAACTCCAGACACAACAAAATAAATACTCTTGCAGTGCCAACCCACTGCAAAGGAATGCTTACTAAGTCTAGAGGGCTGCAGAAGAGGCTGTATTCCATACCTTCTCTTTGCTTTAGCAAGCTCCCTTGATCCATGTGACTGGACCACTACAGCCCTCTCCCTAAGCTACTCCTTGCTGTGGCTGCACTATTGCCTCCACCACGCACAATGCAAGGCAAAGCCCCTCTCTGGGGTATTGGTAGATAAGTAACGCAACCTCTCATTCTACCCCTTAGGCCTAGTGAGAGGGAGGGAGGGCCACTGCAAGGATATTTTATTTATTTTTTTCAATTTGTGCCCCATTATGGGCTGAATCGGCCACTGCAGCCTCCGGTTGCAGGGTGCCATGCTTGGTGTTGCTGTGTATGGACTAGGCTGCCACCTCAGATTTCAATTTGTGTAGAAAAAAGAATTGCAGAAACTATGGGGATTTAGGTAGCAGAAAAGCCAGTTGCAGCTAAATGCCAAGGTGAATCTTACAGCCATCCAGCAATTGGGTTGTGTCCACTGAAATGGCTTTAAAAGCTAAATTTTCTATCTGCCTGGAGTGTGTCTTTTAATGAATAGCGTGAGACAGCTTCGCTTTTGTCTAATAAGGCAGTCATTAAATCCACAGTTAATACTAGAGAAGCAACGGAGGAAAAGAACATCATTTATGATTCATAAACCATTCAGCGCCACTATATTCTTTATATTTCCCAAATCTGTAAATTGTGTATTTCTCTAATATAGCGCTCATTTGGCTGAATGGAACGTTATGGTTTGTTCATTATCGCGGCGTAATGAGCACAGTCAGTAAGCAGTATAATCACACGGTTTAAGAGGCTTTGTAAATTGTGTCAGAAGGAAAAAATATGCAAAATCCAGTACATACATCATATCATATAATAGAGGAAATAGGATAATACGTTGCTTCTTGGGATTTTATGGCAGAAAGACTTAACTTGTTGGGGGTGTAGGTGGGAGAAAGAAGCAGGTTTTAATCAATGGGTGGGTAAGGTTGTGACCTAAAGCATGTTCAGGGCTGCCCACCTCTTACTTTAAAGAAGAATTATCTTTTTTTTTTTTTTATATTATAGAGTTCCCGACGGGATAAAATACATGTAGTACTTTTTTTCCCCATCTCCCTAGGTGCCTTGTAACACCAGCTACAACGGTGGCCAGGGTCCCCCCTTTGGCGCAAGGCTGCCCATTGCTGGAGCTAGTAAGGAGACCAATGCTTTGATACAGAGCCCCCATCTCAGTGTCCATTTCTTGTGTCTTAGTGTAAAAATGGGCCACGTTGGTTGCTGTTGGCGGCTGTGGACCCTGGACCCACCCCACTTTTTGTTGCATAGGGCAGTCACCCACCTGTTGTTTCAGAGAAACTCTGCCATATTGTGTCACCTTCTCTTGGCCTGAAGACTGCTCACACAAATATTTCTGGTCTGAGGCCTGTTACCCAGAGTAAGTAAATGTCCATGCAAGTTGCATTTTCACTGGTTTACTGCAGCAACATCACTCCAACGCAATTATTAGGTTATAAGAACATTGCAACACATTGACAGTTCAGACTCACTGACTGCAGTTCACAAAGCAGTGCACTCTTTTCTTTTTTGTCACTCAAGTGTGGAACACTTAAAGGTCTCCCGAAACAGTAAAGCCATCTTCCCCAGATGGTACAGCCTTTTTAGCAAGGGTGTTACTCAGGGTGTCCTTCTTTACACACCAAGATCCTTCATAGGCTCGGAGGCCACTCTAAACCAAGCCACAGGACCCGCTAGGCGAGGGTCAAAGTATCCTCACTCACCACCATGGTAGTTAGGCCCTACAGAGGGTCCTTTAGTTCAGCACAGCACTAGATCTCTGCAGATCAGGGGAAGGTCCAGCTCTCATACCCCAAGTGCAGTGGACTTGACCCACAGGTGACATATATAGGGGCGTTCTCTCCACCCATTACATAGCTAAAGGAGAGATAACAAATACAGGAGCACTAACCCTTGCCAACACCCCTCTGCACTCAATAGTTTTCCTGATGACCCCCCCCCCCTGAATGGGCACGGTAACAGGGTGTCATTAACTCTTCCCCACGCCTATTGTAAAAAAGAAAAAAAAGAAAATGTCTAGAGTTGCACTTTAACACTCCCCCCCCCCCCCCCCATTTAAGCGGTTCTTAGAGCACTCTCTCAGCACAGAAGCTTGAAGACCAAAGAATGCATGTATGTGAAGGCTGTGTGCTAAGACCCACCTTTCCTGCCACCTCATATATTCCTCATGCCAGTGGGAAGAGGTTGAACATCTAACTAGTTCCAGCAGGGGCCTATTTTGCTCCCAGTGACACCAAAACAAACATAGAAGATGAATCTCCACAGAGGGGACGCACAGCAATGTGAACCTGGCAGACAGACGTTCTACCGATTTTCTGTTCTATCAAAAGCTAAAAAAAAAATAAGCATAATAATGGGCTAGAAATACACATTACAGCGTATCCTCGTTTTCCTCTTCTTAGTTGCCTCTGTATAATTATCCTCGCAGGTTGCCTTTTGCATTTACAAAGCTTGTTTCACTTATTACTGAGGCAGGTATTTAATTTTTATTGTGCTTGCGTCAGCATTTAGTGCCTTTTTTTTATTCAACTGTTGCCATAAACCGTTTGCGATTTATTTACACGCTGTTAGCCAGGAAGCAGTGCTTCTGTTTGTCTAGCTATTTACATGCCGCATAAATTGTTTATCATCTGCGGATACATAATTATGTATTTATGACTTGAATACTACACTGTCTTACTATCTCTGCGCCTCTACCTTGGCTCTCACTTTCTCTTTTTGCTTTAGACATTTGTATCTTTTTTGACTATGCAAAAATATTTATGTGAACTGATTCACTGTGCTGATTGTATAAATCATATCTGTTTAATGTTGGCCATACGTGTAGAGATTTGTGGTCGATTTAGGTATGAGCAAAAAAGTGATCTGCCATTGATTATGATATCAAACAATGCAACACACATGGTATTTTCCACATATTTCAACCAATTAAAAATATTGTTCGATAATATGATCTATGAGATATATATGTAAGCGATCTTTCAAAAACAATCATTTAATCGACCAGGATTATGGGCTTGCTGAGAAATATCTGGATATTTGCTCATATGATCAGAACGAAGCAATCGACAAAGTTCTTTGATCTATGGCTTTAATTCAGTTTTATCAATTTAGACACCTTAAATAATCAATTTAAAGATCTTAATATGCATGTGGCTACTAGAAAAACGTATTGTTTTTTTCCTCCACAACACAAACTTTTATCCGGCAGAGGTTTCACTTTCTACATTCTAGCACTGGTCGTGTTTGCAGTTAACTAGGCTACCCTACCTGGTCACTTCAACGGGCTCTAAGTCCTTCCCTGCCCTGCAAGAACAACACAAACTTTCTAGCTCTTAATTCTTTAGATATCTCCAGATTAAACATTTGTATACAGTGAACATCCAACTGCACATCGTGACTAGCTACGAACACCTATCATGTTAGACCCCCTCGCCAAAGGGGTGATCATAAAACTCGTATATAGCCCCTTTATCCACTTCTAGATCCTTCCCCCTCCACATCCCAGTCTATGTGGCTAAGTGGACAACCGAGGTACCCTTGCCTGAGGACTGGTCTGAAATCTGTCATGCAACCCATAAGGTATCTCGAAACATTTATAGACGAGCTTCAACTCTAAGGGACATCATAGCTAAAAATGTACCCAACCCACCCAAGAGAATAACTGATTTAACCTTTTTTCAGGGTAAAGGATTCTATCCCTGTAAAAGGTGTTATGCCTGCATAAATACCGTATTTATCGGCGTATAACACGCACTTTTTTCCCCTTAAAATCAGGGGAAAGTTGCAGGTGCGTGTTATACGCCGATCCCTGCCGATCCGGAGCTGTCACTTCTTCAAAATCGCGGACCGCGATTTGAATATGGCGCCGCCGGCGCCGAAGTACACAGAGCCGGTCCTCGGCTCTTTCCGGCGGCTCTCGTTTACTTTCGGCTCCACTCGTAGTCCCGAGCGGAGCTATCCGAACCTACTCGGATAGCTCCGCTCGGGACTACGAGTGGAGCCGAAAGTAAACGAGAGCCGCCGGAAAGAGCCGAGGACCGGCTCTGTGTACTTCGGCGCCGGCGGCGCCATTTTCAAATCGCGGTCCGCGATTTTGAAGATGTGACAGCAGGGACAGGGGATCCCAGGCTGCACGGGGGGAAGGCTGCACGGGGGGAAGGCTGCACGGGGGGAAGGCTGCACGGGGGAAGGCTGCAGGGGGGAAGGCTGCAGGGGGGAAGGCTGCACTGGGGAAGGCTGCACTGACAAGGCTGCACTAACATGGCTGCACTGACATGGCTGCACTGACAAGGCTGCACTGACATGGCTGCACTGACAAGGCTGCACTGACATGGCTGCACTGACAAGGCTGCACTGGGGAAGGCTGCACTGGGGAAGGCTGCACTGACAAGGCTGCACTGGGGAAGGCTGCACTGGGGAAGGCTGCACTGAGGAAGGCTGCACTGAGGAAGGCTGCACTGACAAGGCTGCACTGACATGGCTGCAATGAAGGGCATTTAAATGTAAGTTTTTTTCCCTTCAACTTCCCTCCTAAAAGTTTTTTTTCCTTAAAATTCCCTCCTAAATTGGGGTGCGTGTTATACGCCGGTGCGTGTTATACGCCGATAAATACGGTACTAATCAAAATGGATACAAATGTCAGAAATTTTCTTCAACAAATACTGGACAAGAATTTGAAATAAAGGATTTTATATCTTGCAGGACTGAGGGGGTGGTATATGCTTTACAGTGCTCCTGCTCCCTCCAATACATTGGCAGAACGAAGCGACCAATGTGGAAGAGAATAAGAGAGCATATCCAGAACATTAGAAAAGGCTATCCAAAACACAGTGTTTCAAAACATTTTGATAGGTATCATAACAGAGACCCTAGGGGTCTTCAATTCTGGGCTATTCAAAAGTATAAGGCTCATTGGAGGGGTTCCCATAAAGTGAGGGAACTCAGCAAGAATGAATCCAAATGGATATTCCAGATGGGTACATTAGAACCCCATGGTTTGAACATTGAATTCAACCTGAATTGTTTTATTTCTGATTTTTAGATGTTTTTCAGATTTATATATATATTTTTATGGTATATATTTTAATTTTATTTTTTATATTTTATTTTATATTTTTTATTTTTATTTATTTTTTTGGTCCAATATTCTCATTATTTGTCCAATACCAGTTTTTTCTGAGTGGCAATATTTGGTTCAGTTCTAGCATATAAATAATGGTCATCATCCATTTTTGCAATATTCTATCATGGAATTTTTAGATTTTAATTTTACATTTTAATATTATTTCCCTATTTCTTATATCATATCTTATTTTAATTTTATATATGTATATTTTATATATATATATATATATATATATATCATGTCATCTTGTTTACTCCGTTTTCCATACATTTATGAGCAGAGCATGTGGATACCCCATTTTTGTGATATCATGGGGCACTGGTCAATTATCAAAACCATTAGAGACAAAGCTTTGCCATATACTCCCTCTGTGAGATGTTATACCAATTGTGACCACTGGAGGGAGTTGAAGAAGTAAACGTGATTAGAGATATCAATATATATATTTTTTACTTTTTACACACTGCGTTTTTTACACATTGAATCGTGGTTTTGATAAACCAACGATATTCATATGAATTACATGTCTAATAAAAGTAGGTTTTAACAGGATTGAAGTTTATGCAGGAAGCAGAATGATGACAAACTCATGCTGTAGCCATGGCAACCACTCTCCTGTTGTGCTATAAAGCTGAGTCCGTCAGAGCTTGTATTATCCTTGAAAAAGTCACGTGACTGTGATGTAACGCGTGGGAGGAGCCAAGGACGCTCTGTGCAGATCAGCAGTTTCACACAGTGTACTGCACTGAATCTGCTCCTGTCTAAGGCGGCTGACTGCTATAGTAAAACCTGCATATGCCTTATCATTATAAGGCACACGTGAGTGGATTGAAGTTTGCCTGTGTACCTTGGTATCCTAACTATTGCACAATGATTGTTTTTTTCTCTTATCTGCCTGTTTATGATTCTCACATTGGTTGTGAATAGAAGCAAAAAACACATTGGTACTATCAATGAGCACCTTAATTAAGCAAGTGTTTTTAAACAGCTTTGCTAGTGATCAAAAGCTCTATACCAATCAGGATTCTACACCTGTATAATTGAACCTTCTGAATACATCCCTATATATTTATTTTTATGTGGATTTTTTATGTGAATTTTTTACACATTTGGTGTCACTAATTTTTTATAATTTTACACTATTTTGATTGCTGGATTTTTTAGGAATTTTTACTCACCGCTGGATTTATTTGACTATTTATATTTATTCTTATATTTTCATTTTCATGCACATTGTGAAGCGCTTCAAATATCATTATTTATCTCAAAACATCTCCACCTTGGAAACGTCCTATAAAGTACTGTCTAGATGGTATCTAATGCCATACAGGATAGCGAAAAATGTTCTGGGCTACTCACCAACTTGTTTTTCGGGGTTGTGGTGAGCCCAAACATATCTCCACACAGGTCCACTTGGTGGACCTGTGCTCTCATAAAGTCCTTTTGGGTCAAAATTTTCCAAATCCCCTCCCATCTATTTGATATCCAACCTGACTCTCAGATGGCTTTGCTAAATGTTGCACCCTCAGAGCTGACTGGGAGCCAGTCTCATCTTCCTATTTATGTAGCCAGGAGCTGGCTATTATGCAATTTAGAGACATTTTTGCTGTGTTATAAATGTGGGGTTGGCTCCCTCTAGTGTTTGCTGGACTCTGTGTCATTTCCTTTTCTTGTCACGAAATTCAGAGCAAAGCATCGTGGGATGTTTAGTTCAGAATGCTGAAGTTTCAATGCCAGCAATTTCAATGCCAACTGAACTACAATTAACAGAATGCTGAGTGGACAGAACAGACTGCTGGGAAAGGATATAAAAGGGCTGACACGACCTAGATCTTTCTCTTGGGATGCCGCTTGACTCTGCCAGCAGGAGGTCTGTGTGACAGTGAGCTGCTGTTGATTTGTGGCCTTCACAGCAGTGAGCCGTTTAGTTCAGCTATACCCAGGGGGACCTCTGTGGACAGCAATACTTCTTCCCTGCAGCGGACCGGAGGGTGTTCCAGGTCATCCAGAGATGCCTGCACTTCAGATCCAAGTAGGCAGCAGCGTGGTGCGGCGGGCCCCATTTCTCAGGGCCAGGATACAGAGAGAGTTCCCGATAGTCAACTTCATCACCTACATCTTTGCCAGCTGTATCTGAGTTCCAGAGTGGTGAGCGGGCATTACCCATCTTGTTGTTATAAGACACTGCTTTCAGACATCATTCACACAGTTCAGCTTGGTGGTACTTGTAGTTCCACTGGAAGTCAGTTCTTATGCTATAACGAACACTGAAAGCAGACATCTATGCCTTGTTTACATTATTGATTCTTGTAACTGCACTGGATATCACCATTAGGATCATATGAGAGGAAGTAACCATACAACAAGGATACCTTAAAGTTCTGCCAAATTTGCTATACCCTATTATCAAGGATTACCTTAGTTACAATACAACAAGGCTAGCTGAAGACATCTGGATTTCAAGGAATTAACTTTTACCTTTTTGTTATCCTTTTCCTCATCGGTTTTAATTTCATCGGACTTAATTTAAAGGGAGCCAGCCAATTTGAATATACAGTCAGGTCCATAAATATTGGGACATCGACACAATTATAATCTTTTTGGCTCTATACACCACCACAATGGATTTGAAATGAAAAGAACAAGATGTGCTTTAACTGCAGACTTTCAGCTTTAATTTGAGGGTATTTACATCCAAATCAAGTGAACGGTGTAGGAATTACAACAGTTTGTATATGTGCCTCCCACTTTTTAAGGGACCAAAAGTAATGGGACGGATTCACAATCATCCATCAAACTTTCACTTTTTAATACTTGGTTGCAAATCCTTTGCAGTCAATTACAGCCTGAAGTCTGGAACGCATAGACATCACCAGATGCTGGGTTTCATCCTGGGTGATGCTCTGCCAGGCCTCTACTGCAACTGTCTTCAGTTCCTGCTTGTTCTTGGGGCATTTCCCCTTCAGTTTTGTCTTCAGCAAGTGAAATGCATGCTCAATCGTATTCAGGTGAGGTGATTGACTTGGCCATTGCCTAACATTCCACTTCTTTCCCTTGAAAAACTCCTTAGTTGCTTTCGCAGTATACTTCGGGTCATTGTCCATTTGCACTGTGAAGCACCGTCCAATGGGTTCTGAAGCATTTTGCTGAATATGAGCAGATAATATTGTCCGGAACACTTCAGAATTCATCCTGCTGCTTTTGTCAGCAGTCACATCATCAATAAATACAAGGGAACCAGTTCCATTGGCAGCCATACATGCCCACGCCATGACACTACCACCACTATGCTTCACTGATGAGGTGGTATGCTTTGGATCATGAGCAGTTCCTTTCCTTCTCCATACTCTTCTCTTCCCATCACTCTGGTACAAGTTGATCCTGGTCTCATCTGTCCATAGGATGTTGTTCCAGAACTGTGAAGGCTTTGTTGATGTTTGGCAAACTCTAATCTGGCCTTCCTGTTTTTGAGGCTCACCAATGGTTTACATCTTGTGGTGAACCCTCTGTATTCACTCGGGTGAAGTCTTCTCTTGATTGTTGACTTTGACACACATACACTTACCTCCAGGAGAGTGTTCTTGATCTGGCCAACTGTTGTGAAGGGTGTTTTCTGCACCAGGGAAAGAATTCTTCAGTCATCCACCACAGTTGTTTTCCGTGGTCTTCCGGGTCTTTTGGTGTTGCTGAGCTCACCGGTGCCTTCTTTCTTTTTAACCACTTCAGCCCCGGACCATTATGCTGCCTAAGGACCAGAGGACTTTTTCCAATTTGGCACTGCGTCGCTTTAACTGCTAATTGCGCGGTCATGCAATGCTGTACCCAAACGAAATTTGCGTCCTTTTCTTCCCACAAATAGAGCTTTCTTTTGATGGTATTTGATCACCTCTGCCATTTTTATTTTTTGCGCTATAAATGGAAAAAGACCGAAAATTTTGAAAAAAAATGATATTTTCTACTGTTTGTTATTAAAAAAAATCCAATAAACTAAATTTTAGCCATACATTTAGGCCAAAATGTATTCGGCCACATGTCTTTAGTAAAAAAAAAGTCAATAAACGTACACTACCGTTCAAAAGTTTGGGGTCACATTGAAATGTCCTTATTTTTGAAGGAAAAGCACTGTACTTTTAAATGAAGCTAACTTTAAACTAGTCCTAACTTTAAACAAATATACTCTATACATTGCTAATGTGGTAAATGACTATTCTAACTGCAAATGTCTAGTTTTTGGTGCAATATCTACATAGGTGTATAGAGGCCCATTTCCAGCAACTATCACTCCAGTGTTCTAATGGTACAATGTGTTTGCTCATTGGCTCAGAAGGCTAATTGATGATTAGCAAACCCTTGTGCAATCATGTTCACACATCTAAAAACAGTCTAGCTCCTTCCAGAAGCTACAAAACTGACCTTCCTGTGAGCAGATTGAGTTTCTGGAGCATCACATTTGTGGGGTCAATTAAACGCTCAAAATGGCCAGAAAAAGAGAACTTTCATCTGAAACTCGACAGTCTATTCTTGTTCTTAGAAATGAAGGCTATTCCATGCGAGAAATTGCAAAGAAATTGAAGATTTCCTACAACGGTGTGTACTACTCCCTTCAGAGGACAGCACAAACAGGCTCTAACCAGAGTAGAAAAAGAAGTGGGAGGCCGCGTTGCACAACTAAGCAAGAAGATAAGCACATTAGAGTCTCTAGTTTGAGAAACAGACGCCTCACAGGTCCCCAACTGGCATCTTCATTAAATAGTACCCGCAAAACACCAGTGTCAACATCTACAGTGAAGAGGCGGCTGCGGGATTTTGGGCTTCAGGGCAGAGTGGCAAAGAAAAAGCCATATCTGAGACTGGCCAATAAAAGAAAAAGATTAAGATGGGCAAAAGAACACAGACATTGGACAGAGGAAGACTGGAAAAAAGTGTTGTGGACGGATGAATCCAAGTTTGAGGTGTTTGGATCACAAAGAAGAACGTTTGTGAGACGCAGAACAAATGAAAAGATGCTGGAAGAATGCCTGACGCCATCTGTTAAGCATGGTGGAGGTAATGTGATGGTCTGGGGTTGCTTTGGTGCTGGTAAGGTGGGAGCTTTGTACAGGGTAAAAGGGATTGTGAATAAGGAAGGCTATCACTCCATTTTGCAACGCCATGCCATACCCAGTGGACAGCGCTTGATTGGAGCCAATTTCATCCTACAACAGGACAATGACCCTAAACACACCTCCAAATTGTGCAAGAACTATTTACAGCAGAAGCAGGCAGCTGGTATTCTATCGGTAATGGAGTGGCCAGCACAGTCACCAGATCTGAACCCCATTGAGCTGTTGTGGGAGCAGCTTGACCGTATGGTACGCCAGAAGTGCCCATCCAACCAATCCAACTTGTGGGAGCTGCTTCTAGAAGCGTAGGGTGCAATTTCTCCAGCTTACCTCAATAAATTAACAGCTAGAATGCCAAAGGTGTGCAATGCTGTAATTGCTGCAAAAGGAGGATTCTTTGATGAAAGCAAAGTTTGATGTAAAAACAATGTTATTTCAAATACAAATCATTATTTCTAACCTTGTCAATGTCTTGACTCTATTTTCTATTCATTTCACAACGTATGGTGGTGAATAAGTGTGACTTTTCATGGAAAACACAAAATTGTTTGGGTGACCCCAAACTTTTGAACGGTAGTGTATATTTATTGGTTTGCGCAAAAGTTATAGCGTCTACAAACTAGGGTACATTTCCTGGAATTTACGCAGCTTTTAGTTTATGACTGCCTATGTCATTTCTTGAGGTGCTAAATTGGCAGGGCAGTACAACCCCCCCCCAAATGACCCCATTTTGGAAAGTAGACACCCCAAGAAAATTGCTGAGAGGCATGTTGAACCCATTGAATATTTTTTTTTGTCCCAAGTGATTGAATAATGACAAAAAGAAAAAAAAAATATTTACAAAATGTTGTCACTAAATGATATATTGCTCACACAGGCCATGGGCCTATGTGGAATTGCACCCCAAAATACATTCAGCTGCTTCTCCTGAGTATGGGGATACCACATGTGTGGGACTTTTTGGGAGCCTAGCCGCGTACGGGGCCCCGAAAACCAATCACCGCCTTCAGGATTTCTAAGGGCGTAAATTTTTGATTTTACTCCTCACTACCTATCACAGTTTTGAAGGCCATAAAATGCCCAGGTGGCACAAAACGCCCCCAAATGACCCCATTTTGGAAAGTAGACACCCCAAGCTATTTGCTGAGAGGCATGTTGAGTCCATGGAATATTTTATATTTTGACACAAGTTGCGGGAAAGTGACAAATTGTTTTTTTTTTTTTTGCACAAAGTTGTCACTAAATGATATATTGCTCACACAGGCCATGGGCATATGTGGAATTGCACCCCAAAATACATTCAGCTGCTTCTCCTGAGTATGGGGATACCACATGTGTGGGACTTTTTGGGAGCCTAGCCGCGTACGGGCCCCCGAAAACCAATCACCGCCTTCAGGATTTCTAATGGTGTAAATTTTTGATTTCACTCTTCGCTGCCTATCACAGTTTCGGAGGCCATGGAATGCCCAGGTGGCACAACCCCAAATGACCCCATTTTGGAAAGTAGACATCCCAAGCTATTTGCTGAGAGGCATGGTGAGTATTTTGCAGATCTCATTTGTTTTTGAAAATGAAGAAAGACAAGAAAAAACATTTTTTTTTTCTTTTTTCAATTTTCAAAACTTTGTGACAAAAAGTGAGGTCTGCAAAATACTCACTATACCTCTCAGCAAATAGCTTGGGGTGTCTACTTTCCAAAATTGGGTCATTTGGGGGGGTTTTGAACTGTCCTGGCATTTTATGCACAACATTTAGAAGCTTATGTCACACATCACCCACTCTTCTAACCACTTGAAGGCAAAGCCCTTTCTGACACTTTTTGTTTACATGAAAAAATTATTTTTTTTTGCAAGAAAATTACTTTGAACCCCCAAACATTATATATTTTTTTTAAAGCAAATGCCCTACAGATTAAAATGGTGGGTGTTTCATTTTTTTTTTTTCACACAGTATTTGCGCAGCGATTTTTCAAACGCATTTTTTGGGGAAAAAACACACTTTTTTAAATTTTAATGCACTAAAACACACTATATTGCCCAAATGTTTGATGAAATAAAAAATATGATCAAAAAAAAAAAAATTAAACAAAAAAGATGATCTTAGGCCGAGTACATGGATACCAAACATGACATGCTTTAAAATTGCGCACAAACGTGCAGTGGCGACAAACTAAATACATTTTTAAAAGCCTTTAAAAGCCTTTACAGGTTACCACTTTAGATTTACAGAGGAGGTCTACTGCTAAAATTACTGCCCTCGATCTGACGTTCGCGGTGACACCTCACATGCATGGTGCAATTGCTGTTTACATTTGACGCCAGACCGACGCTTGCGTTCGCCTTAGCGCGAGAGCAGGGGGGGACAGGGGTGCTTTTTTTTTTTTTTTTTTCTTTATTTTTTTTTGCTTTTTTATCTTATTTGTAAACTGTTTCTTTCATTTTTTATTTTTTTTTTAATCATTTTTATTGTTATCTCAGGGAATGTAAATATCCCCTATGATAGCAAAAGGTAGTGACAGGTACATTTTTTGAAAAAATTGGGGTCTATTAGACCCTAGATCTCTCCTCTGCCCTCAAAGCATCTGACCACACCAAGATCGGTGCGATAAAATGCTTTCCCAATTTCCCAATGGCGCTGTTTACATCCGGTGAAATCTAAGTCATGAAATGCTCGTAGGCCATAGAGATGTTTGGAGCCACTCTGGTCTCTGATCAGCTCTATGGTTAGCTGGCTGAATCACCGGCTGCATTCTCAGGTTCCCTGTTGAGACAGGAGAGCCAGAGAAAAACACGGAAGACAGTGGGGGGGGCATTCCCTCCCACTGCTTGTAAAAGCAGTCTAGAGGCTAATTAGCTGCTAGGATTGCTTTTACATGAAAGCCGACCGCTGGCTGAAAAGAATGATACCAAGATGATACCTAAACCTGCAGGCATCATTCTGGTATAAACACTCAATGGCGTACCTGAAGACAAAAAAATGGTTAACAATAAAGCAAAGTAAACAGTAAAGTATAAAAAAATTGCATACCTGAAAAGCAAACATGATAAAACATAATAACAATAAAACATTGCAGAATAGAATACAGTATAGTTTTTTTGTAACTAACTTTTATAACTGTAACCGGTTCCAGGTTCGGGTCTCTCAAAATGCGATGGCATCTTGGGAGACCCTGTGAAAGTGTGCCTAGTCTGTGCAATGCTGTACCCTACGCTAATACTCAACTAGTGAATGGTAGCGTTCAAAACATTCACCAATGCAAAGACCAGGATTATCAGGACAGGAGGGACAATAATAGTGGGTGTCACGCCTATATCCGCGCTTGCTGCAGACACAACATCTTTTTTGGGGGGGTTTGTTGGGTAGGGGTACTCGGGAGGACGTAAAAATGCCTCTCATGCAGCCGACTGCATTTGGTTGGGGATGTGAATGGGGGAAGTACGGGCGCTGCAGAAGCGGTGGGTTCCCAATTAGGATTGGCGAATGCAGCAGGAAGGGCACTATGGGCACGACGGGCCTGTGTTCGTCTTCTTGGTGGCAGCGGGACACTACTTGTGCTTGCCACCTTACCAGCTTGAACTGCACTTATGGGACTCGCCACGTCACCAAGTGTTACTGCAGTGCTGGTTTGACTACGACCGGGGTGTACTAGGCCGCTGGCGCTTGCCAGTTCACCAAACCGCTACCAAAAAAACTGTTAGCGATCGCAGGGATCAGGCCTGACTCTGCGAACGCTGCAGTTATGCGTTTAGTGTTTTGTAAGTGTCAGTGATCGATCGATACTGCACTTGGGTGGGCTGGGCCGGGCGGAGGGGCAAAACGCAGGTGCTAGCAGGTATCTGGGCTGATCCCGCTAACACTGCGTTTTTGGGAACCCTAAACTGCTGGGGACGCTAGTATAGATCTGATCGGATCAGATATTGATCCGTTCAGATACTATACCACTAAGGGAGGCGTATGCTGCGTGTGTGGGTGTTAGCGGTACTGGCGCTAATCTGACGCTGCCTGGGGCGACGCATATCACCGCCGGGCGATCAGGGGGCTAAACCTTTATTAGGTAATAAACAGCGGGTGCCCTGACACTATAAAAAATAAACGAACTAACCAGCGTCACCTGTAACAGTTATACGGTGATCACTGGTGAAAGGGTTAATTAGGGGGCAAAAACATTTATTAGGTAGTATATGGGGGTCCCTGTCGCTATAAAACGCTGACGGCGAACCTAAATAATTACCTCCCTAACTAGCATCACCAATGACACTAATACAGCGATCAGAAAAATGATCGCTTAGTGACACTGGCGACGGGGGGTGATCAAGGGGTTAAAACGTTATTAGGGGGGGTTAGGGGGGTACCCTAGACCTAAATGGGGCTAACACTAACTGCCCTAACACACTAACTGTCACAAACTGACACCAATGCAGTAATCAGGAAAAAAAAAACTGCTTGGTGTCAGTGTGACAGGGGGGGGGGTGATTAGGGGGTGATCGGGGGGTAATCAGGGGGGAAAGGGGGGTGTAAAGTATGCCTGGCATGTTCTACTGTGTGTGTGTGTGTGTTGTGCACTCACTCGGATGTCTTCTCTCCTCGGCGCCGGAACAGAAACAAGGTCAGATAAAAAACTCTCCCCCAGAAGGGGGTAGTCACATTTTGAGTGTTAGGCAGCAGCAGCTGTCTGTGCTGGGACGGTCTCCATAAACTCACTGCTACATCTATTACCTCATTGTTTTATCCAGATTTTTTGCCTCTAACCTTGTTAATAAACACTTTTTAAACGTTACCACACCATATGGTTCCTTTCTTTTTTTATCTATGATTTGAGCCTATGCTGGAGCCTGTTTTCCTGTGATCCACACTGAGCCCTGGGTGGCTCATAAGCGTTTCCTGACTCTGTCTAGCGACTTAGTCACATTCCCTAAGGTGAGCGTTTTACCTTGGGGGGGGGGGGTCACCTTTCATTTCACCATTGCATGATATGTGGCACATGGAATCGCAGCACGTTTGAAAACATCATCACTGAAGCACAGTTGTCATCACTTTCATTAAGGACTTTTGTGTTTAATATATGTCTATTTTATGATGGACGATTAAGTATATGTATTGTGTGACACTCTGCACTTTTTGGCCAGCACATGTCATTTTTCAGCTTTTGTTTGCATATATGAATCATTTATGAATTAACGTTATTTATTTTATTATTTATTTGTTTATTGCACTTTTAGCACCTGGTTTGCACTGTTTCAGTTTGAAGCATTTTGTTGATATTACCATTTCACATGTTCACTGCATTGTTTATTTGTGCACATTAAGTTTGTTTATCTTGGGGGATATAGCACATATTGGGGTTAAATTATTTTATACTCTGTTGTATATGCACTGTATCTCTGTGTGCCAGGATTAGGGCACGGTTAGCACACTCTAGCGCATCATATTTATTTATTTATTTAACAGTGCACTTAAGGACTTTTTTTTTTTCTAAAGGGCCATGTTTTAAATTTTTTTTGTGACTGTCTGAGGGGGGGAGGGGCGGCGCCCGGACACCCCCTATGGACGGGCCGCCACTAGTCATTATCATGTTGAAATACTACCCTGCGGCCCAGACTCTGAAGGGAGGGGATTATGCTCTGCTTCGGTATGTCAAAGTACATGTTGGCATTCATGGTTCCCTCAATGAACTGTAGCTCCCCTGTGATGGCAGCACTCATGCAGCCCCAGACCATGACACTCCCACCACCATGCTTGACTGTAAGCAAGACACACTTGTCTTTGTACTCCTCACCTGGTTGCCCCCACACACGCTTGACACCATCTGAACCAAATAAGTTTATCTTGGTCTCATCAGACCACAGGACATGGTTCCAGTAATACATGTCCTTAGTCTGCTTGTCTTCAGCAAACTGTTTGTGGGCTTTCTTGTGCATCATCTTTAGAAAAGGCTTCCTTCTGGGACGACAGCCATGAAGACCAGTTTGATGCAGTGTGTGGTGTATGGTCTGATCACTGACAGGCTGACCCCCCCCCCCACCCCTTAAACCTCTGCAGCAATGCTGGCAGCACTCATAAGTCTATTCCCCAAAGACATACTCGGGATATGATGGTGAGCACGTGCACTCAACTTCTTTGGTCGACCATGGAGAGGCCTGTTCTGAATGGAACCTGCCCTGTATGGTCTTGGCCACCGTGGGTCTTGGCAATCTTCTTATAGCCTAGGCCATCTTTATGTAGAGCAACAATTTTTTTTCAGATCCTCAGAGAGATCTTTGTCATGAGGCGCCATGTTGAACTTCCAGTGACCAGTATGAGAGAGTGAGAGCGATAACACCAAATTTAACACACCTGCTCCCCATTCACACCTGAGACCTTGTAACACTAACGAGTCACATGACACCGGGGAGGGAAAATGGCTAATTGGGCCCAATTTGGACATTTTCACTTAGGGTTGTACTCGCTTTTGTTGCCAGCGGTTTAGACATTAATGGCTGTGTGTTGAGTTATTTTGAGGGGGCAGAAAATTTACACTGTTATACAAGCTGTACACTCACTACTTTACATTGTATCAAGGTGTCATTTCTTCAGTGTTGTCACATGAAAAGATATAATAAAATATTTACAAAAATGTGAGGGGTGTACTCACTTTTGTGAGATACTCTCTGTGTGTGTGTGTATGTGTGTGTGTATGTATATATATATATATATATATATATATATATATATATATATATACACACACACAAGTTTGTATATGCAAACACTACTCCTGCTTCCTCATTATACAAACATTTGAAAATATTTTTGCTAACTTTTCAGTGGGAAGATTTTGTTTTGATTAGTTTTACATATGTAATAAACACATAAAATATGCAATAAAAATGGATCTTTTCTCCTCCAAAAGCCCATATTAGAAAGCAGGATTCGTACTTCTCTTACTGATCTCTCTCTCTCTCCGCTGAATATGTATGAAGGCACAATGATGATTCTGATTAGTTCTGACTATTCTGCTAGTTCAGCTTTGAACTTTATAGATTTATTTCCATAGAAGTTCTTCAAATATAGCAGTAAAAGTTATCGGGTGGTAAATTAAAATTCCAGATTTCCAAAAGTCCTGACAGTGTAAAAGACCTCTGGTTCAATGACAATTGTATTGCATGCAGAGCCATGGACATCTGCAAACAATTCATTATCCTCTTAGGCCTATTGCACATGATACTCCTGTTTAAGCATCTACTTTTGCAGACTTTTTTTTTTTTGTATGTATGTATTTACGCGTATTTTCACGCATATGTGTTTGCGCAATTTCGTGAAAACTTATTTTTGCGGTTTTGTTCTGCAAAATATGTAAATGGCTATTTGCGCACATTTGTGCTCTCTCGCGTGTATTTGCGTGCATGAGGCGTAAATTACTGACCAAAAAAGCTGATTTATTTATTTATTTATTTATTTTTAACTGAAGAATGCACGTGCCTGTGTATATAGGGAAATTACAATTACTGGGCTGTATTTTAGCTTAGTAAAAAAAAAAAAAGCTGTACTGTGCTTTTTCAAGCTGCAGTGTGCCTTAATTAGTTTTCAGAAAAAAATGACAAGGTGAACTAACACCCTATACCTTCCCCACCAGTCCCCGCTGTACTTGACTCCCATGGATGATGCGCTGTTAGTTCCCTGTCAGTTCCCACACATCGGTCCAGGGATTTTCAATCCGCACTCCTCTCCCTCTTCATTCTGTACAGCTTTTGGGATGGTTCAGAGCACTTCTGATTAGCTAGAGTCAGCACGTGTCGATGCCGACCAATCAGAAGTGCTCTGATCTGCTAGAGAATGATGAGCAGTGATTATAAAATCCTGGGCCTGGACCCCTACATCGGTTGTTTGAGAACTGACAGCTCATCACCCACGGGAGGCATGTACAGTGGGGGACCAGGAAGGATGGACTATCTCCCCCAGAGACTTCTGCCCTATGCAGAGCCTTGGCTGTGTTGACTACTTCTGCATAGGTGTGTTTGCCTTTCAGGCTCAAACTGCACTAGGCTCCCCCACCCTGGCATATATATGGGCACTGAATACACCTAGGGCATCATTACAGGAAGATTCAGTTTTAAAGGGAACCTAACACCCACTTAATTCCCTATTACCACACTATTCTAGGACAAAGCCACCTAGTGGCAGACTAGCTAACTATACCTGCTTACACACTTGCCTGCTGGGGCTCTTTTTTTTTTTCTTTTTTTTTCACATACATGTTAAATTCTGCATTTTTTTTTTTGCTAGAAAATTAGGTAGAACACCCAAACATTATATATATTTTTTACAGAAAGCAAAGGCCCTAGTGAATAAAATGGTTGCATTTTTTTTTTTGTCACATGATATTTGAGCAGCTGTTTATCAAACGCAAATTAAAGTAAAAATACACTTAAATGAGTTTTAGTGCAAACAAATATATTGTTTTTTTTTTTAAGATGTAAAATATGACGTGTTGAGTAAATAGATACAAAAGATGTCAAGATTTAAAATTGCGCACCCCTGTGAAATGGACAACAAACTTTGGTACCTAAAATTGTACATAGGTGATGCTTTGGAAGCCTTTGCAGGTTAAACATTCAGCCCGGGTTCACACTACATCGGGCTGCAGATCGCACAGGAGCGCTGTGCGTCCCTGTTCCACGTTTCAGGGACGAATCAGGGCCGATTCTATGCTTGAATTCGGCCCTGAAACTGAGCCAAAGACGCACAGCGTTTTTGTGCAGTGCACTCCGCAGCTGCCCCGGAGATATGTGAACCGGCTCCATAGGGAGCCAGTCACATTCTCCTGCTATGCGAATTAGATGTGCTGCAACGCACATCTAATTCGCATAGGTGTGAACCCGGGCTTACAGTCAAGCTTTTAGCTATAGAGGGAAAAAGAAATTGCGCTCGGTGCTCAATGAAAATATGAAAACTACTAATGACAAAACCGTGAAAGAAATCCTGCAGCTGAAACACAATAACCCCAATACAAGGGCATACAAACTAAACAATATAAAAAGCAGTGTAGCGCTGGATTATTAAAGAAAACGCATATAATAATATATGCAAATGTGCCAAAACCCGTGAAATTGTGAGTGAATGGGTAATCAAAACCATATAACACTATTCTAAAGTGGTCAAACGCACAGGTATATAAATCATTAATGACACTAGAAGGTGTTCAAATAAACCTATGTGTGTTTGGATAATGTGAACACGTAAACATATAAATAATATAGGTGAATTATGTGGACCAAAAGTCAACATAAACAATAAAAATCAATACAGTGACGATTGACATTGACAATGTATAATGAAAAAAACTATGCCAACCAATTAACTTTAGTTATTCCAAAAACCTGTGATACTCAGCAATATTGAAATTATTGGGTTAGAGAGACACAGAGATTCATGTGTTATAAATGAAAGTCCCAGAACATAATGAAAAATAAAGTTAAAATGAATGAATTAGAACCAACCCACAAAAAAATTCCATACAATGCAAATAAGTATAGAGTCCCAAACGTGGTGAAATTTCAACATAAATTCCGGTTCAGTGTTCCACTGCAACTGTAGCCCACCACCAAGAGAATACAGCTGGAGGCTTACCAGACAGCCTGCGACCACCCTTATTCAGGGGGGTCAAAACAGGCTCAGTAGAGATGTGTAGGTCCAGTGGATGTCATCTAAAAAGGCTCCATAGACGTTCTGCCAATAGCACAGGAAGATCTTGCTTGTGATCACCGGATACTCTCCAAGGGTATTCCTCTTATGGTGAACCCAGAGGATTTTCCAGGCAAAGTGCAGCAAAAATTGTCAGCAGGTGCCCCAAAAAGAGAAAGAGGACTCCGATAGTGCAGACCAATATTGCTACTTTATTTAAAATTTATACTAAATTTATACTAACAAATGTAAAGTATGTAAAAGTCAATATGGTCCCGAGAAGTCTAAGGTGGGAAGTAAATCCCCAAAAGGAGGATAATGAACTTGCAGAATGGTTCAAATATTTTAACGAAGCAGGTGTTGGGGTTTCTGCAATTTTTAATAGCCAAAAAGAAGCGTAGGCTCTCTATGTTGGACATAGAGATTAATATCATTAAGGCTAAACTCACACCATTTAAAGAGAATCAGGAATACACTCGCAAATCAGAGTCCCTGAAGACACTCCTGATCAAGGAAGAGTCTGAACAAAAAATAAAAAAGAGGAGGAAATACAATAGGGATGCCAAGGATTATAGGGACAACCTGGTGTTCAAGTGGCAAGTTCCAGCTTCCACTGATCCCCCCACTACCATCACTTCTAATAATATTCCAGGTGACCAGGTTCGGTCTGTGTCCCAAGGCAGGCAAGGGAACGCTAGGTTGGGGACACCTCAGGGTCATTTTCCCTTCCCCCATTCACGGGGAGGTGGGAGACCTCGAGGACATCCTCACCAAAGTAGGGGTGGAGGGAGCAGGAGGAATTCCTCCTCTCGATCACGTCGTCGGTCTCCTTTACCATGGAGACGATTGAATGATCAGGAAGCCCACCGCGACTTTGGTAGTAACCAACAATTTCCCGATTCCCATGGACAGAGGTCCTGGGAGAACCATCGTAGCAATGATGAGGTACGCGACCAATATGGGGTCAATGTAGGAAACAGATTTTCCCCTTTACGCGATGGCATGAACGATAATGCATTAGGTCTCAATAGGAATTACAATTCTTTTGATTCCTCCCAAAACCGACATACTGGAAACAACCATCTTAATCGGGATTTTCAGTTGGTCGGAAGGGGAAGGAACAAAAGAAACGGAGATGCAAGAGAGGGTGCAGAGGGGGGAGGAAGCTTCACCCCAAAAAGGAGGAGGACATAAGCGGCATCGTAAACCTAAGCACTAAAGAAATCTCTAAGGATGAACTTTCTACCCTTAGTAAGGGTTTGAAGTTTGTGCCACCAAAAAATCTCAACAAATTTCAAACGTTCATTGATGTGCAAAAGTACACGCGTAAATTAAATATAAAAAGATACGTTCTAAGCAACCCTGCCAGGCAACTGAGTAGAGAGGCTTCTGTG
Organism: Lithobates septentrionalis; assembly: GCA_037952835.1. Taxonomy (NCBI): domain Eukaryota; kingdom Metazoa; phylum Chordata; class Amphibia; order Anura; family Ranidae; genus Lithobates; species Lithobates septentrionalis. Next base: position 271,185 of record JBBDGP010001594.1, read on the forward strand.
GTTACACTCAGGATTAAAGAATGCATCACTCTTTAACCCTCCCAGCACTACAGCACCGAATGTCACCGTTTTTTCGCGATTTGGTACTGAATGATCTGGCTAATTTAAATATTAGACCAGTACGGACTCAGCACAATATTAAAAGCGGTCTGGAGGCTTTGATGAATAGAAAGGATATCGTTATACGCCCCGCGGATAAAGGCGGAACGATAGTTATCCTGGATCATGATTCTTATAACAATGAAATATTAAGAATCCTTTCGGATACAAACACATATTCTCCTTTACCTTCCGATCCGACCTCTGGTTTCAAGCGGGAACTAAAGGTCCTGATCGACAAAGGTTATAATTTAGGGATCCTCAATAAAAGAGGGAGTATTTGGTCCCCTTAGCCCCTCGGCTACCGGTGATGTACATATTGCCAAAAATTCATAAGACCTTGACCAATCCACCAGGGAGGCCCATCATCAGTGGTATTGATTCAGTAACTTCACGTGTTGGAAAGTATATTGATTTCTTCCTACAACCACTGGTGGTGGGCACCCCTTCTTACCTTAGGGACACTAAGCATGTCCTCAATATACTGAAAGGAATAGAGTGGAAGGCTACATATATGCTGGTGACAGCAGATGTAGCGTCACTCTATACATCAATATCCCATAGCTTAGGTCATGAGGCTGTGCGGCACTTCCTCTATCGGGACTCCAGTATCTCCATCACGCAATCTAATTTCGTGATGGAGCTACTGGACTTCTCGATGGAGCACAACCATTTTTGGTATGGTGGCACACACTATTTACAAACGAAGGGAGTTGCCATGGGAGCCAAATTTGCTCCCAGCATGGCCAACCTCTTCATGGCCAAGTGGGAGGAGGACATAGTACTAAAGGACAGTCCACCCCAGTTGGTCATGTGGAGGAGATTTATTGATGATGTCTTGTTCATTTGGGACGGTGACATCAACTCTGTGACCACTTTTCTGTCGGCACTCAATAACAACGATAGAGGTATATTATTAACCCATGAAGCCAGCCCTACCCAAATCCATTTTTTGGATCTGGCTATCACTATTGTTAATGACGTTATTACTACTTCGACTTATTTTAAAACAACAGACAGGAATAGTTTTATACCACTTGACTCTTGTCATCATCAGTCCTGGCTGTCTGCTGTACCTAAGGGCCAGTTCCTGCGTTTAAGACGAAACTGTTCTGATGTCAATGAGTTCCATAGAGAGGCCCTAACTTTAAAATCCAAATTTTTGATCAAAGGTTACGATTCCGCTATGCTGGACTCTCTAATTGTGGAGATAGGGAATAGGGAGCGTGAGGAATTATTACGTGATAAACCCCCCCAGATAGCAGATAGGGAGGATTTTGGGTTAGCTTTCCTCACGACCTATTCAAGCCAACATTGGGCCATTAAAAGAATAATAAGAAAACATTGGTCCGTTATTAAAAATGATCGAGTTTTGGGCCCCCTTCTGTCGGATAAACCGCAAATTTTATTTAGGGGAGCCACTAGTTTTAGACACCTGTTGGCACCAAATATCCCTGTCCCACCTAAACGCCCTACATTTTTTGGAGACTTAAAAGGATTCTCCCCTTGTAGGAGATGTAATGTTTGTAGTATCAACTCACTAAGAGATAGAAGAACAACGGAGTTTACATCTAGTGGTACAGGTGCCACATACCCCATTAAATCACTTATCACATGCACAACTAAATGTGTTGTATATTTACTCAGGTGCCCATGTGGGTTGGAGTATGTTGGTCGTACCATCAGGAAACTCAACGTGAGGTTGGCAGAACACATTACTAATATTAAACAGGGTTTCGATAAACACAGTGTCTCTAGGCACTATGATGCAGTACACGACAGGAACCCCAAGGGAACTGTGTTTATCGGTATTGAGAAGTATGTTCCCCATTGGCGGGGCAGCAATGGAAAAAGAACCATTTCTAGATCCGAAACAAGCTGGATCTATAAGCTTGGTTCTCATGCCCCTGGTGGGTTGAACATAGAGTGGGATATCAATTGTTTTATTAATAATAGTTGAAAGGAATTTTTTAGGATTGATCCCCTTTTTATAATTTTTTATCAAATATGTATTTTTTATAGACATGCGTTTCTAGACATATTTGGGCTAATAAAAGTGCCCATATTTTTGATATACATTATTATTATGTTTTTCTGTATATTGCAAGTATGTTTTTACACACAATTTTACTTAAATTTGAAATATGTCTCGGCTGACGGAGAACTTAATTCCACCTATATATTGTTTATGCACCCTCCCGTTTTTTTGCACTACATAAGGTGCTTTATATTGGTGATTGCTTCTTCTTTGCAGCCATCAGATGGTAGTGTGTAATATACACTTCCGTTTTGTAGGAACTATTTGCTTATTCTCACACACTAAATGAGTATTCATTTTATTTTGGAGTGTGTTTTGACTTCCCTTTTCAACCTCCAGATGGCGGTGTAATACATGGCTCTGCCCCATATTCCTTTGTCCATACTAAGGAGGTACCCATGTTTGGGCGGTCTGATTGTGCTGGATCAACACCCGCCCTTGTTCCCCCTCAGCCAATGAATGAGCTATGGCGCTACAGCGCTTGTGTATTTATAGCGCATGCGCGAGCGTGGCCACGTACCCCTGATGACGTCAGTTGTGACGAAACGCCCGTAGGGTCACAACGTGAGCACGTGTCGCGCATGCGCGATTTGATTTTAAACTGCGGTGGAGTTCGTTTTTTTTTACTTCTCCCTGACAGAAGCTTCGGTTTTAGATTCATTTGTTAGTATAAATTTTAAATAAAGTAGCAATATTGGTCTGCACTATCGGAGTCTTCTTTCTCTTTTTGGGGCACCTGCTGACAATTTTTGCTGCACTTTGCCTGGAAAATCCTCTGGGTTCACCATAAGAGGAATACTCTTGGAGAGTATCCGGTGATCACAAGCAAGATCTTCCTGTGCTATTGGCAGAACGTCTATGGAGCCTTTTTAGATGACATCCACTGGACCTACACATCTCTACTGAGCCTGTTTTGACCCCCCTGAATAAGGGTGGTCGCAGGCTGTCTGGTAAGCCTCCAGCTGTATTCTCTTGGTGGTGGGCTACAGTTGCAGTGGAACACTGAACCGGAATTTATGTTGAAATTTCACCACGTTTGGGACTCTATACTTATTTGCATTGTATGGAATTTTTTTGTGGGTTGGTTCTAATTCATTCATTTTAACTTTATTTTTCATTATGTTCTGGGACTTTCATTTATAACACATGAATCTCTGTGTCTCTCTAACCCAATAATTTCAATATTGCTGAGTATCACAAGTTTTTGGAATAACTAAAGTTAATTGGTTGGCATAGTTTTTTTCATTATACATTGTCAATGTCAATCGTCACTGTATTGATTTTTATTGTTTGTTGACTTTTGGTCCACATAATTCACCTATATTATTTATATGTTTACGTGTTCACATTATCCAAACACACATAGGTTTATTTGAACACCTTCTAGTGTCATTAATGATTTATATACCTGTGCGTTTGACCACTTAAGAATAGTGTTATATGGTTTTGATTACCCATTCACTCACAATTTCACGGGTTTTGGCACATTTGCATATATTATTATATGCGTTTTCTTTAATAATCCAGCGCTACACTGCTTTTTATATTGTAAAGCTTTTAGCTATGGTGCTAGAATTATCGTTGTCGCTCCAATGTTCGCAGCAGTACCCCATGTGTGGTGCAATCATCGTTTACATATGCGCGCCAGGCCTAAGTGCACATTTGCGTGTGAGCACAGGGGGAAAGGGGGGTGCTTTACATTTTTTTTTTCTTATTCTTTGATTTCATTTTTTAATACACTTATTTAACTTTATTGCTATCACAAAATGGTGAATAAGCCCCTTTGTGATAGCTTTGGACAGTGACAGATACTCTTTATTGAGACATCAGGGGTCTATTAGACCCCTGATGTCTCTCATGCTCTCCAAGCAGCTGTTCAAACACAGAGAGTGTTTGATCAGCTGTTTCCCAGCCCGTAATGGTTAGGGAATGACCGTTCTGAAACCGGAAGTGATGAAATCGTTGCTTTCAGTTTCTTTCATCACACTATTGCACCCATACTATTAGGGCTGTGCACACCTCATAATCAGGATTCTGGTTGTTGGCAAACTTGGACCTAGGGTTGAAGGCTTCATCCCACCCAAGTCTCTACAAAGTCTCTAGGCTCCAGAACTAAACAGGACTTAATCACAGAGAAAACTCCTATTTTCTCCCTGTGAGTCAACCATATGGGGCTCCTAATCCTATATAGGTGAGAACCCCAGAAGACACCAATGCTTCTCTACACCATTAGGCTTCATGTACACTACAGCGCCTAAACTTGAGTTTAGGAGTTTTTGGCATTTTTTTGCCAAAGCTCCTAAACTCAAATCCATAAAAGTTTTATGTGTCCATGTACATATAGGCTTTTAGCAGCGTTTGGGAGCTGCTGCGGTTAGGGGAGGTTCAACCTCCCTTAACCTTCCTCTCCTGTAGGTAGAAGAATCGCATTCAGGATAGGAACATTTTGACCGCCGGTCGCAAAACGCGGCAACATTTTGCCACGTTCAAAGTAGGCTATATGTACATGAAGCCTTACATTCAGTCTCACCTCTGGGTTGCCCACATGTTGTAATAATTTCCAATGTATTTCTCATGTTTTATAATGACTGCACACTTGTTTACCATTGCTTAGTAAATGCCTGTTTGCTGCCCACATTTTTGTATTGTAATTGTATTGAAAGGGCTTCCCGCTTGTGCCTGCATTTTATAATGGCTTCCTGTTTGTTGACCACATTTAGTAAAGCCTACTCATTTATTGAACACTTTTTTCATGGCTACCTGTATGCTGCCTTTTAGTATTAACTGCCTATATGCTGCCCTTCTTTTGTAACAACTACCTGTTTGTTGTTCATGTATTGCTACAAAACACTTGTTACTCATTTTGGCCTCATGCACACTGGTCTTAAAATTTTTTAAAAAGCACAATTTTTACAGACGTTTTGGCTTTTTTTTTTTTTTGCCTGTAAAAGCACCTCTGTTAGCCTATATGTCCATGCACACAGGTGTTTACAGGCAGATTACAAGAGGTCTGTTCACAGGCTGGAAAAAAAACCAAAACAATTAAAAGCGTGTTTAGGAAAGGAACTGATGAGCAGAAAATATGAGGGCTCTTCAAAAAGTTTCCGCACTTTTTTAAACTCTTTTTTTTATTAATCTTTTTAAAAACAAATTACATACATTTTCTAAATAGTCGCCTTCCTTTGCGATGCATTTTTCCCAGCATCATGCCAACTGTCAGACATGACCAATTACTACTCGGCGCCCTCGAAAATATAAAAGTGCGGAAACTTTTTGAAGACCCTTGCAACGCGACTAAACTTGTCTAAATGCGCCTAAACTCTAGAGGCACTTAGGTGTGTTTGAGCATTAATGCATTCATTCCTATAGCCAGAATAAATAATGATTATGGCCAATGAAATTCTCTGACACTCAAACCCTTGACGTGGCTAAATGCATGTGCAATAGGCGGCTTTAGGCGCGGTTTTTATATAGCTTTTCCCCTGTCAGAACTTCTGGTGTTCAGAGGGGCTAAACCAAAGCCCTTTGTGCATAGGTGCCACTATTTGATGGGGGTGTGTGGGGGGAGGGGTTTTGGGGGGGTCGTGGTTGAGTTCCAGCACCTATTGTTTGAGAAAAAAAGCCCTGTATATATTGTAACTATATCTAATTACCTATATGCTTTGTTATAATTAGGTATTGCGTTATGTGATTGTACATCTGTATTAATAGTATTGATTGTTCAACTTTTTATGGTTTTGAGATATACAGATGGACGCCCATTGATATCAGGACCAATTTCGGTTTAATATTTACATTTCACAGTAAATATCATAAAATCAAAAGTTGAATTATTTTATAATTCCAACCTACTTTTTTCTAATAATTTTGCCCTAATACAGTGGGTTTCAGTGATCACACGGACACCCCAGGCACTTATCTTTAAAGGTGTTTGATCAGTCACTTGGATTGACTTGAGCCCAATTGGTATAAGACTGAAGTGCTTGAATGGATTGGGATCATAATCATCTTATAGCGGTCTTCCCTTATTACCCCTATCCCTTTAATGCAGGTTATTTCACCCACTAACAGCTTGTGGTGATGATCTTCCCAATCACGTCAGTTTGAGGGCAGAAAAAATTCCAAAATGTCAATTTTGGCAATGACGCACTGTGCGCCACGCCACTTCCGCCGTTTGGATCCTGCACATGCGCATTAGCACCCAAGCCACATCCGCGTTCCGGCAGTAACGTCAGACACCACTGGAACGGGGGGAGATATGAATGCAGCGAACAGCCGCCATATTCTGTCAGAGGCGTTCTAAGAGAGAGTGTGAGTTTGCATCTCTCCTCTCCCTCTGCATTATTTCCATTGATTTCACAGAATAGGTAAGCACTCATCCGTGCTCCATTACATTTGTTCATGTATTAAGAATTTACTGGCCGATAGTGAGAACGTTTATATTATTATCTATATGGATACAGCCCTTAACCGATGAGGCTTATATGCTTCATTTATCTTTCAGGCTCTATTCAATTGACCTGTATTATGAAGGGAGAGAACCATTAGGATTCCTAAGTGAAGAGATATCCTGGTGGGTCTTGGTTTCCTTTTCAAGGATACTCAGAAGCATTTTTTTCATCTCTGCCGTCCCTCCATCATCAACATTGGGTTATCCTTCTCTTGAAAGAAACTGAAGTCAAGCCATCAGACAGTTGCAAATCAGTGGTCATGCTATCAGACGAGTATTTTTTGGTTAGATTTTAAACACACAAAAACTAAATATAACATAATGGATGTGTGACAGCTCTGTATAATCATTATATTATATGTTTCATCACCCTCTCTAACATTTACAATACGGTAAGATTTTACTGTTGAAATTTAAAGATACAGAGCCCCAAATATCAACCCATTGGCTATATAGTGACATTTTTCCAATACTTCTAAATGGGTTCAAAAAAAATTCTCCCATTGGACCAATACGTTCACAATGCAGATGTGTCATACACACCCCCCTCTATGATATCTTACAATTTGGTATGATTTTACTGTGGAAATTTAAAGATACAGAGCCCCAAATACCAACCCATTGGCTATATAGTGACATTTTTCCAATACTTCTAAATGGGTTCAAAAAAAATTCTCCCATTGGACCAATACGTTTACAATGCAGATGTGTCATACACACCCCCCTCTATGATATCTTACAATATGGTTAAATTTTACTGTGGAAATTTAAAGATACAGAGCCCCAAATACCAACCCATTGGCTATATAGTGACATTTTTCCAATACTTCTAAATGGGTTCAAAAAAAATTCTCCCATTGGACCAATACGTTTACAATGCAGATGTGTCATACACACCCCCTTCTATGATATCTTACAATTTGGTATGATTTTACTGTGGAAATTTAAAGATACAGAGCCCCAAATACCAACCCATTGGCTATATAGTGACATTTTTCCAATACTTCTAAATGGGTTAAAAAAAAATTCTCCCATTGGACCAATACGTTTACAATGCAGATGTGTCATACACACCCCCCTCTATGATATCTTACAATATGGTTAAATTTTACTGTGGAAATTTAAAGATACAGAGCCCCAAATACCAACCCATTGGCTACATAGTGACATTTTTGCAATATTTCAAATTGGGTTCAAAACCAATTCGCCCATTGGACCAATACGTTTACAATGCAGATATAAACACCCAAATATCTGTACATTGGCTAGTTACAATCAATATATGCCCTAAATATTAGCCCATTCATCGAAATTGATGTTTTCATAATTATATATATATATATATATATATATATATATATATATAAAAAGAGTCCAAAGGGTTGCTGCACTTAAAAACTTTCGGTTGCTTTATTTCATGTAGTCACATGGAAAAAATACAAAGCAAGTACAATCTTTCCAGACGTAATCATGACATTAAATGCCTATATAATGCAGATATGGATGGATTACGTTTCGGGCTAGTATGCTTGCGCCCTTCCTAAGATCCGTCAAACCGGCTGACAAGGGGGGAGCTATTGTGGTAATGGACACCCCCATGTATGAAAATGAAGTGATGAAACATCTTGGTGACACCCTTACATATAGAAAACTTGATTCTAGTCCAGTCTTTAGAGTACAAAAAAGAATCAAAAAAATCCTTATGGATGCGGTTAAGGATAAAATTATTGATGACGAAACTATGGAATTTTTGGTTACACCAGTATTATATATGTTACCAAAAATCCATAAAGACCCAAAAAAAAACCCGGGACGTCCCATTGTATCGGGTATGGAATCTGTGACAACCCGTTTAGCACAATATTTGGACACATGTCTAACACCATTATTGTTAAATATCAAATCGTATATCAAAGACACTACAGATTTCTTGACTAAAATTCAGGATATTAAGTTGTCACCAGATTCCGTCCTGATATCATGGGACGTCTCCAGTCTGTTTACTCTCATCCCTCATAGTTTGGGAATAGAGGGATGTCAACGACTGTTAACCCAATCAGGTATCTATAAAACTGAACAGATCTTGTTCCTTCTAGAACTGTTGAGAATTGTCCTTGAGGAAAACTTTTTTCTCTTCAAGGATACTCATTTTTTGCAACTAAATGGGGCAGCGATGGGCTCAAATGTTGCACCCCCATATGCGAATGCATTTATGAATATGATAGAAACCTCTTTTATCTATGTGAATTAACTATTTCTCCAACATTGCCATTGTTGGTAATGATTTGTGGACGATATTTTCGCTATATGGGATGACAACCTGGAGAGCCTATTTCTGTTCGATAAATATATTAACTATTTAATACCTGGCCTGAAATTTAATATTGAAATTGGTAAAGACAGGATTTATTTTCTAGACACTACATTGAAGTTGAGTAACACACAGATTAGTACTGATCTGTATGTGAAACCCACAGATCGTAACCAGTTATTACACTTTAACAGCTTTCATCCCCCTAATGTTTTCTCGTCTATTCCAAAAAGTCAAATGCTGAGCGTACAGCGGATCGTGAGTGATCCCCTGTGCGGTGACCAAAGACTCAAAGAAATGAAAAATAAGCTCATCAATAGGAGATACCCCAGAACCTTAGTTGATACGGAATCTCTCAATACTGACCATAATGTAACAACCGATAGAGAAACAAAGAGAATTCCCTTTATTATGCAATACCACCCTTTTTCTAAAAACATCTCTAAGATAATTAAAAAACATTGGAACCTTTTAAGAACTAGTTATCTGATGATACAGGAATTATGGAATCCCCACCATGTCCTCATATAGGAAAGGTAGAACAATACGGGACCGACTAATTAATAAAATCGGATCAACCAACATCCACATTTATTAAACCAACTTTTTTAGAACAAAAAAACCTTGGATTGTATCCATGTTTGTCATGCATACAATGCAACTCCATGATAAAAGGAAAAGTTTTTGCACATCCACATAGGGGCTTCCATATCCCTATACGTGGGTATTACACTTGCCAATCATCATATGTCATATATGCCATTAAGTGCCCATGCGGTTTAGTGTATGTTGGAGAAACTACACAAAAAGTAAAAGACAGGATAGCAAGACACAAATATTCAATACGTGACAAACTAACACGACTACCATTAGCCAGACATTTTGTGGAATATGGACATAATGCATCACAATTAAAGTATATGGTCCTAGAGGGAATAGAGAAAAATAGGAGGGGGGGTAACTGTGAAATAACCCTGAGAAAAAGAGAAATTTATTAGATACATTTTCTAAATACTATTGCTCCATATGGTTTAAATGTTGATTGGGATCTTTATTTGTTTATTTAACAGTATTGATTTATAAGTGATAATAAAATGAAAAAAACATAGAAATGTGTTTCAAAATAGGGAGGTCTGTATATGGCTATGCTCATTCTATCTATGTATGTATTTTTCATAGGTTCATATAACACATTTGGAGAATAAGAATGATGAGATAAGGATATCGGCCGCTAATTGTTAGATCTTGTGTCTATGGTGTAAAAAAACACGTATCTGCACAGGTGATGAATATACTATGAATTGAACCAATCAACCATATTGTTTCCACATGTGATGTATACCACTAATTTGTATTTAAAGGATTGATTGCAGTAAACCTGTTAGATATGCTCTGACGGATCTTAGGAAGGGCGCAAGCATACTAGCCCGAAACGTAATCCATCCATATCTGCATTATATAGGCATTTAATGTTATGATTACGTCTGGAAAGATTGTACTTGCTTTGTAATTTTTCCATGTGACTACATGAAATAAAGCAACCGAAAGTTTTTAAGTGCAGCAACCCTTTGGACTCTTTATTTATATATATATATATATATATATATATATATATATATATAATTATGAAAACATCAATTTCGATGGATGGGCTAATATTCAGGGCATATATTGATTGTAACTAGCCAATGTACAGATATTTGGGTGTTTATATCTGCATTGTAAACGTATTGGTCCAATGGGAGAATTGGTTTTTAACCCAATTTGAAATATTGCAAAAATGTCACTATATAACCAATGAGTTGATATTTGGGGCTCTGTATCTTTAAATTTCCACAGTAAAATTTAACCGTATTGTAAGATATCATAGAGGGGGGTGTGTATGACACATCTGCATTGTAAACGTATTGGTCCAATGGGAGAATTTTTTTTGAACCCATTTAGAAGTATTGGAAAAATGTCACTATGTAGCCAATGGGTGGGTATTTGGGGCTCTGTATCTTTAAATTTCCACAGTAAAATTTTACCGTATTGTAAGATATCATAGAGGGGGGTGTGTATGACACATCTGCATTGTAAACGTATTGGTCCAATGGGAGAATTTTTTTTTTTAACCCAATTTGCAATTATGTCACTATGTAGCCAATGGGTTGGTATTTGGGGCTCTGTATCTTTAAATTTCCACAGTAAAATCATACTGTATTGTAAGATATCATAGAGGGGGGTGTGTATGACACATCTGCATTGTAAACGTATTGTTCCAATGGGAGAATTTTTTTTTAACCTATTTAGAAGTATTGGAAAAATGTCACTATATAGCCAATGGGTTGATATTTGGGGCTCTGTATCTTTAAATTTCCACAGTAAAATTTTACCATATTGTAAGATATCATAGAGGGGGGTGTGTATGGCACATCTGCATTGTAAACGTATTGGTCCAATGGGAGAATTTTTTTTGAACCCATTTAGAAGTATTGGAAGAATGTCACTATATAGCCAATGGGTTGGTATTTGGGGCTCTGTATCTTTAAATTTCCACAGTAAAATTTAACCATATTGTAAGATATCATAGAGGGGGGTGTGTATGACACATCTGCATTGTAAACGTATTGGTCCAATGGGAGAATTTTTTTTGAACCCATTTAGAAGTATTGGAAAAATGTCACTATGTAGCCAATGGGTTGGTATTTGGGTCTCTGTATCTTTAAATTTCCACAGTAAAATGTAACCGTATTGTAAGATATCATAGAGGGGGGTGTGTATGACACATCTGCATTGTAAACGTATTGGTCCAATGGGAGAATTTTTTTTTAACCCATTTAGAATTATTGGAAAAATGTCACTATATAGCCAATGGGTTGGTATTTGGGGCTCTGTATCTTTAAATTACCACAGTAAAATCTTACCGTATTGTAAGATCTCATAGAGGGGGGTGTGTATGACACATCTGCATTGTAAACGTATTGGTCCAATGGGAGAATTTTTTTTTAACCCATTTAGAAGTATTGGAAAAATGTCACTATATAGCCAATGGGTTGATATTTGGGGCTCTGTATCTTTAAATTTCCACAGTAAAATTTTACCATATTGTAAGATATCATAGAGGGGGTGTGTATGGCACATCTGCATTGTAAACGTATTGGTCCAATGGGAGAATTTTTTTTGAACCCATTTAGAAGTATTGGAAAAATGTCACTATATAGCCAATGGGTTGATATTTGGGGCTCTGTATCTTTAAATTTCCACGGTAAAATTTTACCGTATTGTAAGATATCATAGAGGGGGGTGTGTATGACACATCTGCATTGTAAACGTATTGGTCCAATGGGAGAATTTTTTTGAACCCATTTAGAAGTATCGGAAAAATGTCACTATATAGCCAATGGGTTGGTATTTGGGGCTCTGTATCTTTAAATTTCCACAGTAAAATCTTACCGTATTGTAAGATATCATAGAGGGGGGTGTGTATGACACATCTGCATTGTAAACGTATTGGTCCAATGGGAGAATTTTTTTTGAACCCATTTAGAAGTATTGGAAAAATGTCACTATATAGCCAATGGGTTGGTATTTGGGGCTCTGTATCTTTAAATTTCCACAGTAAAATCTTACCATATTGTAAATGTTAGAGAGGGTGATGTAACATATAATATAATGATTATACAGAGCTGTCACACATATTATATATATATACATAAATATTATATTTAGTTTTTGTGTGTTTAAAATCCAACCAAAAATTTCTCGTCTGATAGCATGACCACTGATTTGCAACTGTCTGATGGCTTGACTTCAGTTGAAAGAAGAGGGGGATAAATAAATTGATCCTATTGCACAAATGCAAGTGAGGTAAATATTACCCATACATCCTCGATAGGGATGAGCTTCGAGTTTGAGTCGAACTCATATTCGACTCGAACATTGGCTGTTCGCCGAACAGCGAACAATTTGGGGTGTTCGCGACAAATTCGAAAGCCGTGGAACACCCTTTAAAAGTCTATGGGAGAAATCAAATGTGCTAATTTTAAAGGCTTATATGCAAGTTATTGTCATAAAAAGTGTTTGGGGACCTGGGTCCTGCCCCAGGGGACAAGAATCAATGCAAAAAAAAGTTTTAAAAACAGCCGTTTTTTCGGGAGCAGTGATTTTAATAATGCTTAAAGTGAAACAATAAAAGTGTAATATTCCTTTAAATTTCGTACCGGGGGGGTGTCTATAGTATGACTGTAAAGGGGCGCATGTTTCCTGTGTTTAGAACAGTCTGACAGCAAAATGACATTTCAAAGGAATAAAGTCATTTAAAACTACTATTAATGAATTGCCGGTCCGACAATACACATAAAAGTTCATTGATAAAAATGGCATGGGAATTCCCCACAGGGGAACTCCGAACCAAAATTTTTAAAAAATGACGTGGGGGGTCCCCCTAAATTCCATACCAGGCTCTTCAGGTCTGGTATGGATATTTAGGGGAACACCAGGCCAAAATTAAAAAAATAAAATGGCGTGGGGTCCCCCTCAAAATCCATACCAGAACCTTCAGGTCTGGTATGGATTTTAAGGGGAACCCCGCGCCAACATTTTTTTAAAAAAATTTCGTGGGGTCCCCCCAAAAATCCATACCAGACCCTTATTAGAGTACGCAACCTGGCAGGCCGCAGGAAAAGAGGGAGGGACGAGAGAGCGCCCCCCCGAACCGTACCAGGCCACATGCCCTCAACATTGGGAGGGTGCTTTGGGGTAGCCCCCCAAAACACCTTGTCCCCATGTTGATGGGGACTAGGGCCTCATCCCCACAACCCATTCCCGGTGGTTGTGGGGGTCTGCGGGTGGGGGGCTTATCGGAATCTGGAAGCCCCCTTTAACAAGGGGACCCCCAGATCCCGGCCCTCCCCCCTGTGTGAAATGGTAAGGGGGTACAAAAGTACCCCTACCATTTCACAAAAAAAGTGTTAAAAATGACAAGAGACAGTTTTTGACAATTCCTTTATTTAAATGCTTCTTCTTTCTTCTATCGTCTATCTTCTATCTTCCTTCGGTTTCTTCCTCCATCTTCTTCTTCTTCTGGTTCTTCCTCCGGGGGTTCTCGTCCTGCATCTTCATCCGCGGTGTCTTCTTCCCTTCTTCTCCTCAGGCTGCTCCGCATCCATGATGGCATGGAGGAAGGCGCCCGCTGTGTGACGCTTCTCCTCTTCTGACGGTTCTTAAATAACGGGGGGCGGGGCCACCCGGTGACCCCGCCCCCTCTGACGCACGGGGACTTGACGGGACTTCCCTGTGGCATTCCCCGTGACGTCAGAGGGGCGGGGCCACCCATTACATAACCCCGCCCCCTTCTGACGTCACGGGGAATGCCACAGGGAAGTCCCATCAAGTTCCCGTGCGTCAGAGGGGGGCGGGGTCACCAAGTGGCTCCGCACCCCGTTATTTAAGAACCGTCAGAAGAGGAGAAGCGTCACACAGCAGGAGCCCCCCTCCATGCCATCATGGATGCGGAGCGGCCTGAGGAGAAGAAGGGAAGAAGACACCGCAGATGAAGATGCAGGACGAGAACACCGGAGGAAGAACCAGAAGAAGAAGATGGAGGAAGAAACCGAAGGAGGATAGAAGATAGAAGATAGAAGAAAGAAGATAGAAGAAGTATTTAAAAAAAGGAATTGTCAAAAACTGTCTCTTGTCATTTTTAACATTTTTGACAGTTTTTTTGGGGAATGGTAGGTACCCCCTTACCATTTCACACAGAGGGGAGGGCCGGGATCTGGGGGTTCCCTTGTTAAAGGGGGCTTCCAGATTCCGATAAGCCCCCTGCCCGCAGACCCCCACAACCACCGGGCAAGGGTTGTGGGGATGAGGCCCTTGTCCCCATCAACATGGGGACAAGGTGTTTTGGGGGGCTACCCCAAAGCACCCTCCCAATGTTGAGAGCATGTGGCCTGATACGGTTCATGAGGGGGGGGCGCTCTCTCGTCCCCCCCTCTTTTCCTGAGGCCTGCCAGGTTGCATGCTCGGATAAGGGTCTAGTATGGAATTTAGGGGGACCCTCACGTCATTTTTAAATTTTGGTTCGGGGTTCCCCTGTGGGGAATTCCCATGCGGTTTTTATCAATGAACTTTTATGTGTATTGTCGGACCGGCAATTCATTAATAGCCGCGAGTAGTTTTAAATGACTTTTTTTCCTTTGAAATGTCATTTTGCTGTCAGACTGTTCTAAACTCGGGAAACATGCGCCCCTTTACAGGCATACTATAGACACCCCCCAGGTACGAAATTTAAAGGGATATTACACTTTTATTGTTTCACTTTAAGCATTATTAAAATCACTGCTCCCGAAAAAAATGTCAGTTTTTAAAACTTTTTTTTGCATTGATCCATGTCCCCTGGGGCAGGACCCAGGTCCCCAAACACTTTTTATGACAATAACTTGCATATAAGCCTTTAAAATTAGCACTTTTGATTATTCATGTTCGTGTCCCATAGACTTTAACGGTGTTCGCTTGTTCGAACAAATTTTTTGCCTGTTCGCAAGTTCTGGTGCGAACCGAACAGGGGGGTGTTCGGCGCTTCCATAATCCTTGATAGTTAATTAGATAAAAATAGGGAAATCTTACATCTCACATACATACAGTATATATATCCTTTCTATAAGACATTGGAGTTATATCTGTCTCTCCCCTGTGGTCACACAATATCAATTGATAGGGCATCTATTGAAATCAATCAGGACTTCTCTGCTTTTTTGACTAACCCAGTTCCAAGTGTATCTGTTAGGTCCATCTTTTCTTTATATCAATTCAAATATTATTTTAAAATTGGTTTTTGCTGATAGTAATATCTATAAATAAAAGCAAATATGTGTACTTATGTATACCAATATATTAGATGTAAAACTCTGTCCAAAACTTTATGTAAATATTCCTATGTTTCTTTGTCATTTATAGCATTTAAGTCATACAGCACTCTTGAGACTCCTGAAGAAGCTCTTTTGAAGCGAAACATGTAGAGCGGTAGTGTCTGTATTTGCTTATGAATTGAACAAATGATATAAATGATATAACAAGGAATCTTTTATTAACTTTTTATTGTTGTAATAAAACTTATTGAATTTTATCAATTGTTATCACTTTATTCTTTTGGCACCTTTAAAGCCCCGTGGCTTGTTCCTCCTCTCCTTTTTTCATATGTAAAATTGGGATGTGGTGTCATTTCTGATCTCTTTGTCCTTACCTTTAAAATTTCTGTTTTTTCTGCCAGTAAATACCTTTATACAGTCCACTTCCTGTTTCTTGTCTGGTCATTAGCCTAGGCTTATGACATCATGCACAGCTCTCTCGCTCACTCTCCAGAGAGTTTGCCAGGAAGGGAGGGGGATGAGTCATAAGAGGGCCAATGAGAGCTGCAGGGCTACAGAGCTGGAGGTGTGCCTGTATGTGTAAATCCAGGAAGTGAACAGGCAGCAGCTTCAGCTGCCCACAGTTGAAATGAATGCAGCCTTACTCAGTAGAGGGAGATTTCTGTAACAAGTTTGGCAAGTACAGAATCGCAGTATATATAAAATAATATGCAAAGTGGTTGGAGGGAGGCTTGAGAATGGCAAAAATGTTTTTATTACAAATTATGTGAGCAGACTGCAGTTCCTCTTTAAAATGGTTATAAACCCTTACATATATCCAGTGAAATGACTGGCCTTGGGTGATACAGAGATGAAACAAATCCTCCTACATAAGTTGTACCTGTTCATCTGCAGTCTTCTCTTCTCTACATCTGTTCAAAAGCCAGAATTTATAAAGCTTGTCTGAGCATTCAGAAAAAAAGGGGGCGGAGTGCCGAAATCACACTCTGTAGAGCTCAGTGAGGAGAGCTCTGAGAGCTAATTGGAGGGGAAAAACACCCCCCCCCCCCACCACACTGCACACAGGAACAGAGCTGAGGCTGTCAATCAGTTGGAGGTCCCCCCCTGTCAACTTTTTTCTCTTGGTGTCAGGAAAACTTGTCAGAAGTGATTCATGCTGATAGCAAAGGGACGAAGCAGCAGGCAGAGAAGATATTTAGTGCTCCTAAGTGCACACTATAGAGGGATATGCTTTGTTCGTATTTCTTGTTTAACCACTTCCCACCCGGCCACTGCACATATACGGCCGGGTGGGAGCTCCCTCCTTCTGACTGGACGTTCCCGAACGTCCTTCAGAAGGAGCGGGATCACGCGGGCGCGCTCCAGCGCAGCCGCGCAATCCCGATGCGCGCGTGTCACTCGGACACGCCGCATCTCAGAGCGGCAGGAGGGCAATGTGATTTGCCCTCCTGATCCGCACGATGGCTGTGTGTGATCACAGCCATCGTATAGTAAACAAGGGGGAGGGGTGGCAGATGACAGGAGATCGCGCCGCCACGTGCCCGTGCAGCGGCGCAATCCCGATCTGCCTGTGTCCCCCAGAGACAGCACAACACAGGAGGGCCCTGTGATTGGTCCTCCTGATCACATGACGACTGTGTCCAATCACAGTCGTCATGTAATGTAAATAGAGAGCGTAGTAACTGCTCTCATCTCTTCCTCTCCTCACACAGAGCCTGTCAGTGAGGAGAGGAAGAGAGATCTGTGTTGCAGCCAGGAGATCAGTGAGTAATAAAGCTGTTTGTCTGCTGTTTACCCACTGATCACCCAGCTAGTGTCCCCAAAACACAGTGTCCCCAAAACACAGTGTCCCCAAACAGTGAAAACACCTGTCAGTGAACATCTGCCAGTCAACAACTGGCACATCTGTCCGCCAACAGCGGGCACATCTGTCCGCCAACAGCGGGCACATCTGTCCGCCAACAGCCGGCACATCAGCCCGTCATCATCAGGCACATCTGCCTGCCCGCCATCAGGCACATCTGCCCGCCTGCCATCAGGCACATCTGCCCGCCAGTCATCAGGCACATCTGCCCGCCAGTCATCAGGCACATCTGCCCGCCTGCCATCAGGCACATCTGCCCGCCAGTCATCAGGCACATCTGCCTGCCAGTCATCAGGCACATCTGCCCGCCTGCCATCAGGCACATCTGCCCGCCTGCCATCAGGCACATCTGCCTGCCTGCCATCAGGCACATCTGCCCGCCAGTCATCAGGCACATCTGCCCGCCAGTCATCAAGCACATCTGCCCGCCAGTCATCAGGCACATCTGCCCGCCAGTCATCAGGCACATCTGCCGCCCGCCATCAGGCACATCTGTCGCCCGCCATCTGACACCGTCAACAGCTAACACATCAGCCCGTCATCAGCTGACACATCAGCCCGTCATCAGCTGACACATCAGCCCGTCAACAGCTGACACATCAGCCGCCCACCATCATCAGGCACATCTGCCCGCCCGCCATCAGGCACATCTGCCAGCCGCCATCTGCCCACGATCAGGCACATCTGCCCGCCAACATCAGGCACATCTAGCCACCCACCATCTGGCACAGCCGCCCACCATCTGGCACATCTGCCGCCTGCCATCTGACACATCTGCCCGCCAACATGACAAAAAGGTCTTACAGCGCAGAGGAGGCTCTCCAAATACTCCAGATTATGTCGGATGAGAGTAGCGGGGAATTCTCTCCGTCAGACTCGGATAGTGACTATGAGCCAGTGGAAAGCAGTGGCTCCGAGTTGGAAACAGAGGAAGATACAATCCTAACAAGGAGAATCAGGAGAAATGAGCAGGAGGAGGCATTCACCAGCAGCGCAGCACTCCAGGGCATCCACCAGCAGGCATCCACCAGCAGCCCAGCACTCCAGGATGATATGCAGGCATCCACCAGTAGCGCAGCACTCCAGGGCATCCACCAGCAGGCATCCACCAGCAGCGCAGCACTCCGGGATAGGCGGGCATCCACCAGCACTTCTGCAACCTTCCTAGAAGATAGGCCAGATGCTAGCAACGGATCCCATCAACGAGGCAGTGCCCATACTAGTCTCCCAGATGTTCTACTGTATCCAGCATGGCTGCCCGATACATCAGTAGAACCTGTAATACCCCTTTTCACAGCCCAGCCAGGCCCTCCGATGCAGATGGAAAATGTAACCCCACTTTATTATTTTCATTTATTTTTTACCAATGATCTCCTAACCTACATTGTGGAGCAATGTAATCTATACGCCAGCCAACACATAGCCAACAATCCCAGTTCCTCATATGCCCGTCCTTTTGTTTGGAAACCCCTCACCGTAGAAGAATTTAAAATTTTCCTTGGCCTAACCCTCAACATGGGGCTGACAAAAAAAATGAACTCCATTCCTACTGGTCTACCCAACCTATCCACCACATGCCGATCTATTCGTCATTTATGCCCAGAAACCGTTATGAGATGATCATGAGATTTTTACACTTCAATAACAATGCCCAATGCCTCCCTCGAAATCATCCCAGTTACGATAAGTAATTCAAAATTCGGCCCCTAATCAATTTTTTTTGCGCCAGCTTCAAGGAGATGTTTACCCCTGATAGAAACATATGTGTGGATGAATCCCTGGTGCACTTCACCGGAAGACTGGGAATAAAACAATACCTCCCCAGTAAAAGAGCCACACATGGGGTAAAATTTTATAAGGTGTGTGACAGGGCCACGGGTTACACATATGATTTTATGATTTATGAGGGAAAAGACAGACCGCTAAACCCCCCTGGATGCCCTACCTACATGGGAACAAGTGGCAAAATTGTCTGGCAGCTGATCCAACCATTACTTGGGAAAGGTTACCACCTTTACGTAGACAATTTCTACACTAGTCTCCCACTTTTCCGCCATTTGTACCTGAAGAACACTGTGGCCTGTGGGACAGCACGGACCAACCGCAAAGGCTTCCCACAAAGATTGGTCGCCAAGAAATTGAAGCAGGGTGAAATGGCCAGTATGCGAACTGAAGAAGTACTAGCGGTGAAGTGGAGAGATAAAAAAAGA
This sequence comes from Lithobates septentrionalis, assembly GCA_037952835.1. NCBI lineage: Eukaryota > Metazoa > Chordata > Amphibia > Anura > Ranidae > Lithobates > Lithobates septentrionalis. Next base: position 291,008 of record JBBDGP010001594.1, read on the forward strand.
GATGGCTACATCCTTTCAACAATACATGACGACACCTTGGTGGAACTTCAGAGAAGAGGAGGCCCCATACAGAAGCCAAAATGTGTGCATGAGTACAACCTATACATGGGGGGGGTGGATATGAACGACCAGATGATGCAGCCCTACTTGGCCACCAGGAGATTGAGGTAGGAGAATAACAGTATATGACTGCTGGACAATGAACTTCTGGTATGCGAGTTTTTTATTTCATTCTTCTAGCTAGCAAGAATGAACACTCCTGGCCCGACTCGTGTCTACACGCCAGAGTATTTTCTTCAGACAATTCATTGTACATATAACTCTATCACATTACGTCACAAGCACACAGATGATACATTTCCTTTACAAAAACATTCTGACCCTTCACCTACTTCTACTAATGCAAAGCAGTTCACCAAAGAATATTCTTTCACAAGTATTGCCCAAGCCTTGCTCTGCGGTTACCTCTTTAATCAGCTGACTGGCCTTTGACACATCCTGGACAGGAAAAGTGTGCTAAGCTAGGCACAGATGGCTTTGCTAAGGGGGGAAGTGTTCATTTGCCAATCCACAGCCTGTCACATTCTACAGACAAAACGTTCTTAACATAGTAAATAGGAATGTAGAATTCTAAATCAGCCCTACTACACACATAACCATGGCCATATAATCTGATCCCCATTCCTACTTCATTCCCCCCTTTGATCATAATCATAGCGATTAATATGAGCGAGATTAAGCATCACTAAATAGCATACAGGTCTACTTTCTAATGGATCAGAGCCCAATGTGACTGAGATTTTTTTTATTTAGTCTTTAGTCTTAGCCATAATATGGGTCGCAGCCTTTCTTTCTACGGTGGCCTCAATGAAACTCTGCATCATTCTAGTCCCAAGGGGAATCAGACAGGGCAGCAGCATACATGCTACGAGTATTATTACAACGATCCCCAATATAGCCTTTACCCCATATACACTGGGAAAACCCCAATCTCCGAACCAGCTACCAGCATTGAGACCTTCCCATGTTTGGACTGGCACATGAGCTAATTTTTTCATTCTACCAGTGATTTCCTCAACTACTTTTCCTGTGTTGTCCACTTCTAAGCAACAATTACTCAGATTAAATTTTCCACAGACACCACCCTCAGTAGCTAACAGATAGTCTAAGGCAAGTCTATTCTGATACACATGAGCACGTAAATTAGTTCCTTGTTTAGCAAGCAAATTTAAGGCAGCAGCAGTTTCGTTAGTAATTATTTCTAATACAGCCTGTAACCTTATAATTTGATTAAGCATATAAATTGGTGTTCTATAACCGTAACTGCCATCTTCGGCCCATGTGGCTGGACCATAATACTGGACAATACGTTCTGGGGGCCATTCATTATCTTTCCAGTTTCCTATCTTCAGACTAGATGACCTCCGCTTCCTCTTTGAACCTATGTACACAGGGACTCCCAGTTCTTCCCTATTTCCCAGTGGAAGAAGGAAAAATGAGGGTTTTAATGTACCTAAGACACAGGCTCCTGACCAGTCTTGGGGGAGCTCTGAATAGGCTTTATTCCCACAAATCCAGTACAAGTTTTCTGGGGCCTTCCAGTTAGACTCTTTGGTGAGATTTTCCCATAGCCCTTTTAGATGAGTGAAATTGGTAAAGGGGTGTGGGTCAGGCACGGGTACGTTTGTATCACTCCACCAGGATGTACTTTTTGAAGTGTTATTATAAAACTGTTGTCCTAAACAGGCCATTTCTCCTACATGTGTTTTATACTGGGGACCCGACCTGGCTATACAATATTTCCCAATTATTGACGTTTTCAGGTGCCATTCTGACCTTATTCGTTCATGGGGCTGCTCAGAGGTGGCACTGAATGGCACATCATAATCTTTTTCCCTGGCTTCCCAAGGCCATTGGTCTCCCATGTTGGTTCCTCCACACACATAGCAATCTGTGACTTGTAAATTGTCAGCCACACTTTCTGCCAGTTCAATGAACAGGTTCTTTGTGCTAGGGGGTATTTCCATACCAGTGGCTAGCTCTTCATATAAGGAATGAAATAGCTGATGATTAACACTCTTTGTTAGTTCAGTTTCTAGTGAGACATACACAATTGTACCGGGGTCTGATCCTTTACCATAAATATGAACTCCAAACTTATTTCCCCATTGTGCTAAAAACTGGACGGGGTTATGTATGGTGAAATTCACAGGGGTGCAACTTCCCACTGTGCAGCTGGATGAACCAGCTAAAGATTGTAGAATGGCATCCTGATTTTTCATTCCCCATGTTCCCCAGGCAGCACACTTCCAGTTGGGGCAGTAATTCCATTCCTCTCCTGCACAGCTAGGTCCCAGTTTCCCTGAACAGATGTACCTATCATTTCTTAAATACTCTCTCTCCCATTCCAATCCCCCACACCCTCCCCTTGGGAAGTGATTGAGGTTGATGGCAGCACACACATCAAAGATTAGGCTTGCTGCAGTGCTGGGGTCAGTGATCAGTGTACGGTTTATCAGCCTACCGGTGGAACTAAAGCTCCGAACGGTTAGCCAGGTTTTATAGGGTGCATAAGTGGGGTCATAACAGGTTATCTGATTTTCAAAGGAGCACATTGAATAGGTAGTCCCATTATGTATGCAGGTACCAGTCTCTGTGCCCTTGCATTGATAATGGGAGTGCCACAATAACATCTTGGTAGTTACGGATCCTACTCTGGTAGTCTTTATACAAGGGTCACATGAGATACTCTCCCCCCCTGTTAACCTGGTCAGTATCACTATTATGACTATCAACAGTCTCATTATAACGATTTTAGTAAACATTACACCGATGAATATCCTCAGGCTTCAGCTTGTGCGTAGACCAACCAGCGTCCGGGCTGTGGTTGGAGCAGAGCTTAGTAGATATCCTTTATCTTCCGCTGTGCGTTGAGCCAGCAGCTTCCAGGGGTGTGCTGGCCGCAGGGCTGCAGTCTGTCTATCTTCTGCCGTGCGTAAATTCAGCAGCTTCCAGGGGTGTGCTGAACACAGGGCTGGAGTTCTTCCTTCTGATTTCTCTGGTCAATCTCAGTCCCAAAGGATCTTGGGGGTCTACTGTACTGTGCCAGGAGTCTGTGAGGTCAGCAGCTCGCTTTACCCTGGAGTGGTGTATCCAGGGTGTCACCTCGGCTACCTTAATGGCTGTTGGGGTAGATAGCAGAACAATGTAAGGACCTCTCCATTTTGGCCCTAGTGGGGTTATGTTCCACTCCTTTACCCACACTGTATCTCCTGGTTTAAAGGGGTGTACTGGGTTCGACAAGCTTATGGGAAGTTTCTCTTGAACCCATTTCCCTATGTCCTGCATACTTTCCCCAAGTTTCTGTATCAGTTCACGGTTAACTACCCCTCCTATCTGATGCAAGTCTCCTCTTATCCCTCTAATGATGGGTGGGGGCCTACCATACAGTACCTCAAAAAGGGGACAGATTTGTCCTCTTTGTTGGGGCACTCCGAATTCTCAGTAAGGCAATGGGCAACATCAAGGTCCACTCCATTTGGGTTTCCTGACAGAGCTTAGCCAGTTGTGACTTGAGTGTGCGGTTCATCCGTTCAACTTTTCCAGAGCTTTGGGGCCTATATGCGGTATGTAGTTTCCAAGTAATCTTAGGTGCCGTTGCTAATTCCTGGAGACACTTGTGGACAAAGTCAGGGCCATTGTCTGGGCCTATATCTGGGGATAAACATCTTTTACAAAACTGCTTCCATCAGTAAAGTACTCAACGTTTGGATTTTCCAAGGGGCTGTCTTTCAAGTCTGGTCGGCTTACATATCCAATACCCGGAGGCTGTCATGAGTTAGGGGTTCTTGTGAGGTGGGGAGCAGAGTGGCTGGGTTCAAAGGGTTTACAGTCTCTAAGTGGATACGAGGATTTTCACACAGCATAGCTTGATATTTAACCATTCGACTGGTCGTGAACCAGTGATTTCCCTTGTAATCCATTAATGCCTGTACCTGGTGAGGGACTCGGACATAAGTCTCCTGACCTAATGACAACTTGTCAGCTTCCGCCACAAGGAGGGCTGTTGCTGCGATGGCCCTCTGCAGGATGGCCATCTCTGAGCTACAGTGTCCAGTTGTTTTGAAAGGTATGCTACAGGGCGCTGCCAAGACCCAGAGTATTGTACCAGGACTCCTACTACTATTCCTTGTTTTTCACTGACATACAAATAGAAGACTTTTTGGCTATTTGGCAAGCCTAGCGCAAGAGTCTGCATTAGGGAGACCTTAATGTCTTAATGCTCTGTTTTGCTGTTCTCCCCATTGGAAGGGTTCCTTTTCTCCCCCCTTTGTGGATTCATAGAGGGGTCTGGCTTTTATGGCAAAGTCCGGTATCCAGATTCAGCAGAATCCTGCCACCCCCAGGAATTCACGTACTTGCCGTCTGGTAGTCAGGGTGGGAATCTGACAAACAACTTCTTTCCTGCCTTCTCCCAATTGTCTCTGTCCTTGTGATACTCTGAATCCCAGGTACTTTACAGTCTCTTGTCAAAATTACACCTTTCTCCGGGACACCTTATAACCTGCCTCCCACAGTAATTGTAACAGTTCATTAGTGACCGCTGGGTGCATGGTCATTACAGCCTGATTGACCGCTCGGAGGTCTTGAACAGGATGACAGTGAGCTGTTTCAGGTTTCTGCACTGGGAGTGGAGGTGTATTCCAGGGAGACTGACAGGGTTTTAGAATTCCATAGTGTAGGAATTTGTTTAAGTACTTTTGTTTTCCTACTAGGGCTTTTAGAGGGACTGTGTACTGTTTCAGGCTGACTGGAGTGGCTCCTGATTTTAATTCAATAAGGATTGAGGGAACGTGTGTGGTTAATCCTGGTAGGTTGTCTTCTGCCCACAGTCCCGGGATGTCTTGCAGTATGCGGGCTTCAAAGGGATGCGGGGCAAGGGTCCGGCTATTTGCATCAGGATCTCTCGGAGTGGAAGTGGACACTTGATTAGGGAGCCCATGGACTACTACTGAGTTCCCTATTTCTGTCCTGCCTATACCCAGAGTGCTACGGTCAGGAGTATATTTACTGAGATTTGGCATTGACAAACTTGCTGAATCTGATGTAGGTGAACAACAACTTGAGTCCCCTTGTTTACTGGACGGGGCATTTGGACATGGCTCTAACCTGTCTCTATCTGAGGTCCTTTCATCTACATACGGGGGAGGCTGATCTGTCTCTTCGGGTTGAGAATATATGTCTTTTGTTTGTTTTGTCAGTGGTACTACTCTTGTCCTAACTATAATTCTATACTGTTCCTCTTCCTGTGGCTTCTATCCACTGCAGGTCTTTATCTCCCATTTGTCCAAAGGATGCACAATCATCCAGACGGACGTTTTCTCCTAGATGACTGACTGACTGACTGACTGACTGACTGAGGATTTATCCGAGAGACGCACAATCATCTGGACGGATATTCCTCCTGACTGGCTGGCTGAGGATTTATCCGAGAGATGCACAATCATCTGGACGGATATTCCTCCTGACTGGCTGGCTGAGGATTTATCCGAGAGATGCACAATCATCTGGACGGATATTCCTCCTGACTGGCTGGCTGAGGATTTATTCGAGGGATGCACAATCACCCGAACGAACAGTCCTCCTGGAAGGTGCGTCTTGGTCATGTTTCTGTAAGTCTGACATAATATTCTCAAATAATCAGTCAATGGTCTCTAAGTCAAGGGTTCCCTGTGGGGGCCACCGCGCTCCATAGCAGGGCCAATCTTTCTCACACAATGTTATCAATTGCTCAGGGCTAAGTTTTTAAATTACAGTTCTTTAGAAAATCCCTTCTTAAAGTTGGAGATCATGGTTTGTAGAGGAGATTCAACACTGTTTCCCACCCATTCTTATAACTTAACAGACACCAAGACAGACACAGAGGGTAGGGTAAATGATGAGAATTCAGTAAGGGGTCTGAATCCTCGACACAGGTAGGGACAATAGACAACGCTTCCCTCGGTCAGTGGCCTGGACGTGGTCTCCCAGCCAGAAAACGCACTTAAAAGAGGACACGGTCACTTCACCACAAAGTGATGTCTCATACACACATCAATCATACCAGACATTCCCACCCAAAAATTACTGACTGACTGAGGATTCGTCCGAAATATGCACAATCATCTAAACGGACGTCTCTCTCGGAAGGTGATCAGGCTTCCCTTCTCTCGATCCGTCGAGAGGCTGGCTGGCTGTCTGACTGTTATCCAAAAACAAAAGTAAAAAGGCTCTCACCTGTTCCCGTTGGAGCTCCAGCTATCTACTTCTCGGATTCCCAGGTCCATTTGACGCTACGAAGGTCGTCCACAGCAGGCCACCAAATGGGACACAGCGCAGTCTCCTAGATAACAGTTCTAGAAGGCGCCTTTTGAGACTACGATATAGCCCACAGGGCTGGCCTCTCGGACCATTCCTTGTAGGTCTGGTGGAAAACAGTGCCACCTGCCTCAACAGGTCACACCGATATTCCCCCCTTACGGCCAATGCACCAAATGAGGTAGGAGAATAACAGTATATGACTGCTGGACAATGAACTTCTGGTATGCGAGTTTTTTATTTCCTTCTTCTAGCTAGCAAGAATGAACACTCCTGGCCTGACTCGTGTCCACACGCCAGAGTATTTTCTTCAGACAATTCATTGTACATATAACTCTATCACATTACGTCACAAGCACACAGATGATACATTTCCTTTACAAAAACATTCTGACCCTTCACCTACTTCTACTAATGCAAAGCAGTTCACCAAAGAATATTCTTTCACAAGTATTGCCCAAGCCTTGCTCTGCGGTTACCTCTTTAATCAGCTGACTGGCCTTTGACACATCCTGGACAGGAAAAGTGTGCTAAGCTAGGCACAGATGGCTTTGCTGAGGGGGGAAGTGTTCATTTGCCAATCCACAGCCTGTCACATTCTACAGATAAAACGTTCTTAACATAGTAAATAGGAATGTAGAATTCTAAATCAGCCCTACTACACACATAACCATGGCCATATAATCTGATCCCCATTCCTACTTCAAGATCACTATTTTGGTACAAGAAAGTCGCCATTTATTTGATGCAACTTGCCCTATTTAATTCCTATATCATTTTTTCTAAGTGCACCCAAAGTTCCCTTGCATCTAAAATTCCAAGAAGAAGTTTTCACAGCCCTTCTCTTTCCCCAAGGCCAAGCCCCTCAACTAATTCGCTCCGATGCGTTAGCCAGACTCCATGAAAGGCACTTTCCCGAAATCCTCCCTCTTACCCAAACAGGTCGCAAATCCCCAAAAAAATGTTGTGTATGTGCAAGTAGAGGAATTCGCAGTGACACCCGATACTACTGTCCCCAATGTCCTTCCGAGCCAGGGCTTTGTATTGGAACATGCTATCGGAGCTATCATACTTCACTACACTATTAGTACAGTGAAGATGATTTTTTTCCACTATCTGCCATTTATGTGAATGACCCGGACTGTTAACGACTATGCCTCTGCCAAACATGTTTCTGCCTTCAACGTGAATTGACCCGGACTGTTAAATGACCATGATTTTTGCCTGCCTCCTGAACTGATCATTTGCCCTGCCACTGTACAGCACAGGGGTCTCACATATGTGAGGGGTTCCAGAAAAGTTTTTCCGAGTGGAGAAAACATTTTTCTCCGGGTTTTTAATTTTCTCGGATTAGGGTCTGGAGACTCGGAGGCTTCGTAGAGATTTGGGTGGGAAGAAGCCTCTACCCCTGTCCTCAGGTCTTACCTGACCAAGGCCCAATGTACAAAGTGCTGCCTGCTGCCACCTGAACTGGCCATGCCTTTGCTGCCACATGACCTTGCCATGCATTTGCCTGCCACATGACCTTGCCATGCCTTTGCCTACCACCTGGACTGGCCATGCCTATGCCTGTTACCTGAACTGCCTGCTAAACCTTGGACTGTACTGAACCATGTTCATACTTTTCCATATCTGTCTGCTGCCTGGACAATTCCAGGACATTTCCTTTGGCTGTCTGGACAAATGCTTTGGCTGCTCTGGAACATTATTCCTGCCTGCTAAAACCACAGGTGAGCTTTTTTTTTTTTACCTTTTGCTCAGCAGAATGTATTTTGGGGTGTAATTCTTGGTGTGTACATGCTATGTGTTAGAAGCCTGGAGGTGCTACTTGCATGTTGGGCCTCTGTATGTGGCCAGGTAGTGGAAAAGTCTCACACATGGGGTATCGCCATACTCAGGACAAGTAGCAGAATGTATTTTGGGGTGTCATTTTGGCTATGTGCATGCTATGTGTTAGAAAGATCTTCTAAATTGACAACTTTGTGAGAAAATAATAGGTTTTCATTTTCTTTCCACATTTTCCAAAAACTTGTGGAAAGAAATGACATGTTCAAAAGACTCATTATGCCTCATAGAATATACATTGGGTTGTTTTCTTTCCAAAATGGGGTCATTTTGAGGGTAATTTCATTGTCCTGGTGCTCCAGGGCCTTCAAAAATGTGATAGGTACTCAGGAAATGAAATGTGTAATTTATGCCTTTAGAACGCCTGATGGTGCTATATGGATGTTGGGCCTCTGTATGTGGCCAGGCTGTGGAAAAGTCTCACGCATGGGGTATCGCCATACTCAGGACGAATAGCAGAATGTATTTTGGGGTGTAATTGCAATTATGCCTGCACCGTGTGTGAGAAATAAAAGAAAGAAAAAAAAAATCTATATTTCTTAATTTTCCAAAGCATTGTGGGGAAAAAATTTCAACTTCAAAAAATTCACTATGCCTCTTACTAAATACCTCAGTCTTCTTTCCAAAAAGTAGTCTTTTGGGGGTTATTGTACTGTCCTGACATTTTAGGGCCTCAAGAAATGAGATCAGTGCATTAGGCCATCAGTGCATTAGGATTGATACATTTTCAATAATGCGTAGCATGGCTTGTAGACTCTATAACTTTCACACAAACCAATGATCATACAATTATCAGGATTTTTTTTTACCAAAGACATGTGGTAGAATACATTTTTGCCTAAATTTTCGACAAAATTTAATTTTTTTGGTTTCTTTTAAAAGAGAAAGTAGAATTTTTTTTTTTTTTTTCAAAATATTCGCTCTTTTTTCGCTTATATCACAAAAAATAAAAAATGAAGTGGTGAATAAATACCACCAAAAGAAAGCTCTATTTGTGTGAACAAAATGATAAAAATTTCATTTGGGTACAGTGTAGCATGACTGAGTAATTGTCATTCAAAGTGAGAGAGCACTGAAAGCTGAAAATTGGTCTGGGAAGGAAGGGGGTGAAAGTGCCCAGTATTGAGGTGGTTAAGGCTTGAAAGTCAGGTTGACAGCCAGGCAAGTAGCCTGGACCTTTCTGCAGAGCTACCTTTTTAAGAGTTTATAGTATCATTCATTTATCCAGAGCTTTGAAAAGTATTTATCTGCACATCGAAGGGCAATGTGTTTACAAGTTTCATTCCAGGTGCACCATGAAAAGTTTATGACGGCACAGCTGATTTAACTCCTTTTGACAAGATGTTGTGCCAAATAAGCAAGTTCCTTTTTTGTAGAATATAAAATTTTCTGTCCAGAGCACTTTTTTTTTTACAAAGCTGCATTTCTGCCAAAACATTCTTAAAGTTTTTAAAAGAACTTGACACATTAGTTTTTTTCTTGTGTGCCCTTTGGAAAAATGGAGCCTCCCTTTCTATCCTGGCATTTGTTGTCAGTAGAGCAATTGAATAGGGTTGGGTGGGGCAAGGGGTTATTTCAATAGGCACTTGTTTTGGAGACCAGTACATATTTTCTCCTCTTCTGTTGAGTCATTAGGACAGGAATTGAGAAATATCAACACAGACTGCAATAAAAGCCTCCCAAAGGTTATATTTCTTCTCTACTTTATCCATAACTTAAAAAAAGAGTTTTAGCTAGTGTTCAATATTAAAGCTTAAAGCGGGGGTTCACCCACACCGCCAAAAAAAAAAAAATATTAAAAGCCAGCAGCTACAAACACTGCAGCTGCTGACTTTTAATACATGGCCACTTACCTGTCCCAGGGTCCAGCGATGTCGGCAGGCAACGCCGAGAACCCGCTTGGTTCTCGGCAGCTGCCGCCGCCATCCTAGGTGAGGGAATCAGGAAGTGAAGTGTTGCGGCTTCACTTCCCGGTTTCCTACTGCGCATGCACGAGTCGCGCTGCGTGTCCCAAGTGGTCCCCGCTCTCTCCTGGGAGCTGTGTGTTCCCAGCAGACAGCGCGGTGGGGACGGGAAGAGGCGTAGACTCCCATGGGAGTCTATGCCGGAAGTGGGTGCAAATACCTGTCTTAGACAGGTATCTGCACCCCCCTCCCCCCTGAAAGGTGCCAAATGTGACACCGGAGGGGGGGAGGGTTCCGAAAAGCGGAAGTTCCATTTTTGTGTGGAACTCTGCTTTAACTCCACTTTTGTTGAGAAAAAAAACATTCCCCTCTGGGTGATCTATGTACATTGCAAGGATTATAACAACCTTTGTTGCAGATTCCTACCCTTTTGTTATTCTGAAGTAATCCATGTGTGTTTGTCTGTTTCTGGGGTGTGTCCAGTACACATTCTGTGTACAGAACAACTCCAGGTAGCCATATGGCAATGCATTCTCAGAAAATTACAGTGGCTGCAGATTGAAAAGGAAAGGTCATTTATAATAACCTTCAATTACAATATGATTAGTGTCACAATTATATGTGCTATATTATTTTTTCTTTATTTGCTTTTTTTCCCCATGAAAGTGGCGTTACCCTTTCAATTATCCAGCAGCAATGTGTAGTAATATAGGCAGAATTTTAAGTGTCAGACACGGCATCAAATTCAAAAATTAAAGTGTAAACGCTAACAAATAACTTCTCTTTTCTGATGCCATACCATCAAAAGGATTTTGTTTGCAAAATAAATTAACAGTTGATCCTGCCAGAAATCTTGTTAGCTGATACCTTCCTGTGCTCTCTGCCTGTGCTGCACTTTTTATCACATTACATCATCTCTGGGGACTATAGATCCTTTCCTAGAGTGACAACACTGCTCCTCCATAGATACAGTACAGTGAATGAGTGTTGTCACCCTAGGACTGGAGTGTGTTACTATCAGAATCCAGACTGGTATGCTGCAATATATTACATTTTTGTTTTTTGGGTTTAGATACTAAATACTGAATTACAGCAGAGTACAGTGTGTATAATATATAATTATGAGCATGTGTTTACAGTTCGGTAATGATTACATAAAGCATGCTTTACAGTTCTAAGAATTTCCCCTCACCGTCTGTGTTGTGCTCAGTAGAGCTGCACGATTCTGGCTAAAATGAGAATCACAATTTTTTTTTTGCTTAGAAGATAGATCACGACTCTCACGGCGTAACATCATCTTTCACATTAAAACAAAAAAATTGGGCTAACTTCACTGTTTCAATTTTTTTTTTTATTCATTGAAGTGGATTTTTCCCCAAAAAATTGCGTTTGAAAGACCGCTGGGCAAATACAGTGTGACATAAAATATTGCAGCAATTGACATTTTATTCCCTAGGGTCTCTGCTAAAATATATATATAATGTTTGGGGGTTCCAAGTAATTTTCTAGCAAAAAATATTGATTTTAACTTAAACAAGTGTCAGAAAAAGATTTAGACTTTAAGTAGTTAGGCCCCTTTCACACGATCGGACCGTTCTGGTCCGCCTGTCAGTTTTGACGGCGGACCTGAACGGGTGCTCCATGTTAGCCTATGGAGCGACGGATGTCAGCGGAGACATGTCCACTGACATCCGACCCCGTCCAATCCACTAAAAGCAGACGGATGGCCCTACGTCCAGATCCGTCGCTGGCGGATTGGATGGGGTGAGATCTGACGAAAACGGACATGCTGACCATTTTCATCTGATCCCTCCATAGGCAGCAGCGGCGCCTGACAAGCCCCTCCCCGCACAGTGAGCAGAGAGGGACCTGTCATCCGCCGGCTCAGCGGAGATCAACGGACTGATCTCCCGCTGAGCCGGCGGACCGAGGCGGGCCCTGTGGAAACGGAGTCCGCCTCGTGTGAATGAGGGCTTAAACTTCCTGCATGTTGTTAAAAACTTGGCAGACTGCCCATATTTTTTCTTTACACACAGAAGTTTATCCCTTTGATCTAAGAAGGAAGAGTTAGTTACAATGTTTCATGTTAAAAACTTGGCAGACTGCCTGGATGTTTTCTTTTGACAGCTGAGTGAGCAGACAAGTCTCTCCACTTGTTATATGAAAGAATCGGAAAACTCTGCAATAGAGATCGTCAGGGGGGTTGAATCGAGATCACAATTTTTTAACGAATAATTGTGCCGCTCTAGTGCTCAGTAGTGTGGCTACAGAATGAGGGGGTGTGATTTATGTTGAAGTGGGCTTGCTCACATTTACGTGTACAGGCCTTGTGTACCCTCCCACATTCATTGCAATTTGCAAAGCATGAAGGGAAATGTAGTTTAATGATAGTGTAAAGAGAGGGGAGAGGATATAATGCAATCACTGTTCTAACAACAACTCCTTGGCAGAATACATAATGCCTTTTTTGAACTACAGAGCTGACTTCCTGAAAGTTAAATTCAACTTTTCTCTTCAATGGTAAGGGATGTCACAAACGTAATAACTGTTTAGTGTTTTGTGTGTGTGTGTGTGTGTGTAGGGGGGGGGGGGGGGTACTAATGGGGGATTTTTTGCCAATCCCAGAGTTCTGCTTTAAGAATCTAGTATCTGCTTCCTTGGTGACTGTCAGAGAGGTAGCAGCCTAGGACCAGAACAGGGTCCATCCACACTAGACTTGAATCATGGATTTGCTTTTTTTTAAGGAGCAATCTATTCTTATTTTTATTGGTCCAGCATAATGCCCCGTACACACGGTCGGATTTTCCGATGGAAAATGTGTGATAGGACCTTGTTGTCAGAAATTCCTACCGTGTGTAGGCTCCATCACACATTTTCCATCGGATTTTCCGACACGCAAAGTTTGACAGCAGGATATAAAATTTTCCGACAACAAAATCCGTTGTCGGAAATTCCGATCGTGTGTACACAAATCCGACGGACAAAGTGCCACGCATGCTCAGAATAAATAAAGAGACGAAAGCTATTGGCTACTGTCCCGTTTATAGTCCCGACATACGTGTTTTACGTCACCGCGTTCAGAATGATCGGATTTTCCGACAACTTTGTGTGACCGTGTATATGCAAGACAAGTTTGAGCCAACATCCGTCGGAAAAAATCCTAGGATTTTGTTGTCGGAATGTCCGAAGAAAGTCCGACCGTGTGTACGGGGCATTACACACATCAGACATACAAACCAAGGGGCTGTACACTTATGACGCCCTTTATATCCAACATATTTTATTGAACAGACAGCACACATTGCATCCTTCCATCCAGGGCAACCACACTAACATATTTCACCCATATTGAGCCTAATTGTAGAGATCTACAATTAAGCCCTGTATGGGTGAAAGACGTTGAGGGCCTAGTTGGAAGGATATAGCGTGTGTTGCCGGATAGAAAGGACGTAATGGGCGTGCGGCCCCTTTATTCATATTAAATACACACAACCAGATATAATGTAAGTTCACTGCTGATTCCTATTGATTGTTCTCCTTTTTAATGGCCTGTAGACAGGGGGCAGTCAGAGGCAATGCATACAATTGCTCCCATTGCAAGTTCCTCTGTTCACATATAACAGATGTCCACCGGCCAGCTGCCACATTGTTTTGACGGAAAGAAATTAAGCACAGCGCCGTCAGATCCACCGTCGCCTCTCGAAGATGGGCTAAATTATGTCCTGCCACACGAGCTGCCATCCAGCTCTGTCATTTTGAGTTGGTGCCTTGTTAAGCTTTCACACATCTGCCGTATTCAAAATATTTTCCTGCCAAATTTCCCCTGTTCCGTGTAAGTGGCTCATTTGCAGCATTTCTATCCCATTCCTGCTGTAGCTTCAAATGGCTGTAGGTTAACAGCAGCGTGCTGGTGAAATGTTGAGATTTTTGATTGTTCATTGTTGAGGAGGGAGAATTGACCTTAATGCCTTCACATCTTTGGATGTGAATGTTATTCTACAGAGTAAAAAAAATAACACAATGTTTCCAGTTTTGCTTTGTTTAGGTGATGGGCCCCCATTGTATGCCAGGGTTAATTAAAGCGTATTACCTCTTTTGCAGTGACAACAATCCCACAATATATTTGTAATGTCTTCCAATTCACACAGCATACCTACATTTAAAAAAAAATATTTCTTACCTTTTAGATGTTTCTAAGGAAGAGATGTCATGGCCGACTGCAGGGAATTTTTTAAACAATGCAAAAGCGAACAGTCCTAAATCCTTGCATTGTCCTAGATTATGAGATTTTCTTTCCTGCAACTACAGGCTGCAGGAAAGAAAATCACTCAATTTCCCCATCAACACAGTCGGTGCTGATGGGGGGGGGGGGGGGGGATGCCTCCCACAGAGCTATTGTGTTCTCCCAGTGAGGGGGGACGGGGGCTGAAGGGAGCCGCCCCTGCTGGGAGAACACAGTAATTATTGCTAGCAGCTATAGCCACTGGCAAAAATTGCATGTAAAAATTCGACTGGATCAAATTGGGTACAATCGGCCTGCCCATAGATGGTTTGAATCCCAGCTGACCCCTGCTAAATCGGCTGACCATGTTCAAATCCAATTGATGAGGATCTGTCTGCACAGTACAGACAGGGTTAAATATGTTTGTACTGTTTAACTACCTCCTGCCCAACATATTGTCAAATGATGGGCGGGAGGCAGCTCTCTCGTTCTGGGATCAGTGGTGCGCTCTATCCCTGGGACACGGCGCATCACTGATCCCAGTAAAGAGCTGATGACGAGGCTCTTTACCCATGTGATCAGCTGTGTCGGGTTATCGCCATTCCTTTCTTCATACTGACAGAATGTGAGGAGAGGCGATCAGCGGCATTTCCCCTAGGGGGGATCTGCACAGATAATCAGGGTGCTGATTATCAGTGCAGCTCCAACAGTGCCCAGCAGTGATGTCTGTCAGTGCTGCCTATCAGTGCCACCAATCGGTGCCCATCAATGTCGCCTATCCATGCCGCCTATCAGTGCCACCTATCAGAGCTCATCAGTGTTGCATATTAGTGCTGCCTATCAGTGCGGCATATTATTGCCTCCTCATGAGTGCCCTTCAGTACTGTCTCATCAGTGCCCATCAGTGCAGCCTCATCAGTGCACATAAGTGAAGGAGAAACATTACTTATTTACAAAATTTTATAACAGAAACTAAGAAAAAATATGTATATTTTTTTCATTTACGGTCTTTTTAGTTTTTTAGTTTTTTTTTTAGCAAAATATCAAAAAGACCAGGGGTGTTTAAATACCACCAAAAGAAAGCTCCATCTGTCTAAAAAAAAAGCTAAAAATTTAGTTGCATGACTGTGCAGTTGTCATTCGAAGTGCGACAGTACTGAAAGCTGAAAATTAGCCTGGGCAGGAAAGAGGTAAAAGTGCCCTTGTAGGCAAGTAGTAAATAATGGCAAACACGCCTGACCAGCCCCCTCACAAACAAAGTAAACTACCTAGGATTTTTCTTGCTTGAGGGCCCAGAATAAAGAATCTAAAAAAGGTAAGCTGCAATTTTTTTTTGTTATGCTATGTGAATAGGAGTAGGTATTATTCCAATTAGACTGGGTTCATCCCGAATAGATCTACGAGTACAACCATAAGACGAGTGTACCTGAATATGCAAATACCTGTGAAAAATAGTGGGGGGAGAGCGGCCCTTTCATTGGACGCGGCCAGAGCCTTCGATTCCCTGGAATGGCACTATCTGTGGAAGGTACTAGCGGAATACCAGTTTGGCCCTGAGTTTGTCCAATGGTTAAGGCTGTTATACAGTGGCCCGAGGGCTAGGGTTAAGATCAATGGTCAGCGCTCGGAGGGGTTCCAGCTGAGCAGGGGTACGAGACAGGGGTGCCCTCTGTCCCCCCTGCTCTTTGCCCTGGCAGTTGAGCCTTTGGCGATAGCCCTGAGGGCGGCGCAAGGGGTGCAGGGATTTAAAAGAAGGAAGGGGACGGACAAGGTAGCTATGTATGCAGATGACATCCTGCTGTTCTTGGCAGATACGCAGAATTCATTAAAAACAGCCATAGGGATAGTTGAGGAATTTGGCGTTTTTTCCAGGTTGTTGATTAACTGGGAGAAATCAGTAATCTTACCCATAGATCCGCTGAATGAACCCCTTTCTTGTCAAGTATCTCAGGTTAAAATAGTCAGCCAAATGAAATATCTGGGTATTAATATAACCAGTGATCCAGGACAGTATATATCCGGTAACTTAGTTCCACTTATGAAAAAATTGAAACAGAAGTGCCGGGTGTGGGGTCGCCTGCCCCTCTCGGTCGTCGGACGCTGCAACCTGACCAAGATGGTCTGGCTACCCCAACTTTTATATGTTTTGCAGAACTCCCCTGTGTGGATTCCTAAGCACTGGTTTAAAAAAATAGTGTGTTTAGAGAACTTATTTGGAAAAATGGGACGGCCAGGATCAGTTTGCGGACGTTGCGACAGCCAGAGGTGTGGGGGAGGGTATGGAGACCTGATCCACATGTTTTGGCGATGCCCCAAACTACATATATATTGGAAAGGGGTCGTGGAAAGGATAAATCTGGTGTTTGGGACGTCATTGAGAGCAGAGGCGAGAGAGTGCCTGTTGGGATTAACGGGGGATAAGGTGGCCTCGAGGGATATACAGACAGCAAGGATCAGATGCCTGTTTCAGGGTAAAAAGCTTATCGCACAGTATTGGCAGAGAAAGGAAGCACCGACGGTTTCAGAATGGGTGAATGCAGTTAGAGAGGTGATCTGCAGAGAGAAATATATATACAAGAAGAGGGGTAACTTTAAGAAATTCGAAAAAATATGGAAAGCATGGCTGGACCTGGAAGGGGTTGGATTGATAGGAGGGGTGGGTTGTGGATGATCTGGGGAGGGGGGGATGGTTAAATGAATAATAAAATGTATGGCAAAGTGTATGATGGGGAGTGGGAGAGTAAACGGGGGGAAAAAGGCAGAAAACTATTCTCGAAGCCTACAGCATAAGGGCGAGTTGAACTGATGCACATTAGAATGATAATATAGGAATAGGTATTAATGTGTTTTTACTTATGATAACATCCCTTGTTCCCTTATTATATGTTTGTTGTAATGGAAATTTTTTTTTTTTCAAATAAAAAGACTTAAAATAAAAAAAAAAAAAAAAAAAAGGTAAGCTGCAATTTTTTTTGTTATGCTATGTGAATAGGAGTAGGTGTTATTCCAATTTGGTTGCAAAAGTTGAAATACAGTTTAACCCTTTTACAGCCTGATCTGTACATCATAGGACCCTGTCACAAAAAAATAATCATATTGGGGACTACACCCACTTACACTTACACCCAAACACATAAATCCCACACCCCCACATATATGCACGTACGAATATAAACGTGTATATCGGAGGCGCCTACATACAAAAACGTTAATTGCGATACACATGTTACATATTGCTGTGCACGTCGGAGCTCCTGTGAGCACCAATGCATTTGTGTAGCTCTAAACTGATGACCTATAGGGGCTTTAACCCTTTCGTCACCAGGTCCGCTGCTGCCCAATCGCTCTCGCACCCCCCTGGTACCCGCGACCCCCGCCGCCGCGCCCCGCCATGCTTACTGGGCTCCGCTTGCCCATCGGCAGGCCCGGGATCTCCATGGCTGGTGCCATTGCGTAGAGGGGAAGGAGAAGAGTGGACACACGTCTGCTCTCCCCCCCCCTCTTCTTGTGACCTGGAAAGCGTGGTCTCTGACGTCACTTCTGGGTCAAGCTCTCGGTGTCCGCAGCTCACTTTGCAGAGAAAGGATGTTTTGCAATATGATCTGAATTGCAAAACATTCAGTGGAGTATGTGGGAGACATGCAAAATAAAGTTACACCCAAGCACATAAAATCCCCCCCCCCCAAATTTTTTTGAGGCCCCCCCCACATATACACACACGCACATACGTAAACGCATGCGTCAGGGTGCCTACGTGTGAAAACGTAGATTGCGATACACATGTTACATATCGCCACGTACGCCGGAGTGAGAGCAATAATTCTAACACAAGACCTCATCACCGCGTCACCTATAAAAATATAGGTTACTGAAGTTTGCCGCCATTTGACGGGCCCACATAAATTTAAGGTTTGGCATGTTGGGTATCTATTTACTCGGTGCAACCTCATCTTTTTTATATTTTACCAAAAATGTGGGTAATTTATTGTATTTGTTTGCCCTAAAATTCACGTTGGTGTGTTTTTTTTTAAATTTTGCGCTTCCTAGACCTTCGTGGTAATATTCTGTGACATAAAAAATTGCAAATACCACTATTTTATTCTCTAGCATGTCTGCTTTCAGAATATATATAATATTTGTGGGTTTTGTGTAATCTTCAGGCCTAAAATTATTTTTAGGCCTGACAGCTCTGGCAGCGAAAGGGTTAAAGCATTGCCTATACCTATGGAAAATATAGGGTAACAAAGTTTGTCACCATTTTATGGACACACTCAATTTTAAGGTTTGACATGTTGAGTATCTATCTACTCGGCACAACTTCATATTTTATATTTTACCAAAAATTGTGTAATTTATTACGTTTGTGTGCCCTGAAATTAACTTTAGTGTATTTTTTTTTTTTTTTTTTTACTGAATTGTTGCATTCCTACACCTGTGTAACCTAAAAAAGTTGGAACTACTACCATTGCATTCTCTAGGGTGTCTGTTTTCAGAAAATGTTGTTTTGGGGGTTTTATGCAATATTCACTGTTAAAATTATTTTTTTAAACATGCATGCAAAAAACCCCCCAAAAACCACACAAAAACAGCTCTGGCAGTGACGGGGTTAAAGTACTGTATATCTAAAACCAAGACTAAAAATGTAATATATTTCAGATTATTTTTCCTTTATTTTCACCTAGTGATCCTGCAAATGATGCACTTCCTGTTCTTGGACCTAGGAGAGGAAGTGTGTTGACTTCATAGGACACAGAGAGAACTGGGCAGTGCTAATACCAGCGCACTGGGCACAAGGCAGCACTGGGTTTCTTGCAAGATCAACGGGTATTTTATTGCACTTATGAAACCGATATAATCAGACTCTTTCAATTATTTATTTAACAGACCAAAGAGGAGGGATTTTTTTTAATGCAATTATGATCATAGCAGGTTGTCCCTGTTGGAATATTTCCCCTCTCTTACTATTCTAGTGACAATGGTAACATTTTGGTTTTCCCATTACTTTGTTTTCTACTGACGCTGGTCTCCAGGTATAATTGGTGGCGTGAAACTCCCCAGCAAAGAAACAGATAGCATTAAAGGGGTTGTAAAGCTTGGTGTTTTTTCACCTTAATGCATAGCATTAAGGTGAAAAAACAGCAGTCAGTGACCGGCCCCCCAGCCCCCCTCCCCCCCGTTTTACTTACCTGAACCCTCGAAATTGACCCGGGGTTCTCGGCTCTTGATTGGATAGATTGATAGCAGTGCAGCCATTGGCTTCCGCGGCTGTCAATCAAATCCAATGACGCGAGCGCCGGGGGGCGGAACCAAGTCAAACTTTCGGCTTCTATGGACACGGAATGCTGGACCTGGGAGTGCGCCCGCAAGGTAACCCCCTCGGGAAGCACTTCTCTGAGGGGGTTATCAGATGTGGGGAGAAGCCGCGAAACCCGCCTGGGGACCCCAGAAGAGCAGGTTCGGTGCCACTCTGTGCAAAACGAGCTGCACAGTGGAAGGAAGTATGATATGTTTATTTTTTTTTATTTACTTTTACAATCACCTTAAATACCTGTCTACATAGTATTAATAGATTGTGGGCCACATCCATCCCTTTGGCTGTCCCTGTTCGGCCAGGGTGAAGTCAGCTGGAAATTGGGCATTTCTGGATCCAGGCGGGCTTGTCAACAAGATGGCAACGGCTGTGCTACCACCCTCATTGGTCCATCAGTCATGACGGTGGCACTCCTGCCCTTTTAAACACTTGAAGACCAGGCTTTTTCTAGCACTTTTTGTTTACATGTAAAAATCTGTTTATTTTTGCTAGAGAATATTTTTCAAAGCAGAGGCCCTAGACAATAAATTGGTCGGTTTTGCCATTTTTTTTACGTTGCATGGTATTTGCACGCAGTTTCAAATGCAAATTATGGAAAAAATTATTTTTATGCAAAAAACACAATACATACCAATTTTTTGTAAAACATAAAAGATTATATGACGCCAAGTAAATGGATACCAAACATGTAATGCTTTAAAATTGCTCATACCTGTGCAGCGGTGACAATCAAAGTAAATTTTTACTATTCATAGGCGACACTTTAAAAGCCTTTACAGGTTACCGCTTTAGATTTACAGAGAAGATCTGGTGCTAGAATTACTGCCCATGATGTGACGTTCGCTGCAATACCTCACATGTGTTGGATGATAGCTGTTTGCTTGCGTGCGGGACCAACACACACGTTTACGTTTGCATGGGGGATAGGGGCACTTAAAATGATTATTTATTTATTTTTACACAATTGCTTTAAATATATATATATATATATATATTTTATCACTTTTATTGCTGTCACAAGGAATGTAAATCCCTTCTCTGCACTTAAAATCATTCAAAAACGCAGAGATCAGTTTTTTTAAATTTTTTTTCATTATTTGAAATTGGCACCGAAAACTTCCGGGTAAACTTGGATTGATGTCATGTCATTGCTTTCAAGTTATCATTATGGACAGCCCATCAAAGCTGATCCTGGCTTTTTTGGGCTGTCTGGCCAGCTGGAGGACCTGTCGGCTGTTTGCTCGGGTCCCCCCGGTGGGATGGGTGAGCCCGAGAGCCAGAGGCGGAGGGGAGACGGGACACACACATCTCCTTCCACTGCTCGTAATAGCAATCGAGCGGCTAGTTAGCTGCTCCGATTGCTATAACATGAAAGGTGACCGTTGGCTCTAAAAAACAGTACTGGGGTGATAGCTGCAGCCCTAAACAGGGCTCTAGGAGTAACTGACTACATATCCATAATGTAGCCCTGTGGTGTTTGGCTCCCATGTCCCATCTATCAAAGGCTCCTCCTATCCTGGCTTTTATATGGGCACTTTACCCCCATTACATCAATAAGGATGGACTTCTCTAAGGCTGCATTCACACTTCAGTGTTTTGAATCGTGGGGAGAACTGCCTCTATTCTGCCCGCGATTTGACAGCGCCGATGTGTAAATGACAAATCGCGGGACTCGCATTTGAGATGCCATTCATTTGAATTACACCTAAAATTGCGGTGCAGGTCTGCCGCACGATAAATCGCGGCAACCTGCCTCGCTGAAAGCATGTCACCCCAAAAAAGTTCAGGAGCTACTTTTGGGCGACATGCTTCCCGCGATTGCAGCGCGATTTATCGTGGCAGACCAACACCGTGATTTTAAGTGTCATTCAAATGCATAGCCTCTCAAATGCAAGTCCCGCGATTTGTCATTCACACATCGGCGCTTTTGAAATCGTGGGCAGAATCGCGGCGAATCAGCCCGCAATTCAAAACGCTGAAGTGTGAATGCAGCCTAAAAGTGGAGCTATCCTTGCTTATTACTTTACCATACTATAATGGGAACCAAGCCATCTAGTGGCCAGCCAGCTAACTGCACCTGCTAACACACCGGCTATGTATTGAACACTCTAAACCAGTGGTTCTCAGTTCCTGTCCTCAGAACCCACTAACAGGCCAGATTTTAAGTATTACCTTGGGGAGATGGAGACTAGAATACTGCAATCACTGAGCAGCAAATAATATCACCTGTGATGTATCTCCGTTATCTTGCAAACCTGGCCTGTTATTGGGTCCTGAGGACAGGAGTTGAGAACCACTGATCTAAACACTCACTCTAACCATAGTTGGCCTGCCTTGACCCTAGCCTGTTCCTGGATTATTCTATCCTGTGCGGCTTTCCCTGGCCTTTGTCTTTGCCTAGACTTTTTCCTCTATCACGCTTATTGTCTACCTCTATTAGGCCTCTGGGCATTTAAGGTACTCTTTCCTTTATCCAAGCTTAGTTCTTCTCAGCTCAGGATTAGAACACTTGTCAGTTTTTATGGCTGTCTGTGCCCCCCGTTAAGGTGATTCATCCTCTTTATTTGTCCTATTTATCATCAAAAGTGAAAGTAAAAGTAAACCCCACATTTTGGGTTGACGCAGAGGGGAAATTTCAATGGGGACACTAATTCTAGTGACCCCCCCAAGGATTCCCTCACTTTGGAGGGATGTCCTCTCACTTCCTGTTTTGACTGTGGGAGAGGAAATGAAGGGAAATCTCCTCTATGGGACACAGATGGTAAAATAATAAAAAAAAATGACAAGGGTTATAACCCACCCCTACTCTATCCAAAATTGGAGAAAAAAAGTTTTGACTTTAGTTACATTTCAGGCTGGTATCACACTGGTGCGATGCCAGACATTGCATGTGATTTGCAATGCATGCCTGTGCAGATCACATTTGATGTCTGTACAGTGCAAATTCAGCCATACACTTTGTATGGCTGAAATCACATTCGACCATAATGGTGCAGGACCCTTTTTTTGTCTGCACTGGAATCGGATCGCATGGGTGTTCGTCCGATTCCACAGTTCTCACTGCATTCTGCGAACCAATTTGGGGGTGTCATTGAATTTATATTGACACCCGCAGTGGTTCCCAAAGAGCAGTGTGAACTGTCTGCGAATTCAGATGCGATGCGGGAACACGCAAAGGAACGGCTGTGGTTCCCGCATCACACCAGTGTAAACCCAGCCTTAAAGTGTAATTAAAGGCTATGCATGTCTTGTTTAACCTCTTGGCATCCGCGCTATAGCCGAATGACGGCCACAGCGTGGACCTCAATTTCCAGGAGGCCGTCATTTGACGGCCTCCCCTGTGCACGCGCCCCGTGTGCCCCCTGCAGGGCGCACGCCGCGCGTGCTGTGATCACCGAGTCACTGAGACTTGGGTGATCACAGATCCGAGTAAGGGGCCGGTCCCGGCCCCTTACCATGTGATCAGCTGTCAGCAAATGACAGCTGATCACATGACGTAAACAAAAGTTCGGTAATCGTTTTTTTTTTTTCTCCTCACACTGACAACGTAAGGAGAAAAAAAAGCTGATCACCGGCTTATTTGCAAGGGACATCGGTCCTGAAGAGGAAGAGGCAATTATGCCTCATCTATGCCCACCAGTACCCCCTGCCAGTGCCACCTGCCATTGCCCACCAGTGCCACCTATCAATGCCCATAAGTGCCACCTATCAATGCCCACAAGTGCCACCTATCAATGCCCACCAGTGGTGCCAATCAGTGCCACCTAGCAGTGCTGCCTATCAGTGTAACCGATCAGTGCCCATTATTGCCACCCATCAGTGCCCATCACTGCCACTTATCGGTGCCCATCAGTGCTGCCTCATCAGTGTACATCAATGGAGAAGAAAAATTAGCTGTTTACAAAATTTTATAACAAAAAAAAACAATTTTTTTTTAATTCGGTCTTTTTTAATTTTTTTAACAAAAAATAGAAACCGCAGAGGTGATCAAATACCAACAAAACAAAAGCTCTATTTGTGGGGAAAAAATGATAAAAATTTCATTTGGGTTCAGTGTAGCATGACCGCGCAATTGTCATTCAAAGTGCATCAGCACTGAAAGCTGAAAATTGGTCTGGACAAGAGGGGGGTTTAAGTGCCCAGTAAGCAAGTGGTTAAAAACATTACCTCCCCATCCTCCTACCTATGCTGCATACCATTTAGAAAAGCAAGGAGTATTAATAACTTTTCCTTAAAGCGGTTGTATTGTCCGCTTGCTGATTTTTACCTGTAGGTAAAAAGAATATCTCCTAAACCTGCAAGATTTAGGAGATATTGACCCTGCGTGCAGCCGCTGATGTCAGCGGCACATGGGCTCTGCCGGAACGAAGGGCTCCCGCGCGAATGCGCTGGAGCCAGCAATCCCAGAAGAACATGTCGGCTTCCTCAGCGGTGACCGGAGCGCGCTGCAGGAGCTTCATTCAAAGGTAAGTATTTCATAATGTGCTAGTATGCGATGCACATTATGCTATTGTCTTGCAGGTTTTTTTTTCTTCGGTTTACTACCACTTTAATCTGCTTCAGTGCAGTGAATGATCTAGAAGCAATAGCGCCCCTATTTTAGGTTGACTCGCTGAACCACTGGGGCATTACAGAAGTCATTTGAATAGCTACTATACCTTTTCTTCATTTCTCTTGCAAAGTGCAAATATTTGGGGTATATTTGAGGGACATTTATCAATCCTGTTGCAAGACAAGGCACAGCTAAACAGAAGCAGTGAGAGGCGTCATGAGACAGATTTATTGCAAAGTTACAGTTCGAATAATAAATGCCACTTCTCTCCAGGAAAAACATCAGGGACAGACTGATATTCTGCAAAAGGTACAGGGATTGGACTGCTGGGGATTGGTCATTTTCTCTGATGAATCCCCTTTCTGATTGTTTGGGGGATCCGGAAAAACCCTTGTCCGGACAAGAAAAGGTGAGCACTACCTTCAGTCCAGTGTCATGCCAACAGTAAAGCATCCTGAGACCATTCATGTGTGGGGTTGCTTCTCAGCCAAGGCAGTGGGCTCACTCACAATTTTGCCTAAGAACACAGCCATGAATAAAGGATGGTACAAAAACATCCTCCAACAGCAACTTCTCCCAACCATCCAAGAACAGTTTGTTGATAAACAATGCCTTTTCCATCATGTTGGAGCACATTGCTATAAGGCAAAACTGATAACTAAGTGGCTTGGGGAGCAAAACATCGAAATTTTGGGCCTTTGGCCAGGAAACTCCCCAGACCTTAATCCCATTGAGAACTTGTGGTCAGTCCTCAAGAGGCGGGTGAACAAAAAACCCCACAAATTCTGACAGACTCCAAGCAGTGATTATGCAAGCATGGGCTGCCATCAGTCAGGATGTGGCCCAGAAGTTGATTGACAGCATCTAAGGGGGAATTGCAGAGGTCTTGAGAAAGAAGGGTCAACACTGACAAATATTGATTCTGCATAAACTTACAGTGCCTTGTCATGTTACAGACAAAAATGTAAATGTATTTTATTGGGATTTTATGTGATAGACCAACACAAAGTGGCACATAATAGTGAAGTGACTGATAAACTGTTTTCCAATTTTTTTTACAAATATGTGAAAAGTGTGGGGTACATTTGTATTCAGCCCCCCTGAGTCAATACTTTGTAGAACCCCCTTTCACTGCAATTACAGCTGGAAGTCTTTTTGGGGATGTCTCTACCAGCTTTGCACATCTAGAGAGGGACATTTTTGCCCATTCTTCTTTGCAAAATAGCTCAAGCTCTGTCAGATTGGATGGAGAGCGTCTGTGAACAGCAATTTTCAAACCTTGCCACAGATTCTCAATTGGATTTAGGTCTGGACTTTGACTGGGCCATTCTAACACATGAATATGCTTTGATCTAAACCATTCCATTGTAGCTCTGGCTGTATGTTTAGGGTCATTGTCCCGCTGGAAGGTGAACCTCTGCCCCAGTCTCAAGTCTTTTGCAGACTCTGCAATGCCTCGTACACACGATCTGACTTTCCAACAATAAAACCGTGGAATTTTGTCCGAAGGGCGTTGTCTCAAACTTGTCTTGTATACACACGGTCACACAATTGTTGGCCAACAATTATGAACGTAGTGACGTACTAGATGTACTACGTGGTTTTTCAGCTCTTTAGCGCCACCATTTGGGCTCCTTCTGCTAATTTCGTGTTAGTAGAAGTTTGGTGAGTGTTGATTCGCTCATTTCTTTTCGCGCTTTTCATTTAGCGCTTTACAGTTCGCGTTTTTCATTTCGTGCTTTTCAGTTTGTTTCTGAACAGCCGTTCGTCAACCAGACATGTTGCGGAATCAGAGGAGATAACGCGTTATTTATTATTGGCCTTGGAGTTATTGCTTTGACATTATTATTTTTTTGGTTGAATAATGATTTGATTTGGTATATTTTCTATATTTTTGGATGCATAGAATGCACTTTTTGGTTACGTTCTATTGGCAGATAGCATGTCTAATTTTATCCGTTTTCTTTTTTAATGCACAATAAAAAATTGTGTAGAATAATACTTGGCTATGTGTTTTACTTCAAATGACAGTTTGGGAGTAAGCAGTTACATTTTAAAAAATACAATGTAAAATTGACAAGGGACACCAACATAGTTGTATCTTTGATCTTAAAAACTACGGGATAATGGTGTTGTGGTAACTTGCCCAAATAAAAGGCATAATAAGATTATTCTTGCTATCACTAGAAAAAAAAAAGCTTTTGAAAATTCGTTTGCAATAACTCCATCAGTATCACCAGCAAAGCAGCTTCATTATTATCCCATTAAAGAAGAAGAGAATTGTGCTCTGCATTTCGAGATTTCATAATTTGCAACGTCATGAATATTAGATCTTCATTACAAACGCTAGTTTACAAGATCGACCGCTTCTGGCTCGTCCTTGGTTCCGAGCATGCGTGTTTGTACTTTGGACTTTTGTCTGACGGACTTGTGTACACACGATTGTAAAATCCGAAAATACACATTTGTTGGCGGAAAATTAGAAAACCTGCTAGCCAACATTTGTTGGCGGAAAGTCCGACAACAATTGTCCGATGGAGCATAAACACGGTCGGATTTTCTGCTAACAGCCTGACATCGAACATTTCCCGTCAGAAAATCCGATTGTGTGTACGGGGCTTTACAGGTTTTCTTCTAAGATTGCCCTGTATTTGGCTCCATCCATCTTCTTATCAACTCTGACCAGCTTCCCTGTCCCTGCTGAAGAAAAGCATCCCCACAACATGATGCTGCCACCACCATGTTTCACGATAGGAATGGTGTGTTCACGGTGATGTGCAGTGGTAGTTTTCCTCCACACATAGCGTTTTGCTTTCAGGCCAAAATGTTCTTTCAGGCCAATTTTGGTCTTATCTGACCAAAGCACCTTCTTCCACATGTTTGCTGTGTCCCCCACATGGCTTCTCACAAACTGCAAACAGGACTTCTTATGGATTTCTTTCACCAATGTCTTTCTTCTTGCCACTCTTCCATAAAGGCCAGATTTGTGGAGTGCACAACTAATAGTTGTCCTGTAGACAGATTCTCCCACCTGAGCTGTGGATCTCTGCAGCTCCTCCAGAGTTACCATGGGCCTCTTGGCTGCTTCTCTGATGAGTGCTCTCCTTGTCCGGCCTGTCAGTTTAGGTGGACGGCCATGTCTTGGTAGGTTTGCAGTTGTGCCATACTCTTTTCCGATGATGGATTGAACAGTGCTCCATGAGATGTTCAAACCTTGGGAAATTTTTTTTTATAACCTAACCCTGCTTTAAACTTCTCCACAACTTTATCCCTGACCTGTCTGGTGTGTTCCTTGGCCTTCATGATGCCGTTTGTGCACTAAGGTTCTCTAACAAACCTCTGAGGGCTTCACAGAACAGCTGTATGTGTACTGAGATTAAATTACACACAGGTGGACTCTCTACTAATTAGGTGATTTCTGAAGGCAGTTGGTTCCACTAGATTTTAGTTAGGGTTATCAGAGTAAAGAGGGGCTGAATACAAATGCACTCCACAATTTTAAGATATTTATTTGTAAAAATCTTTGAAAACCATTTATTGTTTTCCTTCCACTTCATAATTATGTGCCACCTTGTGTTGGTCTATCACATAAAATCCCAATAAAATACATTTACGTTTTTGGTTGTAACATGACAAAATGTGGAAAATGTCAAGGGGTATGAATACTTTTTCAAGGCACTGTAATGTAATTGTCAATAAAAAGCCTTTGATACTTATGAAATGCTTGTAATTATACTTCAGTATACCATAGTAACATCTGACAAAAAGATCTAAGAACACTGAAGCAGCAGACCTTGTGAAAATGTATATTTCTCATTCTCAAAACGTTTGGCCACAGCTGTATGGATATAAATTACAACCCCTTAGTGGAAATAGGGGGCTAAGCATTACACAGATCAAAGTATGCATTGCCTAGTTAGAGAGAGAAAGTGAAAGAAGTTGGAAAATAAGGAAAGCAGACGGGACGAATGTGGGGATGTATGTGGTGCAGCAAACCTAACACAAAGTATCTTTAATTAGTCTAATTGAATGCCATGTGTTGGTCTAGCAGAATCCCATATAGGGATGCCACCTTTTCTTCAAGTCAAACCGAACACTTTAGCGGCGCACAGCAATTTTTTTTATTTTTATTTTTTTTTATAATATAAAAAATACTGTATATTTTGCAATTAAATAACATTTCTAATCATATGAAGTTATTCACAAGTGTCCCCTTTTACGTCTGAACCCGCAGCGTTCCCCTACAGTGTAAGGGGGGACTCTGCAGACTCTGATGTAAGGGAGAACTTGGGGGAATCTGACATAAGGGATGCTCAGGGAACTCTGAAGCACGGAAAGGACTCTGATGTAAGGGGGAACACTGTGGCTTCTGGTGTAAAGGGGAACTCTGATGTAAGAGGTGCACTGAGAACCCTAATTTGCCTTAACCACTTGCTTACAGGGCACTTAAACCCCCCTCCTATCCAGACCAATTTTCAGCTTTCGGCGCTGACGCACTTTGAATGACAATTGCGCGGTCATACAACACTGTACCCAAATGAAATTTTTATCATTGTTTCACCACAAATAGAGCTTTCTTTTGGTGGTATTTGATCACCTCTGCGGTTTTTACTTTTTATTAAAAAAATGTAAAAACCTGAATTTTTAAAAAAAAAAATTTTTTTTTTTTTATATTTTGTTATAAAAAATTTTAAACGGGTAATTTTTCTCCTTCATTGATGTACGCTGATGAGGCGGCAGTGATGGGCACTGATAGGCGGCAGTGATGGGCACTGATGGGTGGCAGTGATGGGCACTGATGGGTGGCAGTGATGGGCAGCACTGGCAGGTGGCACTGATTGGCACTACAGGTGGGCATTGATAGGTGGTACTTGTGGGCATTGATAGGTGGCACTTGTGGGCACTGTTAGGTGGCACTGTGGGCACTGTTAGGTGGCACTGTGGGCACTATTAGGTGGCACTGTGGGCACTATTAGGTGGCACTTTTATTGGGCACTGATGAGGCAGATGTGACTCTTCCACTTGGGGACCGATGTCCCTCACATCCGATCCGGTGATCGGCTTTTTTTTCTACTCGCGCTGTCAGCGTGAGTAAAAAAAAAAAACGATTACCGATCTTTTGTTTACATCATGTGATCAGCTGTCATTGGCTGACAGCTGATCACATGGTAAGGGGCCGGGATCGGCCCCTTACACAGATCGGAGATCAGCCGAGTCTCAGTGACTCGGTGATCACAACGCGCTCGGCGCGCGCCCTGCAGGGCGTGCGCAGGGAGCGTGCACAGGGGAGGCCGTCATATGACGGCCTCCCGGGAATGTAGGTCCGCGCTGTAGCCGTCCTTCGGCTATAGCGCGGATGCCAGGTAGTTAATGTACTCACTCAGAGGCAGGAGAGAGAACGGGGGAGACTTCAGTCACAGACCAGGATGGATGGTGAGCTCAGCCACCCCTTGGCACCTCTCATCCAGATGTATCTGAGGCTGCTGGACTTCACATTTTCAGCCCCCACCTTCCTTTTCTGAGGCACAGCGCCAGGGATTGGAGTGTGGGTGGGCAGACACAGAGGGGTGAGGGCGGAAGGAAGAGGAGCAGATCGAGCCCTATCTCCTCTCCTGTGTGTGTGTGTGTGTGTGTGTGTTTGGGGGGTAATTGTTAGTGCTGGCTTTGGGCAGTGTGAAATTGAGTGTAGCAGACACTCTCAGCTTAGACAACTGCAGCCAGCAACCCTGCGTGAGTATTCCACAGCCGTGGTCTTTGGACTGCAAATCTTCTTTCTCCCTTCGATTTGTAGCGGGATTTGGGAACGTGGAGGAGGTTTTGGTAGGTTGATCGAAGACTGCGATTAGGTATGTAGCGTTTAGTTTTCTCGCTTAGGTATTGAGGCGCGTTTCCATGTGGGCATTTGTGGGTGAGGCAGAGGGTCTTGAATGTGATCCGATCCTTTATGGTTAGCCAATGTAGGCTCCTCAGGGATGGGGAAATGGATTCCCAGGGTATCAGAGGAGACTTTGAAAAGGCAGGCTGGAGAAGTATCAGTTTTGTTAACCTGTAGCCTTCTGGAGGTCTCAGAATCTATATAGAGGATCCAGAGTGCCTGGATGATAAGTTGGGTATTACTATCATGTATGTGGGTAAAACAATATATAATGTATGCTTTGAAATATGCATTCCTTTAAAATCCCTGCATTCCCTTTTTGAGTTCATCTAGTGCTTCCTAAAATCTCTCGTCATCCTGAGCTGAGCATCATATACAAGCAAAGATGATGTTTTTTTTTTAATTTTCCTTATGTGTGATTGAGTATTCTTTGCAAAGTGAAGCTTTATCTCATTTACTAAGCCCTGGAGCAAGTGCACTTGCAGTGCACAGTATATTTGCCTTTAGTAAATCAACCCCAAAGTCTGCAGTATTGCAAGTTCTAGCAGGTATGATGTCTCTCTGCCTTTGTAGCCAAGTTTTTTATATATTAGATATTTTTCCATAAGTACAAAATAAAACACATTTATAATTATAACATCATTTACACAGATATTAAGCAACTACAGATCATATAGCAAGTAGAATCCAAAGGCAAAGAACATAAAAAAGGCCTTTTAACCTGTTTGCTATTCGCTTTGCAAGTAGACTCCCTATATCTTCCAAAAGAAAATTACATACAGTACATCAACAAGATTCACTCACTCATACACTCAAACAAACAGCCTTCTTCCTCAACAACTGAAAATTGGTTTCAAAGATGCATCTCAAAAAATCATACATATTGCGTTCCCACTTAAAATATACCCATACAGAAAACTGCTTCATTCAAAAAAATTCTAAAGGGCCCAAAGAGCCTTTCAGTTTCTCGAAATGATACCATAGGGAATATATAAACTACAAAATATGTTCTCTAAACTGGATAGATGTCAGAGGGTATGGAGCAGGTGCGGGGTCCCAGTATAAAATAACTTTTTCGTGAACGGCTCTTGATGTTTAGCAGCTTCCATTTTATCAAGAAGCATAAACTTTTACAATTTTTGTGAATGATCTAAATGCGAGGGGAGATCCAAAGTGATCCAATTTGTTAATCGTTTTTTTAATCACCAGGAAAACAAGACGTTCATATTTAATTAGGCAGCCAAGTTTTACCGAAATAAAGCATGGATCAGTCAGAACAGTATGTTTAGGAGTTTGCAAGCCATTGGGCAGGTAGAATAATTTTGCTATATGTGTGTTCATGTTTTTTTTTGTAGGTTTTAATTAAATGTGCACAAAGCTGTTGGAGCCTCCAGAAATGATGGCAGACTGGGTGATGTGATGAAAGAGATAGGAAGGTAATAGCAAAAACAAGCCTCAGAGGAAGCCTTTCTAGGGGTATATATTTATCATTTTTATATTTGGAAACACGATCAGGATGGAAATCTAAGATTCTTGGATCCAGTGCCTATGATTAATTTAAACATACATCAATGTGCGATGGAAGGTCACAGTACATGCTTAAAAGTGTGGAATAATCAGCCGGGAAAAGCCCAAAGGGGCACTCCGGCACGCCACAGAAAGTAGACTGCCTGCAGAGTGCTTGAAATCATTTAATAATTCATCACTATCTCTTGCTAAAACCAATAAGATGAATTATTTAGACCTTTCATATTATTAAAGTGTCAAACTGATTTGGTGCTGGGAGACTAAAGTTGGCAGAAAACAAGTCACTATAAGTAAGCAAATCCGTAGTGTCCCTATTTTGTTTCCCATGGAGTGCACACATACCCACCTTGCAGGAAATATTTTTGCAAGACATTTAATTCCTAGAGAGAAGAGGGTTTCCCCAACTTAGAGAATCAGTGACTTCAAGGGTAAAAAAAAAAACGATAAATGTTCTCATTGATAGCAGTCAGTATGAGCTGTCAGGGAAATTTCAGCATATAAACTGTTAGCAGAAACCTTCGGTTCTGCCATGCCTTCCTGTTTATACTTGCAGTCCTCTTTTGGGGGAGGTGTGAGAAATCCCCCCCCCCCCCCCAAACAGGATATGGTGCTAAATGTGGGTAAATAAGAGAACCAAAACCTTTTGCTAATTGAAAGAGTGGGTTTGATACTGAAGTTGGAAGTGTCTCCACCACGGACAGACCCTCTGTGAAGATACAGTGCCTTGAGAAAGTATTCATACCCCTTGACATTTTCCACATTTTGTCATTTTACAACCAAAAATGTAAATGTGGCGTGACCGAATGTTGAGGTGAGAGGCGAGAGAGGACGCCGTGACTGAGTTCAGCCCTCTCCCCTCGCTCCGTATCCGGCATCTGATAATGCGGGACCCCAGAGACCGCCCGGAGCATTGAATAAAGTCACCGCGGACGCGACTGTCGCACGGAGCCGTACGGAGCCCAACTGCACGGTGCTCTCCCGGGAAATACACCAACAGCGCCTGTCCCTGTGAGAGAGGAGGACGCCGACACCCGGGATTGAGCTGAGCTGTGCGGTGTTGGAAACTCCTTGAAGGACCAAGCAGCATAAGAACCCGCCCGGAGTACTGGAGGGGTGAGTCGCTGGCTAGGTGGGCATCCACAGCATAAAAGCCCAGGTGTGAAAAAGACATTAATACTGATACCCCGGTAAGGGGACTGTGGCTATACAGGCTCAGATCACAGGGCAGGGGGCTAGCATTGTGCATTGGCATAGCAGCATACTATCAGGAATGTCAAAGAAGAAGGGGATGGAGGATGGGCCAGTCCAGCAAGGGACAGGGGGTCTCGGGACCCGCAGCGCTAAGGAGAAGGGGAACCAAGCAGCCACCAAATTAGAGTGCTTTGCGCATACCCCAAATCAAACCCCTAACAAATCCAGTAACTTAGGGGGGAGCCAACAGCAGGCGGGACACCCTGGGAGGAGAAGTCAGACCCAGGAGAATGGGACCTTGGCAGCTCCATCATCAGCTATTCCATTGGCAGGCTCAGCCTCAAGAGGGACCTTGGATAAACAACAAAACCTGGGCCTGGAAGGGGCGACAGGGGGAGACCAGGGCAGTTCGGGTGAGAGAGAGCCATCCCTGCAAGATATTTTTACAGCTGTCAACACCTGTAAGCAATCAATCACTGAGCTGTCTGAGCAATTTAAAAGTATTAGAGATGAACTGCTTATGGTTAAAGGGGAAGTGCGTACAGTTTGTATCCGCACAACAGCACTTGAGGAGAGATTCAGTCAAATGGAGGACGATGTATACCCATTAAAGCAAGAGGTGGCACTTATGAAAATCCAACTAAGGGATTGTTTACAGAAAATGGACAGTATGGAGAACAGGCTACGTAGAGAGAACCTGAGGGTACTTGGGCTCCCAGAAGACTGTGAGGGGAACAACCCCATTCAATTCATGGAGGACTGGCTGAGGGAGAAGTTCGGCAGGGACTCATTTTCTGCTACATTTGCTGTTGAGCGGGCACACAGAATAGGTCCCAAAACTCTAGCACCAGGAGGCCGCCCCAGACCCTTTATTTTTAAGCTTTTATGTTTTCGGGACAAAATCACCATTTTACAGAAGGCAAGAGAATCAAGGAACATCCAGCATAATGGAGTTAGGATTTCAATTTACCCAGACTTCTCTCCTGAGCTGCAGAGGCAACGAGCTAAATTTGGAGACTGCAAGCGAAAGCTTCAACAACTCAGAATCAACTACGCGCTTTTGTTCCCGGCGCGATTGCGTGTCTCAGCTCTGGGAGAAGTTAGGTTTTTTTCTACCCCCAATGAAGTGTCAACTTGGCTAGAGAGTATCGAAGAAAGAATTAAGAGGGGAGAGGGAAGTTAGGTGCCGTTTGGAACTTTCTCCTGTTTCTTCTTTGAACTTTTTAGTTTATTACTTTTTGGGTCTTTTTTTTTTTTTTCCCTGGATTTTTCTTTGGACTTTTTATTGTATTATTTTTTGGTTGTTTTTTTCACTGGATTTTTTCACTGGATTTTTTCTTGTTGATGTGGTAAATGGGGAGCGGAGTGGGGGAGGGGGGGAGGGGGGGATTAAGTAAATAGTAATATAATAATATAATACACCTATAGAGAAAAATGCACAATTTACGCATAAGGTAATAGCACAAAATATTTTCTTCTTGTTTTTTCTAGAGGGGGAAAGTCCCCCCCATACTGGATTTGGTTCACGGTTTTGTCCTTTTTTTTGTTTTCAAACCTCAAAAAGTTTTCTGAAGGTCACAATAGAAGCCCGAGGGTTAGGCCCCAGGGTGGGCGTGGGGGTAAGATGGGGGAGGGGGGGTGGGGAGGGAGAGGGGGGGGTGTTGGGAGGGCGAGGGGGATTGGGGGGTGGGGGGGAAGAGGCATGTATATAATCAGAGGTGGAAGGTAGGGAGTGGTATGAGTGGATATGAGTGGATTCAGGTTGTTAGATTAGAGGGGTGGGTAAAAGATAGGGAGATACACTATATATCCCCTTACTACACTTGTAATGGGAGATGGTTAGTTTTGGTAGGAGATCAAAATATCGCAACGGTACTAAATAGAACGGCCCATGAGCATTGAAGGAGAGAGTGGTAAAATCCCGGATACGGGTAAAAGAATTAACATATGTTCATGGAACGTAAGAGGAGTAAGGGATAAGCTTTAAAAAATAAATAATTTTCTCAATAGCCAAAAAGGGGAATGTTAAGATACTCTGCCTGCAGGAGACGCATCTGGTTAAAGATACACTAGAAACGTTAAGTAATAAGCAGTTCCGGACGCAGTTCCACTCCACTCACTCATCGTATTCGAGAGGGGTGAGTGTACTGATAAGCACAGATCTGGCCTTCTGCGTGCAGAGTAGGTTGGATGAAAAGGGAAGGTATATTTTCCTCTCTTGCTTAATAGAAAACAGAAGATATATTTTGGCGAATGTG
Source organism: Lithobates septentrionalis (assembly GCA_037952835.1). Taxonomy (NCBI): domain Eukaryota; kingdom Metazoa; phylum Chordata; class Amphibia; order Anura; family Ranidae; genus Lithobates; species Lithobates septentrionalis. The sequence continues at coordinate 326,050 of JBBDGP010001594.1, forward strand.
TACATCCCCCCCATTTTGCACAGAGGTAATGGAGGACTTAGCCGGGTTCGTAGCAGACTTCCCTGGGATACCGGTAATAGCACTGGGAGATTTTAATATGACAATGAACAGGAGCATAGACAGGTTCCCGTCAAAGCCTGGAGCTGGAGAGGCCAACAGGAGCCCCCTTTTGCAGTACTGTGATGAATTAGGGCTGGTAGATATCTGGAGAAGGAGACATCCTGGAGAGAGGCAGTATTCGTGTCACTCCAGGACCCATGCCACCCTGTCTAGAATTGATCTCGTACTGGGGAATGAAGAGGAACTAAATATAGTGGAGGAGATAACATATGAGCCAAGAGGCGTGTCAGAACACACGCACAGTTATTGCCTCCGTGAGAGTAGGGGGGCAGTATGGCAGGGGGAGCTGGAAGATCAATCCCTTTTGGTTCGAACTTATAGGAGAGGAGGAGAAAATGATGGAGGGGTTGTCCAAATTTATTAGTATAAACCTAGGATCGGCTCCACTTGGAGTGGTCTGGGACTCCTTGAAGGCGCATATCAGAGGAGCTTTAATCCAGAGAATAGCGTATGTTAAAAAACAGTCGCAAGCCGAGGAAATGGAAGCTAAAGAAAATGCAAGACTGTCAGAGGCGCACTTTGTAGTAACACCATCCCAAGCTAACCATGAGTGCTGGGCGAGGAGGCAAGAAGAGTATAGTAGGGTACTTCGGGAGAAGGCAGAAAAGACTAGATCCTTTCAGAAACTGAGCTTTTTTGGAGAGGGAGAGAGAATTGGGAAAGCTCTGTCTCTGATAATTAAGGCAAATGGTCCCCCGAGTGCAGTGCCGGCAATTAAAGGGAGGGAAGGAGAAATAAGGAAAAACACTCCGGATATAGTAGACGAATTTAAAACATACTTTGAGAAGTTATATAGTTTCTCCAGGGTAAATGTAGAGGGGGAGATGCAGGGTTTCTTTGAGGGGCTGGAGATAACTCCGGTATCAGAGGAGGATCGGGAAATGCTGGACGCCCCATTAACCCTTAAAGAATTGCAGAGGGCTGTTGGAGGTATGGCGGCTCAAAAATCCCCGGGCCCGGACGGCCTGCCCATAGAACTATATAAAAAATACGGGGAGGTACTGTTACCCTTATTATTGGAGGTATTCAATGGGGCTAGGGAAGAGGGGGCTCTGCCCCCCTCTATGGCAGAAGCCATAGTAATACTTCTGTTGAAAGAAGGGAAGAATCCAATAGATATGTCTTCATATAGGCCTATATCGCTCTTGTGCTCGGATGTAAAGATCCTCGCCAAAGTATTAGCTGCAAGGCTAAACAAGATAATCCCTAAACTAATACACACGGACCAGTCTGGGTTTATCCCAAACAGATCCACAAGTACGAATATAAGACGGGTATACCTTAATATGCAAATCCCCATAGAAAACAGCGGTAGGAGAGCAATTCTTTCGCTAGACGCAGCCAAGGCCTTCGATTCCCTGGAATGGCATTATTTATGGAAGGTACTAGCGGAATATCGGCTTGGCCCCGGGTTCGCTCGGTGGCTAAAATTGCTATATAGCGAGCCAAGGGCCAAGGTGAAAATCAACGGGCAATGCTCGCAGTGGTTTCAGCTGAGCAGGGGTACGAGACAGGGGTGCCCTCTGTCCCCCCTGCTCTTTGCACTGGCAATTGAGCCCTTGGCGGTGGCTCTAAGGATGGCACAGGGCATACAGGGATTCAAGAGGAAGAGAGGGGTGGATAAAGTGGCCTTGTATGCCGACGATATTTTATTATTTTTGGCGGATACGCAGGAGTCACTGGAAATAGCTATAAGGATAGTGAGGGAGTTCGGAGTTTTTTCTGGGCTACTGATCAACTGGGAGAAATCAGTGATTCTGCCTATTGACACCCTGAGTGAGCCTCTCCTGCACCAGGCATCCCAAGTCCAAGTGGTCAGGCAAATGAAATACTTGGGGATTAATATTACTAGAGACCCAGGCCAGTATATATCTGGAAATTTAGTTCCATTGATGAAAAAGTTGAAGCAGAAGTGTCAAGTATGGAGACGCCTGCCCCTCTCGGTCGCCGGGCACTGCAATCTGATTAAAATGGTCTGGCTACCTCAAATCTTATATGTCCTGCAGAACTCTCCTGTGTGGATTCCCAAGCACTGGTTCAAAAAAATGGACAGTATATTCAGAGAACTTATCTGGAAGAAAGGGGTGGCTAGGATCGGGTTGAAGACGCTACGGCGACCAGAGGAGAAGGGAGGCCTGGCGGTACCAGATCCGCGGGGCTACTTCCTGGCAGCTCAATTGCAACAAGTCGGAGGTAGCAATAGGCTAAGAGAAGCAGGAGCAGAGGGCAGCATCTTATTGAATGACACCAGACATGATACAGTGGCAGAGGGATTAGAGGCAGACTCATTTTGTACCAAATGTCCTACCACCCAGATGATGAGTAAAGTCTGGGTACAAGCTAAAAGAACTTTGGGATATGCCGGTTTCGCAGAATTTTCACTACTTTGGGACAATAATAGCCTTAATGAGCTCAAAAAAATGGGGCGCGTAGAGGAATGGGACCGTTTGGGTATCCACTACCTTGCACAGGTATACAGGGCAGGGAGGTTGAAGTCCTTTCAGGAGCTGGTAGAGGAGTATGCGATCTCCAACAGGTCATTTTACAGATATCTACAACTCAGGCATGCCCTGGAGGCACAATTTGGGAAGTTAGCGCCAGTGTGGTGCGAAATGACCTCTTTGAGAAAGCTGATTGATGCTGGATCCACAAAGGGTCTGATTTCGGATATGTATGGATGCTTGAAAGCAGCAGCTCAAGAAGGCCCGGTTGAAAATAAAAACAGGGCTAGATGGGAAAAAGACGTGGGAATAATGTCTGACGATCAATGGGATCAAGTCTTGGCGTTGGGTCCCAGAGTCACTCTCTCTCCTTCACAAATGATGTCTCACCTGTATCTGTTATATAGAGCATATTATACATCCCTGAAACTATTCAAGTGGGGCAAGAGACCCGACGCGAAATGTCAAAGATGTAGAGGGGGACATGGGGATTTGATCCACATGTTTTGGCGTTGCCCCAAGTTGCATAGATATTGGGAAGGGATAGTGGGGAAAATAAATTTAGTGTTTGGGACATCGCAGAGGGTGGAGGCGGGGGAGTGCCTGCTGGGATTGAAGGGGGAGGAAGGGATTTCAAAGGATGTACAGACGGCAAGAGTTAGATGCTTGTTCCAGGGAAAAAAGCTTATCGCACAGCATTGGCAGAGGAAGGAGGCTCCGACAGTGACAGAATGGGAAAATGCAGTAAGGGAAGTGATCTGTAGGGAAAAGTATATCTATAAGAAAAGGGGTAATCATAAGAAATTCGAGAAAATATGGAAAGCATGGTTGGATTGGGAGAGAGTTGGATCAGAGATGGAGCGAGGATGACATGGCATGAGAGTGATGCAGGGTATGTGTGAGGACGTATGACGGGTGAGGGGAGGAGAAGGGGGGTGGGGGAGAAAAAAATAGGGGAAAATGAAGAAATTATTTCTATGTTTCCCCTTTTGAAGGTTACAGCTTATGGATATTTTGGATTGGTGTATACTGGATGTAGAGAAATCTATGGGAGTAATGGATGATTTTATTGAGCTGGTGATTTTAGTGGCAGTCCCTATTTGTGTATTTCTTTTTCTTTGTCTTTTTTTTGTTTGGATTGTTGTATATGCTGTAACGGATAACTTTTTCAAATAAAGAGATATTTAGGAAAAATGTAAATGTATTTTATTGGGATTTTATGTGATAGACCAACACAAAGTGGCACATAATTGTGAAGTGGAAGGAAAATGATAAATGGTTTTCAAAATGTTTTATAAATAAATATGTGAAAAGTGTGGGGTACATTTGTATTCAGCCCCCCTGAGTCAATACTTTGTAGAACCACCTTTCGCTGCAATTACAGCTGCAAGTCTTTTTGGGGATGTCTCTACCATCTTAGCACATCTAGAGAGGGACATTTTTGCCCATTCTTCTTTGCAAAATAGCTCAAGCTCTGTCAGATTGGATGGAGAGTGTCTGTGAACAGCAATTTTCAACTCTTGTCACATTCTCAATTATAACCTAACCCTTCTTTAAACTCCTCCACAACTTTATCCCTGACCTGTCTGGTGTGTCCCTTAAACTTCATGATGCTGTTTGTTCACTACGGTTCTCTAAAAAACCTCTGAAGGCTTCACAGAACAGCTGTATTTATACTGAGATTAAATTGCACACAGACGGACTCTATTTACTAATTAGGTGACTTCTGAAGGCAATTGGTTCCACTAGATTTGAGTTAGGGGTATCAGAGTAAAGGGGGCTGAATACAAATGCACGCTACACTTTTCAGATATTTATTTGCAAAAAATTTGGAAAACCATTTATCATTTTTTTTCTACTTCACAATTATGTGCCACTTTGTGTTGGTCTATCACATAAAATCCCAATAAAATACATTTACGATTTAGGTTGTAACATGACAAAATGTGGAAAATTTCAAGGGGTATGAATACTTTTTCAAGGCACTGTATGGGATTCCCTATCTGGGAAATCAACCAGTAATCAAAGTAATTGGGAACAGAGGAACTACTGCAGTCAGCATATAGCCATAAGTATATAGATGCACACCAGTATGGAGATATACAAGCTTTATATAAGAAAAAAATGTATAATATTCCATCCATCAATCCAATGTACAAACGGGGATTATCAGCAAAGGGCCCAACAAGAGTCCCGGTGAAATTGTGCACATTTACTCAGGTATATATAGTTATTAAAAAGGAAAATATTACTGCGCTGTCAAAAATTTAAAAGCAAATGAAAAAGAGCAGCAACTTCCTGTAAGATACGCACAGCAACAAACCATTTCCAAAATAAGTTGTGCTTAAGAACAAAGTGTAAATAAATTATGTAAGTGATGAAGTACATCCAATGTGACAATAGGAGGAAAAAGTCATGTACAGAAAGATGACTTTCACCTCTAGTCTTATTGCTGCTTACCGACTCCCTATGATGGGAGATCACAATCGCTTTCCGCTCTATACCCAGCCAGGGCCTTTGGTGAACACAGAGGCAGCGTCTTCATGAAAGGCTCCCTATGATCTCCTATAATGGAAGATCATGAGCGCCTATCGTGCACACAGCGGCAACGTCTTCACAGACTTCCACCACCCAGTATGGGCACAATGAAACCGGATCCCCAAAAAGAAATAGAAGTCATCTTTCTGCACATCACTTTTTCCTCGGTGCACTGTTATATATTGTCACTGTCAGAGAAGCTCCCGGAATAGACTCAGTGCCGGGCGCCCTGGGGTGCGCCGGCGTGCGCCCATGCGCTCTATTGTGCGGGCGCGTGCGTGCGCACGGCGCTTGGCGCCAATCGCCCTATTTAGGCTGTCTGTGCACTTTGCTCGGTGCTGTCTGATCTGCAGCTGCCTGTATCTGTGTTTCCGTTAACCTGTCTGAATGTTTGATCTCCTGACTACCCGTCTTGTCCATTGGATTGTTCTCTGTCTTCTGCCTGCATCTGACCCCGGCCTGTCCTTGACCTTGAACCTGCCTGCTCCTTTATACTGTGCTGCCCGCCTGTTGCCAACCCTGCCTGTGACCTGCACTCTGAACCTGCCTGCTCCTCTGTACTGTGCTGCCCGCCTGTTGCCAACTCTGCCTGTGACCGGACCTGCCTGCTCTGCTCCTGCTCTGCATCTGCTGCCTGTGTTGCAGCTGACTATTGATCACCAACCCACTTGCACCAGGATCCTGGGCCCTTACTTCCGCAAGTCACCCACCAGGCTGTCATACCATTCTGTGCTCCCTTGCCTCCTATTCATACTACCAGGGTCAGCGAACCAGACATGTAAGGGAAACCTTCCCCTGCTATATTGGACTCATCGGTCAGGTACGTGGAAGTCTGACAGTCATGTTGGCTGTCACGTCATTGGATGGACTTTATCACTTTTAATAATTTATTTACACTTTGTTCTTAAGCGCAACATATATAGTTATTTATAAAGATACCTACAGGTAAATGTTGCAGCAGAGTCCAGTTGCCAGGTCCCCTGAGGATGATCCTGATTTGGCATCTGTCTGTGTTGGCGACCTAGAGACAAGATCGGTGGTGATGGGAAGATCATCCAACTGTTGTCCAACCAGCCTGGAACATAACTTCTCACCTTCAGAAACTGTGGTGTGGCACTGAAACTCAGCGGGAGTCAGCTTATCTATTCTACGCTTTGGTCCTTCCTAGTAGTTTTTAATCTGACATCCAACCAGACTTCTTACTACCAAAAGTGGCCGCCGGATGCCTAATCTGGCTCTAGCTGCTGGTTATCAAGCCCTAAGCATAAACTGGCTATGGAATCCAGTACTAGAAGGGACAAGGTTAACTAAGATAACAGGAGCTGCATATAAATAAAATAACAGGCGCTGCATATAAACTCTAGTGCAATATAAAGTTCACCTACTAATATACTGGAAGGTGACCACTACATACATTCAGTAGCATAGACCCAGCTATCGGGCACTCTGCATGTGAGATAACAAATAGTAGGGCAGAGGTACTCAGATTCAGATACCCACTCAAGAAGCTAATGGGCAGCTGCAATTATTATTAACTATTAGAACATAGGAATCCTTGCATAATAGTCTCTACTTCTGATTTGGGTGAAAATAAAATAGCAGCAATTAATCTAAACCGGACATGTGGTTGAGTCTTTGACTCTCTCTCTCTTTCCATTTCCCTTTTTTGGGCTTTTCAACTCGGCTACCATGGACAGAAAGTACTAATACATATAGTATCTCACAAATGTGAATACACCCCTCATTTTTGTAAATATTTTATTATCTTTTCATGTGAGAACACCGAAGAATTGACACTTTGCTACAATGTAAAGTAATGTAAAGTAGTGAGTGTACAGCTTGTATAAAGTGTAAATTTTGCTGTCCCCTCAAAATAACTCAACACACAGCCATTAATGTCTAAACCGCTGGCAACAAAAGTGAGTACACCCCAAGTGAAAATGTCCAAATTTGGCCCAATGTGTCAAAAATTTCTGTAGCCACCATTATTTCCCAGCACTGCCTTAACCCTCCTGGCCATAGAGTTCACCAGAGCTTCACAGGTTACCACTGGAGTCCTCTACTCCACCATGACGACATCATGGAGCTGGTGGATGTTAGAGACCTTGCGCTCCTCCACCTTCCATTTGAGAATAGGGATGGGCCGAACGGACCCCTGTTCGGTTCGGAACAGAACTTCTGAACACCGCGAATGTTCGACCCGAACAACGAACCCCATTAAAGTCAATGGGACCCGAACGTCAAATATCAAAAGTGCCCATTTTGAAGGCTTAAATGCAAGTAATTAGGCATACAATGGTTATAGGGGTCCGGGTCCTGCCCTGGGGGACATGGATCAATAAAAAGAAAGTTTGTGAAAAACGTAATTTTTAAATGAGCAGTGATTTTTTGATTTTTAAAGTGAAAGCCTAAAAATAAACAATTCCTTCCAATATAGTGCCAGGGGGGTCCCCTTAGTATAACTGTAAAGTGGCAGATCTGTACCATGTCTAGAATCTGCTGCAGCAATAATTGAATTTATAAAGCCAAAAAAAATGACATTTTTTCTGCAAGCTGCCTTTATTTTGATCAGCAAAAACTGGGGAGCCAGTGTGTATGATGACGCCACAATGTAGTGCACTGAGAACAAGATTATAGATTTTTTGGATACATTCTGGTGTCACTTTGACTTTGGATAAAAGTAACGGGTGCGTTAAAATTGGTCCTTGAGTGTCGGCGCCTTCCCACTGTAACCCTATAGAGATAATCTTGATGAAAGCCAGAATTTGCCTTGCTGTAAAAAAATTGCAATGATATGCACCTGTCAAACAGGTGCAAAAAAATTGGTCTTTGTGTGTCGATGGTGCCTTCCCACCATAACCCTATGGAGGTACTTTTGATGAAAGCAAGAATTTGCCTTGCTGTAAAAAATTTCAGTGATATGCACCTGTCAAACAGGTGCAGAAAAATTACTCTTTGGGTGTCAGGACGCCTTCCCACCGTAACCCTATATAGGTTCCCTTGATGAAGGCAAAAAAATTTGCAATGATATGCACCTGTCAAAAAAAATGGTCTTCGGATTTTAATTGTGCCTTTGAAACCTATACCAAAAACATTCTTTCAGGTTAAATGATTGAACACCCTGAAAGCTAGGCAGCCTGCTGGCCCCCTTACAGTGCCAAGGGAACGTCTGCCTCTCCTTGTTGTTTTCCCAGACATTATTGGGAGGGAAGGGGCGGTGCTTATAAGCAAATGTAAAGGAGAAGTTGAAATCTGTATATGGCATTAAACTGGCAGTAACGCACGCAATACAATATGGCATTAAACTGGCAGTAACGCACGCGAAACTATATGGCGTTAAACTGGCAGTAATGCACGCAATACGATAGGCGTTAAACTGGCTGTGTTCAACCGTCACTACACTGAAGCTATCTGAACTGTCCCTACTCTAGCTATATACTAATTTCAAGATTACTGACACGGTCTCACTACACTACACTGAAACTATCTGAGCTGTCCCTACTCTAGCTGCACACTATGAAAAGCTGAATGATGGTCCTCCTCACTACACTCACACTATTCCTAGACTGACACTAAACTAATATTCTACACTGACAATTGAAGCAAAATAGCACAGTATAGCACCCTAACTGATAGCACTGAACAGAGCCCTGTTCTATCTCTCCACACCAAAATCACACTGAAAATGGCTGCCATTGAAAGAATACTTTTATACTGTGGGGCGGGAATGAGCCATGATTGGATAAAGTCATGATGACAGTGTCCAATCATGACTCTGACAGTGCTCTGTGCCTTGATTGGCTGAAGCTTTCACTGCTTTAGCCAATCAGGGCTTGCAATGCACTGTTCAACGCCACAATGCATTGAGGTCGGTTCGGGGGGCCGAACAAGCGGTCGAACGACCTGTTTGTTCGGATGTTCTCCGAACAACGAAAGTTCGGCCTGAACTAATGCTTGGGCTGAACCATTCGCCCATCCCTATTTGAGAATGCCCCACAGATGCTCAATAGGGTTTAGGTCTGGAGACATGCTTGGCCAGTCCATCACCTTTACCCTCAACTTCTTTAGCATGGCAGTGGTCATCTTGGAGGTGTGTTTGGGGTTATTATCATGTTGGAATACTGCCCTGCAGCTCATTCTCCGAAGGGAGGGGATCATGCTCTTCTGCAGTATGTCACAGTACATGTTGGCATTCATGGTTCCCTCAATGAACTGTAGCTCCCCAGTGCTGGCAGCACTCATGCAGCCCCATACCATGACACTCCCACCACCATACTTTGACTGTAGGCAAGACACACTTGTCTTTGTACTCCTCACCTGGTTGCTGCCACACATGCTTGACACCACCTGGACCATATAAGTTTATCTTGGTCTCATCAGACCACAGGACATGGTTCCAGTAATCCATGTCCTTAGGCTGCTTGCCTTCAGTTTACTGTTTGCAGTCTTTCTTGTGCAGCATCTTTAGAAGAGGCTTCCTTCTGGGAAGACAGCCATGCAGACCAATTTGATGCAGTGTGCGGCGTATGGTCCCTTCAACCTCTGCAGCAATGCTGGCAGCACTCATACGTCTATTTCCCAAAGATAACCTCTGGATATGACGCTGAGCATGTGCACTCAACGTCATTGGTCGACCACGGTGAGGCCTGTTCTGAGGAACCTGTCCTGTTAAACCGCTGTTTGGTCTTGGCCACCATGCTGAAGCTCAGTTTTAGGGTCTTGGCAATCTTCTTATAGCCTAGGCCAGTGATGGCAAACCTTGGCACCCCAGATGTTTTGGAACTACATTTCCCATGATGCTCATGCACCCTGCAGTGTAGTGGTGCATCATGGGAAATGTAGTTCCAAAACATCTGGGGTGCCAAGGTTCGCCATCACTGGCCTAGGCCATCTTTATGTAGGGCAACAATTCTTTTTTTTCAGGTCCTCAAAGAGTTCTTTGCCATGAGGTGCCATGTTGAACTTCCAGTGCACCGGGAGAGGAAAAAATGGCTAATTGGGCCCAATTTGTACATTTTCACTTAGGGGTGTACTCACTTTTGTTGCCAGCGGTTGAGACATTAATGGCTGTGTGTTGAGTTATTTTGAGGGGACAGCAAATTTACACTGTTATACAAGCTGTACACTCACTACTTTACATTGTAGCAAAGTGTCATTTCTTCGGTGTTGTCACAGGAAAAGATATAATAAAATATTTACAAAAACGTGAGGGGTGTACTCACTTTTGTGAGATATTGTATATCTCGCTGGAACATTTATTATAATTATTTTTAATGTATACAATAAATATTCAATAAAAGTTTGTAATTTTAAATACAACCCCAGTTCCAAAAAGTTTGGATGCTATGAAAAAATCTACATAAAAACAGAATGCAGTTATTTGCAAATCTCATAAACACATATTTTATTCACAATAGAAAATAGAAAACATTTCAAATGTTTAAACTGAGAAAATTTTACATTTTAAGAATAAAAATTTGGCAATTTTAAAAATTGATGTCAGCAACACATTTAAAAAAAGTTAGGACAGCACCATGTTTAGCACGGTGTAGTGTCTGTGTAGGTCCCTCTCCTCCTTAATCTGAAGGACGCAGCGCCCAAAGTTTCCAAAAATAATGTCAGATTTAGATTCATCTGACCACAGAACAGTTTTACACTTTGCAACAGACCATTTTAAATGAGCTTAGGCCCAGAGACAACAACCGTGTTCCTGGATTATACATTCAGATATGGCTTCTTTATGATCGAGCTTTAATTTGCATTTTTGTATGGCACGGTGTTCACAGACAGTGATTTTTGGAAGCATTTCTGAGGCCATGCAGTGATGGGCATCCAATATTGTGTTTTGGCTTCGTCCCTTGCGCAGAGATTTCTCCAGATTGTCAGCATATTTTGATGATATAATGTACTGTAGATGATGATATATTTAACCACTTGCATACTGGGCACTTTCACTCCTTTCCTGACCAGGCCTTTTTTTTAGCTGTTAGTGCTGTTGCACTTTGTCATGTGACACTGTACCCAAATTAAATTTTTAGTATTTTTTTCACACAAATAGAGCTTTCTTTTGATGGTATTTAATCTCCACTGGGTTTTTAATTTTTTTTAAACAAACGAAAAAAGACAAAAAATGTTGAGGGGAAAAAAATAATTTTTTTCGTTTCTGTTATAAAATTTAACAAATAAGTAATTTTTCTCCTTCGCTGATGAGACTGCACTGATGGGCTGCACTGATGAGGAATTAACAATGAGGCTGCACTGATATGTGGACCAATGGGCACTGATAGGCAGCACTAATGGGTACTGATAGGTGGCACTGATGAGGAGGCACTGATGGGCAGCACTGATGAGGCTGCACTGATGATCAGTGCCCTGTATTAATCGGTGTACATGTCCCCTGTCACACTTGTCGATTAACGGCTTTGCTTTCCTCACACTGTGACAGCATGTGAGGAAAGTACTGCCAATCACAATGTAAACAGACTTGCTGGTTATCAGCTGTGATTGGACACAGCTGATCGCATGGTAAAGGGCTGCTGTGATTGTCCCTTTACCACGTTCTGTGATCAGGTGTGTCTGAAGGACACAGCAATCCCTGATCGTGTCGGACGCGTGCCCCAAGGGGCGCACAGGGGGTGTGTGGGAAGACATCCATGGACGCCCTCCTGGAACAGAGCCACATTGTAGCTGTCTTTCAACTAAAGCAAGGTTATGAAGTGGTTAAAGTCTTTCTGCAATTCAATGTTGAGGAACATTATTCAGAAAATTCTCCACAATTTTTAGATGCAGCTTTTCACAGATTAGTGAACCTCTGGACATTTTTACTTCTGAGACACTCTAAAGCCTCGTACACACGATCGGATTGTTGGCCAACAAAACTGTGGACTTTTGTCCGAAGGGCCCAAACTTGTCTTGCATACAAATGGCAAGGACTTGTCGGCCCACAGATACTAACGTGGTGACTTACTACTTGGTTTTTCAGCTCTTTAGCGCCACCCTTTGGGCTCCTTCTGCTAATTTCGTGTTAGTAGAACTTTGGTGAGTGATGCTTCGCGCTTTTAATTTCACACTTTTCATTTCGCACTTTTGATTTTGCGCTTTCAGTTAGTCTCTGAACGGCCCCTCGTCAACCAGCCATCTTGTGGAATCGGAGGAGATAACGCGTTATTTTGGCCTTGGAGTTATTGCTTTGACCCAAGTCCAGTCCAAGAACAGGAGGAGGAGGAGGATTTCTTGGACCAAAAATTGGTTGCTTTATTAATCGTGACCAATTATGTCATATGCCTTTGCTGCGGGAGCTCCAGGAGAATAATCCAGATGTTTTTCGGAATTATTTCCAGACGACGGATCCCTGCTTTTTCAAACATGCATGAGGCTTTTATTTTATTTTTTGGTTGAATAATAATGATTTGATTTGGTATATTTTCTATATTTCTGGATGCATAGAATGCACTTTTTGGTTAAGTTCTATTGGCAGATAGCATGTCTAATTTTATTTGTTTTCTTTTTTTTAATGCACAATAAAAAAATTGTGGAGAATAATACTTGGCTATGTGTTTTACTTCAAATGACACAATAGTGGAAATAACCTCCAAACTTGTTATTCTGCCAGGTGTATTAGAAAGAAGACCCTGGGTATGGTATCTCGATCCTATACCACAAGATTAGTTATAAAATGTAGAACAAATAGTAATATAAAATATAATATATAAATCCAGACACGGCTTCAACTAGCTTGACGCGTTTCGTGGTTTGGTAGTACCACTCATCAGGAGCAAGCACGCGATAATAATAAACAGGTCTGCTGTGTATAGGTGAAGCACTGGATATCGGGGGCCCACCAGTAGGGATGAGCCGAACACCCCCCTGTTCGGTTCGCACCAGAACATGCGAACAGGAGAAAAATTCGTTAGAACACGCGAACACCGTTAAAGTCTATGGGACACGAACATGAATAATCAAAAGTGCTAATTTTAAAGGCTAATATGCAAGTTATTGTCAATAAAAGTGTTTGGGGACCTGGGTCCTGCCCCAGGGGACATGGATCAATGCAAAAAAAAGTTTTAAAAACGGCCGTTTTTTCAGGAGCAGTGATTTTATTAATGCTTAAAGTCAAACAATAAAAGTGTAATATCCCTTTAAATTTCGTACCTGGGGGGTGTCTATAGTATGCCTGTAAAGGGGCGCATGTTTCCCGTGTTTAGAACAGTCTGACAGCAAAATGACATTTTGAAGGAAAAAACTCATTTAAAACTACCGCGGCTATTGCATTGCCGACAATACACATAGAAGTTCATTGATAAAAACGGCATGGGAATTCCCCACAGGGCAACCCCGAACCAAAATTAAAAAAAAAAAATGATGTGGGAGTCCCCCTAAATTCCATACAAGGCCCTTCAGGTCTGGTATGGATATTAAGGGGAACCCCAGCCAAAATTTAAAAAAAAAATTGACGTGGGGTTCCCCCTAAATTCCATACCAGACCCTTCAGGTCTGGTATGGATTTTAAGGGGAACCCCGCGCCCCAAAAAAAAAAAAAAACGGCGTGGGGTCCCCCTAAAAATCCATACCAGACCCTTATCCGAGCACGCAACCTGGCAGGCCGCAGGAAAAGAGGGGGGGACGAGAGTGCGGCCCCCCCCCTCCTGAACCATACCAGGCCACATGCCCTCAACATTGGGAGGGTGCTTTGGGGTAGCCCCCCAAAGCACCTTGTCCCCATGTTGATGAAGACAAGGGCCTCATCCCCACAACCGTGGCCGGTGGTTGTGGGGGTCTGCGGGCGGGGGGCTTATCGGAATCTGGAAGCCCCCTTTAACAAGGGGACCCCCAGATCCCGGCCCCCCCCCTGTGTGAAATGGTAAGGGGGTACTTACCCCTACCATTTCACTAAAACTGTCAAAAATGTTAAAAATGACAAGAGACAGTTTTTGACAATTCCTTTATTTAAATGCTTCTTCTTTCTTCCTTCATCTTCTTCTTCTTCTGGTTCTTCTGGCTCTTCTGGTTCTTCCTCCGGCGTTCTCGTCCAGCATCTCCTCCGCGGCGTCTTCTATCTTCTTCTCCTCGGGCCGCTCCGCACCCATGGCATGAGGGGGGAGGCTCCCGCTCTTCTCTTCATCTTCTTCTTCATCTTCATCTTCTTCTTCATCTTCTTCTTCTTCTTCTTCTTCTTCTTCTTCTTCTCTTCTTCATCTCTTCTTCCTTCTTCATTTCTTCTGCGGGCCGCTCCACATCCATGCATGCATGGAGGGAGGCTCCCGCTGTGTGACGGCGTCTCTTCGTCTGACGGTTCTTAGATAACGGGGGGCGGGGCCACCCGGTGACCCCGCCCCCCTCTGACGCACGGGACATGACGGGACTTCCCTGTGGCATTCCCCGTGACGTCACAGGGAAGTCCCGTCAATTCACCGTGCGTCAGAGGGGGGCGGGGTCACCGGATGGCCCCGCCCCCCGTTATTTAAGAACCGTCAGACGAAGAGACGCCGTCACACAGCGGGAGCCTCCCTCCATGCATGCATGGATGCGGAGCGGCCCGCAGAAGAAATGAAGAAGGAAGAAGAGATGAAGAAGAGAAGAAGAAGAAGAAGAAGATGAAGATGAAGAAGAAGATGAAGAGAAGAGCGGGAGCCTCCCCCCTCATGCCATGGGTGCGGAGCGGCCCGAGGAGAAGAAGATAGAATACGCCGCGGAGGAGATGCTGGACGAGAACGCCGGAGGAAGAACCAGAAGAGCCAGAAGAACCAGAAGAAGAAGAAGATGAAGGAAGAAAGAAGAAGCATTTAAATAAAGGAATTGTCAAAAACTGTCTCTTGTCATTTTTAACATTTTTGACAGTTTTTTAGTGAAATGGTAGGGGTAAGTACCCCCTTACCATTTCACACAGGGGGGGGGGCCGGGATCTGGGGGTCCCCTTGTTAAAGGGGGCTTCCAGATTCCGATAAGCCCCCCGCCCGCAGACCCCCACAACCACCGGCCACGGTTGTGGGGATGAGGCCCTTGTCTTCATCAACATGGGGACAAGGTGTTTTGGGGGGCTACCCCAAAGCACCCTCCCAATGTTGAGGGCATGTGGCCTGGTACGGTTCAGGAGGGGGGGGGGCCGCACTCTCGTCCCCCCCTCTTTTCCTGCGGCCTGCCAGGTTGCGTGCTCGGATAAGGGTCTGGTATGGATTTTTAGGGGGACCCCACGCCGTTTTTTTTTTTTTTTTTTTGGCGCGGGGTTCCCCTTAAAATCCATACCAGACCTGAAGGGTCTGGTATGGAATTTAGGGGGAACCCCACGTCAATTTTTTTTTTAAATTTTGGCTGGGGTTCCCCTTAATATCCATACCAGACCTGAAGGGCCTTGTATGGAATTTAGGGGGACCCCCACATCATTTTTTTTTTATTATTTTGGTTCGGGGTTGCCCTGTGGGGAATTCCCATGCCGTTTTTATCAATGAACTTCTATGTGTATTGTCGGCAATGCAATAGCCGCGGGTAGTTTTAAATGAGTTTTTTCCTTCCAAATGTCATTTTGCTGTCAGACTGTTCTAAACACGGGAAACATGCGCCCCTTTACAGGCATACTATAGACACCCCCCAGGTACGAAATTTAAAGGGATATTACACTTTTATTGTTTGACTTTAAGCATTAATAAAATCACTGCTCCTGAAAAAACGTCCGTTTTTAAAACTTTTTTTTGCATTGATCCATGTCCCCTGGGGCAGGACCCGGGTCCCCAAACACTTTTTATGACAATAACTTGCATATAAGCCTTTAAAATTAGCACTTTTGATTTCTCCCATAGACTTTTAAAGGGTGTTCCGCGGCATTCGAATTTGCTGCGAACACCCCAAATTGTTCGCTGTTCGGCGAACTTGCGAACAGCCAATGTTCGAGTAGAACATGAGTTCGACTCGAACTCGAAGCTCATCCCTACCCACCAGTAATGTCAGGCATGGGAACTGAGGGAGCGTGTGGAGAGAAGTGACCCAAACCACAACCCCGCCCAGGGTGGACGGGCATCCAAGGACAACGAATCCGTGTAGGGCTCAGGTAAGGAGTAAAGAAATCGAAT
Source organism: Lithobates septentrionalis (assembly GCA_037952835.1). Lineage (NCBI taxonomy): Eukaryota > Metazoa > Chordata > Amphibia > Anura > Ranidae > Lithobates > Lithobates septentrionalis. The sequence continues at coordinate 342,212 of JBBDGP010001594.1, forward strand.
TCCGTTTGAACAGTGCAGTGTGTGTAGGTGAATCTGACTCGTATACACATGTAAAATTCTTCTTCACCCACTTCTACATGCCAGTGCTTCCCTGTACGCGTATATACTTGTATGAACTTGCGTATACACGTAAATTACCGCATCTTCTTTTTTTTTTATCATGTCTACGGCTCTGAATGCTTAGCGGCATTACGGACCTTTACGCAGCTGTGTACATTGTCCTATAGACAACAATGCGCCTGTGTTCTGATCAGTAAAAAGAAAATGCTACTTGGCTACAGAGACATTTTTTTTAAATTTTTGTCTCCTGTGTGATGACATCCAAGCTTGAATTTTATTATAGTGTAGGGAAAATAGTCCCCTTGAATCTCCATGCTTTGCATGCTCAACAAGTTGACAAAGAAGATGTTCTTGGAACCACACGGGGCCAATAAATAGTATCACAGTGGGGGGAACGCAAGATGTGCAACTGCGTACTTTGCATTGTAAAGCAATAATCTCCAGCCACCTTCAAAGTGTCTTCAGTGAACCAAATACATTTAGACCCGAGCTGTCCATCTGTGTATTGCGTCCATCTGGGAGAATGATGATGGACACCTGAAATTGCTACATAAAGATCTTTCTCTCTCTCTGGGTGATTGTTAAATTGAATCTACACAAGAGTCACGTGAGAGGGGGAAACTACGTGAAATATTTTTTTCTGTTCTGTTCTACTTTCAAGTGACAGAACGGCTCCGAGATTTAAACAGAGAACAGCCGGCGGCCTTTGTGAACCAGGTTGCTAAGAAAATGGGGCAGTCGATGTGAAACGTTTTGCATACAGAAACCCATATTGCGTCTTTTATCGCTTATCATTTAAAATTCCGTCGATGAATGCCGAGCCGAACAAAAAACATATCACCCTGATTTGTACCGCTGTGTTTGCGCGGGATTCCATAGCAACGAAATAATCTTAATGGCATTTAGATAGCTGAGGCACAGACGTTTATGTTACAAGCCGCATCTGACAGCGATTTTTAGGTTGTTAACGGATAATCAGGCTTCATAATTGTGATGGCGATAATTTCATTCCTTTTTTACCTGAAAAGCAGAGATCCCTCCAACAGTTCTTTATTTGGATTTTTGGGCAGTTGGGATGTGATGGTGGTGATCTGCAATGTGAAAAGCATGCTAGGTATTTAACTCTGCACCAGACAGAAAATTGTATGATTTCTGTTCATGTGTCTACATATAGACTGTTCAACTACATTAGGGGTCCTCAAACTATGGCCCCTGGGCCTCATCTATAAGATTTTACCGTGGCTAGGACCAGTGACGTATCTTCAGTGTGCACAGATTGAGGATTTAGGTAAGCAGCGGCTGCCTATGGTTTCTGCTTCAACCTGATGCAAGGGGGGCTCTGATGTAATAGGGACTCTGATAGGGACCCTAATAAAAGGGGTACTCTGATGGGGACCTTGATGTAAGGGTGGACTCTGATGGGGACCCTGATGTAAGGGGGGCTCTGATGGAGATCCTGATGTAAGGGGACTCCAATGGAGACCCCGATAGTAACCCCATTGTAAGGGGGAACTGATGAAAGGGGAGAGTCTACCGTACCGTACCGGCGTATAACACGCACCCCAAGTTTAGGAGGGAATTATAAGGAAAAAAATGTTTTAAGGAAAAAAACTTACATTTAAATGCCCATCAATGCAGCCTTGCACAGCGTCCATCTGCATGCTTGTCCAGTGTCATTTGCAGCCTTGCAGTGATTTGCAGCCTTGCAGTCATTTGCAGCCTTGCAGTCAGCAGCCCTGGTGTCATTTGCAGCCTTGCAGTCATTTGCAGCCTTGGTGTCATTTGCAGCCTTGCAGCTTTGCCAGTGCCGATCTGCAGCTTTGTCTGTGTCCTTTTGCAGCCTTGCCCAGGCTGCAGTTAAACTGCAGTGACATGTCAGTGTCACTGCAGTTTAAAAATGGCGCCGCCGCCGCCGAAATACAGAGAGCCGGTCCTCGGCTCTTCTCGCCGGCTCTCGTTCACTTTCAGGCACTTTCGGCTCCACTCGTAGTCCCGCCCAGGATGGACGTGACTGTGAGCGGAGCTAGCCGAACCTAGCCGAGTACACTCGGCTAGGTTCGGGCGGCGCTCGAGTGAAGCCGAAAGTGGCCAAGAACCGGCTCTGTGTATTTCGGCGCTGGCGGCGCCATTTTCAAATCGCGGTCGGCGATCGATCTGCTCAGTCAGCGGGGGATCGCAGGGGATCGGCGTATAACACGCACCGGCGATTTTCCCCTGATTTTAAGGGGAAAAAAGTGCGTGTTATACGCCATACGGTATTTATTTTTCTTTATTCTGCCTACAAATATACTGTGTGGCCCTTGCACTGGAAAGTTGGGAAGGGGCTCTGATGAGGAGCCTGATTTGACTCTGATGTAATGGGGCCTCTAGTGGGACCCTGATTTAAGGGTGACTCTGATGGGGACCCTGATGTGAGGGGGGACTCTGATGGGGACCTTGATGTAAGGGGACTCCAATGGAGACCCCGATGGTAACCCCATTTTAAGGGGGAACTGATGTAAGGGGAGGGTCAGTTATTTATAAAACAATTTATTTTTCTTTATTCTCCCCACAAATATACTGTGTGGCCCTCGTACTGGAAAGTTAGGAGGGGGCTCTGATGAGGAGCCTGATTTAAGAGGGGACTCTGATGTAATGGGGGCTCTAATGGGGACCCTGATTTAAGGGTGACTCTGATAGGGACCCTGATGTAAGGGGGGGCTCTGATGAGGACCCTGATGTAAGGGGACTCCAGTGGAGAACCTGATGGTAACCACGTTATAAGGGGGAACTGATGAAAGGGGAGGGTCATTTATTTATAAACAATACATTTTTTCTTTATTCTGCCCACAAATATACTGTGTGGCCCTTGTACTGGAAAGTTTGGAGGGGGCTCTGATGAGGGTCCTGATTTAAGAGGAGACTCTGATGTAATGGGGGCCCTAATGGGGACCCTGATTTAAGGGTGACTCTGATGGGGACCCTGATTTAAGGGGGGGGGCTCTGATGGGGACCCTAATTTAAGGGGTGGGGGGCACTGATGGGGACTCTGATGGGACCACTGATGTAATGGGTGACTCTAATGGGGATGCTGATATATGGGGGACCCTGATAGTGGCCCTCATGTAAGAGAAAACCTGATGTAAAGGGGGGTATAAAACAGATTTTTTTTCAGCCTGTGAATATTTGTAAAAGATACTATGTGGTCCTTGTACTGGAAAGTTTGGAGACCCATTAACTAGATGGAAGCCCTATCTGATTGACAATTTGTTTTCTAAAGCTTTGTGTATCATAAAAAGTGACATTTTTGTTTAATAAAAAACTGTTTTCACTTTTTTTTTAATCCTTCATTAAATTTCAATGCTGCGGATCTTCTGCATCCTCTTTGCAGCCACATCCTGTCTACATGCACTCCAAAGATGGCTGCATGACATCTCTCAGGTTGGGTTTCCTGATGGTGACAACAGTGGACCATACCTGTATAATGTGTTTGGAAATGACCATTTTGAGTCCTCAGTAGAAGCCAGTGTGATAGATTGAGAACACAGGAGCAGAAGTGAGAGATGAGGATAGAGTATAGTCACCCTAAGGCTCGATTCACACTAATGTAAAAAAAAAAGAATTGTCGGCTAAACAAAATAGGGAAAAAAAACAGCGTGGGGTCCCCCCCCAGGTCCATACCAGGCCCTTGGGTCTAGTATGGATTCAGAGGGGACCCCCCATGCCAAAATTGAAAAAAAAAAGGGCGTGGGAGTCCCCCCGAAATCCATACCAGACCCTCATCTGAGCATGCAGCCCGGCAGGTCAGGAAAGGGAGGGGACGGCAGGTCAGGAAAGGGAGTGCCCCCCCTCCTGAACCATACCAGGCCGCATGCCCTCAACATGCGGGCATGGGTGCTTTGGGGCAGGGGGGGCTCTGTGCCCCCCCATCCCAAAGCACCTTGCCCCCATGTTGATGGGGACTAGGGCCTCTTCCGGACAACCCTTCCCCGGTGGTTGTCGGGGTCTGCGGGTGGGGGGATTATCGGAATCTGGAAGCCTCCTTTAACAAGGAGGCCCCCAGATTCTGCCCCCCCTATGTGAATGAGTATGGGGTACATTGTACCCCTACCCATTCACTAAAAAAAAGTAGTAGAGTGTTAAAAAATACAGTAGACAGTTTTTGACAAGTCTTTTATTAAAAATCTTCTTCTTCTCCGCTTCTTCCTCCGGTCTTGCCCCCCTTCAAAATGGGGGCAAAGTGCTTTGGGGTGGGGGGGCGCAGAGCCCCCCCTGCCCCAAAGCACCCATCCCCCCATGTTGAGGGCATGCTGCCTGGTATGGTTCAGGAGGGGGGGGAGGGGCGCTCGCTTGTCCCCTCCCTTTCCTGACCTGCTGGCTGCATGGTCAGATAAGGGCCTGGTATGGACCTGGGGGGGACCCCACGCTGTTTTTTTTTTCACATTTTTTTTAGCCGGTAATTCTTTTTCTTTTTTCATTCAGCGGGAAGCCTGCTGACAACTGATGACTCATTGGTTGTTAAGGACGTGGCGGTCGGCTTCCCGGCCCCCTCCTTGGCAATCAGCTATATACAGTGTTAAAAAAAAGCGCAAATTGCGGTAAAAACGCGTGTCCAAAAACGCGGCAAGCACGGAAAAAAGCCCTGCAGAAATGCTCTAAAGCAACATGCATAGATGTGAATCGAGCCTAACACAGGAAGTACTTCTTGAATATCTTGAATATCACTTTTAAAATTACATTAACATGTTAAAGTTTTTATGGGATTTTGTTTACATCAACCAAGTGTTTCTAAAGCCTTCAGGTTTTTTACCTTAATGCAATCTATGCATTAGCCACTTTGCATCTCACACCTGTTCAGCTCCTATTGAACGGAGACATTTTTACATTTCTGCTATGGACTTGTTTGATCGGTAATAACTTTGTCATTACCTAAGATAACAAGGTAATACACATACTCACTGGCCACATTATTAGGTACACCTTGCTAGTACCGAGTTGGACCCCCTTTTGCCTGCAGAACTGCCTTCACTCTTCGTGGCGTAGATTCAACAAGGTGTTGGAAACATTTCTCAGAGATTTTGGTCCATTTTTACATGATCGCATCACGCAGTTGCTGCATATTTGTCGGCTGCACATCCATGATGTGAATCTCCCATTCCACCACATCCCAAAGGTGCTCTATTGGATTGAGATCTGGTGACTGTGGAGGCCATTGGAGTTCAGTGACCTCATTGTCATGTTCAAGAAACCAGTGGTGAGATGATTTAAGCTTTGTGACATGGTGCATTATCTTGCTACAAGGAGCCATCAGAAGATGGGTACACTGTAGAGGGATGGACATGGTCAGCAACAATACTCAGGTAGGCCGTGGCAGTTAAACGATGTTCAATTGGTACTAAGGGGCCCAAAGTGTGCCAAGAAAATATCCCCCACACCACTACACCACCCCCACCAGCCTGAACCGGTGATACAAGGCAGAATGGATTCATGTTTACGTCAAATTCTGACCCTACCATCTAAATGTCGCAGCTGAAATCGAGACTCATCAGACCAGGCAACGTTTTTCCAATCTTCTATTGTCCAATTTTAGTGAGCCTGTGGGAATTGTAGCCTCGGTTTCCTGTTCTTAGCTGACAGGAGTGGCACCAGGTTTGGTCTTCTGCTGCTGTAGCCCATCTGCTTGATGTGTTGTGCATTCAGAGATGGTATTCTGCATACCTTGGTTGTAACAAGTGGTTATTTGAGTTACTGTTGCCTTTCTATCATCTGGAACCAGTCTGCCCATTCTCCTCTGACAACAACAAGGCATTTTCCTCCACATAACTGCCGCTCACTGGATATTTTCACTTTTTTGGACCATTCTCTGTAAACCCGAGAGATGGTTTAAGTGTGAAAATCCCAGCAGATCAGCAGCTTTTGAAATACTCAGACCAGCCCATCTAGCACCAACAACCATGGTACAGTCAAAGTCTTGAATCCCCTTTCTTCACCATTCTGATGCTCGTTTGAGCTTCAGCAAGTCGTCTTCACCACGTCTAGATGCCTAAATGCATTGAGTTGTTGACATGTGATTGGCTGATTAGCAATTTGTGTTACCAGGCAATTGAGTAGGTGTACCTAATTCAGTAGCCAATTAGTGTATATTGTTTTTTACCCCCTTCCCGCCCCGCGTACGCAGATGTGCGTACTCGGGTTCGGGGGTTATACTGGGATGATGCCCGCAGCTGCAGGCATCATCCTGGTACCATTTTGTAGAGCGGGCAATCGGCTATCCATGTATAACAACATGATGCGGCTAAAAGCCGCTCGGCTGTTATACCGGAGGAGCAGGAGGGGACGTCCCCCCCCTCCCGCTGCCTCCCGCTGCTCTTACCGGGCCTCCACCGGGAGGCCCGATCACCAATCCGCCACCTTCGGCGGCTGCTGACAGTCTGAAATGAAGCCGTGAGCGGCTTCGTTCCAGCCTTCTAATTGTTAACGCGGAAGCGACGTCATGACGTCACTTCCTGTTTACTCGGCTGCCAATGGCGCCGGTTTAAAAAAAATATACAGTATTCAGAATCGCCGTTTTCAGCGATCTGAATACTGTGAAGTGCAAAGGAGGGATTGGGGGTCTTTTAGACCCCCGATCCCTCCATAAAGAGTACCTGTCACCACCTATTACTGTCACAAGGGATGTTTACATTCCTTGTGACAGTAATAAAAGTGATCACTTTTTTTTTCTTTTAAAAACACAATTTCTAAATATAAAAATAAATAAAATAAATAAGAAAAGTTTTTTTTTTTAAAGCGCTCCAGTCCCCGCGAGCTCTCGCAGCAAAGAAAACGCATACGGAAGTCGCACCCGCATATGTAAACAGTGTTCAAATCACACATGTGAGGTATCGCCGCGATCGTCAGAGCGAGAGCAATAATTCTAGCACTAGACCTCCTCTGTAGCTCTAACCTGGTAACTGTAAAAAAAATGTAAAGCGTCGCCTATGGAGATTTTTAGGTACCGTAGTTTGACGCCATTCCATGAGTGCGTGCAATTATAAAGCATGACGTGTTTGGTATCTATTTACTCGGCGTAACATCATCTTTCACATTATACAAACAAATTGGGCAAACTTTACTGTTTGATTTGTTTAAAATTCATGAAAGTGTCCCTTTTCCCAAAAAGTTGTGTTTAAAACACCGCTGCACAAATACCGTGTGATAAAAAATATTGCAACAATCACCATTTTAGTCTCTAGATTCTCTGCTAAAATATATATATATATATATATATATATATATATATATATATATATATATTGTTTGGGAGCTCTAAGTAATTTTCTAGCAAAAAATACGGATTTTAACTTTTAAACACCAAATGTCAAAAATAGGCTGAAAGGGTTAAGGACAAATAAGGCTTTCTTTTTGTGATATTTTCTTGCAACAGTTTTTTTTTTCACAATCCTTAAAGAATAAAATGCAACAAAACTAAACAAAACACACTTTTTTTTTTTTTTTTTTGACCAATGTTAGTTCAAAAATAAATAGTGTTGCTGCAGATAAAAAGTGTGCATTTTATTCTTTAATTTGTGTTGTATAAAATGACACCAAAATTATGATTCTGGTACAAAGCAAAGCAAAGTTATTTATAAATTTGTGGGGGGGTTTTTCTTATTTTTTCACTTTTTTTTAAAATAGGAAATGTATAAATATATGTTAAATGTGTAAAAAACATTAGCGAAAAAAACAAAAAAAAGTTTAAATAAAAAAATAAATCAGTAGGAAAATATTAATTGAATGTTGAAGGGGAATAAGGAGTTGAATAGGGCCGATAAAGTAAACAAAGGAGGTTTTTTTTGTTTTTTCTGTTTTTACTTGTTAGGTTACTGTAGTGCGGATTCACACAGGGGCAACACGACTTCAGCGCGACTTTGCAAGGCGACTTCAACGCGACTTCAGCGCGATTTTAAGCAACTTACAATGCGACTTCAAGTCGCCTCCAGGACAGGCGACTTTGGTTGTGGCCAATCACAGAATAATCAGCTCTCTGGGAGGGAGGGGTTTGCCTGGGTAAACTAATTTCTTTTCCTGTAAACTCGCTTTAATATAGATGGAGATCCGACTTGGAGGCGACTTCCTTTGAATTCTATGGGTACAGGTCGCCTTGAAGTAGTATAGGAACCTTTTCTGAAGTCGGAACGACTTCAGTAGTGGACATTAAGATGGCTCTCATCGACTATAATGCAATTCCCAATGTCAAGCGACTTGGGGCGACTTGAGGGCTGACAAGTCGGATCCCAAGTTGTTGTAGCGTGAACTGACCCTTAAAGTGATTGTAAAGCTATGTTTTTTTTTTGTTTTTGTTTTTTTTAAATAACAAACATGGTATGCAGTTTGTTTTGCACAGAGTGGTCCCGATCCTCGACTTCTGGGGTCCCCCGGCGGCGCTGGTAGGTCCTCCCCGCATCGTATCACCCCCCTGGGAGAAGCGCTTTCCCGGGGGTTACCTTGCAGGCGCACTCTTGAATCCAGCATTTGCGTCCAGCATTTGCGTCCATAGACTCAGAATGCCGGACTCGGCCCCGCCCCCCGCATCATTGGATTTTATTGACGGCAGCGGGAGCCAATGGCTGCGCTGCTATCAATCTATCTAATCAAGAGCAAGGACAACGGGCAGAGGGGAAGAGCGCGTCTCCGGCGTGGGATTTACAGGACTTGGGTGAGCAAAAAATGGTAGGATGCATTAAGGTGAAAAAACACAAGGGTTTTACAACCCCTTTAACTGACATTATCTGCAGATCGAAGTTCACTTTGATCTGCAGATGAATGAACAGAGTAGATACAAATATAACATTGTAAGTGTGTTGATGGTTCAGCTGCCGAAAGCTGTCCTGTGTACACAGCAGTCCCGGTTTTGATAAATCGGAGCCGAGAACTGTTTGGCGTTTTGGGATCTCGGGCAGAATCGATGCAATTCTGCTTGTGATCTCAAATTGCACTGCAATCTCAAAGCGCATGTTCGGGTGCCATTCATTTTCAATGGGACCTAAACGCGATGTGGTTTTGATGTGATTATTGAGAAAATAGAAAAAACTGCGCTATAAAACAAGTGAACAATAAATAATCAAAAAGCTGCACTCTCGACAATAAACATCAATTGTAGAAAGAAACATAAAAAATATGAGAGTTGCGCTAGTGCATGTGCAATTATAAATATATGACCAAAGTGAACAAACTATAATGATACGTGCAAACATAAGTAAAGGCAGATAACAACTGAATATGATCCACCAAAATGTCCCATCAAGGTGAGAAAGTTCAATGTAAATGGTAATGACTCCAAATAGCCCACAGATAATGTAGAAAAAGTCCAGGTGATGATTATTACTTATTCCGTGACTACAAAGGAGGATCCACCACCGAAAAATGGAAGGGGTTAATGCTTACCAAATGGCCATGACCCCCCACCACAGAGGATCACAGCTAGCAGGCAAACTTTGAACAGACAATGGGAGCTCCTATCGGCATCCACTAGAGATCGTCAAAGCGTCAGCCACACCAGCAGAACTCATGGCAGGGATACACCATAGAATACAAAAGGGGAGCTCACATAGTGTAAAACTGTAGAGATTTATTTTAAAATAGGGTACATAAATGAACACTTACAAACGTGCGAAGATAAAATAGCCTAAAGTCCGGTTCCTTGGCCACAGGAGCGCGGACAAACCCGTCCTCTTGGAAAGCAACACTGTTTGGGGGTGACGTCAGCGCGTCGTCTGGCTCCGCCCTACGCGTTTCGTGACATCATCACGTCTTCGTGCGCCTGGAAGACGTGATGATGTCACGAAACGCGTAGGAACCGGACTTTAGGCTATTTTATCTTCGCTCTCATATTTTTTATATTGGTGTGATTATTGCCTGGCAATCGCGCCAAACCGCAACGTGCAAAGCCTGTCACCCAAGGGAGGCTCCTGCTCCTTTTCGGGGGACATGCTTTGCGTGTTGCCGTGTGATAATCGAGACGAAACGAAACCACACGGCGGTTAGGTGCCATTGAAAATGAATGACACCCGAACATGTGCTTTGCAATTGCAGTGTGATTTGAGATTGTGGGCAGCTATTCTGCCTGAGATCCCAAAACGCCAAATGTGAATGGAGCCTAATTAGAGAGGAAATCTCTGGAATGAAGCCTGAGATAGCAGAAAAAACCCTGCAAAGGTTTTAATCTTTTCCCACTCTATTCGAAACTATGAAAAAAACATGAACATATATTTAAAGTGCAGGGACTTCTACAGTTGACATTTAAAGCAAAGCAATGATAAGATGACCTAGGAGAATATTATTTATGTTTATTAATTATTTTTTTTTAATGGTTGCATTGCTCATTTGACTCTGTTTAGCGATCTATAGATGATACAAACCTGATATTTGTAATTTTGTAAACCCCAAGTGTTATTTTCTTTTCTAGCTGTCAGCAGAACAAGTCCTGCAGAAGAGCACACATCAGGGGAGAAAACTGTGAGTACATGTATAACAATAGTGAAAGAAACTGACCTTTTTATACCCTTGTAGAAAAGCCGTATGGGATTTCTGATTTCTTTATACCAAAACCATCTCCTGTGTTCGGGTGCTGCATCAAAACCATTGTGATTCATACACGTGTCACACCTGCCAAATCTTTACTAAGAAAAATGTTAAGCTGCATTTTATATATTTTCACCTTTGTGCCTCAGCCAAACATGTATCAGTGGCGATGTGACAACCTACTCCTCTGCACCTGACATTTCTGTGTTGTCTTGTGAAATATTAAAGGTTAAAGATTTGATATTTGATATAGTAAATCCTCTCATTTTTTTTTGCTTACTTTCCTTTTTTTTTTTTTTAAATCATATCTTGTCACTATTATGGAGTTTCACCCTAAACTTCTTTTTGAAATTTGTAAAGTATACATTGTACCGAAAGTTTCTAGGAGGTTTGGGGGGACTTTAGGGCATGCATGGGGGGGGGGGGTTTAAGTTAAAGACGAGCATGCACTAAGGCACAGATTAATGTAGATCTTTATTCAGTAGTACAGCATTCAATGTATTTTTTTTTTAAATACGAAAAGTGTAGTGACCTGAATTTGCATTGGTATCAGCCATTTGCAGCCCTTATACAGCAGAGTTTAGACTGGAAGAGAAAAAAGCAGTACAGGTAGCCAATAAGCTGTGGTGCTGATGGATGGAGAGAGCAGAATGACAGATTGAAAAGCTAATCAGTCTGCTGCTTTTCCTTTTACTGTCCGGTCACAGGCTGCGGGAGAGACAAGACCTGTAAATGATACTAAACGGAAGCAAAGAAAAATCCGGTCTCCTGCCCTGCCAGACAGGACTTTGCTGTGTGTCAGAGTGGTTTAAATCTCAGAACTAGATGGACTAAAATACAATTTCTTTATCTATGGCAGTGATCAGCAACCTTTTTCCACTTAAAATGTATGTGAATGCATGGAGGGCTGCATTCACCTGCTAATAAATGAAGATAGTAATAATCGTAACATAGTAACAATACTAGTACGGGTTTACCTCACTTTAAGGTGCTTCACTAATACAAAGCCAATTCACCCTGAGGGAGCATGCAGGGTCACTCCCTTGAGGCTCTGGCATCGCTACAGGGTCTTCCATCTGTTGGGGTACCTCAAGGTTCTGTCCTCGGACCCCTCCTCTTCTCCATTTACACCTCCTTCCTTGGTCAATTAATAAACTCTTATGGCTTCCAGTACCATTTCTATGCTGACGACACACAAATCTATCTTTCTACTCCTCACCTCACTCCTTCAGTCTCCTCTCACATTACTAACTTACTAACTGACATATCAGCATGGATATCGCACCACTTCCTCAATTTCAATCTTTCTAAAACTGAACTCATGATTTTTCCTCTGGCTCGTGCCCCCTGCCCTGACTTCTCCATCAAGATCAACAATACAACCATCAGTCCCTCCCCTCATGCCAGGGTGCTAGGTGTAATCCTGGACTCTGGTCTGTCCCTTCAGCCCCAAATCCAATCACTGTCCAAATCTTGCAGACATCACCTCCATAACATCTCCAAAATACGCCCCTTTCTAACCATTGAAACCACTAAGCAACTTATTTACTCCCTCGTTATCTCTCGCCTTGACTATTGTAACTCCCTCCTCATTGGCCTACCTCTCCACAAGCTATCCCCTCTTCAGTCTATCATGAATGCCGCTGCCAGACTCATCCACCTTACCAAATGTTCAGTGTCCCCCACCCCTCTCTGCCAATCCCTCCACTGGCTTCCCATTGCCCAACGAATAAAATTGAAAACACAAAACAATAACATACAATGCCATTTACAAGTCTGCCCAATCTACATCACCAATCTTGTCTCCAAATATCACACAAACCATACTCTCCACTCCTCCCAAGACCTCCTGCTCTCTAGCTCCCTTGTCTCCTCCTCCCATGCTCATATCCAGGACTTCTCAAGAGCTTCTCCCATCCTCTGGAATGCACTACCCCAATCTGTCCGGTTATCTCCTTCTCTGTCCACTTTTAGGTGATCACTGAAAACTCATCTCTTTAGGGAGGCCTATCCTGCCATCAGCTAACAACCAAACCTTCTACTTCCCTCCTCAGTTTATCCCTCACAATTACTACCTTTTTGTTTTACCAGCCCCTCCCTATTAAATTGTAAGCTCACAGGAGCAGGGCCCTCCTAACCCTCTTGTATTGAATTGTATTGTTGCTGCATTGTCTCCCAATATCGTAAAGGACTGTGCAAACTGTTAGCGCTATATAAATCCTGTATTATATTAATAATAATAATGCTAAAATGTAGTTCAGACCAGACAAATTAAAAAGAAGCTGTGTCTGCCCAAACCAGTCTATGTCATGGCTTAAAGTGTTATACTAACCATGGGTATGCAAAAAGGTCTCTGCATACCCAAGACAATCATTCAAAAAGCAACTTCAATTCCTGATGATGACGTCCTAAGGAAACTTCCTAATCTGGAGCTAGAGGATAGCTTTTGCAGATGATCGCTGTGCATAATGACAACAATCTGTAACACTAGTGAGCCTCATAATTTGAGGCTACAATTTTTTGGTTACACTGTCCAAACGCTTACTTTGATATGTGGATTAGAGTTCTGACTTCCCCCCGACTCGAAGTACAGTAACCAGCAACAGCCAGGCACTTTTTGAGAATGTGGTCACCAATGGCAGCCTCTGTTTTTTTTTTTCTTAGGACATGTTTACTTTAAAGTAGAACTATAGGCAAAAATTATTTTTCATTTTGGATAGGGCAAGTGAGGGTTATAAACCCTGTCAGATTTTTTCTGGAAAATAAAACCCTGCATTGTACTTGTTCTACTATTTTTGCATTTAGGGCTTGTTTCCACTGCAATCCCTATGCGCATTTACATATGTTTCGTAATGTTTTTGTAATGCTTTTAAATTGCGTTTTTTCCATAATTTTTTTACAAAAATCTATAATCAGTATGCAAACACTTTTACTCTGCCGTTATGTTTGTTTTGTTGCGTTTACATGTGTTCATGCATTCCATAAATGCATCCTGCTGTACTTTTATTGGGGGCACTGTAACAGAACACAATAGTGTGAACTGGGGTGAGTAGAAAACATTGATTTTACTGTGCATGTGGTCAGGATGCATTTAAAAAATGCATTTGAGTGCATCTGACGTAAACAAGCCCTAAATATACTGGAGCTTGAAAAGGGTAATGTGTTACATTTTAGGATTTAAATGTCCTGTATCAGTAGGTGGCAGTAGAGTTTTATCATCCTGCTAAAAATTGTTAATTTCTATAAAATAGGGAGAAAATCAGATGCAGTTCAGTCTACTTAAAATTTCTTTATTAACACTGAAGACTTCTTTTATCATCCCGTATTGTAGTAAGCTTGTGTATAAGCAAGTGTTTCCAAGGGGTTTACTGTGTTTTGTGTTCTTTTTATATGTCTTTCACTATTCTGATGGATTGGATCACTTTTCAGAGGAACAGCAGTGCCCACCGCACTTATGAATGAGCCCTTGGTTGCATTTGATTGCAGCACCCTTGGGGCTCATTCACATAATTAGTTAAGAGGTAGTAAATCCTTGTGGTTGGGTCCCGGTTTTATCCCCCCCTCAACTGCAGAGGCAGCAGCTGAGGGTGTACACATGCTGTGTCGGGATTTAAACTCCCTGTCATTTTCATCGGACGGTAGCGGCCACTGTTTACGAATAGGGATGGTCTCGATGTTCATAGAACAAACAAGTATATGGGGCACTCGCAGCAAGTTTGACAGTTGCACAGTGCCCCTATAATGCACTGCGAGATTGCAGTGCATTGACAGCTGCTGATTGGCCAAAGCATGCACCTGTCCCACCCAGTCAGCCCACCCAACAGGTGGGTGTAGAGCAGCTCACCATCGTCCCGCATATTGTGGCTTCTCCTCCTCTTCCATCAGCATGCCATCCAGCCAGCCCTGAGAGCACCTGTGAGCAGGTCCACTGTCCGATTTGGGATTCATGGTGCGATAGGATCATTGGTGCCTCCTATGCTTCACTGTTCCATCCTTGGATGCCATCAGCTCCTCGCTGCCCCGGGGACCACCAGTGATAATATAGGCTATTTCAGTTTTACCATCCTTGTTATACCCACTTCCACAATGGTCTTTGATCCAGTTTTTTTCGATCAACTATCAATAAACTTGTTCATGTTTTACCATTGGTATTGAGCGATCAATCTGACATTTATTAACCTGTTGAGCGCTGACTTCTTTTTGCTTTGTATTGCTGTATGTCATAATCCCCCACATATGCTTGTGGTTCAGCAGCACTGGGTTACATTGAATTAACTGTTCACCTCCTCCATATTTGCACACTATCCGCAGTTTAGCGCTGGTGTAAACCTTTGTTATTCATCATGGAAAACAGAGCGAGGCCTCGGGAGAAGAGTAAGCACGGGTTATGTACAAGAGTACAGCTTCCTTGTTGGGTTGCCACCTTTTCTTCTAGCCAAACCTTAGCGGCGCATAGCAATTTTTGTTTGTAATATACAAATATTTTGGGATTAAATAAAAATAACCTTTCTAATCATATGGAGTTAATTGCAACTTTTCAAATTATCTGATGTAGGAAAGACACTATTTTTGCTTTGAAAGACTGTCTGTACACAGCGGTCAGTGTCATACCCTTCATAATACAGCCCCCCCCCCCCATAGAGATCACCATTAGAGTCACCTTATATCAGTGCTCCCCTTAAAGACCCAAAAATGTAAAAAACACAGCACACCCTCACCCTATAATTCTATTAATTCATATGTGAAAAAATCATTAAGAGTGATGGTGGAAACCCCCAAGGGTAATCCAAATATTAATACGCTCCAGTCTTATTCAAACATATACTGTGCAATCTTTATACACATAATACTATAAGAATAGTGGTGGAAACCTCCAATCCATTCCAAAATGTCTTGTGCTAATATCCAACTTATAAAAGTCCTTTTGAATTGGATAAGTTGGATATTAGCACAAGACATTCTGGAATGGATTGGAGGTTTCCACCACTATTCATATAGTATTATGTGTATCAAGATTGCACAGTATATATGTTGGAATAAGATGTGAGTGTATTAATATTTGGATTACCATTGGGGGTTTCCACCATCATTCACCATTCTTTTTTCACATACAAATGAATAGAATTATAGGGGGGGGGGGGTGCGCTGCATTTTTTAATTTTCTTGTTTTTTTTTTTTGAGGCGTGGGTACACATATCAGTGCTAGCAGCAATTAATTTACGGAGTATTTAATTTTTTTTTTATAGATAAGAGGCCCCTTATATCAGTGACCCCCCCCCCTTTGAGACCAACTACTCTCTAAGGGAGGTCGTTGATATAAGGGGACTCTGATCTAATAATGGTGGCGTCTCTGGGAGGGTGCTTAAATAAAGGGACTCTGATCTAATGGAGGTCTGTAAGGGGGTGCTGATATATGGTGACTTTGATATAGTGAGGGGATGCTAATATAAAGGGACTCTGATCTAATGGGGGTCTATAAGGGGGGTGTAGATATAAGGTGACTCCGATATGATTGGGGGTCTCCAAGGGGGGGGTGCTGGGTGCTGCTGATCTAATGGTTTTTCACCAACCATAAGATCAGCAGTCACTACCCCCCCCCCCCCCGCCCTATAGAGACCCCCATTAGCTCACAGTCCCCTTATATCAGTGCCCCCTTCTTCTTTAGAGACCTTCAGAGATCAGAGAGACCCCTCTTTAGACATCCATTCAGATTGTCTTACTAGTGGGACCTGGGATACGCTGCAAGCAAGAATGGAAGTGTGAGAGCCGAGCTAAGGGGCGGAGCTGGGAGTTGCTCTAGGGCTATTTTCCTCCCACTATGCAGTGTGTGAACAGCAGCAAAAGTGTGTTATTGGTTGCTAGGACAGCGACCAATGACTGCAAAGGAGGTCATCGTGGTGGAGGGGGGGGGGGAAGGCTCTGGGCGGGGGGAGAACTGAAGGCAGAGAGCATAAGCAGGCACAGCCAACAGGAATCCTCATTGGTTTGAGGATAGCCCATTGAGTGGAGCACAGTGCCGTAAATAGCTCCATCCCCAGGACTGATTTACTGGACGGATGGACTGGAAGTATGTTGTGTCCGGGTTTAAGGCGGACTGAAAGCCGGGCACAAGTACCTAATCCCGGACTGTCCGGGTCAATACCAGACAGGTGGAAACCCAATTCTTAGTATTCAAGTGAAACATACAAATCCATGTCACTGGGAATGAAGTGACCGGTTACTGCGCTGGTGGAACCTGGTGCAAGCTCAGCGGTACCTGTGCAGAAATGCTGTGCAACAAACATGAGAGACAAACATGAAGTGTATTGGCGATTTATCTGTAGTGCATAGAGTGTAATGAGGAAAGGATGTCCGTAATAAACAATGGAAAGTGTTACAGAAGGTGGGACACTTATTACAAGGATTTAATTATATTTTCTGTGGAGAAGCATCACTTTTAGGTTGGAGTACTGCCTTAAATGATATGCCCACTGCATGCACCTGAAGCTAGCTAACAGACCAAGGCACTTGTAGAGGAAATGTGATCAGGCCTGTGAAAGAAAGTGTGACTAATACTGACTGTGTAGTTACTATGTCAATCGGCAATCAAAATATGGCCATTCCTATCATTCTCAGTCCTGTGAATCAAAGCAGTCACATCTAAATTTCTAAGCAATGTGTAGGAGTAATGTAATGAAAGCACAAGTAAGGTCTTCTAAAGAAATTTAAATGTAGATCATATTTAGTGCAAGGACCCTTGCAAAGTGGATGGTGACCCACTACACATGATAGTTACCTTCCTACAGCTGCTTTCCAGCGACATGGGAATTTATCTCTGCATGACTGAATGATTCACACTAGAAAAGCATATGTTGATTTACATTGCGTTAAAGCCCAATTGAACCTACACCATTATTGCAATGCACTCAGGTTACATATACAATAAAAAATATGCTGCTAGTTTTTAATTTTTTAATGCATTTTGATAAGTGCTGCGCTGTCACGGTCTGGGGTCAGACTCAGAGACCAGTAGCTATAGCAGTAGTATGGGTATACTACTCCCACCAACCAGCAGTATGGGTATACAAGCAGGTGACCCTGGCAAATAACACAAGCTCACCTGAGGTGCAGAGTCTAAGTACTAACCGGTGTTCACCAGAGCTACTGATGGTGAAAATGGGTTTAGCTGTGAGTTAGTACCAGGTCACGGTCCTCAGGATCGCCCCACCAGGAGATGAGCAAGCCAGGGTCCAGTAGCGGACGTAGCAGGTAAGGATCAAACAAAAGTAAAGTCATTAACCACCTCAATACTGGGCACTTTCACCCCCTTCCTGCCCAAGCCATTTTTCAGTTTTCAGCGCTGCCGCACTTTGAATGACAATTGCGCGGTCATGTTACACTGCACCCTAATGAAATTTTTATCATTTTTTCCCCACAAATAGAGCTTTCTTTTGGTGGTATTTGATCACCTCTGCGGTTTTTACTTTTTGCGCTATAAACAAAAGAAGAGGGACAATTTTGAAAAAACACAATTTTTTTTACTTTTTGCTATAATAAATATCCAATTTTTTATTTTTTTTTAACAAATTTTTTACTCAGTTTAGGCAGATATGTATTCTTCTACATATTTTTGGTAAAAAAAATTGCGATAAGCGTATATTAATTGGTTTGCGCAAAAGTTATAGCGTCTACAAAATAGGGGATAGATTTATAGCATTTTTATTATTTATTTATTTTTTACTAGTAATGGCAGTGATCTGCGATTTTTATTGTGACTGCGATATTGCGGCGGACACATCGGACACTTTTGACACATTTTTGGGACCATTCACATTTATACAGCGATCAATGCTATAAAAATGCATTGATTACTGTGTAAATGTGACTGGCAGGGAAGGGGTTAACACTAGGGGGCGCTCGAGGGGTTAATGTATGACCTAAGGAGGTGATTCTAACTGTGGGGGGAGGGGACTGACTGGGGGAGGTGACCGATCGGTGTCCCTATGTACAAGGGACACACCATCGGTCTCCTCTCCTCTCTGACAGGACGTGGATCTGTGTTTACATGCACAGATCCACGCTCCTGCTCTGTTACCCGGCAATCGCGGGTGCCCGGCGGACATCGCGGCCGCCGGGCACGCGCACCGGGTCCCGAACGACGCAGCGGGCACGCGCGCGCGCCGCCGGCAGCGCGCGCACGCCCCCTAGTGGCTCGGGAGGGCGAGGACGTCATATGACGCCCGCCCAGAACAACAGAAGTCCCGTCCAGCCGTCATATGACAGTGGGCGGTGGCTTAGTGGTTAAACAAGTCAAAGGTCGGTAACAAATAGTTACAGTTTGGGAACAGGCAGAAGCATAGTCGAGGAACAAGCCAAGGGTCTGTAACGAGTGGTAGCAAAGATATGGACGGCAGCAGGAATGACAAAAGAGATATACTGGATGGAGCGGGAACAATAATATGGCAAACAGGAAGCGCAGAGACATGGCTTGAATTAGGAAGTTCATGGCAGGAGATAAGAGTTCAAGGTTTAAGACAAACAAAGTTCAAGGCAAGATCATTCAAAGAATTGTCCAGGGAACTGTCCAGCGTTCCAGGTGGCCAAGAAGAGACATTGCCTGACACAGAAAAGGTACTAGGTTCAAATCCAGGCCCTGACCTGCAGAAACTGTCGTGCTCTTTAAATTCTGTATAATAATAATAATTGGCAAGTGCTGCAGCAAGGGTTAAAAATCCCTGTGCTGACAGCACACTGAATAGTTGGACCACTGCTCTCACATACATCACAGCACTCTGGCAACCCCTGAACACTGCGCTAATCAACAGTGCTGCTTAGAGAATGAGTGTGCTGTTGTTTAGAGCAGTGTTCAAGGTAGTATGTAGGACCGTTGGAGATCCAGGCCACTACATTATGTGTGAGAGCTGTGGACGACTCTTCAACATGCTGTCAGCACAGGGTATTTTAACCTCCCTAGCGGTAATCCCGAGAGTGTCTCGGGGTTAAATTCCAGTACCAATAGTAGTAACCCCAAGACACTCTCAGGACTGCATCGCAGTATACTGGTAGAGGTTACTTAGGATCCTGCGGTGTCTCACCGCTGTGTCCGGCGGCCGGATCCTCCGCCCAATGTATTGTGTTCTGTGCTCCATTCCCTGCGAGCGTCACGATGCATGGGGACGGAGCCGGTGGGAATTTCAAAAAAGGGGAAAAAAACTGAACACATAAAGTACACTGTAATCTTACAGATTACATTACTGTATGAAATCATTTCACCTCCCTTTTGTCTCTAGTGTTTTGTCCAGTGCCCTGCCTGCAGTTTTATATATTATATACTGTTCTTTCTGCCAGGAAACTTGAAAATGTCCATGGCAACCAAAAAGCGTCCCTTTACGGCAAAAGCGGTTTTAGACCAGCTAGAAAACAGCGATAGTAAATAAGAATCACTTGCAGAATTGAGCGATAGTGATTTGTGGGGAAATTCGTCAATTCAATTTGCGACAATTCTGCAACTGAGCAAATTTCTGTGTTTTTGATTTGATTACATTATTGAATAAAATCTATTATTATTTGTTTCAATTATTTATATTTATTTATTATATTATAATTTATGATTTCGTGTTTCAAACTTTATCATACCCGGGATAGATTTTAGTGAGTTACATAGTTACATAGTAGGTGAGGTTGAAAAAAGGCACAAGTCCATCAAGTCCAACCTATGTGTGTTATTTTATGTCAGTATCACATTGTATATTCCTGTATGTTGTGGTCGTCCAGGTGCTTATCTAATAGTTTCTGAAAACTATCGATGCTCCCCGATGAAACCATTGCCTATAGAAGGGAATTCCATATCCTCGCCGCTCTTACAGTAAAGAACCCTCTACGCAGTTTAAGGTTAAACCTCTTATCTTATTATTTTAAAGAGTGGCCATGTGTCTTATTAAACTCCCTTCGGTGAAAAAAGTTTTATCCCTATTGTGGGGTCACCAGTACGGTATTTGGAAATTGAAATCATATCCCCTCTCAAGCGTCTGTTCTCCAGAGAGAATAAGTTCAGTGCTCGCAACCTTTCCTCATAACTAATATTCTCCAGTCGCTTTATTCGTTTTGTTGCTCTTTTCTGTACTCGCTTCATTTCCAGCACATCCTTCCTGAGGACTGGTGCCTAGAACTGGACAGCATACTCCAGGTGCTTCCGGACCAGAGTCTTGTAGAGTGGGAGAATTGCCACTCTATCTCTTGTTTTAATGCATGCTAATATTCTGTTTGATTTGTTAGCAGCAGCTTGGCATTGCATGCCATTGCTGAGCCTATCATCTACTAAGACCCCAAGGTCATTTTCCATCCTTGATTCCCCCAGTTGTCCTCCCTCCCAGTAGATTGCATTCATATTTTTGCCACCCAAATGCATTATTTAAAATTTTTCCACATTAAACCTCATTTGCCATGTAGTTGCCCACCCTATTAATTTGTTTGGATCTACTTGCAAGGTTTCCACATCCTGCGGAGAAGTTATTGCCCTGCTTAGCTTAGTATCATCCGCAAATACAGAGATTGAGCTGTTCACCCCATCATCCAGGTCGTTTATGAATAGATTAAATAGAATTGGTCCCAGGACGGAACCCTGGGTGGACCCCACTTTCCACCCCTGATCATTCCGAGTACTCCCCATTTATCACCACCCTCTGAACTCGCCCTTGTAGCCAGTTTTCAATCCATGTACTCACCCTATGGTTCATGCCAACTGACCTTACTTTGTACAGTAAACGTTTATGGGGAACTGTGTCAAATGCTTTTGCAGAATCCAGGTACACCACGTTTACGGGCCTTCCTTTATCTAGATGGCAGCTCACCTCCTCATAGAAGGTTAATAGATTGGTTTGGCAAGAACAATTCTTCATGAATCCATGCTGATTACTGCTAACGATACCTTTTTCATTACTAAATACTTGTATGTAGTCCCTTATCATCCCCTCCAAGAGCTTGCATACTATTGATGTTAGGCTAAATGGTCTATAATTCCCAGGGATGTATTTTGGCTCTTTTTTAAAATATTGGTGCTACATTGGCTTTTCTCCAATCAGCTGGTACCATTCCAGTCAGTAGACTGTCAGTAAAAATTAGGAACAATGGTCTAGCAATTACATGACTGCGTTCCCTAAGGACCCTCGGGGGCAAGCCATCTGGTCGGGGGGACTTATTAATGTTAAGTTTTTCAAGTCTATTTCTAATTCTGTCCTCTGTTAGCCATGAGGGTGCTTCCTGTGATGTGTTATGAGGATAAACACTGCAGTTTTGGTTACTGAAAGCTCCCGATTCCCTCGTGAAGACTGAGGAGAAGACTAAATTCAATACCTTCGCCATCTCACCATCCTTTGTAACCAGATTCCCTTCCTCGTTCTTTATGGGGTCAATATGGTCTGTCCTCCCTCTTTTACTGTTTATATACTTAAAGAATTTATTGGGGTTTTTTTTTATTTCCTCCACTATGTGTCTTTCGTGTTCTATCTTAGCCGCTCTAATTGCACCCTTACATTTCTTGTTGCATTCTTTGTAAAGTCTGAATGCTGATGATGATCTCTCAGCCTTCTTTGCTTTTATATGCATTTTTACATTAGAGTTAAGCCATCCAGGACTTCTGTTCGCTCTTTTAAATTTATTTCCCAATGGGATGCACTGGCTAATGCCCTTATTTAACCACTTAAGCCCCGGAAGAATTTACCCCCTTCCTGACCAGTGCGTTTTTTGCGATTCGGCACTGCGTCGCTTTAACTGACAATTGCACGGCTCCCAAACAAATTGACGTCCTTTTTTCCCACAAATAGAGCTTTCTTTTGGTGGTATTTGATCACCTCTGCGGTTTTTATTTTTTGCGCTATAAACAAAAAAATAGCGACAATTTTGAAAAACCGCATTATTTTTTACTTTTTGCTAACGTAAATATACCCAAAAAGATTTAAAAAAACATTTTTTTCCCTCAGTTTAGGCCGATATGTATTCTTCTACATATTTTTGGTAAAAAAAAATCACAATAACTGTTTATTGATTGGTTTGCGCAAAAGTTATAGCGTTTACAAAATAGGGGATAGTTTTATGGCATTTTTTTAAATATTTTTTTTTTACTAGTAATGGCGGCGATCAGCGATTTTTATTGTGACTGCAACATTATGGCGGACACATCAGACATTTTTTACACATTTTTGGAACCATTGTCATTTCTACAGCAATCAGTGCTATAAAAATGCACTGATTCCTGTGTAAATGACACTGGCAGTGAAGGGGTTAACCACTAGGGGGTGGGGAGGGGTTAAGTCAGTACTAGGGAGTGTTTCCTAACTGTAGGGGGGATGGGCTAGCTGTGACACATCACTGATCTCTGCTCCCGATGACAGGGAGCAGAGATCAGTGACACTGTCACTAGGCAGAACGGGGAGATGATGTTTACATCAGCATCTCTCCATTCGTCCTCTCCGTGAGGCGATCGCGGGTATCCTCGCGGCGATCGAGTCCGCGGGATCCGACTCACGGAGCTCCCGGCCGGGGCGCACGCAATGGCACGGCGGGAAATTCAAAGGGACGTACCTGTACGTCCATTTGCCCAGCCGTGCCATTCTGCCGTCGTACATAGGCGTGCGCCAGTTGGGAAGTGGTTAATATGCTCTTAAAGCAAACCCATCTCTCCTCCCTGTTTGTTCCTAAGATTTTATCCTAATTTATATCTTCTAGCAAGGTTGGTAGTTTAGGGAAGTTGGCTCTTTTGAAATTCAGTGTCTTTGTATTCCCCTTATGTTTCCTATTTGTGTGATTTATACTGAAGATAATTGACCTGTGATCTCTGTTTCCTAAATTGCTCCTTATTTCCACATCCGTGATCAGGTCTGTATTGTTGGTAATCAGTAGGTCTAGTAACGCTTTGTTTCTAGTTAGTGCGTCTACCATCTGACCCATGAAATTGTCCTGCAAGACATTTAGGAACTGGCAAGCCTTAGACGAATGCGCGGTTCCTTCCGCCAAGTCTATGTCTGAATAATTAAAATCCCCCATTATGATGACACCTCCCATCCTTGCCGCTAATCCAGTTTGTGATAGGAGGTCCGTCTCCGCCTCCTCCGTCAGGTTAGGGGGCCTATAGCATACTCCCAGTATTACTTTCCCCTTAGTTTCATCCCTTTGGAGCTCTACCCATATGGATTCCGCCTCTTCCCTAGCTCCCCTAGTGATGTCATCTCTCACATTAACTTGTACATTATTCTTGATATACAGGCTTACCCCTCGCCCTTTTTTACCCTCCTATCCCTGTGATAAAGGGGATACCCTTGAATGGTTGCCAGCCAATCATGAGCTCTGTTTAACCAAGTCTCTGAAATTCCCACAAAATCTAAATCCTCCTCATACAACAGTATCTCTAGTTCTCCCATCTTGTCCGCCAGGCTCCTGGCATTGGTAAACATGCCACGTAGTTTAGACCGGTTGCATACTGTCTTCTTATTGGGTGTTCCGAGGTTGCAAATAGGACTTGTTTACTATACTTACCTCGGGTTTATGTGCTTTAGTCAACCTACCAATAATGCCCCCATTACTACCCTCTGGAATATGTTCTGCGCTGACTATCTCTACCTCTGGACCCTCCCCCCGTCGCCTAGTTTAAAAGCCCCTCTAACTTTTCGGCCAAACTCACTCCCAGCAGATCTGCATCCTCCTCATTTAGGTGCAGTCCTACCCTTCTATAGAACTGGTGAGAAGTTGGCCCAGTTCCCCAGGAACCCAAACCCCTCCTTGCTACATGAGATCCTCAGCCACTTTCCTTTCCTCAGTTTACTTCCCTAATCTCCCTCTGCCTTTCTGGTGTGGCTCGAGGTACCAGCAGTATTTCTGAGAATACTACCTTGGAGGTCCTTTTCCTCAATTTAGCTCCTAAGCCTCTAAAATCGTTCTTCAGGACACTCCATCTGCCTCTGACTTTGTCATTGGTGCCAACGTGCACCATGACAGCCGGGTCTTCCCCAGCCCCTCCCAGTAATCTGTCCACCAGATCCGTGATGTGCTGAACCTGAGTGCCCGTTAGACAACATACAGTTTGGCACTTCAGGTCTTTGTCACAGATTGCCCTCTCTGTCCTTCAAAGAATTGAGTCCCCTACCACAAGAATCTATCTTTCCTTTCCCTTGGCTTCCCCCCTCCCTCCACTCTCACTGGAGGAGTTATTCCCCTGGCAGCTGGGGGAGTCCCTCAACTCCAGCAGTGCTGGTCCCGGACTGGTTTCCCCAATGTCACTCAACAGGGCAGACTTATTGGGATGTTCCAGCCCAGGATTGGCCTCCCTGACGCTTTCCCCTCTACCCTTCCTGACTGTCACCCATCTACTCTTTTGTAGTGCCTGCACCTCCTTGTCTCCACCCACCACTGTGCTGGCCCCTGCTGGCACCTGCTGGGTACCTTCTTGGCTCTCCTTTAGTATGGAGGGTTTTCTCAGTGCTGACAGTTTCTTCCCTAGATTCAGAACCTGGGCTTCCAGGGAAACAACATGCTTACATTTTGCAAAGCAGTATTCACCCTTGACCGGATGATCAAGGTGTGTTTGGTCCCTTCAGACCAAACACAGCCGATTAGTGCAATCAGGAAGTGACCCAGGGAGACAGTGCTGTGGGTTTTTTGATAAGTGATCACATACTCTTTGTTCTCAGCTGCGTAAGGATCTCAGAGAGGAGAAACAGCGGCACAGTGATTTTCCCAGTGAATGGTTGTGCAGGGGGAGGGGTGCATGTCAACAGAAGCCTGATCATTGGAGGAGAGTACACAGAGTTCACAGCATAGCCAGAAAACTGACAATGCTGTGCTCTCATGCTTAGTGTGGTCAGTTTTTAATAGGAAAGCAGAGGGACTGGCAGGAACACCAGGGATTTCACACAAAGGAAGCAATACATAGAGAACAGGATGCTTTTTTGTACAAGTACATGGTACAGCAGGCACATATCAGAATTATGAAATGTTGGGTTTACATATTCTTTAGAAGGTGTGCAGCCTGCACTTCCAACTTTCTCACCTATGCAAAAAATGAAGTTGCCCCTGCCAGAAGCCTCCTGGAATACCCATGTCATGCTTCCCAGGAGGCTTCAAAGATATGCAGAACACACTGCACATGCACAATATAACATTATCAGGGGGGCAGATGCTAGGACCTGTAGTAGACAGCTGGCTCATGATGACATCAGCAAATAAAATGGCAGCATGGGACATGGTATACTGCCGCTTTCAGTGGATTACTGCAGAACAATACTAGATTCGCAGGGTGGGTGAGTATGTTATTTGAGCTCAGCAGAATGAACAAACTAAAAGGGAATTAGGAGTAAAATTAAGCCCAGGGGCTGATGTCTTTCTTTAAATCATAGCTCCATGTTTAATGTTCCTTTAAAAAGTTCATTTGAGCCTAGCTGGCCCGAACAAACGATTCACTGCACTAACGTGCACTTGCTGAACGTGCTGTGATAAAGTGTTACTAAACCCAGGAGCCTGCATTCACTATATCTGGTCTCCCACAGTACACCGAACATGGAAATGCAATTACTTTAGTAAATATAAACTGATAAATACCTTTTCTCATCAACAGTATATAGCAGCCTTGTGGCTTCTACCAGTGTCTGGCTAAGCACCGGTTACAGCTTGTAGGAGGATTTTTCATTATTCTCCTTTGACTGACCTATGAGGCTGCATGCATGCCTCCCGAATTTCTGTCTGGACCAGTGGTGGCCAATTGGGTCTCAGGACCTGCTTCCTGATTGGCCAGAAGGAGAATCAGGAAGACAATAGCAAATATTAATTCGCTGTTGTCACACAAGTGGGTGGGCTCAGGTCGCAGTGCTATGCTCCACGTGCATACCCTTTTTGAAGCCAATTATGTGCTTCAAAAAAACAAAAAACCCCATTGGAATCCATGTGTCCGATGCCCTACAAGTAGATTAGGGGCCGGGTGCATGAATTAGGGGGGAGGCGCCCCTGCGCCAGCTTATGGACGGGCCGCCACTGGTCTGGACAGTGTTGATTGGCCCTGTGCTGATCACATGCACCCTCCCAAAAGGAAAAACCCTCTAGCAATACACACCAAACTGAGCATGTGCAGAGTGCCTCCTAGGGCTCTGTTCTATAAGCAGATGGATTGGAGACAGTGGAAGGGGAGGATCAGAGAAGAGGCTTTGGATTCATTCATAGCATGCAAAGCTTCCTGTAAATAGCTGAGCAGAAATCAACCTGATTATTTTGTTCCGGAAGTGGGAAGGGAGGTTGCCCGTCCTACTACCAAAACACAGCGGTTTATACTGTATTTAGCCAAGGCAAGCGCACCTGTTAGTACAGTAAATCTAAGTTAGGCCAGCTTATCCTAAACTAGCTATTTAGGGACATTGAGTGTGAAGTTAGGCTTTAAGGTTGTTCTATGCAAATGTTTTCAGAAGTAAATCAGCAATGGCAGACTACATATTCCTGTCAGTTTATGCCGCGTTCACACAGTCAGAATTTCCGACAACAAATGTTCGATGTGAGCTTGTTGTCGGAAATTCCGACCGTGTGTAGGCTCCTTCGGACATTTTTTTTTCAGAATTTCCGACAACAAAAATTTGATAGCTGGTTCTCAAATTTTCCGACAACAAAATCTGTTGTCTGAAATTCCGAGCGTTTGTACACAATTCCAACGCACAAAATTCCATGCATGCTCGGAATCAAGCAGAAGAGCCGCACTGGCTATTGACCTTCATTTTTCTCGGCTCGTCGTACGTGTTGTACGTCATCGCGTTCTTGACGTTCGGAATTTCCGAAAACATTTGTGCGACCGTGTGTATGCAAGACAAGTTTGAGCCAACATCCGTCGGAAATAAATCCAGGATTTTGTTGTCGGAATGTCCGATCGTGTGTACGCGGCATTAGAGTCCTTTTAAAAAGAGCTCTTTCCTTCCTGTCCGGGGTGTCTCTTTAATACCCCTGTGGTAGAAGTTGTAGCGTTTAATAACAACAAATGTACTGAGAACTGATGCCTTCTGTTCAGATAAATGTAGGATAATTAGTTTTGCCTTACAGTTTTCAAGCAAGGTAGTTGTGTTATTTGTGAGACCCTCTTTTCATATAGTGTTTGATACACAAGTGCCATTAATCCGAACGGCGCAGCAGAATATCACTTGGTAGCCAATTACCCACCTCAAAGGAGTCATTCCCTCTCAGAGTCATGTATCTTGTGATTAGGCCTGGAAGCACTATAGACAGGAAATATGCAGAATGAGAATCTGGGAATGAATTGAGGACAATGGAGAGGCCTGTCGTATCTGTTCTGAATACACAATGCCTCTCTTCATGTAAATGTCTGATATTCTTCCCTGGCAGGCCGGCAACCGAGAAGGTCATGAGCGCATAAAGTTTAAGTGCATTTTTATTAGTAGCAGAGAATTGATTATTGATTTAGGCTTTTGTTCCGCGGCGCAAAGAACTTAGGTAATTGTTTTTTTTGTTTTTTTTTTTCCTTCTTTTTGATTTTTGGTAAAGAATTCTTGATCAAACTAAAAAGCTTTGTTTAGTCCAAGTTGGATAATTGCTAAATGTATTCTAAAATTGACATAGGTTCATATTAATAAAGAGTACCTGTAGACATAAAGCCGCAACAGGAAGGGAACTGCTAATGTTCTTTAAGATACATTGCAATTGTACTGAATTTGGAAAAGTTCACTCAGAAGACCTTCTTGGTGCTCTTTGATTCTACTGATTGTTTCATATGACCCCAATCTTTCCATCTATCTCCTACTCCAGGGATACGCAATTAGCAGACCTCCAGCTGTTGCAAAACTACAAGTCCCATCATGCCTCTGCCTCTGGGTGTCATGCTTGTGGCTGTCAGAGTCTTGTTATGCCTCATGGGACTTGTAGTTCTGCAACAGCTGGAGGTCCGCTAATTGCATATCCCTACACTCTATTAGCTTTTAGAGGATCCCTGAAATCCCTCCTCTTTAGAGAAGCCTAACCTACCCACACCTAACATTGTATTTTCATTTTGTCCATCTGATCATCCCCCACAGCTACTACCCTTTCTTCCACTTGACCCTCCCCTCTAGATTGTAAGCTCCTAACGAGCAGGGCCCTCTGATCCCTCCTGTATTGAATTGTATTGTAACTGTACTGTCTTCCCCGATGTTGTAAAGCGATGCGCAAACTGTTGGCGCCAGGGGCGTTGCTAGGGGGTGGCTTTTGGGGCTATAGCCCCGAATCTGAGGCCAATAGCCCCGAGTCTTTGCAGGGGTCCCCAAGGAGAGGGGAGGCTCTCTGGGGACCCTTATGTAAATGGGGGAGCCCTCTGGGGACCCTGATGTAAGGGAGAGGCTCTCTGGGGACCCTGATTTTAAGGCCTAGGCTCTCTAGGGACCCAGATTTAAGGGTTAGGCTCTCTGGGGACCCTAATGTAAGGGGGCCTCTCTGGGAACCCTGATGTAAGGGGGGGGGGGCCTATGGGTACTCTGATGGAAGGGGGAGGCTCTCTGAGGACTCTGATGTAAGGAGGAGGCTCTCTGGGGACCCTGATGTAAGCGGGGGGCTCTCTGGGGATATATATACACCCACACGTATATTACTGTATATACATGTGTATGCCCGCCCAAGCGTATGACTTTCTTTACTACGCTGCTATGGTCTCTAGCCCTAGATCTTTTGTAGACCTAGCAACACCCCTGGTTGGCGCTATATAAATCCTGTATAATAATAATAATTATGTTCAAGTGATCGCTTACATTTTTGGGGTTGTATTCAATATGTACAAAGAGAGCTCACACAAGTTCTTTTAACCGCTTCAGCCCCGGAATATTTTACCCCCTTCCTGACCAGAACACTTTTTGCGATTTGGCACTGCGTCGCTTTAACTGACAATTGCGCGGTCGTGCGACGTTGCAACCAAACAAAATTGACGTCCTTTTTTCCCCACAAATAGAGCTTTCTTTTGGTGGTATTTGATCACCTCTGTGATTTTTATTTTTTGTGCTATAAACAAAAAAAGAGCAACAATTTTGAAAAAAACGCAATATTTTTTACTTTTTGCTATAATAAATATCCCCCAAAAATATATAAAAAAACTATTTTTTCCTCAGTTTAGGCCGATATGTATTCTTCTACATATTTTTGGTAAAAAAAATCGCAATAAGTGTATATTGATTGGTTTGCGCAAAAGTTATAGCGTCTACAAAATAGGGGATAGTTTTATGGCATTTTATTATTGATTTTTTTTTTATTAGTAATGGCGGTGATCTGTGATTTTTATCATGACTGCGACATTATGGCGGACACTTTTGACACATTTTCGGGACCATTGTCATTTATACAGCGATCAGAGCTATAAAAATGCACTGATTACTGTGTAAATAACACTGGCAGGGAAGGAGTTAACCACTAGGGGGCGATGAAGGGGTTAAGTGTGTCCTAGGGAGTGATTCTAACTGTGGGGGATGGGCTTCAACTCACATGACAGCGATCACTGCTACCGATGACATGGAGCAGTGATCTTTGTCATGTCACAAGGCAGAACGGGGAAATGCCTTGTTTACATAGGCACTTCCACGTCCTGCGGCTCCGTGACACAGTCGCTGGGAGACCGGCGGACATCAAGTCCGCCGGTCACGCTGTATGCGGCGGGCGCACGCTCCCGCTAACCCCGCCAATTAAAGGGGACGTACAGGTACGCCCATTTGCCCACCGCTGCAATTGTGCTGACGTATATCGGCGTGCAGCGGTCAGCAAGTATTTAAAGTGGAACTTCAGTCATCTTTCCATCTATTAAATCTTCTGCCCTTGTTTGTTTTAACTTTGGATAGTAAAGCATTTTTTTCCTGCCAGTAAATACCTTATTCAGCCCAATTCCTGTTTGTAAGATCATTAGCCTAGGCTTATGACATCATGCACAGCGCTCTCTCTCACTCTCGTGAGAGTTTGCCTGGAAGGGGGGGGGTGAGTCATAAGAGGGCCAATGAGAGCTGCAGAGCTGGTGGTGTGCCTTTGTGTGTCTGTAAATCCAGGAAGTGAACAGGCAGCAGCTTCAGCTGCCCACAGTTAAAATTATTGCAGCCAGACTCAGTGGAGGAAGATTTCTGCAGCATATTTGGCAAGTACAGAATCACAGTATATATAAAATAATATGCAAAGTGGTTGGAGGGAAGCTTCAGAATGGTAAAGATGTTTTTATTACAAATTATGTGAGCAGACTGCAGTTCCTCTTTAAGTATAACATTTAATAAAAGTAATGAGAGATACAGATAATAATAGAAAATATAACAAGAATACTAAAGATGCTGTTCCTGCCATGGATCCCTCCTATTATATGGCATGGCGCTGAGAATCCGGATCAGCCTCATGTCTGCTCTGAGATGAAAGCGTTGAAAGAGTTATTGCAAGCTTTTCCTGTGGTATATATAGTAATTGCATGTAAGGAAATGACCCACCCACCCCCACTGGAATAAAATGACCTTCTAAGGAAAATGGCACGTTTCTGAAAGGAGATAAGTGGGCTGGCTTGTCCATATAATCAGTTTACAATGACATTCCTATAGCATAAAGTCAGCTAAAGTGACCATCCTTATATGTCATGTATGGCCCCTTAACCAGGTTTAGAATTTATTATTAGATATTATGAGCCAACTAGAAAACTTTAAGAAAATATGAAAAATGCAATTTCCCCATCACTTATACAAAACCATCCTGAGGAATTATTTTCCAGATCAGTTTTATGCATTATTACATTAAGTAACTAGATATACACGTGCTTCGATGAAAAGGGCCCCCTTCATCAGGGTTTAAAGTGTAGGTACTAGGATCTGGATAATGACTCTTGTGTTTTTAGAGGCAATTTAATTCCGGACTAAGACTCTGCTTCCTCTCTATACTGTACTTTTCAACAAATAGATCCTTCACTGAACAAATAGCATTGGATGATGGTTGGGGAGTTCTACCTCTGACACAGCAGGGGGTGTGTCTGACTTCTGCAAAGAGACCTCTGGCTCCACACAGAGAAAGCAAGGGTCCTTATCTGTAGCATGCTGGCAGGAAACTACTCAAGTTGTGGCTGATTTCTAAATAAAACAAAACAATGTTTTCACACACAATTCACACAACTTTTATCCAGGATGCACACATTTTCTCCAATTATTCACACGCTTTTTGTTTTGATGCACCTGGAATGTATTTAGCTGGTCGAAACTGAGAGTTCAATTGGCTTTTTTTTTTTTTTCAAATATGATTTTTATTAATGCCCAACATGGCCTAAAGCAGTGCAATACAGACATAAAACACCATCATAATTAACAGCAGCAAAAAGAGAAGGAGAGGAAACAAGGTCTCATATAAGTTTAATCTTACAGTTGTGTTACAAATACGAAACATTTCCTGAGTTGGTGTTGAGTGGCAAAAGCCACCTTTTATATACAATTATCCGCATTAGGGATTAAGTGGAAAAAGGAAACCTGGGGCCTCATTTGTCTTTTAACTCCTTTCTCTCTCCTTTTTCTGTTTTCCTTCCGTCCTTCCTCTCTGTTCTCACCGTCTTCCATAAAATCTAGATGTGGGTCTGTATTAGAAAACAGGAAGGGAGATATAGAAGGGGGAAGATAAAGAGGGGAGGGTGGGGAGGGAAGGACGTATTAAGAAGGACGTGCAGGGACAGGACTGTTAGGGCAGGGGCAGGGTAGAACCCTGGTTGATTCAGGACAGCCCTGGATTTCGGACTTAAGGGGGTATGTGCCTTATCAAGAGGCTCTGAGGGCAATGCCCTCTGGGAAGAGAATGAACTGATTCCAGAGTGCCCATGTCTTGGTATATTTTTCCTGTTGGTGTCTTGCAGTGAGCACCAGGTCTTCCATTTTACTAATATCCTCAACTTTCCGGATCCAACTTGCTACCGTTGGTGGGGCTTGTCTCTTCCAGTGAAGTGGAATACATGCTTTTGCAGCATTCAAAAGGGGACGTACAATTTTTTTTGTACAATTTTGCCGATGTGGTGGAGACATGTAATAAGAAGAAGGCCGGAGGCCTTACAACCCAGCGCTCCCTAAACTGAGACTTCAGACTGGACAAGTGACACAAAATCCCCAACTTATACTTCAGGAATTCTATACATTTTACTCTAAACTCTACAACTCCCCTACGGACTTCAACGCAAACAAAGTAGGAGAATTTTTGAGAGACTTACCACTCCCAACTCTGTCTAATGACCACACTGAGATGATGGAGTCAGAGTTTACGGTGAACGAAGTAGCGGTGGCTATTAAATCCCTGAATCCGTCGAAATCTCCGGGTCCAGATGGATTCTCAGGCCAATATTACCGCAAATATACGGAAATTCTGTCTCCGCGTCTCTGTGCTTTCTACAATTCACTAAGAAAAGGGTCTTCGATACCACTCCATGAAAACAAGGCCTTCATACATGTTATTCCTAAACAGAACAAAGACCATGGAGACTGCGCGAACTATCGCCCCATATCGCTGATTAACGTCAACCTCAAAATATTGACCAAGATATTAACCACTCGCATGAATTCGTTCATATCAAAATATATTCACCCTGACCAGACGGGATTTGTCCCGAATAGACAAGCACCAGACCAAACTAGACGCATTATTGATATAATCTCAGCCTTAAATTCGGGTTGGGACGGAGGGGGCCAGAGAGGAGCACTATTGGTCTCATTAGACCTACACAAAGCGTTTGATTCTCTCTCCTGGGACTATCTCTTTTTTATTTTGGGAAAATATGGGTTTGGACCTCACTTCCTAACCACACTTAAAACAATTTACAGCTACCCCACAGCAAATATAGTAGTTAAGGGATATAAATCCCAAAACATAAAGATACTTAGAGGAACTAGACAGGGATGTCCCCTATCCCCCCTATTATTTATTTTAGCCCTGGAACCACTGGCCATTAAAATCCGGGAACATCAGGATATACTGGGAGTGAGATGTGGCGGCCGAGAGCACAAATGTGCAATGTTCGCGGACGACATTTTACTACTTCTCTCCTTTCTGGTCACCTCCCTACCCAATCTACAGGTTGTATTGCGGCATTTCTCAGAATTCTCGGGACTAAAAGTGAACCACTCTAAAACTCAGGCACTTAACGTCTCTCTACAAACACACATAATACATGCCTTGCAACAATCCTATCCCTTTAAATGGCAGAAGGAGACAATGCCATATTTGGGCATCTTCCTTACTGCAACACTCACCACACTGTACAAACATAACTACCCCCCATTATTTCGGAAAATACTAGATGACCTCAAAAAATGGTCAAATAACCCTCCGTCATGGTTTGGAAGGCTGTGCTCAATTAAAATGACGGTCTTACCGAAGGTGCTATACCTGTTTAGGACTCTCCCAATAGCAATAGTAAGGAAAGATCTACAAACATTCCAGAGGAGATTGTTGGACTATGTGTGGGGACACAAGAGACCCAGAGTGAACAGGCGTACACTATATACACCAAAGCTGAGAGGGGGCCTGGGAATGCCCGATTTACTTAAATACTTTCAAGCAGCACAACTGTCCCAATTAATCAAATTCCACACAAAACAGCCTAGACCGCTTTGGATTTCAATAGAATCCTCTCTATACCCTGACAGAGAGATTAGCCATTTAATGTGGATGAAGGCGAAGGACAGGCCGGTCATCATGTGCCCGAGCTTGTCGTTCTCCCTGAATCTGTGGGACAGACTGCTGACAGCTCATGGGTTTAAGTCCCAACACGCCCCATTGGCCGCTCTACTTGGAAATGCATTGTTCACTCCGGGTCTCCAACCCCAAAATTTTTTGTGGTGGACCAATAAAGGTTTAATGCGCATTGCAGATGTTTGTGACCACAGGGGTGCTTTGTCAAAATCAACATTACAGGAGAAATATGACTTTCCTAATTCGGAACTTTTTCGCTTTACCCAGATAAGGCATTTCTTGGCGACCTTGAATCGCACCTCTGAGCTCACCACATTCACCCCAATGGAAAATCTCTGTAGGAATTTTGATAAGCACACTGGCCACATATCACAGATCTATTAAGCTTGACATCATCTACCCCTAAACTGTACTATATTCACAAATGGGAGCAAGACATGGATATAGAGCTGGATATGGAAGAATGGAGCAAAATAATACAGAATGCATCTAAGTCGCTTGTTAATACCTCCTTGATAGAGGCAAACTATAAAGTAATGATGCGATGGTACATGGTCCCAGAGAGGATAGCAACTTTCGTTCCGGGGGCGTCCCCCCAGTGCTTCAGAGGATGTAACGTAAATGGCTCTATGTTCCACACTTGGTGGACGTGCCCCAAAGTGAGGAGATTTTGGATACGCACGTATAATCTTATATATTCCCTCACACAAGTGAATCTAGTTAAGTCACCTCTGCACGCACTGCTGGGGTGCCCAGTGGAAGGGGCATCAAAGCCAATGCGTAGACTAATCACATTTATATTTGTGGCGGCCAAGATATCAATAGCCAAGTCTTGGAGGTCCCACACAGTCCCCTTTTACCTACTAAAAAACAAACTGTCATGGATAATGGTAAATGAATGCCTTACGGCAATCTTGAAGGATAAGATTAATGCATTCAATAAAATATGGGACCCCTGGATAAGATATCTTACGAATACGTAGGATGCCGATCGTGTCTGGCGTCCGCGGCGTGCAGGAGCGCATCCACAACACCTCCCCACCCCTTACCCCCTTCCACGGCCTCACTTTCCCCTTTTTCTTCTTCTTCCTATTCCTCTTTTCTCTTTCTTTCCTCAGGTTTTTTTTTTGCAAAGACTGTTTTTTTTTTTTGTTATATAACGGATTGATGACTTATTTGGAACTTAGCCCACTTGGGTGTATAAACTATTATACGAGCCGGGTAGTACATATGCTATAGTAATATTATAACTTAACAGTTGAGTTCTATACAGTTACTAAAGTTCTCAGATAGATAATGAACAATGCCACCTTCTTTTCCTAGTCTGGTTCGAGGATTTAGACGATAACAGGAACCAAAGCGCTAAAAGCGCACAAATAAATATAGAATTCCAGGGACTGAACCTCCGCCTAGTCACAGTAAGTTCCCAAGGGGGTGACGGGCGGAGGAAAACAGTGCCATTGGTATAAGATATAGTTCCTACGAACCAGGCTGAGACGATGTAATTGTAAGTTAAAGTACTACCCTGGGAGTGGTTATTCTCCCCCTTTGGTTTTACTTGCCTTTTTCCCTCCCCCCCTTCCCCCCTCTTTTTTTTCTTTTATTAAGTCCTCCTTTCCTAAATTTTTGTTTATTACAGTTTAAATATCGATAGACGAATGCCAAATATTGTTCCTGATTTTTGTCTTATTTTCTGTAAACCCAAAACTCAATAAATACTATTGTTTAAAAAAAAAAAAAAAAAAAAAAAGAAGGCCGGATCATCCGGGACAGTGTATTCCATGAACTTCTGCTTAGTTGTTCCGACTGTGGACCAAAAGTGAGAAAGCTTTGGACAGGACCAAAATACATGTGATATCGTGCCTCTGTCCCCCTGGCATCTCCAGCAGAGTTCGGAAGTGTCCGGGTAGCAGATGTGTAAAGCGTGTGGGGTGAGGTACCACCTTGTTAGGAGCTTGTAGTTGGTCTCCTGTACTTTGGTACAGATGGGGGATTTTAAGGCGAACATGATAATACGTCGAGACTGGGCTGACGTGAAAGTGCGATTTACTTATTTGGGGAGCGGTCCAGAAGGGCAACTTAAATGAACCTGCGTGGCATCTTAGTGTCTCCAGAGAAGGCCACAAACCATTTATCAGGAAGTGTTGTGCTCTCTCAGTTGGCTTTTAAGCTTTATTTCTCCACAGTGTATTTCCAGGAATAAAAGTATTTGTGAGTTAACAAAATAAAATTATAAAAAAAAAAACTAAAGACAATTTTTTTTTCTTTTCTTTTTTTAGCTTTGGATAGGGTGGAGAGGTATTAGAACACCTGTCTGGGTTTTATTGCTGTCTGTGCCCCTGTTAGGGAGAGTCACCCTCTCTACTTGTCCTGTTTATCGTTATCATCAAAAGTGAAAGTACAAGAAAATCCCAACTTTTGGGTTGTCCTCAGAACAGTAAAAGAGGGGAAACCTTCCAATGGGGATACTAGTTCTGGTGACTTTGGTGACATCCTTTGGAGGTATTTCTTCTCATTTCTTGTTTGACTATAGGGCAGGAGGTAAAGGGAAATCTCCCTAATTGGGTACAGACCCTGACAGGGGTATAACTCGCCTTCCTTATGCCCCGTACACATGGTCGGACATTGATCGGACATTCCGACAACAAAATCCTAGGATTTTTTCAGACGGATGTTGGCTCAAACTTGTCTTGCATACACACGGTCACACAAAGTTGTTGGAAAATCCGATCGTTCTGAACGCGGTGACGTAAAACACCTACGTCGGGACTATAAACGGGGCAGTAGCCAATAGCTTTCGTCTCTTAATTTATTCTGAGCATGCGTGGCACTTTGTGCGTCGGATTTGTGTACACACGATCTGAATTTCCGACAACGGATTTTGTTGTCGGAAAATTTTATAGCAAGCTCTCAAACTTTGTGTGTTGGAAATTCCGATGGAAAATGTGTGATGGAGCCTACACACGGTCGGAATTTCTGACAACAAGGTCCTATCACACATTTTCCGTCGGAAAATCCGACCGTGTGTACAGGGCATTACTCTATCAAACATGAAAAAAGTTTTGCCTTTCGTTCTACTTGGGCAGGTCTTTATACTCTTTGTAAGCAGCAGGCACATGATCAGTGGTGAAGAGGATAAAAGTTGTCCTTATTTTGCTATTAATGCTGTCCAGCCACGGCAGTAAAGGGCCCTGTCCGCATCTGAGGTCTGTTTTGTAGGCAGTATCATAAAAAAATATTAGGATCAAATACTGTTTTTACACTTTTATCCTATTTTGTATCTCAGTGATGCTGATTCAGCCTCTTAAGTCTATGCCTGTCTACACAAACTAACTCCAGAATCAGCTGTACATCGTTGCTCTGGACTGGCTTCCTGATAATGACAATGGTGGACGTCGCCTATATAATGTGCGTCAGCACAGCTGATTGTAAGGGGACTGTACAGAAAGTAATGCAGGAGTGAACATAACTTTTTTTTATTAATTTACTGTACACAGGTCCTTGGTAGAGTAACTCTTCCTCTATAGTAACTCTTATTTTCCATTGCAGGTAAATAATGGACTCCAAGCAGAAGCAATGTGCCATCATTGAGTTCTTGACGAAGAAGGGCTGTCCGACATCCACAGAGGGCTACAGACATTTTATGTAGATGACTTCATTTATAGGAATCACCAATGACATTGCTCTTGTCAATGGTAACGTCTCAATAAACACTCTGTAGCCTTCTTTGAATGTCCGAAAGCCTGCACCCCCTCCTTCATCAAGAACTCAATGACGGCATGTTGCTTCTGCTTGGAATGCATTATTTACCTGCAATGAAAAAAGAGTTACTATAGAGGAAGAGGTATTCTACCAACATATGAAATTTGGACTAATCACTAATGTAATGTAGCACCACCCCCGCAGGAGCAGCTGGTACATAGTTCCCCTACTCCTACACAGCCAGACAACAAGCATTTTTCACTCGCAACCAAGAAACAGTCTTTTGAGCTTGGTTTTGTTGCTTAAAGTGGATGTAAACCCACTGTCATCGTTTCTAATCTAATAACATAGGGCATATCTAGAAAGATATACTTGCCTCCTGCATGTATCCTTACCTGTCATAATTCACCCCTTTAGCTGTGTGGAGCCCCGCAAGATTGACAAATCTGTGGGCGGATCTACTGTCTGGAGCTCTCCGCCCACCACTACAATCGCCAGGGGAGACTAAAGTGCAGGCACAAGAGTGGCAGAGCACGTTCTGTGAAGAAGAGCGTGCTCATGGCCCTATGTCACTGCTGCGCATGTGCACAGAGGACGATTGTACAGAGCTGTGTGTGAGCTGGAAAAGAAAGGAGGGGGGATGGGAATTACACATAATACCTCTCTAAGGCTAGTGCATGAGATATGTAAATCACCTGTCACTCACAGCACAGGGGAAGAACTGACTGGTATTTCTCTGTCTGTCCATTTTTATCTCACTGAAAAAAGATAAGAGGATTGCGCAGAGCTGGATTAACTCTTTGTGGCAAGACTGAGCACAGATGACGTGAAATCCTATACTGTACAAGTTACAAGCCTTTTTAAAAAAATAAAAATTTGGGTTTACATCCACTTTAATTAGGAGTGATCACTTGGGTACAGTGGTTATGGGATGCCCAACTTGACTGAAATAATGGATGGGAACAAGTTCCCTCCTAGGCTAGACAGACTACTCAGCACTCCATCTTCCACCCAACTCCCTTGCTGGCCAGTCTCTGTCTTATTGAAGGGCTGATCCATCCACCCTGTCTGGACATTCTGGCTGGGGATGGGTCAGATTCCCTTAAGCATGCAGATCGAGTCTTCCTGGCCTCCACCCACTAACTTCTAGAAGTTTCTCCAAACTTTCAGATCCTGGGGGAAGTATATGATACATGCCTCTGTAGAGCCATCCAGCCTGACCTGCAGCAATCTGACCCAATTTCTGACTCGCAAAGTTTACCATGAGTCATAACATAAATTTGCCTGCACTGCCACTAGTAGCACACTAGAGGGTAATATAGTAATGCCGCGTACACACGGTCAGACTTTCCGACAGGAAATGTTCGATGTGAGCTTGTTGTCAGAAAGTCCGACTGTGTATATGCTCCATTGAACATTTGCTGTCGGAATTTCCGCACACCAATGTTTGAGAGCAGGTTCTCAAATTTTCCGCCAACTTCACTTGTTGTCGGAAAGTCCGATCGTGTGTACACAAGTCCATCGCACAAAAGCTTATGCATGCTCGGAATCAAGCAGAAGGAGCCGCACTGGCTATTGAACTTCCTTTTTCTCGGCTCGTCGTACGTCACCGCGTTCTCACGTTCGGAATTTCCGGCAACATTTGTGTGACCGTGTGTATGCAAAACAAGCCAACATCCTTCGGAAAAAAATCCACGGTTTTGTTGTCGGAAATTCCGATTGTTTTAAGTCAATAAAAAAAAAGTTATGCCCACTTTTTAAATACTTTCGGTACAGCCCTTGTAGTCTCCACCAGGGAAGCATGTGAAATTGTGACAACACTAGGGCATACTTGGGAGATAGTGGTTACCCCATAACATGAAATGTTTGAACAAGACAGAATCACCAGGTATTACCTTAATAAAAGTTGTAGATTTTAACCACGTGACCTCCGGAATATTTATCCCTCTTCATGACCATAATATAAATAATTAAGTGCAGCGCTGGAACATAAACATAAGTGAGTAGAATCTTGAAAAACTTGTGAAAAATAAAATTGCACACAAAATATAAGCAGGCCTGCTAAATATAATTAGAAATAGTTCTATAGTGATGAGGGACCAGAAAACTGACAATTTTGAAAAAAATAAATATTTTTTTCTTTCTGCTATAAAACATGCCCCATAAAAAAAATGTAAAAAAAATCTAATTTCTTCATCAGTTTAGGCCAATATGTATTCTGCTACATATTTTTTGGTTAAAAAAAATCCCATTAATCGTATATTGATTGGTTTGCACAAAAGTTATAGCGCTACAAACTATGGGACATTTTTATTTATTTTTTTACTTGTAACTTATATGCTCTGTCACTGTGCTAATGACACTAGCTGGGAAGGGGTTAACAAGGGCGACCAAAGGGTTAACTGTGTGCTCAGCCTGTGCTAACTCACTGTGGGGGAGGTGCTTTGACTAGGGTAAGGCAAAGATCCGTGTTCCTGCTTTTCAGTAACACAGGATCAATACCTTCACTTCTGTCAGAATGACAATCTGCCTTGTTTACATTGTCATTCTGCCTGTGTAATCGGTGGGTGCCGGTGGACATAGACGCGGTACCTGCTGCTGGGCTCCTGCTATGTGTGATCACGGTGGGAAGGTGTCACCAGCGGCGTGTTCACCCAGACCCAGAAATGTCAAATCACATACTAGGTACGTGATCTGGCACAGAGTGGCCGCCCTGCTGCAGTAAATGTACAGTGGGAGATTTGCAAGTGGTTAAAAGACTAAAAACAACTTTAGTTGATTTAGTAGATTTTAGTGATTGGGTTAGATCTAATTTAACACTTGAGTATAGGTCACATTCAATGTGAAGTGCTAGAAATACAATATGAACCTCATTTAGAAACCTGAATGTACAGTCCACAGGCCCCACAACCAGCAAAGCATCAGGTTTTCACCCATAAAGTGGATACAGAAATAAATGGCAGACTAAAGTAAATGGCTTTCCACAGTTTTTTTTTTTAACTGGATGTTATTTTGCCTGGAGTTCTTTAATAGGTATGGTATTCTCTGCAAACAAAAATAGAAATAAACGCTTGCCTAGACATAGAGCTTTTCTTCCTTTTGTTTTTTTGGAGAGCATTGCAGAGTGACCTGGCAATTAACCCACGAGGACTGTGCGGCTAACTGTGCCACCATGACACAAGGTCAGGACCGGTCTTTGTGACCAAGAGTCTTTGCAAATAATTTCCTTCACTGTGCGGCATTATTAAATAAAAATGACTTAATTTATTAGTCAGCTCCTCCATCCTCAGCAGACTGACATACAAACCGAAATTTGCAACTTGTGGCCACCCCACGAGCAGTCTGACCACGACAGAGGCAAATGGCAGCATATAACTCAATGTCGCATACCTTTTACATAGAATCTCTATCATCCTGATAGGTCCTCCTCATTTATTTATTTTTTTTAAATCAAAAAGGTGTTTATTGAACAAGTTTACATAGCTTCCATTGTACAAGCATCATGCAGCAATATACATTCATGTGAATAGTACATTCCAATCATCATTTATTACCGAAAACTCTATAACATTCCAGTGCTCTACCACTCTATGGTCAATAATCTTTTAAAGAACCTCATGGGCCCCCCCAGGACATTGTAGCAGTCTGAACATTACCAGCTCCTTAGGACTCAGTCCAGGGGTATCCAACCATGGTGCCCAAATCCTCTCAAATCTATTAGAGCTGCCTCTATGTTGGTAAATACATTTTTCTATAATCAAGGTGTTACCCATATGCGTTATCCAAGATTTCACTGATGGCGGCGAGGTCGATTTCCAGCCAAGCAATATAAGTTTGCGTGCCTGGAACAGTGCCCTAGTGAGTGCTATTCTAGTCACCTCTTCCGGAACAATATCTTCTAGGACTCCTAAAATACAGTGAATTGGGTCTAGGGGAATGTTAGTCTGGAACACTTGGTTAAGTGTTCCCATGACCTCACTCCAAGGTCCTCCTCATTAAAACAAATCTTAACCTTTATAGCCGCCCTATTTCCAAAATTCTCAACCTTCCCTTTCAGAAATCCATGAACTGTAATATTCCAATCCTCAGCAAATGTTCTCTGATCTCTTCTATTAAGGTTTAAAAAAGGGCACCCTACCTCTGCCTTGTTAGAAACTGTTGGGTTTTACAATAAAGTCCCACAATGGCTGTGCCTCAATATTCTTCTCTCTCACACCAAGTTTAATCTCTAAAACAAAATACTTTCTAGGCTAAAGGTAGCCATATAAAGGTAAAGGTAGCCATACACGACTTTGTTTTCTCAAACAAATCTTCACAGCCAACTTTTGTAACGTTGCTGCCTGAATAGTCAAACAGTGATTTCATCTGATAGGATACAGTCATTGTTCGAATGAATTATCCAACCAACGTGGTGCTTGCAGGGCCACTCGTGGTTTGAATTTCAGCCGACTCTGCAGTAATTTGACAAAGCAGAATTCCAGCCTAAACCTAACTGGTCTTAAAAATTTACCTTCCTCCCTCCTAACAACTATACTGACTAACTTGTGTAAAAAAGATGCATACGCTTTTACCTATTTTCTTTGGTCCGGTTATGTGATCCCCTGTGCCAGCCAGCAGTGGCTGCGTTTTCTAGCAAAAAAATTTTGATTTTTACATGTAGGAGAGAAGTGTCAGAATTGGCCTGAGTGGCAAGTGGTTAATTACCATAAGTAATATACAAATAATTATTATATATTATTTTTAAGCTAATTTACTATATTTTCAAAAACTGTACTCAAGCAGGTGGCTTAATGGACAGATTACTGAAGTTTGATGTTATAACTTCAAACCAGTAATTTCACAGTAAATAGGTAATAAATGATTATCTTATAACATATAGCATGATAATATATGATTTAGCTTGTGCCTTTTCAGCAGCAGCAGATTCTCATTCTCCCTCTTAACTGTGTGAGAAAACATGGGATTGTGGGTAAATCTTATACCCATAAACATGTTTTTTCCTTGTAGTTAAGAGGGCTGGGTAGGAAGGGAGCATTTGTCTTTTAGACACATGCCCCCTTCTATGACACTACAATGAGAAGCGAGCCTCTACTGCAGCATTTTTATTGGACAGCTTGGGCCAATGGTACTTTACCATTGGTCCAAGACTCCAAGCTGTCCATTGAGCTCAGAGCCTCTGACAAGAAGTGAGGAGAGGCACTGTGGGCTCATCCTCTCAGTCTGCTGCAAACAGAGTGTGCCAGATGGATTTAAACCGGCTACTCTGTATGTACAGCTTCTAAAAGGCTGCACAAGGAGCCCCATATCTCCGGAACCATAGGTCGTAGGAGCCCCATTTTTGACCAGTGGTGGGGTAGGACTTCGGCTACCTATCCCCCAAATTTGTGGTCTCTGTGAACCCAGGTCGCCGAGCTACGACCCTCGAAGTCTATCTTTTTTTTCTGCCTTATCTGACTGCACGTAAAAAACATTCATACTTACCTAGGGGAGGGGAGGGGGCAGGCACAGCCAGTTTTGACTCTCAACCACACATTGAGAGGCGGAGCCAGCTGTCAACCAGACAGCTGGGTGAATCCTGATGATTTTGTTGGGATCCTTTCAGAGCCTGGAGCAGCTCTGCCCCGTCTACTGATAGTGGGCAATAACCTGCTATTGGCTGATTTTGGGTCACAGGAGAGCAAACGTATGTGTACTCCTGTGACTGTGAACAAGGACAAGGTGGAGGTTAAGTGAACCTATTTTTTCAACTCGTGGCCAAAGCAATTGGAAAATAGCCTTCCACTGGCCAAGCATTACCACCACATTTGCCTAAAATGATGGAATTAATTTGTCAGGCTCTTTCATGTGGCTGAGACAGAAGGAGAGCAGCGCTATCTAAGTGCAGCAGTATTAAGACATTTTATTCCATAAAAGACAATTGGTAACCCCCCCCCCCCTACATAAATGGCAGCAGTGCCTGTGGGAAAATCTTATTTTTTTTATAGCAGCTGCGCCAGGGATTGTAATACAGCATGCCAGACCAGCACAATCAACAGTGTAAACAGCATGTGGAGGAAGTTTATACCCCGACATCACCAGAACATAACACTCTGGGGATTAACCCCGCGCTGTACAGAGCAGAGAGGAAAGTGGTCATGTGACTTCCTGAACTATAATAAAATATATTTTAGAGATTGTTTATATAGCATTTCCTAAATAAATTATTAGTGGTGTGCCCTATCCCAAAAGGGTAAGAATGCATTGGGTTTACAAATACTTATACTTTAAGCGACAAAAAGCTCTGTTTTAACCCCTTACCAGTGGTTACGTGATAGGGAAGTTGCACGGCTTCTC
Organism: Lithobates septentrionalis; assembly: GCA_037952835.1. Lineage (NCBI taxonomy): Eukaryota > Metazoa > Chordata > Amphibia > Anura > Ranidae > Lithobates > Lithobates septentrionalis. The sequence continues at coordinate 386,501 of JBBDGP010001594.1, forward strand.
TATAATGCGACAACTGTGATTGGCTCTTACAGCAGTCACATGATTGTGAGCCAGCAGGAGCCATGACCGGAAGCTGTAGGTAACAGCTTGGTCAGTGTGCTGGAAGCACACAGTGAGCACACGCTCAGCACTCGACCTCAGGACACTGTGGACACATAAGTGCATGCTTATGTTCTGACTCATCCAGGGGGTCACACACAACCCGCTACTGAGCTATTTCCTCACATTGCATATATGCGGTTAGCAAGAGATTAAAGTGATCCTGTCACTTACCCTACCTTTTCCCTAACTTAAAGCGGTAGTAAACCCACAGATTTTTTTTTTTAAATCTGTAAGGCAAAAGGCATAATGAGCTAGTATGCGCCGCATACTAGCTCATTATGAAATACTTCCCTTAGAACAAGGCGTCGGCAGGTGATCTCAGTCCACGCCAAGGGAGCGGACATCTTCCCTTGGTGTGTCTTCCGGGTATCGTGGCTCCGGCGCTGTGAGTGGCCGGAGTCACGATGTCATCACTCCCGTGCGAGAGACTTCTTTTCGGCAAGGTCCGGCGTCTGCCGGACCTATCAGCCGGGAAACTCAGAACGCATGTGCCGCTGAAGTCAGTGGCTGCATGCAAGGGGAATATCTCCTAAACCGTACAGGTTTAGGAGATATTCTTTTTACCTATAGGTAAGCCTTATTATAGGCTTACCTGTAGGTCAAAGTGAAAAAAAAGGGTATACAACCGCTTTAATGTGACTATGTCGCTAGTTCTACCCCACCCCTTCTTGATGTGACCCTTGGTTCACAATCTGCAACCAACCATCATCCTGTAAAGGAACATATTGAATACTTACCTTCCCAATAGGGGCGGCCTGTCCATTAAGGGAGCACAAGCACCGCCTCCCCTCCTTCCCTATCCATCGCCGCCACCCTCCTATCCATGCGTCTGGCCCCATTCAGGATGCCGGGCGCATGGATTCCAATATGGGGTGGATGGTTTTTTGAAGCACTGATTAGAGCCAGAGGCTCTAATAGGCTTCAAAATAGGGTGGGCTCGGGGCGCTGAGAATGGGCTCGGAGCCCACTCAGGTGTGTGAGAATAATGAATGAATTCGCTCTTCTTACACTGCATTGCCTCTCCGCCATTCAGGAAGCGCGGGTCTGAGACCCGTTTCCTGATTGGCCAAAAGGAGAAGCATTCTGATTCTGATTGGCCACCGAGCAGGGGAAGGAGAGGCTGCTCATGATGCCCGCGGAGGAGAGCAGGGGAAGCCGCCTGTGATTGCCCACTACGGATGGGGTAAGTGCACCAGCCGACCGATCCAACCCAAACTGCCCCCCCCCCCCAAAAAAATTGCCACCATCTGCCACTGCTTCCCAGGGATTTCATGTAAGTGACATTCCGGGCTTCAGGCTCTGACCCTATGACTAGGCCCTGGTGGGTGGGGCAAAATGCATCAGGGTTGTAGTTTCTTGCCGGAGACATGTTGGCTGAAGCCGTTCCTTGTTGTTGTGTCACACTGGCTGGTTGGGAGAGCGGCGCCTTCTTTCACTGATTGCATGACATTTTTGAAGGTCATTAAAAAAAAACTTGACAAATATGAACAGCAAGGAAATGAATCACAGATGGAAGAAAAAGGAGAAACAAAAGAAAACCGTTGTGCTGTGGAAAACTGTTGAATATTAATATTGCTGTTATAACTGAAAATGTATTCACTGGTGGATATGCTTCCCGATATTTTATGATGAGGAAATGTGCACAAAGATTATCCTGAAAGGAAGAAGCAACAAAAAAAGTTATTCTGGAACAATCAGCTTCTAATTGGTCTTTCAGACAGGACTCCATTCAAATATTATTTTCTTCCCTGAAATTTTTTTGTAATTCTCCTAAATGTAAATTAAAGAATTAGAAACAGAATGAAGATAGGCACCTGCTTCCAATTTTACTAGGTTTTAAAATCAATTGACATCGACATCCAAGTTGCACTATTGTGCAGATTTAAAATGGGAAAGAAACTTAAAAACTTAAAATGGGAAAGAAACTTTCCTCTGTGGGTAATGAACTGTTAGTGCCTACCCAGCTAGTGTACCCTTACCGGTCCGTGGAGATGAAAGCCCTGCTTCCTGCAGGGCTTTCGAGTTGAATCGGAGCGATTCTGATTGGTCAGAGTTGGAACATGAGCATTTGATCAGTCTGAATAGCCCCGATCCGTCCCAGAGGCCCTCCAGAGAAATGAGATGGGATGAGGGGTCAGAGATTTCAAATCTTTAGACCGGGCTGTTTGGGCACTGACAGCCCATTGTGCACAGAGGTAAGTGCAGCATGGACTAGGGGGGGGGGGGGTCGGTGCACGGTGTTAACTCACCTTTTCATATTTTTCTGAAAAGGTAAACTTGCATTTTAAAGTGTATCTATAGTTAAAATGCAAAATAATTTCTTTGTTTCCACATTGTATGCCAATTATTTCTAGCCTACTCCTATTTATCTGAAAGTTTATACATTTGCTTTGCAAGTGTACCCATACACATACCTCCTTTAGTGCTATGTCTTGTGAGCAGTCATTGCTATGTCCCACATTTCACAGAGCCTGCCTTCTGAACTACAGAGGTGCTGAGAGGAGGAGTTTTTCAGGAGGCGGAGTCAGTGCAGAAAACACTGCTTACAGGCAGCAAGGTACCATGGGATATGTAGTCCTTAGAAATGGAACGTAAACGGAGAGGATGCTGGAAAGCATGCAGGGAATACAGAAAGTTGTGAGAAGAGACAGTCAGAAGACAGGCAGCACTCAAGGAGATTTTTCAAGTAAGACTATATTGGACTGTGAAAAAAAACTATTGTTTGTATTGTTATTATGATGCTGATGTTATCAAATTAAAGTGCATACTGTAATTTCAGATTTCTTTTAAAGTGGACCTAAAACTGAAATTTTTGACTGGAATATACATTTACAGTACAGTAGAACCTTGGATTACGAGCATAATCCGTTCCAGGAGTATGCTCGTAATCCAAAGTACTCGCATATCAAAGCGAGTTTTCCCATTAAAGTCAATGGAAACGAAAATAATTTGTTTCGTATTGACTTCAATGGGATGCAATACCGCATGCGGCCAGAGGCGGGGCGTGCCGGAGAGCCTCGGAAACGGCCGAAAAAAGGCCCGAGCACACTTCGGCGGACCTTCGCAAACTTCGGAAAGACTCCGTTCACAAGCCATTTTTTCTGAGGTTTGCCGAGGTCAGCCGAACTATCCTCGGGCCTTTCCATGCATTTCTGAACACCGACGATCAGCGACTTTCGGCTCAGCTCCGGCGCCCCCCACCTCAGGCCAAAAGCGGTACAGCACACCGCTTTTGGCCTGAATCCTGCTCGTTTTGCAAGACAACACTCGCAAACCGAGTTAGGATTTTTTTTTATAAATACAGCGCTCAGTTTGCGAAACGCTCGTTAACCGCGTTACTCGCAAACCGAGGTATATCTAAAGCCAAATTCTGTATTTTTTGGATAGAACAGTTTTTTTTTTTTTTGTTTGCAACGTCATCCCATGGAGGAGATTTCTCTTCACTTACTGTCCTATAAACGCAACAGGAAGTTAGTGAAAATCTCTCCAAAATGAGGGAAATGACAATTGTCACCATGACTGGAAGATTTCCACTCTATTCCTGTTCTGGTGGCATCTCAAAATTTTGCATTTACCTTCCATTTTTGCCCTGTGATGATAAACACCAGGACAAAAAGAGGGGTGAATATCTCTAGCTGGGGACACGGACAGCAATAAAATGTGATCCAAATTCTAAATCTTCCCTGCTGTTTCTGAAGACAAATAAACGTTTTTTCTAGATACACTTTAAGTACCTGGCACATGTCAGCTCACTAATCTGCTTGCGCTGTATGTCTGAGGCAGGTGCGGACCTCCCACCTACATGCGCCCCCAGGGGATGTCCCCCAGTGTGACCCCTTTGGAGTGGGAGCGGCCAAGGGACACATGGGATCATCAATTTTTAAAGGAATTCTGGCTAGGAGATTCCCCCACTTACACTCTCTATTGCAAACCTAACCCCTGAGGAAGACCGTTACCATGTAGGTCAAAACGCGCCGGAAATTTTGTATGACAGACTCTCTAACATATGATGCTGTATATAATCTTGTGTTTGCACTTTCTGTATTTGGAATGGTATTATATCTTCTTACCAGAGCTTATATTTTAACTGCTATATGTCCATGCTTTGCCAACTTTTCAGTAAAGAATTTTCTTTTAACTTCTTAATTCCCTGATATCATTAACCTTGCTGCTAACCCCCCCCCCCCCTTTCCCATATTGTATTCATTTGGGGTGTGCAGCACCAATATCCCTCACATCATGTGTCATTTCCATGCTAAGTATATCTAGTTATCTACAGAAAGCTCAGCATGTCTTTAAAAAAAATTACTTAAGCTGCAATTCACTGATTACTAACAAAGAGGTACAGTGTGGGAGAAAAGTATTTGATCCCCTGCTGATTTTGTACATTTGCCCGCTGACAAAGAAATAATCAGTCTATAAATTAATGGTAGATTTATTTTAACAGTGAGAGAAAGAAGAACAACAATATATCCAGAAAAACGCATTTCAAAAAAGTTATAAATTGATTTGATTTGCATTTTAGTGAGTGAAATAAGTATTTGATCCCCTATTAATCAGAAAGATTTCTCGCTCTTAACCCCTTCCCGACCAGCCACCGCAGTTGTACTGCAGCAGGTTGGCTCCCCTGGGCTCTACGTCCGTTCGCCAACTAGGGGGCGCGTGACCGCCAGGCACCCACGATCGCTCCACACAGAGAGAGGAGATCTGTCAATATAAACAGACAGATCTCTGTGCTGTCAAGGGTGAGTAGAGCGATCTGTTGTCCATACTAAGTATGAACAACGATGGCTCTCCTCACCCAGTCAGTCTCCTCCCCCCACAGTTAGAATCACTCCCTAGGGAGCACAGTTAATTCCTTGATCGCCCCCTAGTGTTAATCCCTTCCCTGCCAGTGACATTTACACAGTAATCAGTGCATTTTTATAGCACTGATCGCTGTATAAATGCCAGTGGTCCCAAAAATGTGTTAAAAGTGTCCGATCTGTCCGCCATAATGTCTCAGTCTCAATAAAAATTGCAGATCACCGCCATTACTATTAAAAAAATAAATAATAATAAAAATGTTTCCCCTATTTTGTAGATGCTATACCTTTTGCGCAAACCAATCAATATAAGCTTATTGTGATTTTTATTACCAAAAATATGTGGAAGAATACATATCGGCCTAAACTGAGAAACTTAAGAAAAATTGTGGGATATTTATTATAGCAAAAAGTACAAAATATTGTATTCTTTTTAAAGTTGTCGCTCTTTTTTTGTTTATAGCACAAAAAATAAAAACCACAGAGATGATCAAATACCATCAAAAGAAAGCTCTATTTGTGGGAAAAAAATGACGTCAATTTTGTTTGGATACAACGTCACACGACCGCGCAATTGTCAGTTAAAGTGACGCAGTGCCGTATCGCAAATAATGGCCTGCTTATTGAGCAGCCAAATCTTCCGGGGCTGAAGTGGTTAAAGGGAGTGCTCCTTATCTCAGCTTGCTACCTGTATAAAAGACACCTGTCCACAGAAGCAATTGGATTCCAATTTCTCCACCATGGCCAAGACCAAAGAGGTGCCCAAGGATGTCAGGGACAAGATGTAGACCTACACAAGGCTGGAATGGGCTACAAAGACCAATGCCAAGCAGCTTGGTGAGAGGGTGACAACAGTTGGTGCGATTATTTGCAAATGGAAGAAACACAAAATAACTGTCAATCTCCCTCAGTCTGGGGCTCCATGCAAGATCTCGCCTTGTGGAGTTTCAATGATCATGAGAACGGTGAGGAATCAGCCCAGAACAACATGGGAGAATCTTGTCAATAATCTCAACACAGTTGGGACCATAGTCACCAAGAAAACAATTGGTAACACACTAAGCCAAGAAAGGCTTGAAATCCTGCAGCGCCTGCAAGGTCCCCCTGCTAAAGAAAGCACATGTACAGGCCGTCTGAAGTTTGCTAATGAACATCTGAATGATTCAGAGGAGAACTGGGTGAAAGTGTTGTGGTCAAATGAGACCAAAATTGAGCTCTTTGGCATCAACTCATCTCGCCGTGTTTGGAGGAAGAGGAATGTTGCCTATGACCCTAAGAACACCATCCCCACCGTCAAACAAGGTGGTGGAGACATTATGCTATGGGGGTGTTTTTCTGCCAAGGGGACAGGACAACTTCACTGCATCAAAGGAATGATGGACCATGTACCATCTTGGTTGAGAACCTCCTCAGCCAGGGCATTGAAAATGGGTCAGGGATGGGTCTTCCAGCATGACAATGACCCAAAACACAGGACCAAGGCAGCAAGGGAGTAGCTCAAGAAAAAGCACATTAAGGTCCTGGAGTGACCTAGCCAGTCTCTAGACCTTAATCCCATAGAAAATATGTGGAGGGAGCTGAACGTTTGAGTTACTACACGTCAGCCTTGAAACCCTAATGACTTGGAGTAGGACTAAATCCCTCCTGAGATGTGTGCAAACCTGGTGGCCAACTACAAGGAACCTCTGTAATTGCCAACAAGGGTTTTGCCACCAAGTACTAAGTCATGTTTTGTGAAGGTGTCAAATACTTATTTCGCTCCTGCAATGCAAATTAATCTATAACTTTTTTGAATGCGTTTTTCTGGATTTCTTTGTTGTTATTCTGTCTCTCACTGTTAAAACAAACCTACCATTAAAATTATAGGCTGATAATTTCTTTGTCAGTGGGCAAACGTACAAAATCAGCAGGGGATCAAATACTTTTTTTTCCCTCACTGTATGTAACTGCATCCAATATCATCAATCCTCTTTCCCATCAGTGACGGAGTCATGTTACAGTTTTAAAATGGCAAAGCTATGCATCAATTTCCCACTGTTTATCCATAAAATATGGCAGCTGTGCTGAGCCTAGAACTATCATTATAAATTATACCTTGCAAGAATGAATTATTTTTAATAAAAATAATGTACATCTACCCCGCCATATTGGAAAAAAACATTCTGTGTTTATTATGTCACCTACAGCAAACATCACAGGTGCATTGTGGGTGTTTCAATCTTGACACCAAGCAGAGAATCCATTGTTTATTAGTTGGAGGTGCCAATAAGACAAGGGAGGATACGGAAGCTGCATATGCAGTGAGCAAATAAGGCTGCCCCCATGTATGTAAATAGTTACAACTTAAGGCGTAACTAAATCCCAAAAACAAAAATGTAACATGTTGTAGCTTACTAATCATTGGATGTGGTGTCTGCCTTAGTTTTCTTTTCTTCTTCTTTTTCAAGTTTTTATTCCTATTTTCATCTTTACTTTACTTTATACATCTTTACTTTATACATACTTTATTTTCATCTGGTGTTTGGCCAGTAACACACTTCCTGTCTCATGCCCTGTACACACGGTCGGGATTTCCGACGGAAAATGTTCGATGGGAGCTTGTAGGATCCATCGGACATTTTCCATCAGAATTTCCGTCATACAAAATTGGAGATCTGGATCTCAAATTTTCCGACATCAAAATCCGTTGTCATAAATTCTGATCGTGTGTACACAATTCCGATGCACAAAGTTCCACACATGCTCGGAATCAAGCAGAAGAACCGCACTGGCTATTGAACTTCATTTTTCTCGGCTCGTCGTACGTGTTGTACGTCACTGCGTTCTTGACGTTCGGAATTTCCGACAAGATTTGTGTGACCGTTTGTATGCAAGACAAGTTTGAGCCAACATCCGTCAGAAAAAAAACATGGATTTAGTTGTCGGACTGTCCGATCAATGTTCGATCGTGTGTACAGGGCATTAAGGTGACTACATTCACTCCTCCACTGTGTCAATAGAGATAAAACATGTAGCCACCCTTGGGCAGCAGCATTGTCAATAATTAAAGAGGGTAGTGTTAGATGGACTAGTAGATTTAAATGGACTTTACATAAATGACTAACAATTTAAAGTGGTTGTAAACCCACTTTTTGGACTTATACCTATAGGTAAGCCTAGAATAGGTAGTGGAAAGATCTCCTAAACGTGTGCCGTTTAGGAGATATTTCACTTGTAGTCCGCCGGTAATTCCAACAGGGCATGCGCGGGGAAGAAACAAAACTAAGTACCATTTCTTCCCTAGCCTATGCCGTTAGTCGCGGCTCCCGTGCGCATGCGCAGGATTGACGTCACGCGGCTCCGGCAAATCACAGAGCCGGAGTCCGCGGCCCGGAAGGAAGAGGGCCAGAAGATGGACGTTGCCCACACAGGGGACATCACTGGATTCTTTTGCAGGTATGTGGCACATAATGGGCTAGTATGCGATGCATATGCTTTTCATTTTGCAGGTTGCAGCAGCGAGAAAAAGAGGAAGTAAAACCCATTAGGGTTTACTTCCTCTTTAAATCCAAACTTATCACTACTCATTTAAGCAGTTGCAGAAATAATTTTGTTTCTTTTATGATAAAGTTTTTATATAAATGCATAATAGCTAACCATTATTAAGGCAAGGCTCACACTATTGTGACCTGCATTCTGCACGTAGGCAAGCCATTTTAACGGGCTGCCCTACTTGCAGAAACACAAGTCCCAAACACTTTTTTAAAAAAAAAAATGTTTAAAAAAAAAAAGTTTAAAAAAAAAATCTTTAAAAAAAAAAAAAAACTTTTTTTTTTAAAACATTTTTTAAATCCTGCTACAAGTCAGTGCTGCAGAAAGTAATGAAGCCATAGACAGATAGGCAGAAAGAATTAATAGGAGACAGTTCACAATGGCAGCCTACGCATTTCTCTCAGCACATTTTCCTTTAAGTGAGAGGTTGGGGAATCCTGTGGATAGATAATAACTGAGAACCTGGCTGACACTGGATGTGATATCACATTTCGTGCACCCCTCTGGAGAAGGGTTTGAGAATATACTCTATTCTTCCATTTCTGTGAAAGACAGCTGTTGATCAAATAGGTGAAGACAGCAATTTCACACCTCTGCCCCCGACCTCTGACCCCGAGAGCGAGGGGTTAAGTATTTACTCACACACACACACAAATATGTAATTGTCTGACTTCAGCTGCTATACTTTATAGGATCACTTTATAGGATTCATATATTCCTAAATAAATCATTGAGTTGTGAAATTGGGCTTTTGGAGAATCGATGCTAAGCAAATTATAGGAGGACACAATATTGCTATGCATTTATTACACGCTGGAGCGGCAGTTCCTGGTATCTTTTTAATTGCTGTGTGATGTTCCACGGTTGAAATCTTATAAATTGTGTTCTACTTTCAAAAATGGTTGGTAGATTGATTTTTGGCATTGCAAGATGCAGCTCTATTTCTCAGCTCAAAATTTTAGGTGGCAAAACAAACACATCAAATTTGTCCATGTCCTTGACCCTAATACTTAAAGCCTAAGTGCAGCTAAAAGCAAAAACATAAAAATCAGCACAAGGGACATACAGTGCCTTGAAAAAGTATTCATACTCCTTGAAATTTTCAACGTGTTGTGTTACAACCAAAAACATGAATGTATTTTATTGGGATTTTATGTGATATACCAACATAAAGTGACACATAATTGTGAAGTGGAAGGAAAATGATAAATGGTTTTCCAATTTTTTCACAAATAAATATATGAGAAGTGTGGCGTGCATTTGTATTCAGCCCCCCTGAGTCAATACTTTGTAGAGCCACCTTTCACTGCAATTACAGCTGCAAGTCTTTTGGGGATGTCTCTACCAGCTTTGCACATCTAGAGAGTGACATTTTGCCCGTTCTTTGCAAAATAGCTCAAGCTCTGTCAGATTGGATGGAGAGCGTCTGTGAACAGCAATTTTCAAGTCTTGTCACAGATTCTCAATTGGATTTAGGTCTGGACTTTGACTGGGTCATTCTAACATATGAATATGCTTTGATCTAAACCATTCCATTGTAGCTCTGGCTGTATGTTTGGGGTCGTTGTCCTGCTGGAAGGTGAACCTCCACCCCAGTCTCAAGTATTTTGCCGACTCTAACAAGTTTTCTTCTAAGATTGCCTTGTATTAGGCTCCATCCATCTTCCCATCAACTCTGACCAGTTTCCTTGTCCTTGCTGAAGAAAAGCATTCTTACAACATGATGCTGCCACCACCATGTTTCCCGGTGGGGATGGGGTGTTCAGGGTGATGTGCAGTGTTAGTTTTCCTACACACATAACGTTTTGCTTTTAGGCCAAATAGTTCAATTTTGGTCTCATCTGACCAGAGAACCTTCTTCCACATGTTTGCTGTGTCCCCAACATGGCTTCCCGCAAACTTCAAACGGGACTTCTTTTGGCTTTCTTTCAACAATGGCTTTCTTCTTGCCACTCTTCCATAAAGGCCAGATTTGTGGAGTGCACAACTAATAGTTGTCCTGTGGACAGATTCTCCCACCTGTGCTGTGAATCTCTGCAGCTCCTCCAGAGTTATCATGGGGCCTCTTTGCTACTTCTCTGATGAATACTCTCCTTGCCTGGCCTGTCAGTTTAGGTGGACGGCCATGTCTTGGTAGGTTTATAGTTGTGTCATACTCTTTCCATTTTCGGATGATGGATTGAACAGTGCTCCGTGAGATGTTCAAAGCTTAGGAACTTTTTTTATAACCTCACCCTGCTTTAAACTTCTTCACAACTTTCTCCCTGACCTGTCTGGTGTGTTCCTTGGCCTTCATGATGCTGTTTGTTCACTAAGGTTTTCTAACAAACCTCTGAGGGCTTCACAGAACAGCTGTATTTATACTGAAATAAATTACACACAGGTGGACTTCTGAAGGCAATTGGTTCCACTAGATTTTAGTTAGGGGTATCAGAGTAAAGGGGGCTGAATACAAATGCACACCACACTTATCAGATATTTATTTGTAAAAAAATTTGAAAACCATTTATCATTTTCCTTCCACTTCACGATTATGTGCCACTTTGTATTGGCCTATCACATAAAATACCAATAAAATGCATTTAGGTTTTTGGTTGTAACAATGCAAAATGTGGAAAATTTCAAGAGGTATGAATGCTTTTTCAGGCACTGTAACTTAGGCAGGACATATATGATGCGATTTTCTTTCCTGCAACCAAGGAAAATCGCTAGATTTCCCTATCAACACAGTCAGTGTTGACAGGGGAATCCGCCCCATGGTGATTATTGCTAGTGGCTATAGCCACTGGCGTTAGTCACATATGAAAAATTAGATATGCTGGTTGTACCCAAGTCAGTCGATGGATCAACTTGGGTACAGTAAGCCTGCCCGTAGATTGTTTGAATCTCGGCCGGTTCAGCAGGGATTCAGACCATTGATGGCTGGCTTTAGTCAGCAGGATTGGTCCCTTTGCTGATTCCTCTTCTTTTAGCGATAATTCTCCTCTATCCTGACCCACCTCATCCCCCCCTGTCATGATCTCCCAATGCGGCATGGGTTATTACAACTAAAGGACTGTCACAGGTTCTCATTAGGACAAATGAGGATTACTAACAGAAGAGGAAGCACAAGAACACATGCTACTGACTGTAAGTTATGTCCCTTGTGCTGATTTTTTTGTTTTTACTTTTGGCTGCATTTAGGCTTTAACTCTATCCCTACCCAAACCCTAAGCTTTCCACTCCACCTGTCTGTGTTTTTCATTCATTTTGTGTACTACTTTTGCTGCATTTTTTTTTTTTTTGTATTTTCATGCCTTTTTATGCTTCATGCATTTTTGGTTTGACTAATGACAAGCAATATCTCCTAGCTGAGATAAGTAGAAAAACAGCTTTGGAAATTGAAGCGCCATACCAATACTGCCAGACCAGCTGCTGACAGGACAACAAGACCTATGATTGTAATCGCGCTGGAAGAAATACCATTAATGGGCCAGTTCACTTATAGTCAAAACCATGACTTCAATGATCCTTTTAGCTAACTGTAAATGTGGCAATCTGACCACTAATTTACTTCCCACTGCTGATCAGTGCAATAGACATTTTTCCCACTGACCCCCAATAAATTGGCTTTAGCAGGAGTTACCCAAGACCTGATAATTATTCCAAGGGTTCCTCGGGGGTATAAAAAAAGGTTGAAATGGCTGGTCTAGGGGAAAAAAACACTGTTATGGCAAAAAGAAAAAAGCATAAAAAATGCATCTAAAACTGATGAATGTGCGTTTTTGATGCATTTATAATAGTCTTTGGTGCCAAAATTGCACCAAGTCGCACCAAAGAAAGATATGCAGCATTTTCAAAAGCTGACGGGTCAAACAGGCAATCAAGGAAAGATGGGATTTCTCTTGCGCAAGAGACGGACAAAAAATCGCACAGATGTGAATGAAGGCTAACACTTAACCTGACCCTTAAAATAAATCTTTTAAACTTTACACGTCCTCTAACTCCTTATTTGACACTTATATAAAATGTATTGCATTGTATTTAGAAATGATCTACATCCTTACAATTATTATGTACAATTTACTACCTATAACTAGCAAGTATAGTTTTATGTAGTAAATAAACATGATCTATTGCTTGTGTCACCTACAATGTATTACTTGAAGCAACTCTTATGTATAATGAATTGCTCATGGTACACATAAATAAAAAGAATGTATGACTTTTAGTAACTATATATAATACTGTCAATTGCTTTTAGTAAGTACATATAATAAAATTGTAGTGTAAAGTATAGCTTTGAGCACATATGCATAATGTATTATTTGAGTAGGACATTGCTTGTATTTTCATAAAAAGGTTGGGCATGTGGTCTTATTATAGGATAGCCCTCCTAAATACCTCTGTTCCACAGCACTATAATGCTAGCCCCCCTCCCTCGCTTCAAGGAAAACTTTAAGGCTACATGCACTTGTCCTAGTGCTGCATACAGCTGCCCATGAATGGGCAAAGGTGGCTGTACACCGCTATATGCCAAAATTATTATTATACAGGATTTATATAGCGCCAACAGTTTGCGCAGCGCTGTACAACATGAGTGCAGACAGTACAGTTACAATACAATTCAATACAGGAGGAATCAGAGGGCCCTGTTTATTGGCGCTTACAATCTAGAAGGGAGGGTCAAGTGGGGGGGGGGGGGGGGATAGCTGATAGAGAAAATAGACATACAGTTGTTAGGTGTGGGTAGGATAGGCTTCTCTGAGGAGGGTTTTCAGGGATTGTCTAAAAACTAATAGAGTAGGTTATAATCGGACAGATTGGGGTAACGAGTCCCATAGTATTGGAGGGGTTCTGGAAAAGTCCTTGAGTCGAGCATGGGAGGAGGTGATGAGGGAGCTAGAGAGGTCTTGGAAGGAACGAAGAGTGCAATTAGGTTGGTATTTTGAGACTAGGCTAGTGATGTATCTGGGGCTAAATTGTGGATGGCTTTGTAAGTAGTAGTCGGTGTTTTGAATTTAATTCGTTGGGTGAGTGGAAGCCAGTGGAGGGATTGACAGAGAGGAGTAGCAGACACAGAACGACTGGTAAGGTGAATGAGTCTGGCAACATCATTCATGATGGATGTAAGGGGGGATAGACTATGTAGAGGTAAGCCAATGAGAAGGGAGTTGCAGTAGTCTAGACGAGAGATGACCAGGGAGTGATTTAAGAGCTTTGTTGTGTCCTTGGTTAGAAAGGGGCGTATTTTGTAGATGTTACGGAGGTTGAGGCGGCAATATTTGGACGGCGATTGGACATGGGGCTTAAAGGAGAGTTCAGAGTCCAGTATTACACCGAGGACCCTGGCATGCGGGGATGGGCTGATAGTTGTTCCATTGATTTTGACAGAGAGATCAGGAGAAGGGGCACGTGGGGGGTGGAAGAATTATAAGTTTGGTTTTGGATAGATTGAGTTTGAGGAAGTGGTGTGAAATCCAGACTGATGTATCTGTTCGTAAATTAGTGATACGTGAGGAAACAGAGGGAGTCAGCTGAGGGGTAGAGAAATAGATTTGGGTGTCGTCAGCGTAGAGATGGTATTGGAAGCCATGGGAGGCTATCGGCTTACCCAGGGAGGAGGTGTAGATTTAAAATAGGAGAGGTCCAAGAACAGAACCTTGGGGGACCCCAACAGATAAATGGAGAGGAGGAAGTAGAATTGTAAGTAACGCTAAAGGTACGGTTGGATAAGTAGGAAGAGAAGCAGTGAAGAGTACAGTCACGGAGATCAAAGGTGTGGGGTTTTTTGTGGAGGAGGGGGTGGTCAACTGTATCAAAGGCAGCAGAACGTTCCAGGATTTGGAGCACAGAATAGTGTCCATTCTAACGGTTTTGGCCGTTAGTAGATTGTTAATTTTAGGAAAGCAGTTTCTGTGGAGAGTTGGGGATGAAATCCAGACTGAAGGGGATCAGGAATGCTATTCTTAGCAAGGTGGTCGGCGGTCGCTCAGTCAGTTGTAGACCAAAAGCTCAAGGAGTTTGGATAAAAAAGGGAGCAAGGAGATGGGGCGTAGGTTGTTAAGATTGGTTGAGTCCAGCGAGGGCTTTTTAAGTATGGGGCTTACTAGTGCATGTTTTAGAGAGTTGGGGAAGATGCCAGAAGAGAGGGGAGAGATTGAAGATGTGGGCTAGACAGTTTATATTAGATCCAGAGGGTGAACGTAGCATTTGCGAGGGGACAGAATCCAGAGGGCAGGTGGTTAGCTGGTCGTTGGCAAGTAATTTAGCAACCTCGTCTATATTGGTGGAGTTGAAAGAGGGAAGCAATGATTGTACCTGTGGGCATGAAATGTAAAGCGTGGAGGGTATCTGAACAGCAAAGATCTCCTTGCAAATTGTATCAATCTTCTGTTTGAAGTGATTGGCGATCTCTTGGGCATCGAGTGAGTTAGTTGGTTGAGGCAGTGGGGGACAAAGTAGAGAGTTGAAGGTAGAGAAGATTTGACGGGGACGGATGATAAGTTGTTATTGAGAGTGATAAAATAGGTCTGCTTGGCAGTAAGGAGGCTGGAATTGTATTTTTAGAGGGCAAATTTATATTGGTTGAAATCTTTCTGAGACTTAGTCTTACGCCACAGGCGCTCATGAGCACGGCTATGTTTTTTCAGACTTCTAGTGTCATCTGTTTGCCAAGGTTGTAGGGGTCGGGGCCTGATTCTGTGTGTAGTCAGGGGGGCCAGAGTGTCCAGTGTGTCCAGTGAGGCTAGAGGTGAAGCGTAGTAGACAGAAGTGGCTAGGTCGGTGCAGGATAGGGGTGAGATTTTGTCATAGAGGTGGTCGGTAGCAGAGTAGAGAAGAAAAAGTTGAGATGGCGTAGGTTTCTACGGGTAACTGTTAAGCGGTTGGAGGGAGAGGGGGTAGAGGAGAGGGAGAGAGTTAAACTAATAAGGTAGTGATCAGAGAGAGGAAATGGATAGTTGGAGAGGTTGCACGGAGTGCATAGGATGGAGAAAACAAGGTCAAGGGTATTGCCTTCAGAGTAAGTATAAGCATGTATCCATTGGTTCAAATCAAAGGAGGAGGTTAGACTGAGAAATATGGAAGTAGCAGGAGTGTAAATATTAATAGGGGTATTGAAGTCACTGAGAATAATTGTGGGGATTTCAGAAGAGAGAAAGTACGGTAGCCAGGCAGAGAAGTCTTCAAGAAAGGTTGATACTGGTCCAGGGGGCCGGTAGATCACAGCTATCCTTAGAGAAACTGGAGAGAAAAGATGAATACAGTGTGCCTCAAATGAAGAGAGTGACAGAGAGCAGTGGGGCTGGTGCTTAAAATTTTTGGGGGGCCGCAAAATTCTGAAAAATACTGCAAAAACCCATCAAATACCGCCACTGTGCCTGTCAAATGCCGCCACTGTGCCCGTCAAATACAGCCACTGAGCCCCCCCCCCCGTTCGCCTGCTGACTGCCCGGGATCAGGCAGCAGGTCAGGCGGTGAGCTGTGGGATGAGCAGCGGGTGACGGCGGTGGCTCCTGTGTCCTCCATTTGCCTCGTCTTCCTTCTGCTAGACGTCCAATCACAGCGCCGGTGTCTTTAGCCAATCAGGTGACGGGCATTAGATCCGCACCTCCTGATTGTCTGAGAAGCGGTTCAGTGTTAGAAAAGCGAATATTCATTTGCTTTTCTAACACATCTGGGTGGGCTCATAGCGCAATGCTCTGCTCCACGAGTTCACCTTTTTTGAAGCCCACGTACAGTAGCACACACAGACGTAATGCATCAAACGCACCTTGCGCCTTGAGTACATTTTGTAGTAGTAGTTTGTGCTTGTGTTTTGTGTTTGCAGTATGTTTGTGCTTGTGCGCTACTTTATGCAAATAGCTGCATAACATTGCCTTTACCCATTCAAGCTAATAGGCGGCTGTAGGCAGCTTTAGGACATCCTGCACACCAAAAACACACAGTGAGGTTGATTTACTAAGGCTTGATTCACATCCATGCATGTTGCTTTTGAGCATTTCTGCAGTGCTTTTTGCAGTGTTTGCCACGACAGATCAGCGGGATGCAGCATCGGAGGAGGGTCGTCGGCGGGATCTGGGGGCCTCCTTGTTAAAGGTGGCTTCCAGATTCCGATAAGCCCCCCAGCCCGCAGACCCCGACAACCACTGGGCAAGGGTTGTTGGGAAGAGGCCCTTGTCCCCATCAACATGGGGGCAAGGTGCTTTGGGGTGGGGGGGCGCAGAGCCCCCCTGCCTCAAAGCACCCATCCCCCCCATGCTGAGGGCATGCGGCCTGGTGCGGTTCAGGAGGGGGGAGGGGCACTCGCTCGTCCCCTCCCTTGCCTGACCTGCCGGGCTGCATGCTCGGATAAGGATCTGGTATGGATTTTGGGGGGACCCCCACGCCATTTTTTTAAAAATGTTGGCATGGGGGTCCCCTCCGAATCCATACTAGACCCAAGGGCCTGGTATGGACCTGGGGGGGACCCCATGCTGTTTTTTTTTTTACGATTTTTTTTTTAGCCAGCATTTTTGTTTTTACATTCAGCGGGAAGCCAGCTGACAGCTGATGACTCATCTGTTGTTAAGGACGTGGCGGCCGGCTTCCCGGCCCCCTCCTTAGCAACCAGCTATATACAGTGTAAAAAAAAGAAATTTTAAAAATGCAAATCGCTGCAAAATCGCGGTAAAACGCGGTACTTGCATTTTGGATGCGGGTCCATTGAATTCTATTACATGCAAAACGCTGCATTTTACGGGAAAAAAGTCCCCGACCCTTTCCAAAAACGCAGAGGCACAAAAATGCATTGATGTTAACATGTTCCATAGGAACCCATGTTAAAAACTTTCCCTGCATTTCTGCAAAATGCATCAAAAAACGCATTAGTGTGAATCGAGCCTAAAGGCAAATCCACTTTGCGCTACAAGTGCACTTGGAAGTGCAGTCGCTATAGATCTGAGGGGGACATGCAAGGAAAATAAAAAAACAGCATTTTTGCTTGTACATGATTGGATGGAAAAAAATCAGCAGAGCTTCCCCTCATTTCAGATCTTCCCCTCATCTAAAGTGACTGCACTTCCAAGTGCACTTTTAGTGCAAAGTGGATTTGCCTTTAGTAAATCAACCACAGTGTCTTTACGCTGCTTAGGCAAATGCACTAATGTGCATGTAGTCTAAAGGTTTTGTTCAATCTTATTTTGGATGATTCGTTTTTAAACATTTTAGTTTATATCTGTTTATTTTTACATATACAACATGAAGGATTCTCAGAACACTGTGGGTTAGCTATAGAAACAGCATGTTAATTGCTGCCTGGCTCAAAGATCCCCTTGCCTGACTTGGGGCTCATTTAGATCTATGCGAGTGCATATAGGTGCATTTGTTTTTTGTAGGGTTGGGCAGGTCTGTTGTCATGGGTCCACATGCATTTTATTTGTGAATTGATTTGCATGTTGACACGTGTTTAAAGTGTTTTTGAATTTAGAATTAGGAATTGATTGGGTTAACAGCTATTGACCAAGGTATGTTAATACCTCCGCTATTGACTTCTATGAACCTTAAAAACCATTAAAAGGCAGAAACAACAGAGATGCCATTCACTATATTACCAAAAGTCCTGGTTGCCTGCCTTTACACGCACATGAACTTTAATGGCATCCAAGTCTTATGCCCCGTACACACGGTCGGACTTTGTTCGGACATTCCGACAACAAAATCCTAGGATTTTTTCCGACGGATGTTGGCTCAAACTTGTCTTGCATACACACGGTCACACAAAGTTGTCGGAAAATCCGATCGTTCTGAACGCGGTGACGTAAAACACGTACGTCGGGACTATAAACGGGGCAGTGACCAATAGCTTTCATCTCTTTATTTATTCTGAGCATGCGTGGCACTTTGTCCGTCGGATTTGTGTACACACGATCGGAATTTCCGACAACGGATTTTGTTGTCGGAAAATTTTATATCCTGCTCTCAAACTTTGTGTGTCGGAAAATACGATAGAAAATGTGTGATGGAGCCTACACACGGTCGGAATTTCCGACAACAAGGTCCTATCACACATTTTCCGTCGGAAAATCAGACCGTGTGTACGGGGCATTAGTCCGTAGGGTTCAATATAAGGTTATTTTAAGGGTTTGTCCGTGATAAAAGGGTTGAGAAAAGCTGCTGTAGACATTCTCCCGAAATTCTACAGCACTCTCGGTCAATCTAATAAGGTGTTCTATAGTAACAGAAATTAATGTTTCTTGTAGCTGTTATATGTATTACTTGTGTGAACATGTTAAAGAGTAAAGTGATATGCCCTGTACATACGATAGGATTTTCCGACAACATGTGAGCTTGTTGTCGGAAATTCCGACCGTGTGTAGGCTCCATCGGACATTTGTTGTCAGAATTTCCGACAACAAAAATTTGAGAGCTGGTTCTCAAATTTCCGTTGTCGGAAATTCCGATCGTGTGTACACAATTCCAACGCACAAAATTTCACGCATGCTCGGAATCAAGCAGAAGAGCCGCACTGGCTATTGAACTTCATTTTTCTCGGCTCGTCGTACGTGTTGTACGTCACCGCGTTCTTGACGTTCGGAATTTCCGACAACATTTGTGCGACCGTGTGTATGCAAGACAAGTTTGAGCCAACATCCGTCGGAAATAAATCCATGGTTTTGTTGTCGGAAAATCCTATCGTGTGTACATAGCATTATAGTTTGGGGAGGTCTTATGTGGCAATTGTCTTAAAACAATCCTACATGGTAACTGTCTCTTGGATTGCAGGTTCCTAAGAGCAGGGCCCTCATAATGATTTTGTATTGAATTGTATTGTAAGTGTTTCATCCCCCTTTATTTTGTAAAGTACTGTGCAAACCATTGGCATTATATAAATCCTGTATAATAATAATGAAAATAATAGCCCGAGTTTCCTCAAAGAGACTAGGCCTTGGCAAAATGAATTATGTCAGACCTCTACGCCCGTGTCACTCTCATTCCATTCTTTACTTTGTAATTCTTCTCTTCTAAATAAACAAAACTAAAATAACATGAAAATAACTAAAACAAGACATAACAAATAAAATAAACCACTGTGAGCAGAACCGGGTCCCTTTCTTATCAGTGCTATCCAGTAAATACAGCGGGGTTTTTTTTTTGACAACCCACCTATCTGGCTTTAGCATGCTGAAATCTGATTGGCTGCTTTGATACCCTGCGATTTTTGCATCATAATTTTTCTTGACATTACTTTAATAAATAGGCCTGTCTGGGATATATTACTAGAGCTAATTATGCAAAATGCATAATTTTAATGAGCTCCTTTCCTGTGCTGCTTAGTACTAGAGGTCTGGAGAGTAAAGTAGAACCACATTTTTTTTTTCATCTAGCAGAATTTGTTTCTGAACTTGTCTCAAGGCTGATTGATTCTGAGTAAAGACAAGCCACACATATAATTAGATTGTAAGCTCTAGTGAGCAGGCCCCTCTCACCTTCTGTTTCACTGACATGCTCTGCGCCGCAAAGATGTCATTTACATTTTTAAAGCATTTGAAGGATTCACATTCATTCGCTTGTCTGATGATTGCAGGATATAATGGTTTCCTTTCATGGTTTAAAAAACAAGAGAAAATCGAAAGACAAGAAAAAATACTGTTAAAATAGAAGCCAATTTTCTTACTGGAGTGGACAGCAAACCCCATTTCTACAAGGGGATTTAAGAATGAATAAATACATTTTTCCAGTAGTCTTCTATCCAGTCTTGTGATGTCATCGCTTTTTTTCTTCTGTCCTCGGCGATAGGCAGGCCATGAAAGCTGCACAGAGAGGTGCCAAGTAATGTTCCCATATGACTTGAGAGTGATCTGAAGGTGTGCTCTCAGTGGGTGGGTCCTTGACTTGGCTGTCACTCAACCTGGAGGAGCAGCAACATTTAGTGGTAAAAAAGACTTCCTGCAGGGGACAGCATTGGAGATAAAGTAAAGTATTGCAACAAGAACTGCTTTTCTTTTTTACCTTTTATTGGAGACAATTTTTTTTTTTTTTTTATGTTGGGCTTTAAAGCTAAGCTCCAAGCAAACAGCTGAATGTACTGTAGGAATACATCTATGGGAACTGTTTAATCTGTCAAAAGATTTGTAGGTATTTTTAACTCAAAAATGTCCCTTCGTTTGTTCTCAGCCTCCTGCAAAACTCCAAATTCCCTTTTTTTAAAAAATTTTTGTTACTACTCTGATTACCTGTTAGAGAGTGGCGATAACCATTCTTCATAATCCCACTGTATGTAGGAACATAGCCACCCTCTTCTGCTCACTCCTGAGATGGACTATGGACTATAGGGTTTGTAGTGTGCATAGAGCAGTACACATGACCACAACTAACGTTCATTGCTTGTTTCAAAGTAATAGAAGTGGGGGGGGGGGGGGGGGGGAGGCGCGTGAGCTCATGGAGGACGTTACAGGGAGGAAAACACAGAAGGAAACCATTTAATGAAAAATAGGTTACAAGTCCATTAAGCAGTCGAAGTTTGTAGATTATTTTGGAGAATAATTTTGGATATAGTTTAGTGTCACCTTAGGCAATAAAGCCTGATCAACTTGCATGTGGGAGTACTATTCCCCATGTAAGCACTCATCAATGCCTGGGACCAGCCTTGGACTGTGGTCATTTGAGCATCAAACTTTAAGGCCTGATTCACACCTATGCATTTTTAATGCTTTTTGCATTTTGCAGATTTGCACTACAGAACGTATTCCATAGGAAACCATGTTAAATAGACTGCAGTGCAAATCTGCAAAATGCAAAAAGCACTAAAAATGCATAGGTGTGCATCAGGCCTAAGACAGATACTCAACTTAGAGACACGCTGTGTCACTGTGGGCAGTAAGAAAAGTACAGAGTTCCTCTGAAAAGTGCCATCCCATGTCACTACACACTGTAACTTGAGGAAGGTTGTTTTTCCAGTAACAGAATGGGGTCCCACCGTGCACATAGAGCGGACCTTATGCGTACTCGTATTAACTCCTTCACTTCCAGTACCTCATGACTAAGCCATGGATCTCTGTAATGTGGGTTCAATTCTGGTTGCTACTGGAAACTGACCGCTGAGGGGGGAGTCAAATCACCAAACCTCTCACTACAGGAGGACCTGTCACCTTTACCAGGTACCATGTTTCACGTTTTTCTGATACCCCGGAACCAGTATGCACCCCTTGAATAACTTCTAACCAGGCTTAGGACTGTTGATACAACTTTATTTAAAAGGCTTTTAGCAGTACAGTCCTAATGAACATATGCATAAGAAGAATCCTATCTATTCCTAGCTTGCTGCCCAGACATACCACTACAAAGTAGTAGTCCAAAACTGGCATTTTTTCAAGACTTGGTTGGTCTCTGGATCCCTGGTGCCTCAAACGGACTGCCAGGCGCAGCAGTCCTCCTCCACACGAATCACAGCATGTTCTGCCCAATAAGTTGACAGCTTTCCCTTGTATTTGTTAACGGTATGCAGGCTGTGTCCAAAAAGCCTTGGAACAGCAGCACAAAAGTTGGCTCTTTCCCCCCAGCCTGGGCAAGCCACTAACTAAAACCAAACTCCTGAAGACAATCTATCTACAGACTCCCCATCCCCTCAACCTGTGATTGGACGGCTCATTAGACTGCTGCTTCGCAGCAGCAATCTGAAGAGCTAATCCCTCTGCTCACTTCTCTGTTCACCTGTCAACATTTTGCTTGTCAGGACATGTAGGTGCAACACACCTGATCCCCGTTTGCTCGTCCCTCTTCCAGTATAAGTGTTGCTGTACAGAACATTGCCAAGAAGCTGATACCATGTCAAATGTCTTGCGTTGCAGTCCAAGAATGACTATTTTGCTTCACAATTTCCTTGTATAATGAAGCTCTTTGTCATTTAGTGGAAGGCCACTGTTTAGAACTTTGTGCTTTGATGCCACGTGTAATGCCGCGTACACACGAGCGGACATTACGGCGGACTTTGCCCGGCGGACTGGATTTCGTCGGACAATTCGATGTGTGTGGGCTCCAGCGGACTTTGTTTTCTCAAAAGTTGGACGGAATTAGATTTGAAACTTGTTTAAAATTTATCCGTTGAAATCGAGTCCGGTCGAAAAGTCCGCCGTCTGTATGCTAGTTCGACGGACAAAAAGCCACGCTAGGGCAGCTATTGGCTACTGGCTATGAACTTCCTTGTTTTAGTCCGGTCTTATGTCATCACGTACGAATTCGACGGACTTTGGTGGATTGTGTGTAGGCAAGTCCGTTCATTCACAAAGTCCGTCGGAAAGTACGTCGAAAAGTCCGCCGGGCAAAGTCCGCCGTAATGTCCGCTCGTGTGTACGCGGCATTATATTTCTGGGATGCACATCCTATATTATTGATCAATAAAGGAAATATGGATTGTTGCTGTGATATCATATTGATTGACCTGCAGTTGATTTTAGACTCTAATAAAAGAACAGAGGGATCACCAGCACTGGGAATCTTCACTAGCTATCTGTAAAGCATCAGCTGTGCCACTTCCAATTTTCAATGGTCAGCAATGTTCTCTTTCAGGTTCATTGACATTATTCTCAGTGTTGCCCTAAAAACAAATCGAAGGGTCAACATAAAAAGGAAACATTATTTTTAGCATTATAGCTGTAAAGGTTCTTGAATGTTCCAGCTGATATATATATATATCTTTTCATGTGAACACTGAAGAAATGACACTTTGCTACAATGTAAAGTAGTGAGTGTACAGCTTGTATAACAGTGTAAATTTGCTGTCTCCTCAAAATAACTCAACACACAGCCATTAATGTCTAAACTGCTGGCAACAAAAGTGAGTACACCTCAAAGAAAAAATGTCCAAATTGGGCCCAAAATGTCAATATTTTCTCTGGCCACCATTATTTTCCAGCACTGCCTTAACCCTCTTGGACATGGAGTTTACCAGAGCTTCACAGGTTGCCACTGGAGTCCTCTTACACTCCTCCATGATGACTTTACAATGCTGGTGGATGTTTGAGACCTTTCGCTCCTCCACCTTCCGTTTGAGGATGCCCCACACATGCTCAATAGGGTTTAGGTCTGGAGACGTTCTTGGCCAGTCTATCACCTTTAAACCCAGCTTCTTTAGCAAGGCAGTGGTCATCTTGGAGGTGTGTTTGAGGTCGTTCTCATGTTGGGGTACTGCCCTGCGGCCCAGTCTCCGAAAGGAGGGGGATCATGCTCTGCTTCAGTATGTCACAGTACATGTTGACATTCATGGTTCCCTCAATGAACTGTATAGCTCCCCAGTGCCATCAGCACTCATGCAGCTCCAGACCATGACACTCCCACCACCATGCTTGACTGTAGGCAAGACACACTTGTCTTTGTACTTCTCACCTGGTTGTCACCACACTTGCTTGACATCATCTGAACCAAATAAGTTTATCTTGGTCTCATCAGACCACAGGACATGGTTCCAGTAATCCATGTCCTTAGTCCGCTTGTCTTTAGCAAACTGTTTGCAGGCTTTCTTGTACTCCATCTTTAGAAGAGGCTTCCTTCTGGGATGACAGCCATGCAGACAAATTTCATGCAGTGTGCGGCGTATGGTCTGAGCATTGACAGGCTGACCCCCCCACCCATTCAATCTCTGCAGCAATGCTGGCAGCACTCATACATCTGTTTCCCAAAGACAACCTCTGGATATGACGCTGAGCACGTGCACTCAACTTCTTTGGTCAACCATGGCGAGGCCTGTTCTGAGTGGAACCTGTCCTGTTAAACTGCTGTATGGTCTTGGCCACCGTGCTGCAGCTCGGTTTCAGGGTCTTGGCAATCTTCTTATAGCCTAGGCCATCTTTATGTAGAGCAACAATTCTTTTTTTCAGATCCTCAGAGAATTATTTGCCATGAGGTGCCATGTTGAACTTCCAGTGACCAGTATGAGAGAGTGAGAGGGATAACACCAAATTGAACACACCTGCTCCTCATTCACACCTGAGACCTTGTAACACTAATGAGTCACATGACACCGGGGAGGGAAAATGGTTAATTGGGCCCAATTTGGACATTTTCACTTAGGGGTGTACTCGGTTTTGTTGCCAGTGGTTTAGACATTAATGGCTGCGTGTTGAGTTATTTTGAGGGGGCAACAAATTTACACTGTTATACAAGCTCTACACTCACTACTTTACATTGTATCAAAGTGTCATTTCTTCAGTGTTGTCACATGAAAAGATATAATATATTTCCAAAAATGTGAGGGGTGTACTCAATTTTGTGAGATATTGTACATATTGCTTGTACCATAGCCCCCCAACTGTCCCTGATTTGGAACAAAGTCCCTCTGCCCCTCTCTCCTCCTCATCCGTCCCTCATTTTGGTCTGATCTATATAGTTGTACATAAAATGCACTTTTTATCTTTCAAAAAGTGTTTTCCAGTGCTAAACCTTTCATTCCATTTCTAAATTGCTGCATTTGTAAATTTCAAAAGCCAATAAAAATCAATAGTAGTGTTAAAAAAAATAAACACTTGTGGGTTTAACTCATCCTTCTTTTTTTGTTTTGCATAATTCTCCTTTAAGGGGGCGTGGCAAGGGGGTGTGTCCTATGCCTACATACTTTTGCTAATAGGTGTCCCTCGCTCCTATCTCAAAAGGTTGGGAAGTATGCTTGTACTGTAGTAATTATTTATAAGATGTATTTTTTTTTCCTGTTACTAGTTGTAAATTTAGGCTCTATTCCTCATAAAGGTTGCTTGTAGTATTTACTATATATAACATATTGTATTAAAGAAGTCCAGCCAAAGCTTGTTTGGCTGTACTTCTCCTATGGATCACAGGTGTGCAGTTCGTTTTGCAATCCTGTGACGACCTGTTTTCATCAGAGAGCGGGCTGAAGTCCGCTCTCTGCTGATGTCACAGATGTCAATCTTGGCACCATGTCATCGTGACAAAGTCTGGATCCACCAAGTGTCTGGACTGACACCTGGCTCAGCCTCTCAGCAAGCCGCTGAGAGCCTGAGATGGCCGCTCCGCCCCTGCACAGTTCAGTGCTCCAGTGAGGGAGGAGGGGGCAGAGCAGAAAGCTGTAACTGATAGGCTACAGCTCTCTGCTCATGGAGCTCTGAAAACTGAGCGATCAGCAGTGTTCAATCGCTCGGTTCTCAGTGCAGAGGCGCTGGTGGACAGATGCAGCATCCCCCGGGGTAAGTATGATTCTGAAAAAAAAACAAAAAACCTTTACTTCTCTTTTAATGATCACGCATTGCTTGTAGTAATTATAGGTGTTTCTTGTAAAGATTGTATATCTTGCTAATATTTGAGGCATGTTTAGCAAGCAGTGAATGGTCAGATATATTTCAATCTGCACATTCGCCAGGTTCCATTCCCTACATTCCAGCTTTTCCTATTCTTCAATCAGTCGCAGTCTCAATAAAGCTGTCCTTACCCTATACAGTCTGTACAATCTTCTTTAGATTTACCAAAACAATGTTTTGTGCCACCCAGAAGGGAGATTTCCTGGATGGGAAGTATCTATCCGCTTGATTTATGGAAAGTGGGTGCTTTTAAGAGTCAAGGTAGGGTTAAAGTAGAACTAAAGGCAAAACTTTTTTTTTCATTTTGGATAGAGTAATGCCGGGTACACACGAGCGGAATGTCCGACAGAAAAGCTTTTCATCGTTTATTCCGATCGTGTGTATGCCTCATTGGACTTTTTTTTTTTTTTTAATTCTGACGGACCTAGAAATGGAACATGTTCTAAATATTTCCGACAGAACCAATTCATATCGGGAAACCCGATCGTCTGTATGCTGTTCCGACGGATCAAAAACAACGCATGCTCTGAAGCAAGTAAGAGACGGAAGCTATTGGCTACTGGCTATTGCACTTCCCTTTTCTAGTCCTGTCATACGTGTTGCGGTCCTGCCGTGTGTAGACAAGACCGCTTGAGTGGAATTCCGTCAGAGTTCCGTCGGAGAAACCTTCGGCATTTATTCCAACGGCAAAACTGGTCGTGTGTACAGGGCATTATGGAGGTTATAACCCCCCTCAGTTTTTTTTTTTTTTTTCATGTGTCCCATTGGTGAAATTTCCCCTCACTTCCTGTCACATAGCCAAAACAGGAAGTGAAAGGAGATTCCTCCAAAGAGAGGGAATATCTGGTTGTCATCAGAACTACTGTATCAACCCCATGGAGTCACAGGTGCAGCAATACAGCTTGACGT
Organism: Lithobates septentrionalis; assembly: GCA_037952835.1. Taxonomy (NCBI): domain Eukaryota; kingdom Metazoa; phylum Chordata; class Amphibia; order Anura; family Ranidae; genus Lithobates; species Lithobates septentrionalis. The sequence continues at coordinate 413,112 of JBBDGP010001594.1, forward strand.
ATAAGTAACGTTGTGTGCAGGAGTACTCTTGTAAACATCAAAAGTTCATTGCATCATTGTTTGCCCATGCATAGAATGTATTTCCAAAACACTGAAGTTTCTTCAGGAAATAGGTTGCATGCGCGGGTAAACACTGATGCACTGAAACATCATCGTTTATAAGATTGTGGCTGCATACAACCATTCGCTTGTATGGCAGGATGTTCGTGGTACCTGCAGCTCCCTGTGCGTGGGAAAACCCACCAGAATTTTACCGCCAGCATATTTTCAGCCTCTCGCCATTTATCAGCATGAAGCATTAGAACTTGACAGGAAAAAAAGAATGTTGCATCTTTAACCACTTCAATACCAGGCATTTTTACCCCCTTCCAGCCCAGGCAAATTTTCAGTTTTCAGCGCTGTAACATTTTGAATGACAATTGCGTGGTCATGCAACACTGTACCCAAATTCAATTTTTATCATTTTTTCCCCCCACAAATAGAGCTTTCTTTTAGTGGTATTTGATCACCTCTTCGGTTTTTATTTTTTTGCGCTATAAACCAAAGAAGAGTGACAAGTTTGAAAAAAAATAATATTTTTTACTTTTTGCTATAATAAATATCCCAAATTTTAAAAAAAACAAAACAATTTTTTTCCTCAGTTTAGGCCAATATGTATTCTTCTACATATTTTTGGTAAAAAAAATCGCAATAAAAGTATATTGGTTTGCGCAAAAGTTATAGCGCCTACAAAATAGGGGATAGATTTATGGCATTTTTATTTTTATTGGTTTTTTTACTAGTAATGGCGGCGATCTGCGATTTTTTTATCGTGACTGACATTGCCGCGGACAGATTGGACTCTTTTGACACGATTTTTGGACCACTGACAGTTATACAGCGATCAGTGCTATAAATATGCACTGATTACTGTATAAATGTCACTGGCAGGGAAGGAATTAACACTAGGGGGCGATAAAGGGGTTAAATGTGTTACCTAGGGAGTGATTCTAACTGTAGGGGGAGGGGACTGACTAGGGGAGAAGACCGATCTGTGTTTATATATACTAGGAACACACAATCTGTCTCCTCTCCCCTGACAGGACGAGAATCGGTGTGTTTACACACAAATCCACGGTCCTGCTCTGTAACGAGCAATCACGAGTGCCCAGAGGACATTACGGCCGCCGGGCACGCGCATCGGCTCTTCGGTGACGCGTGTGCATGCACGCGCCCCCTATACCGCCGGGAAGTTGAGGATGACATATGATGCCCGCGGAGGATGGGAGATCCTATCTGCGGACGTCATTCGACAATGGGCAGGTAGGGAAGTGGTTAGCATATGGTAGCATATTTAAGCATGTTTATGCATGCATGGCATTTGTAAGCATGCAGCCACTAGCCATGTGCTTGGTTAGAGACAGAGAGTAATTCAGGACATTGTGCTGTAGTGCTCATTGTGCTTCCACCAGACTTTAGGCTGAACGGGTCAATACTACCTCACCTCCGCCCATCAGCGGGTGCTGTTTTCTATATTGGACTACAGTTCCTAAGGAGAGCCTGGTAAAAAGAGGAGAGTAAGTTTTATTCTCTTGGACTGAATACTGTGCGACTTCCTCTTTGCTTTGAGGAGGCTAAGGTGTGCATATTGTTACTCCTGTGTGCACATCATGCTGCTACAAGCCTGCAGCCAAGACAGAAACCAGAGCGCTGAGGACCAAAGTCACTCCAGGCATATCCAGAAGTGAGCTAACATTTGAACAGTGGGACCATTCTTGCTGTATCACTAGGACTGGTGTGAGGGCATTGATGCCATTGATCTACCAGAGCCTGAGTATTGAGGCACTGGCCATCTAAATAGCAGCCTTTTTTTTTTTACTGCATGCAGACTTTACCGGGACCGTACTTATATGCACCACTGTAAAGACTGGGCCCCAGCACTCGCGGTTGAAGAACTAGTGCTAAGGACTGCTCACCCAAAAAGCTGCCTCACAAGAACTGTGTCTAATGTCTATAGTAAGACATATCTCCCTAGGGAGACTTTTTTTACACCGTAATTATTCATATATTGTGTCCCCTTCAAAGTGGCTATAGCCTACTGTTTACAAAGGAATTATCACAGTATTGATTATCATTGCTGTAACTGATTACAAAATGCCATTGCTTATTGCTTATTTTGTGGATCACCAGGTTTAGCTGCATAAAACTCCATTGTAAGCTGATATAACCTATTGATAATATTGTCTAGTGAATGGTGATTGACCTAATTCTTAACCTGTTCATACATATTGCCATTTACTGCAACCTGTAACAATATATTGGGTCCCTTTTTACTACTAAACAGCTTGGTGTTTACTTACTGATACTGAACTATAGTTGTGCACAGGATATTTTTATTTGTGCTCCCAATAGCATTGCAGTATTCATTTGTTTAACCTGGCGTCAGAGGGGCCAAGGTTGTTCAGAGTCCACGCAGAAGAACAGGGAACCCAAACTACCAAACGGTTCCTGTGGTGGTAGGGCTACAGGTGTATGACTGTATTCTATTGGCTAGAATATTAATCTATTCTAGCTTCTGGAATAAACTTACACGCGTAGAGGACGGTTTATACATGTATGCTCATAATTTATGCTCATACCCTCTTCTCCAAACACAGCTTTGGGGCATTTTTTTTTATGCCCCCCCCCCCCCCCCCCGAACACTGGGCACAAATACGCGCTTAAATGCCTGCATGGCCACATTATAGTGTTATTAAACCCAAACATTTATTATATTACAGCTTACCAATTCTTAGATATGATGGCTGCCTTCAATTGCTTTTTTTAGGCTTGCTTTCTTCTATTTTCATCTGTGATCTGGCTAGGAAGCCTGTTGTTTTTCAAAAGAATAAACTCTTCAGCGGAATGTATCAGTTACAGAAATGAAAAAAAATAATTTTTGTAAGAGCCCTTGCACACTGGGGCGGTTTGCAGGCTCTATTGCGCTAATAATAGCGCCTGCAAACCGCCCCGAAAGTGCCGCTGCTTTCATTCCAGTGTGAAAGCCCCGAGGGCTTGCACACTGGAGCGATGCGCTGGCAGGACGGTAAAAAAAGTCCTGCCAGCAGCATCTTCGGAGCGGTGAAGGAGCGGTGTGTATACCGCTCCTTTACCGCTCCTGCCCATTGAAATCAATGGGATGGCGCGGCTATACCGCCGGCAATGCGCCTCTGCAGAGGCGCTTTGCGGTGGTATTTAACCCCTTCTCGGCCGCTAGGGGGGTAAAACCGCCCCGCTAGTGGCCGCATACCAGCGGTAAAACGCCGCTAATAATAGCGGCGTTTTACCGCCGACGCCGCCCCCCGCCTCAGTGTGCAAGGGCTCTAAGGGGAAATTTGATTCATTCATAGTAAATGAAATGGCTTATTTAAAGTGACCCTGACTTTATACAACATTAAAGCGGGATTCCGGCCAGCTAATTTTTTTAAAGTCAGCAGCTACAAACACTGTAGCTGCTGACTTTAAATAAGTACACTTACCTGTCCTGGGTGCCCGCGATGTCGGCTGCCCGAGGCCGACCCGTCCCTCGGCTCTCGGGTCCCGGCACCGCCATCCTAAGTAAGGGAAACAGGCAGTGGAGCCTTGCGGCTTAACTGCCAGTTTCCTACTGCGCAGGCGCGAGTGGCGCTTTGTGAATGGGACGCGATGTGTTGTGGGACACACACAGTTCCCATAACACACTGCGCCCCATTCCCCAGAAGACAACTCGGGGAGCAGAAGACTGAAGATCACCGCGGTGTAGGAAGAGGCAGATTAGGAAGACTGCCTAGCAACAGCCATTTCACGAAAGTAAAAAAATGTTTTTGTTTTTTTTTCCCCCTCCATTTTTTAGGTATTTTTTTGTGCAATTTTTTTTTTTCTGGGTGGACCTCCACTTTAAGCAAAGCAAGCCATACTTGTAAAATAAGACAAAACATATCTTTCCCTTTGCCTGAATTTGATTTGATATAAGCCTTTTAGGAGGGAGAAGCTCACTGGTCTGGTGCTTCTCCTTCACTGTCCAATCATGGGCTGGGGAAGGAACAAAACCTGTAAGTGTTACTTTATTGCAACAAAGAAAAATCTAATTTCCTGCCCTGCCAGCACTGGACTGTGCAATGTGCAAGATCTGTTGTAAATCTCAGCTGTGCATGTTTCGTTATGAGACTGTGTAGCAGGGGTGTGTCCATTCCCTCCACTTAGGTCTCCAATTATGCTTAGCCCTCTGCTCTATGGTGTGCAGTATGTGACATCAGATCCCTGCCCCTGCTTTCCGGAGCTGAGAAATGCTGTGTAAATTCTGTACTTTTAACAGATTTTGAAACGGGAGGGCTGCATGTAAAGGGGGGGGGGGGGGGTGGGCAAGGTGACAGGCTGGTCGTCACATCCTCCATGCTTCCCTTTTAACTCGTTTGACGCCAAGTACTGGGTCACATGGAAGCCATCCTGCGTGGGTTCTTCTGGGCTACTCTAGGCACCTTGTATAGGGTCACTTTACAACATAGGTACCTTTTTGTTTGTGTCATCTTCATCAATTCCCTGGGACGCCTGTGGGGCTGCTATGAGGGATTACTCGACCTTAAGAAGGGCCTCCACCATGAACATTGGCACTGCAAATGTTCTCCAATTAACTCTCAGTTCCCTTGACAATGTACAACTTCACTATAACTTGCATTTTGTAGAGGCACGTTGAGTCAATCCACCTGTCCACCGTTTCCCACTACACTTCCTCAGTAGTCCCCGCTGTGCACTCCACACATGCACTCGACTTAACATTGGACAAACTGCTGCTAGGAGTACCAACAACATCTTGGTTACTCTTGGCAACTGCTCATGTCTAAATGAATGCCTTCATACCCCAATGTGTTAAGACCCACATGTAAAGCTATGTGTGCCAGTTACTTGCAATATACAGTGGCTTGCGAAAGTATTCGGCCCCCTTGAACTTTTCAACCTTTTGCCACATTTCAGGCTTCAAACATAAAGATATAAAATTTTAATTTTTTGTGAAGAATCACCAACAAGTGGGACACAATTGTGAAGTGGACCGAAATCTTTTGGATTTTTGAAACTTTTTTAAATAATAAAAAAATGAAAAGTGGGGCGTGCAAAATTATTCGGCCCCCTTGCGTTAATACTTTGTAGAGCCACCTTTTGCTGCGATTACAGCTGCAAGTCGCTTGGGGTATGTCTCTATCAGTTTTGCACATCGAGAGACTGAAATTCTTGCCCATTCTGTCTGGCAAAACAGCTCGAGCTCAGTGAGGTTGGATGGAGAGCGTTTGTGAACAGCAGTTTTCAGCTCTTTCCACAGATTCTCGATTGGATTCAGGTCTGGACTTTGACTTGGCCATTCTAACACCTGGATACGTTTATTTGTGAACCATTCCTTTGTAGATTTTGGGATCATTGTCTTGTTGGAATATAAATCTCCGTCCCAGTTTCAGGTCTTTTGCAGACTCCAACAGGTTTTCATCCAGAATGGTCCTGTATTTGGCTGCATCCATCTTCCCCTCAATTTTAACCATCTTCCCTGTCCCTGATGAAGAAAAGCAGGCCCAAACCATGATGCTGCCACCACCATGTTTGACAGTGGGGATGGTGTGTTGAGTGTGATGAGCTGTGTTGCTTTTACGCCAAACATATCGTTTTGCATTGTGGCCAAAAAGTTTGATTTTGGTTTCATCGGACCAGAGCACCTTTTTCCACATGTTTGGTCTGTCTCCCAGGTGGCTTGTGGCAAACTTTAGACGAGACTTTTTATGGATATCTTTGAGAAATGTCTTTCTTCTTGCCACTCTTCCATAAAGGCCAGATTTGTGCAGTGTACGACTGATTGTTGTCCTATGGACAGACTCTCCCACCTCAGCTGTAGTTCTCTGCAGTTCATCCAGAGTGATCATGGGCCTCTTGGCTGCATCTCTGATCAGTCTTCTCCTTGTCAGAGCTGAAAGTTTAGAGGGACAGCCAGGTCTTGGTAGATTTGCAGTGGTCTGATACTCCTTCCATTTCAAAATGATCGCTTGCACAGTGCTCCTTGGGATGTTTAAAGCTTGGGAAATCTTTTTGTATCCAAATCCGGCTTTAAACTTCTCCACAACAGTATTACGGACCTGCCTGGTGTGTTCCTTGGTCTTCATGATGCTCTCTGCGCTTTCAACAGAACCCCGAGACTATCACAGAGCAGGTGCATTTATACAGAGACTTGATTACACACAGGTGGATTCTATTTATCACCATCAGTCATTTAGGACAACATTGGATCATTCAGAGATCCTCGCCGAACTTCTGGAGTGAGTTTTCTGCACTGAAAGTAAAGGGGCCGAATAATTTTGCACGCACCACTTTTTAGTTTTTTAATTGCTAAAAAAGTTTAAAATATCCAATAGATTTCGTTCCACTTCACAATTGTGTCCCACTTGTTGGTGATTCTTCACAAAAAATTAAAATTTTATATCTTTATGTTTGAAGCCTGAAATGTGGCAAAAGGTTGAAAAGTTCAAGGGGGCCGAATACTTTCGCAAGCCACTGTACCTCTTTCGTAACTTCAGACCAGGCAAGGACAATGTTTCAATACTTTACATAAGAAAGTGCAAATTACACACAACAGATAAAGGCATTATTAATTCCTAATTCCCTAACTATAACTGTAGTGTAAATCCTTCTCCAGTTCTCCATGCTCCAGTGCTGGTGTTCTCAGGTCGAACCCCAAGTTAAAAATCTCTACATGTGGATAGTAGAGATGGGCTCAGGCATGTTCGAAATCCCACATGCCCGATCCCGCCGGGAAGCAGACATTGCACAGCGCTAATCACAGACCGTGAGACATTTCCCGGTCTTCAGCTGCACAGATCAGGAAATGTCTCACTGTCTGTGATTAGCAGTGTGCAATGTCGGCTTCCTGGCAGGATAGGGCAAATGGGATTTCGAACACATGCCCGAGCCCATCTCTAGTGGATAGTGAAGCGCGACATCCTTCTGTTACTCCGGGGTTACATCCTCTGTCACAATCCCCTGCGGGTCTCACAACCCACAGTTGCATTTGAACTCTCTTCCAAATGCTCTGCTCAGGGTAAAGAAAGCAGTCACATGTACACAAAATAGTCAATAGCAGCATACTGAAGTCCCAAATATTTAGGGAGATTCAGGGAAAGGAAAGAAAACTCTGCCCTCTGACTGAACCCCCTGGGCTGGTTTATATCTCACGGGACAAAATGGGCCAGACCGAGACAAGAACCCTCCAAAAAGTCCAAGAAACCAGACATGGCATTACCTCTTACCCTCCCAGCCGGGACAACACCGGATTCAACCTGCCCACATGCAGATAAACAGGTACAGCTTATGTAGGAGGATTTGTTTCATCTCTGAGTATCACCCTAAGGCCAGCCACTTCAATGGGTAAGGGTTTACAACCACTATAAACCAACATATTTTCTGGATATGTCCAGTTCACAAATTAATTCATTCATCTCTGCAGCCATCTCTACTGTGGAACACTGCATTCAGCTCCTTTGGTGCCAGCTGGACATGAGTGACTGCAATGAGAACAGGGAGTTTGATTACACCAAATGGGCAGATTATGGCAGAATAATATGACAATCTTAAAACCTCCATGTTTGTTTGGGGTTTGTTTTACTTTAAAAAACTGTTCAATGAGAAAAAATAAAATACCGTCCTGACCTCTGACCCCTGTTCTATGGCTCACTCTTATGAATCTGTTAGCACTCATCCTCCTGTTCCATTATTCAAATATGTGTATAGATGAATGCTCCTCTCTCTTTTTTTTTTTTTTTTCTAATGACATTTACAGCTAAACCGTTTTAAGGGCTTTTTCAGATTATGCACACCTTCTGCTCCTGCATCATCTATCTATATGCAAATAGAGGCAAATGAGAAAAGCTAAACAGGCACAAATTGTAATCAGCCGGACAACAAACACTTCTGCATTCCATGATTACAGTTTATGTTCCGAGTGCTGCAAACATTTTTCGATTGAATGAAGAAGCATTCAGCATAGGTTTGTTTAGGGGATATCCACACATACTTTTATTATAGTGTTTGGGCTACATTCAGCATTTGTAAAGGATTTCTAATGAATAATCTTTATTGATTCGTGATGATCTTGAAAATAATCGCAGCCATTCAGCCATTTTTGTTTCCTACAGGGCTCGCTAGGGCTTGCGGCTTACTCCACATGGAAATAGAGATGTGAAGACTAGTTTAGGAAATAAAAGCAACTTTAAAGTGCATTTCTACTTTTGCAGCCAAGTTGGCATAACACATATTTTATGTTTGTTACATATTCGCATTCACGTAGCATAACTTAAAAAAGAACACATAACAATTGCTTAATTTTCTTAATTTATTTTTTTTCTAGATGAAAAATCTTGGTTAGCTTTCCATTCTTTGTAATGTTAACCGCTTCCCAACCAGCGCACGCCGATATACGTCAGCAGAATGGCACTGGTGGGCAAAAGGGCGTACAGGTACGTCCCCTTTAAGAAGCGGTGCTGCGGGAGCGCGCGCCCGCCGCGGTCTCCGTGACCATGGGTCCCGCGGACTCGATGGCCGCCGGGTGCCCGCAACCGTGTCACGGAGAGGTAGAACGGGGGGATGCTTTTGTAAACAAAGCATTTCCCCGTTCTGCCTAGTGACAGGACAGAGATCACTGCTCTCTGTCATCGAAAGCAGTGATCGCTGTCATATGTGTGTTGTAGCCCCTCCCCCCACAGTTAGAATCACTCCCTAGGACACACTTAACCCCTTCACCGCCTCCTAGTGGTTAACCCCTTCACTGCCAGTGTCATTTACACAGTAACCAATGCATTTTTATAACACTGATCGCTGTATAAATGACAATGGTCCCAAAAATGTGTCAAAAATGTCTGATCTGTCCGCCATAATGTCGCAGTCCCGATAAAAATCACAGATCGCCGTCCTTACTAATAAAAAAAAAAAAGAAAAAGAAAAATGCCATAAAACTATCCCCTATTTTGGAGATGCTATAAATTTGGCGCAAACCAAACAATATACGCTTATTGCAATTTTTTTTTTTACCAAAAATATGTAGAAGAATACATATCTGCCTAAACTGAGGAAAAAAAAATGTTTTTTGGGGGATATTTATTATAGCAAAAACTAAAAAATATTGAGTTTTTTTTTCAAAATTGTCGCTTTTTTTGTTTATAGCGCAAAAAATAAACGCAGAGGCAATCAAATACCACCAAAAGAAAGCTCTATTTGTGGGTAAAAAGGACATAAATTTTGTTTGGGTACAACGTCGCACTACCGCACAATTGTCAGTTAAAGCGACGCAGTGCCGAATCGCAAAAAAGTGCTCTGGTCAGGAAGGGGTAAATCCTTCTAGGGCTGTGGAAAGTAATGTTAACTGTAATTTACCTTGTCTGAACTGTGCTGGTAGATCTCATTATCTATCTTATGTAGATGTGCACACTATCTATTCTAACAAAGTGTTGAAGATCCCCAGGCTTGGGTTTTGTATTGTATGTTAACTAGTTACCGACCGCCCATCGCAGTTATACTGCGGCAAGTTGGTAACCGGGGAGCCAACCAGTGGGTCCGGCAGACTCGATGTCCCCTGGCCAGCCGCGATCGCTCCAGAAACAGGCAGAACGGAGGTCTATCAATGTAAACAAACAGGTCCCCGTTCTGTCAGGGGAGAAGAGAGAGAGATCGTCTGTTCTTAGTGATTAGGAATAACGATCTCTCTCCTCTTCCAGTCAGCCCAGCCCCCATACAGTTAGAAACAACTCCATGGGGAACCCCTAAAAGTGGAGTTTCACACAAAACTGATTCCCCCCCCCCTCAGGTGCCCTATTTGGCGGGGGGGTTGAAGCAGATACCTGTTTCCACTTCCGGGAGTCCGGGCCACAGCCCATGATGTCACCGCCCGGCTCCCTCCTCCTCTCCCCGCCGCCGGACCAGTAGGAGAGAGGAGCCTCGCGCATGCGCAGTAGGGTTCCGGATGTGAAGCTGTGAGGCTACACTGTTGGGTTCCCTCACCCACAATGGCGGTAGCATGCACCCGACAGCTGATGGAAACATCAGCTGCGATGCCTACATCACTGAATTCCAGGACCAGTAAATGTCCTATTATTAAAAGCCAGCAGCTGCAGTATGTGAAGCTGCTGGCTTTTAATTTTTGCAGCAGTGGGCGGAACACTGCTTTAACCCCTTGGTCACCACTAGTGTTAACCCCTTCACCGACAGTGACATTTATACAGTAATCAGTGGCTATTTTTAGCTCTGATCGCTGTATAACTGTCAATGGTCCCAAAAAAGTGTCAAGTGTCCGATCTGTCTGCCGCAATGTCGCAGTCCCGCTAAAAATTGCAGATCACTGCCATTACTAGTAAAAAAAATAACAACAACAAAAATGCCATAAATCCATCCCACTGTTTGTAGACGCTATAACTTTTGCGCAAACCAATCAATATACACTTATTGCGATTTTTTATTTTTTACCCAAAATATGTAGCAGAATACATATTTGCCTAAACTGAGGAAGAAATTTGTTCTTTTTTTGTTCATAGCGCAAAAAATAAAAACTGCAGAGGTGATCAAATACCACCAAAAGAAATCTATATTTGTGGGAAAAAAAGGACGTACATTTTGTTTGGGTACAACGTCGCACGACTGCGCAATTGTCAGTTAAAGCGACACAGTGCCGTATTGCAAAAAATGGCCTGGTCATTAAGGGGGCAAATTCTTCCGGTCCTTAAGTGGATAAATTGTCATTAAACCCACATCATTAAAAACTATCAACAAATGGTGTATTACATACTGTTTATACTCAGATAATATGGGATTTGATTTCTGTATTCTGCAAAACAACTGGTTGATCCTGCCGTTCTCTATTTCCCCTTCCTGTCCATGTCCCCACTGCAGTTGGAGATTTTGCAGAGCAGTGTTGGCAGCTGTGCACATGCTCAGTTTTCAGTGTATTTCTACTTTGATCATTTCCTCCCTATCACATCTGAGCAGCCCTAGAGTCACACATGTGGGCATATACACACTGGTAAATGACAGTCCACTACCTTCTCCTCCTCCTTTCCCACCAACCAGCTAAACACAATAGGGGCGGAATATTAAATCTTGATTGATGGAGGCATTACCTCCCTTCTTATTCTAAGACACGGGATGGAAGGGTGTGATACAGCCTCTGACTGGCAGAAATCCGCCCACATAGTGTTATTACCAAAAAATAATAAAGATTTATTTGAAATAAATATTTGTATGACAATTCAAAACAGTTTATTAATATTTTTTTTTACTCTGTATTCCAAAAATCTTTTTTTTATTTTGAAGATGTGACCAGTAGCAGAGGACTAGAAACTCCTCCTGCGATCACTTTAACAGCCCCTGTCTGTCTCTTATCTACGCATTATCATCTATACGAGGCAATGTAAGCTTGCCTAAAGAAATTTAAAGGGGTTGTAAAGGCTCATGTTTGTAAAGGTGAAAAAATACCTTGCAGTCACCGGCCCCCCCAGCCCCCCCGTTTTACTTACCTGAGCCCCTATATCTCTTCGTCGGGGACGTGCTGTCCCCCTCTCCACGGGGTCCCAGCTCTTGATTGGATAGATTGATAGCAGCGCTGCCATTGGCTCCCGCTGCTTTCAATCAAATCCAATGACGCCGGAGGGCGGGGCCGAGTCCTGCATTCGGCCTCTATGGAGGCCGAATGCTGGAATCTATCCAGTGAGTACCCGAGACAGCATCTGGAGCTTCTGGGCTCGTTCTTGTTGCTGGAACAATCGGGTTCAGGTAAGAAAAAGGAGGGACAGGAGGGACTCTGGGGGCAGCTGCACCACAGAAGGTTTTTCACCTTAATGCATAGAATACATTAAGGTGAAAAACCTCAAGACTTTACAACTCCTTTAACACATCATTAAAGCAGAATTAAACTTACCTCTTCTTGCTTCCTTGTCGGCACTAACATCTTCACTCAGTCTTCTTTGGGGTTCAAGATCTTCAGCCAACTTGATTAGCTGGGCTGGAATTATGTGACTCCTGTGCATGCGCATGGGAGTTCATTCTTCCCTGCACCAAGGTCTGCCAAGAATGTACACTGAAGAATGTCTCTAGAAGTTGTGTTCTAGGATCATTACGTTACATAAGGACATAAGGTGTTGGAGCTATGCTCAGTATTGTAATGCCTTTACTGAAATCTTAACTAGTCAGTACGTAGGCTACTTTTGTGCATCTCAAGGCTTAAATATAATTTTTGCCTGGAGTGTATCTTTAACTCTTTGGTTACCCTTATTCTAACACCTATCTCCTTATTCCTGAAAGTAGACCAGGTATATCAAGCAGAGCCATATATTTTGTCAGATGTGTCTCCCTATAATAGATCTAAACCGAATTACTAAAATTGCAGTAATTGTCAGTACATTTTTAATGTTCTGTCATTAAAAAAAGTTGCGGGAGGTTGGCAATCCTGGCTGTCACATGTGCCCCTGGCCGAGAAACTAACAGTTTTGGTCCACCATTGTCCCAATCAGGAAACCAGTCCAAAGCAATGATGTGTAGCCGACCCAAATACATGTAGGCAAGAAGTGGCTGAAAAAAGCTGGAGGACGTTATCAAAACTAAGATGCAAAATAGGATGAAAATGGATCAAAACTGATAAAAAAAGTAAAACAATGATTTATGACACAGTGCTTTAGCAAATTACATGTCATCCATTTGGGATTTACATATACTTTAAATGTAATCTCCTAACCCTTCACCTTCTGCTTATCTATAACGTAACCTTTAACTTGTTCCCTGATGCTAAGTTAACCTTGACAACCTGAAATCAATACTCATTAGAATTGACAACAGTCCTGCACTGAAATACTGGCACTGATGACTAAGAATCTACAACAGGATATTGATGTTATGGTATGAAAGATGTTTCTGTTAGCTCTCATACCCCATACCAGGCAAGGAATTGGAACTTTTAGCTGGGGGAGGTTAAGAGTGAATAAAACTGCCCGGCCAGTAAGACACAGCCCACCATACAACTTTCCTCAAAGCATGGTCAAAATATTTGGTCTCTGAACCCCCCTAATCAACAACTGAAAGATTTAATGGGGCTGTTCCACCATACCACTTGGCGCCACACTGAAAAACTGGTTGGCACACTAAGCCCCTCCACAACAGAAGGTACCTGCCTTAAATGGCACTCCCTCCCACCCCATTCAACTATTTAGTCACCATAAAGAGAAAATACCATCTTTCTTTACGTTCCAGTGCTTGCTCGCGCACCCCTTCCCTGATGAGATATTTCACCCTTGCACGAACACCACATTATAACATGTCGAGATCTTTATATGAGTATTCCAAATAGCATTCTAAGTAGTTTTTGTATGTCATTCAGTCTTTTCTTCTCTTTGCATCATCTATTATTGGCTGGTGCCCTGTCTGAGACAAGTACTCAAATTCAATGACTTCTGCCAAATGGAGGATCTACTCTCTACTAGGGATGAGCTTCGTGTTCGAGTCGAACCCATGTTCGACTCGAACATCGGCTGTTCGACCGTCCGTCGAATTGCGAACGATATGGGCCGTTCGCGCCAAATTCGTGTGGCGCGTCACGGCCCATAATTCACTGCGGCATCGCAGTGCATTGCTGGCTGATGATTGGCCAAGCATGCACTATGACCCGCATGCTTGGCCAATCACAGCGCCGTCAGTAGAGAGAGCTGTAATTGGCCAAAGCCAGGGTGGCTTTGGCCAATTATGGCTCAGGGGATTTAGTACACACCCCACACTATATAAGGCCGCCTGCACGGCGGCCCTGTGTAGTGTGTGTTCCGGTGTGCTGAGAGATAGAGAGAGAGAGAGACAGTGTCATTTGATTTGAGTTAGATAGATTAGGCAGAACAGTCAGTCAGTTAGCTGCACTTACAGTGTATTGTGTATATATATGCATCCCAGGTGTTGCATATATATATATACACTGTATTCAGTTTAGCTAGATCCGTTCCTGTTATCTTCTATCTAGACTATTTAGTGCAGTGTGTCCTGCTCACAGTGTTCAGCTAGATCCGTTCCTGCTATTTACATTCAGTGCAGTGCGTCCTGCTCACAGTGTTCAGCTAGATCCGTTCCTGCTATTTACATTCAGTGCAGTGCGTCCTGCTCACAGTGTTCAGCTAGATCCGTTCCTGCTATTTACATTCAGTGCAGTGCGTCCTGCTCACAGTGTTCAGCTAGATCCGTTCCTGCTATTTACATTCAGTGCAGTGCGTCCTGCTCACAGTGTTCAGCTAGATCCGTTCCTGCTATTTACATTCAGTGCAGTGCGTCCTGCTCACAGTGTTCAGCTAGATCCGTTCCTGTTATCTTCCTACTGACAGGCAGGCTTGTCTGGTTACAGTATATAAAGCTACCTGAAGAAAATTACAGGTGTTCTTTTTGATCCTATTAGTACCACGGTCAGGCAGCTAGACTATTTACATTTAGTACAGTGTGTCCTGCTCACAGTGTTCAGCTAGATCCGTTCCTGTTATCTTCCTACTGACAGGCAGGCTTGTCTGGTTACAGTATATAAAGCTACCTGAAGAAAATTACAGGTGTTCTATCCCAGCTTAGTGCAGCTACAGGCCATTAGTATGTCTGGAAGGCCAAGAAGGAGAGGCAGACAGTCACAAGCCAATAAGAGAGGGCAAGCAGGCTCTGTGTCTAGTGCTGGTCGTGGAGACGGTGCATCCTCATCAGCACGTGGCCATGGGACACGCTTGGCCTTTTTTTCGGCAGCTGGCCGTGTTGAGCCGCAACATGCGGAAGACTTGGTCGAGTGGATGACCAAGCCGTCCTCATCCTCCTCATCCTCTCTCACCCATGCCCAGGGTGCTTTGTCTGGCAAAGCAGCGGCCTCTTCCCTCAGCTCAATGTCATCAGTGACTCCTTCCCTAGCTCCACCATGTCCTCATGAGGATTCCCTCGAACTGTTTGACCACAGTGTTGGGTACATGCTCCAGGAGGATGCCCAGCGTTTGGAAGGCTCTGATGATGATACTGAGCTCGATGAAGGCAGTAACATGAGCACGGACAGAGGGGGTGCCCAAGAAGGACAGCAATCTGGCAGTCATGCTCCCCCTGCTGCAGCATACTGCCAGGTTTGCTCCAGTGATGAGGAGGGAGGGGATGATGAGGTCACTGACTCAACGTGGGTGCCTGATAGGAGAGAGGAGGAGGAGGAGGAGGAGGAGGCGGCACATCACCAACGAGGCAGGATGCCCTCCAGGGGCCAGCCTAAGGGCAGCACATTGACTGCATCACACCCCAAAGCTCCACATGTGCAGGGCGCTGCAGTCTCTGCGCGTTATTCAAAAAGTTCTTTGGTGTGGGCCTTTTTTGAGACGAGTGCATCAGATCGCACCGCTGCTATTTGCAACATATGTCTCAAGCGTATCTCGCGTGGCCAAAACATCTCCCGCTTGGGTACCACATGCTTGACCAGACATATGTTGACCTGCCATGCAGTTCGTTGGCAAGCGTATCTGAAAGACCCACACCAAAGAACAAAGAGGATCTCTCCTTGCTCCTCATCAGCTGAGATTTCCAACCCCACTAGACCTTCAGTCCTCTCTGAGACCTGCAGTGAGAGGAATGAAGGTGTAGAATTAGGTGTGTCACAGCCAAGTACTTGTGGGCAATCTGCTTTTGGTACACCGACGTCAGATTGTACCAGGCAAATTTCCCTGCCCCAGCTGCTGCACCGCCGAAAGAAGTTTGCTCCCAGCCATCCACATGCCCAGCGGTTGAATGCTAGCTTGGCAAAATTGCTAGCACTTCAACTGCTGCCTTTTCAGTTGGTAGACTCTGCCCCCTTCCGTGAGTTTGTGGAATGTGCGGTTCCTCAGTGGCAGGTACCCAAACGCCACTTTTTCTCACGGAAGGCGATTCCGGCTCTCTACCGGCATGTGGAAGGCAATGTCCATGCCTCGCTGGACAGGGCGGTCAGCGGTAAGGTGCATATTACCGCTGACTCATGGTCCAGCAGGCATGGACAGGGACGTTACTTAAGTTTCACGGCGCATTGGGTGACTCTGCTGGCAGCTGGGAAGGATGCAGGACAAGGTGCAGTAGTGTTTTAGGTTGTTCCGCCACCACGCCTCCAAAATGCTGATTGTGACACACCTCTCTCCTCCACCCCCTCCTCTTCTTCTTCCTCCATGGCCTCTTCCTCGGAACCAGCGGTGCTCCGTAGGCGTTCAAGGGGCTACGCAAGTACGCAGGCCAAAAGATGCCATGCGGTGCTTGAGCTGGTGTGCTTGGGGGACAGGAGCCACACTGGGGCAGAGGTTCTGTCAGCTCTGCAGGGGCAGGTTCAGAGGTGGTTGACGCCACGCCAACTTAAGGCAGGAATGGTGGTTTGCGACAATGGCACCAACCTCCTCTCTGCCCTCCGACAGGGACAACTGACCCATGTGCCCTGTTTGGCTCACGTCCTTAACTTGGTGGTGCAGCGGTTCTTGGGCAGGTACCCGGGCTTACAGGATGTCCTGAGGCAGGCCAGGAAAGTCTGTGTGCATTTCCGCCGGTCATATAATGCCAGTGCTCGGCTGACGGACCTCCAAAAGGAGTTTAACCTGCCCAAGAACCGCCTAATCTGTGACATGCCCACCAGGTGGAACTCGACGTTGGCCATGCTGCAGCGGCTGCACATGCAGCAGAGGGCCATCAATGAGTACCTGTGCGACTATGGCACCAGGACAGGGTCAGGGGACCTTGGTTTTTTTTCCCCACGCCAGTGGGCCATGATCAGGGATGCATGCACTGTCCTGTCACCATTCGAGGAGGCCACGAGGATGGTGAGCACTGACAGTGCATGCATCAGTGACACTGTCCCCCTTGTCCACCTGTTGGAGCACACGCTGCGTGGAATAATGGACAGGGCACTTGAGGCAGAACAGAGGCAGGAAGAGGAGGACTTCCTTAGCTCTCAAGGCCCCCTTTATCCAGACAGTGTTCCTGCGTGCCCGCCGATCACACAGGAAGAGGACGAGGAGGAGGAGGAGGAGGAGGAGGAAGATTGTGTCAGTATGGAGGTGGAGCCTGGCACTCAGCATCAGCAGTCTTTAAGGGATCAGTCCCAAGGAACACATGGACTTGTACGTGGCTGGGAGGAGGTGGCTGCGGACGTTGTTGTCCTTAGTGACCCAGAGGACTCCGGACCGAATGCCTCAGCAAACCTACGCTGCATGGCCTCCCTGATCCTGCAAAGCCTGCGTAAGGATCCTCGTATTCGTGGTATCAAGGAGAAGGACCAATACTGGCTGGCAACCCTCCTTGATCCACGTTACAAGGGTAAGGTTGCGGACCTTATCTTGCCATCGCAGAGGGAGCAGAGGATGAAACATCTTCGGGAGGCCTTGCAGAAAGGTCTGTGCAACGCGTTCCCAGAGACTGGGAGGTTACAAACTCCTGTTTCTGGACAACGTGTTGCTGAGGCTTCGGTCAGTCAAAGAAGGAGCGGTGGAGAAGGTGGCCGTCTGACCGATGCGTTCAGACAATTTTTTTGTCCGCAGCCCCAAGGTATGATCGGTTCCAGCAACCATCGCCAGCGTCTGTTTTACATGGTGCAGGAATACCTAGGGGCAAGATCAGACTTGGACACCTTTCCCACCGAAAATCCTCTGGGTTACTGGGTCTTGAGGATGGATCACTGGCCAGAGCTTGCACAGTATGCAATTGAGCTACTGGCCTGTCCTGCATCCAGCGTTCTTTCGGAACGTACATTCAGTGCTGCTGGAGGCGTGGTAACCGATCACAGGGTGCGTCTGTCCACTGACTCGGTCGATCGGCTGACCTTCATAAAAATGAATCAGTCTTGGATCACCACCAGCTACCAAGCACCTGATGCTGATGTAACTGAATAATTTTTTTCAGATCCCTTCAAAGACTGCCTATGCTGATGCTGAGTGATTATCCCTGAGTAATTATCCTCTTCCTCCTCAATCATCACGCTGATAGCTTGTAAGAACATTTTTGGTTCTGGGCGCCACCACCAGTGCCTAAGGCACAATTTTTCAGCCCCTGTATAACAGGGGCGTGTAATTACAATTTTTGATGTAATACTTTGCAGCACGGCTCGTTCCTGCATTCCAACTAGAGTGTCTGTGAGGGGTTGCAGTGTTGTGGCACCAGCACCAGTGCCTAAGGCCCAATTTTTCTGCCCCTGTCTAACAGGGGCGTGTAATTACAATTTTTGATGCAATACTTTGCAGCAGTGCTCGTTCCTGCGTTCCAACTAGAGTGTCTGTGAGGGGTTGCAGTGTTGTGGCACCAGCACCAGTGCCTAAGGCCCAATTTTTCTGCCCCTGTCTAACAGGGGCGTGTAATTACAATTTTTGTTGCAATACTTTGCAGCAGTGCTCGTTCCTGCGTTCCAACTAGAGTGTCTGTGAGGGGTTGCAGTGTTGTGGCACCAGCACCAGTGCCTAAGGCCCAATTTTTCTGCCCCTGTCTAACAGGGGCGTGTAATTACAATTTTTGATGCAATACTTTGCAGCAGTGCTCGTTCCTGCGTTCCAACTAGAGTGTCTGTGAGGGGTTGCAGTGTTGTGGCACCAGCACCAGTGCCTAAGGCCCAATTTTTCTGCCCCTGTCTAACAGGGGCGTGTAATTACAATTTTTGATGCAATACTTTGCAGCAGTGCTCGTTCCTGCGTTCCAACTAGAGTGTCTGTGAGGGGTTGCAGTGTTGTGGCACCAGCACCAGTGCCTAAGGCCTAATTTTTCAGCTCCTGTTCAACAGGGGCATGTAATTACAATTCTTGATCTAATATTTCACAGCAGGGCCCTGTGAGGGCTTACAGTGTTTTGGCCACAGCAACACCTAAGGCCCAAATTTCTGCTGAGTATATAGGGCAGGACCCTACTTTCAAACATCTAACTTACAAACGACTCCTACTTGCAAACGGAAGGAGACAACAGGAAGTGAGATGAAATCTACCCATAGGAAGGGAAATTCTCTCATGTAAGAGTTAATATGGGAAAACAATTTCTCCTTTCCACTGATGCTTTCCAATCCTTGTTCCACAAAAAAACCCAAATTTTCAAAAAACATTTTTCATTGGGACAAAAAAGTGAGGTGAAATCTTCTGAAGAGGAGGAAAGACGCAAAACAAATGTCACAGGGGTGATAACCCTTCCCTATGTTTTCCAAAAAGCTTAGAAAAGATTTTTTGGCTGGAGCTAAAAATGTTCAAAATTACAAAGAGATTCTACTTAACAACAAACCTACAGTCCCTGTCTTGTTTGCACCGCCTGTATACTGCTGTTCAGAGTATATAGGGACCTTTCCTTATTTTAATTTGGGTGCGGGGTTCCCCTTAATATCCATACAAGACCCAAAGGGCCTGGTAATGGACTGGGGGGTACCCATGCCGTTTGTCTCACTGATTTTCATCCATATTGCCAGGACCCGACATGACATTAAACCCGCAAGCAGTTTTAAATGAGATTTTTTCCTTTAAAAATGACATTTGGTGCAGGGACTGTTCTAAACATGGGAAACACGCGTCACTTTACAGGCATACTATAGACACCCCCCAGGTACGATATTTAAAGGAATATTTCACTTTTTTTTTTTTACTTTAAGCATCATTAAAATCACTGCTCCCGAAAAAACGGCCGTTTTTAAAAGTTTTTTTTGCATTGATACATGTCCCCTGGGGTAGGACCCGGGTCCCCAAACCCTTTTTAGGACAATACCATGCAAATTAGCCTTTAAAATGAGCACTTTTGATTTCGAACGTTCGAGTCCCATAGACGTCAATGGGGTTCTAACGTTCGTGCGAACTTGCGGTCCGTTCGCGGGTTCTGGTGCGAACCGAACCGGGGGGTGTTCGGCTCATCCCTACTCTCTACATTAAACAAAGAGAGAGACAAAATTTAGAACGGTTGTAACGTCAGAAATCACAGACACCTATCGGTGTGCAATGTCAAAAACCCCCCTTTCTCAGACCTGAGGTACACATTCTGACAGCTAAACTTCAATTCTTTTGACCCTCTCTTCTCATACAGGCTAATTTCTCTGGAGACATAGTCCTTTCTAGTGGTTACCCATCGGGGTAAGTACTTTCCTGGTCATCCTCTTGGATGGAATCGGCTTACCCCTACTATTCCACTTCATGCCCCTCCAGCCCCCTCTGTACACGGGCGAACCTTGGCTGGCCCTAGGTTGGCCACTCCTAGACGTAGGAATTCAACTTCTCTTATACTTAGCAGTTGGTGGGATTTCTACTAAGTCGCAGTGTATTGGTTATGTTGGTTATTCCCTGCCAAAGCTACTGGAAACATGTAATTGGAAATGCGTACAAGAATACGTGTACATTATTGGATGTTATATGACAACATGAAAAAAAAATCACATGAAAGAAAAATGGTCAATTCATGGTAGGGACACTTCCCTGTGGGCTAAAAGTATGTCACACAAAGTGTGCTACAGTATTGCAATGAATGGTGACCATAATGAAAGGTGGGTGTTGGTTTGTTGGAACACACCTTTTGCTTTATATATGCTATAAATGCAGGATTGAGGTGTCCTTAAAGGGGTTGTAAACCCTCATGGTTTTTCACCTTAATGCATTGTATGCATTAAGGTGAAAAACCTTCTGTAGTGCTGCAGCCCCCCAGCACCCCCATTTTACTTACCGGAACGCTGTCATCTTCCATCCGGGAATGAGCACACCATCTATAGCTGGTGTCTCATGTCCTGATTAGCTAGATTGATAGCAGCTATTGGCTCCCGCTGCTGTCAATCAAATCCAATGACACGGGGGGGGGGGCGGGACCGAGTCATGCATTCTGTGTGAATGGACACAAACGCGGGACTCAGGAGCGCGCCCGCACGGGTATCCACCAAGGAGAACGCTTCTCTAACGTGGACACTCGATGCGGGGAGGAGCCACCAGCGCCGCTGAGGGACCCCAGAAGAGGAGGACCAGGGACACTCTCTGCAAAACAAACTGCACAGTGGAGGTAAGTATGACATAGTTACATAGTTACATAGTAGGTGAGGTTGAAAAAAGACACAAGTCCATCAAGTCCAACCTATGTGTGTGATTATATGTCAGTATTTCATTACATATCCCTGTATGTTGCAGTCATTCAGGTGATTATCTAATAGTTTCTTGAAGCTATCAATGCTCCCCGCTGAGACCACCGCCTGTGGAAGGGAATTCCACATCCTTGCCGCTCTTACAGTAAAGAACCCTCTACGTAGTTTAAGGTTAAACCTCTTTTCTTCTAATTGTAATGAGTGGCCACGAGTCTTATTAAACTCTCTTCTGCGAAAAAGTTTTATCCCTATTGTGGGGTCACCAGTACAGTATTTGTAAATTGAAATCATATCCCCTCTCAAGCGTCTCTTCTCCAGAGAGAATAAGTTCAGTGCTCGCAACCTTTCCTCATAACTAAGATCCTCCAGACCCTTTATTAGCTTTGTTGCCCTTCTTTGTACTCGCTCCATTTCCAGTACATCCCTCCTGAGGACTGGTGCCCAGAACTGGACAGCATACTCCAGGTGCGGCCGGACCAGAGTCTTGTAGAGCGGGAGAATTATCGTTTTATCTCTGGAGTTGATCCCCCTTTTAATGCATGCCAATATTCTGTTGCTTTATTAGCAGCAGCTTGGCATTGCATGCCATTGCTGAGCCTATCATCTACTAGGACCCCCAGGTCCTTTTCCATCCTAGATTCCCCCAGAGGTTCTCCCCCCAGTGTATAGATTGCATTCAAATTTTTGCTACCCAAATGCATTATTTCTTTTCTCGGACATCACGGGACACAGAGCCACAGTAATTACTGATGGTTATAGGGTATCACTAGATATTGGACACTGGTCACACCCTAATCAGGAAGTTCAACCCCCTATATAACCCCTCCCCTTCCAGGGATACCTCCGTTTTTACGCCAGTGTCTTAGGTGTTGGACGTGCAAAGATGTCCTGTGCTAAAGCTCCAAAGGGAATATCCTAAGATCCTATACTGGGGCAAGCCAGGCGAACCGGATCCATTCAAAGTGTCTTTCATGGCCGAATTGGATGGTACCCGGGCCTCGTGTCCGAAGAAACGAGGTTTTACCTGTAACGCTTCTCTTTTTAGAGAGCTGGACCCGCGGATCAGAAAATGGCTTTAAACTTCCTAATTTCTGGCGAGGTGCTTTACAGGGCCAGAACTGAAGGATCCCCCTACTGATGGGGGCCCCAGTCTCTGACAGTTTTTCACAAACGGAGCCCACCGTGAGAGGCGAAGATTGGGTCTGTATTAACTGAACCCTGCGGCTGGATAAGGTAAGAGGAGATTCCACAGAATTTCAATTCTAGTGGCTTTCTCCTTTAAGGTAAATGCATGCTATGCCTATTGTGACCACCGGGGGCGGCCAAGAGCACAAACCTTCTCATGCTTGATTCTGTCTCAGCGTCCGCTGCACAGGCTCTTCCACTGGCTCTAAGGTAAGATGGTGGGGGGTTTTCTCTGCTGGGATGGTCCCCCCAGGCTAGGGAGAGGCTCAGGTATGCTGGAAGGCGGGTGAGACCGCTCTGTCACAGCTGCTGCCGCCGCCGAAGCCGCATTGCAATGCAGGGCCCATCACTGCCGGCCTCCTCCTGATTCCCTCACCCCCAGCCTTCCTTCAGGCTTGTCAGGAAGGGTCGGCTCGCGCGGGAAGCGCTCGTTTTTTCAAAAAACGAGCGGGGGGAGGGGGGCGGGGCGTCAGCACAGCGTCCGCGTGCTCAGACGCCCGCAGTGCCACAAAGTATGGCTAATTAAAGCACACTGTACAGGTGCTCTGAGCCTTAGAGGGACACAGAGCTGACAGTCGCATGTAAGGTGGGACACAGGCATTCCCCTGGGCTGCATTTACTAAAGAACACTGGATTGGGCATTTGGTAGCAAGGCTTTTTAGCCAGACTACATCGCTCAGCAGTCAGTGTTCGTTTGATACCTCACACCTTGTTGCTTTGCACTATGGGTAGAAGAGGTTCAGGTACCCCAAGAACCAGAGGCACTAGGGGGTCTCGTTCAGGTTCTGAGGACCCCCTGTCTGCTACACCATCCCCTCCTGAGGGACCAGGGGCAGCTGGACAGGGAGAGCCATTGGGGTTAGGGGCTACACTTGCTGCCGGCACTTCAGCTCCTGTGTACATTACACAAGAAGTTTTTTCCTCAACCATTACTGGATTAGATAAAAGACTAATGGCCGTGATTACATCTTCACTTAGTGGAAGAAAACGCACAAGGCCCTCCTCTGCTCCCCAAGACCCTCAGACAGAGGAGCTCTGGGATAAAGGAGATGAATCCCTTTCAGAGGATCGGGATGGGATGGATGATTCCTCTTCGGAGGATTCAGGTGGAGAGGGACCCTCTGCGACTTCCCAAGAGGAGAAAGTCTTAGTGCAGATCCTAAGCTTCGCTCCACATTTAAGTTGCCCCTACCTGAAACTACTACAGAAACCTCTTCTGCTTTGGGGTCACTGAAACCTTTCCAAGCAGCACATGCTTTTCCTGTTCATAATTTACTTGAAAAGCTGCTTTATTCTGAGTGGGATCACCCAGATAAGTGATTTCTTCCGCCAAAAAAGTTTTCTACACTTTATCCTATGGAAGAAAAATTTATTAAGAGGTGGGGAATACCGGCCATTGATGCGGCCATTTCCTCTGTAAATAGTAGTCTGACTTGTCCTGTAGACAACGCTCAGATGCTCAAAGATCCTGTGGATAAAAAGATGGACTTATTGAAAGATGTTTTTTCCTTAGCAGGATCAGTGGCCCAACCTGCAGTAGCAGCGATTGGAGTCTGTCAATACTTAAGAGACCTTGTTAAGCAGGTCATCAAAGTATTACCTGAACAGCAGGCCCAGGGGTTTGCTAACCTTCCTGCGGCTTTATGCTATGTTGTTGACGCCATCAGAGATTCTATCGTGCAGACCTCTCGCCTCTCGCTTGGGTTGGTGCATATACGTAGAATCTTATGGATAAAGAACTGGTCAGCTGAAGCACCATGTAAGAAGCTCCTGGCTGGGTTTCCCTTTCGTGGTGAAAGGTTGTTTGGAGAGGACTTGGATAATTATATCAAGAGGATCTCCTGTGGGAAAAGCACTCTCTTACCTGATAAGAAGAAGAGTAAGCGTCCCTCTTTTAAACGGACTCTTTCCCCAGCGCCAGGGGCATCAGCCTCCAGGCAGCCACGACGGTCTCCTCTGTCTGGGGCAAGAAACAAGAGTCAACCCCAGGGACACAAGAAATCCTGGGGGAAGAAGTCTTCTAGACAAGACACTAAGGCCTCTTCATGAAGGGGCGCCCCGCTCGCTCGAGTGGGGGGAAAGACTGCTGCAGCTCTCAGGGCCCTGGCAGAAGGACTTCCAGGACAGATGGGTAATCTCCACGGTAACCTTAGGGTACAGTCATGAGTTCCAAGAATTTCCCTCTCCTCGTGTCCTCAGATCCGGTGTTCCCAGAGAACCAGAAGAGAAGCAGTCGCTCCTTCTAGCGATAGAGCGACTTTTGTCGCAAGAGGTCATTGTGGGGGTTCCCACAAAGGATCAAGGATTGAGACTCTATTCCAATCTTTTTATGGTCCAAAAACCAAATGGGGACATCAGACCCATTTTGGATTTAAGAGATCTGAATTGATTCCCGAGGATGCAGTCCTTCCGTTTGGAATCAATTCGGACAGTAGTCTCCATCCTGCAGGGAGGAGAATTTCTGACATCAATAGGCATCAGAGATACAGGCCTACCTGTGCCCATTTTTCCTGCTCAACTGAAGTGTCTGCAGGCAAAGATCACTGCTCTAAGGGAGCTGATTTCGACAGTCAGGACCAAGAAGGGTCCTTCTGTCCGCCTTTGTATAAGGCTGCTGGGGAAGCTGGTGGCTTCATTCGAAGCAGTTCCCTATGCGGTTCCAGGCAGGACTGTTGCAACACAGTATTCTGTCGGCCTGGAACAAGGAGGTGCAGACATTAGACTTTCCAATGCACCTGTCGCATGCGATGCGTCAGAGCCTCAGTTGATGGCTCATACCCGAAAACCTGCAGAAGGGGAATTCCTTCCTACCGGTTGCCTGGAAACCTCTTGCAGGCAGGATGGATGCGTTGGTGATCCCGTGGCAGCGGCTCTCACTGATTTATGCATTCCCTCCTATTCTGCTACTGTCACGGCTCCTTCGCAGGCTCAGGCAAGAAGGGAAGTCGGCACTTCTGGTGGCCCCCATGTGGCCCAGAAGAACTTGATAAGCAGAAATAGCAGGGATGACGGTGGGTTCCCGGTGGACCCTACCGGTACGCCCAGACCTGTTATCTCAAGGTCTAGTATTCCAGCCTGCCTTAAAAATGCTAGATTTGACGGGTGGGCTATTGAGACCCACGTTCTGAAAAGTCGTGGGCTTTCAGGTCCTGTCATATCTACCTTGATCAATGCAAAGAAGCCAGCTTCCAGAATGATTTATCATAGAGTCTGGAAAGCTTATGTATCCTGGTGTGAATCCAGGGGTTGGCATCCCAGGAAATATGTCATAGGTAGAATTCTTGATTTTCTACAATTAGGATTAGAGATGAAGCTGGCCTTGAGTACCATCAAGGGCCAGGTCTCGGCCTTATCAGTGTTGTTTCAACGGCCGCTTGCTTCGCATTCTCTGGTCCGAAACTTTATGCAGGGGGTGATGCGTCTTAATCCTCCGGTTAAGGCGCCCCTAAACCTCTGGGACTTGAACTTGGTTCTATCGGTGTTACAGAAACAACCTGTTGAACCAATACGTCAGATTCCTTTAGTCTTGCTGACGAGGAAACTAATATTTCTGGTAGCCATCTCTTCTGCTAGAAGAGTGTCAGAAATAGCAGCTCTTTCCGGTAAAGAGCCTTACTTGATTATACATAAGGATAGAGTGGTACTGCGCCCTCATCCTAGTTTTCTACCGAAGGTGGTTTCAGAGTTTCATCTAAACCAAGACATTGTTCTGCCTTCCTTTTTTCCAGATCCCTGTTCTTCGGAAGAAAGGTCACTACATTCTTTGGATGTAGTAAGAGCAGTCAAGACCTATCTGGAGGCAACCGCTCAGATTCGCAAGACGGATGTCTTGTTCGTGCTGCCGGAGGGTCCCAATAGGGGACAGGCAGCGTCAAAAGCGATCATTTCTAAATGGATTCGACAGTTGATTATTCAAGCTTACGGTTTGAAACGGAAGGTTCCCCCGTTTCAGATCAAGGCACATTCCACAAGGGCTATTGGTGCTTCTTGGGCAGTGCATCACCGGGCCTCTATGGCTCAGATCTGCAAGGCCGCAACTTGGTCTTCAGTTCATACATTCACCAGATTCTATCAGGTGGATGTGGGAAGGCATGAGGATATCGCCTTTGGGCATAGTGTGCTGCAGACAGCGGTACAAGGTCCTCAGGTCTGATAGCACCCTACTTGGTTGTGATTCCCCCCCCCTCAGTTGGCATTGCTTTGGGACATCCCATCAGTAATTACTGTGGCTCTGTGTCCCGTGATGTCCAAGAAAAGAAAATAGGATTTTTTATTACAGCTTACCTGTAAAATCCTTTTCTTTCGACGGACATCACGGGACACAGAGGTCCCGCCCCTCTTCTAATACACCTATATTGCTTTGCTACAAAACTGAGGTATCCCTGGAAGGGGAGGGGTTATATAGGGGGTTGAACTTCCTGATTAGGGTGTGACCAGTGTCCAATACCTAGTGATACCCTATAACCATCAGTAATTACTGTGGCTCTGTGTCCCGTGATGTCCGAGAAAAGAAATAATGCATTTGGGTGGCAAAAATTTGAATGCAATCTATACACTGGGGGGAGAACCTCTGGGGGAATCTAGGATGGAAAAGGACCTGGGGGTCCTAGTAGATGATAGGCTCAGCAATGGCATGCAATGCCAAGCTGCTGCTAATAAAGCAAACAGAATATTGGCATGCAGTAAAAGGGGGATCAACTCCAGAGATAAAACGATAATTCTCCCGCTCTACAAGACTCTGGTCCGGCCGCACCTGGAGTATGCTGTCCAGTTCTGGGCACCAGTCCTCAGGAGGGATGTACTGGAAATGGAGCGAGTACAAAGAAGGGCAACAAAGCTAATAAAGGGTCTGGAGGATCTTAGTTATGAGGAAAGGTTGCGAGCACTGAACTTATTCTCTCTGGAGAAGAGACGCTTGAGAGGGGATATGATTTCAATTTACAAATACTGTACTGGTGACCCCACAATAGGGATAAAACTTTTTCGCAGAAGAGAGTTTAATAAGACTCGTGGCCACTCATTACAATTAGAAGAAAAGAGGTTTTTGTCCCGTGATGTCCGTCGAAAGAAAAGGATTTTACAGGTAAGCTGTAATAAAAAATCCTATTTTTACATTTTTCTACATTGAACCTCATTTGCCATGTAGTCGCCCACCCCATTAATTTGTTCAGGTCTTTTTGCAAGATTTCCACATCCTGCGGAGAAGTTATTGCCCTGCTTAGCTTAGTATCGTCTGCAAATACAGAGATTGAACTGTTTATCCCATCCTCCAGGTCGTTTATGAACAAATTAAATAGGATTGGTCCCAGCACAGAACCCTGGGGAACCCCACTACCCACCCCTGACCATTCTGAGTACTCCCCATTTATCACCACCCTCTGAACACGCCCTTGTAGCCAGTTTTCAATCCATGTACTCACCCTATGGTCCATGCCAACGGACCTTATTTTGTACAGTAAACGTTTATGGGGAACTGTGTCAAATGCTTTTGCAAAATCCAGATACACCACGTCTACGGGCCTTCCTTTATCTAGATGGCAACTCACCTCCTCATAGAAGGTTAATAGATTGGTTTGGCAAGAATGATTCTTCATGAATCCATGCTGATTACTGCTAATGATATCATTCTTATTACTAAAATCTTGTATATAGTTCCTTATCATCCCCTCCAAGAGTTTACATACTATTGATGTTAGGCTAACTGGTCTGTAATTCCCAGGGATGTTTTTTGGGCCCTTTTTAACTATTGGTGCTACATTGGCTTTTCTCCAATCAGCTGGTACCATTCCAGTCAATAGACTGCCTGTAAAAATTAGGAACAACGGTCTGGCAATCACCTGACTGAGTTCCCTAAGTACCCTCGGATGCAAGCCATCTGGTCCCGGTGATTTATTAATGTTAAGTTTCTCAAGTCTAATTTTAATTCCGTCCTCTGTTAACCATGTAGGTGCTTCCTGTGTTGTGTCATGAGGATAAACACTGCAGTTTTGGTTACTGAAGCCCCCCCGATTCACTCGTGAATACTGAGGAGAAGAATAAATTCAATACCTTTGCCATCTCCCCATCCTTTGTAACCAGATGTCCTTCCTCATTCTTTATGGGGCCAACATGGTCTGTCCTCCCTTTTTTACTGTTTACATACTTAAAGAATTTCTTGGGATTTTTTTTGCTCTCCTCCGCTATGTGTCTTTCATGTTCTATCTTAGCCGTCCTAATTGCACCCTTACATTTCTTATTGCATTCTTTATAAAGTCTGAATGCTGAGGATGATCCCTCAACCTTGTATTTTTTGAAGGCCTTCTCCTTTGCTTTTATATGCAGTTTTACATTGGAGTTAAGCCATCCAGGATTTTTGTTCGCTCTTTTAAATTTATTACCCAATGGGATGCATTGGCTAATGCCCTTATTTAATATGCTCTTAAAGCAAACCCATCTCTCTTCCGTATTCTTTGTTCCTAATATTTTATCCCAATTTATGCCTTTTAGCAAGGTTTGTAGTTTAGGGAAGTTGGCTCTTTTGAAATTCAGTGTCTTTGTGTTCCCTTCATGTTTCCTATTTGTTTGATTTATACTGAAACTAATTGACCTGTGATCGCTGTTACCTAAATTGCCCCCCCTAAATTGCCTCGTATTTCCACATCTGTGATCAGGTCTGTATTGTTGGTAATCAGTAGATCCAGTAATGTTTTATTTCTAGTTGGTGCGTCTACCATCTGACCCATAAAATTGTCCTGAAAGACATTAAGGAACTGGCGAGCCTTAAATGAATGCGCGGTTCCCTCCGCCCAGTATATGTCTGGATAATTAAAATCCCCCATTATGATAACACTTTCCATCCTTGCTGCTAATCCAATTTGTGATAGGAGATCCATCTCCACTTCCTCCCTCAGGTTAGGGGGCCTATAGCATACTCCCAGTATTATTTTCCCCTTAGCTTCATCCCTTTGGAGCTGTACCCATAAGGATTGCACCTCCTCACTAGCTCCCTCAGTGATGTCATCTCTCACATTCACTTGTACATTATTCTTGATATATAGGCATACCCCTCCCCCTTTTTTACCCTCTCTATCCTTGCGGTATAGGGTATACCCTTGAAGGTTTGCCAGCTAATCATGAGAGCTGTTGAACCAGGTCTCTGAAATTCCCACAAAATCCAAATCCTCCTTGTACAACAGTATCTCTAGTTCACCCATCTTGTCCGCCATGCTCCTGGCATTGGTGAACATGCCACATAGTTTAGACCGGTCGCATATTGTCCTCGTTTCAAGATTGCAACTAGGACTTGCTACTATACTCACCTTGTGTTTTTGTGCTTTGGTTAACCTATCACTAATGCCCCCAATACTACCCTCTGGAATATCTTCCGCGCTGGCTATCACTGTCTCTGGACCCTCCCCCCCATCGCCTAGTTTAAAAACCCCTCTAACTTTTTGGCCATCTTCATTCCCAGCAGATCTGCATAACATGTTTGTTATTTAAAAAAATGAGGATTTACAACCCCTTTAAGCCTTGGCTTCTTGGCAACAATGGCAAGTTTCATACTCTTCCATGTACCCTTCAACATTCCTGTAGCCATGAGCCAGCATTGCCCCAGGAAAATAAAGATACATATCTACAAAAAATTTGGGTATTTTAGGATACATTCATCGCAAATGCAGGTTCTGATTAGCGCTACAATCATTTCACTGATTAAAGCTGAAATACAGTAATTATAATTCTGTAAAACGTCTTTTCTTGACATATTTCTGAACGTTTTGCTGAGCAATTCAATCAAACATGATACAATATTCATGATTTAATTTCTCTCCTGGTGTAAATATCCTTTTTTTTTTCCACTTTAAAGAATAATCTTTAACTCCGTTACAGCTTGTCAAGATAATGCACAAAGTTTGAGCTGCATTTAATCCCTTGGAGACATTAGTACCCATTAATACAGTAAAAAAAGGAATAATTGCAGTTAAAGTCTCACCCACAGCGAGCCAATCTTGTCCTATAGTGCCGTGTATTAACTTGTAATTTAACAAGTCAGACTCACAGCGCAAGTAACGTGGATTAATACACTTAAGGAGCATTGTAGAATTTAGTTATCCTATAAATATTATGATTAACGCTGTGCTGTTACACTCGCCGTGTCCTATGAATAGGTAATTCTTTAAGCATTCTCATAATTATGGTAAAAATATGACACTGATAATATTAGTGATTACTGTAAACATATGATTTTTTACTAATAGTTAAAAATAAGCTAAAATAATTGGGTTTTTGTTTCACCTGCAGAATTGTATACTGGATATAAGGCTTGATTCACTAAAGACAAATAGGCTGTTAACTTTGCAAGGGAATTTTCCCATCATTTGTAAATGTGGTGCAAATTCACATTGCAAAGAATACCCAATCACGTGCAAGGAGAATACAAAAAGAGTATTTTTGCTTGCACATGATTGGTTGATGGAAGTCAGTAGAGCTTTTTCCTCATTCACTAGCTTAGGTAAGTTTCTCTTACAAAGAGAAAAATCTTTTTGCCTTTAGTAAATCAATCCTATAGTGTAGCTCCAGTGAGTATATTCTTGAAAGTTTTGCTTCAAAGTAATTTTGACATTTCACATTTTTACTTACTTGCCATATTTGCATATACCAAAGAAAGGTTCAGATTTGCAGATTCACCCTCTAGCACCTGTGACATAAACACTTCAATCAGCACCCTTCCATAAGAATATCTGAAATGAAGCTAGCATAATAAGCTATGTAGTGTTTTCAGTGAGTATTCCAGTTTTTATAAGTGTGCAAATTCCATGATGACTGCCTTAAGCCTCGTACACACGATCCGATTGTTGGCCAACAGAAAGTCAGATTTTTGTCAGAAGGGTGTGTGACGGGAACTTGTCTTGCATACAAAACAGTACACAATTTTTGGTCAACAAACACGAACGTAGTGACGTACTACGTGGAATTTCAGCTCTTGAGAGCCACCCTTTGGGCACCTTCTGCTAATGTCGTGTTTGGTGAGCATCGATTCCGAGCATGTGTGTTTGTATTTTGGACTTTTGTGTGATGGCCGTTGGCTTTCGTCACTGAAAACAAATGAAAAATAGCTTTCCTCTTTCTCTTACCCTAAACTTAATTTACTGCTGAGCTGTAGGAATTCAGCCACTTTCTAAAATGTGCTGGCTTATGCATGCGAAATTATAATGCAGAATGCATGATACCTTGTGGACTTATTCCTCTTATTTATACCTGACAGTTTTACTGAGTACCAGAAGTACATTCTCAGCGCTCTCACAGGAGCAATGCTGCTTCCTCACACAGCAGTTGCTCTGCTGTCCATTCACAGAAGGCTTTGTATTTTGTCAATGGGTTCACATAATGCAAATCACTCTGTGATTATGCTAGAGGAGGGGCAGGCAGAATGGTAGGGTGGAATATTACATGTAGATTGATGAAGACTTTACCTCCCTCTTATTCTAAGACATAGGCTGGAGTGGCATGGCACAGCCTGTGACTGGCAGAAATCTAGCCACACCATGTTATATTCACAAAATAATAAAGATTTGATTTCAAATATTTATTTGTATGACAATTTAAAACAGTTTATTCGTAATATTTATTTTTACTCTGTATTCAAAGACTGTTTTTTTTATTGTGAACATGTCTCCCTGCAGACAGGCTTGGGAGAGAGCTGGGTCATGTGACAGCTGTATATCAATTACGAAAAGGGTACGTAGATTTTTTTTAGTAAAATAATTACAGTGCCATCATCCACATACAGAACTAGAAGGGACAATGTAAATTAAACAGTGTGTTTAGTATCATGTTAAGTCTAAACCTAGCTTTTAATGTTTTTAATCTAACTCTCAAAAATTAACCCTTAACATTTGCCCTAGAACTTACTTTCAATCTTTTTTATTGTAAAGTTCAAAGTACAGGACATAAAAAGGCGATAGAGCCAATACCCTAGCTACGTTCCAGAACAAAAGCATAAGATGAAAATGAGGTCAATGAAAAATAAGATAGGCTTCACAGACCCTCAAAGCTTACATATGCAACAAACATAACAGTAAAAAAGGCTCATAATCCAAAATACCCAACTACGCAGGAAAATGTTTTAGATGACCAAAAAGGTCTGAGAACACCTACTATTAGGATTCTCAGAGGAGAAACAATACAGAGCCTAACGCCCGACATAGAAAAAGGCGATGGATAAGAAAAACAAGGAAAGAGAGAAGGGAACCCAGTCGGGGGCGAAAACAAAGAAGAGACAGGGAAGAGGGAAAAAAGAAAAGATTGCCGGCCAGATAGAAGAAACCAAGAGAGTGACCCACAAGGATGTCTAAACAGAAGGAATCATGATACAGGCAATCTACATTACATGGCTTCCAAACCTTCTTGAACCGTTTAGTGGTATCATTAATAATGCTAGCAAGGTGTTCAATAAGCATGATCCAGGAAACCTTGCTCCGAAACATAGAGATAGAAACTGAAGGTTTCTTTCAAGAACGAGCTATAGTGAGTGTGGCAGCCAAAAACATGAAATGGAGTAATTTTTGCTTGGCATGTTCTACCTGTTCATTCAGGTGGCAATGCGTGGTAATTGTAGAACTGGTATTCCTGTGACCTTACTCATCAAAGCAAAAACCTTATTCCAAAAGCCCCTGAGCTTGGGGCATTCTCATCAGATGTGATACATGGAGCCATTGGAGTGACAGAAATAGCTTTGATAACCGAAAGGGGGACCATATCCCAATGAGTCAGCACTTTGACACCTGCTTTAACCAAAGTGACATTCATGATGCCCTTGTACACAGAGTGGAAAAAAAAGAGTACTAGTGGTCCAACTCCTTCTCAGAAGCCAAATATGCATATAGGGCAATTTTACAGTAGTATATAACAAGAGCCTGTGAATAATGGAGATCCCCCTCACCACCTGCATCCTGCTTACACCATCTCTCATAAGGGGTCACCTTAAGATCTCTGGTCACTGCGGGGCCCAAGGAGCATAAAAAATTAGAAATTTGGTGAAACCGAAAGGTCTGAGGCGGGCATCTTCAATTGTGATCTGCAGTGGGACAGAGTAAAAGGACCCCAAGGAGTGAGGATGTGGCTAATCCTGTAGGGGCTTTTATTCAGTAACCAAAAGAAAGCTACTGGGTTCTGGCCAGGAGCGAATGCGGAATTGTTAAAAAGATAGGCTAAGGGATGGAAGGACAAGATAATATTATTATTAGTTCGCACCCAGTCCCAAACATCGAGTTAGATAGGATAGGCGATAGAATAAGGAGCCTACTCTTCCCTCGTTGCCATTTAACAAAATACCCCTGAAAACTGTGCTATCTGAGCCGCCTGGTAATAGAGCAAAAGTTACAGAAGGCCCAGACCTCCCTTCATTTTATGGGCAAATAGTACTTGATTAGAAACTCTATAGCCCTTGTTGCCCCAAATATACCATACAAGCTTGGATTGGAACCTAACTAGATACGACCGAGCAATTGATATGGGTAGGGATCGAAAGTGATATAAGATACGCAGTAACAATGTAATTTTGACGGAGTGAATCCTACCTAACCAGGATAGACCATGACTCATGCATGCCTGTAAATCCTCCTCCAATTTCTTGTACAGTGGTCGATAGTTCATCTTGTATAGAGATGCCAGGGAAGACATAAGGCGGATACCCAGAAAAGGGTCAAAATCTGACTGGGGCGCCTCCTGCAGGTGAGACACCAGTGGCAAAGGAAGATTGATATTCATGGCCACTGATTTACAGTCGTTAACATAAAGGCCCAAAACTTCTCCAAAATCATGCAATAAGTGGGTCACATTCGGTAGAGAATTTAAAAGTGATGTGAGAAACAGAAGTAGATTATCGGCTAACAAAGCACATTTGTGACTATTACCGCCGCAGTGGACACCGTGGATATTCGGGTCTGACCGTATCACAGTCGCCAGAGTTTCAATGGCTAAAGCAAAAATAAGGGATGAGAGCGGACACCCCTGCCTAGTCCCTCTCAAGATGTATGTATAGGTTCAGAATGGAATCCATGCATTTGTACCTTCGCCAGTGGGATCGCGTATAACATTCACAACGCCAGGCTCCGATCAGTTCAAAGCGATAAGGCCACAAGACCAAATTGAATGCTTTTGGAACCTGATCAGGGCCTTGCCTACCAGGGATAAACCCCACCTGGTATGAATATAAGCATTAATAGAAGAGGAAAGTCTGTTTGCCAAAATTTTGGACTTGAGATTATTTTTGATCAAAAAAATTGGATGATAATTCTCAACCTTTCCAGGATCTTTACTGAAAAAGACTGAAAATTTTGAAAAAATAAAGTTTTTCTTTGTTTCTGTTAAAAAATTTGTAAATAAGTAAGTTTTCTCCTTCAATGATGGGCACTGATATGGCTGCACTAATGGGCACTGATAAGACGGCACCGATGGGCACCGATGAGGTGACATCCATGAGGTGTCACTGATGAGGTGGCATTGATGGGCACTGATGATAGGTACTAATAGGCGGCACGGATGGGCACTGAGCGGCACTGATGGGCACTCATGGGCACTCATAGGTGGCACTGATGGGTACTGATGGGCACTGATAGGTGGCACTGATGGACACTGATGGGTGGCACTGATACTGATGGGTGGCATTGCTGGGCATCACTTGTCTGATCTGCTGCATAATATTGTCAGTCAGTGCCCATTTTTGGGCACTGATTGGCATATATTTGGCATATTTTTGAATATGTGGATGGCCATGGGGTACGTACCTGGCCATCCACATGTTGGGGGCTTCCCTGGTGGTCCTGGTGGCTTCCCTGGTGGTCCAGTGTGGGCATCCGAGGGGGCTGCGCTGATAAACAATCAGCGCAGACCCCCCCTGTCAGGAGAACCGCCGATCGGCTCTCCTCTACTCGCGTCTGTCAGACGCGAGTGAGGAAAAGCCGATCAACGGCTCTTCCTGTTTACATCGTGATCAGCCATGATTGGACACGGCTAATCATGTGGTAAAGATCCTCCGCCGGATATGTCATGGACTTGAATATTTGAATTATTGCCCTATATACTAGTTCCATTCCCATAATTTTCTCTATATAGCCTCACCCAGAGTGCGCCAAATTAACCCACTGTTTGTATAGAACCAGAATAGGGTCTACTCCTGCTAGACTTCAATCACAGGTTTGGTTTACGGTACAGTAGATCCATCAGAACCAAATATTTACTACAATTAATCCAGTGTTGTCATACAAACATCAGACCCTCTGTAGTTGCAGGCATCGATTCCACTACAGAAATTCGTACGCTGAAAACCACAATTTGTTTGTCATGCACCTATGTCCTGCCCACATTTAAGGTGTCCGTATTCTCCTGTACCTTAATATTGCTCCTATCAGTGATGGTGAGGAAGCACGGAGCTGGAGCCTCTTCTCTTCCTCCATATTAACTCTACTTTTATGTCAAAGCAAAGAGCTACAGAATTCACTGTAGGGGGAAGAATAAAATGTGCCAGTATCATATTGTCTCCATGGGAGCAATAACTGATATGCCATCCTATATCTCATGCTTGTTGGAGGGGTGAAACCTTCTTCTTTCCAGACATAATGTTACCAGACAACAAGTGACACTATTTTTTTTCTTCTGTAAACAGTGAAACTGTGCTGGTTACAAGGATGCTTATAATGAGGAGAGTTAGAAAGGTTTTGTGTCTATGGATACAGAGTTTAACTTCTATTTTTTTGGAGTCACAAGAGTCAAGGGCAGTAAGCAGGTTTATTAGCATTAAACAATAATGCCGCGTACACACGGTCGGACTTTTCGTCTACAAAAGTCCGACAGACTTTCGATGAACTTTTGGCGGACTTGCGGTAGACTTTCTTACGAACGGACTTGCCTACATACGATCACACAAAAGTCAGACGGATTCATACGTGATGACGTACACCGGACTAAAATAAGGAAGTTGATAGCCAGTAGCCAATAGCTGCCCTAGCGTGGGTTTTTGTCCGTCGGACTAGCACGCAGACGAGCGGATTACTGGGTTCGGCGTAGTTACGACGTAAAGATTTGAAGCATGTTTCAAATCTAAAATCCGTCAGATTTGAGGCTGGAAAAGTCCGCTGAAAGTCCGGGGAAGCCCACACACGATCGGATTGTCAGCTAGCTTTAGTCCGTCGGCGTCCGTCGGACTTTTGTAGACGAAAAGTCCGACCGTGTGTACGCGGCATAAAAGCATGTGGTTTTTATGAGGGTCATAATTGGACTGTTATACAGTATATAAAATAAGCTTTATAACACATACAATATGAATGTGTATAGCCTGAGCTTTCATTCTTTTGAACTCTCTCCCCTGTATTTTATTTTCTTCCACAATTTTAAATTGTGGACAGAATAGGGAAGGGTTAGACCCTCTGACAAGTTTTTTTATTGCTGTCTGAGTTCCCATCAGGAATTTACCCCTTTAATTTGTACTAGGGTGGATCTCCTCTAAAGTTTTGGATTTCATTTCTCAGCAGTGGGCTCCCGTTGAGAAGTCCCAAGAACGAGTGATCATTTATTTCATAATTCTTTAGCAATTTCTTCCTGGGGACTCAATGTGCTTTATTGCTGTTGGGGGTAAGGCAGCCGTTTTTGGCACACTCAAGGGAAAGTCTTCCTATGAGAGCAACTGTCTAATAGAGAAATTCCCCTCATTTTGGGAGATTTCCTCTTGTTTCCTTTTGCGCCCCTGAACAGGAAGTAAAGGTGAAATTCTCAAGGGAAAGTCTTCCTATGGGGACACCTGTTCTGAGAGCAACTGTCTAATAGGGAAATTCCCCTCATTTTGGGAGATTTCCTCTTGTTTCCTTTTGCGTCCCTGGACAGGAAGTAAAGGTGAAATTCAACAATGCTACACAGGCTGCAAAAAATACACTGGCAGGGATTTTATTCTTCCTTAATCTATGCAATACAAAAAAAAAAGAAAAATTGTTTTACTTCTACATACAGTGGATATAAAAAGTCTACACACCCCTGTTAAAATGTCAGGTTTCTGTAATGTAAAAAAAGATAAATCGTTTCAGAACTTTTTCCACCTTTTAATGTGACCTATAAACTGTACAACTTGGTTGAACAACAAACTGAAGTCTTTTAGGTGAAGGGAAGTAAAAAGTAAAAAAATAAAATATGGTTGCATAAGTGTGCACACCCTAAAACTAATACTTTGTTAAAGCACCTTTTGACTTTATTACAGCACTCAGTCTTTTTGGGTATGAGTCTATTAGCATGGCATATCTTGACTTAGCAATATTTGCCCACTCTTCTTTGCAAAAACACTCCAAATCTGTCAGATTGTGAGGGCATCTCCTGTGCAAAGCCCTTCTCAGATCACCCCACAGATTTTCAATCGGATTCAGGTCTGGGCTCTGGCTGGGCCATATCAAATTTTTAATCTTCTTCTGGTAAAGCCATTCCTTTGCTGATTTGGATGTATGCTTTGGGGCGTTGTCATGCTGAAAGATGAAGTTGCTCTTCATGTTCAGCTTTCTAGCAGAAGCCTGAAGATTTTGTGCCAATATTGACTGGTATTTGGATCTGTTCATAATTCCCTCTACCTTGACTAAGGCCCCTGTTCCAGCTGAAGAAAAATAGCCCCAAAGCATGATGCTGCCACCACCATGCTTCACGGTGGGTATGGTGTTCCTTTGGTGATGTGCAGTGTTGTTTTTGCATCAAACATATCTTTTGGAATTATGGACAAAAAGTTCAACCTTGGTTTTATCAGACCATACCACATTTTCCCACATGCTTTTTGGAGACTTCAGATGTGTTTTTGCGAAATTTAGCCAGGCTTGGATGTTTTTCTTAACAAGAAAATGCTTCCGTCTTGCCACACTACCCCATAGTCCAGACATATGAAGAATACGGGAGATTGCTGTCACATGTACCACCCAGGCAGTACTTGCCAGCTATTCCTGCAGCCCTTTATTGTTGCTGTAGGCCTCTTGGCAGCCTCCCTGACCAGTTTTCTTCTCGTCTTTTCATCAATTTTGGAGGGAGGTCCATTTTTTGGTAATGTCACTGTTGTGCCATATTTTCTCCACTTCATGATGACTGTCTTCACTGTGTTCCATGGTATACCTAATGCCTTGGAAATTCTTTTGTACCCTTCTCCTGACTGATACCTTTTAACAATGAGATCCCTCTGATGCTTTGGAAGCTCTCTGCAGACTACAGCTTTTGCTGTAGGATGTGACTAAAAAAATGTCAGGAAAGACCTACTAGAACAGCTGAACTTTATTTGGGGTTAATCAGAGACACTTTATACGATGGCAGGCGTGCACTGACTCCTATTTAACATGAGTTTGAATGTGATTGCTTAATTCTGAACACAGCTACATCCCCAGTTATAAGAGGGTGTGCACACTTATGCAATCACATTATTTTAGTTTCTTTATTTCTGAAATGATTTATCTTTGTCTCATTTTTTTACATCACAGAAACCTGACATTTTAACAGTGGTGTGTAAACTTTTTATATCCACTGTACACTTTAAGATCTCTCATATAAATCTGCATTTCCCTGCTTATGACAATATCATATAATTTGTCTCATATTGGCAATAGTGTGTTTTTTTTGGTACTATATGGGCCATGTAGTAACCTAGCAGAGTTAAAGAATATGTAAACCCATTTGATTTTCCTGATATATGCCTGCTGTAGCATGTACTCATAAGAAAAAGTATTCTATTCTCTTTGTATTGCTTCCTTTGTGGGAAATACCTGGTGTTATTGCTAGCCCCTCTGTTTTCCTATCAAAAACTGACCACATTAAGCAGTAGAGCTAAGCGTGGTCAGTTCTCTAGCTGTGGTGGGAACAAAGCCTTCTCTCCTCTAATTTTAAGACTCCCCCCTGCACAGCCATTTACTGGGAAGCTATGGGAACTGGAAAGTCTTTATGGTGTTTTTCATTAGGGTTGCACCGATACCGTTTTTTTTTATCGGTGAGTACGAGTACCGATAAAAGTAGTATACTGTTTCAGGTAATAACCCCTGTGCTTCACTGCCACTGCACACAGAGAGGGTGCCGGGCCTGCATGCCTTAGAAAATATGTAGTAAAGAAAGTCTGGATGGCCGTACTCCAATGTGATCACCTTTTATTGATCCATATAAAATAACAGTCCATACAGCAAACAGATGGTGAAATGTACAGCACAGCAACAGCTAAAGCTGTGCTGTACATTTCCCCATCTGTTTGCTGTATGGACTGTTATTTTACATGGATCAATAAAGGTGATTGCATTGGGGTGTGGCCATCCGGGCTTTCTTTACTACATACGAGCACTGATACTTTCAGTCAAGTACTCGCCAATACTGAGTACCGATACTTTGTAGTGCGATTTATGTCAGTACAAAAAAAATTGGTGCAAATCGCACTTCAAAGAACAGCATGCTATTTGATCAGGAATGCGATTTCCCCCTACTGCGCGTGTGTGTATAGAGAGGGATTAAAGCACCATCAAGTGGGCAGTTTAAAACATGTTAGAACTCACAGTACATATATGGCCACATGCAGAATACTCTACATCAGTGTTCCGGTCTACCGATGGTAGCAAATCAGGGCCGCTGGAGGTGCTCACAGTACTGGAGGAGAAGTTCTGGGCCCCCGTGGGTACAGAGCAGAAGTAATGTCAGCTTGGGGTTGGACCGCCTCTACATCTCCTCCAGCCCTGTGAGCACCTCCAGCGGCCCTGTTTTGCCATCATCGGCAGACTGGGACACCTATGTAGATTATTTTGCATGTGGCCAGATATGTACTTTGAGTTCTAACAAAAAGTGATACCACTTCCTGAACTGGCTCAATACTTGTAATAAATTAAAAATGCTAGCTAATGGGGGAATACAGGCACAAATAGTTTGGGGGATACAGACTCCAAAAACATCACACACCATGGAGTTTACAACTTTACAGTCACATGAGGCTAGAAGGTTTTCTTGGTACCCC
Organism: Lithobates septentrionalis; assembly: GCA_037952835.1. Classification (NCBI taxonomy): domain Eukaryota; kingdom Metazoa; phylum Chordata; class Amphibia; order Anura; family Ranidae; genus Lithobates; species Lithobates septentrionalis. The sequence goes on from JBBDGP010001594.1 coordinate 453,347, forward strand.
CAACTGTTATTATTCTGTACATATAGCCTGATAAATATACTTTTCAGAGACAATGAGATTTTAAAACGATTAGCCTAATAATGATAAGATAGATATTTTTACACTGTAATGTGTGGGCATCAAAGCAAAAAAACCCCAAAAAGGCCAGTTTTAACCTTCACCCAAAAATACCCAGTTCTCCCTATTGATGGCCTCCACATCAGTAATGTGTTCTGCAGGACGTAGGGGCTGGATATAATAATGATGGTGCTTTACAGGGGCTAGGAATCTAATGCTGTTTTGAGTGTGTCTGATGAAGAGCATTTAAAAGGCACCATAGCTTCTGAAAACTATGAAGATCAGCATATCTTTTATTTACAAGAGAATAGTTGTTCACATTCAATTGGTCTTGTTCTGTAATGTTGAAGATAATTTGTAACTTATCCAAGCCACTTCTTAAATTCTAAGCTTAAATTATAACATTGAATAAGCTACAAAATGTCCTGCCCTTTATAGAACAAGTTCAGTTGAATGTGACTAACTCCTACTAAATCTGCCAGGACCTTCGTTTTTAATTGTTGCAAAAAGGTTAGGTTAAAGAAAGTTGTATGCTATACCTTGTTGGATCAGTAAGGTTATCAGAATAACTTTTACCCTATTTATTATTGAGTTTTTAGGTGAGAAAGTAGAAGGCCTCTACTACACACTTCCTCTACTTATTAGCAGAAGTCACCCTTCCTCTATTTATTGGCGTTAGTGTCAGAACTTTGCAGCCATCCTTTGAAATCCATTGGTTTTCACCTCAGGCTGTCTTGTGCAGAAGTCATCCAGACTCAGAAGCCCATTGTAAATTTCAGAGGGTGGCCAAACAAAAGTCAAGTTAATCTGAGTAGTGATAGCCCTGGAGTTGTGCAGCTTTACTGCTTGAATGGCTAATCAGTGGGGGAATCCAAGGAGGGCGCCCATGTGACGAGACAAGGTAGTAGAGTTTTCCTCTTTGTCTCTCGTTAGAATACCTCTAAAATATTCTGTAACTGGTTTTACATAGAGTTAAGAAATGTGATATGTGAATTCATTTGGTTCTCCTCACAACGTACACTTGTAGTTTTGACAAGTGTGGAAGTGAAGACAGGATTTGAATTACATTGTATTGTTCACGCTGTCCTAACAATCTGATTGCCTTCACCAAGCTTCCTGACCAATGTCACTGTTGTGATATGTTTGGAATTATCAAAATGCTTTAGCGTGGAATCCAATTGTGCTCTTGATGACGTTAAGAACATTTTTGAACAGTGGGATTTTTGAAATCTCCAGGCTAGTGTAGGAAACAAATGACTCCACATACTGTATGTACATACAGTGAGTAGAAATTCTATGTCTATGTGTAATTGTTATTCTTTATAATAATTTGAAATCTGTTGCTGTAACGGCAGGTCAGTAAATTTAAGTCTGAACACTTGGTATTGGTAAAACAACGATGGGTCAGGGTCTTTGAAGCAGGGCCATCAGGTGGGAAAGCTAAAGCCACACAGTTTGGTCAGGTAACATCATATTGGTAGCTCACCCGGTGGTTGGGGGTTACAACCTGGGTATTGTTCCATTATATCTCTCCAAACTCTAAAATGCAGAAGGTTTTGGGCACAGTTTGTTGAACTGTTTTTGCCCAAAACATTGTGTAACTTTGTTCCTGTGATGACAAAATGAATAAGATAATCCAAGAATGGCTGTGATGTGCTTCCAGGTTTTTGAAGTGATATTATAAAACCAGTAGCTGCCCAATCCTGGAACCATTCACCATATACAGTATGTGCTTGCCTAACATGGTAGCTGTATTCCTGTATCAGGTGTTCGTTGTTAATTATATTCAACTAGACAGACTGGCTACCTCCAGCCTTCACAAAAACTAGTTTTAGCAGCTACACTGGTATTGAATTAGGTTTATGCATGATCCACACTCTGATCACTTTTCAGAGGAGTTTGACGATGAGGTGATGAGGAGGCAAAATGGCCTCTACTCATTGTCTGTTTTAACCCAGTAAATGGAGCACCTGCCCACCAAAACTGCGTTCTTAAATCATGTGAACAAGCCTCTACTTGCTGGATAACCAGGCAGTGGCGGCCCGTCCATAACGGGCGCCCCCCCCCCCCCCAATCAATGTGTCTGGCCACCTGGTCTACATATCAGGACGCTGGACTATGGATTCCAATGGGGGAGGAGTGTTTTTTTGAAGCACGTGATTAGAGCCTGAGGCTCTAATAGTCTTCAAAAAAGGGTGGGCTCGGGGTGCAGAACACTGCCCCCAGAGCCCAACCAATTGTGTGAGGATAGCGAATCAATTTTTGCTATTTTCACACTAAAGTTCCTCCCCGCCAACCAGGAGGCAGGTCGTGAGACCTGTTTCCCGATTGGCCAAAGCATCAGGTGATCCATTTGGATGCCTAGTGCTTAGGCAGAAGAGAAAGGAGACACACGGCAGAGGAAGCTGCTGGAGGAGTGGACACCGGACCTGCTGCCAGCAGCCCGCTGCTGGAGGACACCACAGCCCGCCACCTAGATCGGGTAAGTGCCAGATCGCTAGCCATCCGGATGGGGGGGTGGTAGTGCCGCGCTGCCCGGGGGGGTGGTAGTACCACAACGCCAGCCGCCTGGGGGGTGGTAGTGCCGCACTGCCGGCCGCCCAAATTAACAAATTGCAATATATTAGTATTTACTTCTTGGGATTAGATATCATTTTAATTACATGAAATCAGGTCACATGTGGAGGTGGCAGAATTGTGATCCAGCTAGTCTCTATTCCATTGTACAGTGCTTTTCCAGCCACTGGAATCTGGATGAGCTAGATTCGATAATCCCTTAGGAGATTGCTTCTCCTGCACCCCATCACAACCGGTTTTACAGAATTGTGCGGCAGCATTTGCTTTATCACAGGAAGGTTGGCTTTGGAATTATGGGCTGTACTCTCTAGAAACTTTGCATTACAGCAGGAATCATACTACATCATAGTAACAAGACATCAAATTTGGAACATGACATCATTGGGGTAAAATGGCATCACGTTGACAACAAAATGACAAGGCCAAGCTTGTTGGTACAATTATAATGCGTTGTGGATCCTTCATTGTAATGAAGGAAGGGGAGATGAAATAAATATTTGTGTGTGTAACAACGTTGTACGTTAAGTAGGAACCACAGCTTGTCTGAGTTAATTGATTGTAGCTACAAGCCCAGCATCTCTAAAATGAATGTAATTTCCCTGGCTGCCTGTAAAAATGAATCAATATATCCCAAGAGATTACTTCCTGGCTACATTGCTTCAAAGAAATTAGACCAACCATTGTGTACAAATGGAGCAGCTTTCACCCTCTGCAATTTCACAGCGATTTTTTTTTCACCTTTTATTTTAATTTTTCATTCCATTTGATGTAATTGTAATTGGAGCCCGTAAGTACATATTTGGCCCTGCTGATTTTATTTAGATGCTAATTTAATTAGGACTCTATAAACATAGAGAATAACTTGGTGATGATAATGATGCATGAGCAGCCTGTGTGTCTTCAGCTTTTTTCTATACGTTGCCTAGGAATGTTTATGATGAACGTGTTTGGTATTGATGGTTATTGTCACTATGCATATTAACTACGCTGAAGTTGCCATGATCAAACATTAATCAGTCACTGAAACACAACACTGTATTAAATGTTCATTATATAAAGTCAGAAAGAGTGTTCACTTTATTTTCATACAAATTTTATGTAATCTAGTGCTGCCAGAATCATCAGACTTGTTTAGAGTGCTTCTGAGCAGGACTGCTACATAATTCTGTAATGTGCAATGTCCTAGTTAAGAACCACAGAGGGTGCTACTTAGTTGCCTAAGAACACGCAACCTTTCTTTTTCTTTCTGGCATATTCATAATGTAGGAATACAGGAATCACAGGACTCGTTCACACCAGCAGCATTAGACTGTCTTACCCAATGTAGTCAAAATACAAGGACAAGGCAAATAGCCATATTTCCTAAGGTTTCTATTCTGTGTTATGTTGTTGTGCATAAACAAAACAAAAAATGGGGAGGTTGCATTTCTGCACGGGGACATGATATTGCATGCCAGAATGAAAAACAGAACCATTCAATGGATAGACTGCATCCCAGGTGACTTTAATGCAAATATTAATGTTTGGGTGTACCTCTAAAGGGTAAGTCCACAATAGCTCATTCCCATTTGGCATGGAGGCTTCTTAGATTTATCAGGGGCACTGGTGCTGATGTCACTGTCCCTGCATGGGCAGTTCTGCGGATCTGCCCTTGTGTCTTTATAAGTGACAGTTCTGCCCACCTCCTCATGTGTCTTGCTGGGTATCCAGTTCTAGCCAACTGCAATTGTTCCTTCCTAAGTGCCCAGTTCTGCCCACATGCCTATGTGCATTCCTGTGTGCCCAGTTCTGTTCACCTGCCCCTGTGTCTTGGAGTGGCTGGTTCTGCCTACTTGCTCCTGTTTCTCCAAGTGCACCCAGTTCTTCCCACCTCTTTGTGTCTTCCTGAGTGCCTAGTTTTGCACACTTGCCCTTGTGCCTTCATGAGTGCCCATTTCTGCCCACATGCCTATGTGCCTTCCTGAGTGCCCAGTTCTGCCTACCTGCCCCTGTGTCTTCCTGAGTGCCTAGTTATTCCCATCTGCCCTGTGTCTTGGAGTGGTCAGTTCTGCCAACATGCCCCTGTGTTTCCCAGTGTGCCCAGTTCTTCCCACCTGCCATCGTGCCTTACTGAGTGCCCAGTTCTTCCCATCTGCCCTTGTGCCTTCCTGAGTGCCCAGTTCTGCCCATCTGCTCCTATGTGTTCCTGTCTGATTTCTTTCTTTTTTCAACAAATCTAATGGAAACTGAAACTTAGTTCCATTTTTCATAGATATGACCTTGTTGAAACATACATGGATACATTTATTTGAATACCCCTATATAGTTTCTCAAAAATACATATATTGTATGTACAGTCCCTTCAGAAAAAGAAAGCTGAACTGATTGTAGAGGGATGAAGCTGACGGTGGAGTTATGGGGAATGGGAGATAATGGTGAAAGAGTGATGGGAGATGGGAACTGATGGTAGTGGAGAGTGGGGAGCTAATAGTGGTGGCGGCATAGGAGCTGCTGGGGAATAGGAACTGATGCTGCAGGGATGGTTGGGAATGGGAGCTGATGCTGTAGGCTTGGAGGAGGGTGGTAGCTGATGGTGCAAGAGTGGTGGGGGATGGGAGCTGATGGTGGAGGCTGGTTGGGTATGGGAGATAATGGTGCATGAGTGATTAGCTGTTGATGACTGGTGGGGGATAAAAGCTGGCTTAAATGAAAAAAGGGATGGGAAATATTCTTTCCTTTTCCTCAAAAACTGCAAATGTTCTATAAACCATTTTGTGATCAAACACAGAATATATCATTCTCAGTGTTAATGCTCTCTGTGGTTCTGAGATTGCAGGTCATTTGACACTCAGTGTAACAACACTTACTATGACAATTGATGAACAACGCAGGAGGGAGAAAATGTCACTGCTCACAATTCTTAGGACAGATGGATGTGACAATAGCTTTACATTACAATCCAGTGTTTACTTCTACTGTAGTATTAAAAGTATAATTTTCAAATTTGCCGAATAGGTCCACTTTCAGTTCATCCATAAAAAGGATTCTTCCAGTGAGTGAAATGGGCCTTTCTGAGAACACTTTGTTAGGACTTTGCCCTTCTGAAGGAATTTTTTTTAAATCCCGATCCAACGCCATTCCGGAAGGACCTTTTTATAAAAGACTTCTCCAATAGAGGCTTTAGAAAGGCGAGCTTCTCGCTTCGGTCAACTTCAACCAAGCAACTGTTGAGCAGGATGAGACAGTGGTCCGTTTTCCTAGAGGACTGGAAGGGGAGATGAGCATTGTACAAAATTGAGGAACCATACTCTATAAATAATTCATAAGCTGCAGGCAACAGGCATAAACATTTGCCCCAGGCTGTGGGCAAATGTTTACGCTAAGTACAATTTTAATTCACTCAAAGTCATCTCACATCACTTCACAGTAATATCTTACTCAATATAAAGTTGTAAAGCATTGTGGGTGTTTACCCACTTAGAAGTCAGGGGTTACTGATATTGCACTAATTTGCTGGCAGTTGGCCGATTACAGCTGACTATATGATTGAGAAGAGCAGTTATTTGAAAGACTCACCTTAAAGTGTATGTAAACCCATAACAATGAACTTTTCTTATTGGCTCCTGTTTGGTCTGTTAAATATACCAGTGTAAGTGAACAGATTCCCTTCCGAATCAGAGCAGAATGGAACAGATGTCTCTTTTGTGACACTTGTGTCCATTTCATTCTTTCTTCCATCTTGTAGTGAAGGAAAAACTGGAGCTTAGTGAACCCATGTTAAGTCTATTGGCAGGCGCATGTAAACAGATGTGCATTTGTTTAAATCATTTTACCTCCAATCTATCATGTTTAGGTCTGAAAAAACAGAGAGGAACACACACTTTTTTTCTTCATTTTTTTTGGACCTAGACAGACTTTGAATTGTAAACTGATTCACATACATTTACATCCGCCTGCCCGTAGCATAGCATTAAGCATCTGTTCAGATCCGCCTGAAAAACTGACAGGTAAATCTGATCAAACCCTAATGCCCCGTACACATGGTCAGAATTTCCGACAGAAAAAGTCCGATGGGAGCTTTTCATCCTATATTCCGGCCGTGTGTATGCCCCATCAGACTTTTTACGTCGAAAATTCAGATGGACTTAGATAGAGAACATGTTCTATATTTTTCCAACGGAACAAATTCCTATCGGGAAAACCGCTCGTCTGTATGCTGTTCCAACGTTCCAAAAATGACGCATGCTCTGAAGCAAGTACGAGATGTCGTACGTGTTGTCCCGTCGTATGTGTTTTCACCGCGTGGAATTCCGCCAGAATTCCGTTTGAAAAACCTTCAGAGTTTATTCCGACGGCAAAACCGGTCGTGTGTACAGGGCATTAATTAGGCTTCATGTTCACTACCTACATTTACCGCGCCTATGGGAAAACACAAAATCGCAAAAAAGCAGCAATTTTTTTCCACGGTTTTGCCCCATTTTAAATTTTCCCGCGGTCAAAACGTTCCTATCCTGTACTTGCTTTTTCTGCGTTCAGGAGAGGGAGGTTGACGTTTACCTAAATGCGGTAGCTCCTAAACTCTGCTAAAAGCCTATGTGTACATTGACACACAGGCTTTTATGAAGTTGAGTTTAGGAGCTTTGGCAAAAAAACAAAAACGCAAAAGCTCCTAAACCCAAGTTTAGGAGCTGCCAGCATAGGCTAATGCACGTGAAGCCTTAAGCTGGTCATACATGGATCAAAATTTGCCCAGTTTAGCAGGACCCAGGAGATTTTTGATCCATGCAGGGCCATTCCCATTCAAGAGGAGGTGATCTAGTCATTGATTCCTCCCGAAAGGGACTATTGGTATATTTTCACTCCTATTAGTGTATTCTCCCATCCACCTCAAATGTGTGGAGGGGGGAATCAATTTTTTTCTTTCTTTTTTTTAACAGCCAGCTCTCCTGATTAAAAAAAAAAAAAAAAAAAAAAAAAAAGATCCATCTATATAGCCAGGTTTACTCTCTACTTTGTGGAAATGTGAATAGGGTATATATGCAGTATTTTAACAACAGACAATTGGGCAGGGCTGACACCATTTCTTGCAATTTCTTTCAAATAAACATCACTGTGGTGTGGAGTCCACAACAGAAAATTAGGAATACATTTCTGGCAGATCAGTATTTTTCTGTATATATATGAGTTAACAGATAACGGAACGCCAAAGGCTCTTTGAGGCAAACATTGTTTAGAGAGAACAGAGCCACCGGGTTTTCAAAGCATTTGTAAGCAATCAATATGTGCCACCAATGGAGACAAGCCCTAACATATTTGGGTGGAAGAAAAAAACAAGGTGAAGTGTTTAAAGGACTATCTAACTAAATGTCTGTTTTTATCCGACGGATTAAACCAGTTTCTACATAAAAACAGCTTAATCAGGCTTAGTAACAGGCCTGCCACGGCCATTATTACTACTTCTACCTATTTATCTGTTAGAATATAGAAAATGCAGCAAGAGGTAAGAGATTTTCTAGGCTTCTTAATAGCTAAAACAGAACAGTGATATCCCTCTCCCCTGATGGATTATTCATTATAAAGCATAATCATATTGTTGAACTGTCCAGCTACCAAAAAAGTATTTTTTTTTTGTTGTTCTTGTGGGAGTTAAAGAAAATCTCACCATTGGCAGTCAACATGTTATTGAACCCAATGGACCCCATCCAAACCTAAAATATAAGTTCTAAGTGGAATTTTATAAGTTAGTTGGATGGACATATGCGATTCCTACTTTCCATTATCTATCTGTATCAACAGTACTGTCTTTTAATACACTTACTCCGACCATAATTTCCAGGTAGGAAAAGGTTGAATGTATTAATCATGAAACACACGCACTATGCAATAAAAGTCAATGTACTAAAATATCACATACAAATGGGTATTTTACAAAGCTAGGCTTAATTGCTTGCATCAGGACAAATGAAATGAAGTCTGCCATCTATCACCCCATGCTAAGGTCTGTTTCAAAAGACCAGGTCTGGCTGATTTACTAAAATTTGCAGGTATGTTATTTGGAACTCAAGGATTAATAGCTAAAGTAGCAGAAGTGATTGTTAACCCTCTTTAACGAGTAACTTTTGTTCATTGCTTAAAGCTAAAACTGTATGTATTGGGTGAACAAGATGGAGAAGGTAATGGTCTGGGCACTATTCAGAGAATGCTTTTTTTTTCTGAATGAATGCAAAGTGTTCTCTATTTGGATGAGATGGAGAGGCTGGGCAGGAAAGTCACGCTCAGTTGCGGGCTTCAGAAGCAAGTGGAGATCACTGTAGTGGTGGTGTCTAATTAAAGTGGTTGTACACCTTTATTTGTAACTTTTACCTACAGGTAAGCCCATAATAAGGCTTACCTGTAGGTAAAAAAAATATCTCCTAAACCTGTAAGGTTTAGGAGATATTCCCCTCGCAATGAGCCACTGACTGCAGCGGCGCATGCGCACAGGGGACTCTCGGCTGACAGCCCGGCAAACTCCGGAGCTTGCCGGGCAGAAGTCTCCCGCGCGCATGCGCGGGAGTGACGCCATCGCGGCTCCGGCCACTCACAGCGCCGGAGCCGCGATACCCGGAAGACACGCCGAGGGGAGATGTCAGCTCCCTCAGCGTGGACCAGGTGAGATGCCGGCGCCTCGTTCTAAGGTAAGTATCTCATAATGAGCTAGTATGCGGTGTATACTAGCTCATTATGCCTTTTCCCTTGCAGGTGTAAAAAAAAAAGACAGCGGGTATACAACCGCTTTAAGTGATTTCCAAGTTCCAGGGGCATTGGTCAGGTATGGTATATGCATTGGTACATTGGTCCAAGCTGGAACAATGTAAATATGTAAAAACTATCCATACCTGGAATTCATCTCTGACTGAGTTCTGATTAAATTAGTGGATTATCCTCCACACTACAAAGAAGTATTTACAGATATACAGTAAGCACAAACCTTTTGGTTCCAGCTGTGAGGGCTATTTAGATCTATATATCAATCATTAAGCCCTTTGCCAGTAACTGGTTTAATTACACTATATTGTCAAAAGGATTGGGACGCCTGCCTTTACACGCACATGAATTGTAATGGCATCCCAGTCTTAGTCCGTAGGGTTCAATATTGAGTTGGCCCACCCTTTGCAGCTATAACAGTTTAAACTCTTCTGGGAAGGCTGTCCACAAGGTTTAGGAGTGTGTCTATGGGAATGTTTGACCTCTTCCAGAAGCGGATTTGTGAGATCAGGCACTGATGTGGACGAGAAGGCCTGGCTCGCAGTCTTTGCTCTAATTCATCCCAAAGGTGTTCTGTCAGGTTGAGGTCAGGACTCTGTACAGGCCAGTCAAGTTCCTCCATCCCAAACTCGCTCATCTATGTCTTTATTGACCTTGCTTTGTGCACTGGTGTGCAGTCATATTGGAACAGGAAGAGGCCATCCCCAAACTGTTCCCACAAAGTCGCGAGCATGAAATTGTCCAAAATGTCTTGGTATGCTGACGCCTTAAGAGTTCCCTTCACTGGAACTAAGGAACCAAGCTCAACCCCTGAAAAACAACCCCACACCATAATCCCCCCTCCACCAAATGATTTGAACCAGTGCACAAAGCAAGGTTCATAAACACATGGATGAGCGCGTTTGGGGTGGAGGAACTTGACTGGCCTGCGCAGGGTCCTGACGCACTCCTAAATCTGGTGGACAGTCTTCCTAGAAGAGTTGAAGCTGTTATAGCTGCAACTCAATATTGAACCCTACGGACTAAGACCGGGATGCCATTAAAGTTTGTGTGTGTGTAAAGGCAGGCGTCCCAATACTTTGACAATATAGTGTATGTTTAGGTTGGATGTATATATTGTTATATTTAGATTTTAAGGTGGGAAAGAGTAGGTATCCTCACACTTAATTGGCAATCCTAGTTTTTTTTTTTTTTAAGGTGTGTAAATTGCATATTAATGTTGGCCTGCTTTAGTACTATAGAATGTTTAAACAGTAGTTCAGGAAAATTACTGCTATTATACAAATTGCTGATTAAATGGTCTGCTGGTCAGAGAGTGTGCTGCCAAAGCCTGACTCTCTAGAACATTGATGAGCCTCCTTGAAGTGAATAGTGACCTCACAAATTCTCTCTCTCTAAAAACATGATATGCCTTCTCTGCCTTTATACCTTCTCAACCCACATACAAGGCCCTGTTTCTTCACTTGAGCCTCCCACCCAATCAGACCTAATCCTGGAGTATCAGAGAAGCCCTCCAAGACACACTGGTCATATACCCGGATAAAGAGGTCCTGTCACCTCATTATTGGTCTACTTTCTGCAATACTAAAATAATAACATTGAAAATATAAAGCAATATACCCCATGCTGTCAATTACAATTATATGATTCGTCAGTGAGGAGTTTGATGACTGTATACTGTATGGGGGCACAGCCCAATGTAATAATTAAAGCGGGGGTCCACCCACACCGCCAAAAAAAAAAAAAATATTAAAAGCCAGCAGCTACAAATACTGCAGCTGCTGACTTTTAATACATGGCCACTTACCTGTCCCAGGGTCCAGCGATGTCGGCAGGCGACGCCGAGAACCCGCTCGGTTCTCGGCAGCTGCCGCCGCCATCCTAGGTGAGGGAATCAGGAAGTGAAGCGTTGCGGCTTCACTTCCCGGTTCCCTACTGCGCATGCGCGAGTCGCGCTGCGCATCCCAAGTGGTCCCCGCTCTCTATGCCGGAAGTGGGTGCAAATACCTGTCTTAGACAGGTATCTGCACCCCCCTCCCCCCTGAAAGGTGCCAAATGTGACACCGGAGGGGGGGAGGGTTCCGAAAAGCGGAAGTTCCATTTTTGTGTGGAACTCCGCTTTAAGATCAGAGAACTCTCATGCAACTCCTTGCAAAAGGTTTGTTGAGGATTTATTAAAAGGCTTGGACAGATTGGGGAATGTTGTCAATGTTGGAGAGGTTTTTCTCTCACTTCCTGTCCTGAAAACTACATAGTCACAGTCATGGAAGTGAGGATAATCTGTTTAACAGGGACACAGATGACAATAAAAACCTGAAGAGATGCTCAGCCCTTTCCAATCTATTTAGCACTAAAAAATGTTTTGACTGCAGTTGTTCTGTAAAATTCTTAGTTCTATATAAAATATTTTTTTCCTAATAAACTAGTGCAGATCCCACAAGCGTTGTTTTTTTTTAAAATCTAAATGTATTAATTGGACCTGTAACTCGTTTGATTGGTTACATGCATGTCTTTTTTCTATTTTTAATTCTACTAAAAAATAAATAAATGAAAACTAAGAACCTTTCAACCTGCTTTAGATTTGAGTGGAAATGACACAATAAGATTTTCAATGAATAGGATGTCAAAAAGGAAAAATAAGAAGACAGGCATGATCAAAGGGATAGAATAAAAAAATAGTAACAGTGTTCAAATGGTATAACATTTCCAAAATACTACCGGCAGGAGGCTGCCGTGGTCACTCAATAAGTGGGTGAGTAATAATGATTCTGTATCTCATTTAAAAATATGTAGATATATTGATATACTGTATAGATGGATGTGAATCCAAAATCCACAGCGTTTTTTAAAGTCTTCCAATAATCATTCTAAATTCCACCTCCCTAATCAGTCAAAACCCCATCCAATTTTGTCAGCCACAACCCATCACTGTCCAGCTTAAACAAGTGATTGGGAAATAAATGCAGTACATCAAATTTTAGCATGGTTTGCTACAAAAATGGCATTAGCTTGTTTGTCTTTTATTATTGATTGTGAGTTCAGCATCTTAATATGTTGCTAGGGAACCTACTGTACACTGATTACATTGCAGCAGATACAAGAAGATGCCTAAATACTAGGATGCTGGGAAAATAACAAAAATAAGTAAAAATAATCCCTTTGCTGTCCTCCAGTAAAGAATGTAAAACATAATGTTCAATGTTTGTCGCAAATGCTTCCCAAATTTATTTCATAAGCAAACAATGTATAATAATTCTAAATTCCCTGCCCTTTGTGGTAACAGGTTCTCCTAAATCTCTGAAAATTCCTATTTCAGCCAAGACTACTTATTTGCACCTTTCTGGTAAATATGACATGCTAAGGGCAAGTGTCAAATTCAATATCTTTGTGATTAGTTTTCATTATCTATTGTTTCCATTATGCCTGTGCAGGCTCCTGAAGTACCCGTTGCTTCCAGCTGGAAATGTTGGTGGTTGAAGTAAACTGTAGACGCAAGAAATCCTGTGACTACATAATATTCCATAGTCGCCTCCAGATTACTGTAAACTGCTGTATCCACAGACATCCCTTCAATAAGTACAAACCCTTGACCACAATAGGTACTTTAGGAGCCTGCATGTAGGTGCATTTAATATGTATTGATTATATTAACTATACACAGGACGAATATTATCAAAGAAAGTTTGTTTCTGATCTTATCTGCCAGTGTCAATAATGGATCCTAGCCTCAAAATCTTTTTAATTTGTCAGTCAACATTCACATTTTAGCTGTTATTCAGCTGCATACATTTGCTTAGTTAACCATCTAGAAGTGTGTGTGTGTGTGTGTGTGTATATATATATATATATATATATATATATATATATATATATATATATAAAAATATAAAATGTATGTATGTGTATATATATATATTTATATATATATATACACACAGCACATTTTACAGTACCTGTTTGACACTTACCAGAGTCAGCCCGGGCCGATACCATAGATGCATTGCAGATATCCAGAAGATGAGCACAAAATGGAATTTGGCTATACTGTGACACAAAGAACATACAAAGAAATGAATATACCTACCACAATGAGTTTTAAAAGCCATACATCACATTCATTTTATATTCCTTACCTGCTCAGCTGTCTTCCTTCCATAGTGACAACAGGCATTCAAATCATCTAAATATCCTCACACTTGGGGAGCATTTTATACTCTCTGCCAGGGTCATGGTAGCACACTGTAGCACGTCTCATTGGTGATGAGTTGGCCTTTAATGAATGTTAAAATGCGTAAATGCGACCAAATTCACAACTTTTCTTCAGGAGAGGAAAACTTGACTTGGATCAACTTGTGGCCTTTCAGGAACGGACACATGTCAAGCTGCCATTGCACAAATAGTTCAACAAAGACCCAAGTACTGGAGATGAACTGATATTTTCCTGCTAAACCTGACGTGGCAAAGTACAACTCAACACGTCAAGTCTGTAAATGTCAACTGAGTAACTAGTATCGTCACTACTTTCCATGCGTACCTGACATGGGGTTGCCTTAATATTTTGCAGTTCTGGGCTTGATTTTTGAGAAATCATAGTCCAATAAACTTTGTTCCTGCTTAGGCAATATTGAAAACATAAACCAAGTAAGAATTAATTAATTTGTTAAACACTAACGTAGCTGTCTTTTTCTTTTTTTTTAATTACTGTATTTATTGGAGTATAACACGCACTTTTTTACCCTGAAAATCGGGTGCAAATAGCGTGTGCGTATTACACGCGGATACTTCAATTTTAGCTGCCTCGGAGGGGACAGGGAGGGGGGCGGGACGAGCGCCGTCAGATTACATACATTGAGAATCTCCTGTTTACTTGGCGGGCTCTGTAATAGGAAGTCCCGTCTCCTGGTCCGCCATTGGACAACTGTTCTGTCTATCATAGGAGATTCTCACTGTATGTAATCTGTCGGCACTCATCCCACCCCCCTCCCTGTCCCCTCTAGGCTGCAGATGGGCATCGATCAGACTGCATTGAAGGCAATGTTGAGGCTGCTGCATTGATGGCAATCGTGAAGCTGCTGCATTGATGGCAATGGTGAGGCTGCAGATGGGCACTGACCCTTACTTTGCTTCAAAGTTCCTTATTTAAAATTTAAGTTTTTTTCCAGAAACTTCCCTCTTAAAATGAATGTGCGTGTTATACGCCGATAAATACAGTAACTGTGTATCCAGTAACAATAATATAAAGTAGCCATTACAATTTGCCTGCAAGTGTTTTTTGTAATCATCCATAAATTTTCAATGAGCCCCAATTCTTGGTTCTATAAGGCTTAACTTGTCTGACATGGACCTAAGCCCCATCATTCAACAATCTAATACTTACCTACAGACATTTTTGTGTTGGACTATTAAATAAGTTGTTTGGTTGGGGCTTAGGTATAAGCCTCAACTTATTCAAGGTTGTCCTAAGCCCTACCATGTAACAATCCAATACCAAAGCCTGTAATGACCACTAAAACTTTGATGATGGACTAATAAATGGGGTTTAGCACCAGTAGGGAGGTCTAAGTCAGACAAGTCATGGTATACACTACCTAGACCAGGGGAAGGCAGCCTCGGCCCTCCAGCTGTTTTGAAATACAAGTCCCATGAGACATTGCAAGACCCTGACAATCACAGAGGCATGATGGGATTTGTAGTTTCACCACAGCTGGAGGGCCGAGGTTGCCTACTCCTGATCTAGACACTTAGGATGGGGTCTCTTCTTTTTGTTAAAATAAACAATTGTTTCAATTAATCAGTATGGAGAGTTATAAAATCTGATATAAACAGATTTTGCAAAGTATTTCAGTTCTTACAAATATTTGGCTTTGGAAACCTATTCACAATTTTGGGGATATTGGGAATATGTTAAGGGATACATTAATGCGGGCAATATACTAATGTGTATGTAGATAGGCTTTGACCTATTAAACTCGAACTCCAGGCTGCCTTTAACCACTTGCAGACCAGCCGCCATCATTATACTGCGGCAGGTCGGCACGATCCCGCGAGCCTTTGTAGCTGTACGTTGGCTCCTTTAATTGGGGATAGCAGGCACGTGCGCGCCGCCTGAGGCTCACACGCTGCACTGCGGGGGTGCCAATGCTGGTGGCCAGTGGTCACAGGCATGAGAGGCAGAACAGGGATGTGTGTGTGTGTGTGTGTGTACACACACACATATCCCTGTTCTTTGAGGAGTTCTCCTATAGTCAGTCCCACCCCCCTACATTTAGAACACACACTAGGGAACACAGTTAACCCCTTGATCGCCCCCTAGTGTTAACCCCTTCCCTACCAGTGACATTTACACAGTAATCAGTGAATTTTTATAGCACTGATCGCTGTATAATTGTCAATCGTCCCAAAAATGTGTCAAAAGTGTCCGATGTGTCTGCCATAATGTCGCAGTCCCGATAAAAATCGCCGCCATTACTAGTAAAAAAAATAATAATAAAAAAAATGCCATAAATCTATATATATACGCTTATTGCGATTTTTATTACCAAAAATATGAAGAAGAATACATCGGCCTAAACTGAGAAAGTAATTTTATTTTTTTTTTAAATTGGGGATATTTATTATAGCAAAAAGTACAAAATATTGTGTTTTTTTTTTTCAAAATTGTCGCTCGCCAGGGACCGAGCAGGCCAGTGGGGTGAAGCTTGAGAGGTATCTTGAGTGCCAAGCTAGGGACCAGCACAGAAGCGGGAGGAGGGATTCAGTGTCAGTGAATCCTCTAGTCTAGTGAGAGACTGGGAGCTCAGTGGGCTGAAGAACTAAAAGAAGTGATTGTAGTGGAAGTGAAAAAACTGTTCCGCTTCATGTTAGGAACTGTTAAAGACTGTTGCCATAGGAGACAGCATTCCTGCACACGCAGATGTGGCGTCTTGCTGGATGCCTTTCCCTGCATGGCTGTCCTCCTATTGAAGTCTCAGAGCCTGCCAATTAACCTTGCAACTACCTAAGGGTGTCCTGGCCCTAACCCTCTCTACCCCAAAAAAGTTGTTAAGAGAAATAAACTCTCTTTTGCATCCAAGAAGTTTCTGGCACCCAACAACCTTAAAGCGGAGGTCCGCTGAAAAAAAAAATATTAAAAGCCAGCAGCTACAAATACTGCAGCTGCTGACTTTTAATATATGGACACTTACCTGTCCAGGGAGCCCGCGATGTCGGCAGTCGAAGCCGATCCATCCTTCGGCTCTAGGCTGCTGCCGCCGCCATCCTCGGTAAGTTAATAAGGAAGTGCGGCTTCACTTCCTGGTTTCCTACTGCGCATACGTGAGTCGCGCTGCGCGTCCTCTCTGGTCCCTGCTGTGTTCTGTGTCTCACAGAATACAGCGGTGGAGGAGAGTGTAGGCGCCGGAAGTGGCGTAGGTCACCGCAAGCGACGCGGTGATCTATGCTAGGAAGTGGGAGCAAATACCTGTATTAGACAGGTATCTGCTCCCTCCTCCCCCTCTGAAAGGTGCCAAATGTGACACCGGAGGGGGGGAGGAATCCAAAAAGTGGAAGTTCCATTTTTGGGTGGAACTCCACTTTAATCACCTTGCACCCACCATGCCTCACAACCCACCAGATACAGAAGGGTGTCAACTGTCTCTGGCCCTAGAGGTTCTCATTAGACCGAAGGAGGCCTGGGACCTTGCTACATACATAAGGTGAGAGTCATGTTGAGAGTCTTCTTCAGTGTGAGAACCTCACATGCAGAGTGGAGGCTGTGTTTGGTATAATACCCTAATATTAGAAGGATGGAAGTTCTAATGAAAGAGATATTTCTTCTATGCTAACTGGCCTGTAGAGAGAATGAAGGTTCTGAGTTCTCATGTACAACTACAGTACCTCTTTGAAAAAAAGATACCGGGGATTACTATATTATCATATTGTTGATGCAAATTATAGTTTTTTTTTTTGTCTTGTTTTCTGTATGTATTCTTCTTATAACATTTGATGTTTTTTAATCGTCAATCATTTGCATGATCAAACTTTTTTATATAAACTGAATAAAATAGATTTTTTTCGTAATACCGAAGTGTGTGTTGCCTTAAGTCCCATGAAAGGGGGATTTCTCTTTTTTTTCAAATTGTACACTAGGGATGTGGCAACCACACTATTAGACACTATTTAGATCTGACATGGTGAAACCCTCTCTCTTACTAACTACAGTACCTCTGTGTTGTGAACATAGAGTTGGCATTGCTTTATGAAGTATGGGGCAACTTGGTTTAATAATGATAAAATAAAACTGACATAAATAACAGTAAATATCTATCTATCTATCTATCTATCTATCTATCTATCTATCTATCTATCTATCTATCTATCTATCTATCTATCGATAGTTATATCTATATATATATAGATATAGATTTATATATCGTTATTATTTTTATTTTTAATGACAGCATACGTTTATCAGCTTCAAGAATTAGACAAGTGTCATCTTCAGCCTGCATACCTCTGTGGGTGGATAATAAGGATTCCTGTCTTGGATTATACTTCCCACACCATGATAAAATGACAGCATTTAAGCTTTGATGCATTTCGCTGCCATTTCCCCAGGTACAGCGTAGTCTGCTAAAGGAGCACTAAGCAGTTTGCTATAACAAATCCCATGTGAAATTTAGTGATAATATCACATTGCTTGTCATTTTTCAGATCACTAAATAGTGTGACATCTCTGGAGAGGTCTCAGCCTGTTCTCCTCTGTACTCACATGTCACCAGAGTTTGATGGGGCCTGTCTACTGTCATTGACTTTTCCGGAGAAGAGCCGTATTTTATGTGGGAGTGTGCGTAAATTCATTCTGTGGGTAAGTCTCTGTCATTTATATGTTTTTCGCTAATGGGTAAGTCTAAGAAGACATTTTAGGTAGAGTGACTCAAAAGAGATTTTCTACAGTACCCATTATTGTACTCAGTGCCCTTTTGACATACTAAGGTGAAAGAGTACACGTTTCAAAAGATCAGCATCGATCCTCAATTCTCATAACCCCCTTCCCGTCTAATATTTGCATTGTTCTTGCATGTAAGCTGGTGGATAACTCACACAAAGCAGCATCTTATCTTCTGGACAGCAAAAAGACCTCACGGATATTTATTGATGACCAGCAGACTTGTTCTCCTGAACTGAGAATTGACCCCGGTTGGGCAAATCAGAGCAAATTAATGTTTGCTGAAAATTTAGATTTGACATAAGTGCTACTTTACCCTTAACAACTTGATAAAAATAATGTTCTTTAGCAAGAAACATACATTTCACATTAATAATTATGCTACCAAAATTGGTATGTGCTGTAAAATTACCTCCAGTTTTGTTCCTGTTTTTTCTTGCTGAAGGCCGACATTTTGCTGAAGCCCAGAGTCCCTGAACAGCAATAAATCTTTAGGCTGTCTGCAAAGGCGGCTCTAGGCTTTGTGAGGCCTTAGGCAAAACTTAGATATGAGGCCCCTTTCACGCTCATAATTGGAAAAATAATTCAAGCGATACAAGTTAACTGTATAAGGAGGGTACAGTACAGTGGGAGGGTAAGTGGGCACAGTACAGGGGGCGGGGGTAGAGTACAGGGGGAGGGTAAGTGGGCACACTACAGAGGGCAGGAGGGTACAGTATAGGGGCAGTAATGTGTAATACAGATATGGTCTCCTCAAGCAGAGCTGCACTGGGAAGCTGCTGTCACAGATCTTACCTATCCTGGCAGGCTGTCACTGGGCTAAACCTATGCTGGAATGACATCTCCCCCTCTACCTTCCCCTCCAGAGTTTCTGTCTCTCTTCCAGCACTTTGCATGGGTTAAGAAAGAACTCTGATGCAGAGCATCTTATTATTGTGCTGCGTGTGTGGGAGGGATGTGTACTGCACCAATCACATGGGATGAATAGGAGAGGAGGGTCAGTAGGGATTGGTGCAGTATACATCCCGCCCACACAAGCAGCAGCAGTAGTAGTCTCTGGGTTCTTCATTAGCCACTAAAAAAATGGGGGTGTGGGATGGGGCTGAGAACCATGGGGTAGGGGAGAAGGAGGAGGGGGGGGAAAGGGATGAGTGGGTAGGAGATGTGGGATTGGTAAAAGAGAACTGGAGTAAAACTGGGGGATCCTGCTCTTTATAGGGATAAAAAGGGAGGAGGATTTGTGCTGGCATGAGGGAAGGAGGGGGAGAGACAAATAGATAGTCATCAAAGGGACTGGAGAGGGGATGTCAGGGATGGGCATGGCGAATACTGTCGCCTGGTGACGAATAGCACCAAAGAAAGAAAGAGCTGGGAGTGTCCCCTTAAATTAGTATCCAGCACGGTGCCCCTTACATCACAATCCAGCACAGTGCCCCCTTACATCAGAATCCAGCACAGTGCCCCCTTACATCACAATCCAGCACAGTGCCCCCTTATATCACAATCCGGTACAGTGCCCCTTACATCAGAATCTGGCACAGTGCCCCTTACATCAGAATCTGGCACAGTGCCCCTTACATCAGAATCTGGCACAGTGCCCCTTACATCAGAATCTGGCACAGTGCCCCTTACATCAGAATCCAGCACAGTGCCCCCTTAGAGAAAAAGAGATCACTGCTCACAGGTAATGCAATCGGTAACACTCCAATGTTGCTTCTGTGTGGTGGAGTGCACGCCCTGCCACTGCAGCAGAAAACATGGAAAAAAGAATCTTCGGATCGGCAGCACACCTACACAGAAAGTAAAGTATAAAGTCTTTATTGAAGCATTAATATTAAAAGCACTGGATGGGTACAGGCAGGGGCAATGCAGGTAGGTTGACGCGTTTCACACTATAGAAGTGCTTTGTCAAAACCAGTGCCCCCTTACATCAGAATCCGGCACAGTGCCCCCTTACATCAAGATATGGCACAGTGCCCCCTTACATCACAATTCGGCACAGTGCCCCCTTACATCAGAATCGGGCACAGTGCCCCCTTACATCAGAATCGGGCACAGTGCCCCCTTACATCAGAATCGGGCACAGTGCCCCCTTACATCAGAATCGGGCACAGTGCCCCCTTACATCAGAATCGGGCACAGTGCCCCCTTACATCAGAATCGACCACAGTGCCCCCTTACATCAGAATCGGGCACAGTGCCCCCTTACATCAGGTTCGGGCACAGTGCCTCCTTACATTAAAATCAGGCACAGTACCCCCTTACATTAGAATCAGGCACAGTGCCCCCTTACATCAGAATATGGCACAGTATCCCCTTACATCAAAGTTTGGCACAGTGTCCCCTTACGTCAGAATCTGGCACAGTGTCCCCAGTTGTCCCTAAGTCCTAGATGGGGGAGAGAAGGGAGGGAGATGGGGAGGGTCCAGTGGTAGGGTAGAACTCACTCACCCCAGGCTGGTCTCTGCAGGCTCAGACAGCGGCAATCATACAGCCAGATGGATCTGCCTCCTGCAGTGCTTCAAATTTCCCGCCCAATCATACAGCCAGATGGATCTGCCTCCTACAGTGCTTCAAATTTCCCGCCCACACCCCTTTCTCAGGCACAGCACTATTCAGGGATTGGAGTGTGGGCGGGGCAGACACAGAGGAGAGGGAGGGGGGGAAGGTGGAGCAAATTGATATCACTCTCCTCTCCTGTCCCGTGGCTGAAAGGGGAGGGAGGTGCTGGCTTGGTTTGGCCAGCCTGCCCTGACAACTTCTTTAAATTGACGGTTGTCAAACCTGCTCAGGCACTATGTCCATGGTGGTAGGTGTTGCCTGGGGGGCGTAGCCCAACCCAGCACCCCCCAGATCCAGCCATGGGGATGAGGAGGAGCAGAAGCAGCTCTCCTTTCCCATCCATGTGGGAGAGGAGAGGAGGGGGGAACTGTCAGCGGCGGCTCTGGTTCTGCTGAGCAGCTCTATTTAACTGTGATCTGGAGCTGTCAGTGAGCTCCTGTCCCTCAGTGAACCAGACCCGATCGCAGCCCGTTATCTCTCCACAGACCATGTAGATCTCTCTCTAGAGCAGTTGAACGGATTGTACAGCAGACTGGCAGGGACTCGGCACTATGCTGATGGTGGTGGGGATCCTTACTGCCAGCCTCTTAATTAGGCAAATTAGGTGGCTGAGAGACACCCTGTAAGTGCGAGGCCTTGGGCAACCGCCTCGGGCTGTCTGCCTCTATAAATTCAGAACACTTACTTTTCTGACTAAAGTTCCACTTTTAGTAAGTGAACTAGTGAAGGGGCCTTCAGACTCCTGAACAGTTCTATTGAAAAACCCAAGCTTTGAGAGACCTCTAGTCAATGTGTGATTGGAATTCAGTGTAGTTCCAGATTTTGCTGATTGGCAAAGGATACATCGGGTTGTATAGGCTGTGATTCCTCGATCCCTGTAGTGCCCTTTCCATAGTAAGTATAAGTTATACTTCCATATTGGAGCAATTTTATCACAGGGGTTAGGTGTTACTTTCTGACAACCAATACTGCTCTCTGCTAGTCATTACAAACAGGACACAAGTGGATCCTAAACAATTAATAACTGGACATCAAAGAGTGAGGGGCAAAGCGACCCTAAGGCAGGCCATAGACGGTGCAAATTTCTTTCCTGCAACCCAAAGAAATTCACATGATTCCACCATCAACACAGACCGTGCTGACAGGCGAATCCCTCCTGCTAAGCAATTGTCTTCTCGCCGTGTGGGGGCGGGAGTGGGCAGGTGAAGCCATCCCTGCCGGGAGAAGATAATCGCAAGCGAATCCGGCAGGCTGGTTGTACCCAATGAACTTTGTACTTTCAGCCTGCCCTTTAATGGTTCAAATTCAAACCATGTATGGCTGGCCTAATACTGTAGGCTGAACATGCTTCCTGTGAGCCCTTTCCCTAGGTAGGTATGTTATACTTTTATATTAGGGCAATGTCATCACAGGGGTTAGGCTATATTTCTTTACAACCCACAATACTATACACTGGGTATGTACCCTGCAGGGCCCCTAAATTATTAAGAGTTAGTAATAATTTCGTATTATGACAATATCATCGCAGGCATTAAATGATACTTTCGCACAACCCAAAATGCCTTCTGCCAGTCATTACAAGCATGACCTGCTTGGATCCCTATTGTTACTAACCAAAGGTCAAGGAGTGAGTGAGCAGGGAGCCTGCTTGGGGACAATAAATAAACTAACAAAGGGACCCTAAAACTACATGCTGGCAGACTGCAAACTAGCTAATCACTCAACTCACACTTAAAAACAATAAATCAGTTTTGAAAAACTTATACAGAGGGACACAGTGGATCTCAGAGGCAATAACAAACGAGCAATTGTTTTGTAATGCTACTACTTATAGCTCTGCAATGTAGATGCAGTTATACTTTAGTAGTAGCTTTGCAACATTTGCGGTTTCATTTTTTTTAGCAATGCATTATAAGCTTGAATTTTCCTTTTAAAGGTCCATTAAACATCCAAAGTTAGTCTATGTAAAAGAGTTTTAGTACCATTTACATGTTAACATGTAATGGGATATTTATTACAAAAGATTCTTTTGATGTGAGGTCCTGCATTCCATTATACAATTTCTCACAAAAGTGAGTACACCCCTCATGTAAATATTTTATTATATCTTTTCATGTGACAACACTGAAGAAATTACACTTTGCTACAAAGTAGTGAGTGTATAGCTTGTATAACAGTGTAAATTTTCTGTCCCCTCAAAATAACTCATCACACAGCCCTTAATGTCTAAACCGCTGGCAACAAAAGTGAGTACACCCCTAAGTGAAAATGTCCAAATTGGGTCCAATTAGCAATTTTCCCTCCCTGGTGTCATGTGACTCGTTAGTGTTACAAGGTCTCAGGTGTTAATGGGAAGCAGGTGTGTTAAATTTGGTGTTATCACTCTCACTCTCTCATACTGGTGACTGGAAGTTCAACATGGCACCTCTTGGCAAAGAACTCGTTGAATGGCCATACCTGTGGAGGTCTTGAAATGCTTTGGCCTGGGTACTCGCTTTATTAACTGGGTGCAGCTTCTATACTCAGCCCCTACGGCTAGGCTCAGGATTGTTGGAGATCTAACTGACTCTTTCCCACTACCCAGGGGCACACGGTGGGGGTGCCCTTTGTCACCCATGTTGTTTGCTTTAGCTTTGGAGCCTTTGGAAGCAATAATCAGAGTTTCCCAACTTATTACAGGCTTTATTAGGGGGTCGGGGTCCAGGGAAGAAAATATTTCATTATATGCAGACGACACCGTCCTATACTAAGGTGGCACTGAAACTTCCCTTGCAAATGTGATGTCTCTAATTGAACATTTCGGTACCCTCTCCGGCTTCGCTATAAATTGGAGCAAGTCAGTTCTCCTCCATCTGGACGAAATGTGCTCCTCACTGCCAGAGTGTGCTGGCTATCTGCAGTTTGTAACCAAGTTTAAATACCTAGGAGTCCAAGCTACCACAGATTCCTCCAAATATCTGGAACTTGTTCCAACAATTTCAAAACCAAATGTAACATATGGTGTAAACTCCCTCTCTCAGTATTTGGCAGAGTTAACCTGATCAAAATGGTGTGGTCCCCACAGTAACTATACATCCTACATAATTCCCCACAGTGGATTACCCACAGATGGTTTGTGCGCATTGAAACTTTATTTCGAGCACTAATCTGGAAGAAAAACATAGCTAGGATATGCCTCTCTACATTGCAGTATAGTAAAGACCAGGGTGGACTAGTGGTATCCAATCCCAGACTTTACTTTATGGTCTCCCAGCTTCAACATCTTGGGGGATAGGATTGTCCTGATGCCTTGGACCTGATCCGTAAAATATTCTTTGTTGAAACCTCGAGTCTAACAGCTTTATCCCACTTAGAAATGGGGCCCTCCAATCCACCACTTTCAGGGTCACGGTCTCGCTTATAAGGAGACTTTGGACAGAAGTTAAGCGCAGTCTGCAACTATTGTTTTATTTTTCCTGCGACGCCTTTATGGTACCAGCCCGATTATACTGAACTAAACAAACTAGAGGGATCTCAGGCATCGGAGACAGCGGGTATACAGTATCTATCCCAATTGTATAATCAGAACATCTTAAAATCTGTTACTGAGCTACAGGCTGAATTTGCTTTACCTAAACAACAATTCTACAAATACTTACAATTATGCCATGCCTTACAGGCCCAAACGCGTTATTCTACTCTTACACTATCAGGTCATCCTTTGTTGCGGGAAGTATTCACTTTGCCCAGCAAGAAATGTATGATCTCCCTGATCTATTCTACACTAATTTCAACAATGCAAGATGCAACCACTCTACAGTGTAGGAGGGGTTGCATATGATACCTGGGGGACATTAGCAGGGAAATGTGGGATCTGTGTTTGCAAAATGCACCTGCATTTTGAAAACAGAGAGATTCTCCTATTTGCCCTATACTACTCCATTGAAGAAGGAACTCTTATTCATTTAATGTGGCGATGCCCTGAAATATTCAGTTACTGGAAAGATGTGACGGATTCCATCTCTGTTATATATATATGATTAAGGTCCCACTGGACCCCCTGTTTTGTCTACTAGGTGCAGTGGAGGAAGAGATCCCCCCCCCCCCCCGGCTAACATAGCTGTACTTAAGCTGTTATATATAACTCAGGAGCAAATAGCTCGGTTTTGGCTTTCCCAGCATACACCAACTAAGAAAATCTGGATAGAACAGTAATTTTATACTTGTAAGGGAATGGTTAACATACCAACACAGAAATGCCATTCGAAAGTTCTCTTCTATAAGCCAGGCATGGTTGGATACTCCAGGTCTTGCGCCATCACAGCTAGTTATGGGCAGATTCTTACAGACATAGATGTTTGAGTCTCTGCCAACTCCTTATCCATGTCAGATTGTAGGGGAACTACTGGTTCTAGTTACTATTATGCAAGAAGTTCTCAGAAATAAGTCCTTTGTCCCCTCTAATGGAGTTTCTCTTTGATACTAATTATCTTCAGGGATAGCGACAATATGTATTATATCTGGCTGATCAGCTGGTGGTCCCTCTCTCTGCAACGGGAGGGGAACCCCCTGTTTAGTTAAGCCTTTCTGTTTATAGTTTTAGTTTACTATATTATTTTTATGCCAAAGTGCCTCATATTTGTGCTATGCATAAGATGAATCTTATGTACTCCGAACAACTCTGACTAACGTAATAATCTGGTCATCTCATTTTCTTATACTGTTTATACCATGTGCCATTATACCCAATTGTTTGTCTTCTGGTTTATTGTATTGTATCTTTGCTGACTTTTGGCAAAAAATACATTTTTCTGATAAAAAATAAATAAAAAGGAATAAAAATGAATCCATTTAATTCTGATCCTATGTAAACACACAGGATCAGCACTATGGATTACACCATACGCTTTGAATGTTGCCAGCAGATCCAGCTTATGAATCGCTCCTGTATTTTCCAGAGTATAATAAATACACCCTACTGTCTGTATGGTGGAATAACTAGAGATTGTAGATTACACTTGCCCATGTATATATTGCCCATAATGATGCATATTTAGCCACATTTTTCAATTTTCTGATTCGGGAAATAGGGACGCGTTTTAGTGCCAACTTAATTTGACAGAAGATGTTGTCTTCCCACAAAACCCCAGTAATTCCTTCATTAATTCAGGCAACACAGACCATAAATCTTTTTTTCAGGAAAGACTTTCTTTAATGTAGACATCTACAACAGTCAACATCAGCAAAAAGGGATGCTACAAATAAACACACTGGTGTCAGTATAAAAGAAAATTAGCTGAGCCACCTAAAACAACTCCATTCCATCATGTTTCTGAGTAAGTTATACAACCATTTAGTTTACATTTAATGACAGTGGGTAACGGTTTCTCTCTTTTAAAGCTGAACGGTAGCCATGTAATGAGGCTGCACTAGCATTTTTTTGTGCAGTGTCATCCCCATTTTAATCTTTTACACCTTTTACTAGGTTTAGTTTCTCTTTCAGACTAGGTTCACACCATTGCGAATTGGATGCGGGGTCTCCATATCCAATTCGCAATAGCAGGCAATTTTGACCTGATCTCTATGGAGCCGGTTCACATATCTCCGCTGCGGCTCCGGTGTGAATTTGCACAGGAGCCCTGTGCGTCTTTTGGTTCATTTCAGGTCCGAATTCAGCCAAAAATTCAGGTTGAAATCAGACCTTAAACGGTGAACCAGGATGCTGGGTGATTACCTTGACCAAATATGGTCTGCGGGAAGCTGTCATGAAGTGGAGGTAATGATATCTCCAATAAATGAATGACTTCCAGCTGCACGAGTCAAAACTTTGTGTGGGTGGGCAAACTGACCAAATCTGCCCATTTTGTTCATCCATTCAACCAACTGTGAATAGGCTGGGTTTGGGTCAAACTTAGTCTGAACCTGAAGCTCATCTCTCCTTACAAGGAACATGTTGATAGGAGATATAAAAAAAAAAGATATATAAAATAAAAGAATAATAATAAAAGAATATAAAATGTATAATTTAAAAAAATGACCTTTTATTGAATGTATCGTGGGAAATAATATTTTGCTGACATCTGTAAAAGTTTGTAATCTGGACCAATATATTGTATCGTTTTAAAAATTAAAAAAATTGGTGGCACTATGACTGTGTGTGCCTGTGCAAGCATGACCTCAGAGTGACATTGTTAAAACCTTATAAATTTTGCTCCCTGATGAAAATGTACAGGCATTACAACAATTTGGCGCTAGTTTTCAGTGGCTGCGTTCTATGGTCCCCTTTCCGTTCTTCCATGATCGCTCTTCTCTCTTTCTGACAGTCCGGCATCTAATTGTCATCATTTAATTTTTAGCACACCGGGCTAGAGACTATCTCAGATGATAATGTGAGTCATATTTTGTGCAAGCGCAATGATTAACTCAGGACGAATGCAAACGAGAAGTCACTGTTGGACGTCACGCACAGGAGAGTAATGTACGTTGACACTGAGTGTCACAAGCGACCGCTGACATTTTCGGTTCTAATAACATACAATAGTCTGAAAGTTGGCTTTATTTCTGTTCCAGAACAGTCTCTCATACATATGTCCAAGGAGATGATCAAAACGCCAGTAATCAGATGAGAGAATTTTAGCTCTAAATGTAATCTAATTTTTGTCCTTTTACAAGTGTACGTCACCTAATACATTAATTTCAGCTCCATCCTCCTTATTACTATGCTATTGCTTTATTTGGCAGGCGGACCTCTTTTTTTTTTTTTTTTTTCGTGTCATTCTCCCCCTTTTTTTTGTTAGCCATAGGACTTGGCGTATACTTCCCAGTCCAACAAGTTCTGACAGAGTCAGCAGAGATGCTGCAGGCATGCAAGTGCTGCCATTTCAAATCGAACTGTAGTGCAGAAAGTACACAGGCCTGCCATGAGAGAGAACGAGAGGGAAGGAGGACCATGGAACGTCTGAAAGGAAAATAGAACCAGTCACATTGTATTATAAAAGTAAATATATTTAATAGTGTTACATAACCATGTTGACAATTTCTACCGCATACTTTTATCATTTTCCTGCTGTGTTTTCTGATGCACCCCTTATATTTTTGTGAGGCTCCCTAAATATTTAAATTTTGTTTTTGCTTACTATCATTTTTAATAGAACTTCGGCAAATTTTTGAAGCCGCAAGAAAGCAAGATGAAATGACCATATCATCTCCTATTAGCTGTAAGTACCCCCAGATGGGAGACAACAACCACCCAATCTGGAATCTTTGGGCGCCAATCTCACATCTGCTGGGACCTACATACACTACCAGATGGCCACTGTCTCAGGGACTTATAATCAAGTTAGAATGTTTGTTTCAATCAGCATGGTATCCCACAAACTCTTGGTGTTATACACTGTTTGGCCAAAATTTTTAGACACCTGTCCATCACACCTGCACTGTAGAGGCAAAAGTTTGTGGACACCCCTCCAAATGATTGAGTTCAAGTGTTTACAGTGAAGAGTACTTGTAATTCTACAGCATACAAATGCATTTTAGACAATGGTGCACTTCCCTTGGGGCAGCAGCTTGGAGGTCCTTTTCTGTTTCAAAATACAAACAAGTGGTCACTGCCCCCACCTATAACTGGTCTATTGCAGCATCTTGCAGCATCTGGGAGGGCGACACATGTCAAACAAATACAAGGAGACTTCTAAGCTCAAACTTACCAACCAGCCAGCGACCAACTGAATTGATCTGTCTAACAATATGCGTAACATGCACAATGCACACTTGCAAATATATGCGTAAGCTGTGAATTCAGCCTGTAGGCTCAGTATACGGGTCTAATGGGGTTAAAGCTCCTGGAAGAACATGTTATTGTGAATGAGATTTAACCCTTTCACTACCAAACTATATTGTTCATTTCTTTCAACCCTTTAACTGCCAAACCAAGTAAACTCCCTCCCCCCTTACACACACACACACACACATTTTAACCCTTTCACTGCCAAATCATTTTTTTCCCATTTCTCCTCCATATGTTAAATTATAAATAAAGGAAAATGTTTTTATTGTTCGTGTTGGATGGAGTGGAGAGGGATTAGAACCCCTGTCAGGTTTTCATTGCTGTCTGCGCTCACTTTAGGGAGATTCAATCTCTCCATTTACCATTACCAACAAAAGTGAAAGAAAATCGCACATTTTGGGTTGTCACCTGAACAGGAATTAGAGGGGAAATCTTCCAATGGGGACACTAGTTTTGGTGACACCCAGGGATGATGTCACTTTGGGGGATTTCTCTCACTTCTTTTTTGGCAATGGGAAAGGAAGTGAAGGGAATTCCCCCTAATGGGGACACAGATGGCAAAGAAAACATGACGGGTTATAGTCAACCCTTACTTTATTGTAAATGAAAAAAATGTTTGTCTTTAGTTTTATTGTATCTTTTATCTGGTATGCGGGGGATGGTGGGGACTCATTGTAAAAGAAAGTGCAGGATATTACACATGGGGCTATGGGGGGGGGGGGGGGTGTCTGCAAACAGGAACAACTGCCATTGCCAGAGGGGGGGAGGGATGAGTGCTCAGTCAATTGAACCCTTTCACTGTTGGACATTTTTGCTGATTTCTGCTCTCCCAGCATTCCATAGCTTGTGAAATGATGAAGGCCCCAGTCACACATGTGACATACACCTGGATGACAAACACCCAACAAGCATAGCGCCCCCAGTTAATTTCAGTGTGCTGCCCTATGGGCCACAAGCGTGGCAAAGTAGCTCATGGCGCGTTCTGCTTTGTTTTATTTCCCATGCATTTTGCCACATTTGTTGTATTGGGGTCTCATGTTTGGGGGACATTTACAATAAATGGCACCACAAGTGTGAGGCACATATTTTTGCATGTTCCGTAATTGCGTTGAAATGTGCATTTCTGTGCTCATTACTGGAACTCGCAGATGTGACCGGAGACTGATATGGTTTTAATTTGTCACAGCGGTATGCAGTGTTCCACCAAATTTCCATTTATTTTCCTTTGTTCCCTTTTCCAGTTTTTCCTTTTTTTCCCCAAGTATGGGGCATGAATGATTGTACATACAGAGCAGGAGATCTATGGAGGAAGGGGGTTCAGTAGATAAATAGCATATGACTGGAAGCAGGGGGCCAAGACAAGTGGGGGGAGGGTCACACCACTCTGGCACTATGCTTGGGGGCAGGGGATAGGCTCCCTCTCCTAGCACCTCCCCCCACAACACTACAGCATACTCCTCCGCCCCACCCCTACCTATTCTGCTCTACCCCCTCCTTAGTCTGAATTCTCCTACACCAAGAGATTAGTTGAGTCTCCTCTCACATAAAGTCCCTGGCTCCGCCTCCTGCACAGGCTGATAGGCTCATAGAGCCTTCACTAACATGGTGTACTGCCCACATGTGGTGGTCCAGTGAGCAGCTGGGCAGGGGAAAGAGGGGTGATGGGTGAGGAGACACTCGTCTTCTCTTGATCTGGTGTCTCTGCATTTATCGGTGACCATCATACAAAAACTTGTGCTGGGCTTTTTTTTTTTTAGAAGCAGGCAGACATGTGTAAAGTGCGCATGTTTTCTTTGGATGGAAATGTTGGAGGAAAGTTCTTTAACTCCTTAAGGCTACTTTCACACTGAGGTGCTTTACAGGTGCTATAATGCTAAAAATAGCGCCTGCAAAGCGCCTTGAAAGAGCCTTTCCTCTCACTCCCGAGGGCTTTCACACTGGAGCGGTGCGCTGGCAGGACAGTAAAAAAAAAGTCTTGCAAGCCGCATCTTTGCAGCGATGTAGGAGTGGTGTATACACCGCTCCTAAAGCGCCCCTGCCCATTGAAATCAATGGGCAGTGCCGCCGAACCGCCGGCAATGCGCTGCTGCAGCGGCGCTTTGCGGACAGTTTTAACCCTTTTTTGTCCACTAGCGGGTCGCTTTTAACCGAAAACCTCTGCAAAAACTATGGTAAAGCGTCGCTAAAAATAGCAGCGCTTTACCCCCAACGCCCCCAACGCCCCAGTGGGAAAGTAACCTTACTCTTGAGTTTGAATGGAAAAATAGTAAAAAACTGCGCTAGGATAAAATAAATAAAATTGAAATAAAAATTGAGAGAAGTTGTTTCAAAAACTGTGATCCCTCAGGAGCTGCAATTCTCATGTATGACATTAATACAAAAAAGAAGGTTTGGAAAGTTAGAATGGCGCTATCCATAACATATTGACCAAAAATCAAACTAATCTCATAAATACAGTGGCTTGCGAAAGTATTCGGCCCCCTTGAACTTTTCAACCTTTTGCCACATTTCAGGCTTCACACATAAAGATATAAAATTTTTATTTTTTGTGAAGAATCACCAACAAGTGGGACACAATTGTGAAGTGGAACGAAATCTTTTGGATTTTTGAAACTTTTTTAACTAATAAAAAAATGAAAAGTGGGGCTGCACGCAAATTATTCGGCCCCCTTGCGTTAATACTTTGTAGAGCCACCTTTTGCTGCGATTACAGCTGCAAGTCGCTTGGGGTATGTCTCTATCAGTTTTGCACATCGAGAGACTGAAATTCTTGCCCATTCTTCCTTGCAAAACATCTCGAGCTCAGTGAGGTTGGATGGAGAGCGTTTGTGAACAGCAGTTTTCAGCTTTTTCCACAGATTCTCGATTGGATTCAGGTCTGGACTTTGACTTGGCCCTTCTAACACCTGGATACGTTTATTTGTGAACCATTCCTTTGTAGATTTTGCTGTATGTTTGGGATCATTGTCTTGTTGGAAGATAAATCTCCGTCCCAGTTTCAGGTCTTTTGCAGACTCCAACAGGTTTTCATCCAGAATGGTCCTGTATTTGGCTGCATCCATCTTCCCCTCAATTTTAACCATCTTCCCTGTCCCTGCTGAAGAAAAGCAGGCCCAAACCATGATGCTGCCACCACCATGTTTGACAGTGGGGATGGTGTGTTGAGTGTGATGAGCTGTGTTGCTTTTACACCAAACATATCGTTTTGCATTGTGGCCAAAAAGTTTGATTTTGGTTTCATCGGACCAGAGCACCTTCTTCCACATGTTTGGTGTGTCTCCCAGGTGGCTTGTGGCAAACTTTAGACGAGACTTTTTATGGATATCTTTGAGAAATGGCTTTCTTCTTGTCACTCTTCCATAAAGGCCAGATTTGTGCAGTGTACGACTGATTGTTGTCCTATGGACAGACTCTCCCACCTCAGCTGTAGTTCTCTGCAGTTCATCCAGAGTGATCATGGGCCTCTTGGCTGCATCTCTGATCAGTCTTCTCCTTGTCTGAGCTGAAAGTTTAGAGGGACAGCCAGGTCTTGGTAGATTTGCAGTGGTCTGATACTCCTTCCATTTCAAAATGATCGCTTGCACAGTGCTCCTTGGGATGTTTAAAGCTTGGGAAATCTTTTTGTATCCAAATCCGGCTTTAAACTTCTCCAAAACAGTATTACGGACCTGCCTGGTGTGTTCCTTGGTCTTCATGATGCTCTCTGCGCTCTCAACAGAACCCTGAGACTATCACAGAGCAGGTGCATTTATACAGAGACTTGATTACACACAGGTGGATTCTATTTATCACCATCAGTCATTTAGGACAACATTGGATCATTCAGAGATCCTCGCTGAACTTCTGGAGTGAGTTTCTGCACTGAAAGTAAAGGGGCCGAATAATTTTGCACGCACCACTTTTCAGTTTTTTAATTGCTAAAAAAGTTTAAAATATCCAATAGATTTCGTTCCACTTCACAATTGTGTCCCACTTGTTGGTGATTCTTCACAAAAAATTAAAATTTTATATCTTTATGTTTGAAGCCTGAAATGTGGCAAAAGCTTGAAAAGTTCAAGGGGGCCGAATACTTTCGCAAGCCACTGTATATGATAATAGTGAACTGGTGACTTTTTATTCATTTGCTCACTATATTGTTTTTTCACATTCACCCATTTTTTATGGACTTATAATCTGTTTACATTGATGTATATTATCTCTTCAATTAATTACTCACTGATTTATTAATTTTTGGTTTCAGTGATCAAGGTGTTTATGCACATTTTAGTTCTT
Organism: Lithobates septentrionalis; assembly: GCA_037952835.1. NCBI lineage: Eukaryota > Metazoa > Chordata > Amphibia > Anura > Ranidae > Lithobates > Lithobates septentrionalis. The sequence continues at coordinate 486,232 of JBBDGP010001594.1, forward strand.
GGGGATTTTTTGATTTTCATTAATATTATTTTATGATTTTTCACCATCATCATATATTCATGAGATCAGTTTGATTTTTGGTCAATATTTTATGGATAGCGCCATTCTAACTTTCCAAATCCTGAGTATGAATAGCTGTGAATGTGAGCAGACAGGAAATGTCTCTGGCTCTGATCAATGAATACTGGACCTTCCTAAGATGAGTCCCCGCAAACCAAAAAGCTTCTTAAAGCTGTAGAAGAGGGAAGGCTGAGATTGGGAGGGGGGAGGGGCATAATTTCTTAGAGGGGGCTCCCCACAATTTCTGGGTTATGGAGGGTCACCATGGCTATGGAGATAAAGGGTCTCGCTGTGTAATTGGTGTATCTGTTCTTTAGCTCCTCAGAGGGCCGTTTAAGCCCAGAGGACCCCTGTCTCCAACGAACCTGTCCAGGGGATTGGCAGGAAACCTGCAGGTATCGCCAACGAAGAAGAGGAGTCTGCAGAGCCAATCCAACAGATAGGTCATGTGATAATGATCAGTCAGTACGGGAGACTATGCAGCTGTGCTACAAAGTCCTTATCAATTGTAGCTTTATCTATTTACATCCTGTATATTGTACAGTTACACCATTCCCTGCCCCCTAGAAGCTTACAATCTAAGCTCTCTAACTCACATTCATACACATTCTAGGGCCAATGTACCTCCCAGCATGTCTTTGTAGTGTGGGAGGAAAGCGAAGTACCCAGAGGAAACCAACGCAGGCACAGGGAGAACATGTAAACTCTAGGCAGGTAGCGCTGTGGTTGGGAATTGCACCCACGACCCCGGTGCTGCTAGGCAGAAGAGCTAACCACTTTATTCCTCTAACTTCTGGTGGGACTGCAGCTGCTTGTTGTATGGTTTTGTGCAATGTAACAACTCCTATGCTCCACTGCATGTGGATTAAGCTGGACTCGTAGAAACATCTTAGTCTGCCAATGCCAAGCAGTGACTCATTGGGTCTTTTTTTTTTTTTTTTTAAATGTAATTTTATTAAAAAGCCAAAACAGAGAAATGAGAGTGAAAAGAGAATAGTTTCTATGTAGTCAGAGAGGGAAGATGGTGTGAGGAACATCGGTGCTGGTTGAACTACTTGGAGGATTTGGAGGATTTTAATGGGTATAAATCTGCTAATGGAGCTGGTGCCGGTCTGGGCACTGGAATGTGGAAGCATATAGCTTGCGGGAGGAGCTGTTAAAGGGGATTTATTAATAAAAGTGTGTTTACCTTGTCATTTCCTTTTTGGGTGATTGGTGCATATCCATTGAGGGGAGAATATATCTATTGGATGAAGAAATGCTGATTTGGTGGCTTTTGGTGATAGAATAACGCATGATTGGCCCAGAGGTCCTCAGGGTTCTGGGGAGGGCATTAGCAGCATCGCTGGCGGTGGAGCACTTTTGTATTGAATTTTAAGGATTACTTCTATAAAAGCACAGGGGATGGGATGAAGTTTGATAAGTGCAATAACACAGAATTTTGTGGATGAACATTTTCAAGAACTGTTTTTTATTCATTTTTTTGGTTTTGTTTCACGTTTTTCACAAATATGGATATTCACTCTTTCACAAATGTGGATGTTTATGATTTAGACCCCTTTCACACTGAGGCAGTTTTCTGGCGTTTTAGCGTAAAAAATATCGCCTGATAGCCGCCTCCCATTCACTGCCGTGTGTTCTTTCACACTGGGGCAGTGTGCTTACGGGACGTTAGAAATAGTCCTGCAAGCAGCATCTTTGGGGGGGTTGGGAGCGCTATTAATAGATCTCCCAAAACGCCCCCCGCTCATTTGAAATAAATGGGCAGTGCTTCCAAAGCTCCTTAAAAGCGCCGCAAAACGGTTGTTTTTTTTTTGTTTTTTGTTTTTAAGGTCCCCTTGTCACATGACCTTAAAAAACCTACCCCCGCTAGCGCCCGAAAAGAGCAGCTAGAGCATGGCAAAAAAGTCTGGCACTTAAGCACTGTTTTAGTGGCGCTTCAGTGTGAAAGGGGTCTTATTGTATGGTGGTGAATCTTATGTAAATGACACCAACTAGATATTGTTGGTAATATAGATTAGCAGTTAGTAGTGAGGAGGATTAGCGCCTACTTTTATTTTGCGTTTTTATTATTATATTTATGCTGTTTTTTTTAAAGCTTAGGTTGTAAACATATCAGTTGGTATGGCAACAGTGTTGTTTCCCTTTTAGCTGACAAACCTTTTTCAGTTTGGTTGCCCTTCTCTGCACTTTCTCCAGTTCCCTGATATCCTTTTTGAGAACTAGTGCCCAAAACTGAACTGTTTATTCCAGATGAGGTCTTACTAATGATTTGTACAGGGGCAAAACGATATCTCTCTCTCTGCAGTCCATACATCTTTTAATACAAGAAAGGATTTTGCTCGTTTTGGAAACCGCTGCTTGGCATTGCATGCTGTTATTTAGCTTATGATCTATCAGAACCCCCAGATCCTTCTCCACCATTGACTCCCCTAGTTGCACTCCCCCTAGTATGTATGATGCATGCATATTCTTAGCCCCCAAGTGCATAACGTTACATTTATCAACAATTAACTCTGGTTAAAATCGCATGCCAAATTGGCGGCAATGGCAGCGTCCGAATCGGTGCGACGCTGCACTTGCGGCTCCGCGCTGATTCCCAAAAGTAGTTTCTGTACTACTTTTGGCGGTTTTGGGGTGCGATTTCAAATGACATCTGTGCAGAAACCCGCACAGATGTCTCTGAAATCACCCCCGAAATCGGGACTGACATGCTAGATTGAAATCATGCAAGTTCAGCTGAACTCGCACAATTTCATTCCCGCAGTCAGTGTGAACCAGGGCTAAACCCCATTTGCCATATAGTCCCCCCTTTAAACAGTGCGTTGAGGTCAGCTTGTAAGTTGGAGACATCCTGTAAGGATGGCAAGTAGAAATTTCCATTGGAATGGTTGGTATGGTGGACAGAGATGGGGACTCAAGTAAGTAAAGATTTCCAGCAGAGTGGTAGGGAGGCAGAGATGGGACCTTAGGTAATTAGATATCTCCACTCCATCATAGTGGTTGAGAGGCAGAGCTGAAAACCCAGGTAAGTGGAGATTTTCACCAGAGTGGTAGGGGTGAAGCTGGGATCTCAGGTAAGAAAGAAGATATCTTCAGCAGAGTGGTAGGTGCTTGGATCCGGGAAGTCAGGTAAGTAGAGATTTCTAGCAGAGTGGTACCGGGTAGAGCTGGGAACTCCGATTAGTAGATATTTCCACCAGAGTGGTAGGGGGTGGCACTGGGAGCTAAGGTAAGCAGACATCTTTATCAGTGGGAAATGCTTTGAAATATCCAACCAATACTGAAATATCAGATCCTTTAACATCCCAGAATGATCACTTACTGAAAATAAAAAAAAGGCTCCCTTTTATAGACAGTTTATTTGGAGCCTGTGGGAAACTGAAAAGCAATGACAGCTTTGTAATAAATAACATTTCCCGGCAACATTTATATCTTGTGATTCACGAAAAGATCATTTCTGATAAAATGCAATCTCTTTTGTGCACTGTTCTTTTTATTTTGAACTCTGCTGATGTCCTGCCCTCACAAGTCAAAGCTATTACATTGGCTGAAAAAACAAATGACATTCATCACAGAGGACACTTTAACAAAGCAAATAATTGTGAGTCATGGAACCTTTAGCATACCAGCTCCCTTGAGGGCCTGAATAAAATATTCGCTAAAATCTTCTGTAAATCCCTAGATAAGTTAATTTCCCAAAGATGAGCAACATGATTAAAGATGTTCCTGCCTTCACAACTGGGGGCAACACGGACATGCCGATCTAGATTGCCAGCACTAAAGGGTTGCCTCTAGATTCACCCTCCACTTCTGGCTCTTCCTACAACTGTGATGTGGGCCAATGGATAAAGATGCAAAAGTGCAGGAATTTGGTTTGGGATCTTATTTGTCACTTTGTTCACATATGTTGGAGCAGTTTCTTCTCTGGCACTGTATAATCTCACAGTGGGATGTACACGTTATTGGTGCAGAATAGCAGTTAAAGTATAACTAAAGGCAAAACTTTTTTTTCAGTTTTGGGTAGAGGGGAGAGGGATTAGAACAACTGTCAGTTTTTATTGCTGCCTGTGTCCCCGTTAAGGAGATTCACCCTTTCTATTTGTCCTGTTCACCATTATCGTTGAAAGTAAAAGAAAATCTAAAATTTTGGGTTGTCCCCAGAAAAGTATAGAGGGGAAATCTTCCATTGGGGACACTAGTTCTGGGGACACTAGTTCTGGTGACCAGGGGGTCCCCAAGAAATTCCTTTAATTTGCATGGATTGCCTCTCTTCCTGTTTGGCTATGGGACAGGAAGTGAAGGGGAATCTCCAAAATGAGACACAGATGGGGAAAAAAATCTGACAGGGGTTATAACTCTCCCTCCTTGCTCTATCCAAAATGAAACGTTTTGCCTATAGTTCCACTTTAAAGTGTCGATCTGTATATGCAGTAAAGCATGCTTGTTATACTCACTGTGGAACCTAATAAGGTAATCCTCGGCATTGTGTAAAAAGGCATTTGATCCTGTCTTCTCTAAACCCCCCTTTCTTCCACTGTCCCCACTCCATCTCCTGATCGTACAGAGCCTTTGGAGTCACTCCACACATGCTCAGTATGGTGTGTATTGCTAGAGAGTTTTTTTTTTCCTAGGAGGGTGCATGTGATCAGCACAGGGCCAATCAGTACTGTCCAGACAGAAGGTCAGGGGTTCTGCAGCCTCATAGGACAGTCAGGGAAGAGTGAAAACTCCACCTACAAGCTTTAACCAGACACTGATAGAAGTCACAAGACTGCTTTATACTGCTGATGAGAAAATGTATTTAGCATTTTATATTTACTAAGATAATTTAATTTCCATGTTCTGTGTACTGTGGGAGACCAGATATAGTGAATGCATGGTCCTGGGTTTAGTAACACATTTAGGCTCCATGCACACTAGCGTTTTTCATAAGCTCAAAAAAAGTTAGGAAAAAAAACGCTGGATGAAAAATGCTGTTATTAGCATTTTTGTGCCAGCTTCTAGAAGCGTTTTAGTAGCTTTTGGAAGCTTTTAGGAGCATTAGCATTTTATTAGTGTTTTTACAGTACATAAAGAAAAAAAAAAGCTGTTGGGAGCATTTTAACCAGTTGCCAACTGGCCCATAGCCAAATGACGGCTGCAGGGTGGTTGGATAACTCTGGGAGCACGTCATATGACATGATCCCAGAAAACAGCTCCCGCGCGCCCCCTGATCGCGGCCGTTTACCATGTGATCGCTCCGTCAAATGATGGAGCGATCACATGTAAACAAATCGGCATCATGTCATGACGCCGGTTCCTCTCTCCCCTCTCTGTATTGATCGGTACAGAGGGGGGAGGGATCGGATGGGAGCAGCGCTGTGGGCTGGATGTGTAGTGCCCACAACGCTGCTCAGTGACATGTGCAGTCACATCCATCTATCCCTCCATGCTCAGCCATCTCCCCCATGCTCAGCAATACCCAGCACTACTCTGCAATACTCTGCAATTCCCTGTGCAATACTCTGCAATACTGTGCAATACTCTGCAATACCCTGCAATATTCTACAATACCCTGCAATACTCTGCAATACCCCGCAGTACTCTGCAATACTCTGCAATGCCCCGCAATACTCTGTAATACTCTGCAATGCCACGCAATACTCTACAATACCCTGCAATACTCTGCAATGCCCCGCAGTACTCTGCAATGCCCCGCAATACTCTGTACTACTCTGCAATGCCCCGCAATACCCTGCAATACCCCGCAATACTCTGCAATACCCCGCAATATTCTGCAATACCCCACAATACTCTGCAATACCCAGCAATACTCTGCAATACCCCGCAATACTCTGCAATGCCCTGCAATACTCTGCAATACCCCGCAATACCCTGCAATACCCCGCCATACCCCGCCATACCCTGCAATACTCTGCAATACCCAGCCATACTCTGCAATACTCAGTGATACCCAGCCATACCCAGCCATGCTCTGCTATACTCGGCCTCTGTATGTGGCCAGGCTGTGGAAGTCTCACACATGTGGTATTGCCGTACTCAGGAGGAGTAGGAGAATCTTTTTTGGGGTGTCATTTTTGGTATGTGTACATGCTATGTGTTAGAAATATTGTATAAATGGACAACTTTGTGTTAAAAAAAAAAGTGTTTTAACCACTTCCTGCCCGCCGGCCGTCATACGACGTCCTTGACTTTGTGCGGGGATATCTGAATGATGGGTGCAGCTACAGGCATCATTCAGATATCAGCTTTTTCAGCCGGCGATTCCCTACACCATGAGAATGATCATAGCGGCTGTTCCGCTGCTTGATCGTTCTTACGGGAGGCGAGAGGGGACATCCCCCCTCCTGCTGACCCTCAGGTGCTTCTACCGACTCACCGCTACGATCGAAGCCAGGATCGTTTTTGTTTTTTTATTTCAGGCTTCCCAGCCTAGAGGTGAGATGTGGGGTCTTATTGACCCCATATCTCACTGTAAAGAGGACCTGCCATGCCATATTCCTATTACAAGGAATGTTTACATTCCTTGTAATAGGAGTAAAAGTGATCAAAAAATAAATTTTTTGGAAAAAAACATAAAACTAAAATAAATAAAGTAAAATGAACAATAAAAAAAATATTTTTTTTTCCCCCATGTCTCTGTGTGCTCGCATGCTGAAGCAAACGCATACATAAGTCCCGCCTACATATGAAAATGGTGTTCAAACCACACATGTGAGGTATTGCTGCGATCGGTAGAGCAAGAGCAATAATTTTGGCCCTAGACCTCCTCTGTAACTCACAACATGTAACCAGTAAAATATTTTAAAGCGTCTCCTATGGGGATTTTTAAGTAGCGAAGTTTGGTGCCATTCCACGAGGGTGTGCAATTTTGAAGGGTGACATGTTAGGTATCTATTTACTCGGCATAACTTCATCTTTCACATTATGCAAAAATATTGGGCTAACTTTACTGTTTTGTTTTTTTTTAAAAGCACAAAACAGTTTTTTTTTTTTTTTTTTAAAACGCGTTCGAAAAAGTTGCAATGACCGCCATTGTATTCTCTAGGGTCTTTGCTAAAAAAACATATATAATGTTTTGGGGTTCTAGGTAATTTTCTAGCAAATAAATGATGATTTTTACATGTAGGAGAGAAATGTCAGAATTGGCCTGGGCACTCCAGAACGCCTGAAGGTGCTCCGTGCATGTTGGGCTTCTGTATGTGGCCACGCTGTGTAAAGGTCTCATACATGTGGTATCAACATACTTGGGAGTAATAGCAGAATGTGTTTTGGGGTGTATGCATATGCTGTGTGTGAGAAATAACCTGCTAATATGACAATTTTGTGAAAAAAAAAATCTTGATTTTGCAAAGAATTGTGGGGAAAAAATGACAACTTCAAAAAACTCATCATGCATCTTTCTAATAACTTGGAATGTCTTCTTTCCAAAAAGGGGTCATTTGGGGGATATTTGTACTTTTCTGGCATGTTAGGGTCTCAAGAAATGAGATAGGCCGTCAGTACTTCAGGTGTGATCAACTTTCAGAGATTGGCACCATAGCTTTTGAACTCTATAACTTTCACAAAGACCAAATAATATACACTGATTTGGGTTATTTTTACCAAATATATGTAGCGGTATAAATTTTGGCCAAACTATATGAAGAAAAAATTACTAATTTGCAAAATTTTATAACAGAAACGAAGAAAAATGCATTTTTTTACAGAATTTTCGGTGTTTTTTCTTTTATAGCGCAAAAAATAAAGAACCCAGCGGTGATTAAATACCACCAAAAGAAAGCTCTATTTGTGTGAAAAAAAGAAAAAAAATTTCATTTGGGTACAGTGTTGCATGACTGAGTAATTGTCATTCAAAGTGTGAGAGCACCGAAAGCTGAAAATTGGTCTGGTTATTAAGGAGGTTTAAGTGCCCAGTGGTCAAGTGGTTAATAGTGTTTGAAAGCAGTTAAGAGCGTTTAGGAGCATTCAGCTCCTTCATTCTGCTGGAAAAATGCTCCAGTCATGCTAGCTGTAGTGTCTGCCAACTACGAGTTCCTGTATCTGGATGTTGGGAGGAACGGCCGCAACTCTAATGAAGGATTGATTATGCAGACAGAGTTCTACAAGCAGCTCCAGAATGGCACCTTAAACTTTTGCTACCTGCTGAGGAGAATGTTGTGGGCCTCAATTTTGTTTTCGTGGCAGATGAGGCCTTTGCTTTGGGCGAACCTCTAATGAAGCCGTTTCCTATGAGGAACCTCACCCCAGAGCAGAGAATCTTCAATTACAGGCTCTCTCGTGCCAGAAGGGTGGTTGAAAACGCCTTTGGCATCCTATCGAGTCGTTTCAGGCTGTTTTTGACTCCAATCAACCTGGCACTCTACAAGATAAATCATGTGGTCCTGTGCTCCTGTATTCTCCATATTTTTTTAAGGAGTAATGCTACCAGCTACCTAGCCTCACTGCCAAATGATGTGGACCCAGCAGTGACAGACCCAGGCAGCCTTCCGTCTGTGGGCATGCTGACGGCTATTGAAAATGCCTGTGCTGGATTGCCCTCACAAATTGCCAGAGATTTACGGCAGAAATACCTGGAATATTTTGTGGGTAGAGGGGCAGTGTCTTGGCAGTAAATTGTAGCTGATAATTTATAATTTTTTTGGAAGATCATAAACTCCTATTTCATTTCAACTACTGTTGTCTGTGATTCTTATATGTCTAAGATGTTCCCAAATGGGCTTTATTTTGTTCACTTGCTCCAATAGTGCAAATGTACCTTATTGCTACATGAGGTGACAATATCTTCTTCACCTATTATGGTGTGCTGTGGGTCTGCTACACACACACACACACACAATGTTTTTGTTCTTAATAGATGCATTAAATAAATGCATTAATCTAATGCATGAAGTTAAAAAGATTATGCCTTTACAAGTCTATTTTTTTGAGGCCTAAAAATTTCAGGAGTTGTCCACATTTAAGAGCACATTGTCACTGTAACTACAACTTAGGAAATACACTGGTATTGAGCAATGAAATATTAACCCACACGTTGTTTAGTAAAAAACATTTTACTCAAAGCACATTTACATGTGCATTTTAAGGTTTAAAAAAAAACAACATCTTGGTGTATAACATGTATGTTTTGCATTATTTCTCCTTTTTTGTGGCTAAACAGGCATGTTCTAAAACATTAGATACACATTCCAAACTCAGTAACTTACAAAGCTCGAGTTTGGTAAAGTGAAGGCCAAACGAGACAGTATCCCAAGACTGTGTGGATGTTACCTTCCTCAGATGGGGTGATCTCACCTCTCTAAAAGCCAAAATTTGAAGCCACGTACACGTAGAGGCATAACAATTAAATGTCCCTTATGATCTCATGCCTAAAATGTATCTATTTTTCTAAATACAGAGAAAAAAGTCGCACTAAATAATAAGAATGGTGAAACAAATTGATATATGCTCCCAATGATAGATGCCAAAAAAAAACACACTGAGTACCCATAAAATTGAACAGACTCAAAGCTAAAATGCAAGAAATGAGTGCATCCAACTAAATAATAAACAAACTAAATAGTGCATCAAACAGGTGAATGTAGATACATGTGTGGCAAAAATAAAAATTGAAAAAGTGATTGGGAATTGTCCAGTGACTAGATAAAAATAAATATAACAAAAATCAATCCATATTGAAGAGATGAATGGAAAAAACAAAACCTAAAATTGAGTCCATAAAATATGACGATAATCAAAAAGTGATGTGCCGTGAAGTTTCACACTAAGGTGACAAGTGAAAAGTTTCCTCCACCACAGAAAGGACTGCGGCTTACCAGACATCGGTGGTCCCTTATTACAGGGGACCACACTGGGGGAGTGGCTGTAACCCCAGCCCGGGATCTCACTGGCATGTACTGGACTCCTCAGCGTCAGTGGGAACGGTCAGCAGATGGATCGGTAAAGTGGACAGTATATTCACCAGAAAAACAAAAAGCCTAACATTTCATAAATCCTTTACATTTATTGAGATTTAAAAAGAAAAATGAACACTTACAAATCGATGGACAATAATATGCAAGATAAAATGAAAGAGCAATCAGCGCAAACCAAATATAAAAGAACGATATGCAAGCTGAACACTAGGAGGAAAACACCAACCTCAATGATATACAGTAAAATAAAATAAGTGCAGCGCAAAAGGATAAAGAGTATTAAAAATAATAATAATAAAGTGATGAATAATAAAATAAATAGATGAATAATCAAATAAATAGCAACAGTCCTTAAATATGAAATGGTGAAAATAGCAGGTAGCGGAAGATGGCGAATATCTCTCTTCTGGGGACACTTGGTAACAAACTTAAATCCGTGCGGTAAGTATGTAAAAAAGTTGCGCTTACCAGATCCAGTTGACCCCTTAATTATAGGGGGTCCGAAACAGCATAAGTGGGTCTGTGGCAAACTGCTGGGCTGGCTGAGATCTGTAGAAATCCCCTCTGATCAGGAGTAGAACATCATAATGCCGCTGGATACTTTGTTTCTCAATTAGGCTATATCCCTCAAAGAGGGAGGAGATCCGTGTTGAGATACCAGGTGGAGAGGTGGAAATCCCCAGGAGCAGTAAAAAACATAAAGGAAACTTCTAAGAGCGATCCGTATGAGAATCAAAGTTCAACATTTATTCAATGGTATAAAACAAAAAGACGCTAGCAGAGCGCCAATAGGTACACGTGCTGAGGCAGTGAATAATAATGAGACAGACTGCTCTTGACAGAACAGCTGTCAGCAGGAGAGTGCTGCGGGTGACGGTGGTCAATCCATACCGCCCTCGTACGCGGCGTTACGTCTGAGAGACGTAACGCAAGATATGCATAAAATGATGAGCCAGCCGGCTTCCAAAATAGCCAGTAACTTCCGGGACTGGACATACAGCGGTGACGTCAGAACGTAGCTCCTCCTCCCTAGTTACCGATCCATCTGCTGACTGTTCCCACTGATGCTGAGGAGTCCAGTACATGCCAGTGAGATCCCGGGCTGGGGTTACAGCCACTCGCCCAGTGTGGTCCCCTGTAATAAGGGACCACCGATTTCTGGTAAGCGGCAGTCCTTTCTGTGGTGGAGGAAACTTTTCACTTGTCACTTTAGTGTGGAACTTCACGGCACATCACTTTTTGATTATCATCATATTTTATGGACTCAATTTTATGTTTTGTTTTTTCCACTCATCTCTTCAATATGGATCGATTTTTGTTATATTTATTTTTATCTAGTCACTGGACAATTCCCAATCACTTTTTCAATTTTTATTTTTATTTTTGCCACACATGTATCTACATTCACCTGTTTGATGCACTATTTAGTTTGTTTATTATTTAGTTGGATGCACTAATTTTTTGCATTTTAGCTTTGGGTCTGTTCAATTTTATGGGTACTCAGTGTGTCTTTTTTTTGGCATCTATCATTGGGAGCATATATCAATTTGTTTCACCATTCTTATTATTTAGTGCAACTTTTTGCTCTGTATTTCCGTTTAGTGTCGTATAACACTTTTAGTCGCAGCTTACTACATTGTACACTCCATAGCACAGTATCTCTTCTTTTATCTATTTTTCTAAACCCACAAAACACACAGTGTGTCAACATGTGCTATCTCCCATCACGGGGTATCAATGGACGCGTTTTGGGGGTGCAACCTCGTACTCTGAGCTACTTTAGTTATGAGGAAGGGGTTGTACCCCCAAAACGCGTCCTGTGATGGGAGATAGCACATGTTGACACACTGTGTGTTTTGGGGTTTTTGAAAAATAGATGTATATAACTACACACATTTTAGGCATGGGATCATGGGATCATGGGGGAAATAAGAATGTTAAGGCCCAATTTGAGGACACCTTCAAATTTGGGGTTCTAGATTGTAAAAAACACATAAACATTACAATTCACATTAGTTAGGGCAGTGTTTCCCAACTCTCCTCCTCAAGATGCAAACCCAGGTCATGTTTTCTAGATTTCTTGAATTTGGCACAGGTGATGTTGTCATTTTCACTTGTTAGTAATGCGCACCGTCATTTTTAGACTGAGGAAAATCTAGAAAACAGGACCTGGTGGTGCACCTAGAGGAGTGGAGTGTAGAAACACTGAGTTCTGTCACTAAACTTTCACATTTAAACATCCTAAAAACATGGTAATTATTAAAAGGGCAAACAAGAGCCAACAAGTGAAACAATAAACATCAGACCAGGCAAGAGGAAATGAAAATTTGGCAAGCATGTCCACAAAATCTCTTATTCTTCACTGTAAAGCAGTGGCAGCCACCTTGATTTGTTCCAGGTCCCTCAAACAATGCAACATATCTGCACTCATTCTGCCAATAGTACATCGTGGGAGATCATGACCTAGTAAGAAGAGTAAAAAGTATTAATGGTCAAGTGGCAGAGGCACTACATAGTGAGTTATGGTCAAATTCCGGAAATACCTACCCAGTCTATTGTTGCTTGTAACCTGCTTGCCCTTCAGACATCTACACTACTAGGAATGTACACATGGCAACAACTCTATAATCTTGGCCCTGGTGCCTGGGTCTCCCAAACTCGGGTACCTAGCAACACTGCCAGCTCCTTCCACCTCTTCCTTCTCCATGCTAATGCTAAGGCACTATATACTTTGGTAATGTGTAGAGTGGGTGTTTGGTTTGGACATCTAAACACTCGACATGTATACACATTTGAAGCAAGATTACAAGAATACTTACTTGCGCAAACAAGAGGCTCCTGAATACTTTCTTCCTCTTCTGGTTCGATTTGGCCCTCACTGTGACTCGTGTCAGGGGATTTGACGGCCACAATGGCAATGTCTGTGCTGGGTCCAGGAGTCAGATCCCTTGGCTCCAAAGAAACATCCTGGATGAGATGACCACACTCACTTTCCTCTAAAAAGAAACAATACACCATTCATTAAGCCACCCCAAGTCACTTCTGTTTCTAGCATTCATTTTGCTACATTAGTTGACCAACCTTGCACTTGGTCTGATGTCAATGTTTGCTCCTGACTAGTGGACTCCACCATGCTGCACTGTGGGATTTTTTCTATGAAAAATGCATAGAAAAGGGAAGGTGATGGCATTTCCCAGAGGGCAAACACTTGACAAGTGCCAACATTGAAAAAGTCCTGCAGTTGCCCCCCACCCCTCTTGTCCCCTATGGGATACGGGATATATAATGACCATCCTAGCAGGCGTGACTGTTTGTGACTGGGAGCCCAGGGGCCTCTCCTCTACCCATGTCTACACTGGCAAGGCTGCATTAATGGGCACTGATGAGCCAGACAGCAACCAGAAAGTATTCTTTACCCCTTAGGTTCTGCCCTAAGCCCATGGCCTTTGGCCCACCTAGAAACACCCCTGTCGGTGGCTAAATGAGTGTGTTTGAAGTTGGCACTTATGTTTTTGGGGGGGAAGATGGCCTTTGTAGCCTCCCCTGTTGGGGCCCAAGCGAGGGTAGCCTCCCTTCGTCACTTGTGGTGGCTTGGCTGGAGCCTCCTTTTTTGGTGCCCCTCTGTTGAAAGAAGAAAAAACAATAAGTTTTCAAAAAAAAGGAATGTCCAAAAACATGACCAAATAAGAATGTTCATATGTGCTTTATATTTACCTTCATCTTTGGAATCCCAAGTCATACAAAGATTTAAGAAAAGCTTATATAGAATTCTCTAGAGCTACTTGTTTAAAGAACATATACAGACAGCTAATTTACACATATACATATAGTTTAGATCCAAATATTGCTTACTTTTTTTATGATCTGATGTATGTACTCCATCTGGTCTTGTCCACGGTGTTTGAGATCTGATCATCGTTTTCGGATTTGGTCCTTTGATTGTTCCAACTGAAAATTCACACTGCAAAATGGTGATGACCTTCTCCAAAATGAGGTCCTTTCAGCTGTTGGGCCTTTCGTAATTGTGCAGCTTGCAGTCGTAATCGTGCTTCTCTAGGATATACACCATCGCCACCATCTCACCCTTGCTCATGGGGGTTGCTTTGTGCCTCCTATGAGCTCCACCACCACGGGGCTGGCTGTAATCCTCTGAATCCGCCATGTTGTCCCTCCCGAATGTTCCTCTGCGTGTGTCGCATGCAGAAGAGAGAAGGTCACGCCCCAACGTCATGACGCACTGAGAGCGGAATTTGACGCATGCGCAGTGTATATAAAGCCAGAACGCCCGGTCAATGGAACGGCCATAGGAACGATCTTAGAGTGGAGGACAAACGATCGCCAATGCAAGAAAGGAGGCATAAAACAAAGGTACAATTGGTGGGTAGTGGCTTATACTGCTTAGATTGAGGCCTATATTGGGACCAGCTTATGGGTTAAACCAGACATTATGGTTTATCTTGTGTTCTGTCTTGCAGGCATCATATCATTTATCATGACAGATAAATTTACTACCCTGAATTTTTACCCCAATTCATTGACCTGTACCGGGAGCTGTCCTGTCTCTGGAAAGTCAAGAGTAGAGACTACTCCAATAAAATACTGAGAAAGGCAGCTTTGGAGAAAATGGTCGAGTTGGTCAAACAAGTGTACCCCATGGCAGACATCAACTATGTAAAGCAAGAAATTGCTAACCTGAGGAGTATATTTAAAAGGGAGCTGAACAAGGTCCTGGAATAGGAGAGGCCAGGAGCAGCAGCGGATGACCTATATGTCCCCAGGCTGTGGTATTACCACAGCCTGCTGTTTTTGACCGACCAGACAGAACCCAGGCCATCGCTGTCTACGCTCCCTTTGACATCTGCTGAGGCCACAGCTCCTGAGGTCCGCAAAGGTTCTGATGCACAGGATGAAGATGTGGAGGAGCCCAGATTGACCCAGGTATAGCATTGTTGAACATATTTGTATCCAAAAATACAATGATGATAACTAGACGTTATTGGTAAAATATTTCTGTCTTAACAAAGTGGTTTCCATATCAATAGACGGTAGTGACCAAAAATGATTTGAACAAGAATGAAAAATGCTGGGGTAATAATGTTAGTCTTTTCTATTTCTCCACATTGAATTTGCAACAGTGATGAGATCAAAATTGTGTGTGATTGATGACCAA
Source organism: Lithobates septentrionalis (assembly GCA_037952835.1). NCBI lineage: Eukaryota > Metazoa > Chordata > Amphibia > Anura > Ranidae > Lithobates > Lithobates septentrionalis. The sequence goes on from JBBDGP010001594.1 coordinate 501,379, forward strand.
ACCCTAAAAAAGATTCTAATTATGTCCCATTTTCATACACAGGAAAGTGTCATTCTGGAGGAGCCAGTGGCCAGTAGCCAGACAGAGTCCCAGATCCCACCCCTACGCCCTCCTGCTGCTAAAAGGGCTAGGAAGAGCAGGAATCTGGAGGAGGCCATAGCTTCCTTCCTCAGCCAGGCCACTACTGCGCACCATACAGACCCAGATGAAGCTGAGGCATTTGGGTGTGTGACTGCCAATAAATTAAGGCAGATGGCCAGTGAGCAAAGAAGCAGGTGTGAGGAACTCATCCTGCAGCTCCTCAACAAGGGGGTGAGGGGCCAAATTTCTGAAAGCACCCACAATTCGGATTTTGTGGCCCCACCTCCACAGCCAACCCACACACCCAAGCAGCATGGCAGTCAGTGGCAATTCCAGCCACAAGACCCCCAACAACCCCGCCGGTCTGGGGATTTTCACCCCTTCCCCACTTACTAATTTCTTTTTTTTTTTTTAATAATGAATTTATTTGTTATATTTTCTATATTTTTGCATACATAGAATGCACTTTTTGGTTAAGTTCTTTGTATTTGGATGGTAGATAGCATCTCTAATTTAATAAAAAAAAAAAATTTTCTGCACAATAAAAAAAATGTGTAGAATAATACTTGGCTATGTGTTTTACTTCAAATGACAGTTTGGGAGTAGGCAGTTACATTTTAAAAAATACAATGTAAAATAACAAGGGACACCAACATAGTTGTATCTTTGATCTTAAGAACTACGGGATAATGGTGGTGTTGTAACTTGCCCAAAAAAACAAACAACAAGCCTTATGATAATAATTTTGATATCACTAGAAAACAAAAGCCTTTTAAAATACGTTTGCCATAACTCCATCAGTATCACCTGTAAAGCAGCTTTATTATTGTCCCATTAAAGAAGAAGAAAATGTGCGCTGCATTTCGACATTTCATAATTTGCCACGTCAGGAATGTTAATTCTCCATTATGAACGCTAGATTACAAGACCGACTGCTTCCGGCTCGTTCCTTGCTTCCGTTCATGCGTGTTTGTGCCTTCGACTTTTGTGTTGTCCGCCGAAAATTTACTAGCCTGCCATCCAACATTTGTTGGCCGAAAGTTGGACAACAATTGTCAAAAGGAGCGTACTAACGGTAAGATTTTAGGACACCAGTCTGTCAACAGACAATCCCCTGCTAACAATCGCATCCTGTGTACGAGGCTTTAGTATACTAATTTCAGCGTATCCTCATATTGAAATGGTGCGCAGAATATTTTTGGGATTTTTTTTACAGCAGCTGTTCACACACATATTTTACATTCTATTCTATTTGGTCACCAGGTAACAGACAGAATGGTAAGAGCCAATCATTCACAAAGCGCTATATCTAATACATCATGCCTTACTAAACATCCCGGGCCTGCCGATATTGCAGTCACCTGTCCAGAGATCACCGGAGTAGCTTGTGCTGTAAAGAAATTATACAAGTCAATAGAACACATTGATCCAGATCTTTTCTGTGTGCAGCGCCATAGTGCAACAGCCGAAACAGGTAAATGTGAAATGAAAATTCATAAAAGGCTGCACACTAAAGAAATAGAACAATATAAATCATCACAGCTGTGACCTTTTACTAAAGACTTAGAGACACAGAGACATCCAGCATTTTTATTTGTACAATTGATTATTATTTTAAGTAAAAAGAGGGGGGGGGAGACGTTAATGGGTCGGCTCAGGGGGCAAGGGCTTTTCTGATCAGTCAGGAACATATGAACTCATAAGCTCACATTAACACAAATTACCAGTGCGTAGCTTGCCTCCTGCTACCATCCCCATGCAGGGCGGGCAGGTGGCTATTGGCAGGCGTTCCTGTAGGCTACGCAGCTGTCACTATAGCTAAATTACAGAAAACCAGAATACTGACAGCTGACATAATTGTATAGAATGTATATTGTACATATATAAAGAAGGAACTTTTTCCAGAGGGAGCTCCTGTTTATAGCATTGAGTTTTAAAGTGACTGTCTCTAATTTAGAAGTGAAAACTAAAGCCATGTTTGTAAAGAAAAAGGGTTCAAAGATACAGTTTCCATTCATTTCTGCTGTCTTCCAAACCTACGTTTTCTGACAAATCTTTGGCACACTTCCGGGTGTGTTGGATGTCTTATTCTCCCTATGGACAAGGTTCTGGTTTACTGCTGCCATGGGTTTGCAGCGAATCCCCAGTTTTAGAAAACGTTTCATGTTTGCTTCCAGAAATAAGGAACGACCTATAACGCATTGCATAGCCAAAAGACAACATAAACCAGCAATCTTGGTTGGTGTAAAAGGGTGGGCTCAGAGCAACCATATCTTCAGTGTGTCTTGGACCTGTTAGAGAGAGCTGACAATTCTGTATAGATACTGTTCATTTTATATAATATTTATACTGTATATACAGTATGTGTGTATATAGTGTGTGTGTATGTGTGTGTGTGTGTATATATATATATATATATATACAGTGCCTTTAAAAAGTATTCATGCCCCTTCAAATTTTTCACATTTTGTCATGTTAAAAAAATGTAAATGTATTTTATTGGGATTTAATATCATAGACCAACACAAATTGGCACATAATTGTGAAGTGGAAGGAAAAATATAAATGGTTTAACACGTTTTTTAGAAATAAATATGTGAAAAGTATGGCGTGCATTTGTATTTAGCCCCCCTGAGTCAATAGTTTGTAGAACCACCTTTCACTACATTTACAGCTGCAAGTCTTTTTGGGAATGTCTCTACCAGCTTTGCACATCTAGGGATTGAAATGTTTGCCCATTCTTCTTTGCAAAGTAGCTCAAGCTCTGTCAGATTAAAGGGTAGTGTCTGTGAACAGCAATTTTCAAGTCTTGCCACAGATTCTTAATCGGATTTAGGTCTGGACTTTGACTGGACCATTCTAACACATGAATATGCTTTGATCTAAACCATTCCATTGTAGCTCTGGCTGTATGTTTAGGGTCGTTGTCTTGGTGGAAAGTGAACCTCCACCCCAGTCTCAAGTCTCTTGCAGACTTTAACAGGTTTTCTTCTAAGATTGCCCTGTATTTGACTCCATCCATCTTTCCATTAACTCGGACCAGCTTCCCTGTCCCTGCTGAAGAAAAGCATCCCCACAACATGATGCTGCCACCACCATCTTTCACAGTGGGGATGGTGTGTTCAGGGTGATGAGCGTGAGCGTTTTGCTTTTAGGCCAAAAATTTGCATTTTTGTCTCATGTGAGCAGAGCACCTTCTTCCACGTGTTTGCTGTGTCCCCCACATGGCTTCTCACAAACTGTAGATGGGACTTCTTATGGCTTTCTTTCAACAATGGTTTTCTTCTTACCACTCTTCCATAAAGGCCAGATTTGTGGAGTACACAACTAATAGTTGTCCTGTGGACAGATTCTCCCACCTGACCTTTGGATCCCTGCAGCTCCTCTAGAGTTACCATGGGCCTCTTGGCTGCTTCTCTGATTATTGCTCTCCTTGCCCGGCCTGTCAGTTTAGGTGGACGGCCATGTCTTGGTAGGTTTGCAGTTGTGCCATACTCTTTCCATTTTCAGATGATGGATTTAACAGTGCTCTGTGAGATGTTCAAAGCTTGGTATATTATTTTATAACCTAACCCTGCTTAAAACTTCTCCACAACTTTATCCTCTGACCTGTCTGGTGTGTTCCTTGGACCTCAGGATGCTGTTTGATCACTAAGGTTTCTAATAAACCTCTGAGGCCTTCACAGAACAGCTGTATTTATACTGAGATTAAATTACACACAGGTGGACTCTATTTACTAATTAGGCGACTTCTGGAGGCAGTTGGTTCCACTAGATTTCAGTTCAGGGTATCAGAGTAAAGGGGGCTGAAAACAAATGCACCCCACATTTTTCAGATATTTATTTGTAAAAAAATTTAAAAAACATTTATCCTTTTCCTTCCACTTCACAATTATGTACTACTTTGTGTTGGTCTATCGCATAAAATCCCAATAAAATACATTTACGTTTTTGGTTGTAACATGACAAAATGTGGAAAATGTCAAGGGGTATGAATACTTTTTCAAGGCACTGTGTGTGTGTGTGTGTGTGTGTGTATACTTTTTCAAGGCACTGTGTGTGTGTGTGTGTGTGTGTGTGTGTGTGTGTGTGTATATATATATATATATATATATATATATATATATATATATACACACACACACACACAGTGCCTTGAAAAAGTATTCATACCCCTTGACATTTTCCACATTTTGTCATGTTACAACCAAAAACGTAAATGTATTTTATTGGGATTTTATGCGATAGACCAACACAAAATGGTACATAATTGTGAAGTCGAAGGAAAAGGATAAATGCTTTTTTTTTTTTTTTTTTACAAATAAAACTATATACATGTGTGTGTGTGTATATAGTTTTTTATTTAATTTTAGTATTGGTACATGCTCACCATAGCAGTGTCTGTCTGCCTTCTCATACCTTTTGCATGGCAACAGCTTGTTAATTAGCCCTTCAAATCACTATAACTGAATAGCAAGGTTTGCCAAGTTTTTGATCAAGTTTGTGATCAAGATTTGTTCATCCCTAGCTCCCCCTCCTCTGGCCCATACAGGGCCGGTCCCAGGCGGGTGCACGGGGTGCAGTGAACCCAGGCGCCAGAGAGGTGGGGGCGCTGAAGCGCCAGAGTGCTCCCCTCCCTCCTCCTTCTCCCCTCCGTGCTTCTGGACACTTCTGGATAGCTCTGTCCGCAGGTCACCGCCGCGGAGCTTTTCACTGCTAGAGCCTGTCCCCCCTCCCTCCCTCCTCCTGTCAGAGGAGAGCAGCCGCCGGAGATCGGAGCGGCTGGTCTCTGTGTTGAGAGAGACCAGCCGCGCCGTGACTTCGCTGGGGGGAGGAGGGGGGGCGGCCCGTGCCTGCAGCCTGACACAGGTTCTCTCCTCTGTCTCTCACTCCCGCCTAAGCTGCTGCCTGTCTCAATCTGTTCTTCACCCCGGCGGCGCGGCTGCACACTGTCCTCTCCAGGGCCGATCCTAGGGTCACCGGCGCCTGGGTGCAGAAATATTTCTGGCGCCCCCACATGGGCGTGGTCATCTTACCAACTCCTCCCCTTTACAAACGATTCTATGGCAACGACTCAAATACAGAGCTGCTCCTCTAAGAAGTCTTCGTTACCCTGAAATCCTCCCATGATCTCTTAACAAAAAAGAAAATACAGGAAGAGAGAACACTAATGAGACCTGGAGGGGAGTCTCTCTGATGCACACAGAGAGGGCTTCTGTTAGAAAGAGTCCCCAGACATAATACAGGATACGGTCAAAGACTGCAGACATGATACAAGAGATGGTCAGAGACTGTAGACATAGTACAGGAGATGATCAGAGACTGCAGACATAATACAAGAGATGATCAGAGACTGCAGACATAGTACAGGAGATGATCAGAGACTGCAGACATGGTACAGGAGATGATCAGAGACTGCAGACGTGGTACAGGAGATGATCAGAGAATGTAGACATGGTACAGGAGATGATCAGAGACTGCAGACATGGTACAGGAGATGATCAGAGACTGCAGACATGGTACAGGAGATGATCAGAGACTGCAGACATAGTACAGGAGATGGTCAGAGACTGCATACATAGTACAGGAGATGGTCAGAGACTGTAGACATGATACAAGAGACAGTCAGAGACTGCAGACATGGTACAGGAGATAATCAGAGACTGCAGACATAGTACAGGAGATGGTCAGAGACTGCAGACATGGTACAGGAGATGATCAGAGACTGCAGACATGATACAAGAGATAGTCAGAGACTGCAGACATAGTACAGGAGATGGTCAGAGACTGCAGACATAATACAGGAGATGATCAGAGACTGCAGACATAGTACAGGAGATGATCAGAGACTGCAGACATGGTACAGGAAATGATCAGAGACTACAGACATGGTACAGGAGATGATCAGAGACTGCAGACATGGTACAGGAGATGATCAGAGACTGCAGACATAATACAGGAGATGATCAGAGACTGCAGACATGGTACAGGAGATGATCAGAGACGGCAGACATGATACAGGAGATGATCAGAGACTGCAGACGTGGTACAGGAGATGATCAGAGACTGCAGACATAGTACAGGAGATGGTCAGAGACTGCAGACATGGTACAGGAGATGATCAGAGACTGCAGACATGATACAAGAGATGGTCAGAGACTGCAGACATAGTACAGGAGATGGTCAGAGACTGCAGACATGATACAAGAGACAGCCAGACACTGCAGACATGGTACAGAAGCTGGTCAGAGATTGCAGACATGATACAAGAGATGGTCAGAGACTGCAGACATAGTACAGGAGATGATCAGAGACTGCAGACATGATACAAGAGACAGTCAGAGACTGTAGACATGATACAAGAGACAGTCAGAGACTGCAGACATAGTACAGGAGATGATCAGAGACTGCAGACATGGTACAGGAGATGATCAGAGACTGTAGACATGGTACAGGAGATGATCAGAGACTGCAGACATAGTACAGGAGATGGTCAGAGACTGCAGACATAGTACAGGAGATGATCAGAGACTGCAGACATGATACAAGAGACAGTCAGAGACTGCAGACATAGTACAGGAGATGGTCAGAGACTGCAGACATAATACAGGAGATTATCAGAGACTGCAGACATAGTACAGGAGATGATCAGAGACTGCAGACATGGTACAGGAGATGATCAGAGACTGCAGACATGGTACAGGAGATGATCAGAGACTGCAGACATGGTACAGGAGATGATCAGAGACTGCAGACATAGTACAGGAGATGATCAGAGACTGCAGACATGGTACAGGAGATGATCAGAGACTGCAGACATGGTACAGGAGATGATCAGAGACTGCAGACATAGTACAGGAGATGATCAGAGACTGCAGACATGGTACAGGAGATGATCAGAGACTGTAGACATAGTACAGGAGATGATCAGAGACTGCAGACATAGTACAGGAGGTGGTCAGACTACAGACATGGTGCAGGAGATGATCAGAGACTGCAGACATAGTACAGGAGATGGTCAGAGACTGCAGACATGATACAAGAGATGGTCAGAGACTGCAGACATAATACAGGAGATGGTCAGAGACTACAGACAAGATAGAATAGATGGTCAGAGACTGTAGACATGGTACAGGAGATGATCAGAGACTGCAGACATGGTACAGGAGATGATCAGAGACTGTAGACATGGTACAGGAGATGATCAGAGACTGCAGACATAGTACAGGAGATGATCAGAGACTGCAGACATAATACAGGAGATGGTCAGAGACTACAGACAAGATAGAATAGATGGTCAGAGACTGCAGACATAGTACAGGAGATGATCAGAGACTTCAGACATGGTACAGGAGATGATCAGAGACTGCAGACATAGTACAGGAGATGATCAGAGACTGCAGACATGGTACAGGAGATGATCAGAGACTGTAGACATGATACAAGAGACAGTCAGAGACTGCAGACATGGTACAGAAGCTGGTCAGAGATTGCAGACATGATACAAGAGATGGTCAGAGACTGCAGACATAGTACAGGAGATGATCAGAGACTGCAGACATGATACAAGAGACAGTCAGAGACTGCAGACATAGTACAGGAGATGGTCAGAGACTGCAGACATAATACAGGAGATTATCAGAGACTGCAGACATAGTACAGGAGATGATCAGAGACTGCAGACATGGTACAGGAGATGATCAGAGACTGCAGACATGGTACAGGAGATGATCAGAGACTGCAGACATGGTACAGGAGATGATCAGAGACTGCAGACATAGTACAGGAGATGATCAGAGACTGCAGACATGGTACAGGAGATGATCAGAGACTGTAGATATGGTACAGGAGATGATCAGAGACTGCAGACATAGTACAGGAGATGATCAGAGACTGCAGACATGGTACAGGAGATGATCAGAGACTGTAGACATAGTACAGGAGATGATCAGAGACTGCAGACATAGTACAGGAGGTGGTCAGAGACTACAGACATGGTGCAGGAGATGATCAGAGACTGCAGACATAGTACAGGAGATGGTCAGAGACTGTAGACATGATACAAGAGACAGTCAGAGACTGCAGACATAGTACAGGAGATGGTCAGAGACTGCAGACATGATACAAGAGATGGTCAGAGACTGCAGACATAATACAGGAGATGGTCAGAGACTACAGACAAGATAGAATAGATGGTCAGAGACTGTAGACATGGTACAGGAGATGATCAGAGACTGCAGACATGGTACAGGAGATGATCAGAGACTGTAGACATGGTACAGGAGATGATCAGAGACTGCAGACATAGTACAGGAGATGATCAGAGACTGCAGACATAATACAGGAGATGGTCAGAGACTACAGACAAGATAGAATAGATGGTCAGAGACTGCAGACATAGTACAGGAGATGATCAGAGACTTCAGACATGGTACAGGAGATGATCAGAGACTGCAGACATAGTACAGGAGATGATCAGAGACTGCAGACATGGTACAGGAGATGTTCAGAGACTGCAGACATAGTACAGGAGATGGTCAGAGACTGTAGACATGATACAAGAGACAGTCAGACACTGCAGACATGGTACAGAAGCTGGTCAGAGATTGCAGACATGATACAAGAGATGGTCAGAGACTGCAGACATGATACAGGAGATGGTCAGAGACTGCAGACATGATACAAGAGAAGGTCAGAGACTGCAGACATGATACATGAGATGGTCAGAGACTGCAGACATGATACAAGAGAAGGTCAGAGACTGAAGACATGATACAAGAGAAGGTCAGAGACTGAAGACATGATACAGGAGATGGTCAGAGACTGCAGTTCCTATGGACGTTAGTAGATAATGGCCGATCGGCCCTCTCACCTGACCCAGCGATGGTTCCTCTGATCAGGAGTCAGCTCACTCTGAATTGCCCATGGTGACTCCGCTGGGTAGAACCCAGATCTGTATTCTGGCAATGACTCCATTCCTTTCTCTGCCAGGGATGGCACCAGGCTGTATGTCTTTCCCTCTGGTGGCGCAGGGCAGTGGGGTTTCCTCTCTGATGGTGTTCCCTCAGCACTGCCCTCTCCCTCTGGAGTCCTGGGTGTACTTCCCTGAAAGCTTTCCCAGGCTCCTGTATCTCTCTCTCTCTCTCCCATTCAGCTGAGCCTGCTGTGTGGGCTGCAGTTTCCGTGTTACAGTGGGGCTGCCAGTCCTCGGGACTACATATCCCACAATCCTCTTCTCCTTTTTCTATTCTATTTTTCCCTGGCTGATATAAAGGCGGGGGAAGAAACATAGTGGGAGGCTGTGCTGGCCAGCGCCGCTCACTAGTATAGCAGTGCACGTGCGGAGGAGAGGGAGAGGGAGGGGAAGGGGTGAAAGGAGAGCCCGCAGCTGCAGTGACGTCACTAGGGTTGGTGTCACCAGGTGCGGTATAACATGGTGTCACCCTCCTTCCACCAACTTTAGTCGCCCCTCAGTACAGACTCCCCTCCACTAAGTATAGACCCCCCTTCGTCAGTGCAGACCCCCCACTAAGTATAAACCCCTCTCTCAGTATAGACCCCCCCCAGGACAAACCACCCCCCCTCCATTAGTAGACCCCCACCAGGACAACCCCCCTCCATTAGTACAGATCCCCCCAGGACAAAGCCCCCCTACATTAGTACAGACCCCCCAGGACAACCCCCCTCCATTAGTACAGACCCCCAGGACAAACCCCAACTCTATTAGTACAGACCCCCAGGACAAACCCCCTCCATTAGTACAGACCCCCCAGGAGAACCCCCCTCCACTAGTACAGACCCCCACAGGACAAATCCCCCCTTCATTAGTACAGACCCCCCAGGACAAACCCCCCCTCCATTAGTACAGACCCCCCCAGGACAAACCCCCACCATTACTACAGACCCCCCAGGAAAAACCCCCCAACACTAGTACAGACCCCCACAGGACAAATCCCCCCTTCATTAGTACAGACCCCCCAGGACAAACCCCCCTTCCTCTAGTACAGACCCCCCACCAGGACAAACCCCCCTCCAATAGTACAGACCCCCCACCAGGACAAACCCCCCTCCATTAGTACAACCCCCCCCAGGACATCCCCCCTCCATTAGTACAGACCCTCCCGGACAAACACCCCCCTCCATTAGTACAGACTCCCCTAGAACAACCCCCCTCCATTAGTACAGACCCCCCCCAGGACAACCCCCCTCCATTAGTACAGACCCCCAGGACAAACACCCCCCTCCATTAGTACAGACCCCCAGGACAAACACCCACCTCCATTAGTACAGACCCCCAGGACAAATCCCTCCATTAGTACAGACCCCCCCAGGACAAATCCCCCCCTTCATTAGTACAGACCCCCCAGGTCAACCCCCCTTCATTAGTACAGACCCCCCCAAGACAACTCCCCCTCCATTAGTACAGACCCCCCAGGACAACCCCCCCATTAGTACAGACCCCCAGGACAACCCCCCATTAGTACAGACCCCCAGGACAACCCCCCCCCCCATTAGTACAGACCCCCAGGACAACCCCCCATTAGTACAGACCCCCAGGACAACCCCCCCATTAGTACAGACCCCCCAGGACAACCCCCCATTAGTACAGACCCCCAGGACAACCCCCCATTAGTACAGACCCCCCTGGACAACCCCCCATTAGTACAGACCCCCAGGACAACCCCCCATTAGTACAGACCCCCAGGACAACCCCCCCATTAGTACAGACCCCCAAGGACAACCCCCCATTAGTACAGACCCCCCAGGACAGCCCCCCCCCATTAGTACAGACCCCCCAGGACAGCCCCCCCATTAGTACAGACCCCCAGGACAACCCCCCATTAGTACAGACCCCCAGGACAACCCCCCCATTAGTACAGACCCCCCAGGACAACCCCCCATTAGTACAGACCGCCCAGGACAACCCCCCCCATTAGTACAGACCCCCCAGGACAACCCCCCATTAGTACAGACCGCCCCAGGGACAAACCTCCCTCTATCAGTACAGACACATAACACCCGTGCGGCAGCTAGAGAGGACAGTGTGCAGCCGCGCCGCCGGGGTGAAGAACAGATCGAGACAGGCAGCAGCTTAGGCGGGAGTGAGAGACAGAGGAGAGAACCTGTGTCAGGCTTCAGGCACGGGCCGCCCCCCCCTCCTCCCCCCAGCGAAGTCACGGCGCGGCTGGTCTCTCTCAACACAGAGACCAGCCGCTCCGATCTCCGGCGGCTGCTCTCCTCTGACAGGAGGAGGAGGGAGGGGGGACAGGCTCTAGCAGTGAAAAGCTCCGCGGCGGTGACCTGCGGACAGAGCTATCCAGAAGTGTCCAGAAGCACGGAGGGGAGAAGGAGGAGGGAGGGGAGCACTCTGGCGCTTCAGCGCCCCCACCTCTCTGGCGCCTGGGTTCACTGCACCCCGTGCACCCGCCTGGGACCGGCCCTGGTCCTCTCTAGCTGCCGCACGGGTGTTATGTGTCTGTACTGATAGAGGGAGGTTTGTCCCTGGGGCGGTCTGTACTAATGGGGGGTTGTCCTGGGGGGTCTGTACTAATGGGGGGGTTGTCCTGGGCGGTCTGTACTAATGGGGGGTTGTCCTGGGGGGTCTGTACTAATGGGGGGGTTGTCCTGGGGGGTCTGTACTAATGGGGGGGTTGTCCTGGGCGGTCTGTACTAATGGGGGGTTGTCCTGGGGGGTCTGTACTAATGGGGGGGTTGTCCTGGGGGTCTGTACTAATGGGGGGTTGTCCTGGGGGTCTGTACTAATGGGGGGGCTGTCCTGGGGGGTCTGTACTAATGGGGGGGCTGTCTTGGGGGGTCTGTACTAATGGGGGGGTTGTCCTTGGGGGTCTGTACTAATGGGGGGGTTGTCCTGGGGGTCTGTACTAATGGGGGGTTGTCCTGGGGGTCTGTACTAATGGGGGGTTGTCCTGGGGGGTCTGTACTAATGGGGGGTTGTCCTGGGGGTCTGTACTAATGGGGGGGTTGTCCTGGGGGTCTGTACTAATGGGGGGGTTGTCCTGGGGGTCTGTACTAATGGGGGGGCTGTCCTGGGGGGTCTGTACTAATGGGGGGGTTGTCCTGGGGTCTGTACTAATGGGGGGGCTGTCCTGGGGGGTCTGTACTAATGGGGGGGTTGTCCTGGGGGGGTCTGTACTAATGGGGGGTTGTCCTGGGGGTCTGTACTAATGGGGGTTGTCCTGGGGGGTCTGAACTAATGGGGGGTCTGTACTAATGGGGGGGTTGTCCTGGGGGTCTGTACTAATGGGGGGTTGTCCTGGGGGGTCTGTACTAATGGGGGGGTTGTCCTGGGGGTCTGTACTAATGGGGGGTTGTCCTGGGGGTCTGTACTAATGGGGGGGGGTTGTCCTGGGGGTCTGTACTAATGGGGGGTTGTCCTGGGGGTCTGTACTAATGGGGGGGTTGTCCTGGGGGGTCTGTACTAATGGAGGGGGAGTTGTCTTGGGGGGGTCTGTACTAATGAAGGGGGGTTGACCTGGGGGGTCTGTACTAATGAAGGGGGGGATTTGTCCTGGGGGGGTCTGTACTAATGGAGGGATTTGTCCTGGGGGTCTGTACTAATGGAGGTGGGTGTTTGTCCTGGGGGTCTGTACTAATGGAGGGGGGTGTTTGTCCTGGGGGTCTGTACTAATGGAGGGGGGTTGTCCTGGGGGGGTCTGTACTAATGGAGGGGGGTTGTTCTGGGGGAGTCTGTACTAATGGAGGGGGGTGTTTGTCCGGGAGGGTCTGTACTAATGGAGGGGGGATGTCCTGGGGGGGGGTTGTACTAATGGAGGGGGGTTTGTCCTGGTGGGGGGTCTGTACTATTGGAGGGGGGTTTGTCCTGGTGGGGGGTCTGTACTAGAGGAAGGGGGGTTTGTCCTGGGGGGTCTGTACTAATGAAGGGGGGATTTGTCCTGTGGGGGTCTGTACTAGTGTTGGGGGGTTTTTCCTGGGGGGTCTGTAGTAATGGTGGGGGTTTGTCCTGGGGGGGTCTGTACTAATGGAGGGGGGTTTGTCCTGGGGGGTCTGTACTAATGGAGGGGGGTTCTCCTGGGGGGTCTGTACTAATGGAGGGGGTTTGTCCTGGGGTCTGTACTAATAGAGTTGGGGTTTGTCCTGGGGGTCTGTACTAATGGAGGGGGGTTGTCCTGGGGGGTCTGTACTAATGTAGGGGGGCTTTGTCCTGGGGGGATCTGTACTAATGGAGGGGGGGTTGTCCTGGTGGGGGTCTACTAATGGAGGGGGGGTGGTTTGTCCTGGGGGGGTCTATACTGAGAGAGGGGTTTATACTTAGTGGGGGGTCTGCACTGACGAAGGGGGGTCTATACTTAGTGGAGGGGAGTCTGTACTGAGGGGCGACTAAAGTTGGTGGAAGGAGGGTGACACCATGTTATACCGCACCTGGTGACACCAACCCTAGTGACGTCACTGCAGCTGCGGGCTCTCCTTTCACCCCTTCCCCTCCCTCTCCCTCTCCTCCGCACGTGCACTGCTATACTAGTGAGCGGCGCTGGCCAGCACAGCCTCCCACTATGTTTCTTCCCCCGCCTTTATATCAGCCAGGGAAAAATAGAATAGAAAAAGGAGAAGAGGATTGTGGGATATGTAGTCCCGAGGACTGGCAGCCCCACTGTAACACGGAAACTGCAGCCCACACAGCAGGCTCAGCTGAATGGGAGAGAGAGAGAGAGATACAGGAGCCTTGGAAAGCTTTCAGGGAAGTACACCCAGGACTCCAGAGGGAGAGGGCAGTGCTGAGGGAACACCATCAGAGAGGAAACCCCACTGCCCTGCGCCACCAGAGGGAAAGACACACAGCCTGGTGCCATCCCTGGCAGAGAAAGGAATGGAGTCATTGCCAGAATACAGATCTGGGTTCTACCCAGCGGAGTCACCATGGGCAATTCAGAGTGAGCTGACTCCTGATCAGAGGAACCATCGCTGGGTCAGGTGAGAGGGCCGATCGGCCATTATCTACTAACGTCCATAGGAACTGCAGTCTCTGACCATCTCCTGTATCATGTCTTCAGTCTCTGACCTTCTCTTGTATCATGTCTTCAGTCTCTGACCTTCCCTTGTATCATGTCTGCAGTCTCTGACCATCTCATGTATCATGTCTGCAGTCTCTGACCTTCTCTTGTATCATGTCTGCAGTCTCTGACCATCTCTTGTATCATGTCTGCAGTCTCTGACCATCTCCTGTATCATGTCTGCAGTCTCTGACCATCTCTTGTATCATGTCTGCAATCTCTGACCAGCTTCTGTACCATGTCTGCAGTGTCTGACTGTCTCTTGTATCATGTCTACAGTCTCTGACCATCTATTCTATCTTGTCTGTAGTCTCTGACCATCTCCTGTATTATGTCTGCAGTCTCTGACCATCTCTTGTATCATGTCTGCAGTCTCTGACCATCTCCTGTACTATGTCTGCAGTCTCTGACTGTCTCTTGTATCATGTCTACAGTCTCTGACCATCTCCTGTACTATGTCTGCAGTCTCTGAACATCTCCTGTACCATGTCTGCAGTCTCTGATCATCTCCTGTACTATGTCTGCAGTCTCTGATCATCTCCTGTACCATGTCTGAAGTCTCTGATCATCTCCTGTACTATGTCTGCAGTCTCTGACCATCTATTCTATCTTGTCTGTAGTCTCTGACCATCTCCTGTATTATGTCTGCAGTCTCTGATCATCTCCTGTACTATGTCTGCAGTCTCTGATCATCTCCTGTACCATGTCTACAGTCTCTGATCATCTCCTGTACCATGTCTGCAGTCTCTGATCATCTCCTGTACCATGTCTACAGTCTCTGACCATCTATTCTATCTTGTCTGTAGTCTCTGACCATCTCCTGTATTATGTCTGCAGTCTCTGACCATCTCTTGTATCATGTCTGCAGTCTCTGACCATCTCCTGTTCTATGTCTGCAGTCTCTGACTGTCTCTTGTATCATGTCTACAGTCTCTGACCATCTCCTGTACTATGTCTGCAGTCTCTGATCATCTCCTGCACCATGTCTGTAGTCTCTGACCACCTCCTGTACTATGTCTGCAGTCTCTGATCATCTCCTGTACTATGTCTGCAGTCTCTGATCATCTCCTGTACCATGTCTGCAGTCTCTGACTGTCTCTTGTATCATGTCTACAGTCTCTGACCATCTCCTGTACTATGTATGCAGTCTCTGACCATCTCCTGTACTATGTCTGCAGTCTCTGATCATCTCCTGTACTATGTCTGCAGTCTCTGATCATCTCCTGTACTATGTCTGCAGTCTCTGATAATCTCCTGTATTATGTCTGCAGTCTCTGATCATCTCCTGTACCATGTCTGCAGTCTCTGATCATCTCCTGTACCATGTCTGCAGTCTCTGACTGTCTCTTGTATCATGTCTGCAGTCTCTGATCATCTCCTGTACTATGTCTGCAGTCTCTGACCATCTCTTGTATCATGTCTGCAATCTCTGACCAGCTTCTGTACCATGTCTGCAGTCTCTGACTGTCTCTTGTATCATGTCTACAGTCTCTGATCATCTCCTGTACCATGTCTGCAGTCTCTGATCATCTCCTGTACTATGTATGCAGTCTCTGATCATCTCCTGTACCATGTCTACAGTCTCTGATCATCTCCTGTACCATGTCTGCAGTCTCTGATCATCTCCTGTACTATGTCTGCAGTCTCTGATCATCTCCTGTACCATGTCTGCAGTCTCTGATCATCTCCTGTACCATGTCTGCAGTCTCTGATCATCTCCTGTACCATGTCTGCAGTCTCTGATCATCTCCTGTACTATGTCTGCAGTCTCTGATAATCTCCTGTATTATGTCTGCAGTCTCTGACCATCTCCTGTACTATGTCTGCAGTCTCTGACTGTCTCTTGTATCATGTCTACAGTCTCTGACTGTCTCTTGTATCATGTCTGCAGTCTCTGATCATCTCCTGTACTATGTCTGCAGTCTCTGACCATCTCTTGTATCATGTCTGCAATCTCTGACCAGCTTCTGTACCATGTCTGCAGTCTCTGACTGTCTCTTGTATCATGTCTACAGTCTCTGACTGTCTCTTGTATCATGTCTGCAGTCTCTGATCATCTCCTGTACTATGTCTGCAGTCTCTGATCATCTCCTGTACCATGTCTGCAGTCTCTGATCATCTCCTGTACTATGTCTGCAGTCTCTGATCATCTCCTGTATTATGTCTGCAGTCTTTGACCATCTCCTTTACTATGTCTGCAGTCTCTGACTGTCTCTTGTATCATGCCTGCAGTCTCTGATCATCTCATGTACTATGTCTGCAGTCTCTGACCATCTCTTGTATCATGTCTGCAATCTCTGACCAGCTTCTGTACCATGTCTGCAGTGTCTGGCTGTCTCTTGTATCATGTCTGCAGTCTCTGACCATCTCCTGTACTATGTCTGCAGTCTCTGACCATCTCTTGTATCATGTCTGCAGTCTCTGATCATCTCCTGTACCATGTCTGCAGTCTCTGACCATCTCCTGTACTATGTCTGCAGTCTCTGATCATCTCCTGTACCATGTCTGCAGTCTCTGACTGTCTCTTGTATCATGTCTACAGTCTCTGACCATCTCCTGTACTATGTATGCAGTCTCTGACCATCTCCTGTACCATGTCTGCAGTCTCTGATCATCTCCTGTACCATGTCTGCAGTCTCTGATCATCTCCTGTACCATGTCTACAGTCTCTGATCATCTCCTGTACCACGTCTGCAGTCTCTGATCATCTCCTGTATCATGTCTGCCGTCTCTGATCATCTCCTGTACCATGTCTGCAGTCTCTGATCATCTCCTGTATTATGTCTGCAGTCTCTGATCATCTCCTGTACCATGTCTGCAGTCTCTGATCATCTCCTGTACCATGTCTTTAGTCTCTGATCATTTCCTGTACCATGTCTGCAGTCTCTGATCATCTCCTGTACTATGTCTGCAGTCTCTGACCATCTCTTGTATCATGTCTGCAATCTCTGACCAGCTTCTGTACCATGTCTGCAGTCTCTGACTGTCTCTTGTATCATGTCTGCAGTCTCTGATCATCTCCTGTACTATGTCTGCAGTCTCTGATCATCTCCTGTACTATGTCTGCAGTCTCTGATCATCTCCTGTACCATGTCTGCAGTCTCTGATCATCTCCTGTACTATGTCTGCAGTCTCTGATCATCTCCTGTATTATGTCTGCAGTCTCTGACCATCTCCTTTACTATGTCTGCAGTCTCTGACTGTCTCTTGTATCATGCCTGCAGTCTCTGATCATCTCATGTACTATGTCTGCAGTCTCTGACCATCTCTTGTATCATGTCTGCATTCTCTGACCAGCTTCTGTACCATGTCTGCAGTGTCTGGCTGTCTCTTGTATCATGTCTGCAGTCTCTGACCATCTCCTGTACTATGTCTGCAGTCTCTGACCATCTCTTGTATCATGTCTGCAGTCTCTGATCATCTCCTGTACCATGTCTGCAGTCTCTGACCATCTCCTGTACTATGTCTGCAGTCTCTGATCATCTCCTGTACCATGTCTGCAGTCTCTGACTGTCTCTTGTATCATGTCTACAGTCTCTGACCATCTCCTGTACTATGTATGCAGTCTCTGACCATCTCCTGTACCATGTCTGCAGTCTCTGATCATCTCCTGTACCATGTCTGCAGTCTCTGATCATCTCCTGTACCATGTCTACAGTCTCTGATCATCTCCTGTACCACGTCTGCAGTCTCTGATCATCTCCTGTATCATGTCTGCCGTCTCTGATCATCTCCTGTACCATGTCTGCAGTCTCTGATCATCTCCTGTATTATGTCTGCAGTCTCTGATCATCTCCTGTACCATGTCTGCAGTCTCTGATCATCTCCTGTACCATGTCTGTAGTCTCTGATCATTTCCTGTACCATGTCTGCAGTCTCTGATCATCTCCTGTACTATGTCTGCAGTCTCTGATCATCTCCTGTATTATGTCTGCAGTCTCTGACCATCTCCTGTACTATGTCTGCAGTTTCTGACCATCTCTTGTATCATGTCTGCAGTCTCTGATCATCTCCTGTACCATGTCTGCAGTCTCTGACCATCTCCTGTACTATGTCTGCAGTCTCTGATTATCTCCTGTACCATGTCTGCAGTCTCTGACTGTCTCTTGTATCATGTCTACAGTCTCTGACCATCTCCTGTACTATGTATGCAGTCTCTGACCATCTCCTGTACTATGTCTGCAGTCTCTGATCATCTCCTGTACCATGTCTGCAGTCTCTGATCATCTCCTGTACCATGTCTACATTCTCTGATCATCTCCTGTACCACGTCTGCAGTCTCTGATCATCTCCTGTACCATGTCTGCAGTCTCTGATCATCTCCTGTACTATGTCTGCAGTCTCTGATCATCTCTTGTATTATGTCTGCAGTCTCTGATCATCTCCTGTACTATGTCTACAGTCTCTGACCATCTCTTGTATCATGTCTGCAGTCTTTGACCGTATCCTGTATTATGTCTGGGGACTCTTTCTAACAGAAGCCCTCTCTGTGTGCATCAGAGAGACTCCCCTCCAGGTCTCATTAGTGTTCTCTCTTCCTGTATTTTCTTTTTTGTTAAGAGATCATGGGAGGATTTCAGGGTAACGAAGACTTCTTAGAGGAGCAGCTCTGTATTTGAGTCGTTGCCATAGAATCGTTTGTAAAGGGGAGGAGTTGGTAAGATGACCACGCCCATGTGGGGGCGCCAGAAATATTTCTGCACCCAGGCGCCGGTGACCCTAGGATCGGCCCTGGGCCCATACATCAATACAGGACACAATAATGGTATAAGGGCTGGGACAGGAAGTAAAGGAGTGTTCACAGGAGTGTGAACCTAGCTTACATTCAAGTACATTGTAAAGAAAAATACTATTTGTATTACTATTATTTCGAAAAACAAGTCTACATATAAACATCCAAAATATAGCTGAAAAGAAAATACAGACTCTTGGACCATCTGAAACAAGATAGAAGATGTACTAATACATTATATAAGCCAATAGGTGTTGTATATGCCCCTGTCGCACTTATAGGCCGTTTCACACTGCCACGCCGCGGTTTGATCCCAGTGCA
The DNA here is from genome assembly GCA_037952835.1 of Lithobates septentrionalis. Taxonomy (NCBI): domain Eukaryota; kingdom Metazoa; phylum Chordata; class Amphibia; order Anura; family Ranidae; genus Lithobates; species Lithobates septentrionalis. The sequence goes on from JBBDGP010001594.1 coordinate 520,543, forward strand.
GGTGCCGCGCAGCGTACCAACGTTTTTTGCGTAGGTTACCTGCGGTTTCCCATAGACTTCTATTATGTCCCACATTTTTAGCACACTTTCTGAAAACGCGCCAAAGATGCATCATGCAGGAATTTTAGTGTGCTTTCAGAAAATGCAGGACATAATAGAAGTCTCTGGGAAACAGCGGGTAACCCATGCTCAAACTGCAGGTACACTGTGCTGCACATGCGCTGCGGCCAAACCGCAGCACAGCAGTGTGAAAGGGGCCTTAGGTATTGGAAGTTCTAATGTTACAGGTTACAAAAAGAGGGGTTTACTCATACATACACAATTGCTTCTATTAATTTGTACAATTGGAATTGTTCCACAAATCAAGCTCTATTTCAGCCAGAATACAGATGAAATATCTTGCATCAACACCACATAAGAGCACCTTGCTAGTTGTATTGGAAAATGCCTCAATATACAGTATAACACACACAACAGTATTTGCAATTCATGATATTACATGCAAAAGTCTCTCCAGAATATAATTCTTCAGTGACCTGCTAGACTAATTTCTTCAGAACGGAGCTATAATCGCACATGTGCTCATCGGTATAAACTGTTGCAATGTGAACTATTTTACACATAAGGCTCTATTTGAATCAAAAGCGTAAAGACATCATGATGGCACACTGCGCATTGTTCTGAAAAGTACTTCAACATGTGATGCGCACAGCAGTAATTGTAATCCCTAAAACTGTACAGAAGAGTGTCTCCAGGGTAAAAATCTTTCCATGCCATCTAAAGGCTATTAGCCCAGCGAGACTGTTTTGTTCATGAAAATGTCTGTGATATCACATGTGGTCTTATCCAAAAATAATGACTTGCTACCCTGTGAAGGTTGTCATATCTCAGGGAGGGATTCATCCCAAAGCAAGATAAAGCTTGTATGATAGGCATCCCATGAAGATATATTGCTTGATTATTTAAAATGATGCTTGAAAGATGTATCTGTGAGCAATACAAATTATAAACACTCATGCCAGGTGGAACTATGCCCAAGCAGAATAGTATAGTATTCTGTTCAATGTCACTGCTGCTTGGCATATGAACTATGCAAGAAATAAAAAATGTAGATATTCCCACGCTACCAGAGAAATAAGTACTATTAATAACTGCTGCAAACACTGAAATGGTCAATCCATAGTCACAAGGTAAAATATATACAGTGGATGGTGCTGCGCTGTTACATGAGGTAAATAACAAAATATGAAACAAAGTACTGCAAACCTAGATAGATTGCTGCATGCTAAAGTGACAATAAATGTGATAGAAAAGATATCGGTCACACTGAAAGTAAAAAACATGAATAAAGTGCTGAGTGCTAAAGGTAGCAGTATAAACGTGATGAAGTCCACATTCTATAGACAAAAGTCTTCAACGATGAACATATGATGGAGGAGAAGTGAAAACAAGTGCTGGATTCCCTCTAACACTTTGTGCAAATAGAAGCAGTGTATGAGGCGACTTATCCTCTTCTGTGCAAAAACACCTTAGTGCAGAGTGGCCTCTTATGCCCCGTACACACGGTCGGACATTGATCGGACATTCCGACAACAAAATCCTAGGATTTTTTCCGACGGATGTTGGCTCAAACTTGTCTTGCATACACACGGTCACACAAAGTTGTCGGAAAATCCGATCGTTCTGAACGCGGTGACGTAAAACACGTACGTCGGGACTATAAACGGGGCCGTAGCCAATAGCTTTCGTCTCCTAATTTATTCTGAGCATGCGTGGCACTTTGTCCGTCGGATTTGTGTACACACGATGGGAATTTCCGACAACAGATTTTGTCGTCGGAAAATTTTATTGCCTGCTCTCAAACTTTGTGTGTCGGAAATTCCTATGGAAAATGTGTGATGGAGCCTACACACGATCGGAATTTCCGACAACAAGGTCCTATCACACATTTTCCATCGGAAAATCCTATCGTGTGTACAGGGCATTACTGTACGGCTGTAAGGTAACAGCGTGTGTAAATAGCAATGGAGATCCTGGATGGTAAAGTGAATCGTGCTAATGGCTTCTTATAGGTAAACATCTAGGGAGCCTCTTTGTCCTGATATTAAAGAATGATAGCAGCATGATAGCAGCAGGAGGCCATTGACTCCTGCTGTTGTCAGTCATATCCTGTGACAAGGAAGCAAAGGGCAGGGTGAGCCGAACTGTATGTGTCAATGGACGCAGACAGTGCAGCTCGGGATGAGCCTGCAGGTGTACCAAGATAGGAAGTGGCTGCTCATGGTGGCACACCAAGAAGTGGAGCCTGGAGCACCAGCAGGGGACCCTAGAATAGATTGATCAGGGCTGTTCTGTGCAAAACCATTGCACAGAGCAGGCAAGTATAACATGTTATTTTAAAAAAATAGCTTTAGACCCCTTAAACACTCCATTGGAGTCTGCCTGCTCAGTGGAGAATCTGTTGGCTGTTCCCCGCTGAGCAAGCAGATGGCTGGTCCGTGTCCACTCCACTAATGCAGAACGGACACAGACAGCCTGCTCTCCTCTATGGGCAATTGTATGTAAACTGACCACCTGTCTGTTTACACCCGACTGCCATTCAAATTTGATCCGCCAGATGGATGTAAAATGAATCCCCTTCCGTCTGTTTTTAGTGGTTAGGATCGAATCGGGTGTCAAGGGACACATGTCCTTTACACCCGCCGCTCCATAGAGCAAACTGGAGGGTCCAATCGGGTCCACTTGAAAAACTGACAGGTGGGCCTGATCAGTCCGCCTGTGTGAAAGGGCCCTGACAATCATTTTAATTTGCAGAGATACCATATTTTTGATATATTGTTTCAAATTAGGCTCTTGCTTATTTGTGGAAAAATCAACATTGTGGAAAAATCTGCATTTTCAAGCCAAAGCGGCTTATGTAATATTTTTGTACATAATATTCTACCAAGCTTTTGATCTTCGTAGATGAAAAAAAATGTTTTATATCTCTTTCAAGTTATTTTTTGTCAAAGTCTTGCTGCTGATTGTTCTGTATTTTGGAAACAATGGAATCCAGTCTATCTATAGATTCCTAGTTTTATAAAAGAAGCTAATCCCAGAATGCTATATGAAGGAAATAGGATAGTTTACTGTGAGATAAATCCACTTATACAGTATTAAGGATGAGCCGAACACCCCCTGGTTCGGTTCGCACCAGAACATGCGAACAGACAAACAATTTGTGCAAACATACGAACATCGTTAAAGTCTATGGGACACGAACGTAAAAAATCAAAAGTGCTCATTTTAAAGGCTTATATGCAAATTATTGCCATAAGAAGTGTTTGGGGACCTGGGTACTGGCACAGGGGACATGTATCAATGCAAAAAAAAGTTTTTAAAATGGAAGTTTTTTCAGGAGCAGTGATTTTAAGAATGCTTAAAGTGAAACAATAAAAATGAAATATTAATGTAAATATTATGCCTGGGGGGTCCCCTTAGTCTGCCTGTAAAGTAGCGCATTTTTCCCATGTTTATAACAGTACTGCAGCACAATGATATTTCTAAAGGAAAAAATGTCATTTAAAATTGCTTGCGGCTGTAATGTATTGCTGTATCCCGGCAATATACATTAAAAAATCATTGAAAAAAACGGCAGGGGGAATCCCCCCCCAGTTTATTACCAGGCCTTTGGGTCTGATATGGATATTAAGAGAAACTCCACGGCCATGTCGTTCTTTTTCTTAATTCTGTCATAGGGCTCCCCTTAACTACTTTAATACACTATATTATATATTGTACACTGCACTATATACCCTGCACTGTATTATATACACTACACTGACTGCACTATGTACTCTGAACTGGAGTATATATACTATACGGGCTGCACTATATACTCTGAACTGCAATATATATACTATACAGACTGCACTATATACTCTGCAGAAACATTGGGCCTTAGGTGTTCATAGTGCCAGAACACTGTAACCCCTTCACAGGTACTCTTGTTGGGCGAAGGAATGGGCCTTGCTGTTAAATATTATTTCAAAGATTGTAATCACATGCCCCAGACAGGGGCAGAAAAATTGGGCCTTGGGTGGTGGTGGTGCTCTAAACCAAACATATTGTTGGAAGCTAGCATCATCATGATTGAGGAGGAATAGGATAGGCAGCATAGGCAGTCTTCAAGGAATTCCAGATCCATAGCAAATGCAATCAATCACATCCACATCAGGTGTTTGATAGCTGCTGATCCAGGACTGATTCATTCCTATAAATGTGAGCCTATTAACGGAGTCTGTGGACAGGCGCACTCTTTGATCTATTACAAACCCTCCAGCAGCACTGAATGTACGTTCAAAAAGCAAGCTGGATGCGGGACAGGTCAGAAGCTCAATTGCATATTGAGCAATTTTGGGCCAGTGGTCCATCCTCAAGACCCAGTAACCCAGTGGATGCTCTGTTGGAAAGGTCTCCAAGTCTGCACTTGCCCCTAGATATTCCTACACCATATAATGCAGACTCTGGCGACCTTGGCACCGAGGACTGAAAAATTGTTTAAAGGCATCGGTCAGCCTGAAGAAGTTGATATCTACTCCGGGTCCGGTTTGTTGCATTTTGGAGACCGTAGGATGGACATTATGGACAGGGTTCAGTGTTGGAGCTTGTTCCGCCACCACGCCTCCAAAAAGCTAGTGGTGATTCTGCCACAACATCTGTATGCTCCCCTCCCTCTTCTTCTTCTTCCTCTATGGGCTCTTCTGCAGAATTGTCCTCTGAACCAGCAGTGCTTTCTAAATGTTCCAGGGGCTACACAAGCAGTCAGGCAAAAAGATATCATGCGGTGCTTGATTTGGTCTGCCTAGGGGACAGGAGCCACACTGGGGCAGAGATTCTGTCAGCTCTGCAGGGGCAGGATCAATGGTGGTTGACACCACGCCAGCTTCAGCCAGGAATGGTTGTATGCGACAATGTCACCAACCTTCTCTCCGTCCTCTGACAGGGACACTTGACCCATGTTCCATGTTTGGCACACGCCCTGAATTTGGTGGTGCAGCGTTTCTTTACCAGGTACCCAGGCTAAGGCCTCATGTACACTGCTGCTGGTAAAGTGATGTTTAGGAGCAGTTGGGCATTTTTTTCAGCTGCCCCTGAACTCTTCTCTGTTATCTTATCAGTACATGTACACAGGGTTGTTTATAGTCATTTCTAGACATTTGAGTTTAGAATTGTGTATCCCCAAGCATTTCTAAACATATAACATATACCTTAATTAATTGTTAATTAATGATATTCCCATAGATTTCAGTATTTAGGACAACGTGCCACAAGCTTCACAATACTCCAACAAGCAGGAAAAACCCCACATTCATGTGTATGAAAATATAAAAGAAAACAAAAAAATTTATCACTGAAAATTAAACTCAGCAAGGGCGAGTGGTCAGCTTAAAATTCCCACCGGGCTCCTCCCATAAATTCAGGCCACCATTCTGGCATTCTAATTTATGGTCGTGGCCCTAAGACTGAGATAGATGTGGATCACATAAACATGCGGCAAGACCTACAACATAAATAGACCTGAGTTGTGGCTTTTGGTCATCTGGTAGGTAAGCCATGAAAAGGGGCCAAAAATAAGCAGGTAGGGAGTATATCTTTTATTGGTTCTAAGCTCTTTGAGAAAGCTTGGAGAAGGCTAGGACTTCCATCTGCCTAGCTTCTTGATCACATGGTCTGATACTCTGTGCTGAGATGTGGCTGAGGCTGCGCCGATCCAGGAGGAATGTCCAGAATACCGCCCAGGGTCTAGGCCTAAGTTGACCAGTAGGACCCTAACATGTTTGATAAACTGACTGTCACTCAGGGGGTTGACCGGAAAAGGCTGTAACGGGCTGGAGACTGACTGGCTGGGTAGGTGAGAGAGCAGACGGTCAAGGATCGTTGTTGGGCACCAGGCGTTGCTGGTCCCGAAGAAGTTGATATCTACTCCGGGTCCGGTTTGTTGCATTTTGGAGACCGTAAGATGGACATTATGGTTATAATCAGCAGGTGTCTGTACAGTACCTGACTACTGGTACTACCAGAAGTGAACTTGCTGGGTTGTAGGAAACTGTAGAAAGCCAGGTAGATGGCCGCCTGGATGACCAGGCTGGGCAAGAGCCCAAAGGGGAAACGTGTGAGGATTTCGGACATGCCCCTAAAGATAGCACTTGTGATGGGTAAGCGTTTGCTGCTGTTAGCGGGCTGCTGCTTCTGAATTCCGCGCAGCAAGGCTTTCACTGTATGGGCTGTGAACACAGATGGCTCTCCGGTATTCTGTTAGGACAGGAAATGCTGAATACCAGCTAGATAAAGCCTGATAGTGATATGAGTGAGAGCCAGCTGTGTATGGCAATAAGATATGAAGGCTAGGACGTGAGTGACGTCGTCTGCTGTGGTTCCGGGACAAGCGGCTAGGAACCTGCAGTAGGTGTTCCAGGCCATGCGATAAGCTTTAAGTGTGTCTGGATGTCCGAAACTGTTGTGGTTAAGGAGGAGACCAAAGAATGCAGATGGGAAATGGCCCCGGTGATGGATTGCAGGGATGCCTGCTGGGTGCTGAGCCCGGCTGCAGCTGAAGGCAGGAAGAGGAGCCTGAAAAGCTCTGCCTTCCTGGCCATAGCAGGAAAGGGAATATCCCTGCGCCTCAGCTCAGAAATTAGTTTGGGGATGGTCCATTCCCTGAGAGACTGTACGCTACCACGCTCTGAGCCTGCGGAGGATGACAAAGGGGCAGGTGTGGAGTCCTCCCTGCCAGCATGTGACATGGCTCCAGCTAGAAGACAAGGTTAAGAAGAGACCTAGCCGTAGGATAGAGAGCGGAGTGGTAAAGAGAAAAATCTCGGAGAGGAAGAAAAAAGAGGTACAGGAAAAGGAATGATAGGCGTAGACAGGAGCTGACAGAAAACTTAGAAAACTCAGAAGAGTGCGAGGCGACCGAGGTGGGCCAGGAGGTGACTGGCCAGATAATCGATAGCTTGGGTGCCTGTTTGTGGCAAGCACAAGCCTAAAGACCAGAACCCCAGGGTGTACTGGGACGAGATGATGAAGTCTGGTACGGCCTACATAGGAATGTTGCGGTCTGTAGTAGGTGACTTATGCTCGGCCTGCTAACACTTGCACTGCCAGCAAGCCTACTGTTAAGCGACCTTGTCTGCGAGGTGAAGGGGCGTCCATCGAAAATAGGGTGTCCTGTATAGACATATGTGACAGAAAATGAACGCCTGGAGAGCACGTCCAATTATGTATGTGAAGTAACAGTATAGTGCAAGGGTGCTGCAGAGTGATGTGCTAGAGAAACCCGTAAACTACGCACCTGACTGACGCTCTAGTAGCGAGGTCCTGGTTAGGATCGAAACTCGGTCGACCGGGAACACCTGCAGTAGGGGTGACATATATGCAACAAGTTTTTTTTTTTTAATCCTTTTTGTGCCCTTTGTATGTGACTAGCCCTGGTGAAGATGCAATCATTGCGTTTATTTATTTATTTATTTTTTACCTGGAAAATAATGTCCAACCTGGTACAGGATGGAACCTGAACTTGACTGACCTGAGGGAGAAAGACAGACGGAAAATAATGAGTGGCTCGTATGAATGCCACTGGGGACGAGTGGCCGATTAAGTGCCACTAAAATGAAGTGTGGGTGTGTGAGTGCCACTAAGTGTGCTTGCAGTGATTTGCAAGAAGTTATGTTGAGATGTGTACTTGCAGGGCTTGCAAGGAGTTTAGGCCGAGATACGTGTTTGCAGCGTAGCAAATGGGTAACTGCTGAGATGCGTGTACTTGCAGCGATTGCAAGGAGTCTATGATGAGAAGCCTGTTTGTAGCAAATGCAATGGGTATATGCTGAGATACGTGTTTTGCAGCGATTGGATGCGTATTCTTGCAACAATTGCAACAAAGATAATCTACTGATAGGCGAAAAGAAAAAGATAGCAGAAATAGTATGTGTAGGAACGAACTGTGAAAAATGGCATACGTAACGAATCGTAGATTTATGATAGGGAGTGTAATGAATTGGTGTGCGGAATACTCGTGATGCGAACCTTTGTGCCGCTGGTGCAACTAGGTTGGGTTTGGAGTGTGATGCATGTAGCTGCTGACGCGATCCGAATCGGTCAGAACAATGATATGAACAATGAATCGTAGGGTATGGTACGAACCGCTACGAATCGGTGCGTGGGATGCGATTGATGCTACGCGTTGTGCCGCCAAGGCTACTAAGCTCGAATCAGAGTGATGCGTATGGCATTAAGTAATATGAACCAGTGAGTGAGACAACAAATCGTTAGTAGGGTATGGGGGTGAGCGGTATGAATTGGTGCAGGATGTATCCGGTGCGAACCATTGTGCCACTGATGCGAAAAGGGACGAATCAGACTGTGTGTGTGTGTGTGTATATATATATATATATATATATATATGAAGCACAAAGAACTTAAACTTCATTCTTTCCATGCTGTGTTACAGAAAGAACATGAACCAAATCTTCTAGAAATATAAACTGCCTTATTCACTTGGTTCCTGTAATGGTCTGCAAATCTTCTCCCTCCTGTTTACCACTACTTCCCAACCACACAGAATCTCCAATTTAAGTCCCAAGAACAATACTGTGAATAGAGTTCCTGGACAGACTGTTAGGATTTCTCCCAGGTGATCCTCAGCACCCTCAGCCTCCTCAGCCTTTGGAAATACTGTCCCTACTGGGTCTGCATTCACGTGTACATTTGAGCGACCGTCCATGATTGCCATACTCGGGTTCTCTCCCAGCTCTTTTCTTCTGTTGGTGGTAGCAGCCTCTCCTTTTTAGATGTTGCAGATTCCCACAGTTATTTCCTCCATCTTTCCTCCTGTTATGGCAGGTTCCTCTCCCTGGAGGGGACAGTTCTTAAGCTGAACCAGCTTCTACATTATGTCTACCTTTGCTGTCCTCTTCCCATCAGCAAGCCACCTGGAGCATGTGACCCACAGTTATATAGGTCTGTAAGCCCCTGCCCATACAAATTAATGATAGGCTCAGGGTAGGGTGACCACATTTCCAAACTGCCATTCAGGGACACACCCCCCCCCCCCCCCCCCCCCCCCCCGCGCGCTGCCCAAAAAGGATGGTTTTTGATACTTTTTTTTGCCAATTTTTGGTTAAAAAAAGCAAACAGTGGTAACCAGTTTAGACAGGTGGTATGCAATGTGCACCTGCCTTAACTAAGTCACTTAGTGACAACAGCGTACTTTGTACATCGCTTACTCTGGCAAGTTCACTGCATCAAAGTAATAATAATTAAGGAGTGAATAAGTTGCTTTGTGGTGTCATTAGTCAAGAAGGGTCTAATTTTGGAGAGGTTTCGGAGGTTAAGGCGGCAGGATTTAGCCAGCGATTGGATGTGGGGGCTGAAGGAGAGATCAAAGTCAAGGATTACACTCAGCACCCTGACATGTGTGGAGGGACCAATGGTTGTGTTGTTGATATTAATGGTGAAGTCACAGGAGGGGGACCGTGAAGGAGGAAATGTAACAAGCTCCGTTTTAGAAAGACTGAGTTTGAGAAAGTGGTGTGACATCCATACCGATATGTCATTCAGTAAGTTTAGGATCCGTGAGGAGATCGAGGGGGTGAGTTGAGGAGTGGACAGATAGATCTGGGTGGGGGGGGACAGCAGGATGGAGGGGGACACGGAGGAAGAACGGAGGGGGACAGCAGGACGGAGGGGGACAGCAGCAGAACGGAGGGGGACACGGAGGAAGAATGGAGGGGGAGAGCAGATTTCAATTTACAAATACTGTACTGGTGACCCCACAATAGGGATAAAACTTTTTCGCAGAAGAGAGTTTATTAAGACTCGTGGCCACTCATTACAATTAGAAGAAAAGAGGTTTAACCTTAAACTACGTAGAGGGTTCTTTACTGTAAGAGCGGCAAAGATGTGGAATTCCCTTCCACAGGCGGTGGTCTCAGCGGGGAGCATTGATAGCTTCAAGAAACTAATAGATAATCACTTGAATGACCGCAACATACAGGGATATATAATGTAATACTGACACATAATCACACACATAGGTTGGACTTGATGGACTTGTGTCTTTTTTCAACCTCACCTACTATGTAACTATGTATGTAACTATGTAACTATGTAGCAGGACAGAGGGGGACAGCAGCAAAACGGAGGGGGACAGCAGAATGGAGGGGGACAGTAGCAGAACGGAGGGGGACAGCAGCAGAATGGAGGGGGACAGCAGCAGAATGGAGGGGGACACGGAGGAAGAACGGAGGGGGACAGCAGCAAAACGGAGGGGGACACGGCGTAAGAACGGAGGGGAACACGGAGGAAGAACGGAGGGGGACACAGAAGAAGAATGGAGGGGGGACACAGAGGAAGAACGGAGGGGGACAGCAGGACGAAGGGGGACAGCAGCAGAACGGAGGGGGACACGGAGGAAGAACAGAGGGGGACAGGGAGGAAGAACAGAGGGGGACACGGAGGAAGAACGGAGGGGGACACGGAGGGGGACACGGAGGAAGAACGGAGGGGGACACGGAGGAAGAACGGAGGGGGACATGGAGGAAGAACGGAGGGGGACACGGAGGAAGAACAGAGGGGGACACGGAGGAAGAACGGAGGGGGACACGGAGGAAGAACGGAGGGGGACAGCAGCAGAACGGAGGGGGACACGGAGGAAGAATGGAGGGGGACACGGAGGAAGAACGGAGGGGGACACGGAGGAAGAATGGAGGGGGACACGGAGGAAGAATGGAGGGGGACACAGAGGAAGAACGGAGGGGGACACAGAGGAAGAATGGAGGGGGACACAGAGGAAGAATGGAGGGGGACACAGAGGAAGAATGGAGGGGGACACAGAGGAAGAATGGAGGGGGACACAGAGGAAGAATGGAGGGGGACACAGAGGAAGAACGGAGGGGGACACAGAGGAAGAACGGAGGGGGACACAGAGGAAGAACGGAGGGGGACACAGAGGAAGAACGGAGGGGGACACAGAGGAAGAATGGAGGGGGACAGCAGGATGGAGGGGGACAGCAGCAGAATGAAGGGGGACACGGAGGAAGAACGGAGGGGGCAGCAGCAGAACGGAGGGGGACACAGAGGAAGAACGGAGGGGGACACAGAAGAACAATGGAGGGGGACACAGAAGAAGAATGGAGGGGGACACAGAAGAAGAATGGAGGGGGACACAGAGGAAGAACGGAGGGGGACACGGAGGAAGAACGGAGGGGGACACGGAGGAAGAACGGAGGGGGACACGGAGGAAGAACGGAGGGGGACACGGAGGAAGAACGGAGGGGGACACGGAGGAAGAACGGAGGGGGACACGGAGGAAGTACGGAGGGGGACACGGAGGAAGTACGGAGGGGGACACGGAGGAAGAACGGAGGGGGACAGCAGCAGAACGGAGGGGGACACGGAGGAAGAATGGAGGGAGACACAGAAGAAGAATGGAGGGGGACACAGAGGAAGAACGGAGGGGGACACAGAGGAAGAACGGAGGGGGACACAGAGGAAGAACGGAGGGGGACACAGAGGAAGAACGGAGGGGGACAGCGGGACGGAGGGGGACATCAGCAGAATGGAGGGCGACACGGAGGAAGAACGGAGGAGGACACGGAGGAAGAACGGAGGGGGACACGGAGGAAGAACGGAGGGGGACACGGAGGAAGAACGGAGGGGGACACGGAGGAAGAACGGAGGGGGACACGGAGGAAGAATGGAGGGGGACAGCAGCAGAACGGAGGGGGACATGGAGGAAAGATGGAGGGGGAGAGCAGCAGAACTGAGGGGGAGTGGGGGGGACAGCAGCAGATCTGAGGGGGGTGGGGGACAGCAGCAGAACTGAGAGGGAGTGTGGCTGTGTGGGGGACACAGCAGCAGAACTGAGGGGGGTGGGGGTCTGGGGACAGCAGCAGATTTGAGAGAGGGAGTGTGCTGTGTGCATGCATTGTTCACTGACTGTGGAAGTTACAGTAACCTTTCAGGACGTACTCTGGCGGGCGGACCTCGTGGGCGGACCTCGTGGGCGGGAGGGAGCCGGAGCCTGGAGGGAGGACTCGGACGAGGAGGCGGCTCAGTCAGGACTCAGTCACGGCGGGCAGGCGGGCAGCTCGGAGTCGGCCCGGGTTGCGCTGCTGGCTGGTCGCTGGCAATGTGCGGCTGCTGTAGTCGGCTCGGCGGCGGCTCCGGGTCCGGAACTGGCAGTGGCAGGCACCACTACTGACTGGGGCTGGGTACAGGGCAGGCTAGTAAGCGTGGACTGGACTGTCTGGCTCTGCTGGCAGGCTGGCGGCTGCTCTCTCTCTCTCAGGCGCGCTGCTCAGCCGTAGAGTCTAGAGTGCGCCGTGCGGGTGCCCACTGCACTGCACTGACTCTCCCACGTGACTGCTGAGTGCTGACGTGACGTCACTGGTTGCTAGACGCGGGGCGGGCGGCCCTAGCCTAGCAACCAGTCAGCTGCCATATCTGTGGGTGTTTAAGGAAGAACTGTACTGTAAAATGATAAGGGTGGCAGTCGGACTGGTGCAAGCTGGCGGTGTGTGTTTTTTTTCATTCCGGGACACTGTATTGTCCCGGAATGAAGGTACCCGGGACACGGGACAAAAAACTCAAATAAGGGACAATCCCGGGCAATCCGGGACACGTGGCCACCCTAGCTCAGGGTGACCCATACGACTAACTACATCCTGTATCAAATCAACCTGTCCCACAGCACCTCTCACTGGTCAAACAAGGCGTCACTTTTTACAGGATACAGGTGGTCACACCCCCCCACCTCTACTCTATTATTCCTCCCCAACAAATCAAACCCAGCCAGGCTCAAACCAAACAGGTTAATGCCTGAAATTTTCACCTAACTCTAATCCTTACTACCTATCCAGCACACACCTAAGTAGGTGGGCGCGATAGATAGATAGATAGATAGATAGATAGATAGATAGATAGATAGATAGATAGATAGATAGATAGATAGATAGATAGATAGATAGATAGATAGATAGATAGATATACACACACCGCCTGAAGTGTATTATATAATGTACACCATCAAATGATCTGTACACTGAAGAGTATGTATGTATGTGTGTATGTATATATGTGTGTGGTGTGTGAATATATATATATATATAATATATATACTAGACTGTGTGTGTGTGTGTATATATATATATATATATATATATATATATATATATATATATATATATATATATATATAATATATATATATATATATACATACATACAAACCGCCTGAATATATAGTCTATATAGTCTACGCTAAATGCAGAGAATATATATATATATGTATACACAGTGAAGTGAAAAAATATTTGCCCCAGCCTGTTTTTTTTTTTTTTTTGCATTTCTCACACTTAAATGATTCAGATCATCAAACAAATTTTAATATTACACAAAGATAACCCGAGTAAATCTAAGATGCAGTTTTTAAATTATTATTTCATTTATTAAGGGAAAAAGGCTGTTCAAACCTGTCTGGCCCTATGTGAAAAAGTAATTGCTGAATCATGAATGAACTGTGATAACCAAAATTTTTTGAAAAGCTGAGTTAAATTTCACTTGCCACACCTAGGCCTAAATACTGCCAGACCTGTTGAATCAAGAAATCACATAAATAGAAGCTGTCTGACAAAGTGAAGCACGCTAATGCCCTGTACACACGGTCGGACATTGTTCGGACATTCCGACAACAAAATCCATGGATTTTTTGCGACGGATGTTGGCTCAAACTTGTCTTGCATACACACGGTCACACAAAGTTGATCGGAAAATCCGAACGTCAAGAACGCGGTGACGTACAACACGTTCGACGAGCCGAGAAAAATGAAATTCAATAGCCAGTGCTGCTCTTCTGTTTGATTCCGAGCATGCGTGGCACTTTGTGCGTCGGAATTGTGTACACACGATCGGAATTTCCGACAATGGATTTTGTTGTGGGAAAATTTTATAGCCTGCTCTCAAACTTTGTGTGTCAGAAATTCCTATGGAAAATGTGTGATGGAGCCCACACACGGTCGGAATTTCCGACAACAAGGTCCTATCACACATTTTCCATCGGAAAATCCTATCGTGTGTACAGGGCATAACAGATCAGAAAAAGCCACACTTAATGCCACAATCTAAATAAATTTAAGAACGGATTAGAAACAAAGCAAATGTACATGTATCGGTCTAGGAGGGGTTTCAAAGCATTTCTAAGGCTTTGGAACTCCAGTGAACCACGGGGAGAGCCAATTATCCACAAATGGTGATAACTTGGAAAAGTGGTGAAGCTTCCCAGGAGTGGCCGGCCTACAAAAATTACTCCAAGAGCATGAGGAGGACTCATCCAGGAGGTCATAAAAGAACCCAGAACAACATCTAAAGAACTGCAGGCCTCACTTGCCTCAGGTAAGATCAATGTTCATAATTCAACAATAAAAAAGAGACTGGGCAAAAATGGCATCCATGGGAGAGTTCCAAGGCCAAAGTCACTGCTGACCAAAAAGAACACAAAGGCTCATCTCACATTTACCAAAAAAGTCTTGATTATCCCCAAAACTTTTAGGCAAGTATTCTGTGGACTGATGAGACAAAAATTTTACTTTTTGGAAGGTGTGCGTCTCGTTACATCTGGCATAAAACTAATACAGCATTTTATAACAAGAACATCATACCAACAGTCAGACATGGTGGTGGTAGCATGATGGTCTGGGGCTGCTTTGCAGCTTCAGGACCTGAACGACTTGCCATAATTGATTGAACCATGAATTCTGAGCTCTACCAGAAAAGGTAGAATGTCCGGCCATCAGTTTGTGACCTCAAGCTCAAGTGCACTTGGGTTATGCAGCAGGACAATGATCCGAAAGACAACAGCAAGTCCACCTCCAAATGGTTCAAAAAGCAAAATTTAGGTTTTGGAGTGGCCTAGTCAAAGCCTGGACTTAAATCCACTTGAGATGCTGTATCATAACCTTACACAGGCCGTTCATGCTGGAAAACCCTCCAATGTGGCTGAATTAAAACAATTCTGCAAAGAAGAGTGGGCCAAAATTGCTCCACAGCAATGTGAAAGACTCATTGCCAGTTATTGCAAATGCTTGTTTGCAGTTGTTGCCGCCAAGGGTGGCACAACCAGTTATTAGGATTAGGGGGCAATTACTTTTTCACTTAAAGCCAGGCAGGCTTTTTTGCCTTAATAAATGAAACCATCCTTTAAAAACTGCATTTTGTATTTATTCGGGTTATCTTTGTTTAATAATACAATTTGTCAATTTTCACTTTTTCACATCACTGTATATACTAGACTGTGTATATATATACACTTTTGTGAGATACTGTATATACTAGGCTGACTAATATAATTATATATATATATATATATATATATATATATATATATATATATATAATACACTGCAACTAACTAAACTGCCTGCCTAATCTAGCCATCTCTGTCCATGCCAACAACACTACACGTGGTCGCTCTGTAAGCAGCCTTATATAGTGTGGGGCATGGACTTAGTCCCCCTGAGCCATGATTTTCCAAAGGCAGAGCGCGCTGTGATTGGCCAAAGCAGGTCAGCGCTCAAATTTCCCGCAAACTCCCCATATTGTTCGCTGCTCAGCGGACACCAGATGTTCGAGTCGAACTTACGTTCGACTCGAACATCGAGCTCATTACTATACAGTATATACATGTAGCACAGACCCCGAACGAACCTTGCAGATTTGTCCCAGGTTCTTTTCCCATGTGAGTCCACGGCAGCCAGGCACACAGGAGCTCTCAGTCTCTCAACGCAATGACCTGGCAGCGAGTGTCTTTTTAAGGTTTAACCACTTCCCGTCCACTGTACGTTTATAAACGTCCTCAGACAGGAAGGGTGATATACCTCAGTCATCGCTGCAGCAATGATAGAAATACCATTTTTTAGGACCGGTGATTCCCTACAAAGTAATCCTAGTGACTAATGACCCGCTGGATTACTTTTATAGGCGGCGCTGCCGGCACCTTTACCAGGCTCTTCTGTGCGCTAGGGTAGCCCGGTAAGGATGCGACCGGCAGCATCCGACTCTGGGAACACAGTGAGAAGAACGGATGTTGTTCCTCCCACAGTGTGAAACCAGAATCAACCAGGATTTTGTCACTTCCAGTTTCGGTTCTTTGTTTACCTGGTTCTTCACCAGACATGTAAGGTGCTGCTGTGAATGTCAGAGCGAGAGCAAAAAACTGGTAACCTGTAAAGGGAATTAAAAGCGTTGCCTATGGAGATTGCAATTTTAAAACATGACATGTTTGCTATCTATTTACTCGGTATAACATCATCTTTTATATTTTACCAAACAATTGGGTATTATATTGTGTTTGTGTCCATAAAAATTATTTAAAGCGGGGTTCCACTATCTCTGAGATTTTTTTTTTCCGGCAAAATGACAATGAATATGCTCTATTAATATAGAACTCACTTGTTTGGTTTTTAAAGACGAGTGCTGTCCGTTTTCCCCCAATAAAGAAACTTATAAACTACGATCCAGACCGTTGTCATCTTGCCTGTGGGCATGTGAAGCCCACAGGCATCCTCTTCCGGGATACGGTGCTGCTGATCAACCAGCATGCACCGCCCGTTCTGTTCCCGATCTCGCGCATGCGCAGTAGATTGCCATCGCAGCGCCCTCAACAGCTCCGGTTGCCATCACAACGAGCGGCGTCATAAGAAGTCCCGCCCCGTTGTGATGGCAATGACGTCACTCCCAGGATTGAAATCTCGAGAACTCTCGCAACAGGCCGCCGCACTGACTCCTGGGAACAATGACACAAGCTCCCAGGAGCCAGTGCAGCTAAGAGGAAGTGACGATTTAGCCGCAGGAAACACGCCCCTATCCGCAGCCTGTACATCCTGGAAGACACAGATACTACAACAAAGGTACAGTATAAAAAAAAAAAAAAAAGTGCCGTTTTGTCATTAGGACATTGCGGTAATCCTCTGCAGCTAGTGTTGTAAAATCGGGTGGAGATCCGCTTTAAGTGTATTTCTTCCAAAAAAATTGTGTTTGAAAAACCACTGCGCAAATATTGTGTGACATAAAAATATACAACACCTACCATTTTATTCTCTAGGGCCTTTGCTTAAAAAATATATAATGTTTTGGGATTCTAAGTACTTTTCTAGCAAAAAACTATGTTTTTTACATAGGAAAGGAATGTCAGAATTGGCCCAGACCTAAGCCGGTAATGCTCATTGAACATGGACGGGGTGTAGAGAAGTCTTAGGATGTAAATAGATGATCATCCGTTTACATGCGTTTTTCCATAGAGATGTATTGATGTCCATTTTTCATCCATCAACGGATGGATGATAAACAGAACGGTGAAGGGGGCCTTAGGATACCCCAGAATTCAGTGCGCAAAGTAATCAAAGGACTTTCTCTCTTCTGCCTACTCTTTCCAAGGGCTTCTCCTCCTTCTCTGCAGAGACTACATGCACAACACTTATGGAATTCCCAGCAGAGTGAATCCCACTTTGGCAGCACTAGCACAGTCACACAAGGGATTAAACAGCAAGCAGTCACTAGGACCCACCTCCAGACCTTTATTCACTATGCCTCCAGATTCATGGATTGATCCTGTCCAATATTAGCTAGACACTGTACCAAAAGCCTATAGACCAGATCCTCAGTGCACCCCTTACTCGGTTCTGAACTGCTTCCAGGAAATTATCCCCCCCCAGCCCTAGCATGGCTGGGTTGTAGGTGAACTCTCTGCAGGCTCTCAGCTTGCTTGTCCAGAAGGGCAGAATCCCTTCCAGGTTAGGATCTTTTCATCCAGGATAAGACCCTGTTGCTCCAGAATGTTTCTCTCTCCACCTTCTGAGCATACCACTGCAGGGATTGGCTAGAGTTCCATAAATGTTCAAGTTTAGGGTCTGCCTCTTCCAGCCCACCACATTCTAGAACAATGTTTTTCAACTCGGGTGCTGCAAAGAGTCCCCAGGGGTGCAGCAGCAAAAAGACATAAAGCCCTTTACAGTCCTTTGAAAGGGTTACTCTGTTAATGTCTGTGTATAGAGAGGAGAGAAAGCACATCCCGCACCTCCACCCGGCTCTCTCCTCCATGCTGTTATCTGTACTCTTGCTGGCAAAACTGAAAGCTGTGCAAACTGCCCGCCTGCGTCCTACCAACTGATCTCTTTTTGTTTACCAAATTCCTTGGTCCCAATCCCCCCTTTTTTCCTTTCGTGTTTCTCTCTCTTTCTTTTGTCCTTTTTCACTTCCTGTCCTTCTCTCCTTTTTTTTTTTTAACATAAAGTTTATTCAAGTTTTCAGACAGACAGAGTATAAATCACATTACATTATCAGTTAGCATAGTCGTTAAGCAATGGAACAATCTGTTGTGCACACACATCGTAATAGCAAGTGTAGTTGTTATTACAACAGTAATTGACAGCTTGGCATTTGCCGTATTACTCAAGTGGGACCTGAGATCTCGAGGGCGAGGGAGAGGGGGGGGGCCCAAGGAAGGAGTAAAGGGTAAATAAGGATAGGGAGAGGAAATGGGGGGGGGATGGGCAGGGGGGGGCTGGGGGAAAGGGCGGGTGTCTCAAAGTCTGGCGTAGCACTTGATTACTATATTTAAATTAGGGATTTACAATGTTCGCACAAGAAAGTGGTGTTGAGGAAGAAATGAAAAGGTGATAGAGAAGCTAGTCAGTGTTATTCTAGGGACAGATGTTTCGCCTCGACCCAACAGGCCCAAATCTTATCGAATTTGCGTGGGCAGTTCCTGCCTAGATAGGTTAATTTGTAGAGGGGCAGGGCGGCATTTACCAGGGACAACCAGACCTTTTTAGTGGGGGGCTGTGTCTGATTCCATTGTAGAAGAATAGCTTTCCTCGCATAGAAGGACGTATAAAATACAAATAGTTTCTTCCTCTGGGGGGCTTCAAGGAAATCGCAAATACCCAAGAGAAGTGGGATGGGACTAAATGGGACCGTGAGCTCACCTATAGAGTTAATCTCAGACAGGACTTCCCTCCAATAGCCCTCCACCACAGGACAGGACCAAACCACATGAATGAAGTCTGCACCATCTGTACCACATCTAGGACATATCGCCGTTCTACCCGGGTTAATTCTTGCTAGACGCGCAGGGGAGTAGTAGGCCCGATGAAGAAATTTTAGCTGGGTGTATCTGTCTCTAGCTGAGATCATTAGGGGTAAGTATTGCTGAATCCCCTCCTCCCAGTCCTCGTCCGTCAGGCCAGGGATATCATTCTGCCATGTTGTGTACAATCGTGAGACTTTAGAGGTATCCAGGACTACCAGCTTATTATAAATGTTAGAGAGTGTACCCCCGTCTAGATATTGCAACATATTTTCTATGTCAGATAGCTGTAGATCTATCCCATTAGGGAATTGGGACCGGAATGCGTGGCGTAGCTGCAGGTACCGGAAGAACATGTGATTCGGAAGATCTCCACTGTGTTTTAGGTCATCAAAAGTAAGTAGCTGTCCTTCGGAGACGATGTCACCCAGGGTTGTGATTCCATACCTGACCCACACATTTGGGTCAGGCATGGAAGCAAAGTGGGACAAGCGGGGGTTACCCCACAGTGGGGTCAGGGGGGACCGCGCATTCGGTGTCCCCATCTTTGAGGCCACAGTATCCCACACCTTAATTGTCGTCCTCATGGGCATAGTCACCCGGGGGCTGGATTTAGGTCCTTTATGTATTAAGACATTGAGCTCCTCATGCGAGCCCAGCAGTGCCGCCTCCAATTTAGACGCAGGGTTCATCGGTGTTTTGGACAGCCACCACTTAATAGTGACCAGGACTGCTGCCCAATAGTATTTTATGAAACACGGTAGGGCCAAACCCCCCAAAGTGACTGGTAGTTGCAACGTTGATTTAGCTATCCTAGGCATTGCTCCCTTCCATACAAAGGAGGTAATTATGCTATCTAGTTTGTTAAAGAAAGAGACTGGTAAAGGTATAGGAGTATGCCTAAAAAGGTAAGTGAACTTGGGCAGGACGGTCATCTTAACCAAATTCACCCTACCCACAGGTGTGAGCGGAAGGTTCTTCCAAACTGCACACCTATGGGATAGTTGGGACACCACCTGTCCTTCTCTCCTTGTTTCACCGCTGCTTTGATGGCTGTGTTTCTCTCCACTCACTCACGTTCCCGACATTCACTTCTCCTCCCCACCTCCCTGTATTGGATGCAATCTGCCTTGTTGAGTGGGGCAGCTGGCATCATCCGTTTCCATGACTTCGGCGGCCCTGGCACTGCAGCATCCCCTGTCACTTGGTCACGGCAAGTGTGGCCAGCGATGACTGC
Organism: Lithobates septentrionalis; assembly: GCA_037952835.1. Classification (NCBI taxonomy): domain Eukaryota; kingdom Metazoa; phylum Chordata; class Amphibia; order Anura; family Ranidae; genus Lithobates; species Lithobates septentrionalis. Next base: position 540,900 of record JBBDGP010001594.1, read on the forward strand.
TGTAATCTGAGCTGATCTGCAAACATTTCCCCCCACACGGGCGCCGATCTGTGTCTGGCCGGGGTTCGCCGACCCGATGACACTCCATGGCATCGGCGGCCCCCGGCATTACAGCGTCCCCGTTGCCTGGTTACCACCACCGCCGCATCGCACATGCGCGATTGGCGATTGCCGTTTTGATGTGCAATTACTGATCCCTGCACTGGCGCCGATCGATATCTAGATTGTGCGATGCATATTGATGTTCCCTAGCAACGGGCCCGTCCTTACAGTGACCCATGATCCACAGTATCAAATCCTACATGACAATACACAGGTAGTGTCAGTGCTTTTTTGTTAACCCCTTCTTCTCATACGTTTTTTTCAAATCTGTAATTATACTAACTTTTTGAGTCTTTTAGGCGGTATTTGTGACGTCATCCCTATCTGGGGGTGGGAGGAGCTCTGGTTTTCTTTTTTTTTCTGATTGGTTGATGGTTATTTAGATATTTTTCACTGTTACCCCACGTTTATCACATGCCTGACGAAGGGGTCCTGCGTTGCACCTTTCTTGTGTTGTGATCATGCAATAAACTACCCGTTTGGATGCCACTTTGTGGCGGTCCTTGGTGTGCTGGCAAATATCTACTTTGTGACTTGAACCAGTATCGAGCTGGTTGTTGCTGCAAATCTTGAGAGCTTATACCAGGAACATGTGCGATGGGAATATGAAGTACTACCAACTGATGACGCTCTAGGACAGTATTGCCGGTAAGAGTACAGATAACAGCATAAAGGAGGAGAGAGCAGGGAGGAAGTGCGGGATGTGCTCCTTCTCTCCTCTTTGTACACGTTAACAGAGTAACCCTTTCATGATCAGACTTTAAGGCTTTTTCACAGTGCGGTAATATGTGTGAAATTAGACATTTTCCAGCACCACACAAAAATGCACTGCCTTTTGCAGATGTGCGCAGGTGGCATTAATTCTTAATTGCACCAAACGCATTCCACCAATTGCATGTACCTTTGCGCACACAAAAACAGATGATACTACATTACAAAGTATTTTGATAGGGTGCTATTCAAAAGTCATGCTGGCACCTTTTTTGCATGCTTCACGAGCATAGAGAAGCCTATTAAAAAAACTCACACTGGTTGATGGTTCACATACCTATATGATTCACACTTAATATTTGCTATTTGGTAAGGAGCCCCTTTGTGTGGTGTTTGCGGTCATCAATTTTAAAACACTGGGTGTTTAATGTATGAAATTTTTTTCACAATGTGAGTGCCACTCCTATCTATATATGTCAGAATAATTTATGTGTCAGTATTACGCTATGTTGCTATTTTATATTTTTTTGGGATAAATAATTTTTCGTGGATTTAACGCACATCCATCGTGAGTGAAAGTCGTTAGACCCTACTGTGACTGGTTTACATCAAGGCCCAGGCTGGGTTACAGCCACCTGCTTGATTGGCTTACAATCTGGTAAGCATACCATCTATCAGTTGGGGATATATTTCGCTTTACCCAATCACTGAGGGTTAATATCCGGAAAGTTGGGACTATTAATTTGGACTTTTTAGAATCACTAATCTTATTAACTTTACAGAGATTATATTTATGAATTTATTTAATTTTTAAGCGTGGCTTTTTTATTTCCATTAAAAACTCAACATGCAGGAACATGCAGAAAAGCGCTTGGACGAACCTCCTTATATTAACAAGACCTCAGACTCGTGTACCCCAAGATTGTGAACAATTCTAAAAGGTTGAAAACGTTGAATGGCCGGGCAATCTTCTGGGCAAGATTGCAGGTAGAGAGAGGGGGGAGTTTTGATATTCCTTCCGTGCCACGGATGGCATGTCGGGGTCACCATCGCTTAAAACGGATGTTCCTTTTTGGGTGGAACTCCGCTTTAATTTGTTTTCAGAATTTGTTTACTTTATTTGTTGTTGAATCGATTCAAAAAATTTACGGATCAATTTTGACTAGTTTTCGAATTCGAAAACGTTTCAAATTCGAATAGTTTTCCAATCTCCAAAAAGAATAAAATAGAATAGAAAATAAAGGAATAGAATAGAAAACAAAACATTTTTTTTCTATTCTATTCCTTTATTTTCTATTGTATTTTATGCTCTTTGGAAATTGGAAAACGATTCTAATTCAAAGTTTTCAAATTTGAATTTGAAAACTATTCGAATTCAAAAAGTATTTGAAAACTGTTGTAATTTCGTCTGAATTTTTTTTCCCATTATTTCGGATTTGTTTGAATTCGGTACTATTCTAATTTGGAAATTCGGATACATCCGAACTTCCGCATAACGAAAATTCGTCCAAATTTTAATCTGGAACTAAACGAACCGCACATGTCTAATGGGCTCCCTTTAGTCATACCTACCCTAATTTATCTATTGCCATATGTGCTTCAGCATGGAGACTCTCATAGAGTTAGGACTGCACCATACCAAAATGCCTTAATCAGGCAGTGTGGCCTTCACATACTGTATATTTGCAAAAGTTGTGCAATTAAAACCTCTGTTTTTTTAACACAAACTGTGTAATTGATTTTTCTTTTGCTGGCTAGCTGGTAAATTTGCTGGGAAATACTTTGTTCTGATTGCTTTGTGCAAGGCCCTTCCACCTGCACTTTACCTTAAGTTGGGGTGGTTGCCATTTTTGTTTACATTTTTATATGCTGCCTTCAGAGTCAATATGACCTCAGTGCAGGGCTGGTTAGGGCTTCATTGTTCTCTGCCTTGACCTTTTCAAGACCCTCAGCCCCTCTAACACACCAGGTTAAGTGTACAAACATACCATACCATACCACAGAAAGTAATACTTAGTACTCAGTAGTAATGCTATATCAAAGAAAACAGGCACCAAACCAGGTAGTAAAGGCAAACTTAATACCTGTATATTGTCACTCAATGTTATTGGTAACCAGGCAAGCAAAACAATGGATTGATGATGAAAAGCATACAAAGGGATTAACAGTAAGGACTAGGAATAAAATGACATTTGGCATCCAGTTCAGCATAAACAGTAGCAAGGTCACCTGAAATGCAGCAGTGAGCAGTAGTAAATTCTACCAAGAGCTGGAACTATATTGCTAGAGTGCATTTTTGGCAGGGATGCTAGTCCTAGGCCAACTGGGTATGCCTTGTCCAAAAGAAAAAGGAGGATGGTAGAGAAGGGGCAGAGGAACAAAGAGGACTTTCTGAGTAAATGTTATGGGAGGGGCAGTCCTTAGAGATGTTCTTCTGCTGGCTATCCTTGGGGCCCTAGAAGAGTGTTGATGCACTAATGACAGTCCCAGTAACCTGCATGCAGTATGACTACAGCATAGTCTTGGCACAGGTGCAAGGTAAATATAGTTCAGGTGTGGTAAATGTTCAGTATAATGCGGTATAGGGTTGGTATAGGTGCAGTCTAGGCTTGGCATAAGAGTGGTATAGAGGGCAGTATGGGTGTGGTATGGATTGGGTACACTTGTTGTCCTCCTCTCAGTGGCTGAGTCCCTGCAAGCCATGTCAGTACCTGGAGCGAATAGCCCCCTCGGTCTCTCCCAAAAACATTCGGTGATCGGCAGCGGGAAGCAGAGGGTGAATGGATGCCCCAGTCTCCCTGCAGCAGGTGCTATAATGTGTGGGTGTCCTCACTCCCAGTCTCAGATCAGCACTGGCATAGGCATGCGTAGCCTATTGCATTAGGGTGTGCACCCCAAAGCTCAAACACACACATATATATATATACACACACACACACACACACACACACACACACACACACACACACACACACACACTATTGTCAAAAGTGTTGGGACGCCTGCCTTTACACGCACATGAACTTTAATGGCATCCCCAGTCTTAGTCCGTAGGGTTCAATATTGAGTTGGTCCACCCTTTGCGGCTATAACAGCTTCAACTCTTCTGGGAAGTTTGTCCACAAGGTTTAGGAGTTTGTCTATGGGAATGTTTGACCATTCTTCCCAAAGCGCATTTGTGAGGTTGGGCACTGATGTTGGACGAGAAGGCCTGGCTCACAGTCCCCACTCGAATTTATCACAAAGGTGTTCTATTGGGTTGAGCTCAGGACTCTGTGCAGGCCAGTCAAGTTCCTCTACCCCAAACTCGCTCATCCATGTCTGTGGGGTTGTTTCTCAACGCTTGGGCTTGGCCCCTTAGTTCCAGTGAAGGGAACTCTTAAGGCGTCAGCATACCAAGACATTTTGGATAATTTTATGCTCCCAACGTTGTGGGAACAGTTTGGGGATGGCCCCTTCCTGTTCCAACATGACTGCGCACCACTGCACAAAGCAAGGTCCATAAAGACATGGACTTAGCAGGGGTGGTGGAAAATTAACTTCAAGTGCAATAATTCACATTATAATAGTGACTAAAACATATAAAATCAAGTGTAACAATCGAAAAAAAAATTTATTCTAAAGTGCTATACAGTAATGAAGTAAACCTCCCAACTAAAAAGTTGTTGCATTTGAAGTTAGCTTGTATTGTAATTATCTGTAGAGGGGTTTCCACCATCCCTGCCAAGTTTCATTTGTTATGTCTTGTTTTCAGTTTGATGTGTATTATATGTGACATTACATATCATAGAGACTGGTATTGTGGTACTATTGAAGTTTATTGAAATTTCCGAACATTAGAGGGTTCCACCATTATTGTTAAGTTATTGATTAGTAAGTTAGCGCTGCACTTTTTTTTTTTTTTGTGATGTGGGAAAACGTAACAGTGCTTAGCCGCAGGCCTTTTACTGACACTTTTTTATTTTACCTCCAGTAGTTTAGATCAGCACTGTAGTAGTGTGGAGATTACCTATTATACGAAAGATCAGCATGTGGCATTAATAAACATCAACGGATTTCAGTTGTGCCCCCCCAAGGCCCCCCCCCATGAACAATGTGCCTGGCTGCGGAGTTCATCTTCTCCCCATCCCTGCACTCAGTGCATTGATTAGCAGCACTGATGGGCACTGATGGGCACTGATTGGCACTGATTGGCAGCAATAATGGGAGCTAATAGCTGCCCCCGATTGACACTGATAGGTGGCAATGATTGGCAGCAATGATGGGCACTGATTTGTAGCACTGATAGGCCACACTCTTGGGCACTGATTGGCACTGATAGGTGGCACTGATTGGCAACATTAATGAGCACAGATTGGCACTGATGGGCACTAATATGCTGCACTAATTGACAGCACTGATTGTCAGCATTGATGAGCACTAATTGTTAGCACTGATGGGCACTGAAAGGTGGCACTGATAGGTGGCACTGATGGGCTTTGTTTAACAGCATTTATGAACACTGATTGCCACTGATTGACAGCACTGATGGGCACTAATTGGCAGCACTAATGGGCACTGATAGGCAGCATTGATTGGCACTGATAGGCAGCATTGATTGGCACTGATAGGTAGCTCTGATTGGCAGCATTGATTGGCACTGATAGGCAGAATTGATTGGCACTGATTGGCAACATTGGTTGGCACTGATTGGTAGCATTAGTTGGCACCGATCGGTAGCATTGATTGGCACTGATAGGCAGCACTGATTGGAAGCACTGATTGGCACTGAATGGCAGCACTTATTGGCACTGATAGGCAGCATTGATTGGCACTGATAGGCAGCATTGATTGGCACTGATAGGCAGCATTGATTGGCACTGATAGGCAGCATTGATTGGCACTGATAGGTAGCTCTGATTGGCAGCATTGATTGGCACTGATAGGCAGAATTGATTGGCACTGATTGGCATCATTGATTGGCACTGATTGGCATCATTGATTGGCACTGATTTGCAGCATTGATTGCCACTGATAGGCAGCATTGGTTGACACTGATTGGTAGCATTGATTGGCACTGATAGGCAGCACTGTTTGGCACAGATAGGCAGCACTGATTGGCACTGATTGGCATGGCAACATTGGTTGGCAATGATAGGCAGCATTGGTTGGCACTGGTTGGCACTATTGGTTGGCACTGATAGGCAGCATTGGTTGGCACTGGTTGGCACTAATAAGCAGCATTGGTTGGCACTGATGGCAGCATTGATTTGCACTGTTAGGCAGCATTGGCTGGCACTGATAGGCAGCATTGGCTGGCACTGATAGGCAGCATTGGTTGGCACTAATAGGCAGCATTGGTTGGCACTGGTGTGCAGCATTGATTGGCAGCATTGGTTGGCATTGATTGGCAGCATTGGTTGGCACTGATTGGCAGCATTGATTTGCACTGGCAGGGGAGAGGAGGAGTTTCACATGCAGCAGACAGACTTGCCAGAGCCGCTCGGTGTGTAAAACTGTCAGCTACTTGCAGGGAGAGAGTGGAGCTGTCACAACTCAGCCTCGATGTCGGGAGTGGGCAGGACCAAGCAGCTATCAACACTAGCCAATAATTGGGCAGCTTAAGAAAGGGGGTGGAGCCACAAACATAGCAGCCCGCCCAGACCCCATCCCATTGGCTGTTATCTGATAGCTGTTCAGTCCCGCCCACCCCCGACATCACCGCTGAATTTTGACAGCTGGTCTCTCTCTCTCTGCAAGCAATGACATTATATGACAGTTCACACACTCAGTGGCTCTGGTAAACCTCACGATCTGCTGCCTATTAAACTGCTTCACCGGCAGCGGGGGCTACACACTCTCTTGAATGCAACATTTCGGGGCAGATCTTGGGAGCATGGGTGATTACGGTGTGCCCAGACACACCAGGCACATCCCGTGTGCATGCCTATGTCCACTGGTATGGTCTCCTACTAGCAGCTGAATATACAAACAGAGGTGCTCTCATAACTTCCTCGGCACCAAGAAGAAGAACTTTCCTGGGCAGTTTAATAAACATAATCTCTCCCCTCCTCTTACTGCACAGTGCCTATTGGGATCTGTAGTTTTAAGGAGTCCATTGGCCCCATTATATGGCTGCCGTCTTAAACAACAATTCCCAGGATTCTCCACGATCTGCATAAAAGTTTATGGGCCTGCTTGGCTTTATCTCTCCCCTGACGGCCGGAGGAGAATGGTGCAGCATAGCATCAGTATCTTAGGTGGGGGAGAGAAGAATAAAAGGCAATGGGGTTTATTTACTAAAGCTGGAGAGTGCAAAATCAGCACTGAGGATGGAGTATCTGTATAGACAGCGGTGCATGTCCTAGATTCATGTACTTTTTTCAGCAGGTATATCAATCTGTCACCCACACCAACAGTTGTTGCGTGGAGGCACATCCTAATTCTAAACACCGTCTTCCTCTGAATGTTTTTTAAATTGTACTTGAAACTAAAAACCCAATTTAATCCTATTTCTCTTCCAGTTTATTTCAAAGAGGTTCCTAGAATAATTAGTTCCTGTATTATTTACAGGGGTAATATGTTGGTTGATTGTGGTCCGTATTGTACAGCAGTAAAAACTTGATAGAAGTTCTACCCTTTCCTAACCAAATAAGAAATTGTTTTGTCTGGGGCTTGGACCTGAACTTTTCTGGAAAAGAATGAAAGGGCAAATAATGGGGTTTATTTACTAAATGTTGAAAGTGCAAAATCTGGTGCAGCTCTGCGTAGAAACCAATCAGCTTCCAGGTTTTTTTGTCAAAGCGTAATTGAACAAGCTGAAGTTAGAAGCTGATTGGCTACCATGCACAGCTGCACCAGATTTTGAACTCCCCAGTTTTAGTAAATCAACCCCAATGTGTTTCTGCGCCCAGTGCCGATCACCCCTTCCCTAATTTAATGACTGCAGCTCCCTTTTTTTCTCAGCAATCACAGTTCTCATTATGCATCTGTAATATGGAACATCCATAACTTTCATCTACTTCTGTTCTGTTATTATCACCTTTCCATGGGAACTGACATATGAAAATGTGTGTATTTCAGCAAACCATAGAAATGAAAGAAAGTATTTCAGCACAAGACAAGTTTGTTTAATAAACAGATCTCCATAAAATGTGATGTGGTTTGCAGTGTGCAGGCGATAATGATGTGCGAGTGTGTATTCAACATGACATCAAACTGCCCTCGATCAATAAGCTGTTTGTCAGCAGAACATCTTCATTCCTTGTCAAGAGCACATTTTGTTTAGGTTTTTGAAAACATTAGGTGTAAAGTAGGTGGGATGAGTTCATTATTAGGGATGATGTACTCTATTACCGTTTCTCAAGTATTCAGCAGGGACATTACTAAACTGAGGAAGTTTACTAATTGTCATAAAACTTTCTGGAAAAAAAAATCTAAACCTAAAGTTATGTCAAGCTAGAAACTTTTTTTCTAATTTTTAATAGTGTAGCCATTTTTTAACCAGGATTCAATGGAACCCTAGAAATCATTTAGAGATGGCTAATTGACCTCCCATTTGATGGTGCCTGCATAGTCCTGAGGCCAATGCCACTTGGCAAAGTCACCAGCATGACACCAAATATCTTTTTAGCTGTCTGTATAGGGTGACATTCTGACCACAAATTATAAGGGGCACTTTTTTCCACTGACCACAATAAATTGGTTTAGGTAAGGGTTCCCCAAGACCTGAGAAATATTTTAGGGGTTCCTCTTGGGTAAAAGGATGGAGAACGGTTGGGCTTAAATATGGAAAGGAGAGGTGTTTATTGCTACGGGAGCTTTATCGCAGATACATTTATCCTTACTGCTGACAATTTTTTTCCAGACAATATAAGGGAAAATATCCAACTTGCAACATGGATCGAAAAAAAATGGCTTTCAGTAGTAGTGTAGAGGGAGGCTAGGACCCCCGTCAGTCTTTTTTTACTGCCTGTGTCCCTATTGCAGATTTTACCTTATTTCCTGTTTGGTGAAATTGTTGCCGGAAACCAGGAACTGAGGGTAAATCTCTCTAACAGAGCCCCGGCCCAGATAACAGTAGAAACTTTCCCCCATTCTATACAAAACTAGAGCAAAGGTTTTTGGCATGGCATTCACTTTAATCAGTCACAACAAGACATAATGACACCTTGTTGTAGGGAAAGAACTGAAATATCCAGTGAAGAAAATAATTGTTTGATCCCCTGCAGATTTTGTAAGTTTGCCCAGAATATCTACCAAAAATCCAGAAAAAAACGCATTATACAAATGTTATAAATTGAGTTGCAGTTCAGTGAGCAAAATAAGTATTTGATCCCCAAGCAAAACATGACTTAGCACCTGGTGGAGAAACCCTTGTTGGCAAGCACACTTACAAAGAAGTGAAGGGTCAATAATTGTTATCATATGTGTATTTTAAATGATAGAGACAGAATATCAACCACAAATCCAGATAAAACAAATGCTATAAATTAAGTTGCAGTTCAGTGAGTAAAATAAGTATATGATCCCCAAGCAAAACATGACTTAGTGCTTGGTGGAAAACCCTTGTTGGCAAGCACAGAGGTAAGACGTTTCTTGAAGTTGGTGACCAGGTTTGTACACATCTTAGGAGGGATTTTGGTTAACTCTTCTTTACAGATCTTCTCTAAATCCTTAAGGTTACTTGGCTGCCTTTTAGCAACTCAAAGTTTCAGCTCCCTCCATAAATTTTCTATAGGATTAAGGTCTGGAGACTGGCTAAGCCACTCCATGACTTTAATGTTCTTCTTCTTGAGCCACTCCTTTGTTGCCTTGGCAGTATGTTGCAACATAAAAATGCAAAACCTTAAAATTTATCATAATCTATAGTATTTAATATCATCAAAAGATTCTGAGAATCTGGAGAAATCTCTGTGTGCAAGGAACAAGGTTGAAATGCAAAATTGGATGCCTGTGATCTTCGGGCTCACAGACGGTACTGCATTAAAAACAGCATAATTCTGTATTGGACATTACTGCATGGGCTCAGGAATACTTCCAAAAACCACTGTCTGTAAACACAGTTTGCAATGCCATCCAAAAATGCAAGGTAAATCTTTATCATGCAAAAAGAAGCCATATCTCAACATGATCCAGAAATGTCACCATCTTCTCTGGGCAAAAGATAATTTAAAATGGTCTGTTGCAAAGTGGAAAACTGTTCTGTGGTCAGATGAATCAAAATTTGACATTCTTTTAGGCAGACATGGGTGCTGCATCCTCCGGACTAAAGAGGAGAGGGACCTACCAGCCTGTTATCAGCACTCAGTTCCAAAGTGCATTAGTGCATAGGGAATGCGCTATGGAACCGCGCATTCATTTAAGGCTCACCAGTTCCTTAATGTCTTGCAGGGCAATTTTATGGGTCAGATGGTAGATGCACCAACTAGAAATAAAGCATTACTGGATCTACTGATTACCAACAATACAGACCTGATCACGGATGTGGAAATACGGGGCAATTTAGGTAACAGCGATCACAGGTCAATTCGTTTCAGTATAAATCACCCAAATAGGAAACATGAAGGGAATACAAAGACACTGAATTTCAAAAGAGCCAACTTCCCTAAACTGCAAACCTTGCTAAAAGGCATAAATTGGGATAAAATATTAGGAACAAAGAACACAGAGGAGAGATGGGTTTGCTTTAAGAGCATATTAAATAAGGGCATTAGCCAATGCATCCCATTGGGTAATAAATTTAAAAGAGTGAACAAAAGTCCTGGATGGCTTAACTCCAATGTAAAAATGCATATAAAAGCAAAGGAGAAGGTCTTCAAAAAATACAAGGTTGAGGAATCATCATCAGCATTTAGACTTTATAAAGAATGCAACAGGAAATGTAGGGGTGTAATTAGGGCGGCTAAGATGGAACACGAAAGACACATAGCGGAGGAGAGCAAAAAAAATCCCAAGAAATTCTTTAACCACTTGACGACCGCCTCACGCCGATGTACGTCGGCAAGGTGGCACGGACAGGCAAAATCACGTACATGTACGTGATTTGCCTTCCGCGGGTGGGGGGTCCGATCGGACCCCCCCCCAGGAGCTCGAGGCGGTCGTCTTTTGTCCAGCGGCGATCAGAGGTGAGGGGGAGACCATCCGTTCGTGGCCCCCCCCTCGCGATCGCCGCCGGCCAATCGAATCATTCCTTTGCTGCTGTATGCTAAACAGCAGCAAAGGAAATGATGTCATCTCTCCTCGGCTCGGTAATTTCCGTTCCGGCCCGAGGAGAGACGACATGTGAGTGAGTGCACCAACACACACACACACACAGTAGAACATGCCAGGCATACAAAACACCCCGATCGCCCCCCGATCCCCCCCCCGATCACCCCCCCCCCCTTGTCACAAACTGACACCAAGCAGTTTTTTTTTTCTTTCTGATTACTGCATAGTGTCAGTTTGTGACAGTTACAGTGTTGGGACAGTTAGTATTACCCCCCTTTAGGTCTAGGATACCCCCCTAACTCCCCCTAATAAAGTTTTAACCCCTTGATCACCCCCTGTCACCAGTGTCGCTAAGCGATCATTTTTCTGATCGCTGTATTAGTGTCGCTGGTGACGCTAGTTAGGGACGTAAATATTTAGGTTCGCCGTCAGCGTTTTATAGCGTCAGGGACCCCCATATAATACCGAATAAATGTTTTAACCCCTTGATGGCCCCCTAGTTAACCCTTTCACCACTGATCCCCGTATAACCGTTACGGGTGACGCTGGTTAGTTTGTTTATTTTTTATAGTGTCAGGGCACCCGCCGTTTATTACCGAATAAAGGTTTGGCCCCCTGATCGCCCGGCGGTGATATGCATCGCCCCAGGCAGCGTCAGATTAGCGCCAGTAGCGCTAACACCCACGCACGCAGCATACGCCTCCCTTAGTGGTATAGTATCTGATCGAATCAATATCTGATCCGATCAGATCTATACTAGCGTCCCCAGCAGTTTAGGGTTCCCAAAAACGCAGTGTTAGCGGGATCAGCCCAGATACCTGCTAGCACCTGCGTTTTGCCCCTCCGCCCAGCCCACCCAAGTGCAGTATCGATCGATCACTGTCACCTACAAAACACTAAACGCATAACTGCAACGTTCGCAGAGTCAGGCCTGATCCCTGCGATCGCTAACAGTTTTTTTGGTAGTATTTTGGTGAACTGGCAAGCACCAGCCCCAGGCAGCGTCAGATTAGCGCCAGTAGCACTAACACCCACGCACGCAGCATACGCCTCCCTTAGTGGTATAGTATCTGTACGGATCAATATCTGATCCGATCAGATCTATACTAGCGTCCCCAGCAGTTTAGGGTTCCCAAAAACGCAGTGTTAGCGGAATCAGCCCAGATACCTGCTAGCACCTGCGTTTTGCCCCTCCGCCCGGCCCAGCCCAGCCCACCCAAGTGCAGTATCGATCGATCACTGACACTTACAAAACACTAAATGCATAACTGCAGCGTTCGCAGAGTCAGGCCTGATCCCTGCGATCGCTAACAGTTTTTTTGGTAGTATTTTGGTGAACTGGCAAGCACCAGCCCCAAGCAGCGTCAGGTTAGCGCCAGTAGCACTAACACCCATGCACGCAGCATACACCTCCCTTAGTGGTATAGTATCTGAACGGATCAATATCTGATCCGATCAGATCTATACTAGCGTCCCCAGCAGTTTAGGGTTCCCAAAAACGCAGTGTTAGCGGGATCAGCCCAGATACCTGCTAGCACCTGCGTTTTGCCCTGCCGCCCGGCCCAGCCCAGCCCACCCAAGTGCAGTATCGATCGATCACTGTCACTTACAAAACACTAAACGTATAACTGCAGCGTTCGCAGAGTCAGGCCTGATCCCTGTGATCGCTAACAGTTTTTTAGGTAGCGTTTTGGTGAACTGGCAAGCGCCAGCGGCCTAGTACACCCCGGTCGTAGTCAAACCAGCACTGCAGTAACACTTGGTGACGTGGCGAGTCCCATAAGTGCAGTTCAAGCTGGTGAGGTGGCAAGCACAAGTAGTGTCCCGCTGCCACCAAAAAGACAAACTGCAGCGCCCGTACTTCCCCCATTCACATCCCCAACCAAATGCAGTCGGCTGCATGAGAGGCATTTTCTTTATGTCCTCCCGAGTACCCCTACCCAGCGAACCCCCCCCAAAAAAGATGTTGTGTCTGCAGCAAGCGCGGATATAGGCGTGACACCCGCTATTATTGTCCTTCCTGTCCTGACAATCCTGGTCTTTGCATTGGTGAATGTTTTGAACGCTACTATGCACTAGTTGAGTATTAGCGTAGGGTACAGCATTGCACAGACTAGGACACACTTTCACAGGGTCTCCCAAGATGCCATCGCATTTTGAGAGACCCGAACCTGGAACCGGTTACAGTTATAAAAGTTAGTTACAAAAAAAGTGTAAAAAAAAAATAAAAATATATATATAAAATAAAAAAAAATAGTTGTCGTTTTATTGTTCTCTCTCTCTCTATTCTCTCTATTGTTCTGCTCTTTTTTACTGTATTCTATTCTGCAATGTTTTATTGTTATTATGTTTTATCATGTTTGCTTTTCAGGTATGCAATTTTTTATACTTTACCGTTTACTGTGCTTTATTGTTAACCATTTTTTTGTCTTCAGGTACGCCATTCACAACTTTGAGTGGTTATACCAGAATGATGCCTGCAGGTTTAGGTATCATCTTGGTATCATTCTTTTCAGCCAGCGGTCGGCTTTCATGTAAAAGCAATCCTAGGGGCTAATTTGCCTCTAGACTGCTTTTACAAGCCGTGGGAGGGAATGCCCCCCCCCCACCGTCTTCCGTGTTTTTCTCTGGCCCTCCTGTCTCAACAGGGAACCTGAAAATGCAGCCGGTGATTCAGCCAGCTGACCATAGAGCTGATCAGAGACCAGAGTGGCTCCAAACATCTCTATGGCCTAAGAAACCGGAAGCTACGAGCATTTTATGACTTAGATTTTGCCGGATGTAAATAGCGCCATTGGGAAATTGGGGAAGCATTTTATCACACCGATCTTGGTGTGGTCAGATGCTTTGAGGGCAGAGGAGAGATCTAGGGTCAAATAGACCCCAATTTTTTCAAAAAAGAGTACCTGTCACTACCTATTGCTATCATAGGGGATATTTACATTCCCCGAGATAACAATAAAAATGATTAGAAAAAAAAAAAAATGAAAGGAACAGTTTAAAAATAAGATAAAAAAGCAAAAAAATAATAAAGAAAAAAAAAAAAAAAAAAAGCACCCCTGTCGCCCCCTGCTCTCGCGCTAAGGCGAACGCAAGCGGCGGTCTATCGTCAAACGTAAACCGCAATTGCACCATGCATGTGAGGTATCACCGCGAAGGTTAGATCGAGGGCAGTAATTTTTGCAGTAGACCTCCTCTGTAAATCTAAAGTGGTAACCTGTAAAGGCTTTTAAAGGCTTTTAAAAATGTATTTATTTTGTTGCCACTCCACGTTTGTGCGCAATTGTAAAGCATGTCATGTTTGGTATCCATGTACTCGGCCTAAGATCATCTTTTTTATTTCATCAAACATTTGGGCAATATAGTGTGTTTTAGTGCATTAAAATTTAAAAAAGTGTGTTTTTTCCCCAAAAAATGCGTTTGAAAAATCGCTGCGCAAATACTGTGTGAAAAAAAAAAAATGAAACACCCACCATTTTAAGCTGTAGGGCATTTGCTTTAAAAAAATATATAATGTTTGGGGGTTCAAAGTAATTTTCTTGCAAAAAAAAAAAACTTTTTCATGTAAACAATAAGTGTCAGAAAGGGCTTTGTCTTCAAGTGCTTAGAAGAGTGGGTGATGTGTGACATAAGCTTCTAAATGTTGTGCATAAAATGCCAGGACAGTTCAAAACCCCCCCAAATTACCCCATTTTGGAAAGTAGACACCCCAAGCTATTTGCTGAGAGGCATGTCGAGTCCATGGAATATTTTATATTGCGACACAAGTTGCGGGAAAGAGACAAATTTTTTTTTTTTTTTGCACAAAATTGTCACTAAATGATATATTTCTCAAACATGCCATGGGAATATGTGAAATTACACCCCAAAATACATTCTGCTGCTTCTCCTGAGTACGGGGATACCACATGTGTGAGACTTTTTGGGAGCCTAGCCGCGTACGGAACCCCGAAAACCAAGCACCGCCTTCAGGCTTTCTAAGGGCGTGAATTTTTGATTTCACTCTTGACTGCCTATCACAGTTTTGGAGGCCATGGAATGCCCAGGTGGCACAAAACCCCCCCAAATGACCCCATTTTGGAAAGTAGACACCCAAAGCTATTTGCTGAGAGGTATAGTGAGTATTTTGCAGACCTCACTTTTTGTCACAAAGTTTTGAAAATTGAAAAAAGAAAAAAAAAAAGTTTTTTCTTGTCTTTCTTCATTTTCAAAAACAAATGAGAGCTGCAAAATACTCACCATGCCTCTCAGCAAATAGCTTGGGGTGTCTACTTTCCAAAATGGGGTCATTTGGGATGGTTTTGTGCCACCTGGGCATTCCATGGCCTCCGAAACTGTGATTGGCAGTGAAGAGTGAAATCAAAAATTTTCACCCTTAGAAATCCTGAAGGCAGTGATTGGTTTTCGGGGTCCCGTGCACGGCTAGGCTCCCAAAAAGTCCCACACATGTGGTATCCCCGTACTCAGGAGAAGTAGCTAAATGTATTTTGGGGTGCAATTCCACATATGCCCATGGCCTGTGTGAGCAATATATCATTTAGTGACAACTTTGTGCAAAAAAAAAAAAAAAAGTGTGTCACTTTCCCGCAACTTGTGTCAAAATATAAAATATTCCATGGACTCAATATGCCTCTCAGCAAATAGCTTGGGGTGTCTACTTTCCAAAATGGGGTCATTTGGGGGGGTTTTGTGCCACCTGGGCATTCCATGGCCTCCGAAACTGTGATAGGCAGTGAAGAGTGAAATCATAAATTTACACCCCTAGAAATCCTGAAGGCGGTGATTGGTTTTCGGGGCCCCGTACGCGGCTAGGCTCCCAAAAAGTCCCACACATGTCTACTTTCCAAAATGGGGTCATTTGGGGGGGTTTTGTACTGCCCTGCCATTTTAGCACCTCAAGAAATGACATAGGCAGTCATAAACTAAAAGCTGTGTAAATTCCAGAAAATGTACCCTAGTTTGTAGACGCTATAACTTTTGCGCAAACCAATAAATATACGCTTATTGACATTTTTTTTACCAAAGACATGTGGCCGAATACATTTTGGCCTAAATGTATGACTAAAATTGAGTTTATTGGATTTTTTTTATAACAAAAAGTAGAAAATATCATTCTTTTTCAAAATTTTCGGTCTTTTTCCGTTTATAGCGCAAAAAATAAAAACCGCAGAGGTGATCAAATACCATCAAAAGAAAGCTCTATTTGTGGGAAGAAAAGGACGCAAATTTCGTTTGGGTGCAGCAATGCATGACCGCGCAATTAGCAGTTAAAGCGACGCAGTGCCAAATTGGAAAAAGACCTCTGGTCCTTAGGCAGCATAATGGTCCGGGGCTCAAGTGGTTAAGTATGTAAACAGTAAAAAAGGGAGGACAGACCGTATTGGCCCCATAAAGAATGAGGAAGGACATCTGGTTACAAAGGATGGGGAGATGGCGAAGGTATTGAATTTATTCTTCTCCTCAGTCTTCACGAGTGAATCGGGGGGCTTCAGTAACCAAAACTGCAGTGTTTATCCTCATGACACATCACAGAAAGCACCTCCATGGTTAACATAGGACAGAATTAAAATTAGACTTGAGAAACTTAACATTAATAAATCACTGGGACCAGATGGCTTGCATCCGAGGGTACTTGGGGAACTCAGTCAAGTGATTGCCAGACCGTTGTGCCTAATTTTTACAGACAGTCTACTGACTGGAATGGTACCAGCTGATTGGAGAAAAGCCAATGTAGCACCAATATTTAAAAAGGGCCCAAAATACATAACTGGGAAATACAGACCAGTTAGCCTAACATAAATAGTATGTAAACTCTTGGAGGGGATGATAAGGGACTATATACAAGATTTTAGTAATGAGAATGGTATCATTAGCAGTAATCAGCATGGATTCATGAAGAATCCTTCTTGCCAAACCAATCTACCAACCTTCTATGAGGAGGTGAGTTGCCAGCTAGATAAAGGAAGGCCCGTAGACGTGGTGTATCTGGATTTTGCAAAAGCATTTGACACAGTTCCCTGTAAACGTTTACTGTACAAAATAAGGTCCGTTGGCAAGGACCAAAGGGTGAGTACATGGATTGAAAACTGGCTACAAGGGCGAGTTCAGAGGGTGGTGATAAATGGGGAGTACTCAGAATGGTCTGGGGTGGGTAGTGGGGTTCCCCAGGGTTCTGTGCTGGGAATTTGTTCATAAATGACCTGGAGGATGGGATAAACAGTTCAATCTCTGTATTTGCAGACAATACTAAGCTAAGCAGGGCAATAACTTCTCCGCAGGATGTGGAAACCTTGCAAAAAGATCTGAACAAATTAATGGGGTGGGCAACTACATGGCAAATGAGGTTCAATGTAGAAAAATGTAAAATAATGCATTTAGGTGGCAAAAATATGAATGCAATCTATACACTGGGGGGAGAACCTCTGGGGGAATCTAGGATGGAATCTAGGATAGAAAGGGACCTGGGGGTCCTAGTAGATGATAGGCTCAGCAATGGCATGCAATGCCAAGCTGCTACTAACAAAGCAAACAGAATATTGGCATTAAAAAGGGGATCAACTCCAGAGATAAAACGATAATTCTCCTGCTATACAAGACTCTGGTCTGGCCACACCTAGAGTATGCTGTTCAGTTCTGGGCACCAGTCCTCAGGAAGGATGTACTGGAAATGGAGCGAGTACAAAGAAGGGCAACAAAGCTAATAAAGGGTCTGGAGGATCTTGGTTATGAGGAAAGGTTGCGAGCACTGAACGTATTCTCACTGGAGAAGAGACACTTGAGAGGGGATATGATTTCAATATACAAATACCGTACTGGTGACCCCACAATAGAAATAAAACTTTTTCCCAGAAGACAGTTTAACAAGACTCGGGGTCATTCATTAAAATTAGAAGAAAAGAAGTTTAACCTTAAACCTACGTAGAGGGTTCTTTACTGTAAGAGCGGCAAGGATGTGGAATTCCCTTCCACAGGCGGTGGTCTCAGCGGGGGGCATTGATAGCTTCAAGAAACTATTAGATAAGCATCTGAATAACCACAACATACAGGGATATGTAATACTGACACATAATCACACATAGGTTGGACTTTATGGACTTGTGTCTTTTTTCAACCTCACCTACTATGTAACTATGAAATGAATGCTGAAGGATATATCCAGATTTTAGAGCTGCATATAATCCTATCCAGATGACGTCTTTTTCATGGAAGGTCTTGCATATTTCAGCAGGACAATACTAAAAGGCATAATGCATCTATGACAACAGTTTGGCTTTATAGTAATAGTTCGGGGGCTTAACTGGCCTGCCTGCAGTCCAGATCTTTCACCAATTACAAATATAGTATTTTTGCATCTTGAAACAGAAAATATGTCAAAGACGACCCAGGACTGTTGAGCAGTTCGAATCCTATATCTGGCAAGAATGGGATTGCATTCCTCTCCCAAAACTCCAGAAACTGGTCTCCTCCTGTTCCCAGACATTTACAGTATGTTAAGAGGAGGGAGTGAACCCCTACAGCTTACTACTAGATTCCAGGAGTTTTTTGAGGCACTGTATACTTCCACTGTAACATATGATATGGAACCTATGCCCACCTTCCTTGCAGATATTCAGCTCTCGCGTCTCACTGAGGATCAGATTGCTATGTTGGAGGCACTACTCACGATAGTTGAAATTGCTGAGGGTATGTAAAAAATGTCCTATTCCAAATCCCTGGGAATGGACGGTTTGTCCACTGAATTTTATTTCCATTATTGAGAAACTTTCATTCCAAAACTTCTATTCATTTAACCATATTTTTGATACCTCTACCTTGCCGCCTTCTATGCGAGAGGCGCTTATAGTATTCATACCAAAACCTGGGAAAGGACTGGGGCTTCCTGAATCATACCATACTATCTCATTACTACAAATAGATATTAAAATTCTTGCTAAGGTACTTGCCATACGCATAAACCATGTAATACTATCCTTGATTCGTAAAAAAAACAATCAGGCTTTATGCCTGGACGTAATACTTCTTTTAATCTCCAAAGACTGTTTATTAATTTGCAGGCCTCTGATGATAACATTGGTACTAGGGTGATAGTTGCTTTAGATACAGCTAAGCCTTTTTATTCGGTTGAGTGGTGCTACCTGTGTAAATGCTTTGAATGTTATGGTTTGGGCCCTAAGTTTATAAAAGGGGTGCAATTACTGTACCAGGCTCCAGCAGCTAGGATCCTGGCTAACGGTTGGGTTTCAGACTTGTTTCCTCCATCTAGTAGAACACGGCAGGGTTGGCCCTTTCCCCTTTATTAATTGCAATGGCAGCAGAATCCTTGGCTATGACTTTGCGATCCCACCCTTTGAATCAGAGTCTAAGTTTGGGTCCACTAGTAGAAAAGTATGTATGCGGATGACACGTTACTCTATTTAGCAGATTTGGGTCCCTCTTTGCATACTACTCTGCAAATTATTGAGCAATTTGGGCTATTTTCTGACCTCAAAATAAAATGGAAAAAATCCCAGATCCTCCCCCTTGACAGTTTTCCACCACCCAGTGATCAGGCCTCACTCCTTTTTATAGAGAGATTGTAAGACTAAATACCTAGGAGTTTCAGTGACCAAATCTGCTGATTACATTTCTTCCAATCTTGAGCCTTTGTACGCTATTGTCAAATCCAATATACAGGTGTGAGCTTGCTTACCTCTGGGAGTCATGGGAAGAATAAATTTAATAAAAAGGATACTCCTCCCTAAGATATTTTATATCCTATGGCATTCTCCAATCTACCTGCCCCTAAGGTATTTTAAATCTCTGGAAGCTATACTTAATACATTTGTGTGGTGCTCTAGTAGGCACAAACTATCTTGGCGTACGCTCATAAACCTTACAGATCTTGGAGGGGCAGCTCTCTTGAATTATAACCTATACTATATTGCGGCCCAACTATCCCATTTATTCCATATAGACAAAACAGACACTCTTAGATTTAGCACCCTACTCTGCCCTAAATGGGCACAATTGTCCTCTGACCCTTTTAGTGCCACCACATGTGGTCTACGAGGGACTGTCTTGCCAGGGGACCAAACATCCCTTCTATATCAATATAGGGGAATTTGGGACTTGGCCTCTGATTAATCAAAACCTCCCTCAGTATAATTACACTCCCCTATGGTGCAATAGATCACTTTCTGAACACCTTTCTATCCCTAATACAGATATGTGGAGTATAAGGGGTATATATTTCCTATGTCATCTCTTGTCCTCTGGCAGTCTTAAAACATTTGATAGGCTGAAGGGTGAATTCTCATTGCCTAATCCATATGTTTTTAAAATATTTACAGGTCCGTCATACATTACAAACTCACTTTTCTTCAACATTCCCGCAGCCAGTGTCTAATCCCCTCTTGGAATGGGTTAAGGGAGAAGACTCTCATTAATTGATATCTATATTCTCTAGTATATTACTCCTTCCCTCTGCATGCCAGTTGGCCTACGGGCTTAAGTCATTGTGGGAAGCAAATGTGAGAGAAATGGATGATAAAAACTGGGGTGAGGTTCTGGACACTTGCAAAGCGGTGTCAGCTAGGTTGTCCGATTGCCTCACATAGTTATATAATATGCTTCGCTCCTATCTTACCCTGCTTAGATTAGCCCGCTATAAGTGTGGTCAAAGTATTACTTGTCCCATGTGTAACCTTAGCTCTGTTACCTTTTATCACTTACCATGGACTTGCCCTATTATGCAGATATTCTGGTTACAGATTGTCAGATTCCTTCACAACATCATGGCCCCCCATTAACCTTGCACTCTAAACAGTATGTGTTAAGTCTTTTTCCTAAAACCTAGACAAATTTTCCTACACAAAACCCCGTTTACAGACAGAAAATTGATAGACAGCGGTTGAGGGCTGCACCTCCCGAATTGACAGCTTGGATTCGTGAAATAAATAATACTCTGCCCTACAAGAAAATGTTATACATCCACAGAGGATGCTCATCTAAATACAATAAGGTTTGAGATCGCTGGTTACATTCTACCCCTATGTGTGTGTGATAACGCTATACCTGAGTAGTTATTCCCTTGAATAGAATGCAGCCCGATTTGTATCCGCTTTATGTACTTCTTTCTTACATATATAACTTCCATTACGACTGTGTACCTGGTACTCTTGCTCTCTCCCTATAGCTGTTATGCACATCTCCATTGAGATCTCTTGGGCTTCTCATGAGCGACACCTTAGTATATTTAGTGACAGTTTCATGTCTATGCTTAAATGGTGATATCTTTCTTTTATTTTTATTTTTTATGTCCATTTTGCCTTGTTACGCATTGTATCATCTGGGGAAAATAGGACCAGGTTCTTTTCGAATTGTGCCTGTAATTACTGTTTTGTACCTTATGTTCCTATTGTGATCCTTTATCTGTACTTACTTTAAAACAATCACTGTTTTAATGGATAAAAAGGAGGGGATGCTACACCGTGCTAAAAATGCTGCTATCCCAACTTTTTTGAGACGTGTAGCTGCCGTCAATTTCAAGATTAACTTTTTTCTTGAAACAGTAGATTTTCTTATTTAAAATGTTTGAAGTGTTTTTTATTTTCTATTGTGAATAAAATGTGTGATTATGAGATTTGGAAAGCATTCTGTTTTTATGTAGATTTTACTCCGCTGCCCAATTTTTCTGGAATTGGGGTTGTAATTCTGCGTAGCAGGAAATAGTGGTTTGACTCAAAAGATCCTAATTAGTTTGTGGCATGGATACCACATTCTACAAACATTCCTTCAAGATTCTGCTTCGTGTTGACGTGATTGTATTGTGCAGTTTCTGCAAATCTGTTAAATGTACAGTAATGCTGTGAATCTTCAATATCCCATCCCAGCAGAGTTATGTTGGTTTAAAATCCAGTGACTGGCCAACCACTATTGTGCTTCAATAGAAATTAAGATTTGTCAGACCAGGTTACGCTTTTCCGGTTTTCAACTGTCCAGTTTTGGGGATCCTGTACCCACAGCAGCCTAAGGTTTCTGTTCTTAGCTGACAGGAGTGGAACCCAACTAGGTCTTCTGCTGTTGTAGCCCATCTGCCTCAAGGTTTGATGTGTTGTGCGTCCTGAGATGCAAAGAGAGTATACAGTAACTCAGATAACCATTCTGTCCTTTCTCCTCTGACCTCTCATCATCAATGCTTTTCCATCCACAGAACTGCTGATCACAAGGTGCTTTTTGGCTTTCACAGAAATAACAGAAAAACCTAAACCAGCACATCTGGCACCAACAATTATGGCACAGCCATATCAAATTTTTTCCTAATTCTGGTTTTGATGTCAGTATAAACCACAGCTCCTGCACTGAATCAACATGATTTTATGCATTATTCTGCTGTTGTGCGATTGGAATTAGATCATTTATTTAATTAGCAAGTGTATAGGTGTTCCTAATAATGTACAGTGGGTATAGAAAATAATCGCCCCCCTTTAATATAATCAAATTTTGTTGCTTTGCAGCCTAAAACAGTAGCGTTGCTATGGGGGTGCGGGAGGTGCGGCCCGCACAGGGTGACACCCGCCAGAGGGGTGACACCGGGGCCGGTGCTGCTACACAGTGCACTATATTGTTTGAAGCTTGCAGTTCAAGCAGGGCACCCAGCTGTGCGGGGGAGGCTGCTTGTATCACTCTGCAGTCAGTCTAAGCTGTCACTCGAGACCTCCAATATCTTGAGGTAGCCGGAGTTGGTGGGCGGAGTTGGGGTGTGGCTGTCTCTTCTACTCCTCCCACAGACTCCTTCACCCTGGCTGATCCCGCAGCTGAAGAAGGAGAAAGAGGTGAGGACACAGCAGCCCCGCTCGGGTGTCTGTCTTCATCTGCAGGCATGTTGTATGTTGCTGTGTAAGCTGTAAGTCCTAACCTGCCCTATAGCCCCCAAACTGCCACTATACCACCCCAAACTGCCCTATACACCCCAAACTTCCAATATACCACCCCAAACTTCCAATATACCTCCCCAAACTGCCCTATACACCCCAAACTTCCAATATACCACCCCAAACTGCCCTATACACCCAAACTTCCAATATACCACCCCAAACTGCCCTCATACACCCCCAAACTACCCTAAACCACCCCAAATCACCCCTAAACTGCCAATATACCACCCCAAACTACCCTATACCACCCCAAGCTACCTTAAACCACCCCAAATCAGCCCCAAACTGCCAATATACCACCCCAAACTACCCTAAACCCCCCAAATCACCCCCAAACTGCCAATATACCACCCCAAACTACCCTAAACCACCCCAAATCACCCCCAAACTGCCAATATACCACCAAAACTGCCCTATACCACTATACCACCCCAAACTGCCCTATACCACCCCAAAATGCCAATATACCACCCCAACCTGCCATATACCACCCCAGCCTGCCCTATACCACCCCAAACTGACAATATACCACCCCAAATTACCCTATATCACCCAAACTGTCAGATACCGTCCTAACCTGTCCTATACCACCTTAACCTGCCCTATACCACCTTAACCTGCCCTATACCACCCTAACCTGCCATTATACCACCCTAGCCTGCCACTATACCACCCTAGCTTGCCACTATACCACCCTATACTACCCTACCCTGCCACTATATCACCCTATACTATCATTTACAAGGGCCAGTTTGGGGTGCATCCAATGACCGTGCTCTGCCTGCAGGTCGCTGGGCAGCCTAGACAGGAGAGGGTGACACCATGTTTTACCGCACCAGGTGACACCGACCCTAGTGACACCACTGGCCTGAAATGAAGACAGACACAGTTTTTTTTATCCAGCAACTTATAACATCCAAGTGAAAGATATAACACCAACATGTCAGAAAATAAAGCAGAATCACTGAGTTGGAAAAAGGATCACCCCTTGTGTTAGTATTTTGTTGAACCACCTTTTACTTTAATTACAGCCTTAAGTCTTTTGGGATATGTCTCTACTAACTTTGCACACCTAGACTTTCCTATATTTGCCCACTCTTCTTTGCAGAGCTGCTCAAGTTCAGTTAAATTTGATGGTGACCATTTGTGGACTGCAGTCTTCAGGTCATTCCACAGATTTTCAATTGGGTTTAAGTCTGGACTTTGACTAGGCTATGCAAGGGCATTCACCCGTTTCTCCTTCAACCACTGTGTGGTAATTTTTGCTGTGTGCTTTGGGTTATTGTCATGGTAAACCTTCTTTCCATTGACAACTTTCTGGCACAGGGCAGCAGACTTTCCTCAAGAATTTGACAGTATTTTGCCCCATTAATTTTTCTTTCTATCCTGACAAGTGCTCCAGTCCCTTCTGCAGAGAAACACCCCCCATAACAGGACATTACAACCTCCATGCTTTACTGTAGGAATGGTGCTATTTGGATGGTGAGCTGTATTGGATTTCTGCCAGACATATATTGTTTTGTGTTGTGGCCAAATAATTAAATTTTAGTCTTATCTGACCATAACACATTTTTCCATGTGGCCTCAGAATCTTCAAGATGCGTTTTGGCAAAGCTCAGTGGTGACTGCATGTGGCATTTCCTGAGGAGTGGCTTTTCTTGCAGCTCTCCCATACAAGCCACGTGTGGATAATTTGTGATGTTGTGTCCCATGCACACAATGAACACTCTTTGTCATAAATTCTTGCAACTGCTTCAGAGTTGCTGTAGGCCTCTTGGTAGCCCCTCTGACCAGTTTCCTCCTGGCTCTTTCATCTAGTTTTGAGCGACGTCCTGTTCCAGGGAGGGTCTGTGTTGTACCAAATACCTTCCACTTCTTAATAATGAACTTCACTATGCTTATAGGCATTGATAAAGCCTTTTTAATTTTTGTGTATCTATCTCCTGACTTGTGCTTGTCCACAACTTTATCCTGGAAATCTTTTGACAGTGCCTTGCAACCCATTATTATTATTAATATATTATACAGGATTTGTATAGTGCCAACAGTTTGCACAGCACTTAACAAAATGAAGCCAGGCATTACAGTTACATTACAATTTGGTACAAGAGGAATCAGAGGGCCCTGGTCTTTAGAGCTTACAATTTAAAAGGGAGGGTCAATTGATACAAAAGGTAATAGCTGTAGGGGATGAGCTGATGGAGAAAGTAAAACAGTGCATTAGTTAGAAGCAGGATAGGCATTTTTAAAGAGAAGGGTTTTCAGGGATCGTCTAAAGATGGATAGATTAGGGGACAGTCGTACAGATTGGGGTAGGGAGTTCCAAAGGATGGGAGAAGCTCTGGAGAAGTCCTGGAGATGAGCACATAGTTGATTTATTTGCTTCAGTTGGCACTACCAGGGACTGAAATGCCCCAGGAAAGCTCTTTACATGCTGAGCTATTCAAAATGACCACAGCTGATCACAGTTTAAAGGCTTTGTGTGTCATTGAGAAGGTGATTTAACTACCCATGATTGAGTTTACATGTCATTTTTAGTAGGGGGGTGATCCTTTTTCCAACTCAGTGATTCTGTTTTTGAGTTTTTTGGGGTTTTTTTTTCTGACATGTTGGTGTTATATCTTTCCCTTAGATGTTATAACTTACACTGAGTAAATAAAGCTGGATAAAACAAAAACTGGGTCTGTCCTAATTTGAGGCTGCATTTCAAAGGGGGTTGATTCTTTTCTATACCCACTGTCTATTCAGTGTGGCATCGAAAAGAATCCTTTATTCATGGAGACATATATTACTGCCCTGCAACTAGCAGGCAACCTGAGACTTCTGCTTGAAGCTTCCCGCACAGGTATTTGGTTTCCCAGCAGAATGCCTTTAAGGCACCAGAGATTTTGCCTAATGCCGCGTACACACGATTGGAATTTCGGCCCGCAAAAGACCGATGAGAGTTTTTCGTCGGAAAATGCGACCGTGTGTATGCTCCATCGGACTTTTGCTGGCCGAATTCCAGGCAGCAAAAGATTGAGAGCATGTTCTCAATTTTTCGGTCGGGAAAAGTCCCTATCCGAAAATGCGATCGTCTGTGGCAATTCCGACGCGCAAAATTCCTACGCATGCTCGGAAACAATTTGACGCATGCTCGGAAGCATTGAACTTCATTTTCTCGGCTTGTCGTAGTGTTGTACGTCACCGCGTTCCTGACAGGCGTACAGTAAGTTCAGCAAACTTTTGCATGACCGTGTTTATGCAAGGCAAACTTGAGCGGAATCCCGTCGGAAAAGCCGTCATATCTTTTTCCGACGAGAAGTCCGATCGTGTGTATGCGGCATAAAGGTTCCTAAAGTGTAGACCCCACCCTGGTATACACCACTCAGCTTTGATGTTCCCCTGGGCCCTTTGCTTTTTCTTCCATTCTAAGGAATGCACCTAAGATCACATCTGCGCTGGGTGTTTGCAATGAATTCACCTGCACAATAGCTCTAAAAGACAGACTGAATCAATTGTACTGAATATTAATAGCACCTCCACTCAGTGCACCATTAAGTCTCTCATTAGCATGCAGGACAAGGCATACCCAATGCATACCCAGACAAAGATCTCTCACCATTCACATCATGTATTAACAGTAAATTCAGTTTATCTGGATGTAATATTACCCCAGCATCTGTGCTGCAGCTTCCCTTTGTGCGTGCGCGGGTCCCTCTGATGTCACCAGAAAAACAGGTAGATGGTATGCACGGCCGATAAGTGATTTAAAAGAAGCAATTGACGTTCCTTTTAACCCACGACTGTCAAATTGAATTGATAATAATGGAACCCGACAAGATGAACGTTAAAAAAAGAAATTGTCAAATTGATCCACTTCATTGGACCATTAGAAATATAATTACTTATTTCAGCCGTTTTGTTTTATCCAAATGTTTCCAAATCAGAGTAGATTTGTCTAAAGTGGCTATCGGCATATCAAAACGCATGTGGAAAATTAAAGCGTACACCTCGCTTGCTTACAGCCGCTCCGCCGGCTTCATAATAAAATAACACAGCCAAATAATTTGTTTTTAGCCTTATTTTTTTTTTTTTACATAGGACTAACAGCATCACTGAGGCATAAAGCATACCTTGGCATTCGGTAATATCATAAGCGCTGGCCTGTGCGAAATGTCACTGGAGGAAGCTGCATTTGGGTTTCATATTAGATGGGACCCAAGCTGAGACTGCTATTGCCTGCCATGTATGTGCTTCTTCAGCAAGGAAAATATCCGGCTTTAGTGAACTGAGAGTTCGATTGGTTCATTTGGATGACTAAGATCCTTGGCCTGGGTTGTTAAATTAGCCTGAAGGCTTACACACAACAGGCCTCATCTACTGAAACGTCTAACAGAAGAAATGTACTTTGTTAGCCAGCTCAGCCAGTCCAATTATTCCCATCATTCTTTCATACTGCATAGAGCCACGGCTGCTTTTATTAAGGTGTAAAAAAGGGCATTTGTGTAATTTTAATAAAAAAATAAAGCACTGCGGATGGCATACAAAAATAAAGCAAATATATATATATATACTGTATTTATTGGCATATAACACGCACTTTTTCACCCTGAAAATCAGGTGCAAATAGCGTGTACAATTTTAGCTGCCTCGGAGGGGACAGGGAGGGGGCGGGACGATTACATACAGTGAGAATCTCCTGTTTACTTGGCGGCCTCTGTAATAGGAAGTCCCGTCTCCTGGGCCGCCATTGAAACACTGTTCTGTCTGTCATAGGAGATTCTCACTGTATGTAATCTGTCGCGCTCGTCCCACCCCCCTCCCTGTCCCCTCTAGCCTGCAGATGGGCATTGATCAGGCTGCACAGATGGCAATGGTGAGGCTGCTGCATTGAAGGCAATGGTGAGGCTGCTGCATTGATGGCAATGGTGAGGCTGCTGCATTGATGGCAATGGTGAGGCTGCTGCATTGATGGCAATGGTGAGGCTGCTGCATTGATGGCAATGGTGAGGCTGCTGCATTGATGGCAATGGTGAGGCTGCTGCATTGATGGCAATGGTGAGGCTGCTGCATTGATGGCAATGGTGAGGCTGCTGCATTGATGTGGACTGATGAGGCTGCATTGATGGCACTTGTAAAGCTGCAGATGGTCACTGACCCTTATTTTGCTTCAAAGTTACTTATTTAAAATTAGATTTTTTTTCCAGAAACTTCCCTCTTAAAATGAATGTGCGTGTTATATGCCGATAAATACGGTATATATATATAGAGATATATATATATATATATATATATAGATATATAGATATATATATATATAGATATATATAGATATATATCTATATATATCTATATATATATATATATATCAAAAATACAGCAAAAATAATCAAATAACAAATAATATTTACATAACATGAAAACATCTGCAGTGCTTTAAAATTTAGGATGATTACAGAACAAATATTGGTATTCTCCATCATTCATAGGTTTACAATGCCATAAGAATGTTTGCAGAATAACATGTCCTTATCTTTACTTTTAGTAATTTTCATGCTAATGGTAATATAGCGACAACCTGTATTTTTTTTTTTTTAGTCCAAGCACAGGTGTGATGTTTTCTCTATGCTGGATACACTTACAAGATGCAGTTTAGGGTTGCCAATCATCCGTAAATTTACAGACGGTTTGTAAATACCGTCCAATTTACAAGCTGTTCATAAATGTCTGTTATGGACAGCGGCTTCCCTAAAAAAAAAAAAAAAAAAAAATGGCTTTCAGCTGACTTTGGAACATGTGCAGCTTTGAAGCTGGCCGGGCACGCAGTGATGTCATGGCGCCGCTTGACACCTTTAACCACTTCAATACCAGGCACTTTCACCCCTTCCTGCCAAGGACAATTTTCATCTTTCAGCGCTGTCGCACTTTGACAATTGCGCAGTCATACAACACTGTACCCAAACTACATTTTTATCATTTTCATTTCTTTTGGTGGTATTTGATCACCTCCTAGGGTTTTTATTTTTTGCTAAAAAAAGACCGAAATTTTTGAAAAAAAAAGGTTTTCTAAGTTTGTCATAAAATTTTGTTTTCTCTTTTCTTTTCTCTGTTTTCTCCTTAACTGACGGGGGCTGATGAGGCCGCACTGATGAGTTGGCACTAAGATGGCACTGATGGGCACCGATAGGCGGCACTGATATGCAGCACTGATAGGCACTGAGACCGGTGTTGATTGGCACTGACAAGTGGCACTGAACACTAATAGATGGCACTGATGGGCAGCACTGATGGTGAGGTACTGATAGGTGTTACTGCTGGGCACTGATTGTCACTGTGATGGGCACTGATTGGCACTGTGGTGGGCTCTGGCACTGTGGGACTTTATTGAGGGGCACTGACTGGCAACTATTGGGCACTGATTGGCAGCTGATTGGCACATCTGATGGGGGCTGTGCTGATAATCAATGTGCTGATTATCAGCACAGACCCCCCTCTGACAGGGAGAGCTGCCGATTGGCTATCCCTGTCAGCGCAAACCGAGGAATGCCGTTTACCGGCTCTTCCTGGTTCACGCGATAATCAGCTGTGATTGGTCACAGCTGATCACGTGGTAAGAAGCCTCTGTCAGCGGCTCCTTACCATGATCAGAGATGCTGCGTGTCATATTGACACGCCGCACTCGCGATCGCCACGCTTGTGCGCCCCCGTGTGCGTGCGCCGGCATGTTATCCTGCTAGACGTCATATGACGCCCAGTCAGGAAAACAGAACCACTTCCCGGCCGTCAATCTGCTATAGGCCAGGCGGGAAGTGGTTAATGAACTGTTATTGGAGGACTCTGGTCGAGAAGACTTAAGAGTGGTGGTGATGAGAAGCCACAGGCGCCGAGCTGCCCTGACTCTCTGGACCGTGTCTGACTGCCTGCCTCTGCTGCCTCTAAGTGAGCAATGGAGGAGCCTGGAGGATGTCAGGTCCCAGCCAGCCAAGCCACACAAAGTCTTGGGGGGGGGGGGGGATCACTGATGTAAGGGGGGAGTGAATAATACACGAAGGTAAGGGGGGACACTGATATAAAGGTTCCCCTTATATCAGTAACCACCCCTCCACAACCTTCGTGCATTCACTCTGCGGAAGGTGGTCTGTGGTCACCAGAATCCACCCCATATTCGAGTTCTCAGTGTTCCCCCTTAAATCATTTAAAACATGCTACTTTTTCAATATTTATCACCCCCCCTTTTTTTTTTTTAACATGCTAACACTGTACCATAGTAAGATAGTTCTGTAAACGAACGCACACAGAAATATTATGAAACTGTGAAAACATTCTAGCATGCTTTTATTCACAGAACGATCTCCCTTTGGTGAAGTGTTACAATTTATTTCCATTCCTGGGCTCAGGGCAGAACGTTCCCACACTGAATCATTGTATACTTTTAACTTACTGCCCAGTGCGGAGTTCCCCTCATTGTTAGTTTGTACATTGCTAAAATACTGACTGCTTACTGCAGAAAACAAATCACGATTGTGTGTGTGTTCTTTAGTAAATTGACTTTAATTATTTATCTTTTTTTTCGGTATTTACTTCACATTCAATATTTTACTTTGATGAATTTACTTTTATTATCTCGTATGATATTTCTGAAAAGTGCGTCACATGACCTTCATATCGCATGTGAAATCCTTTCGTGATCAAGCACTTCACTGTTACGCGTTTCACTGTGTGAAACGCGCCAACGTTCCTGTGTGTCTGTGCTGTTATTCCTGTCAGTTTGGAAATAAATAATCATCATCCTCCTGTTGCTCCACTTTCTTTTGGTTTCTAAATCTTTTAGTGAATTGACCCATTGTGTTAATGCACCCATTCATTTAGAATGGGCTTCCAATGTACTGCAATAGAAGAAAACACAGCACACCATGACACACTCTGCATATGTTGTGGTGCACTGTACTGCAAATGTGTTGCCACCGAATGTATTGGCGTGCCATGCTATATGTATTTATCATGCGTTACCGCAATGTAAAAGTGTGAAGACAGCCTAATGTAGCCAGTACTTTTTGCTGGTGGGTCTGCTTTTTTCTGTCAAAGGTATTCATATCTGCTTTAGCAAACTGGAGCAGATAGACACACTGTGCACACGTGTGTGTGTCTATACATATACAGTGAGGGAAAAACCTCATAAAGTGGCCGGTGAGTTACAGTGGGGGAAAAAAGTATTTGATCCCCTGCTGATTTTGTACATTTGCCCACTGAGAAATGACCAGACTAAAATTTTAATGGTAGGTTTATTTTAACAGTGAGAGACAGAATAACAAAAATATCAGTTTCAAAAAGGTTATAAATTGATTTGCATTTTAATGAGTGAAATAAGTATTTGACCCCTTCACAAAACATGACTTGGTACTTGGTGGCAAAACCCTTGTTGGCAATCACAGAGGTCAGACGTTTCTTGTAATTGGCCATCAGGTTTGCACACATCTCGGGAGGGATTTTGTCCCACTCCTCTTTGCAGATCCTCTCCAAGTTCTTAAGGTTTCGAGGCTGACTTTTGGTAACTTGAACCTTCAGCTCCCTCCACATATTTTCTATGGGATTAAGGTCTAGAGACTGGCTAGGCCACTCGAGGACCTTAATGTGCTTCTTCTTGAGCCACACCTTTGTTGCCTTGGCCATGTGTTTTGGATAATTTATCATGCTGGAATACCCATCCACGACCCATTTTCAATGCCCTGGCTGAAGGAAGGAGATTCTCACACAAGATTTGGCGGTACATGGCCCCATCCATCTTCCCTTTGATGCGGTGAAGTTGTCCTGTCACCTTAACAGAAAAACACACCCAAGGCATAATGTTTTCACCTCCATGTTGGACGGTGGGAATGGTGTTCTTGGGGTCATAGGCATCATTCCTCCTCCTCCAAACATGAGTTGAATTGATGCCAAAGAGCTTGATTTTGGTCTCATCTGACCACAACACTTTCACCCAGTTCTCCTCTGAATCATTCAGATGTTCATTAGCAAAAGTTCAGACAGACCTGTACAAGTGCTTACTTGAGCAGGTGGACCTTTTGGGTGCTGCAGGATTTCAGTCCTTCACGACGTAGTGTGTTACCAATTGTTTTCTTGGTGACTATGGTCCCAGCTGCCTTGAGACCATCGACAAGATTCTCCCGTGTAGTTCTGGGCTGATTCCTCACCATTCTCATGATCATTGAAACTCTACGAGGTGAGATCTTGCATGGAGCCCCAGACCGAGGGAGATTGATAGTTATTTTGTGTTTCTTCCATTTACAAATAATCGCACCAACTGTTGGCCGCCTCTCACCAAGCTGCTTTGCGATTGTCTTGTAGCCCATTCCAGCCTTGTAGGTCTACAATCTTGTCCCTGACATCCTTGGACAGCTCTTTGGTCTTGGCCATGGTGGAGAGATTGGAATCTGATTGACTGCTTCTGTGGACAGGTGTCTTTTATACAGGTAACAAGCTAAGATTAGGAGCACTGCCTTTAAAAATGCTCCTAATCTCAGCTTGTTACCTGTATAGAAGACACCTGGGAGCCAGAAATCGTGCTTATTGATAGGGGATCAAATACTTATTTCACTCATTAAAATGCAAATCAATGTATAACTTTTTTGAAATGTGTTTTTCTGGATATTTTGTTGTTATTCTGTCTCTCACTGTTAAAATAAACCTGCCAATAAAATTATAGACTGATCATTTCTTTGTCAGTGGGCAAACTTACAAAATCAGCAGAGGATCAAATACTTTTCCCCCTCACTGTACACTCACCTGCCACTTTATTAGGTACACCTATTCAATTTCTTGGTAACACAAATTGCTAATCAGTCAATCACATGGCAGCAACTCAATGCATTTAGGCATCTAGACGCGGTGAAGACATATATAGTTACATATTTGGTAAGGTTGAAAAAAGACACAAGTCCATCAAATCCAACCTGTGTGTATGCTCCTTTATGTCAATATTACATTTTATATCCCTATATGTTATGGTCATTTAGGTGCCTATCTAATATTTTTTTGCAATTTATCTATGCTCCCTGCTGAAACCACTGCTTATGGAAGAGAATTACACATTCTTACCGCTCTTACTGTAAAGAACCCTCTACGCAGTTTCCGGTTAAATCGCTTTTCTTCTAATTTTAGTGAATGGCAGCGAGTCTTTTTAAATGCCCTTTCACAGAAAAGTTTTATCCCTATTGTGGGGTCACCAGTACGGTATTTGTAATCATATCCCTTCTCAAGCGTTTCTTCTCCAGAGAGAATAAGTTCAATGCTTGTAATCTTTCCTCATAAATAATATCTTCCAGACCCTTTATTAGCTTAGTTGCCCTTCTTTGTACTTGCTCCATTTCCAGTTCATCCTTCCTGAGGACTGGTGCCCAGAACTGGACAGCATAATCTAGGTGCGGCCGGACCAGAGTCTTGTAGAGTGGGAGAATTATCGTTTTATCTCTGGAGTTTATTCCCTTTCTAATGCATGCCAATATTCTGTTTGCTTTGTTAGCAGCAGCTTGGCATTGCATGCCATTGCTGAGCCTATCATCTACTAGGACCCCCAGGTCCTTTTCCATCCTAGAATCCCCCAGAGGTTTCTCCCCCCACCCCTGACCATTCCAAGTACTCCCCGTTTATCACCACCCTCTGAACTCGCTCTTGTAGCCAGTTTTCAATCCATGTACTCACCCTATGGTCCATGCCAACGGACATTATTTTGTACAGTAAACATTTATGGGGAACTGTGTCAAATGCTTTTGCAAAATCCAGATCCACCACGTCTACGGGCCTTCCTTTATCTAGATGGCAACTCACATCCTCATAGAAGGTTAATAGATTGGTTTGGCAAGAACGATTCTTCATGAATCCATGCTGATTACTGCTAATGATACCATTCTCATTACTAAAATCTTTTATATAGTCCCTTATCATCCCCTCCAAGAGTTTACATACTATTGATGTTAGACTAACTGAACTGTAATACCCTGAGATGTATATTGGGCCCTTTTTAAATATTGGTGCTACATTGGCTTTTCTCCAATCACCTGGTACTATTCCAGTCAGTAGACTGTCAGTAAAAATTAGGAACAATGGTCTGGCAATTACTTGACTGAGTTCCCTAAATATC
The DNA here is from genome assembly GCA_037952835.1 of Lithobates septentrionalis. Lineage (NCBI taxonomy): Eukaryota > Metazoa > Chordata > Amphibia > Anura > Ranidae > Lithobates > Lithobates septentrionalis. The sequence goes on from JBBDGP010001594.1 coordinate 574,938, forward strand.
CTCGGATGCAAGCCATCTGGTCCCAGTGATTTATTAATGTTAAGTTTCCCAAGTCTAATTTTAATTCTGTCCTCTGTTTACAATGGAGGTGCTTCCTGTGTTGTGTCATGAGGATAAACACTGCAGTTTTGGTTACTAAAGCCCCCCAATTCCCTTGTGAAGACTGAGGAGAAGAATACATTCAATACAGCTCCGTGATATCATCATGGAGGAGGGGAAGAGGACTCCAGTGACAACTTGTGAAGCTCTGGTGAACTCCATGCCCAAGAGGGTTAAGGCAGCGCTGGAAAATAATGGTGGCTACACAAAATATTGACACTTTGGACCGAATTTGGACCTTTTCACTTAGGAGTCTACTCACTTTTGTTGCCAGCGGTTTAGACATTAATGGCTGTGTGTTGAGTTATTTTGAGGGGACAGCAAATTTGCACTGTTATACAAGCTGTACACTCACTACTTTACATTGTAGCAAAGTGTCATTTCTTCAGTGTTCACATGAAAAGATAGAATAAAATATGTACAAAAATGTGAGGGGTGTACTCACTTTTGTGAGATACTGTATATATAATTTTATATATATATATATATATATATTTTTTTTTTAATGTCTATAGCTATATATGAATAACTTTCTTCCTGGACTTTTTGCACAGCAATTAAATGTCTATAAAAATAAGGAGCCAGAAAAGAATATTGCGTCGGGAAAAGAGCTCTGTAGAAATAATTTTTTCAGGAGCCATGCCAAAACCCTAATTTCTTCTTTTTTTAGGCCATGCTTGCAGATAGGATCTGGGAATGTAACACACATAATATGCTGTTCAATATCCCTGTCATCATCCACAAAGCAGTGTGACAGGGATATTTTATTTCCTATAAAGCAGTTAAGCCCTGCTGTCACTGGTAACCTTATGGGAGGTCAGCCGCCTTCTTGCGTATGCATTACATTTCTCTCACAAAAGGCAGCAAATTCCTTCTCCTTGATTGTCCTGCTTAGATTAAAGAAGTGTTTATCGCAAGGTTCTGCTGCATCTAGTAAGGGGGGAGGCCTCGCCGACTTGGCAATGCATTAACTTCCGTTCGGCTGGAGAGACGTTAATACTCTATTAACTGGTCTGAGTCTCTCAAGGGACAGCACTTCTTAACCCTTTAACATTGAAAACTTTACAGCAAGTCAGGAATACAAATCATCTCATTAAGCTCCCTACAAGCTCACTATACTCCCTAGAAGCGGGAGAAGCCTGACCTGGGTGTTGGGCACATAGGAGGAAAAGGGGCAGGATGTGGCATATTTAGGGAAGAACACAGGAGGGACAACCAGGTCACATGGGGGGGGGGGGGACATATAAAATATTATGCTGTGCCCCAACTGGGTGATCAAAGCTTGCTGAGCACCAAGAAGGAAGTGCCATTCCTAGGACACCTCCAGGGCTGTCATTAAAAAATTGTAAATTCTACAGTGAAAAAATCCATAGCAACCAATAAAAAATCATATGTTAGCCCAACCATGCAAAGCAAATTTGAATTGGTTCAATATTTAAAAATTAAATGGTATGTCAAGTTTTGGATAGAGTGGGAAAAGATTAGTCTGACCTGCAGTGATCAGATGTTTGCTTCAGTAAACATCCCGATTCACTGTGAATCTGGGTTCAGATGATTCATATTAAAAATTGCCCTGGCCTGAGAGGTTTGGTTTCTTTTATGCCACAGATTAACCTTGAGGACCCATTTACCCTATTTCGTTTGCAGCTTGCCAAAACGCATGTGTCCAACTTCTTCATAGCACAAATAGTGTCTGTCACCAACTCGGCGATGCAAAAATATGACATGTCCATTCGTCTTTCAGTTTTTAAATGGGGGAAAAAAAGCACTATACTTACTTCCTCTTAATGGTTCAAAGTTTGAAAGGGGTCCCTGGCTGACATCTACTCCCCGAGCGCTGGTCACCAATGCAGGGGTCAGCTATCCCGGAACACAGGGACCCTGCCAGAAATATAAGGTGAGCTACGCATGTGCAGAAGACTACGAGCAGGCAAGTAAGTATTTTATTGCATAAGAGACATTGCATGTCTTTTCTGCGGTAAATAGCCTGCCTGCTTGAAATTTATTGTAAAATGCCTTCAGTTCCACTTTAATGCATTGGGAAGCACATGATGTGCTGGCAACAAGTATTAACAAGCCTTGGTCAATGGCTGTTACTCCAAATTCAAATTCTTCAAAAAGCATGTCAACGCACTTGCTTAACCACTTGCCGACCAGCCGCCGCAGTTATACAGAGGCAGGTTGGCTCGGCTGCACAAATTGCCATAGGTGTACGTCGGGCTCGTACACGGTGATCTGCGGGTAAAGAGCCAATTTCATTGGCTCTTTACCCTGAATCGGAGATGGGCTGTGTCTGAGGGACATGCCTGATTCCCAATCGCCACGGGGCCCACAGAAGCAGAGGACATCATATGACTCCCGCCCAGGATGGGAGAGTGTTCCTGCGGGCGTCATATGACTATACGCCGGTATGGAAGTGGTTAATAGAAGTCAATGCAAGCCGCTCCCATTAGCACTGCTCCTTTGCACTGCATGGAGCGTGATTTGGCAGGCGGCTAAGTCGCCTGACGGGTCGCCCCCGTGTTAACCGCCACTTAGAGCTGGGGAGGAGAAGCAGCAGCACACTGAGCTTTCCAGTGGGTGGCTGGGGGGGTTTGTCAGGACAAGTCTGATCATTGGAGTAGAGTAGGTCAGGAGATGGTCAGTATCCAATGTTGATGAACAAATATTTAGATATTAAAATCGTGTCACTTGTATCCAGTGTATTTTAACGTGTGTATGGAACTCCAGGTAAAACTTTTAAAGGTTTGTATACAGTGGCGACCCATGCATAAGGAGCGCATGGGCACCGCCCCCTCGTCCATGCGCCCGGCCCCCTAATGCACATGCTGGGCGCATGGATTCCAGTCGGGTCTTCTTACTTTTAAGCACGTGATTAGAGCTAGAGGCTCTAATAGGCTTCAAAAAGGATGGACTTGTGGATGAACCGACTGACTGGGGGTGGGGGTGATTGTTGGTGCTGGTGACCTGACCAACCGGGGGGTGTGTGGCTATGGGTGCACTGTCTGCCCACCCCACACCCCCCCCCCCCCCCAAAAAAAAAAAAAAAATTACCATCAGCCGCCACTGTTGGTATAGAATGGAGGAGTCAGTTTTTGACTGACTAAAAAATGTTGTTTTTATAGCTGTGTTCCCATTAAAAAGCTTCAAAAAGATTTAAAAAGATTCATCTCTTCTGTGACACAGAGAGTAAAAATGGATGTAAATCCTAACAATGAACTCCTTTTTTTCTCCTTTTCTTCTGTTTAGTCAAAATAGGAAGCAAGAGGGGGAAAAAAATGGGGGAATCCGTGGTTGTCACTAGAACTTTTGTCCTTGATGGAAGATTTTCTCTCTATTCCTGCTGTGGTGTCAACCCAAAATTTGGGATTTTCTTTCACTCTTACATATGGCAATAATGGTAAATGGGACAAACAAAGGAGGTGAATCTCATTAACGGGAACACAGACTGCAATAAAAACCCAATAGATGTTCAAATCCCTCGCTACTCTTTCCAGAACTAAAAGTTTTGTCTTCAGTTATACTCTGTGGGAAACAAACCTAAAATTCAGATCTGTCCTGTGAACACTAAAACTGGCCATACATTGGTTCAAATTCCAAACTAATTTTCTTTCAAAAATCGCAATTAAAAAATTTTGTTTGAATACCGCACCGTTAGTGGGCCGCAGCAGCAGCTGATTTTCATGCGGCCATCAAATTTGAGTGATCGGGTGTGTTGAAAAATGTTTTTAAAAACAAACCAATTTCTAATCAATGATGGGAGAATCATGTGAGAAATATAATTAAAAAAAAATGCGCATGAGCTGTGACCTAGAAAGAAAAGAAGATTCCTGGCCACAAAATTTCTTTTCTGTAGCAACATGAGGTGACATTGAAGGCTTGGGTGGTCAAATTTCGAAACTCAATGGTTACTCCATCATATTAAAAAAACGCATGAAATTTATTATTTTCAATCGACAAATCATTCGTAATTTGACCCATGTATGGTTTGCATTAGAGGGAGATTTACTAAAACTGGCACATGCAAAATCTGGTGCAGTTGTGCATAGTAATCAATCAGCTTCCAGGTTTCATTGTCAAAGCTTAATTGAACAAGCTGAAGTTAGAAGCTGATTGGTTACTATGCACAGCTGCACCAGATTTTGTGTGCTCCAGTGTTAGTAAATCTCCCCCTTAGGCCTAATTCACACCTATGCATTTTTAGTGCTTTTTGCATTTTGCAGATTTGCACTACAGAACGTGTTCCATAGGAAGCCTTAAATGGACTGTAGTGCAAATCTGCAAAATGGAAAAAGCACTAAAAATGCATAGGTGTGAATCAGGCCTTAGGGTCCTTTCAAACGGGCGGTCCGATAAGGTCCGCCTGTCAGTTTTTTAGGCAGACCTGATCGGACGCTCCATTCACCCCTATGGAGCTGCGGATGTCAGTGGTGATGACATGTCCGCTGACATCTGCCGCTATCAGATCTTATCCTAAAAAAATAAAAAATTAGACATGCTATCTGCCAATAGAACCTAACTAAATAGTGCATTCTATGCATCCAAAAATATACCAAATCAAATCATTATTCAACCAAAAAAATAATGTCAAAGCAATAGCTCCAAGGCCAATAATAAATAACACGTTATGTCCTCCGATTCCGCAACATGTCTGGTTGACGAACGGTCGTTCAGAAACTAACTGAAAAGCGCTAAATGAAAAACGCGAAAAGAAAAGCGCAAATCAACACTCACCAAACTTCTACTAACACGAAATTAGCAGCAGGAGCCCAAAGGGTGGCGCTGAAGAGCTGAAAAACCACGTAGTACAGCACTACGTGCGTAATTGTTGGCCAACATTTGTGTGCCCGTGTGTATGCAAGACAAGTTTGAGCGAACACCCTTCGGACAAAATTCCATGGTTTTGTTGTCGGAAAGTCCGATCGTGTGTACGAGGCATAAGTCTAGGTTCACATCCGTGCGGGTTTATGTGGGCACAGCAGCCCATACATTTTAAAGTCCCTGCCACTCCTGCTCCCCCACGGTCTACTGGTCTTGTGCAGTGGACTGTTCCTGACATCATCACACCCATAGACCAGCTCTGGACGTGAGTACAGTAGGAAGAGTCCACTGCTGGATGTAGGGGAGCGCTGTTTTCCGGAGGATCAAAGGATTGGGTGATTATAAGCTCTGTGTTCACCCCTAGGCAAAACGAGCAATTAACCAGTGCTGTGCTGGCACAGCCGCACTGCATGGGGGGAAATCTTTTTTTTTTTTTTTTTTTTTTAGGAGTTCTGCTTTAAAAATAAATAAAAGGGTTCCAACCCCTCCACACTTTTTATCCAAAATGTAAAAAAAATTGAGTTTACCTTCAAATGTTGATAAGTAAAATGTTATCATTAATGACATATACTGTATGTGCAGATAATTGTGTCATTCTAGAACTTGTACAGTATATACATACACGCTCATATGAGTTTTATATGTTTGTCCTGATTGTCTGACCCCACAGCTATGCACCTTAGAATTGCCCGCACTTCAGGATACATCATGTAAATTGACATTGTTATATGAAGCAGCAGATTTCATTCTGAGAGGGTGAGCAATCTGACAAACAAATGCTTCTTAGTCTGTGCAAAAAACCCCTGAGAACTTTCTCGGTCTGGAACATTGCAATTTCTTTGTTTAATGCACTTGGACTCTCAGGAGTTTTCTAACGCACCAAAAGCAAAGTAAAAAAAAAAAAAAAGCAGAGGAGATCCAGACTGGCGTGTACAATGTTAGCAGTGCCTCTCTAGGTGCGCTGTGACTTACCACCATTGTGAACGGTCCCCTGCTTCTGCGACAGCCCAAGGCTAGCAAGGCATGCTGTGACTTCTAGTACCAGGACAGGGAGGAGGGGGACTTTACTACATAAAATTTACAGAACCCCCTAAATGTTATAGCTCTAGATGAAATATCGCAGTCAGAAAAGCATTACAGTGATATTCTTTTATAAAACCCCATTTTTAACCCCTTTGTGGCTGAGGGTAAAACAAATGTTAATGCCTAAGCACAATTTTGCAACTTTAACATGTGTTAGTAAAACCATACATATCATCACAACTACTTTGTGCATCCAGGTGGATTATACCTTGTTTTTTTTCAGGACAAACTGGGCTTTCATTTGGTGGTAAATGGTAATGGATATCTTCTTTTTTATTATTATTATCAAAGGAAAACTGGGCTAAAATTGTAAAAAAAAAAATATTTTTTTTAAATTTTGTTTATTTCCTGTTACTACCAGAACCTACCACTAAAGAACAGACCCAAATACATTTTCGTGCTTTTGACGATTGCAGCGATACCACATATGTGTATGTTATTTGTTGTTTGTACCCGTAGTACAGCCCAACAATAATGCACTTTTTTTTTTTTTATATATATATACTACGTAAGGCTGGATTCACACCATTGCGAATTGGATACGTGATCCCCACATCCAATTCACAATAGCAGGAAATTTTGACCGGCTCTTTATGGAGCATTTTGCAAAAAAAACGCTGTGCGTCTTTCGGTCTGTTTCAGGTCCGAATTCAGCCCAAAATTTGGGCTGAAATCGGACCTGAGACTGTGAACCAGGAAGCACCGGACCCCTGCAGTGAGCCGCATATGGGCCATATGTGAACCGAGCCTAAAACACACTGACGCGGACATTGATACTAATTAAAAAAAATGAATGAATAAATCCTGTCCAAAATATTTTGACCATGACTTTTGACACAAACACTCAGGCTCCATTCACACCTAAGCGTATCGATTTACTGGCATGTTTTTAAAGCTTTTTTGCAGCTTTTTAGAAGCTTTTTTTTTTTTTTTTTTAAAGCGCTTTAGAAGAGTATTACAGCTTCAGGTGTTTTTGTTTAACCAATAGAAAGCACTATAGGGGCCCCTATTAGGGGGAGGAGAGGGAGAGGAAATTAGGGGTGGAGAGCTGCTATTTGAACATAAAACGCTTATAAAATGCTCAAATCAGTTGTTTCTATTGAAAAACAGATTGAGTGTTCTTTTTTTTCCCCCCCTGAAAACGCGTTAGCTGTACCCCGTGTTCTGTGCATGTCCATGCATTGTTTTTATGTCCTTTTGTCAGTTACATTTTGTGAGTACCCACTTTTATATAAGACATTTTTATTATTAAATTATCTTTGGTAGTGCACTAGGTGTGCGCGCCTTCCATTTCTGTTTTTCTTGTAGTTCCTTTTGGATTACCCCATCTGAGGAAGGCAGCATCCACCCAGTTTTGGATACCATTATATACCTTTCACACCACACCTTGTAAGGCTATGTTTCCACTATTGCGTCCCCAAAGTCGCGCGATTTTGCCGCGATTTTTTACCGCGACTTTTTACCGCGTTTTGAAGCAATGCCTATATCTATGGACCTCAAGTCGCATCAAAGTGGGACCAAAGTAGTGCAGGGACTACTTTGAAGTCGCTGCGACTTGAAGTCGCACAGATATGAACGGTACTCATTGGAAATCATGGGATACAATTTGTCATGCGACTTTTCAGTCCCAAGTCGCATGAAAAGTCGCACTAGTGGAAACATAGCCTTAGACCTATTAGCACTGAAAGTGACAGTGTTTTTTGTATCTGAGTTGTTTCTATTGAAGTCTATGGGGCCAAAAACGCTTGTAATCTGCCAAAAGAAGCTCATGTACTTTTTTTGAGCTTCTGGCGTTTTGCTTCAGGCGTCAGATGTGAACAGGGGCCATCGAAATGAATGGGATTTGGCTTGTTGAGCATTTTAGAGCTACAAGCTTCAAACAGAAAATCGCTCAGGTGTGAACGGGGCCTAACCCTGACACTGACCTAGATCAAACTTTGATCTAGGTATTTTTTCTTTATTTTACACACACTTTTATTTCTCTCTGCAAGGAGATAGAATGATACAATGTATCTTTCCTCTCTATTCAGAGAGAGAAACACAGGGGCGGGCTTCACAGTGACTGATTACTGTGGTAGCCAATCAGAGGCTATCACAGTGACCGGGAGTTCTGGGTCCTAATTATATGGGACCCGGGTCTCTCTGTGAGATCCTAGTCTCTGTGCTGGGAGCGCACTGTGCGGCGCGCTCCCAGCACAAAGACATATATGCAGCCCCACAGAAAAAAAAAGCTCAGTCCGGTGAGGCTGCATATTGGTGTACTGTCGCCATCAAGGGGTTAAGAGAAGAAACCCTTACTGGCCCACTCCAGCAGAAGGCGAGAAAACACCTGTCCCCTATTGTGTTATATGTACGGTAACATGCCCAAAATACTTCCTTTTACCCATTTGAGTATGCCAAATCTTCCTTTGTTTGTGTCTCACACACTGCAGCTCACAGTCAGAAGGTTTCAGCAGCAGAGACCATGCTGTCAATCCAGAAAGCAGTAGGCAGGACTAGGTGTGACCAGGTACTGATTGACAAGCTACAGGCTTGTGAATCACGGGTGACAATGCTAATAGCCATGCTTCCTGCAACATCTTCTCATGCTACTGTGCAAGCAGGCACAGCATACAGGAGGGTGACAATGCTGCTCTGAATCCAGAAGCAGTGCAGCTGCGTTGTCACCAATCCCAAGCAGCTGCATAAACTGGCCTTCAATGGGAAGATCAACAGGTATTTGTGAGATGTTTCAGGAGGCTAAAAGCTGTAAGTGCGGGTACAATTACGTACTGCAGCACTTTTTTTTGATGACAGGCTACAGTTCCACTTGAAAGCTGTATTAAACTCTAGATTTTACAAACTGCAGACAGGCAGGTTCTTTTTTTTTCTTTATAACAGAAGAGACCTGTTCTGTGCTGTGGTGAATTGACTTCCGTGCTCATGTGCAGCCCGGCAATTCAAGCGGCTGGTGAGAGCGAACCCGGAAGGGAGATTGGGCAAAGACCAGCTGGAGCAGTGTCAGTGCAGCATAATGTGTCTTAATGTGCTTACTGTATATGTACTAGCACATTATGGCATAAGCCACCCAGAGGCCAATTCAACTTTTTTCTTTTATTACTGGTTTAAGGTCAGCTATGGCAATATCCATATTTCTCTCTTTGGAGAAATCCTGTACTAAGAGAAATATAAAGACACCTATTGCTGTCCTTGTGAAAAGTTGCCTGGCACTATATGGCTTCAATACTTAGAGACTAGGGTTGCCACCTGTCCGGGATTCACCTGGACAGTCTGGGTTTGATGTGTGTGTCCAGGTTTCAGACCACCTAAAACCCGGACACAATATTTAGAATGGACTGTGACGCACCAAGTACCACAACCACCGAGTGCATAGGTGTTTACATGGGCCCCACCCCCATACACAGACAGGAGAGAGGGCTTGATCTGCTCCTCCTTCCCCTCTGTCTGCTCACCCACACACCAATCCCCCGGCGTTCAGTGCCTCAGGAAGGGGATGTGTGAGCTTGGAAGTTTGAAACTCAGCAACCAGCAGATACATTGTGGATGAAAGGTGTCGATGCCTGAGCCTCCACTCTCCCTCCCTTCTCTCTCCTGCCTCCAAGTGAGTGAGTACACCAAGGTAAGGGGTGCCCTGTAGACTCAGATGTAAGCGGGGCTTTGGGAACCCCAATTAAAGGGGGAATGCTGGGAACTCTGATGTAAGTGGGAGGTTTGGCGAGCAGAAACTCCCTTACATCAGAGTTCCCATTTGCAATAACAGTGTTCCCCCTTTAAAAAAAAAAATTGCTGTGTTTGGGTTTGGCTTGAAGAAAAGGTGGCAACCCTATTGGAGACATTGACCTAGGACAAGCATGGAAAGAGTGCAAAGCTCCTAACATGAATACTTGTTTAGGAATCAGTGCCTTTGCTCCAGCATGACAACCTGTTAACTAGTATATCCATAAGGAGCAATCAGCCAATGACAACCTTCCTGACAATGTGTTTTTTTTTTTTTTTTTTCTTTATGCCGCCCCTAACAGCATGGTATAAAGAAGACACCGTGTTCAAGGTATGTAACATAAGCGCTAAGCACTGCCATGGCCTAATGTGTTCATAGTAATCCTCAAGATTATTCTGTTCAAAGCAGATGCTCTAAGAGTGACTGAATTCCCTCTACACAATCTCCTTTTCACATTGCCAAGACTCGGTTTCGGCTCACAGTGTAACTGGATTTGTACCCACCCACAACATTGCTTAGGAGGTCTGTGACATACATTCCAAGCCAAAGCAATGCTGTCGGCTGCCTTGGAGGCCTTGTTGTGACACGTTTAGCATCTTCGCATCTGCTCTATACAGTCATGTTTAAAACATTTTCAGCTGCATCCTGAGGAGTTGACTTAGGGATAGGTTGTCGGCCCCTGAAGCCATGACACTTGGAAGCTGCTGGAGATCCTGGTTTAGCTCCCAGTATCAGGACCTTGGACAAGTCACTTGATCTTCCAGGGTCTCAGCTGCCCTGGTCACACACCACAGTTTGCAGGCAAACCACTTTCAAGCAGCTTTTTATTTCAAAAATCACCAACAGATTAAAGCAACCTTTTAACTATTTGTTGACATCCTGAAATCCCTTAACCACTTGACCTCTGGAAGATTTACGCCTCATTACCAGGCCATTTTTTGCGATACGGCACAGGGTTACTTTAACTGACAATTGCGCGGTTGTGCAATGCTGTACCTAAACAAAATTGGTGTCCCTTTTTCCCCACAATTAGAGCTTTCTTTTATTGGTATTTGATCACCTCTGTGGTTTTTATTTTTTGCGCTATAAACAAATAGAAAAATCGACAATTTTGTAAACAAACAAAAAAAAAAAAAACCACCAATATTTTTTATTTTCTGCTATAAAACATATCCAATGAAATAAAAAAAAAAAAATCTAATTTCTTTATCAATTTAGGCCAATATGTATTCTCCTACATATTTTTGGTAAAAAAAATTCCAATCAGTGTATATTGATTGGTTTGCGCAAAAGTTATAGCGTCTACAAACTATGGGATATTTTTATTTATTTTTACTAGTAATGGCAGCGATCAGCGACTTAGTGGGACTTAGCGGGACTGCAATATTGCAGTGGACAGTGAGGACACTAACTGACACTTTTTGGGGACCAGTGACACTAAAACAGTGATCAGTGCTTAACCACTTCAATACAGGGCACTTATACACCTTCCTGCCCAGACCAATTTTCAGCTTTCAGTGCTGTCGCAGTTTGAATGACAATTGCGCGGTCATACAACACTGTACCCAAACTTAATTTTTATCATTTTGTTCCCACAAATAGAGCTTTCTTTTGGTGGTATTTGATCACCTCTGCAGTTTTTATTTTTTGCTAAATAAAAAAAAAAAAACGAAAATTTTGAAAAAAATAAAAGTTTTGCTTTTGTGTCCGTTATAAAATTTTGTAAATAAGTAAGTTTTCTCTTTCACTGATGAGCACTGATAAGGTGGCACCAATGAGTGGGCACTGACGATGGGCACTGGTAGGCGGCACTGATGGGTGACACTGATATGCAGCACTGATAGGCGACACTGATGGGCACTGAAAGGCTGCAAAGATGGGTTCTTATGGGTGGCACTGATAGGCGGCACTGCTGGGCACTTATGGGCACTGATAGGTGGCACTGATGGGCATTGATACACGGCACTGATATGAATCCCTGGTGGCACTGGCAGTGGTAGGCATTGTGAGTGGGCACTGATTGGCAGCTGCCTGGGCACAAATGAGTATTTCCCTGGGGGTCTAGGGGGCATACCTGGTGGTGCAGTGTGGATGGCCATCCTGATGGTGATGGGCGGGATCCGAGGGGGGGCTGTGCTGAGCAACAATCAGGACAGACTCCCCCCCCCCCCCCCGTCAGGAGAGCAGCCGATCGGCTCTCCTCTATTCGCGTCTGTCAGACGCGAGTGAGGAAAAGCCGATTACCGGCTCTTCCTATTTACATCGTGATCATCCGTGATTGGACACGGCTGATCACGTGGTAAAGAGTCTCCGTCAGAGACTCTTTACCTAGATCGGAGTTGCGGTGTGTCAGACTGACACACCGCAACAACGATCGGTGCGATGCGCACCCCCGGGGGCGCTCAGGGGCTTAATATCCTGATCACGTCATATGACGTCTGGTCAGGATATTGAAACCACTTTGCCGCCGTCATATATGCTATATGGTGGGCGGCAAGTGGTTAAAAAAAGAAAAAAAAATCACTGTACTAATGACACTGGCAGGGAAGGGGTTACCAACAGGAGCGATCTAAGTGTTAAATGTGTGCCTGACGTGTTTTACTAGTGTGGGGGAGGTGCTTGTACTAGGAGAAGGCATGGATCGGTGCCCCTGCTTAGCAGAGACACAGGATCTATGTCTCCTGTAGTGACAGAATGGTGATCTGCCTTGTTTACATAGTAGTAAACAGTACAAGTAGACCACTGTTCTGTCCGTACCGGTCGATAAGCTCTCGCGGTGTCTAATTGCAGCACAAGCGGGCTGCTGGCAGTGTGTGTGCGCGCCCCAGACCCGGAAGTGCAGGATCGCGTACCAAGTACGTGATCCTGTGCGGGAGAGCCGACCATATATAGGCGGCAGAGGCTATGAAGTATGCGGTCGGTAACCGGTAAAGAGTATATAAACCCTAACAAGCAACTTCCCTGTATTCGCTCCATTGTGTTCTGTTAAATAGACCATTAAAAGAGCTTTGTTATATCTGTTCTGAATGCAAAAAAATACCTGTTAATCCAGCGAGCTCCCATCTCTGCTGTACTAAAATCCCAATGTATGTTTTCAACCCTGCCCAGTTGAATTTAGATCACACTTTAAGCCTACTACACACAATGCGATTATCAGACAAATGATCATCCGTTTTTTTGGGTTTTGTTTTGCATGCTAGTCTCCATATCAAAAACGAATGGGTTACTAAAGTACGAAAATCCTCGTATGACAGAATAAAAATTCAGAACAGATTTAATGCATTTGTATTTTCAAATTAAGACTGTACTAATTAAACTAAAATAGTATGATCTGGTATTGTACGAGAAAAATTTTCGTGTTTCGGAATATTTCAGAGGAAACCCGTGTACCAACGATCAGATTATCGTATGATTGCTTCAAAAGCGGTATTTTTTGTTCGATATTCTGATCGTGTGTACAGGGCTTTAATTCTGGTTATTTGAATGCTGGGTTGTAATTTTCAGTAAATTTCCATGGGGTGGCGTTCATTGTAACTTTTTAAAAAATTTTTTTTTTTTTTAATAGAGATTGGCTTTTTTATGATTTATTTGAGACTGGATTTGAAACGACTTTCTCTCACTATATCCTTACTCTTAAGGGCCTTGTGACACACAATGTCTCGAAGCACTTTAAAATTTTTCATAAACCGGACCCGAGATGTGTACAATTTTGGGGCCTTGGAAAAGTCAATAAGCATTGGAGAGGAGGTAATTTTATTAGGCAGCTGAGCCAATGCGAATCCCTGTGGATTCATGAAACCAAGGTTGGGGTCCCGAGGGGGTTAAATGTTGAATTTGACCTTAACTGTTTAATTTCTAATAAATAACATTGTTTATACTTTTTATCTACATATGAATATTTTAGTCCTTATACCTTTCTAGCTATTGCCCCGTATTGGTGTATTGTGTTTTCTGTTTGTTTTGTTCAAGAGATGGCCGCGGGTTTACATTGTCCATTTTATAATAATTTGGTATTGCCAATATGGCATGTTATCCTATTTTTTGATTATTTTATTGTTTTTTATCTTTTTTGCGCTGGTGTCCCCGCCGGATGTATTGTCCGTTCTAATTAACACTCACTTCTGGTTTTACAGCCTTCTCTGCTGACACCAGCGTCCCTATATAAATTGCTGGGTGACTCCTGAGCTCCACCCCTTGCTGCGTATGGGGGGGCGGAGCTTGTTTGTGCGGACGTCACCCACTGCCATCCCTATGCTGCTGATCTTCAGATCGGCTTTTTAACAGCTACAGCTTTTATGTATTGCGCTATTTAGTGCTGTATTTTTACTTACTACTTTTTGATTATTAAACGGAGTACACTTAGAGCATCTCCTTTGTTTTTTTGGAGCACTGCACACCATCACCTTATTGACTTTTGGAGGCTTTTCCCTCTACTTCTGTATTTCTCTGCTGGACAGGAGTTCCACACATTACGATTGAGGATCACCCAAGCCTTATGGGAGGTTTGCACCATCCCTGTGGGGATACATGCATATTTGACCTTCTGTGGCAGGGAGGTCCACCATCTCTGGTAAGCGTATTTGGGCTCATTTGGTGAAGCATATTGTCACTTGCTACATCAAAAGGACTTTTCTCACTTCTCTACGAGGGATCTTATCATTCCTTCTATTCGGTGATTGGAGTTTCTATCGGGATTGGACTTTTATATACTTATTTTTTTCTTTTTATTTATTTACATGCGCTGCACTTACCCTTTATTATATTGTTTATTTGCTAGGTATATGTGATTGCCTATAGTGTTCAGCTTGCAATCTTCACATTTTTTTATCATTGTGTTTGCGCTGATTGTTGTTCTTATTTTCATGTCCTTACTCTCACCCCCAACATACAGGGGAAGCACGATTGGATAAAAATGTACAGTATATACACCAGAATTCTTCATGTTTGTAATGCTGTAACGTGCTGGTCCAAACCAAGGCTTGACATTACTCACAACTTCACAAGGTATGTGATATACCTCTAAACCACACTTATTTTCTTCAGTCTCTTGTTAATTGGTACATTACAGATATCAGAATGTTATTTATACCCTTGTAAATTGAACATTTTTACCTGACTGCACAAGATGTTGGCTTAGGGCAGCCTTTTTCAACCAGGCTTGTATACAAGCCATTAAAGCAGAGTTTCGCTTAAAAAATTTTTTTAAAAGGCAGCAGCTACAAATACTGCAGCTGATGACTTTTAATAGTCGGACACTTACCGTATATACTCGAGTATAAGTCGAGTTTTTCAGCACATTTTTTTGTGCTGAAAGTGCCCCCCTCGACTTATACTTGAGTCAAGCACTTTTCTGCAGCAAAAAATTTCATTTTCCGAACTGACTTTGGGGCCCGGTATCTCAGGGCCACTTGGTGCTAGGAACCCCAAATTTTGTGTGCAAACCCAGTGGAACGGGTACCACATCATATCCAGCTGGGGTCCCTAGCACCAAGTGGCACCGAGAAACGGGGCCCCAAAATTGGTTCAGAAAATGTCATTCTCTGCTGCAGAAAAGTGCTTGACATTTTCTGAACCGACTTTGGGGCCCTGTATATTTTATGGTGCTAGTTCCACTGGGTTTGCACACCAAATTTGGGGTTCCTAGCACTAAGTGGCCCCAAGATACGGGGCCTCAAAGTTGGTCAACTGTGTCCATCTGCAGCAATGTCATTTCAAGAGCCCAAATTTTGGCTGCAGCTAGGGGGCATCTAGGAACCCTTAACTACCGAGTTTGAAGTTCAGGGGACCTATGGCTGCAAATGGGCACAGTGAGGCTGCAAATGGGCATTGCTGACCCTCTTTTCCACTTACAGTAGCTACGCATTTCACACCCTCGTCTTATACTCGGGTCAATACGTTTTTCCCATTTTTTTGTGGTAAATTAGGGCCTCGACTTATACTCTGAACGACTTATACTCGAGTATATACGGTACCTGTCCCAGGGTCCAGCGATGCAGGGGAACGAATCCCCGCTCGTCTCCCCCTCCTCCCTGCGGCACCGGCATTGTCACTGTGGGCGCCCAGCTTTGACTTCACAGCCGGGCATGCACTGCGCATGCGCGAGCCACGCTGTGACTGGCCGGGCAATCATCTGGTACCTGTGACGTGTCCCAGATGATTGCCAAGAGGGAGGGGGGAGAGGGGATCTTCCTTCCGGCGCTGCGGTGCCCCGGGATGAAGTGGGAGCTGGAACACTCTAAAAAGAGGGTTTCTGCTCCACCCCCCAGGGGGTCACCTTCCCTTAAAGCGGAAGTTCCATTTTTGGGTGGAACTCCGCTTTAAGTGGATGAAGCCTGCCCTTTTAGTTACAGAAAGTCACGGGTTTTCATTGTGCACTATAACAACCTTTGGTTTTCTGCATTCTGGCACCTGCACAGCATCCTTGTTTGCCCCTCTCCATCAGCACTGAGGCAGAAGAGAAACATTGCATTACTAGTACCAGTGTGTAAAGGTGTATTTTCTTTGGAGGAATAAATCTCCTCTAATGTTGGGTGTCCTAAGTGTGTGGATGTCACTACATTATGTAAAACTAGTAGTTTCATTTTTTACATTTTAGAATGGAGTGCATAGAGACTTTGCAGAATTTTAAAGGGTGACTTGACTGAAAAAAGGTTGAGAAACGCTGGCTTCATTATACGGCGGCAGGTCGGCACGATCCGACGAATCTTCGTAGCTATACGTTTGTCCCTTTTAAGCAGGATAGGAGGCGCGTGTGCCTGCTACACAGCGGGGGTACCGATGCTTGTGACCAGCGGGCGCGATGACCGCTGGCCACGAGAGGCAGAACAGGAACGTGTGTGTGTGTAGACACACACATCCTAGTTCTGTGAGAAGAGAGAGATAGTGAGTTCCTACGAGCTGCCAACCACGATCTCTCATCTCCTATAGTCAGTCCCATCCCTCAGTTAGAACACACACCTAGGGAACACAGTTAACCCCTTGATCGCCTCCTAGTGTTAACCCCTTCCCTGCCAGTGACATTTATACAGTAATCAGTGCATTTTTATAGCACCGATCGCTGTATAATTATCAATCGACCCAAAAATGTGTCAAAAGTACCTGATGTGTCCGCCATAATGTTGCAGTCTCGATAAAAATCGCAGATCACCGCCATTACTAGTAAAAAAGTAAAAATAAAATAAAAATGCCATAAATGTATCCCCTATTTTGTAGACGCTATAACTTTTGTGCAAACCAATGCGATTTTTTTTATTACCAAAACTATGTAGAAGAAAACATATCGGCCTAAACTGAGGAAAAAAAATGAGGAAAAAAATTACTTTTTTAAAAAAAAAAAATTGGGGCTATTTATTACAGCAAAAAGTACAAAATATTGTGTTTTTTTCAAAATTGTCTTTCTTTTTTTGTTTAAAGCGCAAAAAATAAAAACCGCAGAGATGATCAAATACCACCAAAAGAAAGCTTTTGTGGGGAAAAAAGGATGTCAATTTTGTTTGGGTACAACGTTGCACGACCGCGCAATTGTCAGTTAAAGCAGCGCAGTGCCGTATCGCAAAAGCGGCCTGGTCATTGAGCAGCCAATTCTTCCGGGGCTGAAGTGGTTACATTGATGGTCAGTGTAGGCAGGAAATCAATCTAACAATGCTCATCACGCAAGGAACCCCTAGAAACCCTATGGAGGAACCTTAGGGTTCCATGCAATCCTTGTTAAAGAGAGTCAGTTATTGGGAATGGTATAAAAATGTGATCAGCTGAATCTATTACAAAGTATCTTTACACAAAACCTTTCCTCAAAGAAATACAAGGACTTCCATTGATGACCACCTACTACAATGCTAGTTTCCTGGCTACTCAGTGGTTTAATACTTTTAAGTCACTGATTTATGTAGATCAGGTAGGATAGAAGGTCTTCTCTGTATAGGGTAGTGGCTTAGTGCAGTGTTTCTCAACTCCAGTCCTCAAGGCGCCCCAACAGGTCATGTTTTCAGGCTTTCCATTATTTTGCACAGGTGATTTGATCAGTTTCACTGTCTTAGTAATTACCACAGCCATTTCATCTGAGGGAAATCCTTAAAACATGACCTGTCGGGGCACCTTGAGGACTGGAGTTGAGAAACGCTGGCTTAGAGTGTCAAAGCAAGACAGACAGGCAACTAGCATTTTTAGAAGAAATCAGCTGCCATGTTTCTCTTAAAGTTTTTTGGCAGACGGGTAACATTTTTTTTTGTCAGAGACCTACAAAGTATCTTCTAAAATAAACTGTACCTGCTAGTAATTTTTTTTTTTAGTTTAGTTTATTTCTTCTTTAGGCCTGAACTCCAGGCAACAAACACAGTGGAAGTGAATGCACAGTGGCTTTATTTATTATAGTCAGTACTGAAATAGCACCTTCAAAAATATTTTTTAGTTACGTAAATAAAACCTATTAATATTCAATATGGCTAGCAGATGAAGTTTTAGACCCTTTTCACTTGTTCTTGATTGTCCACTTTTCACCTGCTATGAAAAGCATGATGTATACAGAGCTCAATAGCTAAAAGGTGAAATTTATACACCCAAGAGAAGCACATATTCCTTATCGGACTGCATCTTTTAAGGTTTTAGTAAGGCAAACCAAAGCTTCTGCTGTGTCATTTCTTTGGAAAAGCCATCGATTTGTCAGGTATGGCATGTTTATTTGTAAAATACATGTGCATACATAAAAACGTTAAAACTGTATCAACTTAAAAAAATCTAAATTGATTTTTCAAAAGCCATTATAGTTTTACCATGAATCCAGTTATGTACTTGTAAAAAACAAAACAAAAAAAAAAACAAAAAAAACAAACAGATTAAGCCTTCCGTTTCTTAAATGTCTTGGTTATAATACTGAACTCTCCCTGTCCTAATGCCTACCTTTCTGCCCCATCCACCTTTGTGCATTCCAACTCCTCCCGTAATAATATCCATAGTGAAAAATAAGAAAAGGGAAGGTGTGCAGACCCGGGGACTCAGATCTCAGTCAAGGATGGACGAAGCCTTTAATATTCAATGCCAGCCCTCCTACTCATTTCTCTCTCGTGTTCTGTCCTCTATTTACTGGATTGTATTGAATAATTTACTAGTGCGAAGAATGATTGTCCATTGAAGGAATCCTGTATATGAAATGTACACTGTGATAAACAAGCATTCCCACTAATTATTTTCATGGCACTCAATCAGCATTTCCATAGGGCTTGAGAAGTCATTAGAGGGAAGTATGGTATGTTTTGTGGTGTGTGCATATTGTGAGTTATGATTGCACCATTTACAGTAAAGAAATATTTAAGGGGACAATTTGTTGTATTTTTTTTTAATTTTGATTTGTGTGGGTTGTGTGCAGTGTTTTTTTTTTTTTGGTTGAACTGGATGGACTTTTGTGCCGGTTTGTGTCTGGTTGAAAAAAAAAAGACAGACTTGTCTTTTTTCAACCAGATTAACTATCTAACTTCTACATTTTTATAACATGCTTATATTTATAAAGCTGAACTCTTGACAGATAGAAATGAATGCATCATTCTGTCACAACATTGAGGTATGCCAGTAAGCGTTCGCACGTTTTGATAAGTTTACATTAAAGTGATTGTAGTTTTGTTTTTTTTTTCTCTAAAAATAATAATGTTATACTTACCTGCTCTGTGAAATGGTTTTGCACAGAGCAGCCCAGATCCTTCTCTTCTTTGGGTCCCTCCCTTCTGTCGACTGCCCCTACAGCAAGTAACTTGCTATGGCGGCACCCGAGCCGAGTCACAGCTCCCTGTGTCCATTCAGATACGGAGCCCAAATTCGGCCCCACCCCCTCTCTCTCTCCTGATTAGCTAACTGACTATGATTGACAGCAGCGAGGGCCAATGGCACCGCTGCTGTGTCTCAGCCAATCGGGAAGAGAGTCCCGGACGGCCAAGAAACTTGTGGACATTACTGGGGAAAGATGGGGCTCAGGTAAGTATTAGGGGGTGCTGGAGTGGCTGCTGCACAGAAGGTTATGCTGCACATAGAATGCATTAAAATAAAAAATAAAAACCTTCTGGCTTTACAACCACTTTAATTAAAAAAGGTAAGGTTACAGGCAAGAAGCAGTAAAGTACAATAGTATGAATCCAGCCTTAATGTATTTCTATTTTTAAATGCAAGCAGGGTAAGTACCCGGACCCGACTTGGTACTGGCCTCAGGTTGGAAGCAGCACAAGAAGCTATCCAGCTGTTCTGCAGTGCTCATATGCTTACAGGCAGAGCCAGTTGATAAGGTGGGGGGGGGGGGGGGGGGGGTAGATTCGGCCATCCTGTACTGGACTAGGGCCTCATCAACTCAGCAGGAGGCCCCTGGGCAGAGAGGGGACTCTAAATACCTTTGGGGTGCATGCTCAGTAAGTTCCCACGGGACTCGTTAGTTCAGCAGCAGGGGCCAGGGACAGAGAAGGGACTCTTTATTCATTTTCAGAAGCAGGCAGACTAATCCTCTATGCCAGTGGTTCTCAACTCCGGTCCTCAGGACCCACTAACAGGCCAGAATTTAAGTATTACCTTGGGGAAATGCAGACTAGAATACTGCAATCACTGAGCAGTAAATTATATCACCTGTGATGTATTTCAGTTATCTTGCAAACCTGGCCTGTTGGTGGGTCCCGAGGACAGGAGTTGAGAACCACTGCTCTATGTATTGGTTTCCAACAATTAAATTATGTCCCAGCCTCTTCTTCAATATCAATCCATTGTCTGGAGTAGCTGCATGGATGATTACTCCCTCTGATCCCAAAAATAGCCCCCCCCCCTTGTATTCCTGACCCCTGCTGTTGAACTGATGAGAACTTTTATTTAATTGCCGGGGGTTGTGGCGTGGGATTGCTGTGTGTGCGCACATGAAGATATTTCAAGTCCCTTTTCTGCATGGGTTGGAGGGGGAGGGGCACTATTTCTGTTTGTGGCCCTGCTTACAGGAAACCTGCTGATACCCTGTTTCTTCCCGAAAATAAGACCTAGCATGAGTGTCGGTAATGGCTGCAATATAAGCCCTACCCCCCAAATAAGCCCTACCCTGTTTCCCCGAAAATAACCCCTACCCTGAAAATAAGACCTACAAGGACTTTAACTAGGGCTTATTTGGGGAGTAGGGCTTATATTGCAGCCATCACCGACAATCACGCTAGGTCTTATTTTCGGGGCAACGGTAGGAGGAGAGAGCAGAGAGATGGACTCATCAGTCTGCTGCTTCTCCTTTCACAGTGTAACATGCAACATAATGTACATTATTGCAACACACCAGAGGGGTCAGGTGTACTTAACATAATTCTGCCTCAAAGCAATATGGAACCTGTGTAATAAGGCTGTGATGAAAGTTGCTATTTCTTCTAAGGACATGCCTGCTTCTGTCCCTGCTCAATTACACAGGAATTCTGTCTTTAAGCATGTGTCCAAGTACTCAATATAAATCAGCTTCACTCCAGTGACTTAAATGTTTCTTTTTTATTCTTTTTTTTTTTTTTTTAAATGCCTTTTCATAGGTTTAGTCAGTTATGTATATAACAAAATCTACAAGGAGGTTATAAAACGGAATTGCAAAGAATACACATACAGCAAATGGCGCCATAATAGTCACATGACAACGAAAGACTTAAAGTAATATTTTTATCAGTTGGCACAGGTACAGCACCGCTGAACTACCTATATATACCTTCAGCAGGAGCCACTGACTGGAAATGCATAAGAGTGTATAAGTAGATATTAGGATCTATTACAGTAAAACCATCATTTAAAAAAAAAAAATTAAAAGAGCCTAAAATAAAAAAAAGTCATATATACAAACTTCTGTACACGATCATGAAACAGGAAGTGACAGATTTTTGCAATGCCACCGTCATTTTCTCGATTTGGATTTGCCGTCTTTGTAAATTGCTCCCTTAGTATTATACTACATAAATTAGTATCCACAACTTCAGTAGCTGACAGTCTTTTTTTTTTCTTCTTTTTATAATAGTAAATTTTTGTTAACATTAAGTGACTCTTCTTGTATCTAAGATGATTGCACAAGGAGAAATGAAAACACTGCGTCCCAAATGAGGTGAATTCACCGCGGAACAGCTGGAACAAGGTTACTGCATCATGCCAGAGTCCGTGGAAGGATGCCTTTTCGTCTTTGGAGGGGGTGGCGGTGGTGTTTTGCTGGGCAGCGGAGGTGGTAAGTGCTGAAATAGATAGATGTATATTAGATCATTGAAATAAAGTCTGAAAGATGTGATCAGAAAAACCATAGAATAGTTTTAGTGAGCACATAGTATGTTATTAGTAAAAATCAGTTTATGGTGCGAAGACCGCCAATAGCCTTAAAGTGGTAAGAGCTAAACACAGTTCATAAGTCCATATGATGACCACTTGCTTGGCCCCAGAGCAGCTTCTCAGTAGATTGAAGGTTATCTGTAATAGAGAAAAATGGACACCAGACTTCTAAGTGTAGCAAGTTAGTTGTTTAAATAAAAAAAAATGCACTCACATTTAGTAGGATGAAAGAAGAAGGTATATCTTAAGACAAAAAGTAATCATCTCAGGGACCCAGGCCAAACTGCAGCAATCCAGGGAAGTTTAGAGAGAAGCCATCTGCAGCACATAGAGCTACAACACCAGAACCATTTGGACTGCATGGGAATATTTTGGAATGACGTTAGATGCCAGGGGCGCAGCTACACCTTTCAAGCCAACAACGCTTCTTTTTCATACTTGAGAATGAGGCATTATCGCCTTGAAATGCATAGCCACACCACTGGCACCTGTCATCCTGGAATATTTCTATGCTGTCTAACTGGCTCTGGTGGTGTTGTAGCTCTATATGCTGCAGGGGGCTTCTCGCTACACTTCCCTGGATTTCTGCACTTCAACCTCGGTCCTTGAGATGACTTCCCTTGGTTTTAAGATATGCCTTCTTTCACCCTACTAAATGTGAGTGCATTTTTTTAAGTTTTTTTTTAAAAAAAACATTAACTTGTTGCACTTAGAAGCGCCCTTGGGTATCTATTTTACATAGTATATTATGTGATATTTAACCTCTGAGATACCCTTGCCCCAAACCATTAGTAGTATCTCCTCATAAGATTGTATCGGCATTCATTGTATTTAAAGCATAGTATTTACATGTAAAAAGCTTCCCTTGTTTAGGCATACAAAACCTCTGTTAAACTATACCTAAAGCCAAACATTTTTTTCTTAGCTTTGAATAAAGCGGAGAGGGATTAGAAACACTGTCAGACGATTTCCCTCTTATTCCAGTTCTGATGGCAGCTCAATATTTTGGATTTACTCACACTTTCATTCTCAGTAAAAATGGTGATCAGCATAATAGAAAGATGGCGAATCTCTCTAGTGGGGAGACAGACCGCAATAGACACCTAATGAGGACCTTTGATCCCATGACAACCGGGCAAGGAGGATTTCCTCCATACAGAGTGAAGGAAAATCTTGCCGTATCACTTTCTCTTTATTGTATGATGTGTGTAGATTCTCCCTCTATTGATTATCTGAATTTCATTACAATTACTCATCCTTTCCAATAAACAGCTGCTAAAAACATCATCCCAGCCACACAAACAGCCAAAAAGAATTCTCAGTTTTTGTAAGCAGAAGCACAGCACACCTCTATAATAAGCACATATGTCTGCCCATAGTCCTTTATATTACAATCTATAACATCGTGATAAGGCGTTTGTAACATTAGTACCTATTAATGAGATTGGAACTCCTTTAAAAGCCTTTGTTTTGGATTGGGTGGGAAATGGTTAGATCCTTCCCCTGTGTTCCCTTCAGACCTGTGTTCTTGGGTAATACACACTATCTACATTGCAGTGCCATTTATTTTGAATGGCACTCCAAAGCACATGCGTTTCAGAGCATCCCAATGCACAGATGTGAACCGTCTATGTGCTGCTCTACATTTGTGCAACCAATGAGGTTGTCTCTGTCTGAGCTGACCTGACAAAGTCTGACTACTTTTTTGTACATTTGTACCACCAAAGCCTGAGGCACTTTACTCATGGACGCCTCCATTCTGTATTAGAAGGTGATTCATTGACTGATCCTCTTCTTGATGATCGGAATAGAATTGGATGACACATATGTGAGAACCATGTCTTCTCCTTTTTGTCTCCCATCTTGTGATGGAGGAAAACTGACCCATGTAATCCCTATGGATGACCAGATGGTGAGGTCTGCATAAGCGCACCTGAGCACAAACTTATTGCATTCGGTCGGATGAACCTGAACAGGCCCAGATGTAAACAGACGCTTATTGGCTTGCATGCGGCTGCGCATAGGCATAGCTTGCAGTCTATGTGTTCCATCTAATCACGGGTCAATTATAGACTAAAGGACCATCTGTATGAATAGGTCCTTATGGGTCTGGTACCACCCTCTGGAGACATAGCGGATGTGTGGTGTGAAGAATGTATACCATCTAGTGTTATTAAAAAATGAGCCAGAATGGTGACTGGCAGAACCGTATAGCTTGAATTCAGCTTGTACTAGTAAAGATCTAGCAATTTATATTATTATTAGGCAGTTCTTTACAGAAAGAAAATACTCCCTGGTGTTAACTCTTGAGAGAAATCAATAAGTGCAGTAAAAAGACCTTTACTGGTACAGTGGTTCCCATCCAGACCGCCAATGAATAAAACATGAAGAAAGACACGATAAGCCGATAGCGTCTTTCATCCACATGTTTCAATCACATCTGTTAATGTGAGAGAAGCATTTGTGGAGGATCCCCTATAGACAATGTCTTAATGGGAACTGGTCTGTCCTGACCATCCTATTCATACAAATCCTATAACTCGCTTTGTAAGTCCTCCATCACAGTACTCAAACCCAGCTGATCAGAAGGGACTGAGCACCTTGTGTGCCATCAATATGATGTGTCATTTTCCAGTCATCAGATCTGCACCACTAAGCCACCTCCAACATTTCCAGGAGTGTTTGGGGTTCTCTCTCTACAGACCTCAAGATGAGGTACCAGGCAAGGAACTTTAGTAAGTGCTCAATGCCTACCTTAATTTAAAAGGGTCAATACATCCAAAATGGATGTTTCAGCCATCTAGACAGTGGTGGCCTGAGGCATCCATATGTCTCTGGGGCTACTTTACAGGCATACCCCGCTTTAAGTACACTTGCAAGTATGGATATCCCGCGCCACACAGCCGCAGTATGGCCTGGAAGAGGCAGAGTTGTCGCCAGTGAAGAGGCCACAAGTGAAGAGGCAAAGTTCCCACCAGCCAACCCAGAGTTGCTGTCTGCCCGCCGGTCCAAAGTTGCCCACCAGCCAGCCCAGCATTGCCACCTGCCCAGAGTTACTACCTAAATGTAAGTGGATTACTGTACAGTACTGTATAATAAACTTCACTCTCTGCATCCCCCCTCCTCCCCACTACAGGCCCTGACCCCCCTACTACAGCCTTTGATCCCCTCACTACAGCCCCTGACTACAGTTATGCCTGTACAGGACTATTGCAATGCAGTACATGCATTGAGAAGTCAAAAAGGTATTGCTTCACTTTTAAGTGGAGGTCCACCCTAAAAAAAAAAAATTGCATAAAAAATTCCTAAAAAATTGTAGGAAAAAAAAAAAATTTTTTAACTCACCTGAAATGGCTGTTGCTAGGCAGTCTTCCCAATCTGCCTCTTCCTACACCGTGGTGATGTTCAGTCTTTTCCTCCCCGCGTTGTCTTCTGGGGAATGGGGCGCGGTGTGTTATGGGAACTGTGTGTGTCCCACAACACATCGTGTCCCATTCACAAAGCGCTGCGCGACTCGCGCATGCGCAGCAGGAAACGGCTCCACTGCCTGTTTCCCTTAGTTGGAATGGCGGTGCCGGGACCCGAGAGCCGGAGGGACAGGTCGGCCTCGGGCGGCCGACATCGCGGGCACCCAGGACAGGTAAGTGTGCTTATTAAAAGTCAGCAGCTACAGTGTTTGTAGCTGCTGACTTTTAAATTTTTTTTTTACCCAGCCGGAACCCCGCTTTAAGTACATTTCCGTTTTACATACATGCTCTGGTCCCATTTGTGTACTTAAAAGAGGGGTATGCCTGTGTTTAGTCTCGTTACTTCTGCATTCTGTATAAGTAACCTGAAGATCCAACAGAAAACATAGGACATGCTCATCTTAGATGTTACAGAGGACTAATGGGCAAAAAAACATTAAACAATAGATCACATTCAGCAAGTTAGTCCGTACTAAAATAACCTGGTATCCTGTCATTGCTGACCTACTAAAGATTCGAGTTTCCTGGCTCTCTTGCTGCAATGCTTTCAGCGTCTATAAACAAGCAGGTGGTAAGTGAAGTCAATACTTATTTCCATACTTGTTCTGCAACAGTGATTTAGATATTGGTAAGGACAGGTATCAGTATGACAGCAAGAAAACTAGACTTTGTCAGAAGGGGTGTTGGTAATGGCAGCATAAATATTTTTCTTCACACAAGAAGAATTGTTGGCACTGTTGAATCCAAGACTACCTACAGACTGCAACAATATGGTCCCTGAGCACCAACAGGCAGGTCCTGATATTTACATCCACCATATGAGGAAGGGGTGGGGGCAGGGGGTACGAGGTATGCCATGAAGTTTTACAGGACACCCCCCCACTTTTAGGCATTTCACATTTGCACACAGCTTTAACTATTTCCTAAAAACATGTATCCCTGAAATAGGTGAGCTGGACTGTACAGATAAAGAATATAAAGGGTCTGGTCTATGTGAGGTGGGTACAGTACTTCCATCCTCTGCCCCAGCGTACACTGAACAGAAGACAGGGCAGCGGGATACATGATCCCCCACTTCCACCTAGGAGGGTACGCACCCCAACGGTGGGCCTTTTCTGCTGTGATTGTTCACAGCAAAAGCCCTTCTGCGGGTTCCGGCACCCAATGTCTGCTAGCACCTGCCAATCATTGGGCAGAGACTCAGAATGGAGCTCTGCCTATGTAATCAAGGCAGAGTTCTGTTCTGGTGGGGGGGTGGATGGATTCTGGGTTCCTGCAAAGGATCTAAAATCTCTTCCCCTAGTAAAAGCAGAACATACAGTAAACACAAACACTGGCTAGGCACACAGTAAACCCTTTGATCGCCCTGGATGTTTAACCCCTTCCCAGCCAGTGTCATTAGTTACAGTGACAGTGTATGTTTTTAGCACCGATTGCTGTATTAGTGTCACTGGTTCCCACAAAGTGTCAGTGTCCAATTGTCCGCCGCAATATCACAGTCCCGCTATAAGTCCCTGATCGCCACCATTTCTAGTATCAAAAAAATAATAATAAAAATTCTAATATATATCCCATAGTTTGTAGACGCTATACCGTTAAACCAATCAATATACGCATTTTTTTTACTAAAATAAAAAATGTAGCAGAATAGAAATTGGCCTAAATTTATGAAGAAATCAGATTTAAAAAAAAAAAAAAATATTTGGAAATGTTTTATAGCAGAAAGTAAAATACATTTTGAAAAAAAAAATGTCTTTTTGTCTTTTTTTTTGTTTATATTAAAAAAAAAAAGAAAAAAACGCAGTGGTGATCAAATACTCCCAAAAGAAAGCTCTATATGTGGGGGAAAAAAATTTCAAACTGTATTTGGGTACAGCGTTGCATGACCGCACAATTTGTCAGTTAAAGTAACGCAGTGCCATATCGCAAAAAGTGGCCTAGTCATGAAGGGGGGTAAATCTTCTGTAAGTCAGGTGGTTAAAATACACGCTATGTATGTATCAGAAGTAATAAAATAATTGCTAAATGAATGTGTCCAATGCAGAAATGTAAATAGCTCTGGTTAATGACAGGTCCTCTATAAACACAAGGTAGCCCTTTACAACAAGGTAGCACAGTCCTCCCTGTTTTGAGGGGGACATAGTGATCCTTGAAGATAGGATGCGGCAGATGGCTCAATAAGTAAAGACATGTCATTTCACATCCACTGACTTTGGAGGAAGTTGGGGAAGTTGTGACAAAGCCGCCTTTTGCAGTGCCCTCCCTGTAGATAGAGATTTGGTGTCTCGTTTCTTCCCTTTTCAGATATGGTGAGTCTGCCAGTTCACATTAGAGCCTGTTCTGAGCGGATTCACTGACTCGCACACACCTCGGGGGAGATGGGAACCTTATGTAAAAGGCACATCTGCAGCACAGCAACAATCTGGCCTGTCCGCCTCCCTCTAGTAGTCTGCCGCTTGCATCGAGTAAAATGGACATACATGAGGCCTGTGTGCAACACTCTCAATGCAGCTGCCCTGAAAATGCTGCACGATATGGAAACTATCACACAAGGCGAGATAAACATGGAGCTCCGAGCCAATTACTGAGCAAGATATGGTAGTAAAATGAGATGATGCAAATTCCTAAATACAATGAATGAATGCAGCTCACACCGAGAATAGAGAAGCCTGCTAGCCTACAACGCAGATCAAGCTAGATCGGTAAATCAACTTCTGTTCAACTACAGTGGCCACACATAAATTGAAATTCCTTCTGTAACAGCTAAATTTCATTTCATGTATGACCAGCTTAAAGTGGTTGTAAAGGAACAAGGTTGTTTTACCTTCGTGCATTCTATGCATGAAGGTAAAAAAAAAAACCCTTCTGTGTGCAGCAGCCCCCCTAATACTTACCTGAGCTCCCTGTCGATCCAGTGATGTCCCCAAGGGCCTTGCCTCTCTGGGGATTTACACTCCTGATTGGCTTTTGGCAGCAGTGGGAGCCAATGGCAATCACAGCCGGTGAGCCAATCAGGAGATGGAGGGGTGGGGCCAAGCTGTGGCTGTGTGTGAATGAACACCTGGCAGGAGGGAGGAGCGCCGGTGTTCTGCTGAGAAAGGTCCGGCTGGCGGATAAGGACCCCCCTGTATTGCGCAGGCGCAGTACGAAGGACTATGGAGCTGGCGAAAATTGCCGAACACAAAGAGCTGTGAGTGAGCTGTACACCGCGCATGCC
The DNA here is from genome assembly GCA_037952835.1 of Lithobates septentrionalis. Classification (NCBI taxonomy): domain Eukaryota; kingdom Metazoa; phylum Chordata; class Amphibia; order Anura; family Ranidae; genus Lithobates; species Lithobates septentrionalis. The sequence goes on from JBBDGP010001594.1 coordinate 603,634, forward strand.
GAATTAACATGACATTGTACCAGACGATGCCGCACGCTCCCAATGCTCGTGCTACTCTGCAAGGGGCAGGTCTATTTTTACTGTTATATCGTGTAAGAGGCGGATGCCTACAGATATAACAGTAATAATAGACCGTAATAATAGACCCGCCCCTTGCTTAGACGATACAACAGTAATAATAGACCCGCCCCTTGCTTAGACCATACAACAGTAATAATAGACCCGCCCCTTGCTTAGACCATACAACAGTAATAATATTCCCGCCCCTTGCTTAGACGATACAACAGTAATAATAGACCCGCCCCTTGCTTAGACGATACAACAGTAATAATAGACCCGCCCCTTGCTTAGACGATACAACAGTAATAATAGCCCCGCCCCTTGCTTAGACGATACAACAGTAATAATAGACCCGCCCCTTGCTTAGACCATACAACAGTAATAATAGACCCGCCCCTTGCTTAGACCATACAACAGTAATAATAGACCCGCCCCTTGCTTAGACCATACAACAGTAATAATAGACCCGCCCCTTGCTTAGACCATACAACAGTAATAATAGATCCGCCCCTTGCTTAGACGATACAACAGTAATAATAGGCCCGCCCCTTGCTTAGACGATACAACAGTAATAATAGACCCGCCCCTCGGTTACACAATATAACAGTAATAATAGACCCGCCCCTTGCAGAGTAGCACGAGCATCGGGAGCGTGCGGCATAGTTTGGTAGAATGTGATGTTAATTGCGCATGTGCGGTGTAGAGTTCACTCACAGCTGTTTATGTTCGGCAATTTTCGGCATCACCGTAGTAGTTTGTACTGCGCAAGCGCAGTACAGGGGGGTCCTTATCCGCCGGGACACCGGCGTGCGACCTGAGAAGAGGAGGATCGGGGGGCTGCTCTATGCAAAACCACCCCACAGAGTAGGTAAGTATAACAGGTTTATTAATTAAAAAAAAAATAGAAGGCTTTAAATATCACAGAGTAATTGTTCAACTATCACAGCAGAGAAAATTGAACTTGTAATGAAGGGGTATACAGGCCGGAACTAAAGCAGTTAAATGGTGTATTTAGCTGCTTGGCCTATCTTTTTAATTTAAATATAAGACCAAAGAATCCTTTTATATATCTACCCAACACACCACCTTGTCTAACAGAACATTGATGTGAGATATTTCACAGCATGGGAAGGATCGAATACAAATTTGCAAATCCAAGTCAGCAGATGTGAGGTCTTGTGATATCACAGTTTCACCGACGGGTCTATAAATGTCCATAGAATTATTATGTAATCCGGAGGCATTCACTGCAACAACTAACCAACCCAGACTCTGCATTGAGCTAGTAAGTATAGATTTGTCAGGATCATAGTCAAAGTCAGCTCAAAATTCTGTAAATGTTGCTGGTTTTTCTTTACAGGGGGAAAGTTGCCAATGATGGGACAGCAGTCTTGCACTGAGCTGCTGGCATTTGAAAACTGCTGGTGGCCACATTATCGCGTTATGACTTTTCTGAAGTGCTGCGCACAGCCCGATTTCTTGTCAGCCACATCAGACTGGGGGGACGGCGGCTGTGTCTGCACTGCTCTCTGTATAAACAGTAAAAGGTAAATAGGCCTAACACTTACCATTCTCTAAGGGCCCATTCATAAAACAGTGGGTTGTCAGTGCACCACAAAATGGATCCTGTATGAGTTTTTTTAGCAGCATATGGAAATGAAAAGAGCCTATATTGTACATCGGTGAACTGCTGTGTAGCACCGCACTATAGATGTGCACTGGGCTGCATTTTACATCACAATGTAACAGCACACATCTACAGAGAAAAGTGGAATGAAAGGCGATTTTTACTTTTCAGGGTATAAAGTCACATTCACACGAACGTTTAGTCACACTGCGAATACCAGGGGCAAGAATCTACTGATTCCTGCAGTAGATAGCTGTGGCCACTGAGCCCATACCAGACAATGACAGGCTGTCAACAGACGCAGCTATTCGTGACTCTTCAACACAGCCAGAGATTAACTTCCGTTTGTAAGCAACGATCACTGCAGGTAATCACTGGCTGTCACGAATGACTGTGGCCGCTGACAGCCTGTCCTTGCACTGTATACGCTCGGCGTCTGCAGCTATCCACACACAGCTGTCAATCCCAGCTGCAGGAATCAGTAAATTCTTCCTGCTGGGATTCAAGGTGTGGCTAAACACCTGTGCAAATGTAGGCTTTATGGCCCGTACACACGATCCGAATATCGTATAAAAACGGTCGTCCGAGGAAGGATCGTACGATATTCGGATCGTGTGTACACTACTTTCGACAGCCGATCACGACCGTTCATCCGACTTTATTCGATCGGACATACTCGGAAATTTTCCTCGTACGATTCCAGATCGTACGATTTTCGTTTAATCGGTATAGTTGTCGTCCGAAAATACAATACAAATACATTACAACACAGCACTTCCGATTTTTTTTTTGTCTGTTGTACGAGAATTTTCGTGACTTTATTTTATATAGCTATTCAATTTCTACTTGCAACTATTGCGAGAACGGTCGTACGATATTCGGATCGTGTGTACGGGGCAGAAGGCTCTGTTCACATACAGTATATACGAATTGGATGCGTTTTGAACGGCATCCGATTCACATGACGACATGTGAACCGGCAGCCTTTTCTATGGAGCCAGTTCACATAAATGCAGTGCAAATATGCTGCGAATTTGAAAATTGTCCTGTGCATTTTCTGATCCAGGCTCATTGCCTTCTATGGGAATGCATCTAAAATCACACATCTGATCCATTTTGAACACAAATTCAATCCGAAAAAAAAACGTGTGGGGGTCTGGTATGGTTTTAAGGGGAGACCCACAACAAAATTTAAAATAAAAAAAAAACGGTGTGGGGTCCCCTCCCCAATCCATACCGGACTCTTATCCGAGCATGCAGGAAAGAGGGGGGGGGGGGGGGAGTGCCCCCTCCTGAACCATACCAAGCCACATGCCCTCAACATGGGGGGGGGCGTCTGCCCCACAAGCCTGGCTGGTGGTTTAGGGGGTCTGCGGGCAGGAGGCTTACCGGAATGTGGAAGCCCCCTTTAACAAAAAAAAAAATCTCTGCTGCTGCCGTCTAACAGTTCTTAAATAGCTAAAGGGAACTTCGCTGACAGCTGAGGAGTCATCTGTTGTTAAGGACGTGGCGGCCGGCTTTCCAGCCCACTCGTTAACAAACAGCTACGATTAAAGAAAAAATTGCATCTGAACTGCATCTAATTTGCGGATGAACCGTGAACAGCTGCTGTAGAAATTTGCAGTGAAAACTGAGGGGAAATTCACACAGGGCATGTGTGAACCTAGCCTAAGGGTATTCTGTATAAAACGATATGCAAAGTACAGTAATCAGTAGTGACCAATCGGCATCCATCTTTCATTGCACTGACGGCCCTGTACTATAAACCGATTGGGTGTGAGTTACTGTGTACCCCAACACTTTACCTTCCGTTATTATTACAGAAAATGCAGTTCACATCTTTTTAAGCTCACACCAAGCACATTCATAATAGTGGAGTCTAACTACATGTGTGAGGCTGGCTGTATGATATAAACGTACCCTCTGGGGTGCAGGTGGTATTGCAGCAGGCTGAATGAACTCCTGGTAATCTGTGACATTGCCATAATCTCCTGTATTTCCTTTAACTGGTAGTGGAGGAGGGATATCCATTGGTTCAGCAGCAGGGACACCATTTTGTTCCACGCCTAGAGAAAGCAATTTTGTACACGGATAAAGGTATGACACACAAACAACAAACAGTCACAGCTCTTTCTTACATAAAATTTGTATTACCATTCTTCACAGAGATCTATACCTGTTTTAGGTGGCCCAGACGAGCTCCATGGAATACCCAAACAATTGCCATCTCCCCCGATTGTCCTATGTGCTGATTTACATTACATTGTATGCAAGATCACCACAACTACTGGTGAAAAGGACTACACTTTCCCAACATTAGGATTTTGATCATATAAACTCCCTGGGTAAAATCTATTGTTATTAAATGTAAAAAATGTCCAACGCAATGCTGTGCTTTGTAAGCACGTATGAAAGTGCCACGCTTTCCAGCACAAACTGTCATAGGACAGGACTCCGGCCAAGCACCAGAAATGCGGTAACTTCATTTGTATGTATCACTGCACTACAATGAGGGGAAAAAAGTATTTGATCCCCTGCTGATTTTGTATGTTTGCCCACTGACAAAGAAATTACCAGGCTATGATTTTAATGGTAGGTTTATTTTAGCAGTAAGAGACAGGACAAAAATATCCAGAAAAACGCATAAGTGTGAAATAAGTGTTTGATCCCCTATCAGCAAGATTTCTGGCTCCCAGGTGTCTTCTATACAGGTAATTAGCTGAGATTAGGAGCACTCTCAAAGGGAGTGCTCCTAATCTCAGCTTGTTACCTGCATAAAAGACACCTGTCCACAGAAGCAATCATTCAAGATTCCAATCTCTCCACCATGCCCAAGACCAAAGAGCGGTCCAAGGATGTCAGGGACAAGATTGTAGACCTACACAAGGCTGGAATGGGCTACAAAGACCAATGCCAAGCAGCTTGGTGAGAGGGTGACAACAGTTGGTGCGATTTTTTGCAAATGGAAGAAACACAAAATAACTGTCAATCTCCCTCAGTCTGGGGCTCCATGCAAGATCTCACCTCGTGGAGTTTCAATGATCATGAGAATGGTGAGGAATCAGCCCAGAACAACATGGGAGAATCTTGTCAATAATCTCAAGGCAGCTGGGACCATAGTCACCAAGAAAACAATTTGTAGTACACTACGCCGTGAAGGACTGAAATCCTGCAGGGCCCACAAGGTCCCCCTGCTCTAGAAGCTCATGTACAGGACCGTCTGAAGTTTGCGAATGAACAGCTGAATGATTCCGAGGAGAACTGGGTGAAGGTGTTGTGTTCAGATGAGACCAAAATAGAGCTCTTTGGCATTAACTCAACGTGTTCGGAGGAGGAGGAATGACCCCCAAGAACACCATCCCCACCGTCCAACATGGAGGTGGAAACATTATGCTTTGGAAGTGTTTTCCTGCTAAAGGGGACAGGACAACTTCAGCACATCTAAGGGACGATGGACAGGACCTCCTTCCCTCAGCCAGGGCCTTGAAAACGGGTCGTGGATGGGTATTCCAGCATGACAATGACCCAAAACACACAGCAAAGGCAACAAAAGGAGCGGCTCAAGAAGAAGCACATGACTTACCGACCGGCTCCTGTACATATACGTCGGCACCGAGGTATCCATCTCTTCAGGAGACGGTCGTGTTTACGATAATGGTGGTCTCTGTGGCAGATTCACAGCAAGATCACCGTTATCGCTGGCAGGAGAGGGCCCCCCTCACGCCGCTCTCCTGCGTCCTCCGCCACTTACCAGAGCCGTCGGCAGCAGCCGAGGCGATCGGGTCCTTGTTGTGGCTGGATATGGAGACTAGTGACGCTAAGATGGCCCCCACCCGTCTCCATACCATAGCAGGGAGGAAGCGATGTCATAACGTCACTTCCGCCCATACATCTTAAAGGGCCATTTTTTCAATGTCATTTTTTTCAAATGACTTTTTTTTTTTTTTTAATTATTATTATTATTGGATTTTAGTCAAAATATGAGATCTAAGGACTTTTTGACCCTAGATCTCATATTTAAGAGGACCTGTCATGCTTTTTTCTATTACAAGGGATGTTTACATTCCTTGTAATAGGAATAAAAGAGACCCAATTTTTTTTTTTTAAAACATTGAAAAAACAAGTAAAATCAAGTAAAATAAATAAGGAAAAAAATGTTTTCAAAGGACCCCGTCCCGACGAGCTCGTGCGCAGAAGTGAACGCATACGTGAGTAGCGCCCGCATATGAAAATGGTGGTCAAACTACACATGTGAGGTATCGCCGTGATCGGTATAGTGAGAGTAATAATTCTAGCCCTAGACCTCCTCTAACTCAAAACATGCAACCTGTAGAATTTTTTAAACGTCACCTTTGGAGATTTTTAACGAGCGGGCGCAAATTTGAAGCGTGACATGTTGGGTATCAATTTACTCAGCATAACATTATCTTTCACAATATCATCAAAAAAAAATTGGGCTAACTTTACTGGTGTCTTATTTTTTTATTCAAAAAAGTGATTTTTTCCCCAAAAAAGGTGCGCTTGTAAGACCGCTGCGCAAATATGGTGTGAAAAAAAGTATTGCAATGACTGCCATTTTATTCTCTAGGGTGTTAGAACCCCCAAACATTGTTTTTTTTTTCTAAGTAATTTTCTAGCAAAAAATACGGTTTTAAACTTGTAAACATCAAAATCTCAAAACAAGGCTAGTCCTTAAGTGGTTAAGGTCCTGGAGTGGCCTTGCCAGTCTTCAGACCTTAATCCCATAGAAAATATGTGGAGGGAGCTGAAGGTTCGCATTACCAAACGTCAGCCTCAAATTCTTAATGACTTGGAGAGGATCTACAAAGAGGAGTGGGACAAAATCCCTCCTGAGATGTGTGCAAACCTGGTGGCCAACTACAAGAAACGTCTGACCTCTGTGTTGCTATGGGATACATTGCTTTGCTGTTAGCCAAATGATCCATCATAACAGTAATATAAACTATAATAGATTACTGTAAAAAAAAAAAACCTGACAGAGCAAAAAGCGGTGTTAGGTGATACAGAAGATATGAGAGATGGGTGGGATGTAATGACTCACCTACTGATGGACTAAATGTGAGCCTGGCTCTGGGGGTGACAGTTGCTTGTGGTTGTTGCGTTGAAGGCTGACTTGGGGATACAGAGAAGCGCCTGTCACCAGCAACAGTACTCAGGACTTGACTCCTTGGTCTCTGAGGTCTTAGTGGGCTTATCTAGAACAGAAAAACATAAAGGAATCAACACATTTGAAATTGCCTAACTAATTACAATAAAGGGTGAAAATGGCAATACCCAGATGTGTACTCTTCATACAACACCTGACCACCTACCTCCTCCCCACCGATCACCCCCGGTCATTTCCCTTGTGACTGGCTCTCTTGTCATTTCAAGCATTGCCTTTACAAACACTACACCACTATCCTGTTAGTTAATGCTTTGGCAGTGTTGAAATCCTGGTCCTTTCTCCCTGTCTGTGCTCTGCCTATTGCGTTATGCAAAAAAGACATGCACCATGTAAGCTGCCCATTTAATGGACAATTCTTGTGTCAGTTTGGACTTCACCAGCTGATAGATCACTCCAGGCTGGCCCCTTTAGGAGGTATAGCTATGTAAAACATTACAAATAAGTGTCTATACTGCTTAAAATCCAGTAATACACTGTCTCACCCTGCTCTGCACATGCTCAGTTTGCTCTTCATTTTTAGACACTGCTGAGTTTGTAGAGGTCAACCTGCTGGAAGCATTAAAGCGGAATTAAACCTTTCTATCCTTTACAGCCAAGGAAGCAGCTTCTGTTTGAACTGCAACTGCCATGGCGCTGCACATGTAATCAGTTATGACACCAGCCATTGGACGGTTTGGCCGTTTGGTTGAGGACAAAAATCAAATCAAACTGTTTTTTGAAACGGGTAAATTGATGGGTTTAGTTCCGCTTTATGATTTACAGCTGGGGCATTGGGCTTCAGCAAAATGGCAGCCTCTGGCAAGCAGAAACAGGAACAATTCTGGAGGCAGTTTACAGCGCACACTCATTTTGGTAGCATAATTATGAATGCAGAATGTATGTTCCTTGCTAAAGAACTTTGTTTTATATCAAGTTGTTATGCGTAAAGTTCCTCCCTCCTTCCCAGAATATCACTGTTGACAAATCCAAATCTTCTAAAAAGGCTTGCGCACTTTGAATCAAGGGATATAAATATCTATATATATATATATAGATATAGATATATCTATATAGATATATCTATATAGATATATCTATATAGATATATAGATCTATATAGATATATATATAGATATATATATATCTATATATATATATATCTATCTATATATATATCTATCTATATATATCTATATATCTATATATATATATCTATATCTATCTATATATATATATCTATATATATATATCTATATATATCTATATATATAGCTATATATATATATAGATATATATAGATATAGAGAGAGAGAGAGAGAGAGAGAGAGAGAGAGAGAGAGAGATCTATATATATATATATAAAAACATCAAATGTCATTATAAATCCTTACACACACCTCCTTGTCCAGTACCATTAGGCTAACCATTAGGCTAAAAAGGAACAGATCGACGCTACTTCAGACCAACCCAGGTGAATAAATGATAAGGAACGGTCTCAGCCTATGTGTCTCCACCACACTGACGTATTTCGCCTCGCCCACCGGGGCTTCGGTACACAGCCCTATGACGAAACCCCAGTAAGAGGGGCAAAAGGCATCAGGGTGTGTGGTGTGGTGGAGACACATAGGATGAGACCATTCCTTATTTATTCACCTGGGGTGGTTGGGAGTAGGGGTGATCCTTTCCTTTTTACACTAACTAGCCCTCTAGATTGGTATCAAAATAAACCTGCTCAGGGATACGCTTTCACCTGTACTTTGAGTGGCGCAAAAAGCATTATAACAGCTAACCATTCCTGATTAGATTTCTCTAATTCAGGTTGAACAATATAAATCAACTGATTCATTCATCCACCTGTGCTAAACAGTGTGGAAGAAAGAATCTGCATTGCCAGCTATTGTATTCAGCAGCACCATTGGCTACCTGATCCTATCAGATGCAGTCACTGATCGACGGACAATTTTCCACCTTTCTCAGATGATTTTAAATGGACTTTTTGCTGAGCGTGGTAGTGCTGACAGGTCCAGCTACAGCTCAGATTTTGGCAGATTCAGCAGGAATCGGCCAACATTTGGGCTGTGGATGGCGAGTTTTAGTGCTAACCAATATGCAGAAACTGCTCCATAACAAAGAAGGTGCTGCAATGTGACTTACGGTCTCTGAAAGGATAACAGCCTCAGACTGCTGGGGTGGAATGTCAGTTGCTTTAAACTCTTTATCAAATATCTCCTGATGCTTGCTGTTCCTCTTCTCCTTCTTTTTCTCTTTTTTGTCCTTATCAAGATCATCTCTGTCCAATTTATCTTGGGAGCGAGAATGCATCTTCTTTGGCAAGAGAGGTTCAAGCACAAAACTGCAAACAGAATGTTGGAAAGAATCAATTAGATGCGGATTCGGTTTACACGTGCGGAGGATTCTGGGCCGCGTTAATCTCGATGGTGTCATGTTTGCTTTAGAGTTGGTGAGCTGTGCTTTATCTTTTCATACATTTATGTGGCTTCACACACCGAGCGAATACACTTATGTATGCACACTTATCTTAACCATCACAATAGGAAAAGCTATCGGCGGCAGCACAGCCAGCGTGCTGGCTTAGTTGCAGATACCGAGCTAAGTAATGACCAAACATTACAGCTCGGCCTACAATGTCAATTACACAAGAGTTTTCGCTCGGCTTTTATTTCATTTATGTATTACATCCATTTATATATGGCGACATACTCTGCAGCTCTTAGCAGAGAACACTGAATTACATCAGTCCTTGTATAAATGGAGTTTACATCCCAAACTCCTCAGCACAACATACACAATCCACAGATTTGTTCCTTTTATACCAAAAATTATAATGCTACGTGGCCCCCAGCAATCAATATAGGGTCAAAGTCAAAATTCTTCCTTGTAATAAATGTTGGTGCGGCAATCTCCCCCACTGTGCCTTTGACAGGGGAACTGCCCCCTGCCAGAAAACCCTGAATGGCTGCCAGTGCGGATCGGCTGCTGGTTGGATGCAGGCTTTCCAGAAAGACTTCTCAACAGAAGCTGGTTGTGAGACAGGCAGCTGTATACACTGTCCAAATGTCAGTCGGTTTCTGCTGAACGGCCGATATTTGGATTGCGTGTACTCAGCTTTAGGTATGGTCATTTCCTACTTTTTTTTTCTTTCTTTTTGTTTTTAGAATAGCAAATAGTTAGAGACATGGGAGGTAGAGAATGATCTTATCCTGGAGTGGGGCTTTAACAAGCAGGTGTACCTAATAAAAAGGTACTAAAGGGCTCTTTTATATTAAAGAGCAGATATCGCTGCTATACTCTGCAAGGTAACATACACCATAGTCTAAATTTTGAGGCCGATCCATAAAATGCAAGACGTGGTGTTAAAGTGGTTGTAAACTCTGCTTTACCACTTATTCCTACAGGTAAGCCTATAATAAGGCTTACCTGTAGGTACTGTGAACATCCCCAAAACTTGCACTGTTTAGGAGATACTTAGAGTAAATGCACGCTGACGGTCCAGCACAGTATGCCGGATCATCAGAGCCTGTGCCGTAAATGGCATGCGCAGGAGTGACATCATTGCTCCCCCCAGCCACTCATGTAGCCGGAGGCTGCGTACCCAGAGGGAAGACAGAGTGATGGTGACAGCGCAGCACTGGAGTGCTTCGTTTTAATATAAGTCTCTCATAATGTGCTAGTATGCGATGCACACTAGCACATTATGCAATTGCCTTGCAGGGGAATTTTTTTCTCTTCCACTGTGGTTTACTACCGCTTCAGGCTTGAGGAACCTATATTATTTTAGTATTTTTTTTAAAATCAGTATTAAGGTTATGGGAAAGTCATGCCACTGATATATACATGTCCCCCGAAGTCTACCTTATCTATGACAAAGGTTTAACAAGAACTGGCCTGTGAGCAAGAAGTAACATACACACACACCAAAAAAAACAAACAAAAAAAACACAAACATTGTTCTTCACACCTTCAACTGCACTTAGCATTGATGTGCCTTTTCTGTGTTCTTAGAAATATGAGCAAATTTGTTGGTACCGTTACAATATTTTGAAACAATGCTTCATTCCTCCTAAAAAGGAGTGGAATTTAAAGCAATTGCCTCATTTTATATCTTAGAGTAAGGTCGGGTTCACACTGGTACAACACTACTGTTGTACAACTGTCATCCTATTTTGCCCTGCGACATCGGTCCTACTTCCATCCGACTTGAATGAACAGGATAAGATTTTGCTCCGACTTTGAGATAGTCCGACTTGTCCTTTGACCAATCAACACAATCCCAGTTTGACAAATTCCTTTTCCTGCTGTTGTAATCACCATGTCGGATGTCACAAGTTAAATGGCTAGGACGAGGATCTGACTTTGATCCGACTGCAATGATTTTGAATGGGCTGAAAATGGGCCAAAGTCGGAACCCAAGTAGTATGGGAACTTTTTCTAAAGTCGGACCGACTTGTATCAGACCAGTTAAGACGGCTCTCATAGGGAACTATTGATTTTTACACATCATGCGTCATGTGCTCCCAGAGTCGCTCCGGAGCGTATGTTGCACCAGTGTGAACCCAGCCTAAACCAAAGAAAGTGTACAAAGAGATACATTATTTCCTCTTCCACAAAGATATTCTAAAATGGCCAGGACAGATTTTTTGGAACTCCTAGAAAAGAATGCTGTTTGGTATCATTGTGTGCACCAAACTGAGCATGGACCAGCAAAGGAAATAGTTGTCTACGGAAATCAGAGGAAAAACTGACGACTGGCATGGCAAAGGTAAAGATAAGATCGTCTCCAAACAGCTTTATGTTCCTGTGACTACAGCTGAAAATATTATTAAGTCGTTTAAGGTCCATGGGAGTGTAGCCAATCACCCACCCCAGACATACCCACAATTGGAAAAATCAACCCCAGGTTGAACAGGAGAATACTGCGAATGATGAACAGAGTCAAGAAAAACTCAAGGAGATACATGCTGAACTCCCAGGTCAATGTACATCACTATCTAATCACACCATTTGTAATTTTTAAATGACAGTGGGCTAGGAGGACTCCAGTGCTGAAAGACCTTGGAGGACTCCAGTGCTGAAAGACCTTGGAGGACTCCAGTGCTGAAAGACCTTGGAGGACTCCAGTGCTGAAAGACCTTGGAGGACTCCAGTGCTAAAAAGTGTAATATATATATATATATATATATATATATATATATATATACCAAACTAGAATTAGCTAGAATGCATATCAACAAGCCACAATGCTTCTGGGGGAATATCCTTTGGACAGCTGAAACAAAACTGGAGCTTTTTTGCAACTCACATCAGCTTTTTGTTCACAGACAAAAAAATAATCTTTCAAAGAAAGGAACATTGTACCTACTGTGAAACATGGAGGTGGCTTGATTAGGTTTTGGGGCTGCTTTGCTGCATCTGACACAGGGTGCCTTGATGCTGTACAGAGCACAATGAAAGCTCAGGACTAAGGAATTCTGGACCAAATCATCATACATCCCAGAAAGTCTGTGGCTATGCTACGGTGCATACACCACGGGATCAGGGGGACCGGCTGTTTCTTCCAGGTTTTTGAAGCTGGCCTCCTGATGATTTGGCGCATGAGCATACTTGGGAGCCAGCTACAAAAAAACTGGTAGAGGCAACAGTGCTCTTGATGCATTCAGAGAAGATGACCCTGGTGTGGGTCTGAAAGTGCAGTGGCAAAACCCTACAAAACACCAAGGTGAGGGGTAGGAGCGACTTTCCTCTTTTAATGTACATAATCACCTCTGTCCAATTAGAAGTGGAAATACTGAACTAGGAAGAACAGTTTTTTTTTTTTGGCTTTGAGCTGAACAGAAATACAAATTCTCTGGTAGGCAAAATGGTAAAGATAATAAAAAAAAATATATAGTAAAAAAGTATGATTTTACCTAGATTTTCAAGAGAAAAAAAATTCTTCAACACATAGTACACTTTTATGTATAACACAAGTATATGTAAACCCAGGGCTTTCAGCAGGAAAGCAATTCTAGCACCTCCAGCAATTTATGCAGGAGTGTGCTATGGTCATGATCTAAGTCATGATTATTTGTCAATCAAGTTACTTGATAATTTGTACCCAGTTTTGTTAGTACTTGAAAATTAAGAAATGTGACCCTGCGGACTCTTCTTCTTTCCCTAGTTTCTGCTTTTCCCATCTCTCCTTTCTTTTCTACTCACTCTCTTTATGATTTTGAAGCTCTTTCTAACTATAAGTTATAACTCCTCTTATAACCCATACCATTTGTATGTAATATTATTATCATAGAAATTTATAATTCAATTTATAATTTACACTGTTTGATTATACACTTCTGAGCTTCATTCCCTTTGTTGTATAATATGTACTCCATCTAATGTCAAATACCTTATTGTATGTACAATAAAATCTTTTGACAAGGGAAATTAAGAAATCAATGATTAAAAAATAAATACATTTTTTTTTGGTTTCTTTTAGAAAACGAGTTTGAAAACTAAATATAATTCACCTAAGGTTTGCATCTACTTTAATGAGCGTAATAGGGAAAATAATGTATGTAATACAGCCATGGCCCATAGTTTTGAGAATAACACAAATATAAATTTTCACAAAGTCTGCTGCCTCAGTTTTTATGATGGCAATTTGCATATACTACAGAATGTTATGAAGAGTGATTAGATGTATGAAAATTAACTTAATCCCCCCCAAAAACAATTTCCTCTACATTTCAGTCTTGCCACAAAAGGACCAGCTGACATGTCAGTAATTCTCTCGTTAACACAGGTGTCAGTGTTGCAGAGAAGGCTGGAAATGACACTAATGCTGCTTGAGTTAGAATAACAGACTGGAAGCTTTAAGAGGAGGGGGGTGCTTGAAATCACTATTCTTCTTCTTTTAACTATGGTTACCTGCAAGGAAACATGTGCAGTCATCATTTCTTTGCACAAAAAGGGATTCACAGGCAAAGATATTGCTGCTGAGATTGCACCAAAATCAACCATTTATCGGATCATGAAGAACTTCAAAAGAGAGGTTCAATTGTTGTGAAGGAGGCTTCAGGGATCCCATGAAAGTCCAGTAAACACCAGGACCATCTCCTACAGCTGATTCAGCTGCAGGATCGGGGCACCACCAGTGCAGAGCTTGCTCAGGAATGGCAACAGGCAGATGTGAGTGCATATGTAAGCACAGTGAGAAGACTTTTGGAGGATGGCCTGGTGTCAAGAAGGGCAGCAAAGAAGCCACTTCTCTCCAGGAAAAACACCAGGGACAGACTGATATTCTGCAAAAGGTACAGGGATTAGACTGCTGAGGACTGGAGTAAAGTAATTTTCTATGATGAATCCCCTTTTCAATCGTTTGGGGCATCCGGAACAAAAACCTTGTAAGGAGAAGAAAAGGTGAGCGCTACCATCAGACAAACAAACCGCCGCCCCCCCCCCCACACTCGCAATACCATGACCGCCCACCACGGTGATTAGTGGCCTTACCTTCGGCGGCTCATCACTCCAGCTTGCTGTGGGAAGTGGTGGGCCATTTCTTCTCCTCCTGGCCGAACAGGAAGTGGGTCCTGAGACCCGAATGGCTGGAAGTCCTAAGACTCCCGGCCAATCGGGTCTTAGGATCTGCTTCCTGATTGGCCAGGAGAAGAAGCAGGAAGACATTAGGCTCTAATCACGTACGTTAAAAAAAAATCCCATTGAAATCCTAGCATTTGGTGCATGGATTGGGGGCGCGGCACCCCTGCACCTCTAATGGAGCGACTGGTCAACACTGCAACTATTAACTCTTTACATAAACTTATGCAGCCAGATCCCAGGCCCCCTTTGGTCTAATGAGAACCTCCACAGTTAGGCATAGCTGACATCCTTCTATGTAGAGTGGGTTACGAGGCATGGTGGGTGTGATGCAAGATAGAGTCATGTGCGCCAGACACTTCTTGAATGCACAGAGATTTATTGTCTATTAAACAGAACTGTGAGAGAGAGGGTTTAGGGCCAGGACACCCTTAAGTGGTTGCAATGTTAATTGGCATACTACAAGACTTCTATAGGTAGACAGCCATGCAGGGAAAGGCACCCAGCCGAACACCACATCTGCATGTGTAGACACGCTGTCTCCTATGGCAACAATCTTGAACAGTTCCCAACAAAAGTTACAATGGACTCTTTCACTTCCCCTACAATCTCCTATTGTAGGTCTTCACTCAACTGAGCTCCCAGCCTCTCTCACTAGACTGGCACTGCCACTGGATCCCTTGAGCTCTTCCAAACCTCTTGCTCAGTATCTTCCTCAAGCGTCTCCCCCGCTTCCCTGCTGGGTCCCTAGTTTGGCATCCAAGATACTTCTCAAGCGTCACCCCACTGGCCTGATCGGTCCCTAGCTTGACACACAAGGCTGCTCTGCAAGGGCCAACTCCGCTGGGTCCCTGGCTTGACACCTGCTGAAGTTTCCCAATTCTTCACCATCCCAGGTTGGATAGAATACTGCTCCGATACTTGTTTCAGCTACACACAGCGGTCCCTGCTAACAAGGGGGATGGTCTCTTAGTGGTGATAGCTTCTCCAATACCTCCGACCATGACAGGTTCTCTGGCCGGCAGAACCGTCACTTCTGGTTGGACTGCAATCCGCAATCCCAACCCTATGCTGCTCTCTTGCTTCTGGATAGGCCCTAAGACAGGCTAGCAACAAGATGTCCCCGGGGTAGGCCTCAGGCTCTGACCTAGCAGCCTGGGGCAGCACAACACATGTCCACCCAGACAGCCGTCCAGGTGGCACAGAACCCTCGATCACCTGACCTCACCCAAATAAATAGGCTCTCTCAGCAGGCCAAGGGACCCAAGAAGATCCCTGCCCATTGGTTGAGATACCCCATCTATTCCTAATCTGTCCTTGCAATGCCCTTGTCTTATCTAATGCCACCAAATACCCGGCCATCTAGTGACAGAAGAGAGAACTGCAACAATTCCACAATTAGGGTGGAATCAATTGATCCCCTATCAATTAACCAAGGCAAATATACCTGGCAGGTAAATGTACTAGCAACCCTGCCTAAACATCAGGATGCTACACTTAATGTAATTGTCAAGAAAAGCCTTTGACACTTATGAAATGCCTGTAATTATACTTCAGTATGCCATATAGTAACATCTGACAAAAAGATCTGAAAACACTAAAGCAGCAGACTTTGTGTAAATTAATATTTGTGTCATTCTCAAACTTTTGGCCAGGGCTGTATTTATTTTGCACTGGAATACAAACTCAGTGATTTAAACAGCCTGCATAGACAACTCATTTTTGACAGCAGTACAAAAATCTGCTTTAGAATGCAGACATATGCAGATGTGAACAGGCCCTAAAACTGAACATGTTTGTAATTTTAACTTTAAACATGCCTTTATTTAAAATGCTCTAATGAGCCTGTGGTGTTGTACACTGTTCCTAATGAAGGTAATGGGAACACGACTCCTTAGAGCTTTCACTGTTACCGAACAAAGGAGCCGTGGCTGATTTACAGTTACCCTACCATCATGCAGCTACATAATCGCTCTGCGTTCCGCAAGGCGTTTATTTTAAAATAAAGGAGCCTCTTTTGGCTCATTTGAAGTGATGGAAGGGATACAGCCAGGGTTGCACGCATAGAAAACACAAGCATTTTGAAACCATTTGGTAAGACGCCATTGTCAATTCTGAAACCTCTTCTGCTGAGTTCACTGAAATTGACGAGAACTGGGAGAGTTGCCAAGCAGACAAAGTCCAATATTAGGAATTCCGAGAGGCAAACTAAACATTTGAGATATGCAATAGGGAAAAAAAATCTGCCTTTTAACTTAAATCAAGTGCATCATGACTGGGTCAGAGCTCCGTGTGCGATTGTGCTTGCAGAGCTGCAAACAAACCTATAGGGCAAATATTTGACCTCCTCAAATGTCAATAGGCATCTGTGAGTCTACAAAGACACTGCAGTCAAAGAAAGAGCAATCCTTTTCAACAGTTAAGTTTGCTTGGTAATTAGAGAATTACAACAATGTAGAAATCAGCCACAAGGCACAAAGCAGAACAAAAGTCAACAAAAAAATGATTTATTAGTTACATTGAAGGTGAAGTTGAAAAAAGACACATCAAGTCCAACTTATGTGTGTGATTATATGTCAGTATTACATTGTATATCCCTGTATGTTGTGGTCGTTCAGGTGCTTATCTAATAGTTTTTTTAAAATATTGATGCTCCCCGCTGAGACCACCGCCTGTGGAAGGGAATTCCACATCCTTGCCGTTCTTACAGTAAAGAACCCTCTACTTAGTTTAAGGCTAAACCTCTTTTCTTCTAATTTTTATGAGTGGCCACGCATCTTGTTAAACTCCCTTCCTTGAAAAAGTTTTATCCCTATAGTGGGGTCACCAGTACGGTATTTGTAAATTGAAATCATATCCCCTCTCAAGTGTCTCTTCTCCATAGAGAATAAGTTCAGTGCTCGCAACCTTTCCTCATAACTAATATCCTCCAGACCCTTTATTAGCTTTGTTGTCCTTCTTTGTACTCGCTCCATTTCCAGTACATCCGTCCCGAGGACTGGTGCCCAGAACTGGACAGCATTCTCTGGGTGTGGTCTCTTGTAGAGTGGGAGACTTCGCTTTTTATCTCTGGAGTCAATCCCCTTTTTAATGCATGCCAATATTCTGTTTGCTTTGTTAGCAGCAGCTTGGCTTTGCATGCCATTGCTGAGCCTATCATCTAATCTACTAGGACCTCCAGGACCTTTTCCATCCTAGATTCCCCCAGAGGTTCTCCCCTCAGTGTATAGATTGCATTCATATTTTTGCCACCCAAATGCTTTTTTTTTTGCATTTTTCTACATCAAACCTCATTTGCCATGTAGTTGCCCACCCCATTAATTTGTTCAGATCTTTTTGCAAGGTTTCCACATCCTGCAGAGAAGTTATTGCCCTGCTTAGCTTACTGTCATCCATGAATACAGAGTTTGAACTGTTTACCCCATCCTCCAGGTCATTTATGAACAAATTAAATAGGATTGGCCCCAGCACAGAACCCTGGGGGAACCACTACCCACCCCTGACCATTCCAAGTACTCCCCATTTATCACCACCCTCTGAACTCACCCTTGTAGCCAGTTTTCAATCCATGTACTCACCCTATGGTCCATGCCAACGGACCTTATTTTGTACAGTAAACGTTTATGGGGAACTGTGTCAAATGCTTTTGCAAAATCCAGATACACCACGTCTAAGAGCCTTCCTTTATCTAGAGGGCAACTCACCTCCTCATAGAAGGTTAATAGATTGGTTTGGCAAGAACGATTCTTCATGAATCCATGCTGATTACTGCTAATGATACTGTTCTCATTACTAAAATCTTGTATATAGTCCCTTATCATCCCCTCCAAGAGCTTGCATACTATTGATGTTAGGCTAACTTGTCTGTAATTCACAGAGATGTATTTTGGCCCTTTTTAATTATTGGTGCTACATTGGCTTTTCTCCAATCAGCTGGTACCATTCCAGTTAGTAGACTGTGAGTAAAAATTAGGAACAATGGTCTGGCAATTACTTGAGTTCCCCAAGTACCCTCGGTTGCAAGCCATCTGGTCCCGGTGATTTATTAATGTTAAGTTTCCCAAGTCTAATCTTAATTCTGTCCTCTGTTAACCATGGAGGTGCTTCCCGTAATGTGTCATGAGGCTAAACACTAGGGTTGTCCCGATACCGATACTAGTATCGGTATCGGCACCGATACCGAGCATTTGCCCAAGTACTTGTACTCGGGCAAATCCTCCCGATGCTTCCCCCGATACCTAGAAGACAGCTGTGATCGGCACGTGGGGGAGTTACAAGATTCTCCCCCAGCGGCTTTCACAAGCTTTAGTGACATACAGCTGTGATCGCTCACAGCTGACTGTCACTGCATCCTCCTCCGTGCCCCCTCCTTTCCTCTGTGCCTCTCCGCAGTCCCCTGCATTCCTCTCTTATCTGTCCCCTCCGTTCTGCTCTCCTTATCTTTCCCCTCCGTTCTTCCCCTTCGTTCCTCCGTCCCCCTCCTCCTTCCTTTGTGTATGGAGAGAGTCAGCTGACTCTGTCCATTCACATAACTGAAACATTGTAATCTTCTGTGATTACGATGTGTCAGTTTATGAATGGAGAGAAGCTGCTGTGTTCTCTCCATTCATTCTCAGTGCAGCTGACGCTGCAGAGAAAGGGACTGGGGAATCTCTATCCTCTGTCTCTTTCTCTGTCTCAAGGGGGAGATACCAGAGGTCTGTTAAGACCCCTGATATCTCACCAAAGCCCCCCAAAAGGGCTGATTAAAAAAAAAAAAAAAACAATAAAGAATAAAAAAATATTATTGGAAAAAATAAAAATTGTAAAAAAAAAACAAAAAAAAAAACACACACACATACAACGTTCACCCTCCCCCCCCCCCAAAAAAAAAAAGTAAAAAAAAAAAAACTGTCACGTGACATTAAAAAAAAGTATCGGTAATCGGTATCGGTGAGTACTTGAAAAAAAGTATCGGTACTTGTACTCGGTCCTAAAAAAGTGGTATCGGGACAACCCTACTAAACACTGTAGTTTTGGTTACTGAAGCCCCCCGATTTCCTTGTGAAGTCTGAGAAGAATAAATTCAATACCTTTACCATCTCCCCATCCTTTGTAAACAGATTTCCTTCCTCATTCTTTATGGGGCTGATATGGTCTGTCCTCCCTTTTTTACTGTTTACATACTTAAAGAATTTCTTGGGGTTTTTTTTGCTCTCCTCCGCTATGTGTCTTTCGTGTTCCATCTTAGCCTCCTTAATTGCACCCCTACATTTCCTGTTGCATTCTTTAGAAAGTCTAAATGCTGATGATCCCTCAACCCTGTATTTTTTGAAGACCTTCTCCTTTGCTTTTATATGCATTTTTACATTGGAGTTAAGCCATCTAGGACTTCTGTTCGCTTGTTTAAATTTATTACCCAGTGGGATGCATTGGCTAATGCCCTTATTTAATATGCTCTTAAAGCAAACCCATCTCTCCTCCGTGTTCTTTGTTGCTAAGATTTTATCCCAATTTATGCCTTATAGCAAGGTTCGTAGTTTAGGGAAGTTGGCTCTTTTGAAATTCAGTGTCTTTGTATTTCCCTTTATGTTTCCTATTTGTGTGATTTATACTGAAGACAACTGACCTGTGATCGCCATTTCCTAAATTGCCCTGTATTTCCACATATGTGATCAGATCCGTACTGTTGGTAATCAGTAGTTCCAGTAACGCTTTATTTCTAGTTGGTGCGTCTACCATCTGACCCATGATATTGTCCTGCAAGACATTTAGGAACTGGCGAGCCTTAGAGGAATGCGTGGTTCCCTCCACCCAGTCTATGTCCCCCATTATGATAACACCTCCCATCCTTGCTGCAAATCCAAATTGTGATAGGAGATCCGTCTCTCCTCCTCCCTCAGGATAGGAGGACTATAGCATACTCCCAGTATTAATTTTCCCCTTAGCTTCATCCCTTTGGCGCTCTACCCATAAGGCTTCCACCTCCTCCCTAGTTCCCTTAGTTATGTCATCTCTCACATTCACTTGTACATTATTCTTGATATATAGGCATACCCCTCCCCCTTTTTACCCTGTCTATCCCTGAGATAAAAGGTATACCCTTCAATGGTTGCCAGCCAATGAGACAGCTGTTGAACCAGGTCTCTGAAATTCCCACAAAATCCAAATCTTCCTCGTACAACAGTATCTCTAGTTCACCCATTTTGTCTGCCAGGCGCCTGGCATTGGTGAACATCTCACGTAATTTAGACCGGTCGCATACTATCCTCTTATTGGGTGTCCCGAGATTGCAACTAGGACTTGTTACTATACTTACCTTGGGTTTATGTTATGTATTAGTGAAGCTACCACTAATGCCCCCGATACTACCCTCTGGAATTGGTTCAGCGCTGACTATCTCTACCTCCGGACCTTCCCCCCAGTCGCCTAGTTTAAAAACCCCTCTAACTTTTTGGCCATCTTCACTCCCAGCAGATCTGCACCCTCCTCATTTAGGTGCAGTCCGTCTCTTCTATAGCACTGGTGACCAACTGAGAAGTCGGCCCAGTCCTCCAGGAACCCAAACCGCTCCTTACTACACCAGCTCCTCAGCCACTTGTTTACTTCCCTAATCTCCCTCTGCCTTTCTGGCGTGGCTCGAGGTACCGGTACTATTTCCGAGAAAACTACCTTGGAGTTCCTTTTCCTCAATTTAGATCCCAAGTCCCTAAACTCGTTCTTTAGAACACTCCATCTGCCTCTGACTTTGCCATTGGTGCCAACGTGCACCATGACAGCCGGGTCTTCCCAGCCCTTCCTAGTAATCTGTCAACCGGATCCGTGATGTGCCGAACGCCCGGTAGACAACATACAGTTTGGCGCTTGAGGTCTTTGTTACAGATTGCCCTCTTTGTCCTTCTAAGAATTGAGTCCCCTACCACCAGAATCTGTCTTACCTTTCCCATCGCTTCCCCCCACACTCACTGGAGGAGTTCCAGCTAGGAGAGTCCCTCAGCTCCAGCAGTGCTGGTCCCCGACTGGTTTCACCAATGTCACTCAATGGAGCGTACTTATTGGGATGCTCCAGCCTAGAATTGGCCTCCCTGGCACTTTCCCCTCTACCCTTCCTCACTCTCACCCATCTACTCGTTTTTAGTGCCTGCACCTTTGTCTCCACCCTCCTGTGTGCTGGCCCCTGCCAAGTACGTTCCCGGCTGTCCTTTAGTATAGAGGGTCTTCTCAGTGCTGACAGTCGCTTCCCTAGATTCCGAACATGGGCTTCCAGGGGAACAATGTGTTTACATTTTGCACAGCAGTATTTGCCCTCGATCGGATTATCAAGGAACGCATACATGCCGCAAGATGTACACAGAGTTGCATCTCCACACCCACTGGGCATCGTACCTACTAATTTAATGAGGATTGGGGATTATACCCTGTTCAAATTACCTAACAACTAGCTTCCTGACACTAATACTCAAGACAATACACAGGTACTCAACAAGACAATACACAGGTACTCGCAGACCCACGTGCGATATACTGCATGACATATTTTAGTACCGACAACTCTTTACATACTGTACTTCTACATCAGTCCCTGCCCTCAAAGAGCTTACAATTCAAGGTCCCGATTTCACATACATACACACATACTAGTAAACACTACAACACTACACCATCAGGTTGCTACAGTAATCTTACTTTGAATAGAACAAGGGGGTTATGCAGCAAGAGTCTCTGCCCTCTGTGATGAAAATGTGGGGGCAGTAGAAAAGAAGTGAACATAATGAAGGTACATAGGAAACAACTAAATGCGTATTAAAGCGGAACTTCACCCTAAAGGGGAAGTTCCCCTTTATACCTGTTCCCACTTCTGGTCGGATCGCCGTGGCAAACCACCAGAAGTTCAAACCCCACATCCCCCCCCAAACCTTCTGGGTCTGGGATATGTCACAGGTCTCAGACCATTCACAAAGCACAGTGCAGCTCAAGCATTTACAGTGGGCAGCCGACTGCGAAGCCACAAGGAATCACAGCCAGCTGCCCACAGTAAACATGCTGGCCAGCATCAGGGACCCGAAGACCATCAAAGGAGCGGTTTGGGTGAGAACAGCGCTGGATAGGCGAGTGTCCTTTCAGCCCCAGTTCACATATATGCGGTGTCCTTTTAGGCCCGGTTCCACGCCTGCATTGAATTCGCACTCTATTCATGCGATCTGCCACCGGTGTCAATGTTAAAATAATGACACCCCAAAACAGGTCACAAAATGCAGTGTGATTGCAAGAATCGAATCACATGTGATGTGATCCGATTCTGGTGCGGCAAAAAAAAGAAAAGAAGATGCCTGCACCTTTTTAATGTGGTGCGTTGCGAAATGAGCCCATGCTAAATGAATGGGCTAAAATCGCACTGCAAAGAATCGCATGTGATTTGAATGGGAATGCTGTGCGATTCCTATCCGAATCACATGCAGTGTCCTGCACTGCACAAGTGTAAACACAGGCTTAGTTAAAGTCAGCAGCTACAGTATTTGAAGCTGCTGATTTGTTTTTTTGTTTTTTTTTTAATACAGGGCGAACAACCTGGAGAAAAATGTAAGAAACAATTAGCTGTTCATTCACTTCTCGTTCTTTTCAAAAGCCCTCAATTATTTTTTTTATTGCTAGTATAATGACCCAAATCTGTCTTTATAGTGAGGTGTCACCTACCACATGAAAGTTGAAATCAGGCTTACAGTAGGAGTGCCTGCCTTATTAGCAGATTGTGGCAAGCAATGTACATTTTTATGGGGTTAAAAGAAGGAGAGAAGACCCAGGGTGGTCATTCACCAGGATGGAGCCAGAGCTCCTCAGTGCATCATATTATAAATATATATATATATATATATATATATATATATATATATGTGTGTGTGTGTGTGTTCCAACTCCGTATTTAGCTGTTTTGTTAGAGATGCCCTTTAAAAAACACTCCAGCAGATTTAGTATTGTATGCTGTTTGCATGCATGGAGGATGAACACATTCGATGATTGGGGTATTGTAAGTGTCTGATTCCAGAATGCAGTGGATCAGCAAGGACTTGGCAGCCAGTCACTGACCATATGTATGCTGTATGTCAGCTGGACTATCAGTGTACCATATTTAAAGGAGAATAAACAAAACAGAACGGCTTATATGTATTGAAACCATATGCTTTCTAGCAATCCCAGAGGATGTAAGCAATAAAGTGAGGGATCAGATGGTGATTGTGATGTGAAATTAACTGAAAACAAGCATAGCTGGGTAGGAAAAGGTTGTTTGTAGGTTGTTTTCATCATGAAAACAAAATATGCTCACAAAATATGTCCATATAAAACACCTAAACGTGTGTGTGATATATATATATACATATACACACACACACACAGTTGTGCTCATAAGTTTACCCTTGCAGAATTTATGATTTCTTGGCCATTTTTCAGAGAATATCAATGGTAACACAAAAACTTTTCTTTCACTCGTGGTTAGCGTTTACTCTTTTTAAATCATAATCACAACAGAAACTACCCATATGACCATGATCAAAAGTTTACATACCCTGGTGATTTTGGCCTGATAACATGCACACAAGTTGACACAAAGGGGTTTGAATGGCTATTAAAAGTAGCCATCCTCACCTGTGATCTGGTTGTAATTAGTGTGTGTGTGTAAAAGGTCAATGAGCTTCTAGACTCCTGACAGTCCCTTGCATCTTTCATCCAGTGCTGCACTGACGCCTCTGGATTCTGAGTCATGGGGAAAGCAAAAGAATTGTCAAAGGATCTGCAGGAAAAGGTAGTTGAACTGTATAAAACAGGACAGGGATATAAAAAAACCCCAAGGAATTGAGAATGCCAATCAGCAGTGTTTAAACTCTAATCAAGAAGTGGAAAATTAGGGGGTCTGTTGAAACCAAACCACGGTCAGGTAGACCAACTAAAATTTCAGCCACAACTGCCAGGAAAATTGTTCGGGATGCAAATCACAAATAACTTCAGGTGAAATACAGGACCCTCTGAAAACATGTGGTGTGGCTGTTTCAAGATGCACAATAAGGAGGCACTTGAAGAAAGATGGGCTGCATGGTCGAGTCACCAGAAGAAAGTCATTACTACACAAATGCCACAAAGTATCCCACTTACAATACGCCAAACAGCACAGAGACAAGCCTCAAACCTTCTGGCACAAAGTTATTTGGAGGGATGAGACCAAAATTGAGCTTTTTGGCCACAACCATAAACACTACATTTGGAGAGGAGTCAACAAGGCCTATGATGAAAGGTACACCATTCCTACTGCGAAACACGCAGGTGGATCACTGACGATTTGGGGATGTGTGAGATACAAAGGCACAGGAAATTTGGTCAAAATTGATGCCAAGATGAATGCAGTATGTTATCAAAAAATACTGGAGGAACATTTGCATTCATCAGCCAGGAAGCTGCGCCTAGGACGTACTTGGACATTCCAACATGGCAATAATCCAATAACATAAGGCCAAGTCAACCTGTCATTGACTACAGCAGAATAAAGTGAAGGTTCTGGAGTGGCCATCTCAGTCTCCTGACCTCAATATCACTGATCCACTCTGGGGAGATCCCAAACGTGCAGTTCATGCAAGACAGCCCAAGAATTTACAGGAATGGGAAGCTTTGCCAACTGAGAAGATAAAGAGCCTCATCCACAAATACCACAAAAGACTTCAAGCTGTCGTTGATGTTAAAGGGGGCAATACACTGCATTAAGTGCTGGGGTATGTAAACTTTTGATCAAGGTAGTTTCTGTTGTGATTATGATTTAGAAAGAGTAAACATAGTTCATTGATAATAAATGGCTTCAGCCAAACACTAACTATGAGTGAAAGAGAGGCTTTTGTTTTATCATTCATATTCTCTAAAAAAATGGCCAAGAAATCATAAATTCTGCAGGGTATGTAAACTTATATATATTATACACACACACACTCGTTTAGGTGTTTTAAATGGACATATTTGGTGAGCATATTTTGTTTTCATGATGAAAACCTACAAACAACCTTTTCGTACCCAGCTATGCTTGTTTTCAGTTATTTTCACAGCACAATCACCATCTGATCCCTCACTTTATTGCTTATATTACACACACACATAGTATCTCACAAAAGTGAGTACAACCCTCACATTTTTGTATATATTTTATTATATCTTTTCATGTGTAAAGTAGTGAGTGTACAGCTTGTATAACAGTGTAAGTTTTCTGTCTCCTCAAAATAACTCAACACACAGCCATTAATGTCTAAACCACTGGCAACAAAAGTGAGTACACCCCTAAGTGAAAATGTCCAAATTGGACCCAAAGTGTCAATATTTTGTGTGCCCACCATTATTTTCCAGCACTGCCTTAACCCTCTTGGCCATGGAGTTCACCAGAGCTTCGCAGGCTGCCACTGGAGTCCTCTTCCACTCCTCCATGAGGACATCACAGAGCTGGTGGATGTTATAGACCTTTGCGCTCCTCCACCTTCCGTTTGAGGATGCCCCACAGATGCTCAATAGGATTAGGTCTGGAGACATGCTTGGCCAGACCATCACCTTTACCCTCAGCTTTTTTATCAAGGCAGTGGTCATCTTGGAGGTGTGTTTGGGGTCGTTATGTTGGAGGGAATCATGCTCTGCTTCAGTATGTCACAGTACATGTTGGCATTCATGGTTCCCTCAGTGAACTGTAGCTCCCCAGTGCCGGCAGCACTCATGCAGCCCCAGACCATGACACTCCCACCACCATGCTTGACTGTAGGCAAGACACACTTGTCTTTGTACTCCTCACCTGGTTGCCCCCACACACGCTTGACACCATCTGAACCAAATAAGTTTATCTTGGTCTCATCAGACCACAGGTTCCATTAATCCATGTCCTTAGTCTGCTTGTCTTCAGCAAACTGTTTGCAGGCTTTCTTGTGCATCATCTTTAGAAGAGGCTACCTTTATGGATGACAGCCATGCTGACCAATTTGATGCAGTGTGCGACGTATGGTCTGAGCACTGACAGGCTGACCCCCCTCACCCCTACAACCTCTGCAGCAATGCTGGCAGCACTCATATGTCTATTTCCCAAAGACAACCTCTGGATATGAAGCTGAGCACGTGCACTCAACTTCTTTGGTCGACCATGGCGAGGCCTGTTCTGAATGGAACCTGTCCTGTTAAACTGCTGTATGGTCTTGGCCACCGTGCTGCAGCTCAGTTTCAGGGTCTTGGCAATCTTCTTATAGCCTAGGCCAGCTTTATGTAGAGCAGCAATTTTTTTTTCAGATCCTCAGAGTTCTTTGCCATGAGGTGCCATGTTGAACTTCCAGTGACCCGTATGAGAGAATGTGAGTGATAACACCAAATTTAACACACCTGCTCCCTATTCACACCTGAGACCTTGTAACACTAACGAGTCACATGACACCGGGGAGGGAAAATGGCTAATTGGGCCCAATTCTGACATTTTCACTTAGGGGTGTACTCACTTTTGTTGAAAGCAGTTTAGACATTAATGGCTGTGTGTTGAGTTATTTTGAGGGGACAGCAAATTTACACTGTTATACAAGCTGTACACTCACTACTTTACAATATAGCAAAGTGTCATTTCTTCAGTGTTGTCACATGAAAATATATATTAAAATATTTACAAAAATGTGAGGGGTGTACTCACTTTTGTGAGATACTGTGTATATATATATAATTTTTTATCACATTTGTGTTTAGATTTTTTAAAAATGTTTTAGAAAATTTGTCAGGTTTTTATTGATGTGCGCTTTGGAAATTCACCCCATTTGTCCTGGTAACTAAGGGCTCGCTCACACTAGCTTGAATGGTAACACATGGCGTTTTACCTTGCAGGCCAGTGTCTGTGTGAGGTCCAGCATGGGGAAGTGCAATGTACTTTTTAATGCATTGCACCATTTACTGTAAATATTTTTTTTGTTCTCCTTTTTTGAAGTGCCACATTGGGGTTGACTTATTAAAACTAAACAGTGCAAAATCTGGTACAGCTGTGCATGTTATCTTCCTGAAAGTGGAACCGGAAGTTCAAACCCCCCTTCCTCTGCAGCATTGTGGGATGCTCCACAGGTCCCAGAAGACTGCGGCCCATTCACAAAGTGCAACGCACTTTCGCACATGCGCAGTAGGAAACCGGCTGTGAAGCACAGCGTGGTCAGTTTTCTGGCTCTGCTGGAACCTGCTCTGCTACAATGATCATACTTGTGGTGAGACGACCCGTCTGCACAGCCATTCACTGGGAAGATCTCCTCCCCCACCTCTTATGCAGCTAAGAACAGAGAATATGTGATCAGCTATAAAAAAAGGGAGCAAAAAAATATAATGTTTTTTCTAGGTATACACAAATATTTTGCCTTTCATTTTTATTTTACCTGAATGGGTTGTTTTACAAGGTGAGGATTTAAATATACTTTACATGTCGTGTTTTTCTGTATAATTCATACAAATGAGAGCATCTTATTTGCACATTACATATGCCGGCTTTGCACATTGGACTGCAAACTTCACACACAGTGCAAATTTATAGTTCTGTTCTGACCTGACTAAAAGCAATACGCTCAGGGCCCGGATTTACTCCCTTTGCCGCCCCAAGGCCGGGTCCTTCAATGCTGCCCTGACCTGTGGAGAGGTGCAGGAGGACACAGCACACTGATGAATGATGTGGACTGGAGAAGTAGAAGTAATTGATGGATTGTGGACAGAGCACATCAGTCTCTGTCCCCTGCATGGCATGGCTTCTGCCTCCCGGGGCTCCCAGTAACATCCTCCTCTCTCTCTCTCTGTTTCTTTTTTTACTATGAATATCCCCCCAGCTTCACTCTCCTTCTCCTCCTCAGTGTCCTCCTCACTGTCACTGGCTGCTCGGCTCCTCCGCGGCTTCGCCTATGATGAGTGCACTGCACAGTCGCCGGCCCCTGTGGTCTAGACTCTCGATCTTTTCAAAAATGGCACCGGGCGAAATCATGATACTGCGCATGCGCCGCCCGGCCAAGCGTGTGCGAGCTTTCCCGAGCCCGGCCGGCTTCGGAACAGAGCGTGCGCAGTTGTGTCGTCGGCTCGCGACCATCAGCCGCGAAAGCTGAGAAGTCGTCGCAGGAGGGGCGGCGCCCCTGCACCACTGCTGCCCCAACGCCTGGCCTCGGTGGCCTTGTGGGAAATCCGTCTCTCAGTCTGAGGACTGCTGCCTGGCTATTTGCACCATACTTTTTCCATCTCCAGTGAAAGATAAATGTTTTTTGCTGGGTATATACCAGGGAGTCTCTTGCATATGTGAAGCACTTGGTTGCCCCCTGTCTGCACAGCTGCACGTCTGCAGGCCTTTGCTTGAGTCGTTCCAGCCAACGTGGTGTATATGCCATTGTTTTTATGTTTTCTCCATGTTGTTGAAATTCATATATCTTCAGGACAGGTTCCGGGCCCCCCATCCAAGGAGGATACCTTCCGGTGTACAACCCATCTTTACACTGTCATTCATCACAAGACAGTACAAGCTCTTTTGACTCACCGCCCACGGCTTGTGAGTCCACCGAAGTTGGTAAGAGTATTCTACCTTTCACTTTGATTTGGAGTCTCTTTACTGTGAGGATATCTGCCTTGGGTCCCATTTGTTTCAACTGCACTATGCAACATATGGACTAAATTATTAAGTCTTTATTATTCACATGGGATTTATACTTCCCCACCATTATTGTGGACATTTTCTATATTTCTTCACTATCCAAAATGTGGACTTTTGAGATTTTTATTTGTTGATATATTTCACTTTATTTTCACTTTCATGTATATCTGCACCTTTCCCAAAAGAAAGAGCATTGCACCTTTTTATTTAGGTGGTGATACTGTTTGTTTACACACTTATTTGGTTTTGGCCTGGATGGGGTTACGTGCCACTTCAAATGTGGATTGACCTCCCCCTGTTCTAAAACCTCTTTTCTCCACTGCATTTACTTTAGCGCTACACTTTTTTGTTTATATATTCTACACAGTCCCAGTCGTTCTGTAGTGTTGGCTGCTGCTTTGATTTATTAGATTGGCGCGGTATTTTACCTATCCATTTGTGGGAAATCCGGCCCTGAATACGCTGTGCTTATCCCCACAGTCATACACCAAGGATGCCATCACATTTTCTCATATACAGGTGACCACTAGAGGGAGCATTTACTCATCTGTGCAAAATTACAATAGTGAACATCCAGTATGTAAAGACAAAGAATTAAAATGTGACATTACCTCCTCAAGGCTACAATAACTCCTGAGGATACATATTTTCTGAAGGTCATTTCCTTTTATAGAACCACTCAAGTCTAATAAAGTAGTAGTCAACAGCTCCTCAGCTTAGAAGATCACAAAATACAACCAAATACATTATTTCAATGTAATGGAGAAAAAAATCTATGTCGTTTCAGGGACCTGACAGTCAGAAAAATCCTGCCTTTGCCCCCCCGTCCTCCACTACATCATGCTCAAATATTGAATCACCTGATGCACTGCTTTTTTTTTTTTACTTTCCTTCCCAAGATTCACTATATATGACATGTTAATGGGGAGGGGGAGGGGGTGGGGCACTAGGGTCCTTCTTTTTCTCTGAATTATTCTACATACTGCATTTCTGAGTGTTAGAATCAGGGAAGCTTGTAAACAGTACATTCATTTTTCACAGAAAAGGTTGTTTTCCCAAAATTATATAAAACTATGTGATGTGGTCTGTTGGGATGCAAAATTGTGTTTAGAGGTATTCTTCTACAATTATAATAAAACAAATACACTGAGCAGTTCTTTAAAAAAAAAAAATATGTTGTTCTTCAATTATAAATGAGAATGACACCACGGGGAAGATTTACTAAAACTAGAGCACTCAGAATCTGGTGAGGCGGTGCATAGTAACCAATCAGCTTCTAACTCGTTCAATTAAACTTTGACAACACAACTTAGAAGCTGATTTGTTATTATGCACAGCTGCACCAGATTCTGTGTGCATCGGTTTTAGTAAATCTCCCCCTATATTACTGCAACTATAGAATAAACCAACCGTATAAGGCTACATACCCATCAGAACCTGGTCTTGAAGGCGTACTGTCCGATGACACAGAGGAGACGGACACAACTGATAAAGGTCTGGATGATGACGGCATAGTAAAAGATCTAACCATAGATCTGGGTCTATTCCCCCTCCTCTCATCATGGCTGCATAACTGAAAAAAAAAACCAAGACAAATTAATGAGCCAATCTGAGTTTCCCTAATTGAATCAAAGTGCACGTCTACCGATAACATGGCTCCTATTAAAGTGATATTAAACACTCAGGTTTTTTTAATCACATTCATCAGCTGATTTAATCACTTACTGAGTATGCAGTTTCTTTCTTTTTTTTTTTTTATCCTGGCCTGTGTTCAGTTTAAGTTGGTGCCATGAGTGCTGCCCCAGGGTTCCTGTGTCAGGGTGGCTCCTTTCTCTTGTAGAGACACCCTTGCATGCACGGACTAGAGTCCTGTCTTCCTACACTGTGTGCATCAATTGCCATAGCCTAGGATGGCAAGTGACCCCCTGCTCTTCCCTCCTCCAAGCTAACAGAGGGCTCCAGACTGCACTGTCCACTATTCACTCTTTCCTGTGAAGACCAGACATTCTTGAAACATTTTTGCAGTGTGGCAGGGCCCATTGTCCTGTTGAAAGAGTCCCTGCCATCGGGAAATACCAGTTTCTATGAAAGGGTGTACTTGATCAGCAGCAATGTATAGGTGGATGGTATGTGTCAAGTAACAGTCACATGATGAATGGCAGGATCCCATGTTTCCCATTAAAACATTGCCCAAAGCACCACACTGCCTCAGCTGGTTCCCATACTGCACCCTGGTGCCATCTCTTCCCCAGGTAAGCAACACACACACACGCACTCTCCCATCCACATGATGTAAAATAAAACGTGGTTCATCAGACCAGGCCACCTTCTTTTATTGCTCCGTGGTCCAGGTCTGATGATCACGTGTCCATTGTAGGTGCTTTTGGCTGTGGACACAGGTCAGCATGCAGGGCTGGTGCTACCACTAGGCAAACTAGGCAGCCGCCTAGGGCGCACTGCTGCCTAGGGCACCCAGCCACTGGTGTTCCTACTCTCTTCTTTCTGCAGCAAGCAACTAAGTCTCAGCATCAGCAGGCAGTCCGTTTGCACATAGTGTCAGAGGCGCAGCAGCAACAGAGGACTGAGTCTGTGTCCCGACTCCTGAATGAATGGAAGCAAGGAAAATTCATTGATGGGCGCAGGTAGGCTGCATTGATGGGCGCAGGTAGGCTGCATTGATGGGCGCAGGTAGGCTGCATTGATGGGCGCAGGTAGGCTGCATTGATGGGCGCAGGTAGGCTGCATTGATGGGCGCAGGTAGGCTGCATTCATGGGCGCAGGTAGGCTGCATTCATGGGCGCAGGTAGGCTGCATTCATGGGCGCAGGTAGGCTGCATTCATGGGCGCAGGTAGGCTGCATTCATGGGCGCAGGTAGGCTGCATTCATGGGCGCAGGTAGGCTGCATTCATGGGCGCAGGTAGGCTGCATTCATGGGCGCAGGTAGGCTGCATTCATGGGCGCAGGTAGGCTGCATTCATGGGCGCTGGTAGGCTGCATTCATGGGCGCTGGTAGGCTGCATTGATGGGCGCTGGTAGGCTGCATTGATGGGCGCTGGTAGGCTGCATTGATGGGCGCTGGTAGGCTGCATTGATGGGCGCTGGTGGGCTGCATTGATGGGCGCTGGTGGGCTGCATTGATGGGCGCTGGTGGGCTGCATTGATGGGCGCTGGTAGGCTGCATTGATGGGCGCTGGTAGGCTGCATTGATGGGCGCTGGTAGGCTGCATTGATGGGCGCTGGTAGGCTGCATTGATGGGCGCTGGTAGGCTGCATTGATGGGCGCTGGTAGGCTGCATTGATGGGCGCTGGTAGGCTGCATTGATGGGCGCTGGTAGGCTGCATTGATGGGCGCTGGTAGGCTGCATTGATGGGCGCTGGTAGGCTGCATTGATGGGTGGTGGTGAGGCTGCATTTGATGGGCGCTGGTGAGGCTGCATTTGATGGGTGCTTCAAAATAAGTTGGGGTATAAATGAGCAGGGCAAAGGGGGTGGAGACAGGGGTGGAGCCAAGGGGGGCGGCAAATTGAGGTTTCGCCTAGGGTGTCGAAAATCCTTGCACCAACCCTGTCAGCATGAGCAACCTGACTGGTCTGTGGCTATACAGCTCCATACACAACATACTGCGATGCCCATTTTTTCTACTTTTAACGCATCAAGCTCATGGATAACATGTTCACTTTCTGCCTAATATATCCTACCCACTTTCAGATGCCAATGTAATGAGATAATGCTGTTGACTTTACCTGTCAGTGGTCATAATGTTATAAGTGATCGGTGCATAGAAAGGTAAATACAAGATGCTTTGTTTTCATTTAGTAGAGAAGGGAGAGTTAGAACCCTGTCAGCTTTTTATTGATGCTTGTGTCTCTGTTGCAGACTTTTCTCACTTCCTGTCTGAGTAAACAGATACCACCATGAAAGCAATGGGAAATCCCCCCCCCCCCCCCCCCCCACACTGGAATCCGGGATAGCAGTAAAAACTGACCAGGGGTTCTAATACTACACTACAAAAAATGATACTGGCTGAATTTGCGCTTTAATTATATTACAAATGTTACAAATGTTTCTAGGGTTGTGATATCACCACTTGCTACAGTGCCTTGCAAAAGTATTCACTCCCTTGGCTTTTTACCTATTTTGTTACATTACAGCCTTTAGTTCAATGTTTTTTTTAAACTGAATTATATGTGATGAATCAGAACACAATAGTCTAAGTTGGTTAAGTAAAATTAGAAAAATATATACATAAAACTATTTTTCAGAAATAAAAAACTGATAATTGGCATGTGCGTTTGTATTCACCCCGTTTGTTATGAAGCCCAAAAAAAGCTCTGGTGCAACCAATTACCTTCAGAAGTCACATAATTAGTGAAAATGATGTCCACCTGTGTGCAATCTAAGTGTCACATGATGTCATTACATATACACACCTTTTTGAAAGGCCCCAGAGGCTGTAACACCTAAACAAGAGGCACCACTAACCAAACACTGCCATGAAGACCAAGGAACTCTCCAAACAAGTAAGGGACAATGTTGTTGAGAAGTAAAAGTTAGAGTTAGGTTAAAAAAAATATCCAAATCTTTGATGATCCCTAGGAGCACCATCAAATCTATCATAACCAAATGGAAAGAACATGGCACAACAGCAAACCTGCCAAGAGACGGCCGCACACCAAAACTCACGGACTGGGCAAGGAGGGCATTAATGAGAGAGGCAGCACAGAGACCTAAGGTAACCCTGGAGGAGCTGCAGAGTTCCACAGCAGAGACTGGAGTATCTGTACATAGGACGACAATAAGCCGTACGCTCCATAGAGTTGGGCTTTATGGCAGAGTGGCCAGAAGAAAGCCAATACTTTCAGCAAAAAACAAAATAGCACGTTTTGAGTTTGCGAAAAGACATGTGGGAGACTCCCAAAAAGTATGGAGTAAGGTGCTCTGGTCTGATGAGACTAAAAGTTAACTTTTTGGCCAAAGAAAACGCCATGTCTGGCGCAAACCCAACACATCACATCACCCAAAGAACACCATCCCCACAGTGAAACATGGTGGTGGCAGCATCATGCTGTGGGGATGTTTTTCAGCAGTCGGGACTGGGAAACTGGTCAAAGTTGAGGGAAAGGTGGATGGTGCAAAATACAGGGATATTCTTGAGCAAAACCTGTACCACTCTGTGTGCGATTTAAGGCTAGGACGGAGGTTCACCTTCCAGCAGGACAATGACCCCAAACACACTGCTAAAGCAACACTTGAGTGGTTTAAGGGGAAACATGTAAATGTGTTGGAAAGGCCTAGTCAAAGCCCAGACCTCAATCCAATAGAAAATCTGTGGTCAGACTTAAAGATTGCTGTTTACAAGCGCAAACCATCCAACTTAAAGGAGCTGGAGCGGTTTTGCAAGGAGGAATGGACAAAAATCCCAGTGGTAAGATGTGGCAAGCTCATAGAGACTTATCCAAAGCGGCTTGGAGCTGAGATAGCTGCAAAAGGTGGCTCTACAAAGTATTGACTTTAGGGGGGTGAATAGTTATGTGCACATTGACTTTTTCTGTTATTTTGTCCTATTTGTTGTTTGCGTCACAGTAAAAAAAAAAAACACATCTTCAAAGTTGTGGGCATGTTCTGTAAATTAAATGATGCAAATCCTCAAACAATCCATGTTAATTCCAGGTTGTAAGGCAACAAAACACGAAAAATGCCAAGGGGGATGAATACTTTTGCAAGGCACTGTAAATAGGAGATGTTATTCACAAGATATTTTACATATGGTAATGTCAAAAGTTTGAACACGACCAGCAGCTAACAAGAAGGAAAATACAATACAATAATCTATTTCAGAATATGATCTCAACAAGCCGTCTGTTTTGTGACGCTATGATATAAAATGAGATCTATTCAGCGGTTGAACTGTGTATGATTTCATACTGTCAACTCCTGATTAATTGATACAGCGCGAGCCGCGAGCAATAGTAACACTCCATCATCCTGGCAGGCCTTTGTGAAGCCGGGATTAGAAAAACATTATTAAGATAACATCAGACATGTGTAGGTAAGATGCTGGTGTTCTATTAATGTTTAAAATGAGACCAGGCTAGGATAACATCCAGAATCAACACTTCAAAGCCTAATTGGTGGCTGCAGAAAACCCGACAGAATGACATTTTCAAAAAGAACTATGGGGCAGCGAGAACGTAGGATGTGGTTTAAAGTAGATGTGACGGAAAACATGTAAAAACAAAGGTTTTCACCCTGTGCCTATTTAGGAATAAGATCATGTCTGAAAAGTATTAAAATCCATACTCAAAGTACCTCTGAAACCACCAACAATAATCATGTGATCAGGGGCGTACCTAGAGCATTTGGCACCCGGGGCGGATCCTATATCTGGCACCCACCCCCCATGCTGGCAGTCAGTGCACCGCACGTCGCCATCAAGTGACATTAGGATAGTATACTGCCAAGTTAGGGTTATATAGTGACAGGTTAGGCGATATAGAG
Source organism: Lithobates septentrionalis (assembly GCA_037952835.1). Classification (NCBI taxonomy): domain Eukaryota; kingdom Metazoa; phylum Chordata; class Amphibia; order Anura; family Ranidae; genus Lithobates; species Lithobates septentrionalis. Next base: position 639,209 of record JBBDGP010001594.1, read on the forward strand.
CCAGGTTAGGGTGATATAGTGCCAGATTAGGGTGATATAGTGCCAGGTTAGGGTGATATAGTGCCAGGTTAGGTCTGCATGTGGCGACAGTGTGCTCAGTCACTTACAGCATGGCAGGTGATGGAGATTCCCAGGCTGCTGTGTCCTCTCCTCTCCTCTTTCTTTAGCTGAGGGAAAAAAATCTATTCCAGTAGGAACCTCTCAGAGCAGGCCAAGGTGGAGATGGCTGCATGGGAGGAAAGCTTTCAGGCAGCGGAGATTATTACTGAGAAATCTTATCCTTCTGCATCCACAGACTGGCAGGAGCTTGGGGAGTGGAGAGCTCAAGGGCAGCATATCTACACAACAGAGGGAGCTGTGCATAGCCCTCATCATTATCATTATTTATATTATTTTGTTGACATAGCAGCATGCAAGTATTCTGTTATTTTAGTATTGTGCACAGCCTGCAGTAGTAGCGCATTTCTCCATGGCCTTGTCGAATCCCTACCACCATCACATCTTCTCACAGCCCCCTCCTTCCCCAAGCACACTCCACCACCATCCCAGCGCATTCCTCCACTGCCACCTCACCCCCTCCAATAACAGTGCACCCCCCCCCCCTCCATCTAATAGCAGTGCATCCATCTACTGCCAAAACATCTGCCTTATTGCAACGCATCCCCTCGCCCTCAACTTACCCCCACCAATCGCAGAGCACCCCTTTACCGTCACTTTGCCCCCCATCATCATTTCAGCACATCACTCTACTGCCACCTCAATCCCCAAATTGCAGCACATCCCTCCACTGCTACCTCACCCCCTCATTCACAGCACCCCCTTCATCACATATCTGATCCCCACACATTGCAATAAATATATATATATATATATATATATATATATATATATATATATATATATATATATATATATATATATATATATGTATATATCCATCCTATACCAGTGATGGCAAACCTTTGCACCCCCAGATGTTTTGGAACTACATTTCCCATGATGCTCAACTACACTGCAGAGTGCATGAGCATCATGGGAAATGTGGTTCCAAAGCATCTGGGGTGCCAAGGTTCGCCATCACTGCACTATACTGTACATAAAACAGCCCTTAGTGAAGCTTTCCTTTAAACAGTATAGTTAGTTGAAAACACTTTGAAATGCCAGAGAGCAAAACCCAGAGAGTTTTCGGCAGCCATTCTTATAACAATGGGGCATAAGCATTTTAGGTGTTGGCTTTCAGCAAACACTACATTAAAACACATGAAAAGATTAATAAAACAATCATACTTGTCATTACAGGACAGGCAATAGGACAAAACATTGACAGTTACAGGGACGAAATTTTAAAACCAAGGAAATCAGGGACATTTGGCTGAGCGGTATATCCATATAGCGGTCACGATTAACAAGAGAAAATCAGCTGTGCTCATTAAAACTCCCATCTGTGACTGCAGACACCAACCCAAATATTGGAGCTTGGCAAGGTGAAGCCGCCACAGCTCTTGGCTGCAGATGGCTCAGCATATACTGCCTTGTATCATCACTAAAAATAAAACAACACCTCGATAAATATACACTGCCGAGAGAAGACAGATGAGCTGGGCATGGTGTTAATGGGCCATTACTGGACCTTAAACTTCATTATGAATGCATCCAGCCTGCCCTCTTGTCAGTCTAAATAAGCTCCTCCATCAGTGCTAATAACTAGAAGAAATAAAGCACCAGCACATCCCAACACCCTATTTACGTCTTACAGGGGATAGAAGGTGGAAATAGCAGAAACACAGAAAGCCTTTTCATTTCAGGGAAGCAATGGTATAATATTTGGCCATTAGCAAATCAGAATAATTCCTGGTGCTCCACTTTGCTGCACTTTCCATTGTAAAGCAGAACTGATGTCCCCACCAAAAACGGCTAGCAAGTAGGAATTTTTGCACTTTAAATACACATGCAAAAGCCAGAGGACCAAGTGATGTGTCCTTCAATTGAAATAGAGAAAATAATTTTTTGTTGAATCAGACTAACCATCTTAAATGAAAACAGTATACGTCCAGTCATCTGACCCATGCAAAACTTTACATCCAGAAAGGCATCAGCCCTCCACGGAAAAGTGGTAGCAATGCCAGAGCACACTAAAATAAGACTGTCCAATGCCCACACCTTACCTATACGCCCAATTCACACTAATGCACTGACCGGCATTTTACTGCACTGTAAAACGCTAGTCACCAATAGGACACAGAGAACTACTGGACAGGATCGCATGTGACTGGACAGCCGCACAATGCATCGCGCTGCCGTACAGTGTCACGAATGAAGTGTTATGTTTGTACACTTCATATAAAGTTCGTACATCACATTGGTGAATCGTGCAGCACACTTCCCCCTACTGCTGGCTCACCGCAGCTGGAATGGACAGCTGCCGAACATAAACCGCTGTGGTATAACTGTGCGGTCGCTATCCTTTTAATTTGAATAGGTCCTTAATTGTGCCTAAGGCAAACTGCTTTTCTACCCTGCCTTAAGAAAACCAGGGGACAGGCAAAGGAAAAAGAATGAGAGCATTCTCCTAGGGACTCATACGATTTAAGATGCATTTTGCATGGTATAAGACATGGCCCTTGGGAGCATTAGGAAAATTTAAATGACAGTGAAACATGTTAAAGCCAGCAGCTGCAAAGCAGGGTGGTAAAATGGGTCCTTGAGGCAATAAGTCTTCATGACACAGTGGACGTCAAGGTGCATCCACTACTAGGTGGACCTGATCCAAGTATCATGACCTGCAGGGTCACCAGAATCATGGAATCCCTTTGACTTCTATTAGGGGGTAAGCATAAATTAAGGTGTGGCCAACCCACAAAGCCACCAATGAGTCCATCATTCTACTAAAGGGTCCTTTGCCCTTGCTACAAAGCCTGTTCACCTTTCATTTGAGACGCAATGCCAGAAGATCAATATTTGACATTCCCCCTCATAGGCAGATTTGTTTGAAAACTTGCAGATGAAGGACCCACTCTCCCTGATCCAGACGTTTTTGGCCAGGCATGTATTGGCCATCGGGACTACCGGGAGATGGCCGATGGCTCAGCGGGCCAGTCAGGTGCGGTCCTGGAGCCGCTCCTCTCTGACAGTGAGTGATCGCAATTTCACTCCTGTCAGGAGGAGCAGTTTCTGTCATATGCTGCTGGAGAGAGCATTAGGCGTTATGCTCCCTCCAGCCTGCAGGGGGAGATAGACCAACGGCAGACTTTCCTTCCTCTTTCCCCTATCACTTGTTATCACATGACTGGAGAGAGGAACAAGAAGCTGCCTTCAAAACGGTGAGTACATGTGGGAGGGGGAGGAGAGGGAGAACACTGATGTGAAGGGCTGCTGATTGGGGGTCTCTGATGGGGATTGTGATGTGAAGGGGGCGCTGTTGGGGACACTCTGATGTAAGGGGGACACTCTGATGTAAGGGGGACACTCTGATGTAAGGGGGGCGCTGTTGGGGACACTCTGATGTAAGGGGGACGCTGTTGGGGACACTCTGATGTAAGGGGGACGCTGTTGGGGACACTCTGATGTAAGGGGGACGCTGTTGGGGACACTCTGATGTAAGGGGGACGCTGTTGGGGACACTCTGATGTAAGGGGGACGCTGTTGGGGACACTCTGATGTAAGGGGGACGCTGTTGGGGACACTCTGATGTAAGGGGGACGCTGTTGGGGACACTCTGATGTAAGGGGGACGCTGTTGGGGACACTCTGATGTAAGGGGGACGCTGTTGGGGACACTCTGATGTAAGGGGGACGCTGTTGGGGACACTCTGATGTAAGGGGGACGCTGTTGGGGACACTCTGATGTAAGGGGGACGCTGTTGGGGACACTCTGATGTAAGGGGGACGCTGTTGGGGACACTCTGATGTAAGGGGGACGCTGTTGGGGACACTCTGATGTAAGGGGGAGGCTGTTGGGGACACTCTGATGTAAGGGGGAGGCTGTTGGGGACACTCTGATGTAAGGGGGAGGCTGTTGGGGACACTCTGATGTAAGGGGGAGGCTGTTGGGGACACTCTGATGTAAGGGGGAGGCTGTTGGGGACACTCTGATGTAAGGGGGAGGCTGTTGGGGACACTCTGATGTAAGGGGGAGGCTGTTGGGGACACTCTGATGTAAGGGGGACGCTGTTGGGGACACTCTGATGTAAGGGGGACGCTGTTGGGGACACTCTGATGTAAGGGGGACGCTGTTGGGGACACTCTGATGTAAGGGGGACGCTGTTGGGGACACTCTGATGTAAGGGGGACGCTGTTGGGGACACTCTGATGTAAGGGGGACGCTGTTGGGGACACTCTGATGTAAGGGGGACGCTGTTGGGGACACTCTGATGTAAGGGGGACGCTGTTGGGGACACTCTGATGTAAGGGGGACGCTGTTGGGGACACTCTGATGTAAGGGGGACGCTGTTGGGGACACTCTGATGTAAGGGGGACGCTGTTGGGGACACTCTGATGTAAGGGGGACGCTGTTGGGGACACTCTGATGTAAGGGGGACGCTGTTGGGGACACTCTGATGTAAGGGGGACGCTGTTGGGGACACTCTGATGTAAGGGGGACGCTGTTGGGGACACTCTGATGTAAGGGGGACGCTGTTGGGGACACTCTGATGTAAGGGGGACGCTGTTGGGGACACTCTGATGTAAGGGGGACGCTGTTGGGGACACTCTGATGTAAGGGGGACGCTGTTGGGGACACTCTGATGTAAGGGGGACGCTGTTGGGGACACTCTGATGTAAGGGGGACGCTGTTGGGGACACTCTGATGTAAGGGGGACGCTGTTGGGGACACTCTGATGTAAGGGGGACGCTGTTGGGGACACTCTGATGTAAGGGGGACGCTGTTGGGGACACTCTGATGTAAGGGGGACGCTGTTGGGGACACTCTGATGTAAGGGGGACGCTGTTGGGGACACTCTGATGTAAGGGGGAGGCTGTTGGGGACACTCTGATGTAAGGGGGAGGCTGTTGGGGACACTCTGATGTAAGGGGGAGGCTGTTGGGGACACTCTGATGTAAGGGGGAGGCTGTTGGGGACACTCTGATGTAAGGGGGAGGCTGTTGGGGACACTCTGATGTAAGGGGGACGCTGTTGGGGACACTCTGATGTAAGGGGGAGGCTGTTGGGGACACTCTGATGTAAGGGGGAGGCTGTTGGGGACACTCTGATGTAAGGGGGAGGCTGTTGGGGACACTCTGATGTAAGGGGGAGGCTGTTGGGGACACTCTGATGTAAGGGGGACGCTGTTGGGGACACTCTGATGTAAGGGGGACGCTGTTGGGGACACTCTGATGTAAGGGGGAGGCTGTTGGGGACACTCTGCTGTAAGGGGGACGCTGTTGGGGACACTCTGATGTAAGGGGGGCGCTGTTGGGGACACTCTGATGTAAGGGGGACGCTTTTGGGGACACTCTGATGTAAGGGGGACGCTGTTGGGGACACTCTGATGTAAGGGGGACGCTGCTGGGGACACTCTGATGTAAGGGGGACGCTGCTGGGGACACTCTGATGTAAGGGGGACGCTGCTGGGGACACTCTGCTGTAAGGGGGACGCTGTTGGGGACACTCTGATGTAAGGGGGGCGCTGTTGGGGACACTCAAAATTAAAGTGGGCCAGTCATTAGGAAGTCCAGGGCCAATTTTTTGTCCCAGTCCGGCCCTGTTTTTGGCTGAGACAGTCTGCTTTCTACCCCTAATATGCGTGGTCGGAACCAGAATATGATTCTCTGCCCAATTCAGGATGTGAAACACTTCCTGTGCTGCCACTATGCTCTTGGCTCCCCTTGATTTAAATATTGCAGTATACAACTCTGCAGTATTAGTTAGTTTAGTACCTTTCACAACCCCAAAGAAGCAGATATGTGGGATTTAAAAAGAAGTGACTGCACATTTTAAAACTTCTGATACCTACCAAAGTCCTAACTCCATACTGCTTCTCCACCTTCTCTTTTAGTTGCTTGAAACACACCTCCATCCTCTCGTGAAATGGCCGCAAAGCTTCGGTGACCTTTTCTCCATGAATTCGTATTCCCTCTGCCAGGAACGGGACCTTAACACACAAAAAAAATTACCCATCAAATAATTAAAAAGCAAGTGACAGGGACAATTTTCAGATCTGGGGAAATAGTGGTTAGTCAGGAGTACGCCTTTAATTAAAAGACTAAATAGGGAAATAAGAATACAGTGCTGTATGGTTAAAAAGAAATCAGGCTCCTCTAAAGAACTGAGCAGGGACATTGTTCATTCTCCTAAAATCAGTAGGCATACCCCCAATGCCCAGCATAGCCAGCCATCACAAGATGGAGCTTTGCCTTTCAGCCAGGTCACTGTTGTAACTGGATTAAATTGTATTCCTAAAGATCCTAATAGAGGATCTGCTATAGAAAACAAGTAAATGAAATCCAGTATCAGACCCCTAGTAGCACACGTAGCTCAGGTGAACAGACTTCAGCCTGTAAATATCATATAATAGGTGGGGAATGATTTCACCGGTGGTGTCTGAAAGCAGTAAAGAACCTTGCCCATAGTCCACCCAAAAATAAGTATCAATTTAGAGAAGCTGCCCAACATTTTTCTCTGCAAAGATCTGCATGTGTGTGAAACACAAGAACGCCTCAAAAATAAATATCTGGATTGGCACATTATTACACATTTCTGTAAAAGGGACACTCTACCCTGAACGGATGCTCCATGCAGGTCTATGGAGCGTCGGATGTCAGCGGTTACCATGTCCGCTGACATTCAATCCGCTAAAATCAGACGTATGGCGATACGTTCGCATCCGTCCTGGCAGGTCGGATGAGATCTGATGAAAACAGACATGCCGTTTTCGTCCAATCCCTCCATAGGAATCGGTAGCACTCTGACAGGCCCCTCCCCGCTCAGTGAGCTGAGACGGACTTGCCGGCTCCGCGGAGATCAACGGAGAGATCTCCTGCTGAGCTGGCAGACAGAGCTGAGCGGATCCGCCTCGTAGGAATGAAGCATTACATCAATACATATATTTTATATATTATAAATATATTCGGCAAACAGTGAATGTACCTGCCTTTGACTTGGTATCAACTTCTTGCAGTCTATTTTATAGTCTGTACGGCAGAGCTTGCAGAGAGGGAGGAAGAAACAGCAGCAGTACAAAAACGCCAATCAAGTGAACTACAGTGCATGGAAAATGCTGATAGGAGGAGAGAGCAGAGTGAAAGAGAAAAGAGCTCATGAGTGTGCTGGTTCTATTTTCACTGTCCAGTCATGTGCTAGGGAGGAGACCCTTAAGAGTGATGCTGAAACTGCAGGAGAGATGTGCCAGACAGACCATGCTGTGGGATAGAGCTGTGTAAATCTCAGGACCACATAGCCAGATATACCACTGCTTTGTCATATAAAACAGCTCTCATTTACTGTATGTACTTTATATGTGAGCTCAGCTGTATGCCTGGAGCTTTAAAAAATAAAATAAAAAATGAAAGAAATGTCTCAATCTACCCAACACACACAATGAGCATGCTGTCCTATGACAGATCTGATTTAAAGTGGTTCTATAGGCATGAGGTTTTTTCCCTTAATGCATTCTCTGCATGAAGGTAAAAAAAGATATCCATGATCAGCTCCCACCAGCACCACCTCCCCCCCTAAATAACAAAGTCTTATCCCAATCCAGCGCTGCTCTCTCTCCCTCTATGTCACATGCACAAAGACAGCAGAGGGAGCCATTGGCTCCTGCTAAAGTCAATCAAATCCTGTGAGTAAGCAGGGGGCAGGGTTAAGCCGCGCTGCCTGTGTCTATAGGCACATACAGCCCGGCTTGGGAGAGAGCCCACATGAGTGCCCTGATAGCATGGGCACTCAGAGAGAAGATGAGGAGCAGACAGCACTGGCAGGGGACCTCAGAAGAGGAGGTTAGAGGCCACTCTGTGCAATACTATTGCACAGAGCAGGTACGTATAACATGTTTATTATTTTTATTAAAAAAAAAAAATGTATACCTTTACAACCACTTTAATATTTCTCATGTTACAGGAAAGATTTGGTTGTTTGAGGTGGAAAGAAAACTCCACCTGAACTCACAATCAGAAATGCTTGCCTTTTAAATTGAAAAGGAGAAGAGGAGGGAAAATGTTCTTTGTAAATAGATAACAGAAAAAAGTAAATAGATGACAGAAACGAGCTCAGGAATGCAATGGGACGATACATCTGTAGAGCAGATAAATATCACTGAAATGTATGAGGCACACTCATCAGTCTGATACTCAGAAATGGTGCACTGTCTGTGTACTGTATGTCCTTGCACAAGGTGACCGTGGGGAATTTTACCTGCCATGCAATCAGGTCCTTCACTTTTTCAATATTCTCAAGGTCCTCTGGGTGTTCCTGCATGTATTTCTCATTGAAGAAGGCCTAGAGAGATAGAGGTGGTCATTAAAATATGGGATTTCTTCAGTACTTCTACATAACACACAAAAAACAGAAGTGTATAAATGAAGCAAAGTTCACTACATCAAAGGGTTAATCCACCCAAACGTGACAAGTAGAGTGGTTAGCAGTGTCACCTGTTTAGTTCTTCTACCTCTAGACTAAAATACCTGTACCCGGGGGTGGTGGTGGTGGGGTCAGTTTCCATAACATAAATTAGAAAAAATAAATAAGCCTCACAGGTTAGTAAAAAGGACCCATCTAATAAGTTTCTAATTAACAGGAGCCCAGGACACAGGAAATAGGGAAGGTTTTCATTTCTAATAGTCCACCTGGTTGCCTTTGACCATGTAATGTAGGAAAGCAAAGCCAGTGTGAAATCAAAACTTAAGAGCACATGGAGCTGGAGAGCATTTGTGACAGGTGGGAACTGACTAACCACAGCCTCTCTACCATCTATGCTGCCTTGATACGACCAACGACAGATTTCAGCCCTGCTGGAAATCCAATCTCACTATGCAGTTTACTGATTCACAAAATTCTCCACTTTGCACAAAAGTCCTCCATTGCCACAAAGGTCCAAGAGACCAGCTATAAGGTTCTGTCTAGGACTAGGTAATAAGTACAGGGTGCCCACGACCTTACACCATATTTTCCCACAAGCTCCATACTTGTGTTGGTGGTATGGGGGTCGAACGGGGCACAGTGCTACACATTTTCTGGGATTGTCCAAAAATTAGACCATTTTGGCAAAAGGTAGCCACCTGACAAAAGATGATTTAGCAGGGAACCCCACAGGATGTCTGCTGCACCTCAACGAACCATCAAAAAAAATATAAGGCCTCCCTTACGATCCTGCTGTTGAATGAGGCAAAGGCGTGCATCCCTTTGTGTTGGAGGTCTGTGAATCCGCCTTCAAATTCTCTTTGTTTTTCCGAAGTCAATGAACTCAGGGACATGGAAGACCTCAGGGCTACCTTATACAACCGGAAGGAGACCTTTTGTGACACATGGAGGCCGTGGCAATATTATGTCTATACTGATGCCTATTTGCAGGAGGTCTAGCAACACGGTTGAGCTCCCAGGACCCTCTACTGTGAGGGCCCTGGCCAAGAAAATTTTCTTTTCTGAATTCTCTACACCTCCTCATGCTTCCTTTCAGTGTTGTCTAGGCATCTAGCATTTACGCCTTTCTTAAGCCTCCTTTTTTTCTGCTTTTTAGAGGCATCTGATCTAGCTCCTTTTATACTTGCCCTCTATCTCTCCCCCCTCAGTTTTGAGATATTTCTGAAGATACCCTGACATTGTACTTTGCCTATTAGGTAATATGCCCTCCGCTGGTTATTCTAGTCCCCGGGGTCCCTTTGGTGACCCCAGTATTTTTTTACAATTTTCTTGTCATACATGGTTGCATTCATATATATATGCTGGATCCATTCTCCGCTGCCTCTGAGACTTCTATGTTTTTGCGGGCAATTAACCGATTTGAAGTCTGTTATAGTTTGTGTGCTTTTCATTGCTGTACAGACTCTGTTGCTTAGCCACCGATACTGATACTTTACTGTTTATATTCCCTACATGTATGTATTTTATCACTTATGAATAAACGGTAGAATTTGATGCTAGTGTTTGATCACGCGCCTTCCACCCTTTCTTCCCACACTGATACTTTACTACCTCTGTAACCTTGCACCCCGAGATTGGGCTTCTTCAGTGACTGACGTGACAGTGAATGAAGAAGCCCAATCATGGGGCGCAATGTGTCTAGGAGGGAGGAGCTGAGCCCATGACGTCACGCCACTCTGCTGCCAAGAAGTGCTCCGATACCTTCTTTTTAGTAAGTGTATGTGCTTTGCGGGGGCACAATACAACTTGTGAAGCAGAGTACACTATGTTCGTGTCTTATATTTTACATGATCAGTGGGTGGATGTGTGAGCACATTGGAGAGACCATAGGAGGCGGCCACCCCGAGCATACTGAGGTGGATTAAGGAGCTTCTCTCTGTGGATTCTATGCACTGGGGAATATAGAGCATATGTGTGTGTTTCTTATTCCTATTGAGGTGAGCAGGTCTTTCACCCGGTGATGGATGTGTACAGAAGTGTGAAAAAATATTGAAGACACTTGGGTGTTGTTTCTCATTACTTCACAACACTAAACTTTTTTTTCTATTATTTAGACTGAATTTTGCTGTTAATACACATTTATATAATGTATTATTATTGAAGAGGTTATTGATGAATTGAGATTTATTAATGGTAAATTACTATTTTGTCATAGAGTATCTGTACTAAAGGGGTTGAATCACTCTTGAGTGTTTTAGCAGGCAACACATGCTATTTGTTTATTTATTTTAAGAATCACTTTGAGCATTTTTTGGTATTGATTAGGTATTAACTGCGCTGATTGTTTACGGTTCATTTGATTACCTCTGTTACCCTTTTATGCATCATCCTTGCATATGCTTATACTATGCAACTCTTTTTTTTTGTAATTCCTTTATTTAACAAACTTAAAAAAGGAGACGTCCAGCCTGAGCTTTTTAGGCTGGGCTTCTCCTATGGGTCACAGGAGTGCAAAACGAATTGCACTCCTGTGACCCATAGGAGAAGCCCAGCCTAAAAAGCTCAGGCTGGACATATCCTTTTTTAAGTTTGGTAAATAAAGGAATTACAAAAAAAAAAAAAAGAGTTGCATAGTTCGTTTTGCATTCCTGTGACCAGTTTTCAGCGCAGAGTGGTCTGAAATTCGCTCTCCGCTGACATCACCAGGATCAGTTGAGGCAGCGTGTCATCCCGACTCAGGAAGTCTGGATCCGCCAGCTGCCTGGACTGATGGCAGTCTCCAATGAGCGTGGAGGAGTAGAGAAGGAGTGATGCTGACTGACAGGCAACAGCTCTCCACTCAGGGAGGTGAGAGAACCGAGCCATCGGCGGTGTTCGGTGGCTCGGTTCTCAGTGAAGAGGCAGCGGGGGACAGATGCAGCATCCACCTGGGTAAGTATGAATAGCAAAAAAAAAACAAAAAAAAACAAAAAACATACTCTCTTTTAAGCACAGCATAGCTTTATATGCTAGTGACTCATTTGTGTTTGGCATTTGAAACCTGGGCTATTCGGGTTGCTACTTTGCATGAAAACCTTCATATAGGTCAATGAGATATTCATGCAAAGCTGCTCCAGATTATGGTACTCTAGTCTAAGTAAACCCCACTCAATATGTAGAGAGCAAGCGAGAGAGAAAGAATATACACACACCGCGACAAAAGTAAAGAATTACCTTCTCATAATTTGCAAATCCCCCCATTACTGCTGGGTCCACAATACCATTCAGGAGTAAGGAGAGAGGATTTATGGGTAAATTGGGGTCATTCATGTGCTGCTGCACCATATTATTAATCTTCTCATTCGTGAGTTGCATCGTCTCAATTGCATTTTCCAGTGGACTTATCTCTATCTAGAATGAGAAAAAAAAAGACATTAAACCACAAGCATTCCCAGTATATTTTAAACCTATAGGGCATTGATAAACTGGATAGTATCTTTCTGGCTTCAAGCTCTTTCTAGTATCATACAGCACAGATTTCTCCATAGTACAATTTCTTCGACAGATTACAGACACAGAATCCTCTTCCACCATCAACAAAGCACAATATAATTCCTTTCCATGCCAAAGTGCGTTTACTGAGGGTGATAAAAATCGTCTAAGTATGGGCACAAACCTCACTGGTTCAGCACAGCCTGCAGTGCAAAGTCTACAGAGAAGGGAGAGAGACCAGCTTACCAGAGGGGGAACAAGAAATTGGGATTTCAAAGCTTCCTGATCAAATGTTTTGCCAGAGAGAGATTGCCTTGATGGTCCATAAACAGTGAATATATTTCTAAAAATCCATTTAACCCAAGTACTGGCCATTACTAATCAAAATGCCATTTGCCATTTCCAAAGTCATGGAATCTCTCAGCTGAACAAAAAAGCTGCTGAATCATCATGGCTAACTTTCTGCACTCTTCTCCATCATTTTCAGTAACTGCAAACATAGAGGTGGTACTTCTGAAACATGTGATTCTCAGTGCCGATTGGTTCCACAGGCAACAAGCAGCCTGTCTCAAATGTAGGAATGTGTGCCTTCCCCAGCAGTCATGTACTTGTAGTTTACTTTGTAATTACCGTATTCATAGCCTTCACTTCAAACCATCTCAGGATGCCTGGCAGCTTGTAAGCTATTGAAAAAGTTGTTCTCTCGATCCACATATTCTGTAATTTCAAGAGAAATACATGTTTTTTTTATTATTAACATTACTGTAGCAGGCATGAACATTATTATTCCTCTGGTCGAAAGAATGTGGATACTCCTCCAAATCATTGAGTTCAGGCGTTCCCAGTGAAGGGTACTGTCACTAACGCGTACAAAGACAGTTTAGACCAGTGGTTCTCAACTTGGGGGTCGAATGATGATTTGCCAGGGGTCACTGAATCCTGGGCTGTTCCTGAAGCCCGCACCACTCTCCCAGCTGTTTTGCGGCTGCCCAGCAGGGCTATCCCTGGAGCCTGTGGCCGCCCAACTGGGCTGTTCCTGGAGCCCGTGGCTGCCCACTCAGCCTCTTTGCAGGCACCCATTCAGTTCATGGCATGGCTGGGGGGGCAGAGACTAAAGGTCAGCTGACTGGTGAGGAATGTGAAGTGGGAGGGGCTGGAGGAGACCCTATCTCCTGATTTCGGCATAGGTGTCACTGCTAGGAGACATCACAAATTCGGAGACACAGTGAAGCCGGAGACATAGTGAGTTACACTTCCTTGTGATTATAGTTTCCATTAAAAGGACTCAGGGAGCGCTAAATGTCCATGGGTTAGGGGTGCAAATTACTTGTCTTGCCTTGGGTGCTGACAACCCAGGCTAAAAAAATAATTTTACTGTTAGGGGTCCCCACAACTTGGGAAATTTTATCAAGGGGTCACGGCACTAGGAAGGTTGAGAACCACTGGTTTCGACAATTCAATTTCTATAAACACATGGTTTGATGAGTTTGGTGTGGAGCTCTGACATTAACCCTACTGAACACCGCTAGGATGAATTGAGATGCTGCGTGCAAGGAAGGTCATCTCCTACAACATTCCTGCCCGACCTCACAAATGCTCTTTGGCTAAATGGGCACAAATTCCCACAGCCTTTCCCCAACATTTTGCAAAAAGCCTGTTGGAGAGTGTTATATAGGCAACAACTTCATATTAATGCCTATAGTTTTGGAATGGGATACCCAGCAAGTTTATACAGATATGATAGCCAAGTGTCTACAAACATTTAGCTACATATTATATCCGGTTAAAGAACTCTGGTAAGCATTATTGTACATTCATAATAAATAATTTAGTCACTGGTCTTTGGGTCAGTAAAAAACAAAACAAAAACAAAACAGAAAAGCCTAAATTCTTCTACCTGTTTTGGCACCCGTGCTAAGTAGCATTTGTGGAAATCTAAACCAGTAAAAAGGTCAGGTCCCAGTACAGAGTGGAGGTTCCCCTATTCTTATCCAAGGAGACATATAGTCACAGACAATACCTTTGGTGCCGTACACTGGATTTCCAATTAGAAGCATTCAAATTGCAAGGGAGGAAAAAATTAACTAGTTATATTTAGTGTTCTTAGCAACTTCTTAGTTTAAAACAGTACCCTGAATTGTTTTTACAAGTTAGGCTCAGACTTATCCAGGGTGGATATTGTGTGAGTTTTTTTGGCAACATATATTCTTCAGGAAGTATATATGCCAGATACTGTAAAGGAATAGCAACACAGCTTTCTGTAGAGAAGCTCACGCTTGGTATGTTGGACTGTAGTTCTTGACTATATGCAGTAGAGGGGCATCACACTACAGGAACAGTGCTGGTACTCTATGACAAGAAGAAACTTTGCTGGTAAGATCATGAGGGTATAAAAAAAAAGTGTATATATATATATATATATATATATATATATATATATATAGAACTAAGTTATCATTTGTTTCTCTATTGTTTGTTTCTTAAATACACTTTAGGGTATTTTGTTTTGCATAGAGAAGAGAAGGCTTTGAATTTCTCTAAGGCTTTTATTGCTGCCAATTTCCCTATTACCTGCATTTGCCCTGACTTTCTATCTAGCTGACATAACAGAGATTGACAGGACAAACTTTTGACAGCTGTCTCTGGGAGATTTCCCCTCACCCTCAATTTATTATAATCAGTGTATATATCTCAGGCAAATTGAGTTTCACCTGCTGGTATCTGACTGAATACTCACATTGCTTAATGTGCTTTATTGGACCAATATAATAATTTTGACTTGCCTGTAAATTTCATATCTTGGAGTACAGTACAGGACACTGGTAATATATATTCGTACACCAGGTGATTGGACACTGGCAAACTTTTGAGGACAAGCCCCTCTGGAATGCCTCCCTGAGTCCTCAGTTTTGTAGCAAGCAGAGTAAACCAAGGAAAGGAAGGGGAGGGTGTCCTGCGCTGTACTCCAAGGTATGTAATTTACACATATGTTAAAATATGTAAAATTTCTTTTACCTTAAAGCAGAGTTCCACCCATTTAAAAGTCAGAAGCTACTAAAAGTGTAGCTGCTGACTTTTAATAATTGGACACTCACCTGTCCCACGATCCAGCGACGTGGGCGAATGAAGCCCCACTTCTCTCCCCCTCCTATCTGCGGCACCCACATTGTAACTGGGGGGCGCCCGGCTGTGGCTTCACAGCCGGGCGCGAGCTGCACTGCGTGCTGTGAATGGCCGGGCAATCTTCTGGGACCTGTGACGTGTCCCAGAAGATTGCAGGCAGGGAGGGGAGAGAGGTGAACTTCCTTCCAGTGCCGCGGAGCCCCAGGAGGATGTGGGAGCTGGATGCCTCTAAAAAGAGGTCATCCCCCCCAAAAAAAAATGACATGCCAAATGTGGCATGTCAGGGGGTCACCATCACTTAAAGCGGAAGTTCCATTTTTGGGTGGAACTCCGCTTTAATCATACAATACAGGCCAAAAGCAACATATTCATACCCCAATGGGATCTACCCAAGAATGAACACGAAGGGTGGGCAACAACTAGGCAAATGGAACTGTGCCAACAGGCCCAAAAAAACAACAGGGGTAAAAAGGACCAAAGTTCAGAGTGATGCTGCAAGAATCTTATGGCCAAAACCTGCATTCACAGAACTTTGAGAAAGTAGGAAAGTAAGTCCACAGTTGAGCTACAGGGGCTTGGTGCAGAAAAAAGCCCAGGAAACTCCTACAGATCCGGTGGAGCGGGTGTGCAACAGTGCAGGAGGAGGTTTTTGCTTCAGAGCATAAGTTGCTTATCCACCTTGCAATGATGGATTTTGAAGCAGGGTGCACTTTGCGAGGGCCTGAGGAAACAACAAACAGGGGATCCATTTGTCTGATGGCATTACTTTGAAAGCATAGGAGCAGGGCACAAGGGTGGCAGAACAAATGCTGAAAACACCTTTGGAAGAAAGGATGGTCTTGGGTTAAAGCTGGGCATACACTGAGTTTTTTTTTTTTTTGGTGAGTTGAATGAAAAAAAAAAAAACTCACAGGTACCTGCATCCAAACAAGTAATGTATACTTTATTTTGACAGCGGGAACATGGGTTAGGTTAGGGTTATAGGGCAGGTACCCCCCGAGAGGGGCGTGTACTCAAAAGCCTGCCAGTATCCAGTCACCTGAAGATATGTACCTAAAACCCACAGTGAATGAATATGCTACCTGTGTCCTGTAAAAATAAGATAATGTGTTTGGTAGACTATTAGTAATGCACCAGCTTACTTACAGCAAATTCATTGTCAGGATCTTTCGCTCCTTTCCTTATGGGTCTGGAGTACTGGAATCGAACAACCTCATTCACCCTGTAAAAACTGCAAAAACGCAAGACAAAGAGGTTAGTGATTAGTGTAGCAGTAGACATGGTAAACCTTAGAAGGCACATCCATACAAAGCTGATATTTCAGGTTAAGTAAATTCTGCAGCGTTTCAGAGCCATGCAGGACCCCTTCATCAGGCATGTGACATCACGTGCCTGATTAAGGGTCCCTGCGTTGCTCCGAAACTTTGCAATCAGCTGTAACGATGTGATCGCTGATTAAAGCTTTGGGCCCACTCTGGAGATCCTTGGTGTGCTGGCGACATTCTTTAACTCTGACTTGACATGGTAACCAGCCGGTGGTCGCTTCAGCGCCCACTTATATGCACAGCCATTTCTCCAGGAATGTGTGCGTTGGGATTAGTGTGTTGGAACACTTGGTGGGTGAAGACACTGAGGTAGGTGTAAAGAGTCTGTGGTAGATTAAATTTCATGAATAACATCTGTATGGACTTTAATATGAAATTCATCATATGAGATTTTTAGTTTGTTCCTTTATTGTTCATTGTGTGGTCACTTTATTTTTAGGTTCTGTTGCATTTTGCACAAATTTCAATGCGCCTAAATGTGTTGAGAGTTCTATATTAATTGGTCACGTTTTTAAATATATTAGTATTAGTTTGCACTTTTATTTAATCATTACAGTAAAACCTTGGTTTGTGAGCATAATTCGTTCCAGAAACATGCTTGTAATCCAAAGCACTTGTATATCAAAGCATTTTTTTTTTACAGGGTAAAAAAGAGAAGAGAAGAGAGACACCTCTAAGTGTAGCAATAAGTTGCTAAATGTTGTACCTTCATTAAATGTAACCATATTGCTACACTTAGAGGCTCCTCTCTTCTTTTTTATACTCGGTTGTGACATGACGCATTACTCTTATATCAAGACATCGCTTGTATATCAAGGCAAAATTTATTAAAACATTTTGCTTGTCTTGCAAAACACACTCTAACCAAGGTTTTACTGTATTGGCATTTAAAAGGGGACAGCACACCTAATTAGTTTTATATGTTGTTTTGGGTGTTGCTGTATTCAAACACGGTTTAGAGTTTTTCCTACAAAGATTACTTTTTCCACATTTTGTACAATAAGTGCAGCGGTTTTATATACAATATACTTATATACAATATACTTTGTTCTTAGGCTTTTCCACCGGCTGCAGTCTGTTAAAGGGTAAGTTCACCTTTGTACACTTTTTTTCCCACCTAAATTCCAGCTCCCCTATGCACCATTAGAGCATTCATGCATTATTTTGCAAAAATACCAAAGCTTTCCATTAAATCTACATATACTTATTTTTCTTGTGCTCATCCATGTAGCCAGACATTTCCATTTGTAATGTCTGTCTTCCTGATCAGACTTTAGGTCATGACACAGGAAGGAGTTGACCAGCTGACCTCATTAGCACACACCCTGCATCATTTTTTAAATGAAATGCAATCAGTGATCACCCTTCTCACTAAATACACAATATACATCATATATATATCAGATTGCATACTGTATGGCCATCTTTATACAAGTACATTGGAGGGAGTGGACAGAAACCCTCAGCTATCAAGCCCCGCAACTCTGCATAGTGGGAACTTGCATTCCCACATGCGTTTTTTTTTTTTTTTAGCGAGGGGGGGGGGGGTGTTTGGAGCATTTTCACTCATCACACTTAGGGCAGCCCATCCACCTGAATGGGCTGCCCTACACACAGCAATCGACCCAAAGAAGCTTCAGAACTTTTTTTTTTTAGAGCAGACCGGGGCTTGGCAGCTGAGTGTTCCTGTCCACTCCATCCTATGTACTTGTATAAAGATGGCCATACACTATGCAATCTGATTGTGTACTTTGTGAGAAGGGTGATCACTGATTGATTGCATTTCATTTAAAAAAAAACGTGCAGCTGGGAGTGGGAGGGTGGATGATGCAGGGTGTGTGCTAATGAGGTCAGCTGGTCAATTCCCCCCAGTGTTGTGACCTAAAGTCTGATCAGGAAGAAGACATTATTAATGGAAACGTCTGGAAACATGGATGAGCACAAGAAAAGTAAGTGACTGTAGATTTAATGGAAAGCTTTGATATTTTTGCAAAAAAAAAAGTACATGAATGCTATATTGGTGCATAGGGGAGCTGGAATTTAGAAAAAAAAAAGTGTACAAAAGGTGAACTTACCCTTTAAATTTCTCATATCTACAGGACAGGTACCCTTCTCATAGTGCACCTATGAGTAATTAAAAAGCTATTAAGCTATTATGCATTAGAATATTGAAACTCCTTGCTTTAATAAGCTTGACAAATTGAAATATGTCATAACAGACTGTACCTTTCTCCCCAAACACAGCTCAATGTAAATGATGTAAAAAAAATAATTAAGAGGAGTTTTAACTGTCTCGGCATAGAAAACATGCCTGTGGATGAAGTCCCAGAGGAACCACATCTGAAAGGCCCATCTCCGGCTATTACATAGCCCCGGGCATTTGTGTCTACATTGCTGCAGCACACTGCTCTTTACATACCTCACTTAGTCCCTAATCTACACTCAGAGCAGCCACACGCTATGTCCCATAGGAACCCCTCCATACAGCAGGGAATCCCACTGTGAAAATGTCTTATTTAAATGCCCTGTACAGAATTAAATATTGAACAGAAATAAAGATAAACAATGTTTTCCTAGTTTTGCTGTTATACCAGTGAACAGGTTCAGTGTGCATTTAAAATGAAAGGTGGCCATGACTTACTATAAATATCTATTCTCTCAATTTTATACAGAGCCAACATATATTGTAGCAATTATACTAGTAGATACAGTATACATACTGTACCAACAAATTTAACATAGTATTAACAAAAAGTAGGAGTATCCCTTTTTTTGTAAATCATAAAGGGTATGTAAACCCTAACAATGAACTTCTCTTTTTGGTTCCTTGTGGTCTATTAACCACTTGCACTGCCGATATCCGTCCTCACTTTGAGGACGGATATCGTTGTTATGGCAGCAGATAGCTGCCATAACCCCGGTAGCCCCGTGTTCGGCCAGCTACAAGATAAACGTGGTCTCTGCGGCAAATTCGCCGCAAGATCACTTTTGTCGGCGGCGGGAGCGGGCCCCACCCCACGTGCTCCGGTGCCCTCCGCCGCTTACCGGAGGTGGCGGCAGAGGCGGAGGCGATCCGGTCCTCTCACTGGCTGCGCATGGAGACGAGTGAGGGGAAGATGGCCGCCACTCGTCTACATGACACTTCAGGGCAGAAGCGATGTCAAAACGGCACTTCTGCCCACAGCTCTTAAAGGGACATTTTTTTTTTAATAATTTTTTTAAATGACAATTTTTTTTTATTGCATTTTAATGTAAATATGAGATCTGAGGTCTTTTTGACCCCAGATCTCATATTTAAGAAGTCCTGTCATGCTTTTTTTTCTATTACAAGGGATGTTTACATCCCTTGTAATAGGAATAAAAGTGACAATTTTTTTTAAAAAAAGTGTAAAAATAAAAGGTAAAATAAATAAGAAAAAAAAAATTTTTAAACACTCTCCGACCTGCCAAGCTTGCGCGCAGAACTGAACGCATACGTGAGTAGCGCCCGCATATCAAAACAGTGTTCAAACCACACATGCGAGGTATTGCTTCAAACGGTGGAGCGAGAGCAATAATTCTAGCCCTAGACCTTCTTTGTAACTCAAAATATGCAACCATAGAATTTTTTAAACGTCGCCTATGGAGATTTTTAAGGGGTAAAATTTTGTCGCCATTCCACGTGCAGGAGCAATTTTGAAGCGTGACATGTTGGGAATCAATTTACTCGGCGTAACATTATCTTTCACAATATAAAAAAAAATTGGGCTAACTTTACTGTTGTCTTATTTTTTTTAATTCAAAAAATTTTATTTTTTCCCCAAAAAAAAGTGCGCTTGTAAGACCGCTGCGCAAATACAGTGTGACAAAAAAGTATTGCAACTACCGCCATTTTATTCTCTAGGGTGTTAGAAAAAAAATGTATAATGTTTGGTGGTTCCAAGTAATTTTCTAGCAAAAAAAACTGATTTTAACTTGTAAACAACACATCTAAAAAAGAGGCCTGGTCCTTAAGTGGTTAAATATATCACTGCAAGCATTTGGTTATATCTGTTCGATAAGTGCTGCAGACAAGTACCTGTACCAAAGATCTTGTGAGCTTATAACTTCTTGTGCACAAGGAGGAATTATGGAGAGAAGGCGGAAGGAGCAAATGAGGGGATGCCTGTGTTCATTGAATGCATCAAAAACTAAGTAGGCAGGGCTGACACCATGTGCTTAGGAAGTCGCAGCTACAAATACACTTGTTCCCAATCAGTAAGGTATGTACACTATATACTATATTTCTGGCACATCAACAGTTATTTGTATGTACTTGCAGCATGTTCAAAGGGATAAACCATGGGAAAACATGCATGTGTTGCAGATATGTACAAAATACATTTCTTTAAAACTTGCCTTGACATACTGATTTAAAGGGGACCAGTCATAAATAACCATTTGTAATTTCCCCACTTGTTGGAGCATAAATGAAAAAAAAAAAAAAGCCTCCATGCAGCTGACCAATCTCCTGTCTGAGCACAGCGCTACCTTTAGTTTTCTCCCATATAATTCTGACCATTGACAGTTTTCAGTACTGAGCTCAGGCAGGGCATAGAATTGCCTTACAGCTTGACAGGGAAAGAATGCATACAAATTATATATATATATCATACACACACAGTATATAATAAAAAATGAATGAGGATAAATGAGAGGTAAGCTGCATTGCTACATAACAACTAAAGAGATTTAGATCATTATAAATGTCCATTGATGAATGACAGGTTCTCTTTAAGGTACAATATAAATGAGATGGCGGTCACCTGATTTAGCGGCTTTTGACATAACTGGGCAATAACCTCATGTGCAATGGGAGGCCCCTATCCTACCTATCTAGATGCTGTTCTTGGGTGGGGGGGGCAAGCAGAGACTATAGAAAGCCTACTTTGATTGCTACTCACCCCCCCATCTTGGGTAAGTGGTACTAGTCTCCTCTTTATTTGTTAATGCTCTGCCCAGGTCCCGGGATCCCACTACTTGAAACTTTATTATCTATTAGCAGGCTCACATAACAGGGAACTGTGAGAACTGTGAGAATGCAGTTCAGGTGAAGAATGGGCCGAAAAAATAAATATTTGATGTGATATTTTAAAATATATTAAAAAAGGAACCCAAAAAAATGTGCATGTAAAGGCATGTAAAATGCAGTTAAAGTGCATATTTCAATGTGGTGTAGAAGATATCACTTGGGTAAGAAGTGCACAGGAAGAAGACAGCAAGACTGTTGTACAATATTGACCTTCACACTTGGATAGGCTGCAGCAGAAGGTGGAGCTGGCAGCTTAAACCCAAAGTGCCGGCTGCCAAAATCATCCATTTCTAAAAATAACATAAATCAGCACTTGGTAGATATCCCCTTTAATGGCAGCTGTTTGCTGATCTTCTACACTTATCTCCAGCTTACACAAAGCTTCAAGCGTGTAACTAGAGCTATAGCAGCCTATGGGGGTGTAGGAAACACGGGGAGCCAATTACAGTCTGTCTGCATAAAGATGTATTGAGGTAACAGTAGCATATTCAAACAAAAGAGAAAAAAACAAAAAAAAAAAAAACGAATATAACATTCATTAAAGTTATTAGTGTGTTGCAGCATAATGGCCTTAATATGTACAGACCGGTTACATTTTTAACTAAATTTGCCATTTGATATGACATTGCCAAATTTGCCTTTACATAAAAAAAAAAAGATAAATATTATATATATATATATATATATATATATATATATATATATATATATATATATATATATATATATATACACACACACACACACACCCCTACATATACATATATACACACATTTTATTTGTTTTTCTACTCAAAGGAGTTACGGCACGGTAAGTATACACTTATAGCCAGTAATATAGCTTACTAAAATTAAAAAATTAAAAAAAATACAGGACCCTGGTGTGTTCACTTCTCCCCAGACCCCAATAGTTATTGTCTAGTTTAGTTGAACTTGAGTTTCAATAACTACATTCCAGGTACACGAAATCAAAAGGTGAACAAAGCCCTATAGCTTGTTTTCTTTAAAGATCAGCCACAGTATGAGTGGAAAAGCCTGTCCCATGCCAGCATGCTGCAGAGAAGGTCCCTTGTTTTTAATGGGAAAGCAACAAAAGACTAACACACTCCTTGGTGAGTTGGGCCGGCCATAGACGGTTCGAAACTTCCTGCTGAACCGATCAATTAACTTGGGTAAAACCAGCCTGCAGGATTTTACATGTGATTATCGCTAGCAGCTGCTATAGCCGCTAGCAATAATCACAGTCTTCTCCCGGCAAGATCCCCCTGTCAACACTGTGGCTGCAGAAAAGAAATACGCTTCATCTATGGCCTGCCTTAGAGCCACAGCTCTCCAATTAGCAGAGAACATGAGCTTTGCTGATTGCAAAACTATGGGTCTGACTTAGCAGGGGGCTAAACCTTTACAAATCCACAGAGCAAGGGTCTGCAGCTGCTGGCAGGGGACCGGATTTTTACTCAGGCTGTGGACGCCTTAAGTAAACAAAATGTACAACGCTAAACACCTTTTTTTTTTGATGCAGCTGGAATATATTTAGCGGATTTAAACTAAAGCCACAGTTAGGCTTTAACTGCTTGTGGACCACCCCATGTAAAAATACTGCAGCAGGGCGGCCGCTCTACAGTGGATCAGGTACATGTACGTGATACGTCATTTCATGTAGGGGGCACGAGCCCCCTCCATCTGTTTTGCCATTCAGTACAGTACGTATGATTTATGGCCAAAACAAGCTGATTGGCTTAGTGCATCACAGTACTGAGTCCTGTGTTTACTAACAACACAGGGCTCTGTACATGGAGCAGTGATGTGGAGACAAAACAACGACATCTCTTAGTAAGAGCCCTATCACACTGAAAGTGCCTGGGTGTCGGCGGTAAAGTGCCGCTTTACCGTCGTTTTAGCGGCGCTATTTGGCCACTAGCAGGGCGGTTTTAACCCCCACTAGCGGCCGAAAAAGGGTTAAATCCGCCCGCAAAATGGCGCTGCAGTAGCGCTTTGCCGGCGGTACTGCCCATTGATTTCAATGGGCAGGAGCGGGGTATTCACCACTCCTACCCTAGTGCAAAGAAGCTGCTGGCAGGACTTTTTGTAACGCCCTGCCAGCGCAGCGCCCCAGTCAGATTTTCACACTGGGTTTCCAGCTGATGCTTTTTTCAGGCGCTATTTTTAGCGCTGTAGCGCCTGAAAAATGCCTCCAGTGTGAAATGGGTCTAAAAGAAGCACACATTACACATTGTTAGGCACACAGTTAATCCTTTGATTGCCCCAAATGTTAACCCTTTCCCAGCCAGTGCAGGGCAGTTTTTTCCACTGGGCAGTTGCCCGGGGGCCCCACTTGCCTGGAGGGCCCCATCCAGGGCCGATCCTCAGCGCTGCAATCTGCTGCTTAAGTTGACTGACTGCACTGGTTGCTTACTTGCTAGAATCGCCAGCCGCCCGGTGTCTAGCTAGCAACCAGTGACGTCAGTCAGAGGCTGCAGCCGCCCCAGCATTATCAGCGCGCCGCGGCCGCCCCTAGCTGCTAGTGAACAAGCTCCGCCCACGTCTGCCATGTTCTTCAGACAGCGTGGAGAGGGAGCAGAGTGGAAAGACAGTCCTGATTGATATCTGGTGCTGCCTTGCTGCTGTGAGTGACACACTGGACTGCACCAGGCCGGCGGCCTCAAGTAAGTCTAACACTGTCTACTTAAGTAAGTTCAAGTTGTGCATCAAACACAGCCATTGTCTGTGCCCCTCAAAAGCTGCCACTGTGCCCATCAAACACAGCCACTGTGCCCATCAAAGCTGCCACTGTGCCCATCAAACACAGCCACTGTGCCCATCAAACACAGCCACTGTGCCCATCAAACACAGCCACAGTGCCCATCAAACACAGCCACAGTGCCCATCAAAGCTGCCACTGTGCCCATCAAACGCTGCCACTGTGCCCATCAAACGCTGCCACTGTGCCCATCAAAAGTTGTCCAAACTTTGTGTTAATGTTTAAACACTGATTTTGTTGGAAGTACCAATAATAAAATGTGCCCCTGGAAGACGTCACCTCTGACAAACGGCGTAGGGAGGAGCGACGTGCTGACGTCACCACGATCCTCGCTGATCCCGGAAGCTACGGGCAGCAGTGTGCAGCTGGCCGGCAACTGTTTTTATGCGTATCTTATATCTTCAACATTGTGAGTGTGATTCCTTTATTCTTACTTTTAATAAAGTGTTTAAAACTAGTTACGCTATGGGAGCTTTTGTTACTTATATTTACATGGGAAACGAGTGACCACTTGCCACGCAGAGGATTCCTTTTACAGAGGTCTATGAGTGTCTGTTTACGGTCCATACCTGAGGCTGGGGTCAACAGCCACACGCCTGCTTGATCTCCTGAAAAGAGATCTAACGAGTCGGTAAGGGGCTATTTCCTACATAGGTGGAGGAGCTTTTCTGTCACCACTGAATCCTGGGTGATTTAACTACGTCACATACCATTTGGATGCTTACCACTCTCTCCCTGGCAAAGACTCTGCACATTTATGAACTTTACACTCCATGTACTCTGCTTCTTGGACTTTATGTTGGTCACTGTCATCATTACCAAGCTTGTTTGAAATATGTGGGTCATGTTATCACTGTTTTTTTATATGAATCTCACATATAGAAATATATAATATAATTTATTTATCAGGATGTTCACATCATCTCACTGGTCTTATGTCACACATTGCAGCGCAGCCTTTTTCTAGTTGTGACCAATAAATATAGCCTTATTGATAATTTGCAGTTTTATTCTCGTGCGTGATTGTGTAGACAGGGCCCCAGCGCACTGTATTGCCCGGGGGCCTATAATGCTCTTAAGATGGCCCTGAGCCAGTGTCATTAGTACTGTACTACTACAGTGTATTCCATTATCACTGATCCCTGTATAAGTGTCATTGGTGATGTCAGTGTTCGATCCCACCCAGTGTCAGATTGCCCATTATAAGTCATTGATCACCATTATTACTAGTATAAAAAATAAATAAAAATTCCAGTATATATACACCATATATATATATATATATATTCATTCCAGTATATACACACCATCATTTGTAGATATATAACTTTCTATGGTCTTTTTACCAAAGACATGTAGCAGAATACATGTTGGTCTAAATTTTTTAAGAAATTTGAAAAAAAAAGATTGAATATGTTTTATTGCAGAAAATAAAAAATATTGCTTTTAAAAAATGTTGGTCTTTTTCCATTTGTATAATAAAAAATACCTCCAAAAGAAAGCCGATTGTGTAAAAAAAAAAAAAAATTATATAATTTTCATTTGGGTACAGCGTTGCATGACCTTCAGTCATTTTTTCATCTTTCCATCTATTAAATCTTCTGCCCTTGATGTTTTAACTTTGGATAGCAAAACATTTTTTTTCTGCCAGTAAATACCTTATACAGCCCACTTCCTGTTTCTTGTCTGGTAAAAAGCCTAGGCTTTTGACATCATGCACAGCTCACACGCTCTCTTACTCTGAGTGTTTGCCAGTAAGAGAGGGGGGACTAGTCATAAGAGGGCCAATGAGAGCTGCAGAACTGGAGGTGTGTGTCTGTGTACGTCCAGGAAGTGAACAGGCAGCAGCTGCAGCTGCCCACAATTAAAATGGTTGCAGCCAGACTCAGTGGAGGGAGATTTCTGCAGCATATTTGGCAAGTACAGAATCACAGTATATATAAAATAATATGCAAAGTGGTTGGAGGGAAGCTTCAGAATGTTCCTCTTTAAAGTAGCTCAGTGCCGAATAGCAAAAAATGCTCTGGTTACGAAGGGGGGGGGGGGACCTTCCATAGCTTAAAGTGGTTGTTAACCCATATAAGTCTATGCCAGCCCCTCTCTTAGAGCCTGGTATAGCACATTGTGTAAGTCTTCTATAAAAACGAGGCTTGTAAATGCCTGCTTAGAGCTGTCTTCGGGCCGGTCACATGACTCGCGGCCGCTGTACAGCTCAGATGGATGGCTTCTGCAGGAGGGGCCGAGATCTCCCTCTGATGTCAGCTGGGGAGGTCACATGACCGCTAAGCCCCTCCTGCAGTAGCCCTGGAAACCGACCGAGAGAAACGTGACCGGCTTGATGATCGCTCTAAATTAAATCTAAATAGATTATCTAAAAATAATGTAATAATTGATACATAATAATATTGATTATTATTAATTTTTTATAAAAGAATAATACGGCGTGCTATGCCAGGCTCTAATAGAGGGTCTGGCAGTGGCCATTTCAAAGTTTTAATTTTACTAAAAGCAGTGTGGGGGGGGGGACACAGACACTGAGCTGACAGAGAAGGAGGAGGGGGAAGGGGTAGAGATGTAGAGATGAGAGCAGGGCTGTGGATGATGGAGGGACGTACGCTGACGATGGTCAGGGCTCAGCAGCCCTGATTTTCGTTTACTGCGCAGAGAGGGGGACACAGGAAGTGAAGGGATCAGGTTTTTTTTTTTTTTTTTTTTACAGTTTAGAGGGGGCAGAATACACAACACAAGCACTGTGCTGGTTAATCTGCTTTAAGGTACCAGGATCTGCATTTTTTTTTGGGGGGGGGGGGGGGTTAAAAACACTTTAAGTAGTTAAACTAGATCGAATGAAATCAAATCTGCTCCAGAGATGTAATATGAAATTCCCCTTTTTGCACTGTAAGTTGTGCTGTCAGTCGGGGTGGTGAATAGGGATGAGCCGAACACCCCCCGGTTCGGTTCGCACCAGAACCCGCGAACGGACCGAAAGTTCGCACGAACGTTAGAACCCCATTGACGTCTATGGGACTCGAACGTTCGAAATCAAAAGTGCTCATTTTAAAGGCTAATTTGCATGGTATTGTCCGAAAAAGGGTTTGGGGACCCGGGTCCTACCCCAGGGGACATGTATCAATGCAAAAAAAACTTTTAAAAACGGCCATTTTTTCGGGAGCAGTGATTTTAATGATGCTTAAAGTAAAAAAAAAAAAGTGAAATATTCCTTTAAATATCGTACCTGGGGGGTGTCTATAGTATGCCTGTAAAGTGACGCGTGTTTCCCATGTTTAGAACAGTCCCTGCACCAAATGTCATTTTTAAAGGAAAAAATCTCAATTAAAACTGCTTGCGGGTTTAATGTCATGTCAGGTCATGGCAATATGGATGAAAATCAGTGAGACAAACGGCATGGGTACCCCCCCAGTCCATTACCAGGCCCTTTGGGTCCTGTATGGATATTAAGGGGAACCCCGCACCCAAATTAAAATAAGGAAAGGCCCTATATACTCTGAACAGCAGTATACAGGCGGTGCAAACAAGACAGGGACTGTAGGTTTGTTGTTAAGTAGAATCTCTTTGTAATTTTGAACGGGTACATTTTTAACGTGTTTAGCTCCAGCCAAAAAATCTTTTTTAAGCTTTTTGGAAAACATAGGGAAGGGTTATCACCCCTGTGACATTTGTTTTGCTGTCTTTCCTCCTCTTCAGAAGATTTCACCTCACTTTTTTGTCCCAATGAAAAATGTTTTTTGAAAATTTGGGTTTTTTTGTGGAACAAGGATTGGAAAGCATCAGTGGAAAGGAGAAATTGTTTTCCCATATTAACTCTTACAGGAGAGAATTTCCCTTCCTAGGGGTAGATTTCATCTCACTTCCTGTTGTCTCCTTCCGTTTGCAAGTAGGAGTCGTTTGTAAGTTAGATGTTTGAAAGTAGGGTCCTGCCCTATATACTCAGCAGAAATTTGGGCCTTAGGTGTTGCTGTGGCCACAACACTGTAAGCCCTCACAGGGCCCTGCTGTGAAATATTAGATCAAGAATTGTAATTACATGCCCCTGTTGAACAGGAGCTGAAAAATTAGGCCTTAGGCACTGGTGCTGGTGCCACAACACTGCAACCCCTCACAGACACTCTAGTTGGAACGCAGGAACGAGCCCTGCTGCAAAGTATTGCATCAAAAATTGTAATTACACGCCCCTGTTAGACAGGGGCAGAAAAATTGGTCCTTAGGCACTGGTGCTGGTGCCACAACACTGCAACCCCTCACAGACATTCTAGTTGGAACGCAGGAACGAGCCCTGCTGCAAAGTATTGCATCAAAAATTGTAATTACACGCCCCTGTTAGACAGGGGCAGAAAAATTGGGCCTTAGGCACTGGTGCTGGTGCCACAACACTGCAACCCCTCACAGACACTCTAGTTGGAATGCAGGAACGAGCCCTGCTGCAAAGTATTGCATCAAAAATTGTAATTACACGCCCCTGTTAGACAGGGGCAGAAAAATTGGGCCTTAGGCACTGGTGCTGGTGCCACAACACTGCAACCCCTCACAGACACTCTAGTTGGAATGCAGGAACGAGCCCTGTTGCAAAGTATTACATCAAAAATTGTAATTACACGCCCCTGTTAAACAGGGGCTGAAAAATTGTGCCTTAGGCACTGGTGGTGGCGCCCAGAACCAAAAATGTTCTTACAAGCTATCAGCGTGATGATTGAGGAGGAAGAGGATAATTACTCAGGGATAGTCACTCAGCATCAGCATAGGCAGTCTTTGAAGGGATCTGAAAAAAATTATTCAGTTACATCGGCATCAGGTGCTTGGTAGCTGGTGGTGATCCAAGACTGATTCATTTTTATGAAGGTCAGCCGATCGACCGAGTCAGTGGACAGACGCACCCTGTGATCGGTTACCACGCCTCCAGCAGCACTGAATGTGCGTTCCGAAAGAACGCTGGATGCAGGACAGGCCAGTAGCTCAATTGCATACTGTGCAAGCTCTGGCCAGTGATCCATCCTCAAGACCCAGTAACCCAGAGGACTTTCGCTGGGAAAGGTGTCCAAGTCTGATCTTGCCCCTAGGTATTCCTGCACCATGTTAAACAGACGCTGGCGATGGTTGCTGGAACCGATCATACCTTGGGGCTGCGGACCAAAAAATTGTCTGAACGCATCGGTCAGACGGCCACCTTCTCCACCGCTCCTTCTTTGACTGACCGAAGCCTCAGCAACACGTTGTCCAGAAACAGGAGTTTGTAACCTCCCAGTCTCTGGGAACGCGTTGCACAGACCTTTCTGCAAGGCCTCCCAAAGATGTTTCATCCTCTGCTCCCTCTGCGATGGCAAGATAAGGTCCGCAACCTTACCCTTGTAACGTGGATCAAGGAGGGTTGCCAGCCAGTATTGGTCCTTCTCCTTGATACCACGAATACGAGGATCCTTACGCAGGCTTTGCAGGATCAGGGAGGCCATGCAGCGTAGGTTTGCTGAGGCATTCGGTCCGGAGTCCTCTGGGTCACTAAGGACAACAACGTCCGCAGCCACCTCCTCCCAGCCACGTACAAGTCCATGTGTTCCTTGGGACTGATCCCTTAAAGACTGCTGATGCTGAGTGCCAGGCTCCACCTCCATACTGACACAATCTTCCTCCTCCTCCTCCTCCTCCTCGTCCTCTTCCTGTGTGATCGGCGGGCACGCAGGAACACTGTCTGGATAAAGGGGGCCTTGAGAGCTAAGGAAGTCCTCCTCTTCCTGCCTCTGTTCTGCCTCAAGTGCCCTGTCCATTATTCCACGCAGCGTGTGCTCCAACAGGTGGACAAGGGGGACAGTGTCACTGATGCATGCACTGTCAGTGCTCACCATCCTCGTGGCCTCCTCGAATGGTGACAGGACAGTGCATGCATCCCTGATCATGGCCCACTGGCGTGGGGAAAAAAAACCAAGGTCCCCTGACCCTGTCCTGGTGCCATAGTCGCACAGGTACTCATTGATGGCCCTCGGCTGCGTGTGCAGCCGCTGCAGCATGGCCAACGTTGAGTTCCACCTGGTGGGCATGTCACAGATTAGGCGGTTCTTGGGCAGGTTAAACTCCTTTTGGAGGTCCGTCAGCCGAGCACTGGCATTATATGACCGGCGGAAATGCACACAGACTTTCCTGGCCTGCCTCAGGACATCCTGTAAGCCCGGGTACCTGCCCAAGAACCGCTGCACCACCAAGTTAAGGACGTGAGCCAAACAGGGCACATGGGTCAGTTGTCCCTGTCGGAGGGCAGAGAGGAGGTTGGTGCCATTGTCGCAAACCACCATTCCTGCCTTAAGTTGGCATGGCGTCAACCACCTCTGAACCTGCCCCTGCAGAGCTGACAGAACCTCTGCCCCAGTGTGGCTCCTGTCCCCCAAGCACACCAGCTCAAGCACCGCATGGCATCTTTTGGCCTGCGTACTTGCGTAGCCCCTTGAACGCCTACGGAGCACCGCTGGTTCCGAGGAAGAGGCCATGGAGGAAGAAGAAGAGGAGGGGGTGGAGGAGAGAGGTGTGTCACAATCAGCATTTTGGAGGCGTGGTGGCGGAACAACCTCCAACACTACTGCACCTTGTCCTGCATCCTTCCCAGCTGCCAGCAGAGTCACCCAATGCGCCGTGAAACTTAAGTAACGTCCCTGTCCATGCCTGCTGGACCATGAGTCAGCGGTAATATGCACCTTACCGCTGACCGCCCTGTCCAGCGAGGCATGGACATTGCCTTCCACATGCCGGTAGAGAGCCGGAATCGCCTTCCGTGAGAAAAAGTGGCGTTTGGGTACCTGCCACTGAGGAACCGCACATTCCGCAAACTCACGGAAGGGGGCAGAGTCTACCAACTGAAAAGGCAGCAGTTGAAGTGCTAGCAATTTTGCCAAGCTAGCATTCAACCGCTGGGCATGTGGATGGCTGGGAGCAAACTTCTTTCGGCGGTGCAGCAGCTGGGGCAGGGAAATTTGCCTGGTACAATCTGACGTCGGTGTACCAAAAGCAGATTGCCCACAAGTACTTGGCTGTGACACACCTAATTCTACACCTTCATTCCTCTCACTGCAGGTCTCAGAGAGGACTGAAGGTCTAGTGGGGTTGGAAATCTCAGCTGATGAGGAGCAAGGAGAGATCCTCTTTGTTCTTTGGTGTGGGTCTTTTAGATATGCTTGCCAACGAACTGCATGGCAGGTCAACATATGTCTGGTCAAGCATGTGGTACCCAAGCGGGAGATGTTTTGGCCACGCGAGATACGCTTGAGACATATGTTGCAAATAGCAGCGGTGCGATCTGATGCACTCGTCTCAAAAAAGGCCCACACCAAAGAACTTTTTGAATAACGCGCAGAGACTGCAGCGCCCTGCACATGTGGAGCTTTGGGGTGTGATGCAGTCAATGTGCTGCCCTTAGGCTGGCCCCTGGAGGGCATCCTGCCTCGTTGGTGATGTGCCGCCTCCTCCTCCCCCTCCTCTCTCCTATCAGGCACCCACGTTGAGTCAGTGACCTCATCATCCCCTCCCTCCTCATCACTGGAGCAAACCTGGCAGTATGCTGCAGCAGGGGGAGCATGACTGCCAGATTGCTGTCCTTCTTGGGCACCCCCTCTGTCCGTGCTCATGTTACTGCCTTCATCGAGCTCAGTATTATCATCAGAGCCTTCCAAACGCTGGGCATCCTCCTGGAGCATGTACCCAACACTGTGGTCAAACAGTTCGAGGGAATCCTCAGGAGGACATGGTGGAGCTAGGGAAGGAGTCACTGATGACATTGAGCTGAGGGAAGAGGCCGCTGCTTTGCCAGACAAAGCACCCTGGGCATGGGTGAGAGAGGATGAGGAGGATGAGGACGGCTTGGTCATCCACTCGACCAAGTCTTCCGCATGTTGCGGCTCAACACGGCCAGCTGCCGAAAAAAAGGCCAAGCGTGTCCCATGGCCACGTGCTGATGAGGATGCACCGTCTCCACGACCAGCACTAGACACAGAGCCTGCTTGCCCTCTCTTATTGGCTTGTGACTGTCTGCCTCTCCTTCTTGGCCTTCCAGACATACTAATGGCCTGTAGCTGCACTAAGCTGGGATAGAACACCTGTAATTTTCTTCAGGTAGCTTTATATACTGTAACCAGACAAGCCTGCCTGTCAGTAGGAAGATAACAGGAACGGATCTAGCTGAACACTGTGAGCAGGACGCACTGCACTAAATGTAAATAGCAGGAACGGATCTAGCTGAACACTGTGAGCAGCACGCACTGACTGCACTAAATGTAAATAGCAGGAACGGATCTAGCTGAACACTGTGAGCAGGACGCACTGACTGCACTAAATGTAAATAGCAGGAACAGATCTAGCTGAACACTGTGAGCAGGACGCACTGACTGCACTAAATGTAAATAGCAGGAACGGATCTAGCTGAACACTGTGAGCAGGGCGCACTGACTGCACTAAATGTAAATAGCAGGAACAGATCTAGCTGAACACTGTGAGCAGGACGCACTGACTGCACTAAATGTAAATAGCAGGAACGGATCTAGCTGAACACTGTAAGCAGGACGCACTGACTGCACCAAATGTAAATAGCAGGAACGGATCTAGCTGAACACTGTGAGCAGGACGCACTGCACTAAATGTAAATAGCAGGAACAGATCTAGCTGAACACTGTGAGCAGGACGCACTGCACTAAATGTAAATAGCAGGAACGGATCTAGCTGAACACTGTGAGCAGGACGCACTGCACTAAATGTAAATAGCAGGAACAGATCTAGCTGAACACTGTGAGCAGGACGCACTGCACTAAATGTAAATAGCAGGAACAGATCTAGCTGAACACTGTGAGCAGGACGCACTGCACTAAATGTAAATAGCAGGAACAGATCTAGCTGAACACTGTGAGCAGGACGCACTGCACTAAATGTAAATAGCAGGAACGGATCTAGCTGAACACTGTGAGCAGGACGCACTGCACTAAATGTAAATAGCAGGAACAGATCTAGCTGAACACTGTGAGCAGGACGCACTGCACTAAATGTAAATAGCAGGAACGGATATAGCTGAACACTGTGAGCAGGACGCACTGACTGCACTAAATGTAAATAGCAGGAACGGATCTAGCTGAACACTGTGAGCAGGACGCACTGCACTAAATGTAAATAGCAGGAACAGATCTAGCCTAATCTATCTAACTCAAATCAAATGACACTGTCTGTCTCTCTCTCTATCAGCACACCGGAACACACTACACAGGGCCGCCGTGCAGGCGGCCTTATATAGTGTGGGGCGTGTACTAAATCCCCTGAGCCATAATTGGCCAAAGCCACCCTGGCTTTGGCCAATTACAGCTCTCTCTACTGACGGCGCTGTGATTGGCCAAGCATGCGGGTCATAGTGCATGCTTGGCCAATCATCAGCCAGCAATGCACTGCGATGCCGCAGTGAATTATGGGCCGTGACGCGCCACACGAATTTGGCGCGAACGGCCCATAACGTTCGCAATTCGACGGACGGTCGAACAGCCGATGTTCGAGTCGAACATGGGTTCGACTCGAACACGAAGCTCATCCCTAGTGGTGAACTGCAAATCAGCTTTTCCAATTCAAGTAACCAATGTAAAACTAGGCAAATGTAGTGCCAACATTTTTTAATAACATTCTGCTTTTTAAATGAAATGGGGTAGTGCTTTTCATACAGGGCTGCATGATGTACTGTTTTTTTGTTTTCCAGAGCCCTGCTTACGTACCCAGTGCTGGAGCAGGATTCTGACGTACTGTGATAGTATGCTGCTCTGTGTCCTGGGGGGGGGGGGTACCCTGCCTCCCTCCCTCCCTGTACACACTGTAACAACGCACAAAGCTGCATGGGTGAGCCAGCACTAGCTCACTATTATGTAACATCTTCTCCGCATCTGCTGCACAATTTCAACCCTCCTGGGGATTACCGTATGATCACAAAGAGGAATTACGTAAATTCAGTAGACAAATATAAGCTCTGCTAACAAATTGTGGAGAGATCAGTTAAATAATCATAAGAGGTTGTTTTTTTGTAACGTCATCCTACAAATACCATCTATGAACCTTTAGGGGGAAATTAAATTAAAAATAAAGGTGCAGTTAAATTAGCAAACTGTTAAAGCCAGCGGAACACCAGATCTACCTGGTATGCATACA
Organism: Lithobates septentrionalis; assembly: GCA_037952835.1. Lineage (NCBI taxonomy): Eukaryota > Metazoa > Chordata > Amphibia > Anura > Ranidae > Lithobates > Lithobates septentrionalis. Next base: position 673,617 of record JBBDGP010001594.1, read on the forward strand.
GTATTAATAATAATAATAATCTACCTTAGTATCTGCTCAGAGACATGCTTATTCTTAAACTTCGGGGGCAATTCCAGCAGTGGTTTCACCGTGAAACACTGAATATCTGTTTGTCAGAAAGTGTCAGAAAGTAAAGGAAAATGCTGAGAAAAAAATTTCCATCTTTGATTAAAGTGCATCTAAATCCAAATGTATTTAAAATCTTTGATAATCAAGGAAAGGGTTACCAGCCCTGGTCAGGTTTTCAGTGTGGTCTATGTTGCCACAAAAGAAAGTTTACCCCCCCCCCCCCGTCCTAGTAATCATTGTCACGGGGACTTAAAGGGTAACTCCACCTTTGAGGGGAAAAAAATAGCAAAGAAAGAAAAAATATAGCGCATATAAGTGCAAAACTAATCATATTGTAATTGAATGTTATGAAAAATTACATTTCAATCTGCAGCCACTGTAATTTTCTGAGAATGCATTGCAATATGGCTATCTGGAGTTGTTCTGTACACAGAGTATGTACTGACCACTCCCCAGAAACATCATTTCCTGCATGTGTGATTGGCTCCCCAATTCTCCCAGAAATCTGCACTAAGATACAAATCAGATTTCAGGCATCCCCTGCAACAAAAATGTCATTTTTGGAGAGATATTTTCAACAGGAACCCATCTAAAGGGATGCAAACCCAGCAGCTATCCTTCATTACTGCCCTGCTGCTGCACACCTGACAGTTAATTATAAAACCACTTCCATTAGACCCACTCAGTACAGAGGCAGAGACAAACGCACATGGATTCCTTCAGAACAAAAGGTAGGAATCTGCAACAAAGTTTGTTATACTCCTTGCAATGTACATAGATCAGCCAGAGGGGAATGTTTTTTTCGCAAACAAAAGTGAAGTTACACTTTAAAGTGCGAGAAAAAACAACATTTTAAGTTTTAACTAACAGGAATAGAGGGAAAATTTGCCCACGGGCAGAGCTGTTCCAGTGACATCTGTCCAAGACAAATAGCAAAAGTAACCAGCGCTAAAACGTGGCCATGTGTGAGTGAGAAGGGATCACAGTCAATAGCGTTGGGTCATTTACTTGTATATATCTGTCCAAGACAAGATTTCCTTTAGCTTGAGTAGATCTACTCATTTCTTAGTGTGTTATGACACAGGAAGTAAAGGAAAATCTCCCTAATAGGACACAGACCCAAAAAAAAAAAAAAAAAAACCTAAATCGGACTGTTTTAAATATTTCTTTCTTTATCCAAAACAAAAAAGTTTTTGTTTTTAGATATGAGGGGAATTTAACAAAAATGGATCAGACAGAATCTGGAGCAGGTGTGCATAGTAACCAATCAGCTTCAGTTTGTTCAGTAAAACTTTGAAAATGACAGATAAAAGCTGATTGGCTTCCATACACAGCTGCTTCAGATTTTGGCTGGTTTTCATAAATTCTCCTTGTATTTTAAAAAGGTGTAGCCAGAAGGTAGCTGCTTCCAACCATAAAGACAAGGCTTGTGCAGTACCTGCTGATGGATACCAGTTTCAAGAGAACCTGTCAAGCTAACAAAAGACCTTTAGGAGAGACAATGGAAACATACTACTAGGTTCCCTCAATGAACCAACCTGGCAAATCATTGTGTCTTGGAGCAACAAAAAACCTCGGGACCTGCTCAAATGCAATATGCAGTTTTGGATTGAGGTCTATTTCATGGCATATATACAGTAAATCGGAGTTACTTCATTTAAAAAACATGAGTGACATGTATAAATGTATAAAGTATATTGTGAACGCAGTGTGTTGACGAAAGTGGCTTTTCTGTACTGGTGACAAGAGTTATAAAAATGTGTTTTGCGTTATAAATCTTTCCATTAGCTCTCCTCTCCTTTGTTACCCATCATGCTTCTGTACATTATTCTACATGCATAATGCACTGATAAATTCAGGTAGGCCACAGCAGGTAAACAGTACAACAAGTACCAGAATGTCACTTCAGAGTAGGCAATCACTTTCCCCTCTTACCATAGTCCATGGGAAACAATCAGCACCAACTGTACAGACAACCGCTGCTAGTGAAAAATAGGAGATACCGCTGCTCACTCATCTATCAGCCATTATTAACTCCTACGGTGCCTGAATATTGCTAAACACAGGACCTAATCTTGTCCTTTTCACACAATGGTCTACATACAAACTGTTATATTTATTAACAATGTGCACAGAGCTATAGAATGCAGTATCCTGGCCATCAATCACATTCTACCCCTTCAGACCTATGTTAAGAAAATGAAAGTGGATTTCTTAATGGTGGTTATGGGTTACTGCATTTAGTAGAAGCCAACATTCTTTATATTCAAGGATACACTGTCCAGTAGAGTTCTTGATGTCATCTCCTGGTGGCGAAGTCGTCTTCATCTTTTCCGCATTGGGAAACTGGGTTAGCAGCCGAGCCTCAAAGTCTTCCCGTCGCTCGTACTCTTTCCCTCTGTAGATGAACACTTTGTTCTGCAAAACAGAAGGTAAAAACAGATTTAAGTGTGCAGATCACACAACCCCAAAAAAATGTTCTTCTTCCTTCAGTTCATAGGACCCAAATTTAATAACACCTCGCCTTGAATATTAAAGTGCTTTTCAAAGGAATTTGTTAAGAGGTCAAACACAAATGATATTTTCTTTGGTGTTTTGTACAGATAGGTAACTGAGAAGGATGTCCTATTAAATGGATTTATTTCCTTTTCTGAGGCAGAGTCGCAGTGGTGAGTTTATGTGTTTATTTCACAGCCAGATGCAAAATCCGAAGTTTAAGGTCACACATTCTGATTGGCTACTTAATATGATTACTACTTGAGAAGGAAAGCATGGGAACTAAACCCCAGGCATATCCTCAGATCCCATGGTCCAGTTATTGCTATGATTCTCTTATAGATTTAGCCATTCTGCAACTGGATGCTCTGCTGCAATCTTTCTTGGCAAATCTCATTAAATCTCTATGGAAAGGCTGTCTATCATGTGTCTCAACGATAGATGGCCTCTTCATAGGAATGAATGGGATTTTTCTGCTTATGCATGGACTGCACAGTGCGGATGTGGCAGAAGCATGGATAGGGGAGTATAGGACTTTGAGTAACAGTACTGAAGAGGGAGGGAATAATTGTATGAACATATAGTTATTGTTTTAACCACTGACAAACAAAGGGTTAAAAACATGCGCACATCATACATACTAGGGGGAAATCAATAGTGGAGAAGGAACTGGGTGTTCCGGTAGATCACTGAGTTAATAAGAGCATGCAATGCCATGATGCAGATCCTTAAGCTGCCAAAATTCTTTCAGAGAGAGAGAGAACAGAGAAAGAGAGAGAGAAGAGGGGGAGAGAGAGAGAGAGAGAGAGAGAGAGAGAGAGAGAGAGAGAGAGAGAGAGGGAGAAAGAGAGGGAGAAGGAGAAAGAGGGGGAGAGGGAAGAGAGAGAGAGAGAGGGAGAGGGGGAAGAGAGAGAGAGAGAGAGAGGGAAGAGAGAGAGTGGGAGAGGGAAGAGAGAGAGAGAGGGAGAGGGAAGAGAGAGAGAGGGAAGAGAGAGAGAGGGAGAGGGAAGAGAGAGGGGGAGGAGAGGTAGGGGGAGGAGAGGTAGAGGGAAGAGGGGGAGAGGGAAGAGAGAAAAGAAAGAGAAGAGCCCCAGCTCCCACGGATGGGCAGTCTTTCTTTGGGGAACTTGGGTGTGTGGGGTGGCACAGGGGTACTGGGTTTTAGGTGTACGGTAGGGTTGGGATTGACAGGGGGAGGTGCGGAACATGCAATGCTTACTGTTTGTGAAGTTTATACAAAACACTATACTAGTTGTAGTTGCTTGGGTGTCTGTACTCCCTTTTGTTTTCTTTTTTTGTATGTATATGAATTTGGTTGACACCCACCTTGTATTGAATTAGAAAGCACCACTTATTTTGTGATATGTTGGTAGGACTCCCAGGACCAACCTACTATTTTTGGCTAATCCCTAACCTTACCTGGCCCCTAAAACCTCAAATTAACTTCTCCCTAGCCCTAACGATAAATCTAACCTCACCTGATCATAAACATAAACCTAGGTTCGCAATTTTCCCCAACTATATACTAGCCCTAACAATAACCTCACTTGGCCCCCAATTAGAAATTTCATCCTAGTTCCTAACCCTAAACCTCAATGTAGCCATTAACCATAAAATTTACTGCATACCCTAACCTCACCTGGTCCCTTAAACCTCAACATCCTAGCCCTTAACCCTCAACTTAACCCTTTAGCTCACTCGACCCCTAAACCTCAACCTAACTTTACTTGTGCGCCCCCCCCCCCCAAAAAAAAATAACTAATTTCAGCCAATATCCTATTAAATTAAATACTTTATTTTGGAATTACTAGTGAAATTAGTGCATATTTCAAAGACATTTTGGCACCAACATGCAAAAACTCTAACCTGATGTTGCTGAAAGGCATGTACTATGAAATCTACATGCCGAAAACAGTAGTTATAACTGGAGTTGCCTTTAAAAAGCAAATTCAGAGAACAAATTCAACCACAATATGAATGTCTAATGCTTTCCAGGAAATATGCCCTAATTTGTAATCAATGTAGTCCACTCCTCATGTGTTGGTGGGTCTGCTTCTTGAAGTATGTGCTGTATAAAATTCCCTCTCTCTGCTTGACATGTCACCAATCAGATTCAACAATCTAAAACAGTTATAAACCTCTCTACGGCTGCGAGGAATTTCTAAGCACTGACACTTTAGATACATCAAGCTCTCTGTAGCTGCGTGACAACCATGAACATGTATCAAAGGAAAAGGGCTAAGACAGAAAAAGGTGAGACTTTATATCTACCCCTTCCAGGCTCATCAAGGCCATAGACCCTGCAGGCAACACTTTGTATTATGGTTTCTTTTAAAAATTATTTTTGTGGTGAACCAGGAAACTTAATGTGGTCATACAATGAGATGTTACTGTCATGCTTATTGTCATTACCTTGTTTATTTATTATCTTTGCCACCAGCATTATTTGCATGCTCCAGCTGCACTATCCATCATGTATTATATGTAGGTTATCATGTATCCTTGATACTACCTTCGTGTTTTCAATAAATTTCCCTATGTTCACCCTAGTACCCTTTTGCAGTCACGTGCTTCATATAAAGTCCCACCTTTTTCTGGCTTAACCCCTTTCCTTTGATTCAGACTGGGATGGAAATACCTGACCTCACCAGGTCATGATTTCAATTAAAGTCCCTAGGGATGGAAATACGCGACCTCATCAGGTCATGGCTTCCTTAAAGTCCCAAACTACAACCCCTTTTCCTCAATAACCATGAACATGTAGTGGGTGTTTTTGGGAGACACCTCCCCTCCATTGCAAACTGGCAAGTCAAACAGGTTGACTAGATTAGTAGCAAAAGTGAACAAGATAAATTGCTGCACTACAACTTCATCTGCATAAAAAAACAGTGTTCCTTCTATTTCATTAATTTGGAATGCTGGAAGGAGTGTTCCTTTAAGAACGAAAGAGAGTTTTTTTTTTTTTTTTAATCTGCCAATCTAAATACTGTGCTAATACAAACAGCCAGCAGACACAAACATGCCTTGCCCATGTGACCTTTATTTAATGTTTGCAGCTCAATATTAGTGGCAATCCTGGCAGAAATAAAACAGGGTATTAACGTATTTAATAAGATTGCCAGCAGGCAATGGATTCCTACTTTTACTGACCTACTTCTGTACAAATTTTAACTTATTGCAGCTTTCGTACACACTATAAAAAAAAAAAAAACCCTTCCATTGAGTTATATAAGGTGAATTCATCAAACATAAATGCACAAAAAGTAAATTATTGACAAGGGTGCCAAAGACAAATTGAAAGCAGGAGGCCAGGGAAGCTGGTTTTAAAATAAAACTCTTTGTCAGCAATGCATTACAGAGGAAATCAAACATTACCATTCCTCGGCTAATGTACGGTAGTGACAAAACGACCCCTTGCGCAATTATTTGTGAAACATTCTAAATGCGTTGTGGCGCGCACACACACACATGCAGACCTGTAGGATTTTGAAAGAAAATGTGGCCTGGATAAATAAAGATGTCCTAAATGCAATTCCCAGCTGGCATCATTCACTCCTCTAACACGTTATGTGTCTAAGCTGCAGAATTGCTTGTTGGGCCTACAGGTTTAATTTCTATGCAGGCCAGATAGCCGGTGGCAGGGTGCTGTCTGACGCTGCAGAGACCATTCTCTGCCATTTTATAAATGGATTCATAGTACAATGGATTGTTGGACATGAACAAAAAGGTCATTCATTTAATGGAATAATGAGACATGTGCTCTCTTCAAATGTCCACCAAATATAAAAATAAAGATGTGTGTCTTACATGAAAAAAACTTTAAAAAGAAACATTTTGGGATAGTTAAACTAAACATCTCTAAAACCGAGCTGGTAATATTTCCCCCATTCCTGTGCCCCCTCCATGACTTTTCCATCAAAATCAACAATGCAACCATCAATCCCTCCCCTCATGTCAGGGTTCTAGGTGTAATCCTAGACTTTGACCTGTCCTTTCAGCCCCAAATCCAATCACTGTCGAAAGTTTGTAGACTTCACCTCCGTAACATCTCTAAAATACGCCCCTTTTTAACAAATAAAACCACCAAGCTTATCATTCACTCCCTTGTTATCTCTCACCTTGACTATTGCAACTCCCTTCTCTCATTGGCCTACCTCTCCAAAGGCTATCTTCAGTCTATCATGAATGCTGCTGCCAGACTTATCCACCTTACCAACCACTCAGTGTCTACCACCCCTCTCCGCCAATCCCTACACTGGGTCCCGATCGCCCAGCAAATTAAATTTAATATACTAACCACAACATACAAAGCCATTCACAACTCTGCCCCGAGCTACATCACCAATCTTGTCTCCAAAAATCACCCAAACCATCCTCTACGCTCTTCTCAAGACCACCTACTCTCAAGCTCCCTCGTCTCCTCCTCCCCATGGTCGTCTCCAGATTTTCTCTAGAGCCTCTCCCACCCTCTGGAACTCTCTACCTCAACCTGTCCGACTATCTCCTACTTTAGCTGCCTTCAGGCAATCCCTGAAAACTCGTCTCTTCAGGGAAGCCCATCACACCTCCAGCTAATCTTTTACCACTTCCATCAGCTCATTCCCCACAGGTACAACCTTTTGTACCACCTGCCCCACCCTATTAGATTGTAAGCTCTTCTGAGCAAGGCCCTCTTAATCCTCTTGTATTTTATTGTATTGTAACTGTATTGTCTCCCTTTTATATTGTAAAGCGCTGCGTAAACTGTTGGCGCTATATAAATCCTGAATTATAATAATAGTTATGGTCATAGCCAACCAGAAACTCCCTGCTTTACCATGAAGAATGACTGCTGTGTTCTCAACCCAAAATCATTTCTTTAAGCTCAACTCTTGCTTGACCGCTGATTGCTGTTATTTTTTTACTTACCCTAAGAAATGTTGGAAATCCCTGTCCATAATATCCAACTGCAAAGTAATCAGGCTTTGGTCGAATGACTTTCACAATGTTTTCAAAGAACTGTGCTTGTTTTTTCTGGAAGAGGGAAAAAAAATGAAAGTTGGAGAAGCCCTTGTGAAGATTAATAAGCACACTGTGTAGAGGCAGTTATTGCTGTAACAAGCTATGGTATGAATACAGTCTATGAACTGCTATAATTCCAATAACCTACTGCTTAGTTGTGTGGCAGCCTTTCTAAACATACAATATGAACGTATGTTTGCAAAACAGGTCCTCCCTAAAATCTCTATCCAAGATCAAGGGGTGCAACTAGAAGCAGAACTGATGGTAGATAAGGATGGGCAGAACACCCTCTGTTATGTTCACAGAAGAACTCCCGAACAGGGGAAATGTTCTAACCCGAACGGCGAACCCCATTGAAGACTATGGGGGCCAAACATGGAAAGTGCCCATTTTAAAGGCTTATATGCAAATAATTGGCTATAAAATGGTATGGGGCCTGGGTACTGTCCTGGGGGACATGTATTATTAATTTAAAAAAAAAAGAAAAATGTAAATGATCGTTTTTGCAGGAGCAGCAATTTTAATAATGCTTAAAGTGCAACAATAAAAATGAAAAATTCCTTTAAATATAGTGCCCGGGGGGTCCCCTTGATGTGTCTGGAAAGTGGTGCATCTGTAGCATGCATGAAACATGCAGCAGCAATAATGACATGCCAAAGGAAAAAAAAAAAAAAAAATCAAAGTCAAATCCCATTTAAATGACTCACGGTTTCAATTGCCAGCACCCGGCTATTGAAAAAATGAGAAAAAAACGGTGTGGGCTCCTTCCCCAGTCCATACCAGGCCCTTCACTCCAACCCCCCCCCCCCCCCCCCCATTCCTGATCTGCCAGGCTGCATGCCCGGATAAGGGTCTGGTATGGATTTTGGGGGGACCCCGTAACAGTTTTTTTTAAAATTTTGCCGTAGGGTCCCCCTCCAAATCCATACCAGACCCGAAGGTCTTGTTTTTATTGTTAACTAAATATCTCAGGTAAAATTCCTATCAGATGTAGTGATGTACTGCAATTAGGAAGCATAGCGTTTTGACCCTTTCATTTCTACCACGATTGACCCAAAATCTCAGTGAGGTAAAGAATGTTTAACGATGTTTAATCATTTCAATACTGAGCACTTTCACCCCTATTCTGACCAGGCCAATTTTCAGCTTTCAGTGCCATTGCACTTAGAATGACATTTGCGTGGTCATGCAGCACTGTATGCATATGACATTTTTATATTTTTATATTATTTTTTGCTAAACAAATTAAAAAAGACAGACAATATTGAAAAAAAAAAAACTTTTTTTATAGTTTGTTATAAAATTTTGCAAACAAGTCATTTTTCTCCTTCACTGATGTGCACCGATGAGGTGGCACTGATAGTCAGGGCACTGATGTCCCCTGTCACACTTGCCAGTTAACAACGCACCTTTCCTCATGCTGTGAGGAAACTACTGACCGGTAAATCTGTACATTGTGATCAGCTGTGATTGGACACAGCTAATCATTTGGTAAAGGGCCACTGCGATTGACCCTTTATGGCGATCACAGAGCATGCAGAATGCTTGCCCCAGGGGGCATGGTCCCCGGGAGGATGTCCATGGATGCCTTCTCGGAACAACAGAGCCACGCTGTAGCCGCCTTTCGGCTATAGCAGGGTAATGAGGCGGTTAAAGTGCATCTTTGGACAAAAAAAAAACATTTATTTTATATGTAGCACTGCCCCCAAAGGAATTGCAGAAAAAAGGGATCCCCCACTTCTGCACACCGAATTTTCATAGGAACCCAGAGTCAGAGAACAGTCTGTGGCTTTGGTTTTGTTTTTTATTAGAGGGTTAATAACTTGTTTTTTAAAGCTCTTTTACTGACTATAATGTCCATAGTCTAGGCAAAGGTGAGCCTTTGAAAAGCTAGGATGTAGACATAACTGAGGCACCAGCAACTCATAGGGGTTAACAGTCCTGTGTTATAACTGCTCAGTATTTCACAGAGAAAACCATCTTTTGAGATAAGAAGTGTACCAATATGTGACCTGATTTTAGCAAATGATTTACTTAAACAATTTATTTTTATGTTTTACTGTATGTGCCAGTAGCATATTCTGATGCCTTTTGTGTGCCTGAAAGTTGTTTACTGCATATAGTGTAACAATGGCCTTTGCAAGATCTGTCAAATCACAATTAAAATAAAACTTTTTCAAAGAAAAGGACTACAATAATATTTCACAATAATAGCAGCAACAACTATGGCCATCAATGTCAGAAACAAAACTCACCAGCAGTTCACTCAGCTGTTCATAGTCAAACATCTCATTCTCATATTGCTCAGCCAGCTCTTTGCCGAGGGTGATAGCTTCCTCCCACATCTGTTCAGACAATATATATTACAAAGGAAAAAGTCATGTCTAAAACAAAAATCAAGAAACTTTTTTTTTTTTTTTAATTTTTATAAGGAATGCAAACCTATTGAAGCTCTGTTTTCCCGCAGACTGTACTGAGAGTGGTGTGCAAAGATTTTGTCAAGTAGCTCAATTTATATTGATGGAACAAAATGAGAGCTTGGTTCTGGACGCAGCACTCACTACACTGGATTGAATACTATATGGTACTTATTATGCTAGAAATTGTAACTGCAAAGTGCACTGTGCAAATCCGGCAATTGGAAGTCCATGTCTTGGCTCAGTTCACACCCCCCCCCCCCCCCCCCCCCCGCTTCTAGCCCACCACTCACCTTACAAAACAAAAAAAAAAATCTATATACGTTTTTTTTTCTCTAGGTGTCTTCGGTTTGGTCCAGTGATCCTCCGGCAATGGGAGGATACTAAATGTGACAGGATGGCACCACATAATGATTATTCTGTTTATTTTTGCCCAAGCTGGAACTGGGATTTAGAGTTGACCTGTCATGAACAAATTATGAAGGCTGCCATTGCTGACCTCATCTATTGAAAATACTGTCATTTTGATGCTTTGGCTTCAATGCTTTCTGAGTTGCTGACCGTGTATAGAGAAACCTCTGAATGCTGTAACCCACCCAACAACTTCTAGCCAAGAAGTTATAGGAGCCCCATGTAAGTTTTGGGTATCCCTCCTACTTTATCATTCAGTAGAAAACTGCATTAGAGTCTGGACCTTTTCTTAAAAGATGGAAAAGAATAAAGATATTACTGGGGGGGGGGAGTAACCATTACAAGCTAAAGCCCCTATGTATGGAAACACTAAAGATTTAAAAACTAGAGGGCAGTGGTTGGTAAAGCATCCATTTAGCAAAGGCTTAAGATTCCCTGTTGCTCAGGTGCTGCTACAGCATGGGAATGTAATGAGTACAACATAAGGGGCCATTTCACATAACCACCAACACCATTCACAGTTATACAAATCAGAAAAAAATATGAATTAGGATGCTTTAGAGCGGTACTTCGCCCAAAAGGTGAAATTTTGCTCTCTTTCTCCTTTTCCCTTCTGCTATATTTGGAAAACAAATTGGGATAGGGGAAAGCAGGTACCTAGTTTTGACAGGTACCCACTCCCACTTCCGCTCAGCTCGCCTAGGCTATTTGAGCGGAATTTCTCCTCCCCCGCTCCCTGCCCGCAGCCTTCTGGGACACATCACTGGTCCCAGAAAGCTGCAGGATCATTCACAAAGTGTAGTGCGGCTCGGGCATGCACAGTAGGCAGCTGACTGTGACAGTGACAAATCGATTTTTGTAGCTACTAACTTTTAATTTCTCCCAAACTGAGGAACCACTTTAAAGCTAACCCATGAAATAGCAACGGTTTTCCTGGCTATGCTGTGAAGAAGAAGAGATGTGAATCACAAGACATACAGAAGAGAATTTGAATTCCCCTGGTATCATAAAATGGTAACAATACATGTATTGGGTATAAACGCGTATTTACAGTGGGGATGGAAAGTATTTAGACCCCCTTAGATTTTTCACTCTTTGTTATATTGCAGCCATTTGCTAAAATCATTTAAGTTATTTTTTTTTTCCTCATTAATGTACACACAGCACCCCATATTGACAGAAAAACACAGAATTGTTGACATTTTTGCAGATTTATTAAAAAAGAAAAACTGAAATATCACATGGTCCTAAGTATTCAGACCCTTTGCTCAGTATTTAGTAGAAGCGCCCTTTCGACCTTTTGATCTAATACAGCCATGAGTCTTTTTGGGAAAGATGCAACAAGTTTTTCACACCTGGATTTGGGGATCCTCTGCCATTCCTCCTTGCAGATCCTCTCCAGTTCTGTCAGGTTGGATGGTAAACGTTGGTGGACAGCCATTTTTAGGTCTCTCCAGAGATACTCAATAGGGTTTAAGTCAGGGCTCTGGCTTGGCCATTCAAGAACAGTCACATAGTTGTTTTGAAGCCACTCCTTCGTTATTTTAGCTGTGTGCTTAGGTTCATTGTCTTGTTGGAAGGTAAACCTTCGGCCCAGTCTGAGGTCCTGAGCACTCTGGAGAAGGTTTTCGTCCAGGATATCCCTGTACTTGGCCGCATTTATCTTTCCCTTGATTGCAACCAGTCGTCCTGTCCCTGCAGCTGAAAAACACCCACACAGCATGATGCTGCCACCACCATGCTTCACTGTTGATTGTATTGGACAGGTGATGAGCAGTGCCTGGTTTTCTCCACACATACCGCTTAGAATTAAGGCCAAAAAGTTCCATCATGATTCTCATTCGCTCTGACATGCACTGTGAGCTGTAAGGTCTTATATAGACAGGTGTGTGGCTTTCCTAATCAAGTCCAATCAGTATAATCAAACACAGCTGGACTCAAATGAAGGTGTAGAACCATCTCAAGGATGATCAGAAGAAATGGACAGCACCTGAGTTAAATATATGAGTGTCACAGCAAAGGGTCTGAATACTTAGGACCATGTGATATTTCAGTTTTTCTTTTTTAATAAATCTGCAAAAATGTCAACAATTCTGTGTTTTTCTGTCAATATGGGGTGCTGTGTGTACATTAATGAGGGAAAAAATGAACTGAAATGATTTTAGCAAATGGCTGCAATATAACAAAGAGTGAAAAATTTAAGAGGGTCTGAATACTTTCCGTCCCCACTGTATTAGTTGTTTTCCTGGAATTTCACTTTAAATATGTACATGTCAGTTAAAATAGAAAATGTGTATCACTTGTGCTTGCCAAGAAAATGAAGTGATATAGCAAGAAGGAGTACGTGGGAGAAAACCGAGACAAAAGGCCACGAAGACTACATATCATTTCAAGGAAACTTCAACAGATATATCAATCTTTACATTTACTTTTCAGGTGAATGTAATGTAATGAGAACAGTCAAAATGTCAAGTCACTGAAGTAACCTGGCTGCTTTGCAGAGAGTTGTAAATTCTCTTTTATTGCCGCAGGGAATTGTAACCATCAATCATTCATTTCCTGTAATGTTGTGTGGCACTCACGCTATCTGTGTAAGCATGATCAGAGACCCAGAGGATTCCAATATTTTCTACAGCAGACAAATGTCATGCCCAATATTGGAGATGAAAACAGGTAACATTAACTGTGGTGCTCCTGCTTGTGCCGGACACCTCCTTTAAACTCTGAGTCCAGGCAATAAGTCAAATCATTCAATGAATGGCTAATGGAAAAAAGTAAATACTGTAAGTGCATTAAAGTCAGAAATCCACCAAGTAAACAACATTTTCATTTTCTATCACAGATGGGCTGCATAGGTCTATCAGATGGCCCTCAGGATGGGGCTGCAGCCATTCTGTACAATACTTCACATTCAGAACTTCAGTTCTTGGTATCATTTTGTGTAGACTACATCCAAGGTGGAAGAGCTTACATACTTTTTTCTGAAAGATCATGGTTGTGCATAACAAATAGAAGACGTTCGGTATCTCTAGATTTTCTTCAGGATAACAGGTTTCCAGAATATCAAGTTGTTAATTAAAACATTTTAATTGCTGGGTAACCTAAGCAATCGTTTCTTTGATCTCTGGCTGCAAAAGGCTTTCAGAGGTCCTATGGCAGGACTGCAGCCTCTTGCTAGTGACTCTATTCAATCTGTAAGCTCTAAAATTCCCTGTCTGTAATGCTTCTTGTGGGGGTACAGCAAGGGCATGAATAATTTCTTTCTTAGAGATTTGCTATGCATAAACTGAGGGGAGATGGGAACCCCAAGCACATAACATCTCAGGTGTGGGATTAGGTGTTACTAGAATATTAGGTAATAATTGAAGAAAGTAGTTAGCCTAGTAAGTCGTTGTGTACCAAAGGAATTAAACAATGAAAGAACAAATATTTCTCATTCTCATTGTAGTATGCCTTTAAAGGGCAGCTATAATGGTTTAGGGATCATTTTTTATACACAGGAATCCAAAGTTGGAGTTTTCCAAATAGAGAGCCCAGCAAAGCACATCTTATGCAAGACATTTTGTCTCTAATTGATTCTGTGTGTTGAGCCTTTTAGATGGAGTCACTGCTCTGACTCATTTGCGTGTGTGTACAGTCTTTGCTTGAACTATTGAGCTCCGTAAATATAGTTTGTTTTTTTAAAGGGTAAGAAAACATTTCCACAAAGTTTTCTTATCCCTTTGCCCCACATCTTAAGTAGGTCTAGTACCCCCTCCTCCTCCCAAATCCACTTGTTAGATTTCCCTTAGATATCACACAGCAGCCCACAGAATTATTTATGTCCCTTAACTAGCTACTTGATCCAACATCCCACTACTACATCAAATGAAAATACAACTATCCATACACATTTCATATCTACTTGACAAAAGAAAAATCTTGACCATAAAAACAGAAAACCTGTACAAAATACCTGTACATTGTCTCATTCCCTTTAATAGCGTAAAAAGATAAAATGGCATTAAAATTACTACACTGGTGGGTAATTTCTCTCCATTGAAGGATGCCTTGATAGACCGCTTGATGTCATTATGAAATATTATGCAGATGAAATCTCTCTCTCTAACATAACACAGAGTTCTTCATCAAGCCAAGGGCTTCTGTCATAAACCTTTCCAATAGCTAAATAACTAAAATGGTAACCATGAGCCAGAACTCTGGGTCAGACTCCTTAACAGGTTTTAATTACAAACTCTTTTAAAGAGCACCAATAAACTAAAGTACGGCCATTGCTGCCACTATATACTGGCCAGAGTTCCACCTAGCCCAGCGGTGTATGCTTCGGGAGCTGCATAAGCCAGGATTTAATGACTCACATCCACCCTTCCAAGGCCATTTAGGTAAAGGTAAAGAAGCCTTTTGTCCAGAGTCCATTAGAAAATACAAACATTTATTGTCTCAGCTTTTAGAATGAGACAATAAATGTCTTTGGACTGAGACATGCACATTTTTTTTAAAGTCAAAAACAAATTTTTAGTGATTACTGTAATGTTCATGTTAAAACCTGAAACATTCTACACTACTTTTGTATTATTTGGTCTTGTACCTCCAAAAGGTTTTGATTTTACATTGCCTTTTACTTGTAAATGCCTTACCCCTTAGTGCAACTGTAAGTCCTCACACTTCAGTTCTCAACTCCAGCTTCCTCTGAATCTTATACTCATGCTCTCATGCATGTGCTTAACCAGCCATGCAGAATGGTGGTCGTCCAAGAGCATGTGTCGGCTAAAACCATTATTCTCTTTGCCAGACTGTCCGACTAACTTTTAATGAAGTGGGCATGGTAGGGTAATTAAAGACAGGTGGTGTTTGGCAGATAACATACAGTTTAAAGTAAGTTTGGGCAAAACTTTACTTGCTTACCGAACATTAATTACTAACGGTGTCCAATACAGTCACTCAGCCCCCCTTTCAATCACTTCCAAGATAAAATTTGAGCAACATGTACAGTTTACACAGCGTTTACAATTAGTCAAGTCTGACTGGTAGACTTGCAGCAAGAGAAGGCAAGTATGTCTTGCACTCCCTGTTGCAGCCATTATAGGGTGGGGGGTCTTGCTTTCTATTAGGGTGTTAAAAGATTACAAAGAATGCTGAGGGGGGGGGGGGGGTTATCCATAACATTGATTGAGTTAGCTGTTGAAATCTGGAAATTCCAATAGGTACATTTTATCAAAGTAGTGTGTAATACTGCCCCAAGGCAATAATCCATAATGAACTGCCCCTTTAGGAGATCAGCAAAGGCGAGCACTCAGCAACAGTGTGCGTAGTCCTTTGTAGACATTTTGAAGCAAGAAAATCTCACCGGTCCACTAACCCTTTTCCACCCACAATGTACAGTATATATGAAAATGTCTTACTATTATGTCCCAGGACGAGGATGTGTTTCTAAACATCACCAAGCAGAACTAATAGCCTCCATCTGGTCATGAAAGTGTTAAAGATTGAGCCCTTCATGAGGAAGAAGGAGCAGAAAGAAATGAAAATGAAGAGAGAAGAAAAGCTGGGTTTACGTGGTGTGCATGGAGCATGAAGAAGAAAGAGACATATTTCTATTTTTTCTTAAACTGATTAGCTACCGTCCTGTGTATGGTCTGCTTTATACACTGATAACTAAGCAGGGATGATTTCCAACAGAGAGGAACTAAGTGACAGAATATAAAGGTCTTCAGGCTTTTGACAACAGTAAAATGTGAAGTTCGCCCTCTGTTCCCAGTTGTTCCTTACATAAGAAAAGGTCAGCCATGGAAGCTGCTGGAAGCTGCAGCTGTCGTGAACAGCAAAGAGACATAACGCACTTTCATATTAGCAATTTCTACAGGAAATCCCCCTAAATCATTTCAGAAATGGGTACATTTAAGTACCCAGAATTTATTCTACAAGTATCATCCTTTAAAAGACTACCACATTTTAAAAATACAGCTTAAAGGGATATTTTACGCTCAAAAACGCCTTCACTTGCGCACCATTATGGCTGCTTATAGTGGGGTTGTTGGGCTATAACTGACTCACTACAATAATAAAATCCAAGCAACTTTCAGTAATCCCATAGCCTCGAATGTACCCGTTGTACACCCCTGAAAGAGCTCAGTGGCAAAGCTTTAAGTACTTTTACTATCAATACACAGGTGGAAGTGTTTGCCAGTTTCCAGTAGATTTCCCTCTATCATGAGATATGAAGACAACCATCGCTATTGACGCCTTCTAAATGCTTGCTGTCTGCTGGGTTAACACACCAGCCAACCAACACTGAAAGAGGCCAGGAACCAGGAAGAAGAATTGCTTAATTAGGAACTATGGGGTGCGATTCATAGGGTGATTAGCCTTCTAAATAATTAATAGATAATTTACTCAAGTGTTCTACAATCACATTCACCCTACTTGCAATAGGATACACCAGGCAATAAAGCGGCTGCCCGGTGAACGCCCATCGAATCTCCAATTTCAGGCAGTGTGCAGGCAAATCTGCCAGCCCTTTGTGGTACTGGAACTGCATATGACCATGTCTATCCTGTTGCAAAACACCTAATAGGAGAAAAAAACTTTTACCTTTGATAACCAATAGGGAGTATCTGGTGACAACAATGGCCATGGCCAATGCTCACATTTAGCTAAGAAAGTCCAGATTTACACACAAGTGCACTGTGGCGCTGGGCTTTCCAGCCAACCTGAAGATGCCGTTTAGAAGCATATACACACCTGAGCATGCCTCCTTCTGACAGATGGGGAGGAACAGTAAACAGGAGGATTAACTATTTTTTTTTGCTGAGTTCAAATCCCATAGTGACTGCACGAGTATGGTTAGCATGTAATACAGCATTTATTGATAGTTTTTTTTTTTTTTTTTTTTATTGTGGGTTTACTGACACTACGTGTATTGATACCTGTATCTAATGAAATCTGTGCTTTAAGGCTGACTACAGACTTGGATAGTTAGGAGGCACTTTTTTAATGATGGAATTATATTTTCTGTTTTATTGGAAACGGTTTCTTTTGATGGTGCCCCACACAAGCTCTTGCTGTGTTTCTGAATCAAATTATGTCCCAAATTACTTTTATTTCATAACACAATATTTTGTGATTTCTTAAGAGACTGCATAAACACATTAAAGGGGAAAAAAACTGCTATACCGCAAATGTTAAAACCCTCCATATCAGATTGCTTTCTTTTAATTGAAGGTGAGTAAAATGTCTACACAAAGTTTGATTTTTATTTCTATTTTTTGCAGCTTCATTGCAATATCATGAAGAGTGTGTGGGCGCGATTAGTACACAGGGTTCTGTGAGGATAAACTGATGGCAATCACCAAGGTAAAAAGAAGAAAAAAAAGAAACTAACATTTTTTTTTAGTAGGGATTACCAGTTTATTACCAACAAAAGATGACTGATGTGATAGTAGAGTAGGTAATTAAACTAAGATGTACACCTTTATCAATTAAAATTCTATTTACATACTGTATGTATAAAAATTCAATTTACTTGCTATTATTGGAAGTTATTTGCCCTGGTCCTAAAAGGATTGTTTGTGCATATTGGTTTCTAATTTCCCATAATTTATATTGGAGAAAGCACATGATTTGCCTCTTTATGAGTTCTTCTATATCTCATTTGATTTTGTGCCCTTTTCTTGTCCGTGTCACAGAGTTTCTGGTTCCTAGGCAACTGATTCCCCCCATCAGGATGAGGTAGTGTATGCCTTAGAGCTGGACAAATTAAAGAGAGCGATTCCAGGCAGCAAGTGAAAGTATTTACTGAGCTACCAAATGCTATCCAGTCAACAGTACAACTATGCTAAAGTACCCTGATCTAAGTCAGTGTGATGCTCTATGGATTAATCTTACGCAGTTCCATCAAGACTCAGAAGTGTACTTTCTTGAGCCTGTACTGCAGAGGTAGGTAACCTTTCAGAGGTGGCGATCTACCTGAACAACAGGCCCAAACTAAATAAATTGGGAAACAAAGCGGAAGTAAAGCCATCCTTAAAATAGTAAAAACGGGGGTTATTCCTGCGCTACCAGATTGGAAAAAATGTTATATGGTCGTATAATCGACTTTTGAACCTGTATGCAACCTCTATCACTGGGCAGCTGCATGCACCGAAAACAAGGGCTCAGACACAAACCCAAATCAAATGGTATAAAGAGAGAGGGGGGGGTGCCGCGCTATCCAAAGGGGTCTCAGCTTATAGGTGTTGATAATAGTTTCTAGTATTCATAGGCCACGAGGTTTTAAATAATCATAAACGTAAAACAATCGTAAAAAATCGCATGAATTGGAGTTGAGAGTATGCGTAGATATAATGACTCAAAAGTAGATATGTTGATCCAACAAGGGATATAAATATAAACACTGATGCATATGTTGATCAGAAAGTGAAAAAATATATATATAGATAGAAACCCAATTCTGCATGTGTTAAAGTATTACAGTACAATATATCCAAAGTGCTCGTGCTCTTGTGCCTTAAATAAGAAGATCAAACTCATACATATGCTAAAGTGCAAAAAATGGGGCAGTAAAATAAACAGATCATATATCAAGTGAAACAAACAAAAATCAAGTGAAACAAACAAGAAAGGAGATATGGTCGCCTGATCCTCGTGTTGCGACCAGTGCGACAGTGCAAATATAGTGTGAATGGTCAACGTGAGTAGATAAACCCACTCTAATTGTTGGTGTCCAAAATAAATTGATAATTCAAATGTCCAAAAGAATGAATGGTGTTTCAAAAACCAGTGCTCAAACACAATAATCAAATGACAGTGGGGTGTTGCTATGCAGATCAGACACTCTATGTCCTCTTCATGCAGCATGCACTAGTGTAGGTAATGGCCCCTTACCTAGCGGTGCTAGGTCAACCGCATATAAGTTGTTAACTCCCGGAGTCCTGGGTCTCTCCTGCGTCTCTGCGTCCGGACTTGCTGACTCTACAGGATCCAATTGGGGGCTGGGATATGTCTAGTTGTGGTCCTAACTGGGGTCCTAGGACAGTGCGGCTCCTAGCTCCTCCTCCACATCATGTATTAGCAGTTATTTTCATACAGCATGGTATCCTACGAGCAGCGAGCTCGCAATGTATTCAGCAAGGAAGGTAAAACGAAACAAGCCTATTCCGTCCCTACGCGTGACGTCACCGATCACGTGATCCTACCGTTGAGGAAAAGAGTCTGGCCGTCCAAGGAGGACGGCCAGACTGGCCGTCCTTGGACGGCCAGACTCTTTTCCTCAACGGTAGGATCACGTGATCGGTGACGTCACGCGTAGGGACGGAATAGGCTTGTTTCGTTTTACCTTCCTTGCTGAATACATTGCGAGCTCGCTGCTCGTAGGATACCATGCTGTATGTGGAGGAGGAGCTAGGAGCCGCACTGTCCTAGGACCCCAGTTAGGACCACAACTAGACATATCCCAGCCCCCAATTGGATCCTGTAGAGTCAGCAAGTCCGGACGCAGAGACGCAGGAGAGACCCAGGACTCCGGGAGTTAACAACTTATATGCGGTTGACCTAGCACCGCTAGGTAAGGGGCCATTACCTACACTAGTGCATGCTGCATGAAGAGGACATAGAGTGTCTGATCTGCATAGCAACACCCCACTGTCATTTGATTATTGTGTTTGAGCACTGGTTTTTGAAACACCATTCTTTTGGACATTTGAATTATCAATTTATTTTGGACACCAACAATTAGAGTGGGTTTATCTACTCACGTTGACCATTCACACTATATTTTCACTGTCGCACTGGTCGCAACACGAGGATCAGGCGACCATATCTCCTTTCTTGTTTGTTTCACTTGATTTTTGTTTGTTTCACTTGATATATGATCTGTTTATTTTACTGCCCCATTTTTTGCACTTTAGCATATGTATGAGTTTGATCTTCTTATTTAAGGCACAAGAGCACGAGCACTTTGGATATATTGTACTGTAATACTTTAACACATGCAGAATTGGGTTTCTATCTATATATATATTTTTTCACTTTCTGATCAACATATGCATCAGTGTTTATATTTATATCCCTTGTTGGATCAACATATCTACTTTTGAGTCATTATATCTACGCATACTCTCAACTCCAATTCATGCGATTTTTTACGATTGTTTTACGTTTATGATTATTTAAAACCTCGTGGCCTATGAATACTAGGAACTATTATCAACACCTATAAGCTGAGACCCCTTTGGATAGCGCGGCACCCCCCCCCCTCTCTTTACATCCTTAAAATAGTTTCATTTCCGGCACGTGCCGGAAATGTAACACTCCCATTAGTTGTGCTCTCAACCAAACTGTCAAACCATCCAATGGCTGGTGTCATAACTGATCACCTGTGCAGAACCACGGCGGGTGTAGAACAAACAGAGGCAAAGATGGCAGCTTCCTTGGCTGAAAACGATACGGGGGGGGGTTACTTACACTTTTTTATAAATATAATAAAACAAACATGATTGTTAAAATATAAACTTACCACTACCTTAGAAGTGGACAGTGTCAGTCATTAGAGCAGTGGACAGTGTGTGTACAGTGTCAGTAGGGCAGAGGGTGGTGTCAGTAGGGCAGAGGGTGGTGCCAGTAGTTGTTTTTTTGCATGATTTTACTTTTTACAATTTCTTTAAATTTATTTTTTACAATGATATTTTTTAATGTTTGCAATTTTTTAGGAGCACCGTTGGGGGCTTTGGTGAAATATCAGGGGTCCAATAAAAGGGATGTCTCATAAAAGGGAACGAGGACAGAGATTCACCAATCCCTTTCTCTGCATCCTCAGCTGCACTTGACAGTGAAAGTGCTCTGTGCTGAGCTGCTTCCTGTTCATTCACAAACTGAAGCTATGCTTCAGTTCTGAATTAACACAGTGAGTGATTGGTACCACCGTCGGTGCCACCCCCGCCACCCCTCCTGTCTACGTTCTGGGCAACGGCAAGGAAGGATCACAGTCTACCCGTCACCTACCTGCGATCGGCGGGTAGATCACGATGAACGGGTTGCCAACCCCCACTTTAAACGAACCCCCTCCTCAGCTCAGAAAGCGATTTTAGTTTTGATGTGCAAGAGTCCTGTACCTCACTGATTACGGGTGCTAAGGAAATGATTATTAAGGGTTCTAAAAATGGTTAGGGGCAAAAGCAGTTTTGTTAGTCTGATCCTAGACCAGTAAGACTCACGGTGGGTCTGGCCCAACTCAACAATTTGCATTAACACATAAAGCATGCTAAGATGACCTCTCCAGCAATATTACCTTGTGTGAGAATATTGATTAAAAGGAACACTAAACAAAATCCTTATTCTTCAAAAATAATCCATACAGATCCACTACTTAATGGTCCGGGAATTTAATTTTAATGAAATCGTTCCTAATGCATTTTTTCGCCTCCTTATAATGTCCTCTGTGGGCTCCTAAACTTCTCCTTTTCATCTGACCTCTGTTTGTTTGGAACGAGCATTGCACATTAGTTTCGGTTATGTGCTCTGCTCTATGCACACTACAGATCCCATAATACACAGCCCCTCATCCATCTCAGGAGCGAGCAAGAGAGGGTGGCTATGTTCCTATACACAGTGGAACCATGGTAGAGACTAAGAATTTGGAGACAGAGCATTAGAAGGGACTTTTTCAACTTAAGAATACTTACTTGAATATACATTTTTATTAAAAAATAACATCGTTTGGTGTCACTAAGCAGCTACTTTAGCATGTCCTAAAGGCTATGGCAAATGAATTGGGCCCAGTTTATTTTACAACTTATTACAACTCATTCTAGCAAAACATGTAAGGTAAGGAGGAGAAGTGAGCAAAAAGTCATCTAGGTGAGACCTCCATGACTGCAGGAAGCAGTAATAAATGGAGTCCCTGGTATGTAATGTTGTTTAATTAATCACATTGCATTTCAGCTTCATTTACTTAACAGTATGTATACTGCAAAGAGTTATTTTAGCACCTTTGAAATGTATGAAAATAACATAGTATAAGCTGGAATTCCCTTTTGATTATTCCTTCCTTGTAACACTCGGTAGAGTACAATATGAATAAGGGATTTTGGCATTAACATCCATGCTATAGGTGACAGAACTTTGCCTGTACAGTGAGTTTTAGCACAATGAGCACTCCAGGCTGCAAAGGGTTAAAAAGATTCTAGGAGAAAAAAAAAAAGTATTTCTGGTCCACTGCAAGAATACTGGAGCTTAATAATTTTCTACAGAGTCCTTGGATTAGAGAGCTTTATTAAAATTACTTTGCTCCTGCAAAAGACAATAAAATAAATGAATATAAAGCGTATCCAGCGGTAAAGGTTAGGCTATTGCCGTGAACTAAACTCAAGGGTATGAAAGCAAAACCGGTGGAAGAGATGATTATGGCTTTATTTCCCTACTGAAGGCAATCCGCGCCTGTCCTGTGACTTACAGCTATATTACATGCACTGTACCCACAGCCCCTACCAGCCATATTGTGTACAGTCTGGGCACACAGCTGTAGTTTAACCATCAAACTCCAGTTTTTCCCCTTGGCAATTACCAATTACAGTCATGGACCCCTGTTCTAATTTTTCTCATAGATAATCTTTCATTAAAAATGAAAAATTAATAGAATCGGGCTAAACATTAGCATAAATAATACATACATTAATCCATTGACAATAGTGATATACCATGTGCGTGTATCATATTATGTGAACGGATTATCAAACAGTAGCATAACACCAAAACAAAAAACAAAAGTGAAGTAAAAATGAATCAATAAGTGGTGATATGAATAAATAACAAATGGTAAAGTGTCCAAAAACTTAGGATGACCAAACACCCGTGAACTGAATATTAATTCGTGAAGTAATGAAAAAGTCCATCCAAGAAATATACGGTCTTCGATGATGTGAAGGAAAACTGGTGCTCAGTCCGCCACCAATGATAGAGGGTTGCCGCTTACCAGAACCCTATGATCCCCCACTACAGAGGATCAGGGGAAGCCTGAATATAAAATGCCCTCCGGAGCATAGCAGATGAAACCAGAATCTGGAATCGTTGATGGTAATAAATATCCACAAATGCCAAATGGAGCTAATTGACCTGAGATCCCATCATGACATTCCCAGCTCGTGGGTAAACTAGTATCGCATGTAAAGATAAGAGAAGCTCCAATTGTGTAAAACCTTCACATTTATTAGGATTAACAACAAACAAATAATTCACTCACATATAGATGGCAGAAAATAGCGCCTGTAATGTCTGGTGCTCCGGCCGGTAAACACACAGACAGAACCCGTCCTACTGAGACAGCAACAACGATGCGAGGTGACGCAAGCATGTCGCTCTGCCCTACGTGTTTCGTAATAGGATTACATCGTCCAGGGGCCAGCGTAAGTTTTTGGACACTTTACCATCAGTTATTTATTCATATCACCACTTATTGATTCATTTTTACTTCACTTTTGTTTTTTGTTTTGGTGTTATGCTACTGTTTGATAATCCGTTCACATCATATGGTACACACACATGGTATATCACTATTGTCAATGGATTAATGTATGCATACATTATTATTTATGCTAATGTTTAGCGCAATTCTATTAATTTTTCATTTTTGAATTGCTGCTTTGATCACTTTATTCAATATTCAATATTTAATAATTATTTAATACGGTTTGTGTTTAGGTACACAATTTAATTTCACCCTAGCGCAGTTTTTTTCTTTTTCATTAAAAATGAATCTAAAGCTTTTGTTATTTTCATTCTTAAAGCGGAAGTAAACCCATCCATAAAACAGTTTCATTTCCGGCACTCCCATCGGTTGTGCTCTCAACCAAACTGTCAAAAGAACCAATGGCTGGTGTCATAACTTATTACATGTGCAGCATCATGGCAGTTGTAGATTAAACTGAGGCAAAGATGGCAGCTTCCTTGGCTGAAATTGATAGGGGGGGGGGGTTACCTACACTTTAAATGATATCTCAAACCAGTATGTACAGTGCCTTGAAAAGTATTCATACCCCTTGAAATTTCCCACATTTTGTCATATTACAATGCAAAATGTAAATACATTTTATTGGGATTTTATGTGATAACCAACACAAAGTGGCACATTATTGTCAATTGGAATGAAAATAAGTGGTTTTCATTTTATTTATTTTTTTACAAATAATTATGTGAAAAGTGTGGCGTGCATTTGTATTCAGCCCCCTTTACTATGATAACCCTAAAATTAAAAGTTATTGATATGATGATCTAAGTTTTTTATACACGTGATATTTTGTTTACACCCACATTTTTTATTAATTTATTTTTGTTTAGTGAGATACATCACTTGTAAGAATACGTCACTGGCTTTCCAGACTATTTATACACACACTATAGTGAACTATAATATGACCTATTTTTAAACCACCAGAGGTTTATATACAGGATTAGCGCTGCACCATCTATCCATATAATATCTATTTAGGTCAGGTGTTTACCCTAATAGGTGCATGCAGCTGTTCCACCCCTAGCCATATCCATATTCGATAGCGCAGGAATATCTCTATTAAACAACTAACTAAAATTTAGTTGAACCAGTTGCCTTCAGAAGTCACCCAATTAGTAAATACCTGTGTGTAATTTAATCTCAGTATAAATACAGCTGCTCTGTGAAGCCCTCACAGGTTTGTTAGAGAACCTTTGGTGAACAAACAGCATCATGAAGGCCAAGGAACACACCAGAAAGGTCAGGGATAAAGTTGTGGAGTAATTTAAAGCAGAGTTAGGTCATAGAAAAATATCTCAAGCTTTGAACATCTCACGGAGCACTGTTCAATCCATCATCCGAAAATGGAAAGAGTATGGCACAACTGCAAACCTACCAAGACATGGCCGTCCACCTAAACTGACAGGCCGGGCAAGGAGAACATTAATCAGAGAAGCAGCCAAGAGGCCCATGGTAACTCTGGAGGAGCTGCAGAGATCCACAGCTCAGGTGGGAGAATCTGTCCACAGGACAACTATTAGTCGTGCACTCCACAAATCTGGCCTTTATGGAAGAGTGGCAAGAAAAAAGCCATTGTTGAAAGAAAGCCGTAAGAAGTCTCGTTTGCAGTTTGCAAGAAGCCATCTGGGGGACACAGCAAACATGTGGAAGAAGGTGTTCAGGTCAGATGAGACCAAAATTGAACTTTTTGGCCTAAAAGCAAAACACTATGTGTGGCGGAAAACTAACACTGCACATCACTCTGAACACACCATCCCCACCGTAAAACATGGTGGTGGCAGCATCATCATCAGCAAGGACAGGGAAGCTGGTCAGAGTTGATGGGAAGATGGATGGAGCCAAATACAGGGCAATCTTAGAAGAAAACCTGTTAGAGTCAGCAAAAGACTTGAGACTGGGGCGGAGGTTCACCTTCCAGCAGGACAACGACCCTAAACATACAGCCAGAGCTACAATGGAATGGTTTAGATCAAAGCATATTCATGTGTTAGAATGGCCCGGTCAAAGTCCTAAATCCAATAGAGAATCTGTGGCAAGACTTGAAAATTGCTGTTCACAGACGCTCTCCATCCAATCTGACAGAGCTTGAGCTATTTTACAAAGAAGAATGGGCAAAAATCTCACTTTATAGATGTGCAAAGCTGGTAGAGACATCCCCAATAAGACTTGCGGCTGTAATTGCAGTGAAAGGCGGTTCTACAAAGTATTGACTCAGGGGGGGCTGAATACAAATGCACGCCACACTTTTCACATATTTGTAAAAAACTCTGAAAACCATTTATCATTTTCCTTCCACTTAACAATTATGTGCCACTTTGTGGTAGTCTATCACAAAAATCCCAATAAATTACATTTATGTTTTTGGTTGTACCATGACAAAATGTGGAAAATTTAAAGGGATATGAATACTTTTTCAAGGCACTGTAATGGTTTAATCCTCTGTCAAGTATTTTTTGCTGTCTGTGTGCCACTGGGGAGATTTCCCCTCAACACCTGTTTTGAGCAGATTATTATTATACAAGACTTGTATAGCGCCAACAGTTTGCGCAGCGCTATACAATGTAGAGGGGGGTCAGTGCAATTACAATACAGTTCAATAAAGTAGAAATAGGAGGGCCCTGCTCATGGGGCTTACAGTCTAAAGGGAGGGGGAGGTGGTACAAAGGGTAATGGCTGAGGGGGGTGATCTGATGGAGACGATTCGGGTACACCTCCAGGTGGAAGTGGGGTAGGTTTTCCTGAATAAGTAAGTTTTCAGGAATCACCTAAAGGCAGATCTCTGTAAAGTAAGGGAAATCTGGTCTTACACAGCCGTCAGTCGAACACGTGTCCCCATTGGAAGAGTTCTCCTCTAGTCCTGTTCTAGCGACAACGCAACAATTTTTTGTTTTGTTCTCACTTCAAGTCCCTGTGACAATGGTCACCGGGACTGGTAAGTAGGGTGAATCTCTCCAGCGGGGATGGAGACAGAAATATCTTGCTTGCCCTTTCAAAAAAAAAAAAAAGGAAAGAAAAAAAAATGGCTTTACCCATTTCAACTCCAGAAGGTTTATTCCCCCCCCCCCCCCCCTTCATGACCAGGCTATTTTTTGCGATATAGCACTGGGCTCCTTTACATGACAATTGCGCGGGCGTGCAACGCTGTACCCGAAAAAAATTTTGTCTTTTTTTTTCCCCCACCGAGCTTTCTTTTGGTGGTATTTGATCACCTCTGCGGTTTTTATTTTTTGTGCTATATACCATTTTGAAAAAAAAAACAAACAAATTTTTTACTTTCTGCTATAAAACATATCCAATAAAAAAAAAGTTTAAAAAAAAAAAAAAATCAAATTTCTTCATCAATTTAGGCCAATATGTATTCTGCTACATATCTTTGGTTAAAAAAATCCCAATACGTGTATAGTATATTGATTGGTTTGCACAAAAGTTATAGCGGCTATAAACTATCGGATATTTATTTATATATACATTTTTTTTACTAGTAATGGCGGCGATCAGCGACTTATAGCGGTACTGCGATAATGCAGTGGACACCTAACCGACACTTTTTGGGGACCAGTGACACTAATACAGTGATCAGTGCTAAAAAATATGCACATTACATGAAATAGATGGTATGTATAGGTATGTATATGTGTGTATATATATATATATATATATATATATATATATATATACACATACATCTATCTCCAAGTTACTAGTACCACTGTCTAAACCACAATCTGTTTACATTTCCTGTGTAGGTGTATATTCTGGATGCACATTTCATGGTAATACTGTAAGAAGAGAGATCTTTCTTTCACTATGAATTCTGCAGAGAGCTAGATCGCCACTCCTGTGCTTGGTAACACCTAACTCATGACTAACAGACCTGGAAGTCTGGGCAGCATGATACAGAGTCATGCTGAGCTGCAATCAAGAATGCAGATTGGGCTGGGGCAGCCTTTTTACAGGTCATAAGACAAGTAAAATTACCAAAAGTCAGATCTGCACAACTGTTCACGATCAGTGACTCAAAGCACTACAATCCAAAGAGAAGCATGACAACCAGACAGTTAATGAAGACAATAACAGTATGCTATCCATTCCTCTTAGTACAGGTTTGCTTTTCTTTTCATGTTTGGCAAGAGCTCTTCCTTTACTTATTGTTGGCTTAAGCAAAAATGTCCGTGTTCAGAGTTCTCAAAGTTTAAAAACGGCTCCTTTTAGCGTTAACATAAAAAAATGAATTTTTTTTATAACATTTACAGATAGCTGATAAAACATTTAATGGCACATTCTAAATGATTTTCGAGGTTATGATCCCGCATTTCTTCTTTCATATAAACAAGGATATGATTTCGTTTACATCTGAACACATTTGCACAACGGAGAGCTACATTGTTATTCCCAATTACTGTCCCTAGTAAAAAGGGAGTATTCGTGCGCCACGTTAACTCCATCCTGTAGTGATTTCATGTCCGGTAAACCATTAGTTCTCCGCATATTACAGGCGGCTCAATTCCATTTTCAATGACAAATAACTGCATCGTTTATTCTTTTGCGGGAAAATGATCCCAAGCTGCACATTTTATTGGCTGGGGGAAATTGGCATATTTTATACTGGTAGTAAAAAAAAAAATCATAAAATTGCATTGACATGTTCAGCCAGCGCGGAGTTTAACTACAGAGAGGAAAGAGCAAGAAGACGTAATGTTACAGGAAATGCGTTCACTTATTACCTTTCCTCTGTCAAAGTAATGGATAATCTCTTGGTAGAGCTGTTCTTTTAATTGTCCTTGTGTAGATGCATGGTAACCATCCCGCTGAGTAAGATGTGCCGCACAAGCTTCTTCGGACCACTTGTGGAGGAGGACCAGGTGAAGGACAAGGCAGCGGGTAGAAATGAAAAAATAAAACCAAAAGACAGTTATTACAGGTTATAAGTCTGTGCCCTGCACTGCATAACAAAGTTTCTAAAGGAACCTGTAGACATGATACCTGCAATCACAGAAAATCTGTTTTACACCTACTGTATTTTTTGCTCCATAAGACCCCCCCCCCCCCCAAAAAAAAATGGGGGAAAATGTCTATGCGTCTTATGGTAATGATAATACTGATGATAATAATATGATAATACTGATTAGGCCTCCCTCCCGCCCATGTCACAATACTGGGCGGCTGGATCCCACGAGTGCCGGGCGATCTCCTGGCTGGGCCTTTCACTCACAGAAGACAGAACAGCCCCAGCGGCTGAATGGAGTATGGCCTCTAGGGCAGCTCTATCTTCTGAGTGACAGGCGGATGTGATGACGTCCTCGCCAGTCGCCAGGCACAGGTCAGGCTGCATTTCATGGGCACAGGTCAGGCTGCATTTCATGGGCAGTGGTAAATATTTAAGTACACCATTTGGTTCAGAATATTTTTTTTCTTGTTTTCCTCTTAGAAAACCTAGGTGCGTCTTATGGTCTGGTGCATCATATGGAGCAAAAAATACGGTACTTGCTGCAAGTATGGGCTTCTTCCAGGTTTCAGACCCAGTCGTTACCCACTGTTCACACAGGATGCAAAATCAAATCTCATGGAAATACGAAAACGACAGCCTATGTCAATGCTCAGCTGAGTCGCCTGTCAGTCTGCTAAGTACAACTTGAAATGAGAGTACCAGCACATGGCCACAAATCCTTCACAAGATTTAATTAGGTAAAGTAAAAGCAACTTTTTAAATTTTTTTAAATGTATTTTTATTTTGGATAGAGTAAGGGAGGGTTATACCGTCTGTCAGTTTTTTGTTTTTTTTTGCCATCTCATCCCATAGGGGAGATTCACCTTCACTTCCTGTCCCATAGTCAAAAAGGAAGTGAGAGGAAATCCTGGGGTGTTACCAGAACTAGTGTCCCCATTAGATGTGAAAATGGGTAGTGCTGCGCTAATCCTAGGTGTATATAAGAAAATAAAGCTTGGATGCGTAACTTGTGTTAAAAATATATATAAATACAGGTGGTATTAATATGACTGGTGGGATGGCTAAAACAGTGGTGCATACAATGTAAATATCACCTAAGATCTTAGCAAGAGTATAAATACAGCATAGAAGGGGGCGACAATAGTAATAAGTGGGATCAATGTAATGAAACGTAAATGGCAATACTAATGGAAAATAGTAAAAAACATGAGTGGCTAACAATATTATATATAAGGTGCATAACAGTTAGAAGTAGGTACATCCACAGTGGGGGGTAAACAATACTATATAGTGCAAGTATAAAGTGCAGCGTGAAAAGCCAGTTAGGCAGTGGGGTAGTGGTTAACTACTAATTCATAAGGTGCATAATGTGCAAAATTTCCTTAGAAAAGAAAATATATAATAAAGTGTCTCAAATCCTTGTAAAAAAATGGCAGAGAAATGTCTTTTACAACCAAAAAAAGTCCATTAAATTCAAAAAATGTGACGACAACGTCCTAGCATGCACACGTTGCAGTTAAAGTGCTCAAGTGTATCACATCCAGTGCTTCTTCGTGTAACAACACTCAGGTTAAGTAGTGGCCCCTTACCTTAAGGTAATAGGGCAACAGCATGTAGCCAGAGTAGCTCTTTAAGATCCGCCTATGGGCTCCAGCGCGTCCCTCACCAGCCTACGTCCTGGGATGGGGTTCCCTCAGGTATAGTGCGGGGGGGGGATGTAAAAGATAATAGGCAGGAAGAAGGCCAATAGTGTAATCTCGTTTTGGTAGATTGAACCTCTTTTTATTAAAAAATATAGGTACTCACATTAAAAAGTAAACAACAGCGAATTTGATCCGACGAGCGGCGAGCTCGTATACCTCTGTAGTGAATGCAGCCTGTCTCGTCCCTACGCGTGACGTCACACCACACGTGACTTCATCAGGGGATGAATACAGGCTAGAATCATGTCCTTAAATAGTTTAATATTGGCCGTAATGGGGCGGCCATTTTCTTGGAGTCTAAGGTGAGTTAATGCGGCGGCCATTTTCTTAGAGATTGCGCGCCGCTACTTCCGCTTAGGTATACGTCTGTGTAGCGTATCAGCTGACTTATTCGACCAATGGGAGCTGTCCAGGCATCCATAATGTCTCATACTGTCAGCAGAGAGGGGCGATTGCTGCTTCCGTTAGCCGGGACCCGGCGGAGGAGTAATTAGATGGGGATAATGAATGAATACTATCGCTGGCTACATAGTGGTTTAAACCAAGTAACGTGGATCAGTTAAAACTTGGCAACTCATGTAATCGGATCGAATGCCACCCTGATCTTCAAATACAAGGGGCACATAGTACATTGATATTGATTATATCTGTCATTTAAAGCCAATATTTTAGGGGTATATATATATATATTTATGGCCAACCACCTTGCTACTAGTATTCACCGTTTTTATTAAATACGTTTATTTATATACACTGTTTATGCCACTAGTGTCTGCTGCTTTTCTCCCCCCCTGGCTTTAAATGACAGATATAATCAATATCAATGTACTATGTGCCCCTTGTATTTGAAG
This sequence comes from Lithobates septentrionalis, assembly GCA_037952835.1. Taxonomy (NCBI): domain Eukaryota; kingdom Metazoa; phylum Chordata; class Amphibia; order Anura; family Ranidae; genus Lithobates; species Lithobates septentrionalis. The sequence continues at coordinate 705,014 of JBBDGP010001594.1, forward strand.
ATCAGGGTGGCATTCGATCCGATTACTTGAGTTGCCAAGTTTTAACTGATCCACGTTACTTGGTTTAAACCACTATGTAGCCAGCGATAGTATTCATTCATTATCCCCATCTAATTACTCCTCCGCCGGGTCCCGGCTAACGGAAGCAGCAATCGCCCCTCTCTGCTGACAGTATGAGACATTATGGATGCCTGGACAGCTCCCATTGGTCGAATAAGTCAGCTGATACGCTACACAGACGTATACCTAAGCGGAAGTAGCGGCGCGCAATCTCTAAGAAAATGGCCGCCGCATTAACTCACCTTAGACTCCAAGAAAATGGCCGCCCCATTACGGCCAATATTAAACTATTTAAGGACATGATTCTAGCCTGTATTCATCCCCTGATGAAGTCACGTGTGGTGTGACGTCACGCGTAGGGACGAGACAGGCTGCATTCACTACAGAGGCATACGAGCTCGCCGCTCGTCGGATCAAATTCGCTGTTGTTTACTTTTTAATGTGAGTACCTATATTTTTTAATAAAAAGAGGTTCAATCTACCAAAACGAGATTACACTATTGGCCTTCTTCCTGCCTATTATCTTTTACATCCCCCCCCCACACTATACCTGAGGGAACCCCATCCCAGGACGTAGGCTGGTGAGGGACGCGCTGGAGCCCATAGGCGGATCTTAAAGAGCTACTCTGGCTACATGCTGTTGCCCTATTACCTTAAGGTAAGGGGCCACTACTTAACCTGAGTGTTGTTACACGAAGAAGCACTGGATGTGATACACTTGAGCACTTTAACTGCAACGTGTGCATGCTAGGACGTTGTCGTCACATTTTTTGAATTTAATGGACTTTTTTTGGTTGTAAAAGACATTTCTCTGCCATTTTTTTACAAGGATTTGAGACACTTTATTATATATTTTCTTTTCTAAGGAAATTTTGCACATTATGCACCTTATGAATTAGTAGTTAACCACTACCCCACTGCCTAACTGGCTTTTCACGCTGCACTTTATACTTGCACTATATAGTATTGTTTACCCCCCACTGTGGATGTACCTACTTCTAACTGTTATGCACCTTATATATAATATTGTTAGCCACTCATGTTTTTTACTATTTTCCATTAGTATTGCCATTTACGTTTCATTACATTGATCCCACTTATTACTATTGTCGCCCCCTTCTATGCTGTATTTATACTCTTGCTAAGATCTTAGGTGATATTTACATTGTATGCACCACTGTTTTAGCCATCCCACCAGTCATATTAATACCACCTGTATTTATATATATTTTTAACACAAGTTACGCATCCAAGCTTTATTTTCTTATATACACCTAGGATTAGCGCAGCACTACCCATTTTCAGATTTACTTACAAGGTTAGGTGTTTACCTTTACCAGTGCATGCAGCTTTTCTATTTCTAGCCGACTTTCATATGTGATAGCGCGGGAATAATCCACCCCTATATCTGTGTCCCCATTAGATGATTTCCCTCTATTACTGCTCTGATGTTAGGGTCTGAATCACAGCTGGGATGTCAGTTTACATTCAGGTCCCTTAAGGCCCCATTCACACTTCACGTAGAGGTAACTTGCTGTCTTCCCTGGCGATTGTGTGTGGGTGATTTTCATGCAACTCTGCATGTCACACATAGGGCAGCCCATTCACTTCAATTGGCTGCCCTATGAGCTTTTGTCACCCAAAAGAAGCTCCTGCTCCTTTATGGTCAACAAACTCATGCGTTTTTAAAGGCGCATTTTTGCGGTTTAGAATGAATGGCACTCAAATGTGTATTGTGTGTTTTTCAGTGAATGCCATGCAAGTTGGAATCGTGGGCAGAATTGCGACAATTCCACACACGATTCCAAATTGCCAAGTGTAAATGGGGCCTAACACATATGTGTTGGAATGCGCTAAAACTTGTGTCATTTAAGGTAATGTTATAGATAGGACCTGTTCTCATTAGTGTGCTGCACTGCAGTATGTTTCCAAAAACAGCTCAGGTCACTTTTTTGTCCACTTTCATGCATTTTGAGTCATGTTAATGCATGAATGCACCATTTTTTATTGGTCAACATGTAAAATGCATGTGCATTTAACTGCAATAAAAACACATGTTGACATACATAAAAAATGTGTATCAACTTACATTGAAAAACACATAACGGAAAGGTGGGAACTAAGCCTTAAAGTAATGATTTACACTGTAACATCTTTGTTATGTTAAATGGTTTCATTGTGTCCATTCTGACAACCTGGCTATTTGTTTGTCTGTTGTGTTTATACTGGATGGTTTTATTCACTTGTTTTTATATTTATGCAGCTAATGATTAAATGGTTAATTACTTCTCCCATCTTGTATGTCGATGGATCTATTTAAAAGAAGATTTGTGGCAACAACCATATTTTGTTACTAAGGCTGCATGGGCTGAAATGTATTAGCAGCGTTGATTCTGGATGTATGTCTATAATGTAATCTATAAAAGGTTTGTGAAGGATCCTTGGCCAAGAGTGGCACTCTCATCTTAGAAGAAAATGAACCCGGCGTTGAAAATATGACGATGTGGAGCTGCGGAGAGGCAATTACACTTTCACGCTATGATCAGGTTATGTTCACCTTTTAAAACATTATTCACTGTCCATTCTCTGTCATGAGAGAAGTATGCGGATTGCCATTTTTGGCTGCTTTTTGAAAATGCTAGATGCCTGGTTGTGTAACTAGTTTTTAGACACAGAATAAGCATGTTTGAAATTAGTTTCAGAAAAGTGTCAGAATTCCTGATCTCTATATTAGTTCTGGGTCACAGACTCTGACAGCATTTGTAATCTAAGCTTCAGCATGACTATAATTCTCAAAATAAGAGTCAATCAATTGCAGCCTTCATTATTCCCTCGTGACAGAGGCCCATGAAAGAGAACCTAACATCCCCTGAATAGTGTCTAAGGCAGCTATTCCATGGAACCCTAGGGTACTGCAGAGGTTGTTAGGGTTTCCTTGAGCTGTGGCTGACTGATCTTTCATCTGATGGTGCCTGTAAAGTTCTGGATTCAATACTACTTGGCCAATCTTTTTTAGCTGTCTGTAAGGATGGCATTCTAACTACCACTGTAAGAAGGGCATTCTTCCTGCTGACCACCAATACAAGAGACATTCTTTCCACTGACCCCTTATCAATTTTAGTAAGGGTTCCCCGAGACCTAAAACATGCTTCAAGTGGTTCATCTAGGGTAAAAAGGTTGAGAAAGGCAAAATATTGAGCAACACACTATGGAATCTACAATTGCTGGTTTTCCAACCGACCCGTGTCTACATGAGGCCTCTTAGATTCTAGGTGCAGGCAAAGGTCTCAACCTCACTGCAAGTCAAAACGATGACCCTCCTTGTCCCACCATCTGAATCCCAAAATGTCAAATGTCTCTACTTTCCAGTGAAGTTTTGTCTTTAACAGCTAAACCTGAAATGTTTTAATCTCTCTCTACAACTAGAAAAAAAATATTTGAGCTAAAATTTCACATCAGCTGAACTGGAGCATCACCATCAACGATTCTGCGCACTGAAGAGCTACAACTAGCTACAGTAATGCCGCATACACACGAGCAGACTTTACGGCAGACTTGGTCCGGCGGACCGGACTCCGTCGGATAATTCGATCGTGTGTGGGCTCCAGCGGACTTTTTTCCCCCAAAAGTTAGACGGACCTAGAAATGAAACATGTTTCAAATCTTTCCGACTGACTCGAGTCCAGTCAAAAAGTCCGCTCGTCTGTATGCTAGTCCGACGGATGAAAACCGACGCTAGGGCAGCTATTGGCTACTGGCTGTGAACTTCCTTATTTTAGTCCGGTCGTACGTCATCACGTACGAATCCATCAGACTTTGGTTGATCGTGTGTAGGCAAGTCCGTTCATTCGAAAGTCCGTGGGAAAGTCTGTCGTAAAGTCCGTCGAAAAGTCCACCGAACCTAGTCCATCGAAAAGTCAGCCCGCGTGTACGCGCCCTTAGTCTACAGTAGGTAACACGTCAAACCTTGTAAATTAAAGAGGATCTTATATTGCGATGATGTTAAAACCAAAGTCTGTAAAACATTTTGAATTTTGAAAGAGTTATTTCCTGGTCCACATATGGCCTGCATACCATATTTAAATAGATTCAGACTGCATATTGTTTACAATAGGAGAGAGAATGCGGACATAGTCATCAAATTACACATATTAGAAAGTTTAGGTTGCCTTACTGGTTCAGCGCTTAATAAAGTTGTATTCACAGCATGCAAAGAGAGGGACATGATTCTTTACACCAATATATAGTAAAATAAATGGTTTTATAATTTATTTTTTTACTTTACAAAGCTGAGTGTACAATACAAATCATACTGCTAAAGTGTATTTATAGCCAAGTGTTGTCAGAGAGTGGATGGGTTAAAACCCCCTGTCACGTTTTTACTGCTGTCTGTGTCCATGCCGGACAGATTACTCCTCTCTGTTTGACTAGTTTTAGCTGGAAAAAAAGTGAACAAAAATCCAAAGCTCTACAGTTGTCACCAGGACAGGAAAAGAGGGGAAATCCTTCAATGGGGCACCTGTCCTGGAGAAAGCTTTCTAATAGGGGCTATTCCCCTCACTTTGGAAACATTTTCTCTTTCTGTTGTGTCTCTGGGATGGGAAGTGAGGAGAAGACTCCTCCAGTGGGACACACAACAAAGAAAAACCTGGTAGGATTTTTAACTATTCCCTAGTCTATGCAAAACAAAAATAAAAGTTCTAGCTTATGATGATCTTAAAAATATCGTATTAAGTTTTTCTTCTTCTTTTTTTTTTCCAGTCTGGCTTAAACTAGCAAAGAAAGCACTCCAGCCAACATCCGGACATGCAAACCAAGCTTTACCCTGCCTTTCAATTAATTCAATTTCATGTTTTTAATTTGATTTCCAGGGCAATGCCAATGTGGAATCCAAGAAGAGATTTCTGATACTGAAGTTTAGACTAGCCCATGGAGACTTTCAGATGAGTGCTTCTGCTTACTGTTAGATATGCCAAAATGCCAACCTGGAGCAGCTTTAAATCAGTTTTACCCCAGCAGTATCACACAGTACTGACAAGCTTACATTCAAAGAAATCATAAAGAGCAGTCTCTTCCACATACCTTTAGTAGCTTGGCATGAAGCAGTAGTGTAAAGGCAGCCTCCGTATAGTTATCACATTCTTTATGCAAGTCACACAGTTTGTACAAATACCTGAAAAGCAAAGAAGACAAAAGACCAAACATGAACTCTGTGCATATTAAAAAGCAGGCTATAGTCCTAAAATGAGGGGCTGTAGAAAACATCATGAAGAAACAAAATGATACCTAGTCTATGCTTTCAATTAATGCACTTTAAGTGCTATGCTGTCGGGTACTCAACACTCACAAACTATGTGTCTTTTCCATCATGGTGACTGGCTGCTTTAAAACCAGGCAGCCTCTAGAAGTCTGAAATCACAGATCATTCAAGAAGTTAACTTTTTCTTAAAGTGGTTGTAAACTCCTACATATACCCAATGAAGTGACTGGCCTCGGGTGATATACAGAGATGAAACAAATCCTCCTACATAAGTTGTACCTGTTTATCTGCAGTCTTCTATTCTCTACATCTGTTCAAATTCAGAGTTTATAAAGCTTGCCTGAGCTGTCAGAAAACGGGGCGAAATTACACACTAAAAAGCACAGTGAGAAGAGCTCCTAAAGCTGATTGGAGGTACAGGAGACACCCCCTACACAGAGCACACAGGAACAGAGCTGAGGCTATCTGTCAGCTGGAGATCCCTCCCCTGTCACCTTTTTTCTCTTGGTTTCAGGAAAACTTGTCAGAAGTGACTCATCTGATAGCAAAGAGACAAAGCACCAGACAGAAATGACACTTATGCCGCGTACACACGGTCGGACTTTTCGTCTACAAAAGTCCGACAGCCTGTCCGGCAGCCTGTCCGGCAGACTTGAGGCAGACTTGAGGCAGACTTGAGGCAGACTTGAGGCAGACTTGCGGCAGACTTGCGGCAGACTTGCGGCAGACTTTTACGAGCGGACTTGCCTACATACGATCACACAAAAGTCCGACGGATTCGTACGTGATGACGTACACCGGACTAAAATAAGGAAGTTGATAGCCAGTAGCCAATAGCTGCCCTAGCGTGGGTTTTTGCCCGTCGAACTAGCACACAGACGAGCGGATTTCTGGGTCCGGAGTAGTTACGACGTAAAGATTTGAAGCATGTTTCAAATCTAAAGTCCGTCAGATTTGAGGCTGGAAAAGTCTGAAAGTCCGCTGAAAGTCCGGGGAAGCCCACGCACGATCGGATTGTCAGCCAGCTTTAGTCCGTCGGCGTCCGTCGGACTTTTGTAGACGAAAAGTCTGACCGTGTGTACGCGGCATTAGGGGTTGATTTATTAAAGGGAAATAGATTGTGCTCTTTGCAAAGTGCAGTTACTCCAGAGCTTAGTAAATGAGGTAAAGCTTCATTTTGCAAAGAATACATAATCGCATGCAAGGAAAATGAAAAAACAGCATTTTTGCTTGCACATGATTGGATGATGGAAGTCAGGAGAGTTTCTGCTCATTTACTAAGCTCTGGAGCAACTGCACCTTGCAAAGTGCACAGTCTATTTGCCTTTAGTAAATCAATCCCCTAGTGCTCCTAATTGAGACAAGTACACACTATAGAAGGATATGCTTTGTTCATATTTCATGTCTGAGGTTTACAACCACTTTAAGGCTGCCTTACAGAGCCCACATAGGACAATCAAGCCAGAACATTCATTTTCTTTGAGACTCTTTAGGTAAACAGATGTAAATTCTTCAGAACTGCCAACACCATTTCATTAAACCTGGAAATTCTAGTAGTTACCGGTATTTTGTGCAGTATTTTACTAGTCACCCAGCTCATATAATGAATTGCCCATGATTCCAGTAATCTCAGATAATGGCAGGCCTCCCCCTGTGTCCCACTCTAACAGATAATGTTCAGTCATTGAGTTGATTAGATCATAATATGACTCAACTACTCTGCCTGCCCACTGGTGGTCCACTCTTGTACGGACTAAGTACATTTTCACATGTTTCCATATAACTCAACTCATCCTACTTGCCTGTCATCTTCTTAGCACGTGCACCACCCTCTCTGTGCCAATGATTTATGCCAGATCATGCACCTTTAGCTCCAGCCTAATACCATCAATGTATTCACCCTCACACCCGATACCATCTTATGTTTATATATAAAACTTGCCAAAATGGTTTAGTCCACTTTTGCGTCAGGATTTGTAATAGCATCTTTGTATGAAACCTAAAACCGGTTACATTTGCATTTACTTGCATCCTATACCATCTTATGTCTACATATAATTTGCCCCCACATAAAAACCTAAAGCTGGATACACGAGTTAAATTTCTTTTTTGAACGACTGTATGAAAATCCTCTTGCCATCATTGACTTGACTAATTTTGTTCGAAAGTCCTTAAAATTTCATCCAGATCTGCTATCTGAATGTACTTCCAGATGTATTAATCAGGTTTCATTACAATATGTACTATTTTTCCCAAATGAAATCACATTCACAGAATTTTTTTCATCCTGCTGCTTCGAATCTTTTAAAACTAAGGCCGAAAATGAATGTCAATTTGACCCCATTAACTATTTGAAAATGGAACAAATATTCCAAAATTGATAGTCTTCGAATGAAAATTTATATTTGTGTGTACCCAGTAAAAAAACCTTCCTTTCAGCCTGGATCCTAATCAAACGCCAGTGCTCTATTTTCCTCCATTCAGCTTATCCATTGTTATTTTAGCCACTTTGTTCCAATCCTTTTTATCCCAAAGCCCAATCTATTCCTTTCCATCTGTCAAGATGCAAGACTTTGGGCAGCCTCCATTCAGTGCCAGGACAGTTTACGATTTTGTTAAAGAAGCATGCATAAGAAAGCGGATTATGGAATATAATGACACTCTTCTGAGATAAGGACGGAGGAACATAATAACACAAGACTGAAATACAGAGCAAACAATCTGTATAAGAGATTTCACTACAAAAGATCATTTTTGAGTGCTTGTAGCAGTTAAAAATTAGAAGCACGTTGTATTTTACGAGCTTGTAGCCTAGCCAGCAAGCTGAAGGCAGCAGTTTGCTCATGCATTTATATTCATTTTAATTTTATTGTTGTCCTTGGACAAATGGCTTACAAGTGATTACTCAAGTTTTAAGATAGCCATACAAGGTTGTGAATTTTTTTTTTTTTTTACAAAACTTGTTCCTTGGGTCTGTGACATTATTATTTTTTGCCTACAGAGTAGCAGTGGTGTGCCTTTTACTATAGGATGCTGTTCAGTGAACTGGATTTGTTAAATCGGTTCATATTTACAGCATATGTAAACCCAACTACTACCATTTCTTGTAAGATTTAACAAGGTAAGAGCATCCCAAAAGTAATTTTCAATATATTTTAAGACTGCATATTGTTTTTTAAATAATATATTGTGATATGGCCATAAAGGTCCTTCATTAGTTCCCTTCTATGACAGGGTGAAAATGCTGTGAATCTGTGTTCCAATTTGCTCCTGTCCTGTCACCTTGTCAAATGGGCTTATGATGGTGACTACAAGTGGCTTTTTCAATACATGTTGCCCAAACATGGCCCACTGTTGTCACCATCAGTGCCTTATAAAAAAAAATGCCATGCAGCCATCAAGGAGGTTGTAGGAGATCAGCAGCATTGAGATGCAACAATGGGTAAAAAGAAGGAAAACAAGGAATTCATTTTAAATAAACGGCAATTGTTTAGAATATACAAGCCACAATTGCCACATGAACTGTTTGGGATACAAAGAAAAACCCACAGGAGAAATACAGGTTGCTCTGGAAAAAGATGGTGTGGTTGTTTTTAAGGAGCACAATACGATGATACTTGAACAAAAAAGAGCTGCATGGTAAAGTTGTCAGAAAGAAGCCTTTACTGTACAAGTTCCACAAAAAAGCCTGGTTACAATATGCCCAACACCACGTTGCCCTGCCTCACTGGGCTTTTTTGTGGCACTGGAGCAGTAAAGGCTTCCTTCTGGCAGCTCAACCATACAGCTTTTTTATGTTCAAGTATCTTTGAATTGTTCTCCTTAAAAACAACCACACCATCTTTTTGGAGAGCAGCCTGTATTTCTCTTGAGGTTATCTATGGGTATCCTTTGTATCCTGAGCAATTCTTCTGCCAGTTGTGGCTGCAATCTTTCTTGGTCTACCTGACCTTGGGTTGGTATCAAAAGAGCCCCTAATTTTCCACTTCTTAATAAGTGATTAAACAGTACTGACTGGCATATTCAAGGCTTTGGATATCTTAATATTCTTTTCCATCATTATAAAGTTTCATTACCTTGTTACGCAAGTCTTTGGACTGTTCTTTTCTACCTCCTCATGGCTCAGTATCTAGCCTGCTTGGTGCATCCATGTGAGAGCTAACAAACTAATTGACTATTTATACACAGACACTAATTTTGATTTAAAAAGCCACAAAATGTGGGAAATTAATCTTTAACTGCCATTTTACCCTGTGTGAGCCACCTTCTATGTCTGCACAAGGCCAAACATTCCAACTAAACTTCCATTAAACTTTTTTATCAGGGCTATTTGGGGGATTTCTGTTATTAAGATTTTAAAAGGATCAAAAAAACTATGATAATAAATGGTTTCATGTGATTGCTATCCTTAACATAAAAGACAGTTGACATGATCAGTCATATTTTCAATAAAAATGCCAAAATTTCAAATTTTCTGCCAGGGCATTTAAAACTTTTGAGCACGACTGTACATACATCTGTCAATCCATGTCCCTTTACCTCAGACAGTATCCTTTACATGCAAGATCTTTATCACCTCAAAAGCTCCTCTCAGGCTCCATGCACACTAGCTAAATAGTGTTATCCTATGTGTCCATGCACACTACTTTAGGCTATTCACATTTTTTGAGCTTCAAGCTCTAGGAGCAGAAACTAAATAGTTTTTGTAGCGTTTCCAGCAGAAACGCTATTAAATGCTGCTAAACACTCCTAAAAGCGTTTTTTTAGCTTTTTTTCCCCTTTTACTGCAAAAATGCCAGTAAAATGCTAATGCTTCTAAAACGCTGCTACAAAAAGCTATTTACCAGCGTTTTTCATCCAGTGATTTTTGCAACTTTTTTTTAGCTTACAAAAAAAAACCGCTAGTGTGTATAGAACCTCAGTGGTAGACATAACTGCTGCAAGGGATAATATATTCTTGCACCTTCAGTGTACAAACAGCAGGCTGGCAGTGTGTTTTCACAAAGCTGTGCTGATACTTATGTATTGGAGGCTGAGGACCCGGCTGTGATGTCTGGCTTGAGTGTAAGGATCAGAAAATGGGCAGTACAGATTTAAAATTTGGCAAATTAATTCTAATTAACGGCAATCTCTGTTACAAAGTAAATTAAAAATCAACTCCAGTCAATTTTTTTTCTCATTGTACTAGACAAGGGTCAGATTCTCTGTCAAGTTATTATTGGGTTGTTCTAGTTCTCATTGTCTCTGCTAAGAAGATTTCTCCTCACTTCCCGCCCTGGTGATTTGGGGGGGGGGGGGGGGAGCACCAAGGTAGTGGAGGAGACTACTGCTTCTTGGTGACACAAACAAGCAGCTGCTGACTTTTAATTGGACACTTACCTGTCCCTGGGTCCAGCGATGCGGGGGATCGACGCCCCGCTCGTCTCCCCCTCCGTTCAGCGGCGCCGGCATTGCAACTGTGGACGCCGGGCTGTGGCTTCACAGCCTGGCACCCACTGCGCGCCGTGATTGGCCGCTTAGTCACCTGGGACCTGTAATGGGTCCCAGATGATTGACAGGAGGGAGCAGAGCTGAGTCCTTCCTGTGCCGAGGGGTAAGCGATGTCACCAGCCCAGGCACTGGAAGAGGCAGACTACGAGGGACCCCCTAGCAACAGGCATTTAGAGGTAGGTAAAAAAAAAATATCCACATTTTTTTTGTATTTTTTTTTAGGATTTTTCATGTATTTTTTTTTTTTTTGGGTGGAACCCCACTTTAATTCATTTTTAATATTCAAAGCAAACTTTATTTTGTTTCCAAATCGCTTTAAAATCCCCCCCCATAGCATTTCTAGCTGTGGCCATCTTGAGTAAGGGCAGATGATTAACCACTTCAGCCCCGGAAGATTTTACCCCCTTCCTGACCAGAGCACTTTTTACAATTCGGCACTGCGTCGCTTTAACTGCTAATTGCGCGGTCATGCAATGCTGTACCCAAATGAAATTTGCGTCCTTTTCTTCCCACAAATAGAGCTTTCTTTTGATGGTATTTGATCACCTCTGCCGTTTTTATTTTTTGCGCTATAAACGGAAAAAGACCGAAAATTTTGAAAAAAAATGATATTTTCTACTTTTTGTTTTAGTCATACATTTAGGCCAAAATGTATTCGGCCACATGTCTTTGGTAAAAAAAATGTCAATAAGCGTATATTTATTGGTTTGCGCAAAAGTTATAGCGTCTACAAACTAGGGTACATTTTCTGTAATTTACACAGCTTTTAGTTTATGACTGCCTATGTCATTTCTTGAGGTGCTAAAATGGCAGGGCAGCACAAACCCCCCCCAAATGACCCCATTTTGGAAAGTAGACACCCCAAGGAAATTGCTGAGAGGCATGTTGAACCCATTGAATATTTTTTTTTTTTGTCCCAAGTGATTGAATAATGACAAAAAAAAAAAAAAATTTACAAAAAGTTGTCACTAAATGATATATTGCTCACACAGGCCATGGGCATATGTGGAATTGCACCCCAAAATACATTCAGCTGCTTCTCCTGAGTATGGGGATACCACATGTGTGGGACTTTTTGGGAGCCTAGCCGCGTACGGGGCCCCGAAAACCAAGCACCGCCTTCAGGATTTCTAAGGGCACAAAACCCCCCCAAATGACCCCATTTTGGAAAGTAGACACCCCAAGCTATTTGCTGAGAGGCATGGTGAGTATTTTGCAGCTCTCATTTGTTTTTGAAAATGAAGAAAGACCAGAAAAAAAAATTTTTTTTTCTTTTTTCAATTTTCAAAACTTTGTGACAAAAAGTGAGGTCTGCAAAATACTCACTATACCTCTCAGCAAATAGCTTGGGGTGTCTACTTTCCAAAATGGGGTCATTTTGGGGGGTTTTGTGCCACCTGGGCATTCCATGGCCTCCGAAACTGTGATAGGCAGTGAAGAGTGAAATCAAAAATTTACGCCCTTAGAAAGCCTGAAGGCGGTGCTTGGTTTTCGGGGTCCCGTGCGCAGCTAGGCTCCCAAAAAGTCCCACACATGTGGTATCCCCGTACTCAGGAGAAGCAGCAGAATGTATTTTGGGGTGTAATTTCACATATCCCCATGGCATGTTTGAGCAATATATCATTTAGTGACAACTTTGTGCAAAAAAAAAAAAAAAAAAAAATTTGTCTCTTTCCCGCAACTTGTGTCGCAATATAAAATATTCCATGGACTCGACATGCCTCTCAGGAAATAGCTTGGGGTGTCTACTTTCCAAAATGGGGTCATTTGGGGGGGTTTTGAACTGTCCTGGCATTTTATGCACAACATTTAGAAGCTTATGTCACACATCACCCACTCTTCTAACCACTTGAAGGCAAAACCCTTTCTGACACTTTTTGATTACGTGAAAAAATTATTTTTTTTTGCAAGAAAATTACTTTGAACCCCCAAACATTATATATTTTTTTAAAGTAAATGCCCTACAGATTAAAATGGTGAGTGTTTCATTTTTTTTTTTCACACGGTATTTGCGCAGCGATTTTTCAAACGCATTTTTTGTGGAAAAACACACTTTTTTAAATTTTAATGCACTAAAACACACTATATTGCCCAAATGTTTGATGGAATAAAAAAGATGATCTTAAGCCGAGTACACGGATACCAAACATGACATGCTTTAAAATTGCGCACAAACGTGCAGTGGCAACAAAATTAATACATTTTTAAAAGCCTTTAAAAGCCTTTACAGGTTACCACTTTAGATTTACAGAGGAGGTCTACTGCTAAAAATACTGCCCTCGATCTGACCTTCGCGGTGATACCTCACATGCATGGTGCAATTGCTGTTTACATTTGACGCCAGACAGACGCTTGCGTTCGCCTTAGCGCGAGAGCAGGGGGGACAGGGGTGCTTTTTTTTTTTCTTTATTATTTTTTTGCTTTTTTATCTTACTTTTAAACTGTTCCTTTCATTTTTTTTTTTTTAAATCATTTTTATTGTTATCTCAGGGAATGTAAATATCCCCTATGATAGCAATAGGTAGTGACAGGTACTCTTTTTTGAAAAAATTGGGGTCTATTAGACCCTAGATCTCTCCTCTGCCCTCAAAGCATCTGACCACACCAAGATCGGTGTGATAAAATGCTTCCCCAATTTCCCAATGGCGCTGTTTACATCCGGAGAAATCTAAGTCATAAAATGCTCGTAGCTTCCGGTTTCTTAGGCCATAGAGATGTTTGGAGCCACTCTGGTCTCTGATCAGCTCTATGGTCAGCTGGCTGAATCACCGGCTGCATTCTCAGGTTCCCTGTTGAGACAGGAGAGCCAGAGAAAAACACGGAAGACGGTGGGGGGGGGGGCATTCCCTCCCACTGCTTGTAAAAGCAGTCTAGAGGCTAATTAGCCGCTAGGATTGCTTTTACATGAAAGCCGACCGCTGGCTGAAAAGAATGATACCAAGATGATACCTAAACCTGCAGGCATCATTCTGGTATAACCACTCAAAGTCGTGAATGGTGTACCTGAAGACCAAAAAATGGTTAACAATAAAGCACAGTAAAGTATAAAAAATTGCATACCTGAAAAGCAAACATGATAAAACATAATAACAATAAAACATTGCAGAATAGAATACAGTAAAAAAGAGCAGAACAATAGAGAGAGAATAGAGAGAGAGAATAAAACAACAACTATTTTTTTTTATTTTTGTTTGTGTTTTTTTTGCAAACTTGTAACTTTTATAACTGTAACCGGTTCCAGGTTCGGGTCTCTCAAAATGCGATGGCATCTTGGGAGACCCTGTGAAAGTGTGCCTAGTATGTGCAATGCTGTACCCTACGCTAATACTCAACTAGTGCATGGTAGCGTTCAAAACATTCACCAATGCAAAGACCAGGATTGTCAGGACAGGAGGGACAATAATAGCGGGTGTCACGCCTATATCCGCGCTTGCTGCAGACACAACATCTTTTTGGGGGGTTCGTTGGGTAGGGGTACTCGGGAGGACATAAAAATGCCTCTCATGCAGCCGACTGCATTTGGTTGGGGATGTGAAGGGGGGAAGTATGGGCGCTGCAGAAGCGGTGGGTTCCCAATTAGGATTGGCGAATGCAGCAGGAAGGGCATTATGGGCACGACGGGCCTGTGTTTGTCTTTTTGGTGGCAGCGGGACACTACTTGTGCTTGCCACCTCACCAGCTTGAACTGCACTTATGGGACTCGCCACATCACCAAGTGTTACTGCAGTGCTGGTTTGACTACGACCGGGGTGTACTAGGCCGCTGGCGCTTGCCAGTTCCCCAAAACGCTACCAAAAAAACTGTTAGCGATCGCAGGGATCAGGCCTGACTCTGCGAACGCTGCAGTTATGCGTTTAGTGTTCTGTAAGTGACAGTGATCGATCGATACTGCACTTGGGTGGGCTGGGCTGGGCCGGGCGGAGGGGCAAAACGCAGGTGCTAGCAGGTATCTGGGCTGATCCCGCTAACACTGCGTTTTTGGGAACCCTAAACTGCTGGGGACGCCAGTATAGATCTGATCGGATCAGGTATTGATCCGTTCAGATACTATACCACTAAGGGAGGTGTACAGTGCGTGCGTGGGTGTTAGCGGTACTGGCGCTAACCTGACGCTGCCTGGGGCTGGTGCTTACCAGTTCACCAAAAAGCTACCAAAAAACTGTTAGCGATCGCAGGGATCAGGCCTGACTCTGCGAACGCTGCAGTTATGCGTTTAGTGTTTTGTAAGTGTCAGTGATCGATCGATACTGCACTTGGGTGGGCTGGGCTAGGCTGGGCGGAGGGGCAAAACGCAGGTGCTAGCAGGTATCTGGGCTGATCCCGCTAACACTGCGTTTTTGGGAACCCTAAACTGCTGGGGACGCTAGTATAGATTTGATCTGGGGCAACGCATATCACCGCCGGGCGATCAGGGGGCTAAACCTTTATTCGGTAATAAACGGCGGGTGCCCTGACACTATAAAAAATAAACGAACTAACCAGCGTCACCCGTAACAGTTATACGGTGATCAGTGGTGAAAGGGTTAACTAGGGGGCAATCAAGGGGTTAAAACATTTATTAGATAGTATATGGGGGTCCCTGTCGCTATAAAACGCTGACGGCGAACCTAAATATTTACCTCCCTAACTAGCGTCACCAGCGACACTAATACAGCGATCAGAAAAATGATCGCTTAGTGACACTGGTGACGGGGGGTGATCAAGGGGTTAAAACTTTATTAGGGGGGGTTAGGGGGGTACCCTAGACCTACAGGGGGCTAACCCTAATTGTCCTAACACTTCTAACTGTCACAAACTGACACTATGCAGCAATCAGAAAAAAAAAAAAAAAAAAAAAACCTGCTTGGTGTGTTTGTGACAGGGGGGGGGGATCGGGGTGTTTATTGTGCCTGGCATGTTCTACTGTGTTGTGTGTGTGTTGTGCACTTACTTACATGTCGTCTCTCCTCGGGCTGGAACGGAAACTCCCGAGCCGAGGAGAGATGACATCACATCCTCTGCCTCTGTGTACTATACAGAGGCAGAGGATGTTTCTCATTGGCTGGGAGCGATCGCGAGGGGGGGGCCACGATCGGATGGCCTCCCCCTCGTCTCTCATTTCTCCCAGCCAAATGCCGACCGCAGCTGGCACCGGGGGGGACCCCCCCGCCCGCGGGAAGGCAATCAGGTACCAGGTACGTGATTTTGCCTGCCCGTGCCATTCTGCTCACGTATATAGGCGTGAGGCGGTCGGCAAGTGGTTAATGTAGCATTTACTTCCTAGAATCTATCTGCCCTTAGTTTAGGTATGCAGGCAGGAATGTTTAGCTAGGAAAGCCTCTCCTATCCTCCCCCAGATGAAATTAAAGGAGTTGCAAAGTTCTATGCATTAAGATGAAATACCTGTGTGCAGCAGCCCCCCTAATACTTACCTGAGCCCCATCTCTGTCCACGGGTGTATTGACCATCCAAAGACTCTCCCTCCTGAATGGCTGAGACAGCAGCGGCACCATTGGCTCCCG
This sequence comes from Lithobates septentrionalis, assembly GCA_037952835.1. Lineage (NCBI taxonomy): Eukaryota > Metazoa > Chordata > Amphibia > Anura > Ranidae > Lithobates > Lithobates septentrionalis. The sequence goes on from JBBDGP010001594.1 coordinate 721,325, forward strand.
CTGCTGTCAAAGTCAGTCAGTCAGCAAGCCAATCAGGAGAGAAAAAGGGGCGGGCCGGGCCGCAGCTCTGTGTCTGAATGGACACAGGGAGCTGGGACTCGGCTAGGGTGACCCCATAGCAAGCTGCTTGCTGTGGGGCCACTCAACAGGAGTTGGGACCCGAGAAGAGGAGGATCCAGGTTGCTTTGTGCAAATCCACTGCAAAAGATCAGGTAAGCATAACATGTTTGTTATTTTTATTGAAAAAAGAAAAAGCAAGACTTTGCAATCACTTAAAAAAATGCCCATGAAGACTCCTAGAATATAGGACATCATTTTAACCTGGGTCAGAAACCAGGAAGCAACTGAAGAAATGTAAAAAAAAGAAAAATTAAAACCTTTAAAAAAAATATATATTCTCATTCACCAATGCTAGCAGCATAAGAATTAAAAATAGTTTATGTTCATAACTTGATACAGGGAGTTTAGTTCCACTTTAAAGCGACTCTGCCTTCACAAAAAAAGTATGTGTACTGCCTAGGGTTGCCACCTCATCCCTTTAAACCCAAACACATATGAATTACACGGGTTCTGGGGCCAATTTAATGCACAGGGCCTGTATAACTAATATGTGTTCGGTTTTAAAGGAATGAGGGGGCCCTAGTACTTCCATTGTTGGGCAACGTATGAAAAGCTAGTTTCCTGGCTGTATCTGGCTTCAATACTTCCGAGTCACAAACCTGGAATAAACCGATTGTAAATGTGTGTCAGAATTCCTAAGAATTCCAGCCATGAAGCTATGCTCAAAGAAGAGGTTAGGAATGGCAGCCTCCGAACGTTTCTCATGACAAAATCACTTTAACAAAGGTTCTCACACTAAAACGATATGTTTCGGGGTGTCGACAAACATTTTTTACACGTCAACACGAGTAGTGTTAAGGCAATACATTAATTATGAATGGGCTGCCAATACACTATTCTGTACAAAAATACATGCATGGCCTTTTTTTTTTTAAAGTAGCGTACCACAAAGCATGGTATGGTGCACTACGGTTGGTTATGCATTGCACTCAATTGTATAGTGCACTAGGGTGCCATTCATGATGAATGTCACTGCAACACACTGGACATTGAGCAGGTACACTAGCATGGGTTATGGAAACTTGCATTGCTGCAACGCACAAGTGTGAATAGACCCTTAAAAATTTGGCCATGCTTAGTGATGGGCAAATATAAAAGATTGCAGGCCAAGGAGGTGCCAACTTCCACCATCATGCAGGGGGCAGATCTACCTAAAAATGATCAGAACAGCTAACCATCGAACAGAAAAGCTGGCAACAGTCCATACACCTGGTGAATGCTGCCAGAGAAAAGTCCTAAACGAGCATCTCTGCACACAATTTGCACATATTGCAGTCCTTTAAAAGCAAAGTTCACCCGCCATTAGGTTACATAATGCTTTCTGAACTTGGCAGATATATTCATTTTTGTGCTTCAGGAAGAACAAGCTTCCGTTATTACATTTTCAATAATATAAAACATAGTAACTGTGTAATCAGCTAGCCACAAATTGGAAAGGTGAAACAGTAATGCACGCATTCTTTTTTCCATAAAACGCTAAGGCCTATTGAAGCTACAATAATGGAAGAAAATGAAATTCATACATAGAGTGCATTTGTTCAGCAATCAACAAGCAAGGATACAAATAATACAATGAATATGAAAAGGTACAAGAAACAGAACTGTAACTTAAAATAACATTTATGTAAAATGATAGTCTGTTTAGACAAGTTGATGCTTTACACAGCATATTATTTTGTTCAAGCGCCTTGCTAAATCAGATCTAGCTCTGCACATACAGAATGAATATTTGATTAATATTAAAACCTGTGCTCTGCCCACACAGGGCACATAATAAGTATATTTTAATATAGTACTTCCTCCCTAACAGCACAGCACCTTTTGTTTGTGCTCCTGATGCCCGGTTCTGCTATTGGGAGCGCCAAAAAAAAAAAATTGTTATTTCCAGGTATGGAGAAGCATTTGACTTGTTCCTCCTTTGGATTTGACCCTCTAATGCCTTCTTTGTGGCACCAAGACAATTTAATGTGTAGAGGGGTCAACATAGTAAAAAAAAAAAAAAAAAAGTAAAGCCATCTCTGCAATAACTGTACATTTCCCAATGGTTTAAGGAGAAATAGGGCCTAAGCCATTTTGGATATACTTCTGTAGGTCTCAGGAGTGCTAAAGCCTGCCGTCGACTGACATCACAAAGCAGGTCCAGGCTCTGAAGAGATCCTAACCATATGGTTGGGATCCACCCAAATGCCTGGACTGGTGGCTGCTGGCTCAGCCCCTCAGCGAGCCCCTCCCGCCCCTCCCATTTCACAGCCCAGCACTCCAGGTGAGCGCTGGAGAGGTAGAGCAAAGAGCCGCTGACTGACAGCCACCAGCTCTCTGCTCACTGAAGGCTGAGAACTGAGTGATCAGTAGTCTTTGATCACTCAGTTCTCAGTCTTAAAAGTGGTAGGGGACAGATGCAGCATCAGATCAATGCTGCATCTACCTAGGTGAATATCTTTTTTTTCTTCTTAAAACTCATATTTATCTTTGAACAACCCAACACGTACAAAAATCCAGTGCAAGAATATTCCTGCTTCTTCTTTATTCATTCTGCAGATATGTGCTTTTTCCACATGCCCTGCTGCTTCTTCATCATTAGCCCAAAAGTCATTAGATGAGTAGCCCTGACATAGGAAAACTGTTTCTACTAGGATGGTTACCTCCACCCAAAGACACAGTGTGGAACAGGGCTTGGCGTAATTCAGTAATGGGGTAAAGGTCATCTTCAGGGAGCCTCATAACTAGTTCTTTGTCCTCTGCTTTATGGACACATGTCCTACTGAGCTACTATTTAAAGAGCGAGAAGTGACAAGAGGGAAACGGGAAATGTGTTTTCTGTCGCAACATACTTTAGTTGTTGTATATTGCCTAAGGATACAGGCAGTCCAGCTGGCAGCAAAGTAAATGGGTATGCACATACTGGGGGCAACCAATACAAGCATACCAATTCTTTGCAAGAACAGTCACCAAACTCTATCCTCCACTGCAAAAGTAGGCATTACTGCCATCTTGTGGGGGGTTGGTGGGTAATGTCAGCAGTGCAAGGGAAAGAAGCAAGGGCGAAGGCATGATGAAACTAACAAAATTTCCTATTACTTAAAGTAACATGCAGCCACCACATCTCTCTCTCTACTTGCACAACCTTACTTGTAGAGAGTCACATAAAATAAGAACTCAGCTTCCCTAGTGCATTCTGGCTTTCATCTTCTTAGTTTTGTATATATAGAATATGACAAAAGGTAGTGAAGCTTTTTAAATTCAGCATTGATATTTCCATGTGCTCCAATATGGTTATTATACGTGGGGTTCACGAAATCCCCCGTCCAGATGAGATTCCTCAGTTGTAATGGCCATTAAGTGAACTCCGTAATGGCTTTAAAATTTCACAAAGTAAAATTGCAATATATTAGATCTCATAATGGACGGATTACAAACCTTATATACATCTCTTCTCTCTCAATCTCTTTGTAGAAATTCTGCAAAGACAAGATAACAAATATTACTTTCAGCTTCATTCCTTGTCCTTCTATTTCTCTGATTTAGTAGGAATTGCATTTGTTCAGTAAAAATATTATTAGGTAAGCGTATGAAACCTTTTGTTTCAGAACTAGTCTGGTTTTTGAAATGATTGTATTTTAGTAGATTGGTTTCATAACTTTTCTTTTTTGCATTAACTGGGGTTTTGCTTTTTGGATTATGGATTATGAGTCAGTATTCCAGAGTCTGGTCATCAATCATCTTCTTATTACACACACAAGGGAGTATGGAACTACATCCTTCACATGTACATGAACAGACTAGAAGTAATGGGAGAGTACCCCCACTGCTTACCCAAAATATGGAAAGGGGTATTGTACCAGTAAAAATAAATATTTCTGCCCACAATGTGGGTTGCTGATCAATACTGTCATGACCCAATTCAGGTTAGGTGCCTATTTTTTCAGAACGTTTATTTTAGAGTATTGTAAATGCCACATGAGAATTCCCAAGCAGCCTCTATCAATTGGTCAATATATCTCACAAGTCTCTTGTAACTTGTCAAAAGGTCCTCAACTCCTATTGTGATGTGCCAGAGGTTCTCAAAAGGCTCTTTAAAATGTGTTAGTGGTGATTTATAAACATTGAATTGGGCAATACTAGTCTCTTGCTACTTAATGGTCTCTTTTAAGGTAGCAGTAGTGAAATCAGGTAGGTGGCCCTTTTGTCAAGTCACAACCCAAATTAAATTTTGGGAGGTGGTTGTGTTGCGTCATAAATGGCATCCTATGAAAATACAGGTTACAAATTATAAGCATAAGAAATATATGTGCCCACCTGCCTCTTTAGTCCAGTCTTTGATTTTTTGAAAAAAATTTTTTTAACAACTTAAATTTTCTTATTGGTGGAGGGAAATATTTTCCTTCTGTGAATCCAGCTATGTTGCTGTGCTGTCTAAGTGAGCTTTACCATTAAGTTTTTTTCCCTTTCCATACTAAGGCCCTATTGCTTGCTAGCTCCAGTCTTTTTACATTATAGTTAATTGGCATATGAAAAACAAAGAGCTGTTTTCATTCATTTCACCTATTTTTTATTTTTTAGTCCTCCTTTTTGTGTTCTAGTTTTAGGCAATGACCAGCAACCAAGCAACTAGAAATATGAGGACTGAAATCAAAATCAATACCAAATGAAAATACAAGCATCGTTTAAAAACAGGCTGAAAAGTAAGACTGCATTAAAATCACTTATCTTCTCTCAGTTGTTATTCCTGCTTATGGTAAAAAATTAAGATGGTCTAGTGCAAGGGTCTAAAAATGTTTTAAACAAACGACCAGTTTACTGTCGTTCACACTTTAGGTGGGTCAGACTGTGCCTAGCGGGAGTAAACAATGCCCCATTTTTGGTGTCAGTGCAAGGAATAGTGGCCGAATGTTGGGGTTAGTGGAAGGAATAGTGCCCGATTGTTGGTGTCAGTGGAAGGAATTATGTCCCATTGTTGGTATCAGTGGGAGGAATAGTGCCTATTGTTGGTGTCCATGACAGGAATAATGCCTCACACTATTGTGGCAGTTGCTTGCTTGGCTAAAGGGGGGGTATTCTCAAAATAATTGAAATGCCTGTTTAAAGTATAACTATAGGCAGATTTTTTTTTTTCACTTTGGATAGAGAAAGGGAGGGTTTTTACTCCTGTTGGTTAATTTTTTGCTATCTGTGCCTCATTGGGCAGATTTACCTTCACTTCCTGCACCATCCCCCAAACAGGAAGTGAGAGAAAATCCCTTAAAATTAATAAAATTCCTTGGGGACTCCCAGGTCACCAGGACTTGTGTCACCATTGGAGGATTTCTCCTTTATTACTTTTCTGGAAACAACTCAAAATTTGGGATTTTTTTTTAACTTTTACTTTCAATGCTAAAGGTAAACAGAATATAAAGAGGATGGATCTCCTTAATGGGGGCACAAACAGCAATACAAACTGACAGGTGTTCTAATCCCTCTCCACTTCAAAACTAAAGAAAAAGTTTTGCCTTTAGTTCTACTTTAAGCAAAGTAGGCTTAAAAGGTCTACAAAATATATTATATAACGCACCTCACATTTAAAATTTGGAACCGGGTTCACTACTTAAATAAGTGGGAGTATAATTCCCCTTTCATTTATTTAAAAGATAACCCGTTATTTCCCCCAGGGATGGAGAAAATAGGAGGAAATTGGATTTTAGATAGGGAAGCACAGCTAAGGGATATAATAAGTAGAGGTAAAATAAGATCACTTCAAGAATTAATAGCACAAAAAGACGTAATGTTACTGAATGGGTGGCAGTATAATCAACTTAAGCACTTTGTTAGAAGTCTTCCGGGCCCCCTTAAGGGAGGAAGCAGACTATAGGGGGTTAGAGAAACTATTATGTAGGGAAGGAGTAAAAAGGATTATTTCTGAGATATATAAAATTTTGATGAACGGTGGTGGGCAGGATCCTCCTCCGTTTATCAGAAAATGGGAGGAGGAACTGGGGATCCGCTGCGACGGGAATGGAGAAGTGTATTCTGGGAGCGACGCACGGAACGGCAGTTGATATGAAAACAAGGGAGAGTAATTATAAGTGCCTAGCCAGGTGGTATAAGACCCCGGCTAGAGTTTGTAAATTTTCATTAGATAAGTCCCCCAACTGTTGGTGAGGGTGTGGAACTTCGGGAACAATGGCGCACTTATGGTGGGATTGCCCTAAAATGAAAATATTTTGGTAGGAAGTGATTAGGCTAATAGAGGAGATAACGGGTAAGGGTATACAGCACGACCCATGGAGCTGTTTTTTCCACGGTATGGAGGGAGGAAAAAAAGGGTACAAGTCCTCATTAACCCCAGTACTACTTAATGCTGCAAAAAATGTAATCCCAAAGAAATGGCAGGAAGCGGAAGCTCCGATGATTAAGGATTGGATTGCTAAAGTGAATGAAATATATAGATTAGAGAGAGTCGAGAATAAAGAACATCCTGATAGGGACCAAGAGGAAGAGAGGGGCAAGTGGAGTCCCTGGGGGGCCTTTAAAAAAACAGACAGATATATGGAAGCAGTGCTAAAATAGTACAGCGGGTTAGAACTAATGTTGATAAGAACTGACTAGAAGAGAAGAAAAGGGTCTGCGGGGGAGAGGAGGTATGGGGGGGAGGTGGGGGGGGGGGGGTCAGTGGGGAAGGTATTTTTAATTGTATGTTGTGAAATGGAAAAATACTGTTATAAGATTTTCCGAGACCCTCCCAGCTGAAGGGTTTTTTTTTTTTTTTTTTTTTGTATGTTAATCTTTTTGAAAATAAATAGAGTAAAAAAAAAAAAAAAAAAAAAAAAGGTCTACAAAATATAGGAGAGAGTGGAATAAGGAAGACCTTTAGAAGACTTTTTTTTTGGACTGCAGCAACATAATTTTAAAACTAAAAATAAAAAAAGTGCAATATAATGTATGCTCTGGTTTCAATTTTGAATAGCGTAGTGAAGAGTTAAAACCTTACATTTTCTTTTGTCCCTATCCAGGAGATTTTGCTCCACTTACTGAGTGTGATAGAAAGTGAGGGGAAATCTCAACAACAGGCACACATAAAATAACATAACTTAATTTTTGTTTTGAAGAGTGGGAAATATTTAATTTCAAAATGTGTACGGCTGTCTGTGTCTCCACCGGAAAGCTTTCCCTCTACTTCCTGTATGGACGTCAGGCCAGGAAGTGAGGGAATATGTTCCTAACAGTGACACAAATCAGAAATTCTACACATTTTCTACTTTTTCAGAAAAACAAAAAGTTTATGCTGGAGTTCCACTGTAAGGCATATTGACAAATCTAAGTCATTATAATGGATTTCATGGCATTAAGAAAGCCTGTGTTTCCTTCCATCTTCAAAGTACACACTGACCAGAACGTTGACAGTGCAGCTCATCCGGTTCTCTTTGTTCTCATCATGCATTATTGTTCTATAGTCCAACAGTCTCTCCATCAGGCGAACAACCAAGTTCACAAAGGTCTCTCCAGTCTTTGCCAGATACTTATGTTTCCTACAGTGCTCCAAGAGTCTGCAAGAAGTAGAAAAAAAAAAAAAAAATCACTCCAATCTGGTTCCTGAATGTTATTTTAATCCCTGCGCTTCATTAACACATGTTAATTATAAATGAAGTGTAAAGTTCACGGCTTGCTTGTTATTGTCTCCTGTGCCTATACTTGGGTTTAAAGCTTAGCGGTTAATCAACACTTACATTTTCTCAAACAACACTTTGTACTGCTCGTCCCCTCGCCCACCTTCTACTTCATGGTCCAACTTTGTGATAATCTCATTCTCAAACTGAAAGACACAGAGCATAAACACAAGTTTAAATGTTCTGACAGCATACAAAAAAATCTACAAACCTTTGTCAACGATTTAATGAAAGATAATGCACCATTAACCCATTCGTTGCCAGAGGCATTTTTGCATTTTTTTTTTGCACGCATGTTTAAAAAATAATTTTAGACCTAAAGATTACACAAAGCCCACAAATATTATATATTTTCTGAAAGCAGATACCCTAGAGAATAAAATAGTGGTAGTTCCAATTTTTTTATGTCACACGATATTACTGCATGGGTCTAGGAAAACACACCAACGTAAATTTTAGGGCAAACAAACGCAATAAATTACACAAATTTTTGGTAAAATAGATATCCAACGATGCCAAACCTTAAATTTTTGTGTGCTCGTGAAATGGCGTAAAACTTCAGTACCCTATATTTTCTATAGACGATGCTTCAAAATCCCTCTATAGGTATTAGTTTAGTGTTATGGAGGAGGTCTTGTGTTAGAATTATTGCCCTCTCTCCTCCGGCGTGCACGGTGATATGTAACGTGCATCACAATCAACGTTTTCATGCGTAGGCTCTCCGACGCAGGCTTTTACTTTCGTGCCTGTGTGTATGTGGGGGGGGGGGGGCTGAAAATTATTTGGGGGGGGATTTTATGTGCTTATGTGTAAAAAAAATTTTGCACACATTGTCCCCATGTGATTTTTTTTTTGGCGACAGGTTCTCTTTAACAGATGCAGGGTCTAAGACCCTGCATCTCTCCCCTGTGATCCACTAAATGTTTGGCAATGCAGATCACATTGCAAAACATTTTCCGGCTGAGTTAGCCGGGGACACCGAGAGCTTGACCCGGAAGTGACTTCAGAGATGTCGCTTTCCGGGTCATAAGAAGGGGGGGGAGAGCAGATGTGTGTCCGTTCTTCTCCTTCCATTTCAGCTGCCGACACCCACAATGGAGCTCGGGGGCCCACCGATAGGCAAGTGGAGCCCGGTAAGCATAGCGGGGCGTGGCGGCAGGGGGTTGCACCGGAACCAGGGGTGTGTGAGAGCAATCAGACGGCAGTGCCGCTGCACGAATGCTCTCACCTGACAGACAGGAGTCTACCTGTCAGTTTCACACACAATCCCGGATGCTGCAGCCTTTGGATTGTGTGCAATACCCCCCTCTATCAGGTCTGCAAGACGTACGGACCTGGCGGGCGAAAGGGTTAAGGGTGAACTCTAGGCAGATATAACAGACACAAATGAAATTAATCCAGCTCTGTATTCATTATTACATTCTACATTTTTTCTTTCGTCAAGTGGTAAAAATCCTTGAATTGAAAGTGGTTGTAAACCCTGGTCATGGAATTTTAGCTAAGCACATATATGTGCAATGTTTACTTGTCTCTATCTAAGGCTCCAAGTGTTGTTTCTCTCTGGTGCTTCTTTCCTCTGTTATCAGCATGAGAAGTTTTCCGACACATGAGCCAAAAATTTGTGTCGGGGAGGGAGATAAGCACAGAGCTTGTCTATTCAGAATACAGATCTGCATGTTCCTTGGATCGTCTGCCTATGTGGAGGGGAGGTGTGTCCCTTTCCTCCAATCAGCTCTCACACAGTGTCTCAGAGCTATTAACTGCAGTTATCTACTTCCTTCTCTGTACTCCTCACAGATGCATAAGGATTTTATCATTCGGAAGGGTTGTAGGGAAGAGAAGACTTCAGTTAAACAAGTAAAACCAGGGCTGGTGCAAGGATTTTTGACACCCTAGACGAAAACTAATTTTGCTGCCCAATGGACTCTGCCCCTTTTCCCCCCTTCTTTACCCTGCCCATGGATAGGGTAGAGGTGGCAGGGGTGGAGTTTTTTTGCGGTGCCTCTCCACAAATTTCTTCAGCCGTGGTCCGCACCTGCACCTCTGGACCCGGCCTGAAGACAAATAGTGGCAATACAGCACCCCTTTACAATACAGTGTCCGCTTTACATCACAGACCTCCCTCCTTACATCACAGGCCTTCCCCCTTTACATCTGTGTCCTCAGCCCCCCTTCCTGGCATCCAAATCCTCTTCACATCCACCTTTCTTTGCACCTCAGTCACCTTCACAGGCCCCCTTGTAACCCAGTGCCCTTTAAACCCCCCCTTTACTTGCACCCCCAGTCCCCTTCACAGCTGCTCCCCTTACTTGCACCACAGAACCCTGCAAAGCCCCACTCCTTGTATCCCAGTCCCATTTACAGCCCCCCTTCCTTGCACCCCAGTCTCCTCCATAGCACCCCTCCTTGTATCCCAGTCTCCTCCACAGCCCCCCTCCTTGTATCCCAGTCCCCTCCACAGTCCCCCTCCTTGTATCCCAGTCTTTTCTACAGCTTTTCCCCCTCCCCCTTACTTGCACCCCACTCCCTTTCACATTCCCCGCCTTTCTGGTATCCCGGTCCCCTTTACGGCTACCTTCTTTCTTTGCAACACAGTCCCCTTTATGTCAATGCCCCCTCCGTAACCTTACACAGCAGGTAGAAGACAGAGGATGTGGCATGTCTGAGCAGAAGGCAGGACCTGTTCAACTTTCCATTTAACAGACGGTTGGTCGCTAGGACCGCCCCTAGCAACCAATCAAAGGCTTTGTAACCTGAAGAGTTGGACAGGTCCTGCCTTCTGTTCAGAAATGCCGCATCCTCTGTCTTCAATCTGCTGTCTAAGGATGAAAGTGGCGGCGGGGGAAGGTAGAATCACATGGGGGAGGAACTAGCAGTGCAGGGAGCTCAGTCTGCACTGCAGCACCGCTGTCTCATGTACCTGAGCAGGAGAAGGAGGGCCAGGGGCAGTCATCTTAGGAAGCGGCAGCCCCTTCTCCCCGAGTCCCAAATGTTCTCTGTCTGTGTCGGTCTTCTTTGGCAGTCCGTCTGGCAGCACAGCTGGAGTGATCACTCCTTACCGCCAATATGCAGCCAGCGCGCCCCCCCCCCCCCAATTGATGCGTGCTCTAAGCCGGCGCTCACCTTGCCTAATGGTAGCGCTGGCTCTGAGTAAAACCTATGTAGGAGGATTTGTTTCATCTCTGTGCTTCACCTGAGGCTATTCACTTCACTGGGTATATGTGAGCGTTTACAACCACTTTAACTTCTTATCAGCCTCTTGCAGTCTCTGTAGAACAGGGCTAAGACTGGGGGAGTAAAAAGCAGCACATGGAGCCAGTCAGTTGTGCTGCAGTGCAAGTAGAATTCTGATAGGAGGGCAGAGCAGAGTGACACAGAGATAAGCTCATCGGGTTCCTGATTCTCTCTTTTCACTGTCCAATCACAGGCTAGTGGAGGAGCAAGACCTGTAGGTTTATCTAAAATGCAGCAAAGAAAAACCAGGTTACCTCCTCATCCAGACAGGGCTTTTCCGAGTGGTAGAGCTGAGCTGTGCAAAATTCAGAACTGAATTAAAATGCACATTCCCTGGCAGGTAAAACAGCTCCCTTATATGTGTGTATTTTGCGGTTTGCCTGAAACTTAGATTAAAATGGTTTATAAGCATATTAGAAGCCTAATAGGGATTTGCCGTTTTTGTTATAAATGTAACATGCCGTAGGTACTTTTCTGCACATGGGGGGTTATTTACTTGAAAGTGCACTTGGAAGTAAAGTCGCTGTAGATCTGAGGGGGACATGCAAGGTGAATAAAAAACAGAATTTTAGCTTGCACGATAAAATCGGCAGAGCTTCCACTCATTTCAGTTCTACCCCTTACATTTAGAGCGACTGCACTTCCAAGTGCACTTTCAGTGCAAAGTGGATTTGCCTTTCGTAAATAACCCCCATGGTTTGGAGGTGAGAAACATTCTGTAAGTAGTTACAATTATAAAGTGACATGCACATTACAGATCCCTTAAGTCAGCCTGGCTAACCTGTAGTATGCCTTTACTCTTTTTTTTACATTCTAGTACATACATACATTGTAGAAAGGTTAATAGCAATGACATAGTTCAGTAATGAAAAGATGTAGATCCATCAAAACAAAGCCCACATCCTCAACCATAAACCAGCAGTTGATCCTGAGGGAGGCAAAACCCTAAAGCAAACAAGATACCTCCCCAGATCAATGTCATTTCTTTTTAGCAATTAAGAGACATTCATCTGTTAGGAACACCACTTGTCACTTTTAAAGCAATCAACCACGATTCCTAGAACCCATTTTTGTGGAACTACATTTTCACAACAGTTGAGAACCCTTTCCACATGCAGAGGTCCAATTTGTTCCTCTTGTTACTAACAGTGCCCCCCATGTCTTTTGTCTCAACTGTAAAGTTAACAGCATTCCAATGAATATTCTGTATGGGCCATTTAGATGATTATACAAGATAATGATATACCCCCTCAAACTCTTTTCAAGGGTGAATAAATCTAGTTCTGTCAATCTTTCCTTAAAGCTGAAGTCATGTAACTTCCCTTTTCTGAAATCTTTTTAGGTCCATGACATATTTTTAGTGAACTGTTTCCAAAACTGAATTAATAATGTTAAAAAAAAAAAAGAAAAAAGAAAAAGAGAAGAATGTGCAAAGCTTTTTTGACCATACTGCTCTTGTGGGTCACAGGAGTGCACTTATTTTTGCTCTCCTGTGACCCATAATCAGCAGACACTGCAGGCTTTGAAAGGATCCTGACCATATTGTCGGGATCCACCCAGTGGCCTGATTGAGGGCTGGCCTCGGCTCTCAGTGTGTGGCTGAGAACCGAAGCCAACTGCGCCCGCCCCGTCCAGCCTGGCGCTCCAGTGAGTGCTAGAGGTGCACAATGGAGAGCAATCACTGACCATTTCTGCTCTCCACTTCAAGCAGACAGAGAGCGATCAGCGGTCATGTACTTGCTCAGTTCTCTGGCTTAGAGCCACTGGAGGACAGCTGCAGCTCTCAGATCTATGCTGCAGCATGGAGGTGAGTAGGTATGTATTTAGCGGATTTACAACAAATGCATAATCAATGTGTAATGAGAGTTAATAAATAGTCCATGATGGTGAAAATGAAGTGCAAATCACAACAGTTCTTTAAAAGTGCATCCAGCATGGATAAACGTGATTACTCCTTGAGTGAATCACCCAGATGTGCCGTCACCAAAAAATTAACAAAATGCCTCCTTATCAAAAACACTGGACTCTAGATCATAAGAGTCAGAAACGCTATGACCGTGGCCATGCTTCCGATGACATCATTTTTGATGAAACATGTAGGGCAGAGTCTACATCTGTGATGTCAGCGTGTATGCCAGATCGGTGAGATTTCCAATTTTTTCCCGGGTAACAGTATGTCCTATTTCATGCTGGATTTTATTCATCCTAATGTGAGTTATTAGAGATGGGAAGCAGGGGGAACTGACAACACGCAGAGTGATTAAGGTGTGCCTAGGCACAGCCTAAGTCCCTCTTAATGCAAGAAGGGACAGCATTTGGATTTCCTGTCTTTGGGTTTATCAAGCGTTTCTCACTGTTATAATCTAAAGTCCAGTGTTTCTGGTAAGGAGGCATTTTGTAATCATGTTTATCCATGCTGGATGCACTTTTAAAGAACTGTTGTTCAAGGGAAACACCTAGAGATGTAATTGTACGCTTTGAAAAATGGGAAGAAAAAAAACAGATCTGGATAAACCTAAAGAGGAAAACACAAATAGAGTTTGCGGGAGGTAAATTACAAATATTTCAAGACTTATCTCAAGAAACGTTGAAAAGACGACGGATACTAAAGCCATTATTAGAAATCCTCTGGGAGCAAGAAATTCAATACAACTGGGGTTTTCCAGCATGTCTAATAGCAAGGAAAAACGGAATAAGTGCGAGGCTAAGACATGTGGAGGAGATTCCGGACTTCTGCAACAAACTAGAAATCCCCTCCCCAGAACTGGAAAAATATGCAAATAGTCAGGAGCGAATAACGGCAAGAGATGACCTACAGTGGCAAGTAAATTCAAGGATCAGACATCAAGATGTGGACTCTCGAGGAAATTAATATCTGAGAAAATACCACACAACGGTGCAAGGGGCCTTAGAGTGGAAAGGGGGGGGGGGGCTGGGGTTGACGGGATGGGAAAAAAGGAAAGTGAAAGGATTGGTAAAACACAACAAAAACGCAGGGAGAGGGAGACAGGGACTCACGGAGTGGACAGGGGGTCGCCCTATTAGTGCTTAGGCAGGGGGGGAATAGGGTGTCTTACAGAGCTCCGCCTCACAATAAATAGAGCAGAGGGGGCAGAGCGTGCCCCACAAAACAAAGTAAAACGCTCTCAGCTCTAGAGAATATGGGGGTAAAAAACCCATATCAAAAAAAAGGGAGGGGGGTGTGGGAGGGGGGAGGGGAGGGGGAGGGAGGGTGGGGAGGGAGAGGTCTGAGTCACATGAGTGGTTACATAGGCACACCTATTCTGAGACAAGAGAGGAGGAAACCCCGTGCGTCTGCTGGGTGTCCCCTCCATCCGGTCTCCTAGGGGGACCGCGTGGGGGGGAGGGCCGGAGGACGGGCGGGGAAGAAAAGGCACAAGAATGGAAAACGTAAACAGCATAAAAATAATCTCTTACAATGTCCGAGGACTAAATTCCCCAGGGAAGAGAAACATCATCCTCCGAGAACTAGAAAAAAGTAAAGCAGAAATAATCTTCCTACAGGAGACGCATATAACCCAAAACTCAAGTGCCAAAATTTATTCAAGAAACATACCAACATGGTATCAAGGAGACTCGCCAATAAGAAGGGCCAAAGGAGTAGCCATCGGTATAGGGAAAAATGTTCGTTTTCTAATAGATCAAAGGAAAATAGACCCGGAGGGTCGATATCTTTTTATTACAGGAACTATACACGGGGTAAAATATACATTGGCCAATGTCTACTGTCCTAATAAGAACCCTAAAAAATATTTGATAGATATAATTAAAATACTAATGGAATTCAAGCAAGGAAAATTAATACTAGCTGGAGACTTCAACTTCAGCATGGACAATAAAATGGACAGTACCTCAAGAGTAAGGGACAAAGAGGTAAATCAACTAAAGAAATTAAAAAGAATATTATATGAATAGCAACTAATAGACCCTTGGAGAATTCAGCACCCCAGCACAAAGGACTACACATTCTACTCAACAGTACACAAAATTTACTCCAGACTGGATTACATCATGGTCGAACATAGAAACTTGGAAGAAATAGAAGAAACAAAAATAGGCATAATAACCGCCTCAGATCACAGCCCAGTAATCTTGAGAATGAAAATAAAAGGAGAAGTCCTTGAAAGGGGTCCATGGAGAATCAACAAAACTTTATTAGAAGACAGTGAGACCGAAAAAAGCATCATAGAAGAAATTAAAAGATATTTTGAAGAAAACGACACACCAGAGGTATCGAAAGCAACAATATGGGAGGCGCATAAATCTGTTATTAGGGGCAAGTTAATAGCTATAGGGGCAAGAAAAAAACAGGAAAGGAAAACAAACATGCAACAAATAATTAAAGAAATTTATGAATTGGAACGAAAACACAAAAATCAAGTAAACAACAAAATCTTCGGCCTACTATCTCAAAAGAGAGAGCAATTAAAAGACTGGATGGAACAAGAAGAAAGGAAGGACTACAACAGAGTAGTACAAGAAAAATATAAATGGGGTAATAAACCAGGAAAATACCTAGCAAATCTGGCAAAAAAAAAGAAGTCTTTGAATTACATTGAGAAGATCAAAAATGAAAAAGGAGAAGTGGTAAATAAAACTACAGATATAGCGATAACATTTCAAAAATACTTCAGCTCCCTTTATGCAATAAAAGGACAGGAAAGTTGGAAAGAAGCGAATACAAGAACAAAGAAGATACAAGAATATTTAAAAAAAGCAAACTTACCAAAACTAAAAATAGACCAACTAGAAGAATTGGAAAAAAATATTACGCATGAAGAGGTAAAACTGGCATTAAAGGAAACTCCCGTAGGAAAAAGCCCAGGACCAGACGGGTTTACGGTCAAATACTATAAAAAATTTGAAGAACAGCTGACTCCAAAACTATTAGAATATATGAATTCCTTAGGGGAAGATGAAGAAATAAGAAGTGAATCGTTATTAGCTCATATTACAATACTACCAAAAGAAGGGAAAGACAAAGTTAACTGCTCAAGCTACAGGCCAATAGCCCTATTGAACGCTGACACGAAGCTGTACTCCAAGATCCTGGCCACTAGGATAAAAAAACTAATCCCACTGTGGATCAACCCGGACCAAACTGGTTTTGTCCCGGGGAGAGAGGGGCGGGACAACAGCCTAAAATCATTATTGATGTTGCACAAGAAGGTGCAGAATGAGACCCCAGTTCTATTCCTGTCATTGGATGCAGAAAAAGCATTTGACAGGGTAGACTGGGGTTTCATGATGGATACATTGCAGCACTTGGGTATTGGGACAAAAATGATGAAGTGGATAACAAATTTGTATAATGGCCCGACAGCAGTCGTAAAAGTAAACGGTAGACTCTCTCCAAAAATTAAGATGCATAATGGAACAAGGCAAGGCTGTCCACTGTCTCCACTATTATATGTATTGGCCTTAGAACCACTATTAGCAACACTCCGCAATAACAAAGAGGTAGAAGGAGCGAAACTAGGAGGAAAAGAGCATAAGATCGCTGCCTACGTGGACGACATCTTGATGTACGTATCCAACCCAGGAGTGTCACTCCCAAACATATTGAAAGAAATTAAAAAATACGGAGAACTGTCAAACTTCAAAATTAATCCAATAAAAACGGAAGTATTAAACATAGGTCTAGAGAAAAAGGAAGTTCAGTTTTTACAAAAAGAATTCCCATTCACTTGGGTAAAAGAACTAAATTACCTTGGAATTAAAATAACTCCTAGAGTCGAAAAAATTTATCAGGCAAACTTTATTCCACTGATCATTGAGGTCAAAGAAGAAATGAAAAAGTTAAGAATACAGCCACTTTCATGGATTGGAAGAATAAATATGTTTAAGATGACGATATTACCTAAAATAAACTACAGATTACAGATGTTACCAGTAAAAATCCCGCAGAGCTTTTTTAAAATAATTAAAACAATCCTGCTAAAATACATATGGCTTAATAAAAAAAACAATAATTAAATACACGCTGATCACAAGGAAAAAGGAGCATGGGGGTCTTGCCGTCCCAGATATAAGTAGGTACTATAAAGCCATAGTTTTAACACGAATGTTAGAGTGGACAAATGAGAAAAATGAAAAAAAATGGGTGGAAATGGAAAACACAATAAGTGGAGCCACACTACATAAGAATATTTGGATTCCACGGAAATATAGAATATTGGACACCGACACGCACGAAATAACAAAAAATGTATTTAAAATTTGGGACACCATTCACTTAAAGAATGAATGGAAATATAATTCACCACTATTAGCACTCACAGGATCGAATCTCTTCACCCCTGGGAGGGAAATATTTGAAATCCAAGGAATAGGTAACCCACGACTGAAAGATATCACTAGAAATGGCAAAATAAGAACACGAGTAGAAATAGAGGAAAGGAATGGATGGAAGATGAATGAATGGAATTATACTCAAATAAGGCACCTAGTAAGCACAATACCACACCCACTGAGAGATGAAACAAAATTAACTGCACTGGAAAAGCTATGTAGCAATGAAACACCATTAAAAAGCGGAACATCAAAAATTTATAGTATACTGACAGATTTGGAAGCACAAGAAAGACCAGAATATATAAATCAATGGGAAAAAGAAATGAATTTAAAAATAGATAACCAAAAAGTGGAAAAAATGATAGAAATGGGATATAATAAGGCTTGGGACATGAAGACCATAGAAATGAATTATAAACTAGTATCAAGATGGTATATGACCCCAGTAAGAATACACAGATTCCATCAAGATAGAACCTCCTTGTGTTGGAGGAAATGTGGCCAAATAGCAACGATCACACACATATGGTGGGAATGCCCAATAATAATGGAGTACTGGAAGGAAGTGTTAAATAACATAAAGGAAATAACTGGAGAAGAAATAGAACAAAATATTTGGACTTGCCTCTTCCATATCTACAATAAACCTAAGAAACAATATAGAAAATCAATAATACCTAACCTCCTGAATGCGGCCAAGGCCTTAATTCCCAAGAATTGGCTAAAAAGTGGAAAACCAGACATTAGAAACTGGCTAAAGGAAATAGATTATCACTACAAAATGGAAGGAGGAGATAAAGGGGATAATAGTAGATGGGAAAGTTGGAAAAACTACAAAGTCTCGGATATTTATTTAGATAGGATAAAAGAGAGAACAGGTGCAGAGCCAAGCGGATAAATAAATAACATAAAGGAATGGACCAGACACAGGGGAGGGGGAGGGGGGGGGGACGAGGGGGAGGGGGAGGGGGGGCGGGGGGAAATAAGAGGGACTGAGAGAGACTAAGATAATAATAGGGTTTATAATTATAGAAGGCGTTTTGTTGCCGGTTTTTAAAAATATTTAAGAATATCCTAGAAGGGAAAAATAATAAAGATGTGACGGAAACAATCCACAATGATGTGAAAAAGGAGAAGGGATAAAGTTTGACACAAAGTTGAAATAATGTCTCTCGGAAAACTTTCGCTGAAGTGGATAAAAAAAAATAAATAAATAAAGAACTGTTGTGATTTGCACTTCCTTTTTTACCATCTTGGACTATTTATGAACTCTCATTACACATTGGTTATACATTTGTTGAGATTTGCACTTTATTTCCAACACTATGGACCATTTATGAACTTTCATTATACATTGATTACGCATTTATTTTTTCTGCCACTTTTTTATTTGCGTGTTTTAATAATTCAGCACGGCAACTCTATGCTTATATTCACAGGCCACAATCCATCCAATTGTGTTGTTGCCAGCAGCTTTTCTGGTCTCACCTGTGCAGAAATCTGGTGGTTTATCTATTTAGCTGAACTTCAGCTGGGCTTTAAAACGCTATATCCAGATTCCAGCATATGTCAAATTGTGACAGGTTCACTTTAAAGTGGTTTCAGAAAAGCCAGGCGGGGTTTGCAAATACCTCAAACAACATATAAAGAAATAATGCAGACATTTGTAGAATTTTACTTAACTTTCATATTCCTTTTTTCTCTCTTTTTGCATTTCAGTTTTTGGAAAAATTTGCATAATTAAAAGAACAGAAAACAGGATGTGGCTTTAATTAAAATTACTATCATTATCTCTTCCCATAATTACATATTACCTATTATCGCTTACAACCTTTCAGGAGAATTGTGCAGTTGATTAATTTAGTATGTTAAATACAATCATAAATTTGACCTTTTTTCAAAGCAGAAATTAGCTGAAACTGAGATATTTATATCAGTTTAGATAAGTATTGAGGGGAGAAGAGGTATCGCACCCTGGCGCTTTGACCTTTTGCTGTTCTCAGGCTGTGACCTTAGAGATAAGCCAATGCACTATACTGGATACATACAAAATAGACAGAACATGAGGTTTTTTTTTTTAATTATTATTATTATTCCATAGTGCTCGCACATCCTTTGGCAAAAGGAGGAATAAATTGTCCACAGTTTGAATGGATAACTAAGGACGGATTTTGCGGATATGCTCCCACAGGCCTCTTTCACTGGCCTGCTCTTCTGACCTCTTGTGTTTCTGGACAGTTCCCTGTATCCTTTGTAAAATAAACGAATGCCAAAACATATTAGATCTTCACCGATACATCTACACCATTGCAGGCTAAAACACGGGTCCAGATAGGCAATCTGGTTACTCTCTCTTTTGCTAGAGGGTCTGTTTGAATATTTATATTGGCCTGTGCAGTCCTACTTTGAGCTGCTCATCCATCAGATCTATCTCAATGAAACAATGTCCGATCAAACTCTTCTGTTACTTACATAATAATGTAAAGAAATGTGCTGAAACAATTAGACAGCGTGGTATTTTAGTGAAAACCACTTTTTCTTTGCAACACAGGTCTCCTGGGTTCAGCTTTAACTATAATACTATGATCTTCCAGGTACTGATGGCAAAATGAAACTGGGCTGATGAGTGCAGAGACGTGCATACATTCTTTTCCAACGCACCAGTAGCCATAAGAAGCATGGACCTAGCTAAAGGTATACATTACATTGGGCTACTTTTTACATTTAGGATATGGAGTGCCTGTGTTACGGGGGGGAGGGGGTTGCAAGTGTGTGAGTAAGCACTCTAGTTAAGCTGGCCATATACAGGCTTCCTGCTGCACTGGCTGAAATTTGAACTATGGGTGGCCCTGTTGGCATCACCTGGCTTGACAAAACATTTGGAGGAGGTAAGGGAATGCTCTGTGCAATATCATTGCACAGAGTAGTCAAGTATAACCTCTTTTGTTAAAGGAGAAGTCCAGCCAAAGCTTCACCTATGGATCACAGGAGTGCAATTCGTTTTAGTCACTGAAATCAGTCCAGGCACCGACAATGTAAGTCTGGATCACCCGTCTGAGCCTTTCAGCGAGGCGCTGAGAGCCTGAGACAGACGCTCCCCGCCCCTCCACAGCCCAGCGCTCTGGTGAGTGAGAAGGGAGCAGAGCGGAGAGCTGCTGATTGACAGTTAGCAGCTCTCTGCTCGGGGAGCTGTGAGAACCGAGCCATCGGCGATGTTCGATCGCTCGGTTCTCAGTGTAGAGGCGCCGGGGGACCAATGCTGCATCCACCTAGGTATGTATGACTATGGAAAAAACGCAAACCTGACTTCTCTTTTAATTTTAGAAAAAGAAAGCCTTTAGTATCACTTTAGGAATTGATAAGCTATATTAAAATTTTGTTTTGGGGTTTAATACCAATTAAAGAGCCACTTAAAATGCATACTTGATAAAGATTTATTTGTTTTGCCTTCCTCTGGATTACCTTCTGATTTAGAGTTTTGATGATGCAGGTTTTGAATGTATATGCTTTTGTCTTTTGGTTGAACTTTATGAACAGGTGTTTTTTTTTCAGACCAATTATATAAATGCAATAACTGCTCTATGGAACATAATTTTTTTTTATTTATGTCCAAATGATGAGGCCCAAATTTGCAGTTCAAGACCAAGCCCCCTATACTTTATCAAGCCTTTAGTGATCCTAGTATGACATTTAATAATGGCAGGGCAAGACACTAAAAATAATTAATTCCAAGGGCACGGTCTTACTACATGTGGAACCACTATAAACAGTCATAATGGATCCACTAATGCCAGAGTTCAAAGCCGATCCACGATTATTGTTGCGTTGCTTTACAACTTACAAGTTGCTGGGGAATAGCAGAACAACAAAACTCCCAAACCATTAAGGTCTCTGTTCCATTAAAACTTAATGAGTACAGTTCTAGTTGCTTAAATGCTCTATGCGCCAATAATTATTAAGCACTTGCTCTTTACTCACCTGCATTAGGATTCTCGAACGGCTCACAATATATCTACACTGAACATTTACATTTGGATCTAGACCGTTAATTTCCATCACAAACTTATTAAGCCTTTCAGCTATTTCTGCTAAGTCTGAAAACGGTCTCTGGAGCTGCACATGGCTAAATAATACTTCACAGTAATTTACACAGATGAAAACTAATTTTTTTTCCAGCTTTAAAATATATGCTGTGCACAAAACCACACAGTGAAAAAATCACCTACAAAGGCTATCAATTAAAAAATATATATATCAATTTATTGGACAGAATATATCAAAATTGTATCAATGTGGCACAAGGAAACCCCCCACCCACTCAGGGTGTGTCCATAACATCACACAGGTCACCCCCGACCCTCCCTCCTTCCTAACCGCAGCTCACCCAGGAAAAAAAAAAACCCCACTCCAGATGCCCTGGGCCACCCCTCTCCCAATGGTAACCTCCGTCACCCTTCTACCTTCTCTAAAACCTAGCTGCCCCTCAGAAGATGATGGGGGTCTAGTGTGTATAGGGAATCTATGTGTGAAATGAGCCTGTGCTCCACCTAACAGTTGACAGAATCCTAGTTTATTGTATAACTGCTGAGTCATCCGATATAAACGCCTGCTGCTTCTGGTCCCCTAATCCAGTGTACATACATGTTATTTAGGCTTTGAAGGAAAAGGACCCCCTCCCTTTTTTTTTTTGGGTAACAAACGCTTTCATGTCAGGTAAAAATGTTGTCCCCAAGACAGGAAGGGTAAATCTCTCGAACAGCAACACATGCAGAAACAAAAGTTTTTTTTTTTTTTTTTTTAATTGGGTGGGGGGGTTGGGGGATGCTAGAACCTGTTTCAGGTTTTTTTTGTAGTTTGTTTCCCTGTTGCAGATTTTCCCTCACTTCCTGTCCGCTAAAACAGGAAGTGGGGGGAAATCTCTCTAGCCTTGATAGCATTTAAGCCTGACAGGCATTTTAGTCTTTCTCCAGTCTATCAAAAAAAAACCCCAAAACCTTTTGGGTATAGCTATTCTTTAAAGTGACATTGCTAATTGCTGACAAAACTGACAGAAGAATCTCAAACAATTCAAGTATTTGATTCAACCCGCAAACTTTCACTCCTATATCCCGAATTAGAATGACAAAAAATAAGGTGCATCATACTCTAGACCAGGGGTGTCCAGCCTGTGGCCCAAGACGGCTATGAATGCGGCCCAACAGAAAATCATAAACTTACGGTACTTTAAATTGTTTATTTTTTGGGGGGATTTTTTTGTAAAAATGTGTTTACGCTTGCCAACTCGCCAACACATGCGGCCTAAGAAATATTGGACACTCTCTTTTTGCTGGACTTTTATAAGTTCAATCTTCCCAAAGAAAAATCTCCCATTCTACCCAATCCCACTAGGAAAGCGAAGCACAAAGACAGCGCTCACAACAGGGAACACACCTAATAGATTACGGGTGGAGTCCTTCACTGGGTGCTCTGGCTCAAATGGCCTCCAACCATTGAAAACGCAACTCCAAGAAAAATGTAGCCGGCAACTCCAGAATTCTAAATCTCATGAAAATCTTTATTTGCTACATAAGGTCAAGGTCAACTTTATTCATGTCCTCAGTTTTTAGCAGCACCTATATTTGTGAGCAACTATTTTCAAAGATGAAACACGCGAAAGGGCAAAATTAAAACCAGAATATGAGACTTGCTACTACATCCATCAAACCAGATATTGATGCATTTGTTTATCAAAAACAGTGCCAAATATCACACTAGTTTAAACGGGAAGTAAACCCATCCATAAAACAGTTTCATTTCCGGCACATGCCAGAAATGTAACACTCCCATTGGTTGTGCTCTCAACCAAACTGTCAAACCATCCAATGGCTGGTGTCATAACTGATCACATGTGCAGCATCATGGCAGTTGTAGATTAAACAGAGGCAAAGATGGCACCTTCCTTGGCTGAAAACGATAGGGGGGTTTACTTACACTTTAAGGTTACCCTCTTTTACAATAAAAATATTATAAAAAATATAAAAAAGTTCAGCAGTTTTATTACTCAGGTACATTATCTATATCAGTGATAGTTAACTTTTGATCTGCCCGATTTTTTTTTCTCATCAGCTCTCCTTATTGTTAGTGTATTTTATGTGTGGTCCAAGACCATTCCTCTTCTTCTAATGTGGGCCAGGAAGGACAAAGGTTGGACACGCCTGGCCTAGACTAGAAAAGGAAATACCACTCATTTGAAATAATACAGGAAGTCCCCGAGTTACGAACACAATAGGGACTGTTGGTTTGTTTGTAAGCCGAAGTTGTTCGTAAGTTGCAACACTGCATTTGTAAGTGTAACTTCCGGTCCCAACACTGCATTCATAAGTGTAACGTCAGCCTGTGCATGGATGTGGGATGTTCCGGGCGCTTGTTATGTTACCTGGGGCTGCTCTGGCCATGCAGTACATGTAGTACTGCAGTATGGGATGTGTCCGGAGTTATCCAGGACCAGGGTGGAGCACAAGTGGCTGGCATTTGAGGCCGTTCGTAAGTAGGAGTCGTTCGTAACTCGGGTGTTCGTAACTCGGGAACTGCCTGTACACTATTAATTTTAACAGAAAGCACTTTGACAAAAAAAACAAAAAACAACACACTAGGACTGAATACTACACATGAACAAACAAGGAGCATGCGAGTCGACATTACCAAACCACAAAAACATCTTTCTTGTCAAAACTGAAAATGCAAATTGTCATCAGAACAGAAACAGAGGGGGCATTTTTCAGTGTAGACTCCAGCAAAGTCTTTCAAAGGCTGGCCACATACACACACTTTTTTGGTGGATGGAGGAATCTAAAAGATTCTCTATCCACTCTACAGTGCCTTGAAAAAGTATGCATACCCCTTGAAATTTTCCACATTTTATCATGTTACAACCAAAAACGTAAATGTATTTTATTGGGATTTTATGTGATAGACCAAAACAAAGTGGCACATAATTGTGAATTGGAAGGAAAATGATAAATGGTTTTCAAATTTTTTTACAAATAAATATCTGAAAAGTGTGGCGTGCATTTGTATTCAGCCCCCTTTACTCTGATACCCCTAACTAAAATCTAGTGGAACCAATTGCCTTCAGAAGTCACCTATTTAGTAAATAGAGTCCACCTGTGTGTAATTTAATCTCAGTATAAATACAGCTGTTCTGTGAAGCCCTCAGAGGTTTGTTAGAGAACCTTAGTGAACAAACAGCATCATGAAGGCCAATGGAAGAAACCCGACAGTTCAGGGATAAACCTATGGAGAAGTTTAAAGCAGGGTTAGGTCATAAAAAAAAAATATCCCAAGCTTTGAACATCTCACAGAGCACTGTTCAATTCTTCATCTGAAAATGGAAAGAGTACGGCACAACTGACATGGCTGTCCACCTAAACTGACAGGCCGGGCAAGGAGAGCATTAATCAGAGGAGCAGCCAAGAGGCCCATGGAGGAGCTGCAGAGATCCACAGCTCAGGTGGGAGAATCTGTCCACAGGACAACTATTCGTTATGCACTTCACAAATCTGACCTTTATGGAAGAGTGGCAAGAAGAAAGCCAATGTTGAAGAAAATGCATAAGGAGTCCTGTTTGCAGTTTGCGAGAAGCCATGTGGGGTACACAGCAAACATGTGGAAGAAGGTGCTCTGGTCAGATGAGACCAAAGTTGAACTTTTTGTTGTGGGGATGCTTTTCTTCAGCAGGGACAGGGAAGCTGGTCAGAGTTGATGGGAAGATGGATGGAGCCAAATACAGGGCAATCTTAGAAGAAAACCTGTTATGCTGCGTACACACCAGTGGAATGTCCGACAGAAGATTTTCATCGTCTATTCCGATCGCGTGTATGCCTCATCTGACTTTTTTTTTTAGAAAATTCTGACGGACCTAGAAATAGAACATGTTCTAAATATTTCCAACGGAACCAATTCCTATCGGGAAAACCGCTCAGCTGTATGCTGTTCTGACAGACCAAAAACGACGCATGCTCTGAAGCAAGTACGAGACGGAAGCTATTGGCTACTGAACTTCCTTTTTCTAGTCCCGTCGTATGTGTTGTACGTCATCGCGTTCTGGACGGTCGGACTTTGGTGTGATCGTATGTATGCAAGACCGCTTGAGCAGAATTCCGTCGGAGTTCCGTCGGAGAAACCTTCGGAGTTTATGCTGACGGCAAAACCGGTCATGTGTACGCGGCATTAGAGTCTGCAAAAGACTTGTGACTGGGGCGGCAGTTCACCTTCCAGAAGGACAACGACCCTAAACATACAGACAGAGCTACAATGGAATGGTTTAGATCAAAACATATTCATGTGTTAGAAGTGGTCCAGTCAAAAATCCAGACCTAAATCCAATTGAGAATCTGTGGCAAGACTTGAAAATTTCTGTTCACAGACGCTCTCCATCCAAACTGACAGAGCTTGAGCTATTTTGCAATGAAGAATGGGCAAACATTTCACACTCTAGATGTGCAAAGCTGGTAGAGACATACCAAAAAAGACTTGCAGCTGTAATTGCAGCCACTCTGTGTTGGTCTATCACATAAAATCCCAATATAATACATTTATGTTTTTGGTTGTACCATGAAAAAATGTGGAAAATTTAAAAGGGGAAGGAATACTTTTTTCAAGGCACTGTATATCGCACGAATAGCTGAAGCTCCTGCTGCAGGTTTTGCTTTTTGACAGCCGTGAACGCCAATTTTCATAATACCTAAACAGCAGCTGCATCTAATTGGATGCAGCCACTGTTGTGCTGACAATTTTCCAACCAGATCCTTTGATTTTTCAATTAAATGATATAGGCAGGGTGGGGGCTGACAAGGCCAACCACTAATTAAACTTCATCAGGAAATTTCTTAATGGGTGGTAAATAGGATTACCACATCATCCCTTTAATCCAGGACACATATTAATACCACAGGTTCTGAGGCCGATTTAATGCAGATAAGGAACCGAGTTTAATTACC
Organism: Lithobates septentrionalis; assembly: GCA_037952835.1. NCBI lineage: Eukaryota > Metazoa > Chordata > Amphibia > Anura > Ranidae > Lithobates > Lithobates septentrionalis. The sequence goes on from JBBDGP010001594.1 coordinate 747,612, forward strand.
ACCTTAATCAGCCACAGAACCTGTGTAATTAATGTATATCTTGGATTAAAGGGATGATGTGGCAACCCTAGTGGTGAAATTCATGAGGGACTGGCTGAAACGTAAACAGTGTACGGCTTTGAAGATACTTAATCTCACTTCTTGTTGTGTCTCCATGAAGTCTGCCCAATGTGACACAGAAACCAAACTTAAAAAACCTGCCAGGGATATTAACCATTTTCTACTATATGCAAAACTGAAAAAAAAACCCCAAAACACAGTTTTGGGTTTAACCACTTGACAGCTGGGCACTTAAACCCCCCTCCTGCCCAGATCAATTTTCAGCTTTCAGTGCTCTCACACTTTGAATGACAATTACTCAGTCGTGTAATACTGTACCCAAATGAATTTTTTGTGCTTTTTTAATACAAATACAGCTTTCTTTTTTTTTTTCCACAAAATTGTTATTGTTATTTCTCTCACATAGCATGTGTATACCACAAATGACACCCCAAAATAAATTCTGCTACTCCTGAGTATTACGATACCACATGTGCAGGACTTTTTCACAGCCTGGCCACATAGAGAGGCCCAACATATAGGGAGCACCATCAGGTGTTCTAGGAGCATAAATTACACCTCTAACTTGTTGACTACCTATTACACTTTTGAAGGCCTGGGACAATGACACATGACACTGATCACAGATGGCACGCATACGTGGCACTGATTGCACGTGACATGGATGTGGCACTGATGACAGATGGGACGTGACACTGATGACAGATGGCACTAATATGTGGCATTGATGACAGATGGCACTAATACGTGGCACTGATGACAGATGGCACTAATGACACGTGACACTGATGATAGATGGCACTAATACGTGGCACTGATGACACGTGACACTGATGACAGATGGCACTAATACGTGGCACTGATGACAGATGGCACTAATACGTGGCACTGATGACAGAAGGCACTGATACGTGGCACTGATGACAGATGGCACTGATACATGGCAGGTGACACTGACAGGTGGCACTGATGACACATGACACGTGACACTGACAGGTGGCACTGGGGGACAGATGGCGATGGGGGCAGATGGCACTGATATGTGGCACTGGGGACAGATGGCACTGTGTTGTGTTAGTGTACCTGATGTTTACATATGAGATCATCTCTCATTGGAAACTCCGATCGAGGGCTAAATGACCGCTGTGATTGGCCATTTAGCACGATCTGTGATTGGCTGTGTCCAAGGAAAACGGCCAACACAGATTTCCCCCGCTGAAAGCCCACGGCAGCGCGCAGGGGGAATGTAAATAGGAGGCCGTCCAGGGACGCCCTCCCTGCAATTGAGTAGCCATCTTTCGGCTATGGCGCGAAGTGGTTAAAGTGTTACTAAACACTTTTTTTTTTTACATTAAAACAACAAACATGTTATACTTACCAATGGCTCCCGCTCCTGCCAAAAGCCAATCAGGAGTGAGTGTCCCTGGAGAACCAAGGCTCTCGAGGACATCACTGGATCGAGGGGGGGGTTCAAGTAAGTATTGGGGGGGGGGGGCACGCTGCACACAGAAGGTTTTTTACCTTCATGCATATGATGCATAAAGGTAAGAAACCTTGTGCCTTTACAACCACTTTAAATATAATTTAGGTAAATGTTAATGTTTTGTGAACTCCACTTTAAGGTTTTTCCGATACAGTACAATTAAAAAAAGGGAAGACTATGCAGAATCAAAACCTGCAATTTTTTTTCATCGACTAAAGAAACATTTGCAGTATGTCTAGCAAATACTTCAGCTCTATTGCCAATTATAGATCGTTATCAAACTGTGAATTTCTCAAAACAGCGAACTGCTGATTACAATTGCAAATTTTTATTGAATTCTTTAGTTTGCGAGTGCCATTTAAATACACATTTTTTTTTTAACCAATAATCATGTGCTGCTTGCTTGTACATTGACAGACAGCTGAGAATGCTGTATAACAATCTCATGAACTAGCATGGTTGCTGGAGATGCATATATATATATATATTATATTATATATATATATATATATATATTTATTTATACAAAAAAAAAAAAGTACTGTTAGAGCAACAAGTTCAAAGAGACTTAATTCAGTCTATACTTTTTTTCTATATAAAAGATGGAAGAAAAAGCCGGAGCATTAAGAAGAGATAGAAGCTGCTGCCTGTCCACATGCACTGACTCGCTGAGATGCAGCACAGAAGCGTGGGAGTGAGTGGGAGATCAGTAAGATGTCATTGTACACACCAGAAGAAAGGCACAGAGGCCTTTAACACAGTAACAGTCATGCAGCTATTGTGTTTGCTCTGTCAACATTCTCTAGTGTGCAGAGTGCAACCTTAATTAATCCTCTGGGTCATAATGCAGGGATAACCCTTTTGCAAAGGGAAACTGTTATTATGATTTTAGTTTCATATCTATGTAATGCTATGTCCCTACTATTTTATAATTTTAATTCATTGTGCACGAGGTCAAGGACCATATAATGAAAAAGTTGCCTTATGTGAAAGAACTATTAACATTACATCTATGTATATAATGGACCACATTTGCGAGGAAAGTAAATGGCTAAGTGGGTGGCGGCACAATAGCCTTCCGGTGTGGGGTCTTGGAATCTGTTCCCTCCGGAAACACCATCTAAATGGGGTTTTTATCCTCTTTCTGTATCAGCATGGGTTCCCTTTACTTTTCATCCTTATTTTAAAGCCCTGCCAGGTAATAGGCTTTCACCAAAAACTCATTATACAAGCCCGCAGCGTGAAATTGGCAATTTATTGCTAAACAACCATGTAGAAAAAAAAAACCATACATGTTCATCACATTAAATACATCACAATCAGATACAGATGTACATTCTTCATATAATCTTCCTTGGACTTACTCAAAATAGGTTATATAAGCATCTACCTAAACAAGCTGTTCAGTTGTCAGTTATGTTATCATGTATAGAAGGCTTTTGCACTACATAAAAAGGAGCTCCACCTAAATAGGGAAGCTCCGCTTGTTTGGTCCCCAAGAAGGTACAGGGAGAAGCTCCTGAGGAGGAGGAGACGCAGGGGGTAGCTGACCATGACCAAGATGGGGTAAGTGCGGGGCTGGTGCCTGGATGAGCGAGCGACGGTGGGGGGTTGTTTCTAATGGCTGGTTCGCGCGTGTGGGGGGGATAGGGGGTGGCTTTTCGTTTGTTTGCCGCCCCCCCCCCCCAAAAAAAAAATGGAGCACCAGCCGCCACTGCTCAGGTCTCAGATAACCCTCAAGTGTGTGAGATCAGGCCTCCGCCCTACAGTGTGTGAGATCAGGCCTCCACCCTACAGTGTGTGAGATCAGGCCTCCACCCTACAGTGTGTGAGATCAGGCCTCCGCCCTACAGTGTGTGAGATCAGGCCTCCGCCCTACAGTGTGTGAGATCAGGCCTCCGCCCTACAGTGTGTGAGATCAGACCTCCGCCCTACAGTGTGTGAGATCAGACCTCCGCCCTACAGTGTGTGAGATCAGACCTCCGCCCTACAGTGTGTGAGATCAGACCTCCGCCCTACAGTGTGTGAGATCAGACCTCCGCCCTACAGTGTGTGAGATCAGACCTCCGCCCTACAGTGTGTGAGATCAGACCTCCGCCCTACAGTGTGTGAGATCAGACCTCCGCCCTACAGTGTGTGAGATCAGACCTCCGCCCTACAGTGTGTGAGATCAGACCTCCGCCCTACAGTGTGCGAGATCAGACCTCCGCCCTACAGTGTGCGAGATCAGACCTCCGCCCTACAGTGTGCGAGATCAGACCTCCGCCCTACAGTGTGCGAGATCAGACCTCCACCCTACAGTGTGTGAGATCAGACCTCCACCCTACAGTGTGTGAGATCAGACCTCCACCCTACAGTGTGTGAGATCAAACCTCCACCCTACAGTGTGGGAGATCAGACCTCCACCCTACAGTGTGGGAGATCAGACCTCCACCCTACAGTGTGGGAGATCAGACCTCCACCCTACAGTGTGGGAGATCAGACCTCCACCCTACAGTGTGTGAGATCAGACCTCCACCCTACAGTGTGTGAGATCAAACCTCCACCCTACAGTGTGGGAGATCAGACCTCCACCCTACAGTGTGGGAGATCAGACCTCCACCCTACAGTGTGTGAGATCAGACCTCCAACCTACAGTGTGGGAGATCAGACCTCCACCCTACAGTGTGGGAGATCAGACCTCCACCCTACAGTGTGGGAGATCAGACCTCCACCCTACAGTGTGGGAGATCAGACCTCCACCCTACAGTGTGGGAGATCAGACCTCCACCCTACAGTGTGGGAGATCAGACCTCCACCCTACAGTGTGTGAGATCAGACCTCCACCCTACAGTGTGTGAGATCAGACCTCCACCCTACATTGTGTGAGATCAGGACCTCCACCCTACAGTGTGTGAGATCAGACCTCCACCCCAGAGGCGTAGCTTGAAGCTTGTTGGCCCCGAAGCAAAAGTTGACCTGGCCCCCCCCCCCCACTACTTCCAACAAGCGTGCAGATACATCCACCGCACGCCAAGATACTCAAAGTGGCTTGAGAGTTCTGAGTTCCCAGAGTTCCTCTTTACATCAGAGGACAGGGATCACCGCTGGAGAAACAGAGGACAGGGACCCCCTGGCAGGTCACTTGGCAGAGCTCCTTTCCCATCCCAGCACTATACACCCCCCCCCCCACATTACAGGGCTGGAATCACATTACTTTACACACAGTATGTCAGTCTTCACAGGGTGTATCTGGCTTTTATGTTGCCCTTCTGAACTGTGAAATTCTCTGGTCAGAACAGCAGTGTAGTTGCAGTAGGCAGATACACTCTGTGAAGATGATGGCTAACTGGCTGTGTTGTAAAGGAATGTGATTTCAGCCCTGTGGAGGAGGAACAATATAGAGTGTGTAGCAGCTTTGTGTTTTTTACATTGGGTTAGCGCAGTGTTACCACTGTTTTCATTTAACAATATAGAGTGCTGTACTGGGAAAGGAGCTCAGCAGCCAGGCATAGCATGCAGGGTGGAGGGGGTGGTCAGGGGGCTTTGGGGGGGCAACTTAGATCTGGGAGGGCAAAGCCATGTGACACAAAATCTGGAGCCTGCAGCCCTTCAGGTCCCCCCCCCCCCCCCCCAGGAGGTGTTAAGGGATTTGTTTTAGCAATTTGTGAAGGTTTCTCTGCCAGTGTTGGCAGGTGTTGGGGGAAGACAACCTTCCGGAGGTGTGTGTCTTTTCCCCAGTTGTCAGGGAAGTGGGGTAAGTAGACATTTCCGAGTGGGGGGGGTACAGAGAATCCCAGCTGGTGACTAGGAGACACTGAGCAGTGTCATACCTCACCAGTGACATCGGTCCCATTGTGGCTACAGGACAGCACTCTCCTCCTCTTGCCTCGCTGAGCTTGGTTACCATTCCATGTTGCCAGCACAGACACTTCCCCATCCTGGGCTGTTCTCACCTCGTGCTCCTCTCCATTCAGGAAATGGCTCACAGCTTCTCCCCAGCCAATGGGAACAGAGGGGTGTGGACTGTGGATGGCAAAGTACAAGCCTAGTACTGAAGCGTGGCTGTGGGGCCCTAGGGCAGATCGGAGCTGGATTTTGTGGAGGGATGTGATAATATGACAGGGAGGCTGCAGGGGGCCCCCTGGAGCTAGGGGCAGGGTTGCGATTGTGACCCCTGCAACCCCTTATGCTACGCCCAAGCTCCACCCTACAGTGTGTGAGATCAGACCTCCAACCCCAGCCTTCTGGAAGCTCAGAAATGCAGTGTAAAATATGTGGTTTGGGAGGATGTAGAGGAAAGAGGGCTGCAGATAAACACTTATGAAGGAGGATTTGTTTAATCTCTGTGTATCACCTGAGGCCAGCCACTTCACTGGGTATATGTAAGGGTTTACACAACCACTTTAACTGTAGCAGAAAAAAAAAAGGGTCACAAAGCTAACTTTGCCGGGTGGAAGAACTATACAAATCTTAGGATGGGATAAAGAGTAATAAACAAGTACAACAGCTCCCACGTATGCATTATAATGGTGTGTTTAGCCATTTTCCTGAACTTCAGCTTTCAATTCCATTCATTGCCAGTGTGCTAGGCAACCCAACTTACCATCTGAAAGCTCCTTGTGGAATGGAATTCACACTGCATCATGTCAAAGAATATGGGGATGGTGGCTTTACGTAGCTCCGTCTCCGGGATCAAGGTCATCTCCAAAATAGGGCCAACCATTTCAGGAATGAATTTGATTTTGTGCTGACCTTTGAGGGGAAACAAAACAGCCAATATCAGAACACTCACAAACATCAGAGGGTGAAGAAATACGTCAGTAAAATTCTGCTTCTCTCCTCTGAATTTATCCTTATTTAAGTAGATAACCTTCAGAAAAAGAGCTGCATTATTATATTTTAAACAGTGTATAAGTACAATTACCAGACAACTATTCAAGGGGGAATCAAAGCAGCACTTGAAAGGCTTTCAAAAACCAGGCACGTTTACTTGCATATACTTTAAACATTTGTCTGGATTAAATCAGACAGAGAGGGAGAGAAAGTGCTTGGGACAGCTCTTCTTTATGCCTAGCTGGAGAAAACGCTATACACCTTTCAATTTAGCAGGAAGAAATTATTTAGGTGTCATTTATTTAGAAATTGTGAAAGAAAAACCATCAGGCAATAAATAAATCCCTGAATGAGCTACTAATGATACGTTGCAACTGTGCTCAAGCATGAAAGTCTATTCCGTTTACGTATATCATCTTTTGTGGCAGTTAAGCACTGCAGCCTCTTGTCACACAACTCTCTGCAACCTTCCTGCAAAGAAACTAAAAACAAAAAAATGCACTACATAACTAAAATGTGCACATTTGTCCATGTTTTGTCCCTTTAAATACCCTGCAAATGCAGGAAGATACCCACTGATCTGCCAGAAGTGTACTAATGTCCTAAGTTCTGTGGTAGGCTGACAACACACATCATTTTGTGAACGGAGTGGTGTCAGCCCTGCCCATTGTCTTTTTCTAAACCACTCCTACTCTGAAGCCTCCACAACCTAAAGGTGTATTATTCTGTAGTCCAAAATAAGAACTAGGAGTGCTTTTTTAGATAACACAGGAAAGGTGCAAACTACGCAGGACAATTATAAAGCAATCTTCTGTGCTCGAATGTGGTGCTCCAAGTCTGACAAATTGTCCGCTCCTCTGGCTTACAGGTATGGCACCGACATTGCTTGGCTGCCCTCTTAGGTCTGTGGGTATCCCTTCAGATAGCACTACAAAACAACAAAAAGAGGGCACACTAGCCTAGCGCATTACCATGACGACATTTTATGGTATGTACAGCAGCAAATAATGCACTCACAACTGCATGACAATAACAGGCATATCATTTAACACGGGTATGACTGCCGCCAGATCCCCACCAGGTTTTTTTTTTACCTTCATGCATTCTATGCATGAAGGTAAAAAACCTTCTGTGTGCAGCCGCCCCTCCATAATACTTACCCGAGCCCCCCCCTCTCAATCCAGCAACGTCCACGAGAGCCTTGGCTCTCCGGGGACTCACACTCCTGATTGGCTTTTGCCAGCAGTGGGAGACATTGAGTGAGCCAATTGGGAGACGGAGGGGGCAGGGCCGAGCCACAACTCCGGAAGGGCTGGAGCGCCGATGTGGGACCCGAGAAGAGGAAAAAAACCCCAAAAAAACAAGACTAAAAATATTGCTTTAAGCGTTTCCAGGGAAAGCCCCTTTACCTCAGAGCCAGTGGCTTATGTATTCTTTAGTTTCCGAGCATGTGTGGTCTTGGTCACTCGATTCTTTTCAGGCAAGTACTGTACTAAATACATAAAAATAGTTTGTTCTGTTATCTTACGGAAAAAAAAAAATTTGTGCTTGTCCCTTTGGATATTTTCGCATGAACTGTCGCGACTCTTGAAAGCTGTGTACTAGTGATTAGATTATCGGACGATTGCTTCGAATGCGTTTATTTTCAATGTGTTCATTGTGTGTACATATTCATTAGCCTTGTTGACTGAAACATTGTGTAGGTCACATGGGCGATCAACCTGTGGCCCTCCAGTAATTGCAGAACTACAAGTCCCATCATGCCTCTGCCTTCGGGAATCATGCTTGCAACTGCCAGCCTTGCAATGCCTCATGGGGCTTCTAGTTCTGCAGCAGCAGGAGGGCCACAAGTTGAGCGCCCATGGCTGTAGGAGGACATGTCATGTTGGACTGCTAAGCTCTGCATGTGAGCAGAAGCTCAGCTCTCCAGAAACTGCCCACACAGGAAAGCTTTTTATAGCTTTAAATCACAGAACACTTTAAGTGATTGTAAACCTCTGACATGAAATATGAACAAAGCATATCCCTCTATAGTGTGTACTTGTCTCCATTCAGAGCACTAATTGTCAATTCTGTTTGCTCCCCCAATCCTCTGCCATCTGTAGGAGTCCCTCATGGCAAACTTTCCTGACACCAAGAGGAAAAAAAAAAGGTGACTGGAGGGAGCTCCATTACACAGCCTGTGATTGGCAGCCTCGGCTCTGTCCCTGTGTGAAGGAAGGTATGTCCCTTCCCTCTAATCAGCTCTTCTCACTGAGATCTGCAGAGTGCAACTTCAGCTCCCTGCCCTCTGCTTTCTGAAAGCTCAGAGAAGCTGTATAAATTCTGCTCTTTGAACAGCTGTAGAGAAAAGATGGCTATAAACAGGTACAACTTTACTGGGTATATGTCAGAGGTTTAAACCTTTTTAGGCCATATTTGCTTGTTATACAAACTGACTGTATAACCTGTATAAAAATTTTTTTTAAAAAAGACTTCAGTTGGGCTTTAGGACAGTGCCCCAAAAGTAGTAGATGGGAGTTCTGACTTTGCTGGCCATGTACTTGGTCAGGGTCACCATACCTCCCATCTTACGGAGATGGAAACGAGGAACACCTATTAGCATGTAGGCATAGGACACACCCCCTGCCACATCCCCTTAAAGGAGAATTGTACAAAAAAAACCAAAAAACCCACAAGTGCTTTTTATTTTACAACTACTACCTTTATATTGGCTTTTGGAATTTACAAATGCAGCAATTTAGAAACTGGATGAAAAGTTTAGAGTTGGGAAACACTTTAAGATAAATAGTGCATTTTATAAACAATTACAGTGGAACCTCAGATTACGAGCATAATAAGTTCCAGGAGTATGCTCATAATCCAAAGTACTCGCATATCAAAGCGAGTTTTCCCATTCCGCATCGACTTCAATGGGATGCAATACCGCAGAGGCGGGGGGGGGGGGTGCCGGGGAGCCTCGGAAACGGCCAAAAAGGCCCGTACACACTTCGGCTGACCTCGGCAAACCTCGGAAAGACTCCATTCACGAGCCTTTTCGAGGCTTGCCGAGGTCAGCCGAACTGTCCCTTGGGCCTTTCTGTGCATTTCCGAACGGCGGCGATTGGCTCTGGCGCCCCCCACCTCAGGCCAAAAGCGGTACTGCACACCGCTTTGGCCTGAATCCTGCTAGTTTTGCAAGATAACACTCACAAACCGAGTTAGGATTTTTAGAAATACAGTGCTCGTATTGCGAGACGCTTGTTAACCGCGTAAGGTAAATGAGTGACCTCTATGGTAAGACACTGAGGTAAGCAACAATACATGTACCATCATCCAGAAATCAATAATTAGCAAGATTGGGAGCCCGTTAACCGCGTTACTCGGAATCTGAGCTTCCACTGTAAATTGATCAGACCAAAATGAGGGGCAAATGAGGATGAAAGAAGGAAAGAGGGCCTTGGCTCCAAATCAGGGATAGTCCCTCGAAACCAGGGACAGTTGGGAGCTATGGGGTAACTATAATTTCTCAGAAGAGAATCAGAAATGGCAGCCTCCATATTTCTTCCAGTACAGTTCTCCTTTAAGCACCCATACCTACTCTTCCAAAGAAACTTTAAATTGATGGAAATAAGAGATGACTGCAGTCGGGCTTGAAAAGTGAGAGACAGAGAATGTTCTGAGCTTCAAGCTGCACAAACATAAGTTTTTGATCAAGTGACAACGTGGATATTTTACACTTGTGGCGTTAAAATAAATAATAAAAGCACACGCATCCCCCCCCCCCCCTCTCTTCTGATGGAGTGACCCTGGAAATGTTTAATGGTTTGCAGCGCACACTTCAAGGAGCTGTAAGGCATACTCCTTTTTCAGGGCTGTTATTTTCAAACTTGTCTGTGACAGTTTTCATGTATTATGTCTGAAAAATGTCAGAGTCATTGTTTCAGAAAACAAATGCTTCTGACACTCGGTTATTCATCAAACACGGCATCAATGCCATGAAGTTTTCTGGAGGTTTTATTGCTCTCGGTATAAAGATGCCACAGACAATGTAAACTTTCCTCAGCCGGCAATGGAATTTAAAGAAGCACAATGAAATGCATATTTAAAGGCACAGTCCAGTCAAACATGATAATGATAGTTACATTTGTAAGGGGGGCACAGCCTACTTCTTGAGCTGCCTAATTTCTGTTCTGGCATTCATTATGTGCATCTGATTTAAAGTGCATGTACAGGCAAAACTTATCTTCATCTTTGGGTAGAGTAACAAAGGGTTGGATATGTTTGATATAGGGGGCCCCTGACATCATCAAAGGGCTGCACATAATGTACAATGTATGTATTTACAGGAAATAGTCAAAGACTACATATACTAGATAGTCAGACTGTTGGCATTCTACAGGCAAGATTGGTAATCAGAGGACATGCTACAAAGACACAAGAAAGAGGGCACACCGGCCTAGCGCATTATCCTAATGCAACATTTATTGTAAGATAAAAATAAATGTACTCAAAAGCACCATAACAGACAAAGCTCATCAAATTATCAATTACTCTGACCACTCCGTGTGATCCTGGGCTTCGGAGGACACCACCTTCGAGGGTACTCCTTACTTCAGAGCCAAAACCTTCAAATGCGTAAGCCAGTGGGAATCCAGGTCATGTCCTTCCAAGCCCAGGAGCTCCTGCAGTGGACCGAATAACTCTGATAATTCTATGAGCTTTGTCTGTCATGGTGCTTGTGAGTAGATTTATTTTTATCGCATTTTAAAATGTTGCATTGGGATAATGCGCTAGGCTGGTGCGCCCTCTCTTTCTTGTGTCTTTGTAGAACGATATTTGGGCTCCCCCAGTCCTAAGAGGGCAGCAAAGTGTGGTGTGTCAATATTTCCAGCTCAGAAGAACTAGCGTTAGACCGCCACCACACTCATGAGCAGGAGGGTGTCTTGTCCTGTTATGTTTATCAGGGGGACATGCGCCAGGAGACAGTCGGAGACTGGGAAACGTTACAAGAGACTGTTAAAGATCACCGCTATTATAGCTCCTTTAGAACACAACGCCCTCTACAGCCCACTTTTAAAATTACTGGCATTTGTGATTGCTATCCTTTCAGTCAGAGAAAAAAAAATGGACAGCACAGAAAACATATGGATATGTGATAAAAAAAAACAAAAAAAACAAAATCATCTAACTAGTGGAATCTAGCTTAATTGTGAGCATCTATGCAAGGCAAACACTGACTATTGGCTGCCGGGACCCAACAACCACACAGCAAGTACCAATAGTTAGGCGTTAGAATCTGTCAAATTTTACTGCTGCCCGTGTCCCAATTGGAGACATTTCCAGTCACTCACTGCCCTGGAGATAAAAAACAGAAGTATAAAGAATTCTCACCACTAAGCTCTTGACAGGATTGACAGCTGTCCTCATTGGAATATTTCCCATAACCTCCTGTTCTGGCGACAACTGTAGATTTATACACCTCATGGGAAGGTCTTCCAGCAGTGAATGTGAACAGAGAACTTTTGAGATGATCATAAGCAGTAAAACCATTGTTTTAAGTTTATACAGGCTTTGGGGCACCTAGAAACCATACAATTTTCACTGTTTTAAAACTATCATATTTGCCTTAATCTATGGGATATTGAGGCTGGCAAAGCTGGCATCTTCTGAAAATACTGATAGATCATCATACTGATCAAATGGCTTCATAACTGATGGAGAACAAGTATGCAGAACAGGAATAGTGACATCATACTTGTTTCAGGTCATTAACTGGTATGGAGATAGTCTGAAACTAGTATTTTGAAAAGGAGAGATGAGCAAAAGCAACCTTCATACGTTTTCTAGGACAACAAAAAATGTGATCATGGCCAGTGCAAGAATTGCCATTTGGCTACATGGGCCATGGCCCAGGGTGCCATTGCTGCTAAGGGAAGCACCAAGCCCAGGATTACCATGCATCTTGGAACCTGTGGAGCTGGCATGCAGAATCCAGGGTCCCTAACAGAATGGCAGTGATTGTCCTACAGACTGCACTGTTACTGCTTCCTCCCAACTTCTCCCCCAGTTCCCACCAGAGCCAGAACCCCCCCCCCCCCCTTATTCTCCTCCCAGCCTCCTACATGGTCCCTTAACTACCTCCAGTGAAACACAAAACAGCTGTATTGGAATAATGGTTGCCACCCAACATACATTACCAGATATTATATTTTTCTAAGCTGAGGAACAAGCTTGAAAGTTGGATTATCACAAACTTAGATGAGTACGAAGTCTATTTTTCCCCAATTTGGCAGGAAACTCAATGCAATTTTGTGAACGTATTAGACTTCTGCCAGTAAAGAAGAGAGCATTCCAGAGTCAAGGGTGCTTCACACACACAAGGAACTGCTGCTTAAATGATTGCAAGGACAATTATAGAGAAGGACCCTTCGAGGTAGCTGCTTGACATTACAGAAGCAGGTGCTCATTATTATATTTAATGCGCAACTTCAGCATCAGATGAAGTTTTTGAGGAGATCATTTAAGGCAGAAAGTCACAGCAATGTAATGAGTTTATCTAACGTTTTATAGGGAAAAGTCATAGCATGTAATTCTTACTTACATGACCCACCTGCCAATTCTCAAGTCCACACTAACACATCTAGACCCAGTGAATCTGCAAGTCACTCAGCCAGAACTAAGGGTTTAAACTATTCAAGGTCATCCGTCCATGATACCCTTGTCACAATGCCCAGAGTGCTTCTTGGACACGAAGTACAAAAGTATTTACCACAGACATACCACTTTAAGGTAAAAGCAGGTGTCACTGTCAATACACCTAGGTACAGTACTTGGGAGAGCTGAATCAACTACTCCATGGGACCAGAATGCAGTGTTAAATGTCATGACTATACCTCCTGTGGTGTTGTGAAGACTGGCCAAAGAAATGGACAGTGCAAGGAACATGTGAACATCTAGTAAATGTAAGAATAAAAAGAAAATATAGGCTGCGGTAACTTGTGAAAGCTGCCAAAAAGGAAACACTTTAGGCTATTAGCAGGAACATTCCAACATGATTTGTAAATCTCCACAACCCCCAGTGTGATAGGCCTTGTGTCTACCTATTGGTGGACTGTCTGGAGTCCTGGCTCTATAGATCGGAAGTGGCAAGGATGATATCCCAAATCAGGGATCGATACTTAATGGTAGCAGGATCTATTTGGTTTACTCAAGACAAGTGAACTTTAACATTTTCTCATTCGGGATTATTTATTGTTTAAGGTTTATTTCATTATAATAAAGTGATAACATTCTAGAAGAGTTTTCAGACTACTCTTCCAGACAACTGTAAGAAAGAGTTTCACCTTGTTCTAAGTCATACTTGACAACCAATTGTAAAACAGGATATGGATCTGTATGCCCAAATGAACATGTCCATTTTAAACCAAAAGCAAACAGTGCTTTTTAATAGGGAAAAACGGTTAGCAAATCATGATGAATATAGGAATGAAACACTCACCTAAATTATACCACATATCTCTGATTTCGAAGCCGATCTGCCTTCTCATATCACAGTACCTGAAAGATGAGAAACGAGTAATTAATGGATTTGCATCCTTGCTTCCCATCTCGTAGATAAATATTAGTGACAGAGAATTACTATGGTAGCAATAATTTAGGATGACAAGTTATGACAGCTTTTTAAACACTCTGCTGGAGAGAAGATGCCCTTGTATATTTTAAGGGTAAACAATCAGCAGTGTGTTGTTTTTAATAGAAATGGTCCACTCTATTCCTTCTTTTTAGATTAATGAAGTACCTATAATAACTTGCCTTTGATGGAACTATGACGAACAGCATAAAAGGGCTTCAAACTTGCATCTGCTTGTTTACAGGAGGCATTTTGGTGGCAGTGGAGTCTCTCTCAGTGCTACTACTAAAAAGTAAGTAGCCTTTATGCAAGCCATAGCATATATATTTAAAGAGAAGTATAGACGTAAAAAAAAAAAAAAAACATTTATACTTGCCTATCCACTGCTGCATCTGCCCCGTCAGCTGTGCAGTGAGAACTAAGCGATCAAACACTGCCTATTGCTCAGTTCTTCCCTCCATTCTGAGCAGAGAGCCATGACAGTTAGTCACCGGCTCTCTGCTCTGCCCCTCCAGTGCTCACTGGAGCATTGGGCTGTGGAGGAGGCGGGAGTGGCTTGCTCAGGCTCTAAGCAGATCACTGAGAGGCTGAGCCAGGTGCCGGTCCAGGTGAATCTTTCCCAAACCTGGACTGACTGAGTTATGTCATAAGACTTTAGACTGTTGTCAGCTGAAAACAGGTCACAGGAGCACAGAAAGTATAACCAAAATAGCTTTGGCAACAGTGGGTATAGAAAATAATCACATTTTGTTGCATTGCAGCCTGAAATGACAAAAGTTTTCACAGTTTTTGTTTTCTCCATCTGTTTTTACTAGTGCAACTTATAAAATCCAAGTGAAAAATATAACACTAAATGTCTGTAAAAAAAAAAAAAAAAAAAAATCAAAAACTGAATCACAGAGTTGGACAAAGGATCACCCCCTTATGTCAGTATTTTGTTGAACCACCTTTTGCTTTAATTTACAGCCTTTAGTCTGTTGGGATATGTCTCTACTAACTTTGCACATCTAGAATTTGCAATATTTGCCCACTCTTCTGAACTGCTGAAGCTCAATTAAATTTGATGGTGACCATTTGTGGACTGCAGTCTTCAAGTCATTCCACAGATTTTCAATGGGGTTTAAGTCTGGGCTCTGACTAGGCCATGCAAGGACATTCACCTTTTTCTCCTTCAACCACTGTGTGGTCATTTTTGCTGTGTGCTTTGGGTCATTGTCATGTTGGAAGGTAAACCTTCTTCCAATTGACAACTTTCTGGCAGAAGCAGCTGAATTTTCCTCAAGAATTTGACAGTATTTTGCCCCATTCCATTTTTCTTCTATCCGGACAAGTGCTCCAGTCCCTACTGCAGAGAAACTCCCCCATAAACAGGAGATTACCACCTCCATGCATTACTGTAAAAATAATGTTATTTGTATAGTGAGCCGAATTGGATTTCCGCCAGACATATCGTTCCGTGTTGAAGCCAAATAATTCAATTTTAGTCTCATCTGATCAAAACACCTTTTTCCATGTGCCCTCAGAATCTTCAAAGTGCGTTTAAGGCTGTCAGATGAGACTAAAATTGAATTAGGCCTTTTATTTTTTTCTGACATGGTTATATCTTTCACTTGGATGTTATACGTTTCATTGAGTAAATACAGCTGGATAAAACAAAAACTGTGTCCGATTTCATTTCAGTCTGCAAAGCAACAAAATTTGATTATTTTAAAAGGGGGTGATTCTTTTCTCTACCCACTGTATACGTCTTCTTTGATGCTCCAAACATACACAAGGTTTACATTTCATCTACAGCACACCGGCAGCTCCAAAACCATACTAAGCACAGTAAAACTTCTGGAAGGGAAGTTGAGCTGCTTCTCTTCTTTTGCACCTGCCTTTCAGCCTATAAGGCTGCTCATCACATTTATCCACCAGTAGTCAGGTGTGGAGGAGGCATGACCACCTCTCAACTTTCCTTCACAAAGCTGATATTTATACAGTAGAGCATCATTGGTTTTAAAGCTGCAGAGGATGTTAACAGAAGTAAACCTAGGTGCAGGCACCTTCTGTATACTCCAGACATTACAGATGCATAGATATAAACTACATGTTTTGCTTTACGGGAGCAGTAGCTCGCTAGTGCTCCGCTCTGGAAGCACTGCTGGGCTTAGAGCGGCTGGAGTCTCAGGACATTTAAATCACACCTTCCCTCCTGGCTAGATCTTAGCATCCTTGAAACCTGAGGTATGAGAATATCACTACCAATCTTCTTGATCTGGTTGTTTTAATTAATTGGCCAGATGGCAGGCATTAGGAACGTAAAGTGACATTATCAAATCCCAAAGCTACTGGGATCCATCCAGATGTCTGTGGCCAGTGGGGAGGAAAGTGCACTTCAAACTCCTGAACTCCTCTGGCACCAAGCCCAACAACAGTGCACTATGCTGGGTAGCACCCTGTGGAAGTCATCTGTAATTTTTATTGTGGACACAAAATGACAATATGATATACATATGGAGATGTGGTTCAAAGATCAAAAAGAAAATATTTGTAAAATTATTACATTTATATTTGTAATGGGGCTCCTATAGAATTAACTAGGAAACACACAGTATATAGGCTTCTTGATGATGGCTCGTGGCTTTACCATACATATGCAAATATGTGCAAAATGAGACATTTTTAGATTAAAGCAATATGTTTTAATATGGTAAACAGGACAATGTGTTGGGGAACTAGAACACAAAGGAGAATGGAGTTTGTGCATCATATACACTTCCCAATCCACTCCAATGAACACCACGGTGTGGATTAACCTTATCAATCAGTAATAATTCAGCCTGTATTTGTTTGAAATAAGAATGGACAAAAAAAAAACCTAAAGAATTATGCAGCCTGTGGGGATAGTTTATAGAAAAACAGTAGTTGCCTTTAGTAACCAAGCTCCAAGAACAATTTTCCAAGAAGAAACTAGAAAAGAAAGTTGTACTTTGGTTGCAAAGTACAGCAGTACTATATAGGCTCTGCACCAGTTTATATCAAACCGCGACTCTCCTACTTAGAGTGGGGAAAATAATTATTTGATCCCCTGCAGATTTTGTACGTTTGCCCACTTACAAAGAAATGAAGGGTCTCAAAATTTTTTTATCATAGGTGTATTTTAAATGATAGAGACAGAATATCAACCAAAAATCCTGAAAAAACATGTGATACAAATGTTATAAATTGAGTTGCAGTTCACTGAGTAAAATAAGTATTTGATCCCCAAGCAAAACATTACTTAAGAGGAGTTCCACCCAGGGGGTCCATTAAAAAAAAAATAAAAAAAAATAAAAGTCAGCAGCTACAAATACTGCAGCTGCTGACTTTTAATTGGACACTTACCTGTCCCTGGGTCCAGCGATGCGGGGGATCGAAGCCCCGCTCGCCCCCCCCCCCCCCCCGCTTGTCGGCGCCGGCATTTCAACTGTGGGCGCCGGGCTGTGGCTTCAAAGCCTGGCACCCACTGCGCATGCGCGAGCGGTGCTGCGCGCCGTGATTGGCCGCTCAATCACCTGGGACCTGTAATGGGTCCCAGATGATTGACAGGAGGGAGGGAGCAGAGCGGAGCCCTTCCTGTGCCGAGGGGGAAGTGATGTCACCAGCCAGGCAAAGGAAGAGGCAGACTACGAGGGACCACCTAGCAACAGGCATTTAGAGGTAAGTAAAAAAAAATAAAAAATATCCAAATGTTTTTTTGTTTTTTTTTTAGAATTTAAGGTATTTTTGTTTTTTTGGGTGGAACCCCACTTTAGTACTTGGTGGAGAAACCCTTGATGACAAGCACAGGTAAGACGTTTCTTGTAGTTGGTGACCAGGTTTTCACACATCTCAGAAAGGTTTTTGGTCCACTCTTGTTTACAGATCTTCTCTAAATCCTTAAAGCGGGGTTCCACTCAAATTTTTAACTTAATCTTACCCCCTTCAGTTAATTGCATAGATGTTCAAATGCCGCACAAAATTTTTTTTTATCGCTGTAATTACCTTTATATTGTACTTTATTGTGGCACTTCCTGTCTCTCCTCCCATGGGAGTAGGCGTGTTTATTGCCTTTCCCTGGTGCCGCACTGTCTCCTGGGAGCTTAGTGTCAGGCTTCCCAAGATTCAGTGCGGAAACAATGATAATGCGTGTGAACAAGCTGTGAATGAACAGCATTCACCGCATCCAGGAAATCAATGCTTGTGGGCTTCACATGCCCACAACCAAGATGGAAACAGCCAGCATCACATTTTTTAAGTTATTATTCAGTACGAAAACAGACAGACAGAGACGGAAATATTACACCCAAACTGTGAGTATTATTTTGGGGTTAGCAAAGTGTCTCAATGACCTAAAAAAAAAAAAAAAAAGATTGGTCGCCGGACTCCCGCTTTAAGGTTTCCTTGCTGTCGCTTGGCAACTTGAAGTTTAAGCTCCCTCCACAAATATTCTATAGGTTTAAGGTCTGGAGACTGGCTAGGCCACTCCATGACCTTAATGTGCTTCTTATTGAGCCACTCCTTTATTGCTTTGGCAGTATGTTTTGGGTCATTGTCATGCTGGAAGACCCATCCACGACCCCTCTTTTCAATGTTTTGGCTGAGGGAAGGTGGTTCTCATCCAAGATTTTACAATACATGGCCCGTCCATTGGCCCCATAATGAGGCAAAGTCAGCCTTTACCTTTAGCATAGAAACAGCCCCAAAGCATGTTGTTTCCACCTCCATACTTGACTGTAGGGATGGTGCTCTTAGGGTTATAGTCAGCATTTTTCTTCCTCAAACATGGCGAGTACCCCTCCTCAAGAAGGCACATGTACAGGCCCATCTGCAGTTTGCCAATGAAAATCTAAGTGATTCAGAAAAAGATTGGGAGAAAGTGCTGTGGTCAGATGAGACCAAAATTGAGCTCTTTGGCATTAACTGACTCGCCATGTTTGAAGAAAGAAAACTATGACTATAATCCTAAGAACACCATCCCTACAGTCAAGCACGGAGGTGGAAACATGATGCTTTGGAGGCGTTTCTCTGCTAAAGGTACAGGCCGCATTAAGGGGCCAACTGACGGGGCCATATATTGTAAAATCTTGGAAGAGAACCACCTTCCCTCAGCCAGAACACTGAAGATGGGTTGTGGATGGGTCTTCCAGCATGACAATGGCCGAAAACATACAGCCAAGGCAACAAAGGAGTGGCTTAAGAAGAAGCACATTAAGGTCATGGAGGGGACTAGCCAGTGTTCAGACCTTAATCCTATAGAAAATTTATGGAGGGAGCCAAAACTTCGAGTTGCCAAGCGACAGACAAGAAATCTTAAGGATTTAGAGAAGATCTGTAAAGAAAAGCAGACCAGAGATGTCCCTCCAGAGATGTGTGCAAACCTGGTAACCAACTACAAGAAACGTCTTATCTCTGTGGTTTCCATCAAGGGTTTCTCCATCAAGCACTAAGCCATGTTTTGCTTGAGGATCAAATACTTATTTTACTCACTGAACTGCAACTTAATTTATAGCATTTATATTATGCGTTTTTTCTGGATTTTGGTTTATATTCTGTCTCTATTATTTAAAATACACCTATGATAAAAAATATAAACCCTTCAACTCTTTGTAAGTGGGCAAACAAAATCTGCAGGGGGAGCAAATAATTATTTCCCCACTGTATGTAGAACCATGCATGTCAGGAAATCCTAACCTACTTTACAAAACACCACAATACTTCTCTCCTATCTTGCCTGATTTCTAAATTGTGTCCTTATTTAGGGCAAACCAAAAGCCCAGCTTTAATCCCCTATTCCTAGCACAAGAAGAGCCAAAATTTCAGGATATAATGGAGAATGTTACTTTCCTCCATGTGACATAGCTGGGCCAATCAGCACTGTCACATGGGGGAGTCCACAGCCATGTGTAAGCCATGACTCCAGCAACTTAGTTTAAACAAGCCTTTCCTTACCCTCCCGGCAGATGAACAGAGCAGTGGGGGAGCAAAAAAAAAAAGGTAAGTGTATGCATCTGTAGAGGTCCGCATTCATGTGAATCTGTTGCTTTGCCCTGCATAAGCAAAGCAGAAATTCACTTTAAGTACATGGCAGTCTGAGTCCTTGAAAGGAAAAAAAAAATTCTGTAAAGTGAAAAATGTTGAAATAATAGCAAAAAAGAAAAGCCTGACAAAACGCATTATGCATAAAGCATCCTGCAATAGACACAATGAATATATCCCATTGAACAGATGTCTTCAGACAGAAAAGGTAAGCTTTGTAGTGTGCAGTGACAGAGAGTTCTAGACACAGGTACAGACAGAAGCAAAATGGATTAGCATTTTCTTCAAGCTGTAGGAGATACAAAGCTCAGTTCCCTTCATCTCTAAATACTTCAATAAAGGAATATGCATACAGAAATACAATGCATTTATCAGCTGGACATAAAAAAAAAAAACGAAATTCACTGGGCACCTCATTCTACAGAACTACAGATATTTATTTTATACACTGTCCAGAACTCATACAAAACTTACTTAAGCAGGATTTTGGCTCGTTTGGCACTTGAAAAATTCTCCAGCTGCAAGGATTCTTGGGTGAGAAAAGCAACAGCCAGGTGAAAATAGTTATTCCATAGCTAGAATAGAAAGTAGTAGCAATTACTTATCTCAGTCATGCATTTGTAACTCAACACAAAAGTAATATTTAAAGAGAAACTAGAAGGAATTTGAGTACTTGTATTTTTATTTTAGTTTTAAAATTGGTGATTTACAGCTTTTTTTAATTCAATAAAACCTTTAGTTTACTTATATATAAAAAAAATGCACGGTGGACCCATGAACCTAGACATTATGCTTTTTATTTTACAGAGAACAAAACAGAACCTCTTTACATTAAGGCAGGCCATAGTTGGTGCAAATTTCTTTCCTGTAACCACGGGTTGCAGGAAAGAAATTTGCAGAATTCCCCCATCAACACAGACAGTGCTTACAGGGAAATCCCTCCTGCCAAACAAAAGTCTGCTTCTGATGGGAGGGGGAAGCCTGCCGGGAGAAGACAGTTCTTGTTGCTAACGGCTATAGCAGCCGCTGGTGATAATTGCAAGTGAATCCCGGCGGGCTGGTTGTACCCAAGTTCATCAATTGACTTGATACATTCAGCCTGCCCATTAACGGTTCGAATCTCGGCCAGTTCCTGCTGAATCAGCTGAGATTCAAACAGTCTATGGCCGGCCTGAGTCATTCTATAAGACCAAAACATTGTAAGGCGGGGGAATGGCGGGGACTTGTAATGTAGTGGTCAGAAATAGGAGCCATATCAGCAGTGGAGGGTGCACAAGAATCCAACATCTGGAAGGTGTAGCTCTACCAGATGGAACAATAGAATCCTTAAGTACATTTTTTATGAAGGCCCATCTGCAGTTTTAGGTGACCAACCAACCACCCCCAAATAACTTCTACTACAATGTTAACATTGTTGTGATTAGTGATATGGGGTTTATAACCTGGACCACAGCATTCAAATTGGAGCAGGGTTGAGTATGTAACATACTGTACAGCTGACAGTGTTGTAGTTTATATATTGCATACAGTGTTGTAAAAAAAAAAAAAAAAAAACGTCAGCGCTAAACCCAGGGGGAATCTTTAACCACTTAAGCCCTGGACCATTTGGCTGGCAAAAGACCAGAGCACTTATTGCGATTCGGCACTGCATCACTTTAACTGACAATTGCAAGGTCCTGCGACGTTGCTCCCAAACAAAATTGACGTCCTTTTTTTCCCCACAAATAGAGCTTTCTTTTGGTGGTATTTGATCACCTCTGCATTTTTTTTTTTTTTTTGCATTATAAACAAAAAAATAGCGTCAATTTTGAAAAAAACGCATTTTTTTTTTTACTTTTTGCTATAATAAATATCCCCAAAAAATATATAGAAAAACATTTTTTTTTCTCAGTTTAGGCCGATATGTATTCTTCTACAAAAAAAAAAAAAGCCGCAATAAGCGTTTATTGATTGGTTTGCACAAAAGTTATAGCGTCTACAAAATAGGGGATAGTTTTATGGCATTTTTATTAATAATTTTTTTTCACTAGTATTGGCGGCGATCAGCGGTTTTTATCTTGACTGCGACATTATGGCGGACAGATCGGACACTTTTGGCGCGATTTTGGGACCATTCACATTTATACAGCGATCAGTGCGATTAAAAATGCATTGATTACTGTGTAAATGTGACTGTCAGTGAAGGGGCTAACCACTAGGGGGCAGTGAAGGGGTTAAGTGTGTCCTAGGGAGTGATTTTAACTGTGGGGCGGGCGTGTCTGTGTGTGACACAACACTGATCGCCACTTCCAATTACAGGGAGCTGTGATCAGTGTCCTGTCACTAGGCAGAACGGGGAAATGCTTGCTTACATCAGCATTTCCCCGCTCTTCCTTTCCGTGAGACGATCGCAGGTATCCCCGCGGACATCGAGTCTACAGGACCCGCGATCGCACTCACGGAGCTCGCGGCGGCGGCGCGCGCGCAAACCGCTTCTTAAAGGGCAACGTACAGGTACGTTAATATGCCTGTACGTGCCCTCCTGCTGACGTAAAACGGCGTGAGCCGGTCGGCAAGTGTTTAATCACGCTTCTTTTCACAATGCTCATCACTGACCGGGAAGTCCTCCAAACTGCAAAAAAACATACTGGAGGGCCAACCACCTTGTGCATGACCATTAATATGTTCTATTAAATCCAACAAAAAACATCAAGCAAAACTGATCTGCTACAGTCAGAACGCAACAAAACTCGTCCTAGGAACAAATGGTTGGATGGATGACTGTTTTCAATGGTCAAGAGCTCTGAGGAAAAGGGCTTGACCCCCGAAAAACATCCAACCGTTTGTTCCTAGGACGAGTTTTTATGTGTTCCGACTGGAGCAGATCAGTTTTGCTTCATGTTTTTTATTGGCATGTGAGTATCCATTTGTCTTTGTGGATTTAATAAAACATATTAATGGGAATGCATGAGGTGGTTGCGCCCTCCTGTATTTTTTTTTGTATATGGCATACAGCACCGTATATAGAAAGGTCACATCACAATACACCCAGCACGTGCAGGGCCAGATGTGTACTTTCTATTGTGTGGTTGCTGCAGCGGGCTCAGTACTGCCAATAAACTGTGCATTCTGTCTTTGCACAACTAGCCACTATATATTTAAAGCTCCTCAACTGACTATAAACCACCCCTTCTTCATATGGCATGCTTGGCCATGGCCTAGGTGGCTTAATGGCAAATCTGGACCCGAGCACATTATTGGAACAACATGTTTTGTTATCTGCAGGCCCGTTCCTGACCCTCCCAATCCTAGACCTGTTTACACCAACTCTGTACCACCCACACTTGTTAAAACTATGGTGCAGCTCTACATAGAAACCAATCGGCTTCATTTTTTAAAAGTATAATTGAACAAGCTGAAGTTAGAAGTTGATTGGCTACCATGCACAGCTGCACCAGATTTTGCACTCTCCAGTTTTAGTAAACCAACCCCTTTGTCTCATTGCCATTGTTTTTCCCTGATAAGCCAGTACGGGTGGCAATACATATGTTTTTATGATCTAGCTCTAACATTTCCTAGTAACACTTGATGTGTTTGCATTAATAAAGGAATATTAACAGTATAAGGCTGCTTTAAGCAGATTGAATTCAGCATCTACAGGCTAGACTGGATTATATTCTTTCAGATCAGCACAACAGGAAAGGACTATTAGTTAAATGGCTCCCTGATGTACACTATGATCTTTATTTTTTTTTACTAAGCATGCAAGTGAAGTAGTCATAAGAGTTGAAATCTTTTGCTTGCCAGGCAACTGCTCTTTATAAACCATCTGTGTTCTTAGCAGTTCTGTTTCCTGCAACCTTTGCATATGTCCAGCATTAGACATTAAATGGCTGCATTATTGTGCACTTCTGTACAGCGGAGGAAAATACTTAGCACTACTTAGGCCTCTCTTTTTAAACTGTAGTACAGCATGTAGCCTTTTATAACATCAGATGTTTTTCAAGTTTGCATTTCATATTATCAAAAGTATTACAAAATGGCCGTGTGTCTATTGCTATTAAAATTACTGGGATGCTTCATCTCCTTTAAGAGAACCTGTCATGAAGTAATACAAGAGCTACTAGTGCCGACTTGTTTTTGAAAGTCTAAAATCCAGCACTCCGATGCTGCTCAAGGCTCCTTACAGCTGCATGCACACACACACATTATATATATATATATATATATATATATATATATATATATATATATACACATAAATGGCCTATTAGGAGCCTTAAAAAGCACTGCACCCACTATCAGCAGATCATGGGTGTAGTGCAAGGCTCCTGCAGACTGTCTGTGTAGCTGTCTGCCTGTGCCTCTGATACAGGCAGGCAGTTACTAAATGACAGGAAGCTCAATGAACTTCCTAATGCGCTCATCAGCGCCCTGGTAGTTCATTGAGAACTAAGAAATGTCAGCTTCAAAGGCTGTCAGTACTTGTTGATCATTAATTCACAAATCTCTGTGACTGAATGACGCGCTCGTATGTGCGGAGCACTCACTCTTTTTGAATTGTGACAGCGGGTGCGGAGAGAAGATCCCCAGCCCACTGTCACAAAGAAGGGGTTGGCGGGGGAAGAGCAAGCAGATGCTGAACATGTTACAGGTTACACCCTAAATATGGGTGTAACCGTAACATCTTCAGAAAGGTGAAGTTATCCTTTAAAGCTTAACACCTGAATCAGCAATTATTGTCTAAACACAAGAGGCATGTGTATTCTTTAGTAAGATAAAACTTTGCCTTTGTGAGAGGTTTCCTGTAA
Source organism: Lithobates septentrionalis (assembly GCA_037952835.1). NCBI lineage: Eukaryota > Metazoa > Chordata > Amphibia > Anura > Ranidae > Lithobates > Lithobates septentrionalis. The sequence goes on from JBBDGP010001594.1 coordinate 772,411, forward strand.
TACAGACAGATCACTGCTGATGGCGTACCTTTCCATTAAGTATAGTCGTCTATAAATACCCCTCTTCTTTGCTCAGAGCCCTCACTCTAACGGCTGTAACACAGATATGGGTGAGCATGTGACTTTCCTCATAGGACAGTGCTAGGGCCTAAGTGGCCAATAGCCAAAAACAGAGTTTACTCACAGCGGCCTCCTGCAGCTGGGAGGTGACATAGTAACATGGATAGGTGAGTATATTTTGCTTAGGGAACAATGGGCGAGTGATGGTATCTCTCAAAAAAGTTAATACATGTCAGGTTCTCCTAATATTGTACTTATGAAATAGAATTCCCCTTACCTGCAGCTCAAAGTTTGCTTGATCCAAAAACATCTTGTTTAGCATGTCGGCATACTGATTAATAGCCCTTAAGAACACTCTGTAAAATCAAGGGAAAAGAGCACAATTACCCACATTCTGCAATATCATCAGTTGTACATTTTAATAGCAAAGAAAACAAGAAATTACTGGTATAAGTTATCTGTCAAAAAAATATTGAACGCTAGCCCTGTGCTCTAGGAGGTCTCTAATGGAGGGCAAGTAAATGCCCACAGGGCATGAATAGGGAAAATAGACTGTAGGCTGCTATGAGCATCAATGACTGATGTGAATTCTTCAGTATTATCAATAAAGTTCTCAAGAATATTGTGGCATGCTATAAAAAGGAAGCACTTTTAACAGAAAATTTTCAGGCTTGTTCAGCTCCTTTAATTTATGCTCTTCCAGCTATAAAGCCACCTCAAAATTCTGACTGGTATCTGTGACAATACAAAAGATTACAAGAGGAACTTGATATTCATAGATTTTTACACTGCAGTTGCAGCTATAAGTATACAAAGAATACTGTACACTCAAAATAAACTCCCGTGGGTTAGGTGCTTGGTGAAACAAGCGCATGACCTAGGTCTATTATTACCTGTTGATCTAGCCAGAAATGTAGTGTTCTTATCACTTCCTGTGAGCTGAACTGGAATCATAAAACAGTATTATCTTCTTTTGTAAACTACCAATCTACGGTTCCCCCACGTAATGAAGATGAACAAACAGAAACAGGTATGGGATACAGTGGAGGAGTGAGCATAGCCACCCAGGGACAGGAGTACCCGGTGAAAATACCTGGTAAGATATATTACAGTTTGTTATGGGGATTAAATTAGACATGTGCATTCGTTATCGACCGAATTTCGGGGATTTTCTTGTTCGTTTTAACAAATCGATAACGAAAGTGCATATTCCGAAAGATTTGAAATGAAAAAAATGCTTTATTTTCGTATAGTTGCGACAACTGTTCGATATAGGCAGATAGAAGATTAGCCGCGCGCTATCGGTCAAGTGCTTCACCCATAGGCTATAGAAAAAGTCTAATGTTGTTGGACTAGTAATAATAATTATAATTATTACTAGTCAAACAACAAGAATTCTACTATAGCCATTTAAATTTTGAATAAATCTGATAATAGAAGAAATTAAAAAATAAATAAACTCCTGTGAAAATACCACAATTATGTGAAACCGAGAAGGAGACAGTAAATTAACGTAAAGTTGAATAAGTCTCTCGACAGTATTTGCTGAAGTGGTAAAAAAAGAAAAGAAAAAAGGATTCTACTAAAGCTTGTGGGCGGAGCATTCGACCAGGAAACGTACGATCGGGGCGTCATACAGTTTAGCTGCTTTGTCGACTGTTCTTAGAACATCCGACAGACACCATAAGCCTTCAATTGACAGATTCAACCTTGAATAATTCGGATTTTCCTACGAATGCATTTTTTATAGAAACAAAAAAAAAAAAAAACGAATTTCGGGAGTAACTGAATAAATGTATTTTTCTGATGAAACCGAAATTCTGAAACTAAAAATATTTCAGTGTGCACATATCTAGTTTAAATACACTTTAAAGTATAACTAAAGGCATTTTTTTCTTTAGTGATGTGGATAGAGTAGAGAGGGATTAAAACACCTGTCTGTGCCCCCATTAGAGAGATTCACCCCCTCTATTTGTCCTGTTTACTATCATCATCAAAGTGAAAGTAGGAACCCCCCCCCCCCAAAGTTTTGGGTTCACATCAGAACAGGAATATAGGAGAAATCTTCCAATGATTCCGGTGACTCTGGAGTCCGGTGACTCTGGAGCAGGATTCCCTCACTTTGGTAGGGATTTCCTATCACTTCCTGTTTTGGCTATGCAACAGGAAATGAGGGAGAAATTTCCCCAATAGGACACAGATGGCAAAAAAAGGAAATAAAAAAAATGATGGATGTTGTGTACTTTATCCAAATTGAAAAAAAAAAAAAATTGCCTTTGGTGACACTTTAGATGACAGCAGTAAACCAGTTACAACAGAAAGATCAGAACATATCCAGCCCTACAGAAATGTTAAATAACGCCTAAAGGTTGTTATTTCAGTTATGAATAGATGCTGGTAGGCTTGGTCTTTCAATAGCAAGACTCCTTTTCTGATGTTCCAATCCCTGCCACCACCCTACAATGAAGGCTCATGCCTGCTACTTTGTTCTGTAAAAAAGCAATATAAAAAGGACACCATCCAAGCAAAAGTAAGACATGTTTTAATTGATGCTTTAGGTAGCTGTATCTAGATATTGCAGCACAAATATCACATCACTGCATTCCGAGACTTAAGAGTGAACTTTTAAAGAAAGCTTACTATTTCCTACATCCAGGAAAAAAATCAAACAATTGTGCAAATATAACCTTTTGCTTTTTTATTTGCTTTTGTGGTCCCCAAGAAATCCTCAATGCCCTGTAATTCCCAGACAGGCTTCATCAAATGCAAAAGAAAGTATCAATAGAGTATCCTGGGCATTGTTCTATATGTACATATTTAACCCCCCATCACTACTACCAACTTCCAGATGAGATGAGCAAGAACAGCAGAGAAATGCTGGCAATGCGCTCTTTCTTATAATAAAAATTGTTAACTCTCCCTACAACCCATTATAAAAATATTAATTTTTTTTAACTGTTAAAGAACAAGCCACTGCTGCTTCTAGGGTTAAAATTTCCAGAAATGACTGCATTAAAATGCAAGATGTGGCAAAAAAACACAGATCAGGTATTCAGAGCATTTTGTTTCTCACAAAGGTGCAGTTATACTTCACTGGGTAATCCATCTGTTAAAAAGGTACACCATATCTTCTTCAGTGGTTCAAATACAGAATACAAGCATGCAGTTTTTAAAAAAAGGCTCATTACATTCGGTCACGGCTGTCAGTCACTCCGGCACTCTATGAGCCATTCCACTGTATTCACCAGTCTGTCTCTGGCACAGGTGATAGCAAGCGAAGAATATAATCAATACCCATAATTATTTCAGTCCACGGAACGAAATAATGAAAAAGATAACAACTATCGTGAAGTCACAAGACTATTAGCTTCTTTAATTACCAACAATCACAGATATTAGGCTGATCCACTATGTGCTTTCCCTGTTTTACGTTGAAAAACTGATGATATAGACCAGGTGCGTTAAGCGGATGACACTGTGTATCATATGGCAGTTTACATGACTGGAGTGTGGGTGTGTAAATGAAAAAATGTGCTCCATTGACGATTGTGGTGCGATTTCATGCTTTAATAAAACTTGCTGCAATTCAAAGATTAGTTGGTGTTCCATCATTTTCTACAATATTCAAAAGAGAACTAGAGAGGAGAGAAGTCTGGTCCTTCATGCAGCAGTGGGTTCTGGGTTAAGTCCATAATCGCTAAGGTATGCATGCAAGCGAATAGTTTTCCACACCATTCAAATCACAATGAAATCTGCAAGGATTGTAGAACCAGGAAACTTAAAGTGATACTAAAGTCTCTTTTTTTTTTTGTTAAAAATAACAAACATGTTACACTTACCTGCCCTGTGCAGTGGATTTGCACAGAGCAGCCAATACCCTCCTCTTCTCGGGTCCCTTTTTGCCGCTCCTGGCCCATCCTTGTTGAGCGCCCCCCACAGCAGGCAGCTTGCTGTAGGGGCACACAAGCCGAGTCACAGCTCCCTGTGTCCAGTCAGAAATGGAGCCATGCATCCTCTCTCTCCTCATTGGCAGACTAACTTTGATTGACAGCAGCAGGAGCCAATGGCGCTGCTGTCTCAGCCAATGAGCAGGGGGGGGGGGGAGTTCCAGACAGCTGAGACACTCCTGCATAATCGCAGGATCTAGATGGTGCTCAGGTAAGTATTAGTGGGGCTGAGGGGGGCTGCTGCACATAGAAGACTTGTTCTCTTAATGCATAGAATGCAATAAGATAAAAAAAAAAACCTTCTGCCTTTACAACCATTTTAAGTTTTAATATTGCTTTAATATAAAAAGGGTCTGTACAAATCACATCTGCCCTTTGTGGACTTGAGGAAGGGCAAATGTGGCTGTTGGAAATCATTGTGGCGCTATGATCTTTGAGGACTTTGGTAAGCAAGTTGCAGCACGGTCTGGCAGCCAATGAACACACAGAATCCAAGATAGACAAGAGCAATATATTAAAGAAAGGTTCAACACAATACAACTAGGCCCCGCAGGTAGATATGACTGTTCAGAGAAACCTGCAAACTGTAATAGCGGTCTGTAGACTTGAAAGATGCTGACAGTGCCTGCAACAAGGAGCAAAATGCAGTCTGACCAGTCCACACCCAAAGGGGAGGATTCCTGAAGCAAGGTAGACTTAGTCCCTGCACTGTCCCTCCTCCTCCAGAGCCTTTCTCTATCTCTTAGCACTGTCCCTACACTAGCCACTTGCATAAAGCACGCCAAACCTGAGAGCCAGGGTTTTAAATAGATTCTGCCTGACCCAAGATGGTTGCCAATGTCATGTGGGGTGCCAGCGCCCAATCGGACAGCTTTTTCCCTGTGACAGAGGAAATCATGGAAGAACCAAGTTCCTTCCCCTTCTACATTGCCACTTTGGTCAAGCACCACCTACAGTGGAGAATACAGACTGCACCTGCCTACACTTTATATAGAACTAAAACACCTCATTTAAAGGATGGCAAGTTACATCAAGTACAGTTTTAATCAAAACTACTCAAGATGATGTATTGCATAGTGCCACAGAGAAGCAGGAAGTAGTAAACTACATTGGTTACATCTCAAAGGTGGACACAAAAATAAAATTCTATAAAAAGCTATTTCAAAGTTGTACAACAAATGTATTTTGGAATGTAAACTATATGTGTAATAAATAACTGGAAATTAAGAAAAATCTAGTGACATTCTGGCCTGCAGCTGGACCAATGCAATGTGTACAAATATTGCAGTTCTGCATATGCCAGGCATTCACAAATGAGATCCAGATGGTCTGTGCAGAGCAGAAACGAATTACAGCGAAAATTGAATGTTTTACTTGCTATTCAAATGACTTAAGTATTGATCTACATTTAAAAAAAGCAGCATTATTCCAGTAAAGTCTAATTAATACCATTAATCTGGAGGCCAGACTTGTATCTCTGCATAGTGGCCTGTCAGTGTCGTGTTGGTGACAACAGCAGGCTTCCTTTACATTAGTGATGATAAAGTAAGCAATAACACTGCTCTGATACTGTATTAACGAGATCTTACATTACCAAAAGGGAGCAGATTTAACTGGTGGAATTAGCTCGGCCCCCAGGTCTGGTCTCTTGGTCTATGTTGTCTAGATATGGCTTCATTTCCCAGGAGAACCAGTGGATATGAACATTAAATTCAGCACAACCATTAGGACGAGGTATTATATAAACATTTTTTTTTAAATAAAATTGACAGAATTGCTATTGCCGACTTGTTTTTGAAGGTGCAAGGCCTGGGACTGTCATCTTGATTCTAGCTTTACTACTTGAGTCAATAAACTGGAAGCATGTGTTTAGTCGGAGTCCTAATTTGTGAAAGCTTGTACACCTTTAAAACACAAGTCAACAGCTGAAGCTTCCATATTTCTACTCTGGTTCCCTTTTAAGCAAAATTGTAATTCTTCCTGCATCTTGTGACAGCAGAGTGACAGACATTTATTATCATGGACTTGTTTATGTATAAATGGAATGCATCCTCTTTTTAATTTATATTTATATATATATATATATATATATATATATATATATATATATATATATATATATATATATATATATATATATATATATATATACACACACACACAAAAATGTATTTTATTGGGATTTTACATGATAGACCAACACAAAGTGGCACATAATTGTGACGTGGAAGGAAAATGATTAATGGTTTTTCACATTTTTTACGAATAAATATGTGAAAAGTGTGGCGTGCATTTGTATTCAGCCCCCATTATTCTGATACCCCTAACTAAAATCTAGTGGAACCAATTGCCTTCAGAAGTCACCTAATTCGTAAACAGAGTCCACCTGTGTGTAATTTAATCTCAGCATAAATACAGCTGTTCTGTGAAGCCCTCACAGGTTTGTTAGCGAACCTTATTGATCAAACAGCATCACGAAAGCCAAGCAACACACTAGACAGATTAGGGATATAGTTGTGGAAAAGTATAAAGCAGAAAGCAGGGTTAGGTTATATATATATATATATATATATATATATATATATATATATATATATATAGCGCTGGTAGATTTCTTTAATCCACCGCTTCCAGTTTGGCTATGTTGCGTGCAGTTCCACATTGTGCCTGCAGGTGTCGTCGTCACCGTAGGTTGGTGTTGGAAAGCAACAAGCTGAAGTATATGAGTGCTCTTCTTTCCCAGAGACAACTCGGCAGAGGTGGTCCTCTGTGGTGCATTCTGGGAGAGGGTATTTATGGGACAGACGCCATGTGCTAGAGAGTTCTATCTCCTGGCCCTCCGGGCTGGAGGGCTGCGTTTCTGCAGCCGTGCAAGTAGGCCCAGAAGCCTGTCTGGGGCCTACTACTGTTGGGATGGTCCTGTGCTGTCTGTCCTGCGGGAAGAAGCCGGACAATTGAGAAGATCTAGGGGAGGACCCATCTTGGAAGGGACCATGCAAGGCTGGTCTTAAGAAGGGCCTGGTGACTCGATTGGAGGACGCATCTTAATCTAATCTACCGCACAAGTACTGCCAGGTCGGCTTAAAGGTTCTGGTACTGTGTTTGCTGTTCATCGAAAACGACTACATCCTGTGGCAGAGGATCGTACAGTTTTGTTCTATCCAAGTCTGTGGCAGAGACTTTTTGTTTGTGCTGCGCTCCGGGTGCTAGGTTAGTGAGAGAGACCTATCCGGGCGGGCAAAAGATTTAATCCTGAACTGAAGATACATTCATCCCTGAGATTTCAATCCCTTAGTGCTACACCAAGAAAAGGTATTTGAACTTCCCTGCAACTCTTCTTCTACCTCTTCCCTGCTACTTCTTCCAGTTATCTCCCATTAAAGCATTGGAAAAGTACTAAAGTGACTGGTGCCTACATTGTCAGATAACAAGCTCAACGTGGACTCTAAGGGCTCTTTCACATGGGGCGGATCAGTGATGATCCGCCCCGTGAACATCCGCCGATCCTCGCTGAGCAGGAAGATGACAGGTCCGGCGCTGCACACTGTGCAGCGCCGGACCTGTCAGAGCGCCGCTCTCCCCTATGGGGGATCGGGTGATGACGGACCGTAGACCGTAGAGAAAAGTAGGTTTTTCCTCCGTTACACTTTTTCGGATCAGAGCGGGTCGGATGTCAGCGGACATGTCACCGCTGACATCCGACGCTCCATAGAGATCTATGGAGGGTCCGTTCAGGTACGCCTAAAAAACTGACAGGCGGACCTGAACGGACAGTCAGTGTGAAAGAGGCCTAAGTCTGGTATTGGTGAAACTACAGGTAAAAAGGTGATGGTAACAGCCCGCTTTAAAGAAGCAGCTCCACCGTGAGTTATTGCTACACATATACATATATATATATATATATATATATATATATATATATATATATATATATAGTGGCAGAGCGTTGCCCTGCCAGGGTCTAGAAGGTGGATGTGACCCAGAATTCTCAACCAGACGGGTTGAGGGACTCCAGGGAGCATTTAACATGAAGAGGATCTGGCCTTTCAGTTTCCTCAGTGTTTTGTAAAGTCCACTTTGGGACCTGAAGCTCAGGGATTTCTGAGATGAAATCCCTAGTCCTGGGTCCTGATTTTGAGAACAGCCAGCATACTGATTGGTCAGGTGTGTGCTGGGCTTTTAGTAGTAACCTGACCATGGTTCTGGGCTCCACCCCGGCAGATAGGAAGTCTGAGTACCAGGAGTCAGAAGGGCTCCACATGGGAGCCAGAGCAGCAAGAGGCTGCTAGCTATATGCACCAAGGTGGTTGGTTGGTGAAACAGTCTGTACAGGACAGACAAGGGCCTGGAGTGTAAGGCCAGAGCTGCAAGTGAGAGCCAACTAGGCTGAATGTCATTATTTTTTGTTGATGGAAAAAGGAATGCTGAAAGCCCCTGTGAGGGAAACCTGTGTTATTTGCTGAACTTGCTTTTAATAAAAATGGGCAAACAAAGCCCTTAAAAAGAAGAACCAGCGAGTGGCAGTGTCCTTGAAGCTCTACATTTGATGCCAGTCCTTTACAATATATATATATATATATATATATATATATATATACACATACACACACACACACATAAACACACTGTATACAATATTTATTTTTTCTGTTTGTACTTTTGTACCTGTATATATACACTTGAAGGAAGTCATAATTACCAATTACATACACCAGGTTCTGTTTCCTGTGTTCCTGTGCTATACAGTGGTTGTGCTTTACTGCTTCTTCTCACAATATGCGTATATATTTTGCTCAACTGATTAAAATGCCCTCTGTACATCTGATATTTCATCTAAGCAGGTGTTAAGAAGGGAGAAGTGTGATATGATATTGTATTTGTTAAGGATAGGTGGGAATTCCTTTGGCTGTATTTGAACACTCTACTGCCATTGAGTCATGGGTGCTACTTGATATATACATCTATATCACTGGGGTCTTCAATTCAAATCCCATCCTGAATGCTATCTGCATGAAGTATGCATGTTCTCACTGTTTGCATCAGTTTCCCCTGGGCCCTTTGTTTCCTACAAAAACTCCAATCATATGCTGGTAGGTTCATTTGCTCCTGTCTAAACTGGCCCTAGTATGTGAGATGGAGCTTATAGTCCAATATCTCCTTGGGGGCAGGGACTGATGCAAATATATACAGTACTTATGTAAAGTTTTTCAAAAAGTAGTGGCGTTATATAAACACAAATAAGTAAAAAAAAAATGTAAAAATGTTGGTTTGTTCTAGTTGGGATGTAAGGGCCATCCAACAGGCATTCCCCTACTTCCAGAATGATAGTGAAAGCGGTAGGCAAACCATGCAGAAGGCCTCCCAGAGAAACTGAAAAACTACAAGTTAATAAGCATTTGAGACCCAGGGAAAGGTGTGCAGTGGTGCAGAGATGCAGGGAAAGGTGTGCAGAGATGCAGGGAAAGGTGTGCAGTGGTGCAGAGATGCAGGGAAAGGTGTGCAGTGGTGCAGAGATGCAGGGAAAGGTGTGCAGTGGTGCAGAGATGCAGGGAAAGGTGTGCAGTGGTGCAGAGATGCAGGGAAAGGTGTGCAGAGATGCAGAGATGCAGGGAAAGGTGTGCAGTGGTGCAGAGATGCAGGGAAAGGTGTGCAGAGATGCAGAGATGCAGGGAAAGGTGTGCAGAGATGCAGGGAAAGGTGTGCAGTGGTGCAGAGATGCAGGGAAAGGTGTGCAGAGATGCAGGGAAAGGTGTGCAGTGGTGCAGAGATGCAGGGAAAGGTGTGCAGTGGTGCAGAGATGCAGGGAAAGGTGTGCAGAGATGCAGGGAAAGGTGTGCAGTGGTGCAGAGATGCAGGGAAAGGTGTGCAGTGGTGCAGAGAAGCAGGGAAAGGTGTGCAGTGGTACAGAGTTGTTATGAGGGAGAGGAGGAAGCTAAACAGAAGTTGGAGCAACATAGAGTAGAAGAGAAAGCACAGAGTGGCCTGCATCAGTGAGAAGGGTACCAAAGGCAATGTGGGGGAGAATTCCTCAACCTGCTAAGGACACACAAAAAGGAGTTTAATAGGTGGGGTTGGGAACACCTGACCATATTTTCAAATAAGGCAGGAGAAGACGTTACCAAACATTCTGCCAAGGCAAACTTGTCAACTCTCTTTTTACACTAGAGCAAAACTCCAAACTGCAGCCTGCATCTGGCCCTTTACTTACTTTTAACTGGCTCTTAAGGCACTTTATCCTTCCACTATCACCAATGATGAGGCACCTTTCCTCCCCCACTGATGCCCACATTTGAGGCTTTTTTTCTTCTGTGGACACCAATGATTGGGCACTAGACCTTCCATTGATGAGGCATAATGGCTCCCCGCTAATACCAATGATGAGGCACTATTCCTCCTCCTACTGACCACAGGCGCTATGTAATTTTTACTCCCACTGACCATCAAGCCTGAGACATGGTCTACCCCCGCTGATGCTGGGGCATTTTCTACTCTCACCGACTAAAGTCCGCCCCCCTAAAGTCTGAAGGACAGTAAATTATCACTTTGTTTAGAAAGTTTGAAAGACCCCTGCACTAGAGCTTTACTCTCAATGTAAAGTGGAAGCTGGGTAAGTACCCTGCATCCATCACACCTCAAGGTATTGTTTTAGTTTTGCTAGATTGCACTTAACAGAGTCAACACATTTGTAGATGGTATTTATGAGTGGCTAATAACAAGGTAAACCTTTGTCTTTTTCTTTATCCATGTTAAACCTGCACCTGTGATGTTGGCTTGGATACAGATCAGCTTCACAGGAAATGTTAAATAGGGGTTTAAGTTACTGAGCTATTAATAACAAGCAATCTTCCTACACTTGCTACTTAAAGCAAATCATTTTTCAAACACATAATCATAATCAGTGGGAGCTCGGATGCTCTACTGCACTGAGTACAGCCCAGGGAATCCAGTGATTGAGACAAGTGTTCTATTAAAGGTCTCTTACTGTCCTCTGACAGGTTCGTTCTCTGACTTTCACGCAATTAGAAAAATAATGGAACTGCAGTGCACAAAGGTGCTTAATAAAACACAAAGAGGTATGATGTACCAAGCAACAAGTTGGATGTTACCGTTTGGAAGTTTACAGAGGTCAATACCATAGTCTCACATTGGCTGTTCATAGGTACTGCACCTTGTGCTCTGCAATATTAAATAAAAGCCAAAGAAAGGCAAGTGTTGAATTATTTATAACTATAAATCAGGCATCCCCTTTTGGTATAACCATATTCTCACACTAGCTAAAGTGATCTTTAGGCTTCCTTTTAAAAAAAAAATGTAAACAACAATGTTATACCTACCTGTTCTGTGCAATAGTATTGCAGAGAACGACCCAAAACTCCTCTTCCGGGGTCCCCCGCTGGCGAAGTCACTTGCTATGGGGGCACTCATGCGGGCTTGACCCCGAGCGGAGCTGTGTGCATCCATAAACACATGAACGTTTTTACCTCAAGGCAGAGAATGCATTATAGCGGAAGTAAACCCATCCATAAAACAGTTTCATTTCTGGCACGTGCCAGAAATGTAACACTCCCATTGGTTGTGCTCTCAACCAAACTGTCAAACCATCCAATGGCTGGTGTCATAACTGATCACATGTGCAGAATCATGGCATTTGTAGATTAAACAGAGGCAAAGATGGCAGCTTCCTTGGCTGAAAACGATAGGGGGGTTAACTTACACTTTAAGGTTAAAAAAAAAAAAACTTTTTGTCTTTAGAACTTTAGAACCACTTCAAACTTTTTAGAAGTAGAACTAAACCCAGGAACTGAAAATGTAATATATTGCAGCTTGACACTTCCTAGATGATGGGGCTGCATTAATTTCTTTATTCAGGCCAAGTGCAGAAAATATCTGGTGATTTTGACAGAAATGCTGTGTCCTTTTTCCTATTCCTGAAAGATTAACTGAAAGCAAGTTTTGTGCAGCTTATCTCCCCATCACCATAAAATGGAGATGAACCAAGAAAGACAAGTTTGAAATCTACTCTGTACGCCAACCATGGCTCCCTCCATATATACAGTGGAGGAGTAAGTGTTGCCACCCAGGAACATAGTGTTATTTACCTGAAGAAAGAAAACAAATGCAGACACCTCATCTAAGGAGAGGTAAGGTGCAACAAATTATTACTTTTGGGTTTATATGCAATTTAACCACTTCCCACCAGCTGTATAGTAAAATGATGGCGGGCGGGATGCACTCCAATTCTGGGACAATGTCATATGACTGCGCCCCAGAACTGCCGCTCTTGCATGCCTGCAGGGGTGCACAGTGTGGCGATCATGGCCAGGCCATGTTTCTAGGACATGGTGCGACCCTGATCTCAGTAAAGAGTTGATGACGTGGCTCTTTACCCATGTGATCGGCTATGTCCAATCATAGCCAGTCACATATAAACAAGGAAGTGCCATTTATCTGCTCTCCTTGGCTCACACTGACAGAGTGTGTGGCGAGGAGAGCCGATCAGCAGCATCTCCTCGCAGGGGAGACCTGTACAGGTAATCAGGGCACGGATCATCAGTGCCCTGATTACAGTACAGCTCCAGCAGTGCCCATCAGTGACACCAATCAGTGCCCTTTAGTGTTGCCAGTCAGTACTGCCTTTCAGTGCCCATCACTGCTGCCTATCCGTGATGCCTATCACTGCCCACCAGTGCCAGCTATCAGTGCCCATGAGTGCTGCCCATCAGTGCCGCCTATCAGTGCTCATAAGTGCACACATTCGTGCCTCCTCATCGGAGCCACCTAATCAGTGCCCCCTGATCAGTACAGTTTATTAGTGCTGCCTCATCAGCGCACATCAGTGAAGGAGAAAAATTACTTATTTACAAAATTTACTGACGGAAACTAAGAAAATCATTTTTTTATTTTTTTCCAGATTTTTTTTTTGCAAAAAATAAAAAAACCCAGCTGTGATAAAAAAAAACACCAAAAGAAAGCTCCTATTTGTGTGAAAAAAAATTGATAAAAATTTAGTTTGGGTACAGTATGAACACGCAATTGTCATTAAAAGTGTGACAGCGCTGAAAGCTGAAAATAGGCCTGAGCAGGAAGGGGGTAAAAGCATGAACACAGATAAGAGGCACACAGCAATACTCAACTACATAACAAAACCCTTCTGTAAAAGGTTTCTGGTGACCTAGCATTCTGTGAACAACTAATCCTGTACAGGCACTTTTCCTGACTAATAACACCTAAGCCTACCTATTAGAATCTACAAGCTAATTGTGCACATTCCTAATTTAAAAAAAAAAAAAAACTTTTTCCTATTCTTCATCGTCACTGCAGTCCAAGTGACATAGCTTGATCTTCCTAGGACAAGATATCCGACAATGCTCATGGAGGTTCAAACCATACCCACAGCTCCAGAATTAGCATTCTAAACCCTGTAACACTGTCTGCAGCTAACAAATTTACCTGAATAACTTCTGAACTAACCCTAATTACCCTCATAGCCCCTCCACCTTGTACAATATGTATGCCCTCCTACTGAAGTTAATTTAGTCACAACCTTGCTCAAGTTACAGCAATGTATTTGGGCATGGTTAGGTAGTCTCTGTGGGCCTCCCAAGAGCAGGGGCCTGGCAACAAACATAACCTTCGTACTTCACTGCTTATAGAAAAATCTAGATCTAATAGCATCTGCAGGCAAAGTACATGGGGTGTGGTTCTGAGGAAGTCACATGACGTGACGTGACATAACGCGTAGGGTGCGGCCAGAGTACACAGCAGACCAGAAGTGATGTAAGAGGTGGAAAACACAGATGTTTTTACTCGTTTGAAGCGCAACTTGCTGAATTTAGATCTAAGCAGATATTGTTTTAATAAATGGTCTTTTTTAATGGCGATACACCATTGGAGGCTCTTTTGTCTACTTTATCATCATATGGGAGCCTGGATCTTTACCTGAGAATAAGCTGAGGAGTCCTTGGCAGGACGGATGATCTTACCTATATTGTTCCAAGGCTCATATTATGTAAGAGGTAAATAGAAAACACCGCGCTAACCAGTAAAATAAATAAAAGCTGCTGCATACAGTTTGACAAAAACGACAAAATAGACATATGGAAAAATGCAGCGCATGTACAAATGAACATAGGTCTTTAAAATGGTGAAACAGTAAAGAAATCACTAATTGACCACAGGTGCCTTGAAACACAAACGTCCATAGATGGATGTGAATGTCCAACCGCACAGGAGGTGTAAGTACTCCAAGGGGTGGTGATGGTCTGATGGTTGTCAGAAAACACCTGGCATCATACAGCGACTTCCCAACCGAGAAACTGGGTCCCAATGGGTCATTCAGAGAAAGTGCAAAAAAGCCTCTTACCAGATCCTGTGGATTCCCATGTCAGCGACAGGGAATCGCATGCGCAGTTTGTCACAAATGACGTGGAATGGGAGCTCAGGAATCGCCAATCTCTTGGATTGTGGTCTGTATGGATCTCGGCCGGCAACCGGATGGGTCTTCACAACGAACCGTCCTCACACCGAACCGTCCCAGCGTGCATCCGAAGTTTCACAAACGGTCCCCCGAAAGGAGCAGTTGGAGGGACTGGATCTCATGCGGTAAATGTGGAAACAAAAAGAATGTGCCTCCACATGGTGCAGGTAAAAAAGGGTGTTTTTATTGACAAAAACGACCATACACAAATAAAAGCGTGATCACGGTGGATAAAAACAAATGGGCAACAAAGAGTGGTGTATGTACCCGACGCGTTTCGACCTAGGGGTCTTCAACAGGCCCCTGTTGAAGACCCCTAGGTCGAAACGCGTCGGGTACATACACCACTCTCTTTGTTGCCCATTTGTTTTTATCCACCGTGATCACGCTTTTATTTGTGTATGGTCGTTTTTGTCAATAAAAACACCCTTTTTTACCTGCACCATGTGGAGGCACATTCTTTTTGTTTCCACATTTACCGCATGAGATCCAGTCCCTCCAACTGCTCCTTTCGGGGGACCGTTTGTGAAACTTCTGATGCACGCTGGGACGGTTCGGTGTGAGGACGGTTCGTTGTGAAGACCCATCCGGTTGCCGGCCGAGATCCATACAGACCACAATCCAAGAGATTGGCGATTCCTGAGCTCCCATTCCACGTCATTTGTGACAAACTGCGCATGCGATTCCCTGTCGCTGACATGGGAATCCACAGGATCTGGTAAGAGGCTTTTTTGCACTTTCTCTGAATGACCCATTGGGACCCAGTTTCTCGGTTGGGAAGTCGCTGTATGATGCCAGGTGTTTTCTGACAACCATCAGACCATCACCACCCCTTGGAGTACTTACACCTCCTGTGCGGTTGGACATTCACATCCATCTATGGACGTTTGTGTTTCAAGGCACCTGTGGTCAATTAGTGATTTCTTTACTGTTTCACAATTTTAAAGACCTATGTTCATTTGTACATGCGCTGCATTTTTCCATATGCTCATATTATGTACCCTTGAGGTGAGAGTTCTGTGAGCATTGAGGTGTTGGTGGAAACAGAAAAGATTCTTTGGGATTATTATTATTATATCAAAGGAATATTCATCAATTATATTTGAACACTTGAATTATACGTTTATTGTGAACACTTTATGCGCACATTTACCATTATCACTGTTTGTGATTGTTCGCAATTTCTTCATGGTTTGTATATTTAAACATTTGAAATAGCGCAATATCACTTTATTATTATTTATACTGTGAAAGTCTTGCTCCTTTTTGTTTAATAGAGAACCTGCAATGTTTAAATTACAGCTGAACTCTAGGCACATACTGTATAAAAGAGGCACATTAAAGAGTATGCAAGCCCAAGACTTTACTTTTTAGTTGTAGATAGACTAGGGAAGGGTAAAACTGCTATCAGGTTATTTTTTCCATGTGTCCCAATGGGGAGATTTTTTTTCACCACCGGTCCTAAAGACACAAACAATAGATAGGAAATCTCAGCAAGGTGAGCAGAATTCTCCTTTTCCCTCATCTTAACATATTTGGATCTTTACTCGTTTTCTGTCTCAGAGAAAGTATCACAAGTACAAAGAGAGGATGAATCTCCCCAACAAGAACACAAAAAGCAATAAAAACTTGACAAAAGGATGTAGCCCTTCCCTAGTTTATCCAAAACGTTAGACAAATTGCCTTTGCATACACTTTAATGCATTTGTGTATTATTTAATGCATTAAAGTGTTTTGGGGGGGGGGGGGGGGGTTGTACCCTGCAAGATAACACGCTAGTGTGAATCGCATACTAGCACATGTTAAACTTACCTTAAAATGAAGCCCTTCCAGCGCCGAGCTGCCACTGCTAACAGGGCTTCCAGCTTCACCTGTCTTCCTTCTGGGTTTGAGGTCTCCGGCTGTGTGACTGGCAGGATCCACTGCTTACGGCACAGGGCTCTGAAGCAATGGCCCAGTTGGCCGTTCCTTGAGAGCGCATGCGGTCCGTGATGTCATTATCTGATTGTACAGTATGGCACATGTTCAGAAGATATTTACACTACCCATAGGTAAGCTTGATTATAGACTTACCTATAGATAAAAGTCAGAGATGGGAGTTTACTCCCACTTTAAAGTGGTTGTAAACTCAATTAAAAAAAAAACAAAAACCTGCAAGACCAAGGCATAATGAGCTAGTATGCATAGCATATTATCTCATTATGTATTACTTACCTTAGATCGAAGCCCCCGCAGCAGCCTTCGTTCACCTCGTTTCTCATATCTCCCCGGAGTTACTTCCGGGTATCGCGGCTCCGGCGCTGCGATTGGTCGGAGCCGTGATGACGTCACTCCCGCGCATTGCGCACGGGTTCCGCCGGTAACGGCACAGACTAACTGAAACAACGGACGTTGCTTCAGTGCGAATGTGCCGATGATTTCGGCACATGAAAATACAGGGGATATCTCCGTGCAGGTTTAGGAGTTATCCGGGATAGCTACAGGTAAGCCCTAATATAGGCTTACCTGTAGCAAAAAGTGGTCTGCAAGGGTTTACAACCACTTTAAGATTTTTTTTTTTTTTATGTAAACAGTACAAGTATCTGAATGCGATCTGGTATCAGGCTATTGCAGTCCCTGTACAGCAGAGCTTAATTTTGTGAGACAGAGAATCTGCACGTCAGTCATGTTGCAGTTTAAGAAGTAGGTCAACAGGAGGAGAGTGCAGAGTGACAGAGAGGTGAGCTCATCACTGTGCTGCTTCTCATTTCACAGTCCAGTCTCAGGATGGAGTTGAAAGGAGACCTGTAAGCATTGCAAAAGTGTAACAGAGGAACAAAAAAAAAAAAAGTTTCTTCCCCTAGGCCAGACGGGACTGTGTTGTGTCGCAGAGCAGTGCAAATCTAAAGAACAGATTTACAGTAATACCTTTTGTGGATAAAAAAGCTCCCATGTATGTATTTTGTGTATTTAGCAGTTTGCCTGGAGTTTAATTTTATAAAGCATTTACCACTTCAAATAAATATCTGCTCAACAAAAGAATACATTTTTATGAATGCAAAAAACAATATTAAAAAGAACACCGCCTATCTTCTGCCTTTTTTTACCACTCAAATCAAAATCACACGTGGCTTCCAGGCTGACCGCTAATCTGATGGGAGGTGTACAAGAGGCACTGGAGCTTATTATTGTTCTGTGATTAGACAGTCCGAGAAACCTTGTTTTTCTCAGATTACAAAATCGGACAGAATTGCAGTGTAATTTAAGAGCCTCAGCGATAATAAAATCTTCAGTCATGCAATTCTGAAAACGCCACGTGCAATAACGGCTCGGCTAATTTCAAAAGCTTTAAGAATGCCGTGATTGATAACGAATTTTAAATGAGGTTACAAAAGGCATTACTATAATGTCACACCAATTAAGTTAGATGAAAAGATAATGAAGGCTTTTATTTCAGTCGATCAATCCCATCGAGATTGCACACAACAGTTCTCCATTGGTTTGATAACAGAATATTTGAGAACAAAATAATGGACATTCACCCCTCGACCTACAGAATAATAATAGTACAATTAATACTAGACTGTCATCGTCATTATTATTTTGTAAAATAGAGTTTATGCAGGTGATTCCAGAAATACGAATAGCTTGGACTGATCCAAAAAAATTAAAAAATTTAGGGGTGATTTCAGCTTTCACATGCTTGTCTTCGGACTAATAAAAGTGCCAAAATGGCCAGTTCCTTAATGCAGATCTTAAGGAAATTCATCTTTAACCACTTCCCGCCCACGGACGTCATATGACGTCCTGGGCTTTGGGCGGGTATATCTGAATGATGCCTGTAGTTACAGACATCATTCAGTTATTGCCGGTTTCAGCCGGCGAATCTCTACACCATAGGAACGATCATAGCGGCCGTTCCACCGCTTGATCGTTCCTATGGGAGGCGAGAGGGGATGTCCCCCCCTCCCGCCGCCCTCCGGTGCTTGCTCCGACTCACCGTTACGATCGGTGAGGCGGAGAGCGGATCCGCCGGCGCCGGATGTAGATCATAGAGATTTCCGGCGGACCAGATGGTCGCCAGAGTCTCTATGATCATCGGAGGCCGGGCGGGATGTTATGACGTCACGCCCGGCCTCTCCATTCAAAAAAACGGCGCCGCTTCGGCTGGGAAGCGGTGAACGTTTTTTTTTTTTTTTTTATTTCAGGCTTCCCAGCCTAGTGGTGAGATATGGGGTCTTATTGACCCCATATCTCACTATTAAGAGGACCTGTCATGTTATATTCCTATTACAAGGGATGTTTACATCCCTTGTAATAGGAATAAAAGTGATCAAAAATGTTTTTTTTTTCAAAAAAAGTGTCAAAATAAAAAAACCAAAATATAATTATCAATAAAAAAAATAAAAAAATTTTTTAAAGCGCCACTGTCCCCGTGTGCTCGCACGCAGAAGCGAACGCATACGTAAGTCCCGCCCACATATGAAAACGGTGTTCAAACCATACATGCGAGGTATCGCCGCGAACGTTGGAGTGAGAGCAATCATTTTGTCACTAGACCTCCTCTGTAACTCAAAACATGTAACCAGTAAAAAAATTTCAAGTGTCGCCTATGGGGATTTTTAAGTACCGAACATTGGCGCCATTCTACGAGCGTGTGCAATTTTGAAGCGTGACATGTTAGGTATCTATTTACTCGGCGTAACTTCATCTTTCACAATATGCAAAAACATTGGGCTAACTTTACCGTTTTGTTTTTTTTTTAAAACACAAAACAGTTTTTTCCCAAAAAAAACTCGTTCGAAAAATTCCTGCGCAAATACCATGTGAGATAAAAAGTTGTAACAACCGCCATTGTATTCTCTAGGGTTTTTGCTAAAAAAAACATATATAATGTGTGGGGGTTCTATGTAATTTTCTAGCAAAAAAAATATGATTTTTACAGGAGGAGAGAAATGTCAGAATTGGCCTGGTAAGGAAGTGGTTAAAGTAGTTGTGAACATACAATTTTCTAATGCAGTCATAATTATTTAGGTATCATAACTCTTTTTATTTAGTTTCAGAAATTATCTTTGCTACCATTTTTTTTTTACAAGGATAAAAAGTTTTGCCATGTGACCATACATCTCTTCTCCCTAACAGTGGAGGGCGGAGTTACAGGACACTGTGCAGACACAAATGTGCCCGATTTCCATAGTCTGTCCAGCCAGAGGCAAGATACAGGCTGTGCTTGAGCAGGGGGTGTGTCCAAGAAGGAGGCAGTAATTGGGAGGGGGTGTGTTCCACAGGCAGGCTGTGATTGGGAGGGGGTGTGGTGGCTGAACAAACTACCCAATGCTGCGTGTCTGCCCAGTGTCCTGTACCTCTGAATGGCCAAAATGGGAAAACCGACCATGCAAGCACAGATCAGCTTCTGTGTTTTGTGTGGTCAGTTTAGAACAAAAAAGAAAGGTGACTGGCAGGATCAACCAGAAACTTCAGATGGAAGAAGACCATGAAAATGATAGAGACTCATTCATAAAATACACTTATGGGAACACACACACAATATAAAATGATTTAGGGTAACATACACTTTAAAGGGTTATTAAACCCAGAAGCCTGCATTCACCATTTCTGGTTTTCCACAGAACATGAAAATGCAATCATTTTAGTAAACATAAGCTGCTAAATACCTTTTCTCATCAGCAGTATATAGCAGTCTTATGACTTCTACGTCTGGTTAAAGCTTGTAGGAGGAGTTTTCATTCTACTTTGACCGTCCTATAAGGCTACAGGACCCCTGATCCTATGTCTGGACAGTGCCGATTGGCCCTATGCTGATCACATGTACCCTCCCAAGAAAAAAAAAAAACCGAGCATGTGCAGAGTGACTCCAAAGGTTCTGTATAATCAGGAGATGGACTGGAGACTGTGGAAGAAGGGGAGGATCAGAGAAAACAATCAAACAGCCTTTTTACACAATGTGGAGGATTAACCTCTTATGCCGCGTACACACGGTCGGACTTTTCGGCTACAAAAGTCCGACAGCCCGTCCTACAGACTTTCGACTGACTTTTGGCGGACTTGCGTCGGACATGCGGCAGACTTGGAGCAGACTTTCTAACGAACGGACTTGCCTACATACGATCACACAAAAGTCCGACGGATTCGTACGTGATGACGTACACCGGACTAAAATAAGGAAGTTGATAGCCAGTAGCCAATAGCTGCCCTAGCGTGGGTTTTTGTCCGTCGGACTAGCATACAGACGAGCGGATTTCTGGGTCCGGCGTAGTTATGACGT
Source organism: Lithobates septentrionalis (assembly GCA_037952835.1). NCBI lineage: Eukaryota > Metazoa > Chordata > Amphibia > Anura > Ranidae > Lithobates > Lithobates septentrionalis. The sequence goes on from JBBDGP010001594.1 coordinate 793,160, forward strand.
AAAGATTTGAAGCATGTTTCAAATCTAAAGTCCGTCAGATTTGCGGCTGGAAAAGTCCGCTGAAAGTCAGGGGAAGCCCACACACGATCGGATTGTCAGCCAGCTTTAGTCCGTCGGCGTCCGTCGGACTTTTGTAGACGAAAAGTCCGACTGTGTGTACGCGGCATTAGACAGTAAGTATAACAAGTATTCTTTACTGCATATACAGACTGACTTTACTGTTGTGGGTTTAGGAACAGGTTTAAGGTAATGAACGTCATACCAATAAAATTATTTCGGAAAGCCCCCCTACTACAGTTTTTTTTACATGAGATGTATTAACGCTATAAAAGGCACTTATTTTACAAGAAATATGATTTCTTGATCATGTGTGAAGGACAATCTCATTCAGTGTTTTGGCTACTTAATGCCAGGGGCAGAACAAAATAGCCATGCCACTCTGCTTGAACTCCCAACAAACCAACATTCAGAAAAAATAAATAAATAACATAAGGAGATTTCAGTACATTGAGTGATAGCACTAAAACCTAAAATAAACAGACTATGTACAAAACCTCCTATGAATATGAAGTAGCGAAATTTCTTTTTCAATGATTTCCTCCATTTAAGTATAAATTCCTCCTTTGTTAAATTGTATGTACTATTTGCCCTCATGTTGTAAAGCACTGCGCAAACTGTTGGCGCTATAAAAAAACCTATATAATATTATTTCTAATAATAATCAGAGTAAATAATGGGAGAGTGTAGCTTCATTTTTAGCACCCCCTTCCCTTAAGACAAGCAGGCCTAATTGTACTAGGCTGTCCCCAGGGCTTAATATACACAAACTCCACTAAAAGTAAATACACTGTACATTCTGAATGTATGTATATGGCTTGGGTTTACTAGTGGACCCAAGGTAGACGACATTAGATGTACAGTACGTTGATGGGAGAAAGAAAAGATGGCAGACACGCCTGAGGAGTAAGAAATGGCAGCAGGCGTGATCTGTGAATGTAGCAATGGTCAGAACAGGTAGCAGACAGTAGAGGTATGTATAACTCAAATGTAAAAAACCTGCCTTAGCTCGACCGTCTCCAAAACTAATAAATGAATGTATACAGCTCACTGTTCATATCAATTAGAAAAATGTATTATATTGCTTGTATCAAAAATAAAGTGAAATAAAGCTACATATAAAAGACACATACACAAGACATGTACAATGGTAAAATACATGATCGATGGATCGGTCTCCGAAAGAGCCTCTGAAGCAGACGGCAAAGCCCTGTGAAACCGGTCAGGCGAATTTCTTGACCGCCTCTTATGTTGTAACCCTAACAAGCTACACACCTTGTGTTAGTGGCATGGCGAAACTTGCAATGTAAAGGATCCTGACAATGACTCAACACTGTATGATCGGATAAGTACTTGTGAATTTTATCACATTGGAACGGCGACGTTGCACTAGCAGGCATATCCTGGATTACAAAATTAGAGGGACCCCAAAAGCTCATTGTTGACAGCACTGTCTCTTTTCACTATAGACTTTGGGTCTACCATACAGTACGAGGGAGGGAGTCTAGGCTACAGAGTGTTCTTCACAATCGAACATGTGGATTCATGTACCTGTGATATTTGACCCTGCTCCTGACAGCTGAACCTCCTCTGGACCACTGTTATCAATCTCAAACACTGAGCCAAGTATTGTTTCTTTGGGGTGCCGCTTCCCCCCTTTTCTGGACAATTTTGCACATGCACTTTGAATTTGGGACTAAGGCTATGTTTCCACTAGTGCGACTTTTCATGCGACTTGGGACTGAAAAGTCGCATGACAAATTGTATCCCATGATTTCCAATGAGTACCGTTCATATCTGTGCGACTTCAAGTCGCAGCGACTTCAAAGTAGTCCCTGCACTACTTTGGTCCCACTTTGATGCGACTTGAGGTCCATAGATACAGGCATTGCTTCAAATCGCGGTAAAAAGTCGCGGTAAAATCGCGGTAAAAAATCGCGGCAAAATCGCGCGACATTGGGGACGCAATAGTGGAAACATAGCCTTAATCCTCGTCTATTACACCTACCAGGATCTTTCATATGCAGTCCTTTTTGCAGTAAACCTTGCCACGCCACTATATCTATAGGAGCCCTGTGGAACTATAGGATATCCATGCACACTTAATGGTCTGATTTATACAACTACCGAGGTGGTCGTGTATTTTAACATTGTACGTGTCTTGTGTATGTGTCTTTTATATGTATCTTTATTTTTGATACAATACATTTTTCTAATTGATATGAACAGTGAGCTGTATAAATTAATTTATTATTTTGGAGATGGTTGAGCTATATCAGGTTTTGTACATTGGAGTTATAGATACATGTTCTTTGCCGGAAGCTCCAGCCCCATTCCCTTTTTCTCAATTTCCCTTTTCACCTTTTTTGTAAGGATATTAATATTTACATTGGGTGCAACCTTGAGGGATCTTCATTTTTAGTGTTACAGACAGTAGAGGTATCCACTAATGTGGCAAAGGTCAGGGCAGGTACCAGGCAGCAGAGGAATCCAAGAATGAAGCGAAGGTCAGGGCAGGAGCAGAGGTATCTGGTAATGTAGCAAAAGGTCAGAAATGCTATCATAAGCACAGAAGCGCAGGCTAATGCACTTTAAATAAAGCACCTCCTGTGCCATCTACAGAGCTGGGGGTGTGGGCAGATTTGTTTCCCCTCAGCTGACAAGGAAGTCAGGGAAGGTAAGCTACCAACTGACTTTTTTTTTTTTTTAACATGCACTTTCATTTTCTGAAGGAAAAAAAAAAAAAAAAAAAAAAAGACATTTGAAAGGCCATGGGCAGCAACTTCACAGCAGTGCATGGAGGAGCCTGGCTATATCTTCATGTCTATAGGCCACAGTATAGAGGAACCCCAATGAAGAGTAGATGTGGCATAGTTTTAAATGATCCTGGGCCAGATCGACAAAGTTTCAGGAACAAATGAAGGTGCATACACTGTCACATGAACAAGTGACGTCACTGCCCTCTTAGCATCCAACATCAGCTAACACTAGGGATTTTAGTGGCAGTTGTGACTGAGGAAAAGCTGGCAAGGTCAATATCATGGAGAGGGTGAGGGGGGCTTTACAACGTATCCTGATACAAAGATGTTAATCTTCAGATGAAGGGATATCAGGGAAACCAGGCCGTGTCTGCCCCCACCAACTGCTATAGCAAGCTAAATAGTATACACACACACACCTCAATTATTATGTGATGATACCAGACCACTTGTAAATGGCGCATATCGCTATCTTTCAAGAAAGCAACGAGCTATACAGAATGCAGTTAGGCAAACCAACCAAATGTTTAATTTTGTTCTATTTACTCTAAGCCGATGAATTGTGAAATCTGATTGCTCTGGAATCCCACAATCTGCACATCATTGCTCTTTGCACCTCCTTAATAAATGTGTGTCTATAGCAAATCCTCCAGTGGCATTGTGGATCACAATGGTAGCAATAGCTTAGTAACTCCCAAGAGGAAACAATCTTAATATCCATTTTCCCAGTTCCATGTAGTCTATTTGGTGTTCTACAGCACACAATATATTGTAAACAGATGTGCTTCACACAATTTGCAGCATTTACACATTTCTGCTCATCTTTTATTTACATATTCTGCCCTTTTCACAGGCAGGAGATGTGCTGAAAATAGACATCAATGCTACCATAACCTCCAGACATTTAGGAGTTCTATGTCATAAGCACATTCATCAACCCACTAAATTAAACATCTTGCATTTTTTCTAGTCGACCTACTGGCTTCAAGTAGCTGTGCTGCTTCGAACACATATATTCGCATATGCAGCTGAAATAAAAACACCACCTACACTACCAGGGCTATCAGTAAAAAAAGCAAGATCAGAATTAAAAAAAAAAAAAAAAAAGGTACAACACGAAGTAAAGCAAACAATCGTCGATTTTTGACGTTATAACCTACAAAAGGAATACAATGTTTTAAACAACAGCCACACATAACTTTCCCTAAGTTTGAAAAGTAAAAGACCCCTTTGCCCAACATTTAGATTAATCCCAAAAAACTCTTCATAATCGCCTCTCATACAGGTGCTATGCCTAGACTAGTCTATGCCTAGACTTTTGTACTGTCAAAGCTGGCAAAGTAGCAAATGTACTTGGCATGTGTCAATGTGGCTCCATGCTACAAACAGGCTAATGGGCCTTGTGTATAAACCAAAATGTATGAGGATTCTCACTCTACCCAATGCTGCCCTGGTAAATGACAGTAAAAACCTGGTTCATACTTTTAACATCAAGTATTGTTCTTTCATCAAACACAATTAGGAAAACAGCGCTGGGAGTGCACATTTCTGGTGTCAGGTGATTATGGAATGTGAAGAGAAAAGCTGACAAAAAAGTCAACTGCTGCCAGATTCTGCGTCCATTATTCCATTGTACCAAGCAAATGCTTTCTTAAGAACTCACGAGTTCTTAGTCATATGCCACCATCCGTCCTCGCATCTCCAGAACGCTTATAAAAGGCATGTGCAAAGATTGCCCCCAGACATAGAAGCCAACATGGCTACGCCTACAGGTGACAGGTCCACTCAACTTTATGCACATTAGAATTATAAAAATAAGTAATGCCATTAACTAAATCAATAGTCCCAGCAGGACACATCAATGTCTCATCTACCAGAAATCAAAGCATGAATTATTGAACTGCTGAACTGTTGAGTGCAGACATGAGTGCCAGCCAATATTAAGAGTTTAAATATAGGGCACTTCACAAAACGCATGCTCTAGGGCTGCCAGTGGAATCCATCAAACGAAGGCTGTATTTTATTTTTATTTTTTCATATGCGCTTTGGAAAACAGTCTACATACACCAGAATAATCACTCAATACCCAGGCATTTAATTTCACGTAAGAAAGAAAACTAATTGGTCCCGTCAGAAAAGCGGTTTATAAAAGAACCCATTTCATACCTACAGAATAGAGGTTTTAATTGATCTCGAGTATGAAGGTCTACACCTGAAATATGCTTTGTTTATTAGCTGCCGCCTCTAAAGAACAAACAATCTTAATTAAAGCCCAAAGGATTTCATTAGTAAAATTCATCTTTTTGGAGGATGCACACACTTTAGATTAAGACTTCATAATACTCGGTTAATTTGATTGACTCAAAACAAGTTTGGATTTGATTAACCTAGATACGGAATGTTACTCCACAAATGCATGAAGGCAAGCCTGGAAGAAGAATACTTAAGAACGCAAGGTTTATGCACTCTTATTATAATCAAAGTGAGTCTTTATGAAAGCTAAACTAATGTTTTGACAGAAAAACATTGTCGTGTACATGTGAGGTAACACTAGAATTGTTGATGGTGGGTAGGTCTGTGGCAGCTCAAGCCATGGAGAGTCCTCACAATGAGTCGCCTGAAGTGTGTGAACATTGTGAAGGTAGGAGAGGCACGCCATGAGTGTATAAAAAACTCTACAAACTCCAACCAGTTGGAAAACATTGACCACCTTATTGTTGTATGACATAAAATATAGTCAACGCATTTCAGCAGATTGGCATCTACAGGTAGATCTGTTGGTCATTTTGACTGTGGTTTGCATTCTAAATATGAGAACAGTGTTCCAGAGTGTCCATTGTGCCTGCAGCAGCATTGCTACGGAACACATACCTGTTGGCTGTGGGGACTGCAGTCTGCATCCAGAGCCCCGAAGGGAAGCCCAATTACAATTAAATTAGTTGGCTATGTTTTAGGTCATACAGTAATCATGTGGGGTTTACAAAAAAACATGCTATAACGTCAATTTTACTCGGGTGTCCTCGATACCCCCAGCAACTGGCTGTGCAAACTTTCTAAATATCAGGTCACAGTCCCTACATCTTAGACTCCTTTAAGACAATGTTTATGTTTCTTGACAGGTTGGCAGGTAATAAGTATTGAATTGTGGGATATAAGCAGGGGTGAAGCTATGCCACAAGTTTCAGAATATATGATCCTGTACTGACATCTGCATTGGAAATTCAAGAGGATTCAGGGTACCGTTTGGACATACAGAAAAACAAAGGTATGCCCAGGCATTTTATTCTGAATTTTTGTTGGCAAAAAGCATTGATTTATGGTCAAGCCTCAATAATGTTAAAAATGCAATAAAAATGAATTAGACCTGCAGCCAAACTTAACCGGGTCCTCATGTCTCAACACAACTTTTGACTGACTCTAATAATAAGGCTTTGCTTTAAAAAAAAATTACTGAAACTTTACCCTTTTCCATATAGCAGAGCTTCAAAAAGAACATAAAAGAAAGGAAAAAGGGATAAAAAGAAATGCCTTGCTACTTTGTAAAGCAAGCGTATCAAACTCAGATGAAACCAACTGCCAAACTGAGCATCTTATTTCAGTAAGGAGCTGTATTAGTACTACTGGGGGCTGCACTCGCCCAGCTGGCAAAATGCCAAAGCAATATTTTAAAATGTTTAACATTTTGTGTATTACAAGAGTGTTCTTTTCAAAATGTAAAGCCGGATTTCACCTAATTTGTAATATAATGAAAAAAGCATAATGGGTAATAGCTAAATAACAGATTCAATCACCTAAAATTCTAAAACTGGCAAAGTTGCAAGGAAGATGGAAGAGGGTATACAACCCAAAAACACAGTTTGGCTTGCCTTCTGTACAAAATGTAATATCACACAGAGGTTATTTAAAGGGCACTAGTCATCAAGAATGGCCCCAAACCTCATGGGCTCAGGTGAGTGTGTGTGTGTATATATATACGAGTGTGTGTGTGTGTGTATATATATATATATATATATATATATATATATATATATATATATATATATACATATATATACACACACACGTGGGTATATATCCCACTAAAGTAAGTACACCCCTTTTCATGTAACAACACTGAAGAAATGACACTTTGCTACAATGTAAAGTAGTGAGTGTACAGCTTGTATAACAGTGTAAATTTGCTGTCCCCTCAAAATAACTCAACACACAGCCAATAATGTCTAAAACTCTGGCAACAAAAGTGAGTACACCCCTAAGTGAAAATGTCCAAATTGGGCTCAGAGTCCTTATTTTGTATGGCCACCATTCTTATCCAGCACTGCCTTAACCCTCTTGGGTATGGCGTTCACCAGAGCTTCACAGGTTGCCACTTGAGTCCTCTTCCACTCCTCTATGACAACATCACGAAGCTGGTGGATGTTAAGAGACCTTGCGCTCCTCCACCTTCTGTTTGAGGATGCCCCACAGATGTTCAATAGGGTTTAGGTCTGGAGACATGCTTGGCTAGTCCATCACCTTTACCCTTCTTTAGCAAGGCAGTGGCCATCTTGGAGGCATGTTTGGGGTTGTTATGTTGGAATACTGCCCTGCGGCCCAGTCTCCGAAGGGAGGGGATCATGCTTCAGTATGTCACAGTACATGTTGGCATTCATGGTTCCCTCAATGAACTGTAGCTTCCCAGTGTCGGCAGCACTCATGCAGTCCAGTCCATGACACTTCCACCATCATGCTTGACTGTAGGCAGAACACACTTATCTTTGTACTCCTCACCTGGTTGTCACCACACACGCTTGACACCAACTGAACCAAATAAGTTTATCTTCATCATCAGACCACAGGAAATGGTTCCAGTAATCCATATCCTTAGTCAGCTTGTCTTCAGCAAACTGTTTGCGGGCTTTCTTGTGCATCATCTTTAGAAGAGGCTTCCTTCTGGGATGACAGCCATGGTCTGAACACTGACAGGCTGACCCCCCCACCCCCCACCCCTTCAACCTCTGTAGCAATGCTGACAGCACTCATACATCTTTTTCCCCAAGACAACCTCTGGATATGACGCTGACCACGTGCACTCAACTTTTGGTTGACCATGGCGAGGCCTGTTCTGAGTGGAACCTGTCTTGTTGAACCACTGTATGGTCTTGGCCACCGTGCTGCAGCTCAGTTTCAGGGTCTTGGCAATCTTCTTATAGCCTAGGCCATCTTTATGTAGAGCAACAATTCATTTTTTTTCAGATCCTCAGAATTCTTTGCCATGAGGTGCTATGTTGAACTTCCAGTGACCAGTATGAGAAAGTGAGAGTGATAGCACCAAATTTAACACACCTGCTCCCCATTCACACCTGAGATCTTGTAACACTAATGAGTCACATGACACCAGGGAGGGAAAATGGCTTATTGGGCCCAATTTGGACATTTTCACTTAGGGGTGTACTCACTTTTGTTGATAGCGGTTTAGACATTAATGGCTGTGTGTTGGGTTATTTTGAGGGGACAGCCAATTTACACTCTTATACAAGCTGAACACTTACTACTTTACATTGTGGCATACATATACACACACACAAACACACACAGAATATAAAAAAATAAAAATTACAAGCATTTATGTAACGGTCACAATTTACACAATGCTTCATATAATGTACATTAACAACAGTTCCATCAAGAAGCTTGCAATCTAAGGTGCCTATTTCACATGCAAACATACTAGGGCCATGCTAGGAACATCCGAAGGAAATCCACACTAGCACAGGAAGAACATGCAAACTCCACACTGATAGTGTCCTGACATGGATATGAACTTGCAACCCCAGTGTTACAACATAGAAGTGCTACCCCATTGATCTACTGTGGATAATAAAGGCAAATGCTGAAACATTGGAAGTGAATTGAGAAATACAAAAATCAATAACATCAATAACCTTTTTTAAAGCAGAAAACCTATATTCACAGAAAAGCACATTGATTAGAATTCTTGCAACAATGCTTAACAAATATAATAATAGCAGAAACATGGGCATTGGCGCTGTATGTAGGAAATTGTATTAGAGGAGTCCAGGGGCTGCAAATCCCTCTGCATATCCACAATGACCTGAGCATGGGCATAGTCTCTGTGCAAAACAAAACTACTTTCCTCGTACAATTTAAAAATCTAACAGGGAAAACCACTAGCAACAGTTGCAAGAAGCTGGGCATCAAATCTCACCAGTGCAGTCACAAAAAGGCCTGCTGACATCTGTGAAAAATTTAGGAGTGGGTGCACCCTTTCAGTGTTACACTTTTGTACTTTTCCTCAATGACACTTCAGCATAAATCTGCATGAAAAATGTGTGTTTGTGTACAGTTTTACAGAGCCTTTTACTGTGAATAAGAACGAAATGTTTGCATTTTGTCATCATCAATCAGGAAAGCTAAAGTAGCGTGTAGACGCCATCCCCAAAGGAGAGAAGTAGGTTAACATGCAGGAGACGCAATTGATGATTTGAGAGAAACTAAAAGGGAAAATTGATTTTTTTTCCCCTCCGTTCTTGGAAAACATCTTAAGATTTTGTTACAATTGTACATTGTGCATTAGGAAAAAAAAAATGTGTATTCAGTATTCCCTGTGAGAAAGCAACACTGAAATGAAAGCAGAAAAGATTAAAGCAAATTAATTGTATGCGAGCGTTCAGTAGTTCGCTTAAAAATAAACCTTACATTTATTGTACAATATATTCTCTCCTATAGCTTACTGTATATGTGTGTTTTCTCTGTCTGGAGACCTGTACATATTCTGTATTCATTACCATTATTAGTAAGAAACAAATAGAGCTGACTACCTATATGCAGTGCATCCAGAAAGTATTCAGAGGGCTTCACTTTTCCCACATTTTGTTATGTTACAGCCTTATTCCAAAATGGATTAAATTCATTATTTTCCTCAAAATTCTACAAACAATCCCCCATAATGACAACATGAAAGAAGTTAAATTTGCAAAGATTTCAAACTATTAAAAATAATAAGCAAACAAAAATAAAAAATACCATGCAAGTATTCACAGCCTTTGCTCAATACTTTGTTGAAGCATCTTTGGCACCAATTACAGCCTTAAGTCTTTTTAAATATGATGCTACAAGCTTGGCACGCCTATTTTTGGGCAGTTTCTCCCATTCTTCTATGCAGGACCTCTCAAGCTCCATCAGGTTGCGTGGGGAGCGTCGGTGCACAGCCATTTTCAGATCTCTCTAGAGATGTTCAATCGTGTTCAATTCTGGGCTCTGGCTGGGCCACTGAAGAACATTCACAGAATTGTCCCATAGCCACTCCTTTGTTATCTTGTTCTTAGGGTCATTGCCCTGTTGGAAGATAAACCTTTTCCCCAGTCTGAGGTCCAGAGCTCTCTGGAGTAGGTTTTCATCAAGGATGTCTCTGTGCATGGCTGCATTAATCTTTCCCTCGATTCTGACCAGTCTCCTGGTTCCTACTGTTGAAAAACATCCACACAGCATGATGCTGCCACCACCATGCTCACTGTAGGGATGGTATTGGCGGTGCCTGGACATGACGCTTATCATTCAGGCCAAAGAGTTCAAGGTTTGTTTCACCATACCAGAGAATTTTGTTTCTCATAGTCAGAGTCCTCCAGGTGCCTTTTGGCAAATTGCAGGTGGGCTGTTGTTCCTTTTACAGAGGAGTGGCTTCTGTCTGGTCACTCTACCATACAGGCCTGGTTGGTGGAATGCTACAGAGATGGTTGTTCTTCTGGATGGGTCTCCTCTCTCCACAGAGAAATGCTGGCGCTCTGTCAGAGTGACTATCTTGTTCTTGGTCCCCTGCCCGACTATGGCCCTTCTCCCCCTGATCGCTCAATTTTGGCTGAGCGGTCCACTCTAGGAAGAGTCCTGGTGGTTTCAAACTTCTTTCATTTACGGATGATGGAGGCCACTGTGCTCATTGGGACCTTCAATGCTGCAGAGATTTTTCTGTACCTTTCCCCAGATCTGTACCTCGATACAATCCTGTCTCAGAGGTCTACAGACAATTCATTGGATGTCATGGCTTGGTTTGTGCTCTGACATGCACTGTTAACTTTGGGACCTTATATGGACAGGTGTGTGTCTTTCCAAATCATGTCCAATCACCTGAATTTACCACAGGTGGACTCCAATTAAGTTGTAAAAACAGCTCAAGGATGATCAGTGGAAACAGGATGCACCTGAGCTAAATTTTGAGTGTCATGGCAAAGGATGAGAATACTTATGTACATGTGATTTTTTTTTTTTGTTTTTTTTTTTTTAATAAATTTGCAAAGATTTCAAACTTCTTTCACATTGTCATTATGGGGTATTATTTGTAGAATTTTGAGGAAAATAATGCATTTAATCCATTTTGGAAAAAGGCTGTAACATAACAATGTAGAAAAAGTTTAGCACTGTGAATACTTTCCGGATGCACTGTATATATAAAAATTTGTTGTAAGGTCATGCAGTTCTATTGATCCTTTGGGGGTTATTTACTAAAACTGGGGAGTGCAAAATATGGTGCAGCTCTGTATAGAAACCAATCAGCTTTCAGGTTTTATTGTCAAAGCTTTATTGAACAAGCTGAAGTTGGAAGTTGATACCATGCATACCTGCACCAGATTCTGAGCACTCCACTTTTGGTAAATGTCCCCCTTTGTGTCACCATTGGCGAGCATGGGCTACACCAAGGTGCTGAGTTTAAAGGCAAACTATAATGGGTTTGGGTTATTAATTAATTTTTTTTGTTCGGGTCGGTTTTCAGTTCCATGTTCCTGTGTGTTCCCCCGCAGTGAGATTTTGCAGCCTGTTGCAAAATGCACCAGACGCACAAAAGTAGTACATGCACTACATTTAAAAAACGTGCCACACCAAATCGCATATTGCTATAGAGTTTACTTGCCTCTCTCCAAAGTGTAAATTCTCTCTGCTGTCTAGTTCCCTTGTTATCAGCATGAACCACTTCTGACTTCCAAGTTTTCCTGACACTAAGAGAAGAAAGGTGACAGGGGAGAGATCTCAAGCATGCAGCTTGTGAATGACAGCCTCAGCTCTGTTCCTTTGTGTGTCCCCCTCCAATCAGCTCTACTGTGTGCAACTGCAGCTCCCCACCCCCTGCTTTGCAAGTCTGTGAAAAATCCCTTTCATCTCTGGGTTTTACAAGGAGGTACAGGACAAATGGCTGCAAATAAGTTAGTTAGCAGGATTTGTTTAATCTCTGTGGATCACCTGAGGCTAGTAACTTCACTGGGTATATGTACAGGTTTACAACCATTGTAAATATATTTATTACAAATGCAAACGGTGCAAATACATGAACTTGACTTAGAATCAGCCTCTTGCAGTTGGTGTACAACAGAGTTTAAACTGGGAATGCAAAAAGCAATAAATTCCCCTTACACAGTGTTCTGCAGGGAGATATGGATTCTAATACTTGACAATCCCAGCTTGTTGTCCCTCATACGTGACCTAATGACAACTGACAAGCAACCAAATTAAGTTACAAATTATCAAGCAGGTGCATAATCTAAACTGGAGGAGGTCAGGGCAGGCTTCACTCGGACAGAAGGTTATGGAGCTCCAGGCTCCTTCAGAAAAACAAAGTCAGCAGCTATAAATACCGTAGCTGCCGACTTTTAATATTAGGGCACTTACCTGTCCAGGAATCCAGTGGTGTCCTCACCAGAGCTGATTTTTCAAATGGCTATTGGGTGCTGTCGCCACCATTTTGACTGAGGGAAACCGGCAGCGAAGCTGTGATGCATGCTATGTGAATGGGCCGGCTGCGAGGGAAGGAGGGGGAGCCGGAAGTGGGAGCGGGTACCTGTCAAAACCAGGTATCCTCTCCCCCCTAAAAGGTGCCAAATGTGGCAGTGGTGGGGGTGAGGAGGCAGACAAGCAGAGCTTTCTCTTTTCTCTTTTGGGTGGAGCTCCGCTTTAAGGCAGGCAAACAAAACAAGGACGTGCAAGTAAAATCATAAAGCAAACTAGAAATCAGAATTCGCAGGCTAAATGAAGAAAATTGCAATGGCCAGTAGAAATTTTAGGCCTGGGATATGATTTACCGAATATAAATTTTACTTGCCGCCTAATGACATCACAAGTACCCTAGAGCATGCCTAAACTGCACTGCAGTCTCCTTATTCAGCCAGCATATGACACATGCATGGACCTTAGAGCAGCATGTCAGGCCCAAATAAGACAATAGAGAACCAGCGGCAGCTTCCAGCAGGAAATCAGTGGAAGCCCCCATTTTCTTACATGTAGTTTTCAGCTCAAACATTGATAAGATTATTTACAAGAAAATGCATAAAAATATATTACACAATATATTTAAAAAATTCCTGGAGTATCTTACAACCTATTAAAGTGTTGTTTTACTTTCATCAAGTGGAAATCCCAGCGATCTGGCTGTTAGGCTTGGTTTACACAGCTGCAACCTGAAAGTCAGGTGCCAGGCGACTTGGAGACGTTAAAGCAACTTCAGGGAATGCCTGGGTAATCTTCCTGTAACGTTGGATCCAAATCACATCAATTAAGATCAGGATCCGATTTGGAGGCGACTTCCATTAAAGTCTACGGGCACAAGTCGGATATAAGTCGCCTTGAAGTAGGATAGGAACCTTTTCTAAACTTTGAGCAATTTCAGTAGGGCTAATTAGGACAGCTCACATTGACTAAAGTGGAATTTCACATATCATGCGACATGGAGTCTCAACTCTGATCCCAAATTGTGGCAGTGTGAACCGAGCCTCTGACTTGCTCCGACCCCCACCCCAGTATCAACCTAACCTATAATTCCACTAATGGAGGTCTGTTTCAATATAACCATTTTTTTTCTTTTTATCATTGCAGCTCCCACTTAATAAGCCCCACTTTTAACATTGACACATCTGCAGTTTGCTCTCAGGCTCCATAATCAGCGCTGCTTGAAGAAAGTAGCTTTGTTATAGGACTCATAAATCACCGATGTCGTCAAGGCTCGGGAAATATGCTTTTCTTCAAAAAACTATTGTTGTTAATGATGTATGACAACAAACATTGCATCAATATTCATTATCATGACTCTGCAAGGCTGGAAACAAGCAACATATGACTATAGCAATTTGTTTTCTACACCGGTTATTTTGAATTTGCAAGCTTAATATGTGTGGGACATAGCTGCAGTGTTACATTTCCTAATGCTAAAGGAGCAGGGAGTCTAAGTGGCAATTCTGTTTATATGAAGAGCGGAAGCATTCAAACACAACAGCACAAGTTTTAGACCATTATCAGAACTGCAAGGATTTGAAATAAAAGTTCTGATCCTGGAGGGGAGGATAGTTAGGGACATAAATAAGACTTCCTGCTACTGCAAACATTGACTCTATGATTGCCGACTATTCCTTCAGAAAACGTTACAAAACCAGGTTAGTATGCCGATTGCCTTCAAACCTTTTACTGACACTGACCTAAAAAAATATATTTTTTCGTCATACTTACCTTTTCATTGAGTACATAATGGGACACAGAGTTAGGCTAATATTCTTTACCTACTGGGTTATACTCCATCTCCAGGTGAATGGACACTGATAGACCAAAGGTCTTTAGACAGGAAGTGACCCCTTATATAACCCCTCCCATACAGGAAGTACTTCAGTTTTGTAGCAAGCACTGAATCCTCAAAAAGAGGGAAGAGACCTCTGTGTCCCATGATGTACTCAAAGAAAAGAATATTAGAGGTAAGCATGATGCAAAAATCCTATTTTTCATAAAGATGTATCTTCTCCAATCATAACATAGGATCTCCCCGTGTGCGGCTAAGGATCTAGTCTGGAGGACTCACTGAAGACTGCCGGGTGGCGCACCACCCGGCAGTCTTCAGTGAGTCCTCCAGACCAGATCCTTAGCCGCACACGGGGAGATCCTATGTTATGATTGGAGAAGATACATCTTTATGAACCCCCTGTGATTCTTTCACGCTGTCAAGGTCTTCCCACCATTGCCATTATGCAATAAAAGCTGGTTTGACCCTCACAGTATACACTGTTTTGGGTTCAAACCCTCCGGTAAGCCTCCATTTTTACCAACTTTACCGTTAGAGTGATTTGCACGTGTGTGAAGACACTGTGGTATGATGTCTTAGAGCTGATTCATTCATACATCATCCAATCTGGAACTTGAACTTTATCTGGTGTTTAGCATCCATTCAGACTATAGGACTCCATGCTGGTGAAGGTGGTCCACATATCACTTACAAGCAGTACTCCATTTATTTCTCACCCATGGACCTTGTACTGTATTTCGATTCATGTATAATGTGAAAAATTCAACTGTATTTGAATTTAGTTGTTTGCAGGATACTGGCTCCATAACCTATCAGTGTGTAGGTGTCATATTCTCCTTTCTTTCCTTTTAATGTGAAAAATTCAACTGTATTTGAATTTAGTTGTTTGCAGGATACTGGCTCCATACCCTATCAGTGTGTAGGTGTCATATTCTCCTTTCTTTCCTTTTTAGCGCTACACGTTTTGTTTTCCAATTGATATATGTGCAATTTTCTAGTGCTGTGTTAGCGGCTTAACTTCATTTGGGAGTAAGCGCATATTTGCCATTTGGGTTGTGTTGTTTCATAGGCCTGAATGACCAATTGACGGACCCAATTGGCAATGGAAGCTTTGGAAGCTGCCTGCCCTTTCTTGGGTCCTTTTGGTGAAACAAAAAAGGAGTCTGATCCTCGGATCTCTGCAGATCTAGACAAATAAACCTTGACTGCCCGGACAACGTCCAAGGAGTGCAGTAGTCTCTTTTCTGCCGAACGAGGCTGAGAGAAAAAGGAAGGCAAAATAATGACCTGATTTAAAAATGAAAGGCAGACGCCACTTTTAGCAAAAAGGATGGAACAGGTCGTAACACGACCCTGTCGTGGTGAAGGATCAAGTACAGTTCCCTGCATGAAAGGGCCACCAACTCCGACACCCTTCTAGCCGAGGTGATGGCCATCAGGAAGGCTAGCTTGCGTGACAGCAGGTCTAATGGAATTTCCTTTATGGGTTCAAATGGTTGTTTCTGTAACAGACAGCACCAGGTTCAAGTCCCAAGGACACATAGGTGACCTAATGGGGGGAAGCAAGCGAGTTGCCCCCTGCATAGAGGTTCGGACCAGTGAATGGGAGGCTAAAGGCCTTTGGAAGAATACTGATAAGGCCGAAACTTGACCTCTGATTGTACTCAAAGCCAATTTGATTTTCACAGCTGACTGTAGAAAAAAGAGAATTTCCAAGGATCATATTTTTTGGCTTCACACCAAGCAATATAAGTCTTCCAAACCTTATGATAGATCTTCCTAGTGACAGCTTTTCTAGCCTTCACTAGGGTAGACACCACTGGTCCAGAGATGCCGCGGTCCTTTAACAGCCTGGCTTCAATAGCCATGCCGTCAAATTTAGAGACTGTAAATGGCGGTGGAGTATAGGACCTTGAGACAGTAGATCAGGGCGCCGTGGAAGCATCCATGGCCCGTCTATTGTCAGTCTCACAATCTCAGAGAAAAGGGCCTTCTGGGCCAGACCGGTGCCACCAAAATGACTGGAACTCCCTCTCTCTCCGAATCCTGCACAACAAATGTGGAAGGAGAGAGAGGGATCGGAGGGAAAGCATAAACCAGGGAGTACTGGCTCCATGGAACTACCAGAGCATCTGCTCCGATTGCCAGCGGATCTCTTTTTCAGGACACAAACTGCTGTAGCTTGTTGTTGAACCTGGATGCCAGTAGGTTGACCTCTGGCCATCCCCAACAGTTGCAAATTTCCTGGAACACCCCTGGGTGTAGGGACCATTCCCCTGGGCAGATTTGCTGGCGACTGAGATAATCTGCCTTCTAGTTCTCTGAATCGGCACATGTCCCTCTGGCTAGTATGTGGTTCACCTCCTTCAGAGCTGAAAGACTCCAGGTACCGCCTTGGTGGTTTATATAGGCCACTGCAGTGGCATTGTTGGACTGAGCCCTGATAGGGCAGTTCTGAAGCTCCACCGTCCATGACTGCAGGGCCAGTTGTACTGCCCATAATTCCAGGACGTTGATGGGCAGGATCTGTTCGGTCCTTGACCATTTCCCTTGAGCTGAGAGCCCCTCTAGGGTCGCTCCCCAGCCTGAGAGACTGGCATCTGTAGTCAGTACTCTCCAAGTTACCGGGAGGAAGGAACTTCCCTTTCGCAGGTTCTGATCCTGCAACCACCAGTTTAGGCTTAAGCGTGCCCGAGGAGATAAGAACATTGGATAATCCAGGGCTTGTCCTCTCCTGTTCCAAGCCAACAAGATGTCTTGTTGTAGAGGCCTGGAATGGAACTGGGCCTAGGCCACCGCCTAGAAGGAGGATACCATCCTCCCTAGAAGACTCATACAGAGCCGAAAGGAGGGTTGTCTGGTGCCCCTTAACTGACGCACCTGATTCTTAATGGCACAGATCCTTGCGGGTGGCAAGAATACTCTTGCTTGGACCGTATCTAGGCTCAAACCTAAATACTTTAGACCTTGAGCTGGTGTCAAGGCTGACTTTTCTGTATTTCTGATCCAGCCTAAGCTTTTCAAATACCGCACTGTGCATGTTATGCTCTGTACTAGAGCCTGTAATGAGTGATCTCTGAGCAGGAGGTCGTCCAGATACCTGAGCACCAGGATCCCTTGGGCCCTTAAAAGCCCCAGTACTGGTAGGACCTTTGTGAACACCCGGGGAGCTGTAGCAAGCCAGAAGGGTAGAGCCACAAACAGAAAATGACGTTCCTCTACTGCAAATCGCAGGAACCTCTGATGAGGCTGAAAGATAGGTACGTGTAAATACGCGTCCTTTATATCGATGGAGGCTAAAAAGTCTTCCATCTGGAGCGAGGCTACAACTGAGCAGACAGACTCCATCTGAAAGGACTGGATTAGTAGATACTGGTTCAGGGATCTTAGGTCCAAAAATGGGCCTTGTGACCCAGTTTGGCTTTTAAACCGTAAAACAGGTTCGTTCCTTCGGATACAGGAACCTGTACAATCACTCCTTGATGCACTAAATGATGTAGTGCTTGAAGCAATAAGTCTATTTTTGGAGGATCCAATGGAACGCTGGATGTTAAAAACCTCTGAGCGGGAAGCCCCCTTGCAACTCCAGCTTTTAACTGCGGGATATAATTGAGGTGACCCACTCATCTTGAATTATTGTTCCCCAAATGTCAGCAAAGTGCAGCAGCCCTCCCCCCACCCGATGGAGTGGGGGCGTAACCTCAAAAAGAGGGCTTGGTGCTGGGTTTAGAAGAATTTTAGACCCAGGGCTTTTTCTGGCCCTGGTCTTGCGGCTTGCCACTAGCCCTAGTGCCCTGTTGGCAGTGGAACTGCCTTGGCGCTGAGAAATTTGAGGAAGCAGTCCCTGAAGTTCTAAACAAGGGACGCCTGGTGCTTCACAGGGAGTAGAGAACTCTTCCCTCCGGAAATCTTTTGGATATATTTGTCCAAATGATTACCAAATAAACGTTCCCCATGAAAGGGGAAACCTGCCAATAATTTTTAACAAGGAAGCTCGGCTGACCAGTTCTTAAGCCACAAAAGTCTGCGCATATGTACAGACAAGAAAGCCAAACGAGAAACCTGCTGTATTGAATCCCTTTAAGGCGTCAACAGCAAAACACAGTGCTCGAGGAATATCTGTCCTATTTTCAGGCAGATCATCCTCCTGGTTAGGCCTATCAGGCGTTTGACCTGATCCTCTACGGACTGGCAGATACCAATTGCTGCAACAGCTGGCCGAATAGCTGAACTGGCCAAAGAAAAGGAAGCCTTTAGTAATGACTCCAAATTCTTGTCAACAGGGTCTTTCAAGCCCTGTGCGTTATCTACCGGACAATTTAAGTTCTTGTTTAAGGAAGAGACTGCTACATCTACGGCTGGCATGCTCCCTTTTTTGTCAAACTTTTTATCCATGGTATATAAAAAGGAAAAACCTCTTAAGAGGAACAAAATCCTGTCAGGATGTTCCCAATCAACATATGCCGCCTGTTCCAGCAGGAGGTGTAGGGGGAAAGCCTGTGCGGCCTGAAGAGGCCTCAGGGATCCCAAGAGGACCAGGGGGGGTCAGTCACCTCTGCAAGAGGTAACTTAAAGGCATTACAAACCATTTCGGTCAGAGTCAGGATGAAAGCCTCTGCGACTGAGAGGCAGACATTAACTGGATATCTTCTTGTCCAGATTGCTCGGAAGCAGACTCAGCCGCCAAGCCCTTCACAGAATCCTGAGCTTTTAGCTCTTCCCCATCCTCAACCCAATCCTGCTCCAAACTAGGAGGCTCAAGGGAGGGGGATCTGTCACGCTTCTTGTCACCCTGCGGGATGGAGGCAATTCTGTGCTCTAACCCGGCTAGGGCCAAGGACAGTTCATCCTTGGTGATCAAGGGTGAAGCAGCAGCGTTGACTGTAGGCACAATACCAGATAGGCGCAGTGGCTCAAATTGCCCGGAAGCCTCTGGACCTACTGGGGATACAACACTAGGGATACGACTAGGTTCATCAGGAACTACTGACATAGGTGTGCCCTTCCCTGTAGTGTTAGTCCCACTCCTCTTTTTTGAAGACATTTAATCAGCCACAAAAAGAGTACTTGGGTGTAGTATTAAAACACCTCAGAAGGGAGACCCTTTAATAGGGCTCACCAAGCCCCTATGCAACAATCCTGCTAAGCACCTTTAGCCTGCCAAACACTACTTGGTGACTCATGTGACCCAGGTAAGGAGAAATGAACCGCTGTAAGTGCCTGTTCAGTGTCCCACGGCTGCCTTCTGGAAGCACCGCATGCTTGGCATATACAGCTTGAATAAGCGGGCTGTGCACCGCAATGTTCTGTGCGTGGTCCCAGAGAATGGGCATGGCAACCGTGAATGCACATGCGCCATGGCCACCAAACAAACTGCTGAGCACAGCGGCACTCTTGTGAACGCATGTGTGCCATGGTGAACCAAGGCGAAATGGTGTACCGTCGTGCGCTATCATACAGGTAAAAAACAGCCAGACACAAGCAAAAAAGGTACACTTTGCAAACACCCACAGCTAGCCCAAAACTCCCCCGTATGGTCACCGCACACAGGTATCCAGCCTCTAGCTAGCTAGCTTGACTGATTGTTACAATCACTGGGACACCCCAACAATATAAATAAAGGGGTTTCACTTACCCGTCCAGGTGCAGGGCAGCTTAGAAACAAATTCACCCTTCACGGCAGGTTCCTGTTACCTAAGGACCTTCAAGGACTGGGCACTCTTTTCATGTTTAGGGTCCACTCCCTTGGACCTGTACAGCACCCTGCAGGAATGCCTTAGCACTGTAGCGTTCAGGATTCCACTTCGCAGGGTCCAGCCCTCCAGAAGCCGCATTACAGGCAAAACCTTGCAGGATCTTGAGTCTTCTTTGTGAGGCTCGGGTATCATTTAACTAAGCATATAAAGCATGTGTCAAATGGATCAGATCAGTCAATCCCTTGATTCATTTAAGAACAGTTTGTGGGACTAGAGACCTGGAGCTCAGAGACCTCAAACAACTGTGCCATTCACCTTGCAGAGACTGGTAAAAAAAAAAGTACTTCCTGTATGGGAGGGGTTATATAGGGGATCACTTCCTGTCTAAAGACCTTTGGTCTACAAGCATTCATTCACTTGGAGATGAAGTATAACCTAGCAGGTAATGAATATTAGCCCAACTCTGTGCCCCATGATGTCTGAAAAAGAAAAGATTTTATTTGCTGAATGCTTGCTCCCAGTTTAGGACTCAGACTATACACTATTACCATGTAATTAGTATTTAGAAAAGGGGGCCACCAGTGGCAGGTTACGACTCTTCTGAAAGGTCACTCCATAGTGGGGCTAACATCTCCAAATTGTTTTTAATGCTGAAGTTTAGATTAAAAATATATTTTCTTTAAAGCGGAACTTTACCCATAACAACCTGATAAAAATAATATTCTTATGCTACCAAATTAGTGTGTGCTGTAAATTGTCTCCAGTATTTCTCCTGTTTCTTCTTGCTGTAGGCTGCCATTTTGCTGAAGCCCAGAGCCTCTGAGAAGCAGTAAATTGGTAGGCTGTCAGCAGAACGGCCTACAGTGGCTCTGATTTTCGGCACAATGCCAAAAATGGAGAGCAACTGAGCATGTGATTTCACTGAATGTAATACAGTTTTTGAATGATGGATTCTGTCATTCATTTATCCCTCCTCTAACCACAGTATTACATTTGATGAAATCAATGAATGGACATTTGTAGGTGGAGAAGAGGGGAGGAGAGGGTGGGCTAGCGTTGGGAGCTCCTGAAATGCATTGAACCTATTAAAGTGGTTGTAAACCCTTTACAACCACTTTTCACTACAGGTAAGCCTATATTAAAGGCTTACCTGTAGCTACCGTGGATATCTCTCCTGTATCAGCATGTGCCAACGTCATCAGCACATGTGCACTGAAGCAATGGCACGTTCGTGCCATTGCTTCAGCTGACATGCCGTTACTGGCGGCTCCTGCGCGCATGCGCAGGAGTGACGTCATTGCGGCTCCGGTCAATCACACCGCAGGAGCCCGTGCTACCTGGAAATAACTCTGGGAGACATGTCGCCGGGCAGAGCAGTATGCCGGGACCGCTGCGGGGGCTTTGATCTAAGATAAGTATTTCATAATCAGCTAGTATGCTATGCATACTAGCTCAATATGCCTTTGTCTTGCGGGGGGTTTTTTTTTTTGGTTTTTTTTTGTGGGTTTACAACCACTTTAACACCTGAAGTGCTGGTATTTCAGAACTGTGAAGAGAACTGGACATCTTGGGATAGAACAATTCTTCAAGAATAATCAGCCTACAGCACATGGAGCAGTCTTCATTACAGGTAAGCTACTGTATGTTACTGCAGCAGCAGGGAAAGAAAACATTAAAGTGATTGTAAAGGCAGAAGTTTTTTTTATCTTAATGCATTCTATGCATTAAGATAAAGATTTTAGTGTGCAGCAGCCCCCTTAGCCCCCATAATACTTACCCGAGTCCCATCTCTATCCAGCGATGTCCATGAGTAAATCAGCCGTCCGGGACTCTCCCTCCCAATTGGGACACAGCAGTGGCGCCATTGGTTCCCACTGCTGTCAATCAAACTCAGTTAGCCAATCAGAAGAGAGAGGGGGGAGCCGGATAGCAAGCTGCTTGCTCTGGGGGCACTCAACAGGAGGGAGGGGCAGGAGCCCCAGCCAGGGACCCGGGAAGAGGAGGATTTGGGCTGATCTGTGCAAAACCACTGCACAGAGCAGGAGAGCATAAGATGTTTATTTTAATAGGAAAAAAAATGAGACTTTACAAATCGCTTTAACTACTTCAGCTCTGGAAGGTTTACCCCCCTTCCTGACCAGGCCATTTTTTGCGATACTGCACTGCGTTGCTTTAACTGACAATTGCGCGGTCATGGCGACACTGTACCCAAATAAAATGTATGTCCTTTTTTCCCCACAAGATAGAGATTTCTTTTGGTGGTATTTGATTTTTGCACTATAAACAAAGAAAGACAATATTTTTTTACTTTCTGCTATAAAACATATCCATTTTTTTAAAATCTTAATTCTTCATACATTTAGGCCAATATGTATTCTAGTACATGTTTTTGTTAAAAAAAATCCCAATAGGCGTATATTGACTGGTTTGCGCAAAAGTTATAGCGTCTACAAACTATGGGATTTATGGACTTTGTGTTGATTTTTTGGCAACAAAGTACTCACATGAAGCGGTTTAAACCAAGATGAAACAAACGAGCAGTGAGCTTGTGGCCTAACATCACTTCTGGTGCCCGTCTATTCTGACGCGTATCGTCGCGATCACGTGACTTCGTCGTCTTCCTTACTAGCAGAAAAGCCTTGTTTACATGGGCAGACCGCCGTTCTGTCTCTCTCGGAACGATCGTCAGGTTTCCGCTTGACATCGGATCCGCCTGACCCACTGATTGTCTCCCGCTGTGTCCAGTCACAGCGAGAAAGGGGCTCCAGCAGCGTGCTCGCCCCAGAGCCAAAGCAAAAAATCACTTACAGGTACATGATTTTGTGCTTAAGGGCCATCCTGCCACAGGATATGTATGTGGGGCAGTTCTTAAGCAGTTAACTAAACTTCAGCTTCAGATCAAAGTTGACAGTTGTAAACAACATGAAAAAAACTAAAATTTTTTGCTTCCATGGCAGTCATCCAGATGTAGTATAACAGGCAATAGCGATAACATTTGCCGTTTGTAAAAATCTCAGCGTTACCCCAATTTGGCTAAAAAAGAGAAAGTCATTAACCGCTTGAGGACCAGCTGCCGTCATTTTACTGCAGCAGTTAGGTACGATACCGCGAACCGTCGTAGCTATATGTCAGGCTCGCGATAGAAGGCACACGCACGCCCGCTGCACTGCGGGGTTCCGATGCTCGTGGCCAACGGTCGCGATGATCGCCAGCCATGAGCGATCGTGAGCATGAGAGGCAAAACAGGGGAGTGTGTGTGTAAACACACAAATTCCGGTTCTGAAAGTGACAGATTGTGTGTTCCTATTAGCTAGGAACCACGATTCGTCACTTCCTCTAGTCAGTCCCCTCCCCCTTCAGTTAGAAACACACACAGGGAACACAGTTATCCCCTTGATCATCCCCTAGTGTTAACCCCTTCCCTGTCAGTGACATTTTTACAGTAATCAGTGCATTTTTATAGCACTGATCGCTTTATAAATGCCAATGGTCCCAAAAATGTGTCAAAAGTGTCCGATTTGTCCGCCATAACGTCGCAGTCCCGATAAAAATCGCAGATCACTGTCATTACAATAACAAAAAAAATAATAATAAAAATGCTATAAAACTATCCTCTATTTTGTAGACGCTATAACTTTTGCGCAAACCAATCACTATTGTGATTTTTTAAATCAAAAATATGTAGAATACATTCCGACCTAAACTGAGGAAAAAATTTGCTTTTTTTTTTAAAAAAAAATGGGGATGTTTATTATAGCAAAATAGTGTGTTTTTTTCAAAATTGTCGCTCTTTTTTTGCTTATAGCACAAAAAATAAAAACCCGCAGAGGCGATCAAATACCACCAAAAGAAAGCTCTATTTGTGGGAAGAAAAAGGACGTCAATTTTGTTTAGGTGCAACGTCGCACGACCGCGCAATTGTCAGTTAAAGCGACACAGTGCCGAATCGCAAAAAAAGGCCCGGTCATGTAGCAGCCGAATCTTCCAGGGCTGAAGTGGTTAAGGGTGAGTAAAAACTCAAACGGAACACCACAGAACTCTCACAGGGATTAGACTTTGTGCCCGTCAGACATAAGGGTGGCGGGGGAATGTAAGGGAGGTAAATATCAGTGGGTGGAGGAGCCATTTTGAGAAGGACGGGTTGTCTTTACATCCCCCACCCAAAAAAAAAAAAAAAAAAGTTGGTCAACTTTTGTTTGCTTTACTAAACAAAACATGAGTTATGGGTGGTGGTGGTGGAGTTTCTTCACTTTACATGCCAACCTTTAAGGCCTTACAGAACATGACTGTGCACCCTTGCCCTTTACAAGTACTTTCAAAACAAGAACTAAACTATATACAAGGCAGCATATTGGTCATCTGTCACAAGATACAATTGCTACACTTGCAGAGTTCTAGCCTATGTCCCAAAGAACGGTTCAATTAAGGTCTTGGCAAGGTAACTGGAATTTAATTGGGAAGTAATATAAATAAAACATTAAGTGAAGAGGGGGGCGAATCTATAAGGTTGTTTGCATAGTTTGCAAAAACAAAAAAAAAAATCTGTGCGGTTTCTAAAATTAACATAATAAAATATGAGATCTTGTTGGCAAAACTGCTTACTAATGCATTATCCTTAAAATACATCCTGTATATTTTAACCTAAAATAATACCACTTAGATACACTTGGGCATAAAGAGGGAGAACTATTAAAATGTAATATTTCTGGATTCTGAGAAGATACCATAAATCTCGCTGCCAGTGCTTATATTTTCAGAGCATGCAGCACATATAAAATAGCACAATAGAGACAAAATAAACTTCTCGTCTTTGACCCTTAACCCCCATGCACCACTCTAAGAACAAGCTACTCTGCCTATAAGGCTTTGCGCACTTTTAGTGCAGTCCTGCTTTTTAGGGCCCCCCCCAAGTGTGTTTATAATATACAAAACTGGCGATAATCACTGTGCTGCCAGCATGATGAAGAACATCCATTGCTGATAGAATCCTCTTAGACCTGCGCTCCTCCCTCAAACATGTCCAGCCTGATGACCGTACCCTTCAGAAGAAAGCCTCTACACAGCTTCGTAACCTGCTAATGAGCTCTGCATTGAAATGGATGGCAGACAAGCCCAGATAACTGCAATTTCAACGGGAAACAATGCAAACGTTACAAAGTCCTGTCAATTTAGATTTCAGACTAATCCTAAAGGGCAGATTCAGCATTCTTCTAACCATGCAGAACTGCAGGCTCTTGTCACATGATTTGGTACCGTATGTCCTCTACTCATGCTCCACTGTGAATGATGCTGCAATAAGCTCAAAGAAGGTTATTCCGAAGCCACTGAACACCTAGGTTGCATTTAAAATTTTAATGAAAAACATTTGCAAATACCAATAGCGGGAATTGAAGTCCAACTTTCTGCTGCAGGCACTGTACTCCAACAAACCTGGCTCCAGGAGCGGGCTCACAGAGGTGGCCACTAACAGAACTCCAAGCTGCAACTTTGAAAAGTAGAGGGGAGCCATTTACATATAAAAACCTTGGATCCAATTTCTTTACACTCTCCAAAATACAGGCAGTTCCTCCTGGTTGAACACAAAGCTCCAACATGTATCACATAAGGGTTATACAGGGAACAGCTCCCCTCTTTTGAAAGTTGCAATTTGGAGTTGTGCAAATACCAAGTCGTCCAATGTCAGCACCCAATACAGGGTCATACATGCTTATTCGCAATGATGCAGGACCTGGGCCTTCAAGGCCTGAAGTTGACAAGCTTCAACTCCTCTCAGACTCCACATCTAGCTTCATTTTTGCAGCAAAGTAACGCAAACACAACGGACCTCATACACACTGGTTTATTGTAAAATGTGGTTTCTACTGACAGGAGATAATCAAATGTTAAAAACTCATCTAAGCACCGTTTGGCATTTGAGCATTTATTTCATTGGCCAGAATTGTAATTTGTTCTGTTTACTGAAATGAACGCAGAACTGCTAAACACGGCTAGACCAGGGGTTTCAAACTGGTGTCCCTCCAGCTGTTGCAAAACTATAAATCCCATCATGCCTCTGCCTGTGGGAGTCATGCTTGTAACTGTCAGCCTTGCAATGCCTCATGGGACTTGTAGTTTTGCAACAGCTGGAGGGCCACCAGTTTGAGACCCCTGGTTTAGACGCATTTTAGCAGCGTCAAGTGGTTTTTTTTTTCTCTGCCAAAACTCTGCTGTTCCTGGCAGAGGGTTTATTTTTCCTGCCTCTAAACACTGCTAAAAATGCTATGTGTTCATGGACAGGGGAGGGGAGTTTAGAGGGAGGAAAAAAAAAAAAAAACGCCAGACGCCCATAGGAGCAGCTGTAAAAATGTCCATTGTGCATGAGGCCTACAAGTTTTTCAAAGGTGAACAAGTCTTTCCACTGTAGGCTGCTTTGCTAAGGATTCAGGGAGCGGCACAACCGCGCCCCAAAGGCCTGTTTCGAATGCCAGCGTGAACAGGAGCTTTATGGTCTCCTAAAAATTTAGTCTGGTGTTCCTATTTTTTTATGTTCCTCTTGGATTGCAACCTAAATTAAGTATGGAGATTTTTGGGCTTACAAACCTAAGGAAGAAGGTCATACTCCTCCGATTGATGTAAAATGGCTTGAAAATTCAGCAACATGAATGCATTTGTTTGATACAACCTTGGCACGGCAGCCAGGGTATAATCTGTACCAATAAGCCCTGCCTCGTCTTACCAAGTCCAGAAACAAGGACAGCACTTCAGCCTTGCAGCACTAAGCTTATCGGTTTGGGACCCAACCACGACACTACCTGCATGGAGTCTGCATGCTCTCTCTGTGCCTGTCTGGGTTTTCTCCAGGCACTCCGGTCTTCTCCCACACTCCAAAGACATGCTGGGAGGTTAATTGGCTCCTGTCTAGATTTGAACTAGTATATGTAATTATGCATGTGCAGTAAGAGACCTTAGATTGTAAGCTCCCTGAGGGCAGGAACTGATGTGAATGTACAATATATAGGTAAAGCACTGCATAAATTGTTGAACTGCATAAATACCTGCAATAAATAATGTCAGGAACTGCTAGTAGTTAACTTCAGCTAATTTCAGCTGCTGTGCAGAAGTTTATTGAGATGGGATACAAATAAACACAGGGTAATACACATATTCAATGTGGACCAAGGTAATAATTCCATGTTGCTTTGAATGATTTTTAAAGCAGAACTACACTGCATCTGAGCACCACAAACCAAAAACGCTATTTAAATTATCAATCTATTTTAATATTCAAAAGAAAAAATTATCCATCTAAGTCTTCATGCTTTAATTTTGTTGAGAAGTCACGGTGAAAAAAAAAAACAAAAAAAAAAAAACACAAATGCATACCTCCCAACATTTTGAGAT
Organism: Lithobates septentrionalis; assembly: GCA_037952835.1. Taxonomy (NCBI): domain Eukaryota; kingdom Metazoa; phylum Chordata; class Amphibia; order Anura; family Ranidae; genus Lithobates; species Lithobates septentrionalis. The sequence goes on from JBBDGP010001594.1 coordinate 820,600, forward strand.
GGGAATGAGAGGGACACCTACTAGAAAATGTATGTAGGTATAGGACACGCCCCCTGCCACACCCCCTTAAAAGGAGAATTAACCAAAAAAAAAGGTTAATTGAATCCACAAGGGACTTTTTTTTTTACCACTGCTATTCCTTTATATTGGCTTTTAAAATTTACAAATGCAGCAAATTTATAATTTATAATTTGAATGAAAGGTTTAGCACCGAGAAACAATTTTTGAAAGATAAAAAGTAAATTTTATATACAACTATATAGATCAGACCAAAATGAGGGGGAAAGAGGGACAGAGGGATATTGTTCCAAATCAGGGACAGTCCCTCCAAATCAGGGACAGTTGGGAGCTATGCAGATGATTTGAGTAGCATTTACTTCCTGATATCCATCTACCCTTAGCTTAGGCATGCAGGCAGGGGGGGGGCGTCCTCTTGAAGACTCCTGGAATGTATGATATAAATTTGCCTAGGCCTGGAAACAAGGAAGTAACTGAAGTGTATAAAAAATAAATAAAAAAATACTTCCCTATCTTTTTCCGAATGCTAGCAGCATAAGGAATACAAAGAATAAGTGTTGATTAAGGGAGTGAAATTCCACTTTAAATTCCATCTTACAATGCCCAAATATAATGAAAACTGGGCAATATTGAGGGACAATTACACTGTGGCATAGCAAAGAGGATTAAAGGCAACCAGGCTGACACAGCGTCACATATAAACTGACACTTATGTGTGACAGATCCATTCAGTTTAGAGTTAATATAAACAAAAGCAGATTTCTCCACTCTCTTCAACATAAATGCAATGACAGCACACTATTCAGAGCTCCCATAAAATCTTGGGTCCCTGCTTAATGATAAGTAAGGCTGTATTAAAAACCATCAGCGGTGAGGCTGCATCTGTAAAAAGCTGCAGTGCATTCGTATTTCTAATAGGTAACCACACTGAAGATGTATATTATTAAAGCTTGGAATTAAATATTCAGTATCAAGTAAAAGTTGGCTTTATAGTGGCTGATAAAACATTCTGGCTTCAGGGAAGTCTATTTAGAGTATATAGAGTGCATGCCTGGCTTTTGTCTTTTCATATGCCAATACACCAAAGATCTAAGGCTCGGTTCACACTAGGGGCGGCAAGACTTGCAGGTCGCCTCACCGAGGCGACCTGCACACGACTGCCACAGCGACTTGCAAAACGACTTCTGTATAGAAGTCTATGCAAGTCGCCTCAAATCGCCCCAAAAGAAGTACAGGAACCTTTTTCTAATGCCGCGTACACACGGTCGTACTTTTCGTCTACAAAAGTCCAACAGACGCTGATGGACTAAAGCTGGCTGGTAATCCGATCGTGTGTGGGCTTCTCCGGACTTTCAACCGACTTTTTTAGCCTCAAATACGACGTACTTTAGATTTGAAACATGCTTCAAAACTTTTACTTCGTACCTACGACGGACCCCGAAATCCGCTCGTCTGTGTGCTAGTCCGACGGACAAAAAGCCACGCTAGGGCACCTATTGGCTACTGGCTATGAACTTCCTTATTTTAGTCCGGTGTACGTCATCACGTACGAATCCGACCGACTTTTGTGTGGTCGTGTGTAGGCAAGTCCGGTCGTTAGAAAGTAGGCCGCAAGTCCGCGGCAAGTCCACCGAAAGTCTGCCGGAAGTCTGTCCGACAGGCTGTCCGACTTTTGTAGACGAAAAGTACGACCGTGTGTACGCGGCATAAGTCGGACTTGCGTCGCTCCTATTAGAACGGTTCCATTGTACAGAACGGGAGGCGACTTGTCAGGCGACTAGGTCGCCTGACAAGTTGCCCCTGTGTGTACCGGGGCTAAGCATCACTTACAATAATCTGTGTGCATGAAACAACATCCGTCATTTTAAAAGAATGTGTACTCTGTTTGAAGTAGTTTTTTTGTGGATTCACACACATGATTGTAAACAGCCCAACAAGAGTTTATCATTGGGTTCTTGCACATGCCTGACTCAGCTACATTCAGTTCATACACATGGCAAGTGCACCTGTTATTGCACTAAATCGTTTGCTTGGGCCAGCATGACCCAAAAAAAACTATTTAAAAAAAGGGACATTAAAGTGGTTGTAAACCCATTACAACCACTTTAACCTACAGGTAAGCCTAGATTAATGCCCCGTACACACGGTCGGACATTGATCGGACATTCCGACAACAAAATCCTAGGATTTTTTTCCGACGGATGTTGGCTCAAACTTGTCTTGCATACACACGGTCACAAAGTTGTCGGAAAATCCGATCGTTCTGAACGCGGTGATGTATAACACGTACGTTGGGACTATAAACGGGGCAGTGGCCAATAGCTTTCATCTCTTTATTTATTCTGAGCATGCGTGGCACTTTGTGCGTCGGATTTGTGTACACACGATCGGAAATTCCGACAACGGATTTTGTTGTCGGGAAATTTTATAGCCTGCTCTCAGACTTTGTGTGTCGGAAAATCCGATGGAAAATGTGTGATGGAGCCTACACATGGTCGGAATTTTGGACAACAAGGTCCTATCACACATTTTCCGTCGGAAAATCAGACCGTGTGTACGGGGCATAAGGCTTACCTGTAGGTGCAAGAAATATCTCCCAAACATAAAAGGTTTAGGAGATATTTGCAGGAATAGCGGCACCGATGTCTACGGCGCATGCGCACTGAGCGTGCAGTTTCTAACAGCGATCATGCCGTTAGTGGCGGCACCAGCGCACATGCGAGGGAGTGACGTCATTGCGGCTCCGGCCAGTCACCGCGCCGGAGCTGCGATACCTGGAAGTCACTCCGGGATAGATGGCGGCGTCGGAGGAGGCGAACGAGGGCCGATGCCGGGGATTCGAACTCAGGTAAGTAATTCATGCTATGCATACTAGCTCATTATGCCTTTGCCTTGCAGGGTGCATTTTTTAAGAGGCTTTACTTCCTCTTTAAACATAAAGTTAGGCTTTAATAATTGTGCCCAGTGCTAATCCTAAGGCAGAGGGTGAGCAAGGTGAAGGAGCTGGAGCAGCACAGACAGTAATTGGACAGTAATGGAAGAGGAGAGTGCTATCCTGTACAAGGAAGGGAGGGTGCTATGCTTAGAGGATGGACTCATCCTTAATCAAAAATAAGAACAGTTTTTACTTTTTGCTATAATAAATATCCCAAATTTTTTTGTTAAAAAAAACAAAATTTCATCATCAGTTTAGGCTGATACACATGTCATAATATAAAAACAGGAAATATACAAATATAAGTTGATATATATTGGTTAGGCATAATTAGCATAATAAATATAAGCGAATTCTTCTACATATTTTTGGTAAAAAAAATTTAAAAAAATCGCAATAAGCGTATACTGATTGGTTTGCACAAATGTTATAGCGTCTACAAACTATGAGAAAGATTTATGGCATTTTTTTTACTTTTTGAGACCACTGACAATTATACAGCGATCAGTGCTATAAAAATGCACTGTACTGTGTAAATGTCACTGGCAGGGAAGGGATTAACACTAGGGGCAATCAAGGGGGTTAAATGTGTGTTTCCTCAGTGTGTTCTAACAGTATGGGTATAGTACTGAGTAGGAGAGAAGACATATCGCTGTTCCTACTTACTAGGAACAAACGACATGTCTTCTCTCCTCTGACAGCACAGTGATTTGTTTGTTTACACACACAAATCCCCATGCTGGCGCTCGTGCACGTGCACTGGGTCCCCCATTGTGCAGCGGGCATGCCCTCTGGTGGCCGAAAAGGGGAAGGACATACTCATACGGGATTTCACCCAGAAGAGCCATACTGACGCAGTATATCTGCGTAAGCCAGTTGGGAACCGGTTAATGGGGAAAAAGCCCTGCAAGTAAGCATGTAAAATACTTTAATTTACAAAAAAACAATGTGCCCATGGAACGTTGTAGAGTAATGTCAAAAAAAGTTAATACCAAATGTATATAAAAAGTGCAAAGTTTATTACAAGATCAAGGTTAAAATCAGACATAGTAAACGATACACATGTCATAATATAAAAACAGGAAATATACAAATATAAGTTGATATATATTGGTTAGGCATAATTAGCATAATAAATATGAGCGAATAAGAACATAACAGGTTGATATCTTGAACCGTTTCGTAAAGCAACTCTCACTTCTTCAGGAGACAATCACAATCAATATATCTGTGGGGAGACCATGTCATGATACGAACGATAGTAATAAAAATAATAAGAAAAGAAAAAGTGACTATAAGCCTTATGTGGAAAACACAATGTCCCATAAAATATACTTGCATAACAAAAAAACAGTTTCCAAGAAAAGGATTTATTATTTGCCCTCTTTTTGGTTTCACACAAACCAGGATCCTGTCCTTTTGGGTGGCTCACTCCTTCCTTCAGCTCCTGGACAGACCCCTATCCCTGGTTGTCGGTGTCCTTGCCCAGAATACTTGGAAACTGCTTTTTTATTATGCAAGTATATCATATGGAGGGAGGGGGCATTGTGTTTTCCACCCTTATGAGGCTTATAGTCACCTTTTCTTTTCTTATTATTACTATTAGTATTATGACATGGTCTCTCCACAGATATATTGGTTGTGATTGTCTCCTGAAGTGAGCATTGCTTCACAAAACGCATTGAGACTCCTATTATGTTCTTATTTGCCTACACGCAAATTATGCCTAACCAACACAACACATACACTACCGTTCAAAAGTTTGGGGTCACATTGAAATGTCCTTATTTTTGAAGGAAAAGCACTGTACTTTTAAATGAAGCTAACTTTAAACTAGTCCTAACTTTAAACAAATATACTCTATACATTGCTAATGTGGTAAATGACTATTCTAACTGCAAATGTCTAGTTTTTGGTGCAATATCTACATAGGTGTATAGAGGCCCATTTCCAGCAACTATCACTTCAGTGTTCTAATGGTACAATGTGTTTGCTCATTGGCTCAGAAGGCTAATTGATGATTAGCAAACCCTTGTGCAATCATGTTCACACATCTAAAAACAGTCTAGCTCCTTCCAGAAGCTACAAAACTGACCTTCCTGTGAGCAGATTGAGTTTCTGGAGCATCACATTTGTGGGGTCAATTAAACGCTCAAAATGGCCAGAAAAAGAGAACTTTCATCTGAAACTCGACAGTCTATTCTTGTTCTTAGAAATGAAGGCTATTCCATGCGAGAAATTGCAAAGAAATTGAAGATTTCCTACAACGGTGTGTACTACTCCCTTCAGAGGACAGCACAAACAGGCTCTAACCAGAGTAGAAAAAGAAGTGGGAGGCCGCGTTGCACAACTAAGCAAGAAGATAAGCACATTAGAGTCTCTAGTTTGAGAAACAGACGCCTCACAGGTCCCCAACTGGCATCTTCATTAAATAGTACCCGCAAAACACCAGTGTCAACATCTACAGTGAAGAGGCGGCTGCGGGATTTTGGGCTTCAGGGCAGAGTGGCAAAGAAAAAGCCATATCTGAGACTGGCCAATATAAGAAAAAGATTAAGATGGGCAAAAGAACACAGACATTGGACAGAGGAAGACTGGAAAAAAGTGTTGTGGACGGATGAATCCAAGTTTGAGGTGTTTGGATCACAAAGAAGAACGTTTGTGAGACGCAGAACAAATGAAAAGATGCTGGAAGAATGCCTGACGCCATTTGTTAAGCATGGTGGAGGTAATGTGATGGTCTGGGGTTGCTTTGGTGCTGGTAAGGTGGGAGCTTTGTACAGGGTAAAAGGGATTTTGAATAAGGAAGGCTATCACTCCATTTTGCAACGCCATGCCATACCCAGTGGACAGCGCTTGATTGGAGCCAATTTCATCCTACAACAGGACAATGACCCTAAACACACCTCCAAATTGTGCAAGAACTATTTACAGCAGAAGCAGGCAGCTGGTATTCTATCGGTAATGGAGTGGCCAGCACAGTCACCAGATCTGAACCCCATTGAGCTGTTGTGGGAGCAGCTTGACCGTATGGTACGCCAGAAGTGCCCATCCAACCAATCCAACTTGTGGGAGCTGCTTCTAGAAGCGTGGGGTGCAATTTCTCCAGCTTACCTCAATAAATTAACAGCTAGAATGCCAAAGGTGTGCAATGCTGTAATTGCTGCAAAAGGAGGATTCTTTGATGAAAGCAAAGTTTGATGTAAAAACAATGTTATTTCAAATACAAATCATTATTTCTAACCTTGTCAATGTCTTGACTCTATTTTCTATTCATTTCACAACGTATGGTGGTGAATAAGTGTGACTTTTCATGGAAAACACAAAATTGTTTGGGTGACCCCAAACTTTTGAACGGTAGTGTATATACATATATATATATATATATATATATATATATATATATATATATATATACACAGTATATAAACTTATATTTGTAGATTTCCTGTTTTTTTTATTATGACATATGTATCATTTAATATGTCTGGTTTTAACCTTGATCGTGTAATAAACTTTGCACTTTTTACATTTGGTATTAACTTTTTCTTGGCATTTACAAAGTACCATGGGCACTTTGTTTTTCTGCAAATTATGGTCAACATCTTTGCACTTTAGGCCCCCTTTTGTGTGATTTATGCACATGTAAAATACTTGATTTTTCTGTGTTTTACCTGCAATTTTTAGAGTTGGTGAGAGGGCCTCTTTGAAGGTAAAAAAAAAAAAAAAAAAAACCTATCACGCAGATTTCATACATTTCCCTGCATGCTCTTAAAATACGGTTTATCTGTATCCTGTGCAGACTCACATTATGTATTTATATGGCAGTCAGTCAAATCCCTGAAACAATCCCATGATTGAACCAGTGTTTAAAACTAAAGATACAGATCTGAAATCAGACTGCAAGGGAACGGTTGTGAAAAACAGCTGTTGGGTAAAAACAGTTGCGTCTGTACAGTGCTTGAGGATACAAGAACAGAAAAATACCAGCCCTTTGTTATTATAGAAGGGTAGGTCTTCTCATGCATATCTAGCCATGGAGTACATGCAGGGATGCAGTTCAACTTCACTGCAGGATAGATTGTACAATTACACAATGTTCTTATCCAACTAAGCACTGCAAGCACATCAGCACACGGTAATGAAAAGACATTCAGGACTCACTTGTTCTGCATCATATTCATTATGACCCAGTCTGAGGGGTACACATTCTTCCCTATGAGGTTCTTAAACATGATGAATGTTTCCATAAGAAAATCCTGAAAATAGATAACAGAAAAAGTAATATGTTTTACGTGTTAAAGAAAGACTTTGGTCTAATTTAGTCTCATTAGATGTGATGGCTGCATTAGTTTTCCTTCATCAGGCTACCCCCCCACCCTTTATGGTCACCTGCTAATCCAGCCAGTAATAAACTTTTTGTCCTAAGGTTACAACACTCACTGTATCTATGGAGGAGCATTGTTGTCATCCTAGGACAGAAAGTATGTTAGGACTACAGAATACTTCCATCTCCCATTCATAGCATGGGGGGGGAAGGTGTTCTGTAGTCTTGGCATACTTCCAAATAATATTGGAGTAGGTAATGCTACAGAGAACACAGAACAGTACTGGGTTTCTGGCAGCATCAATGGGTATTTGCATTGCTTGAATTGATATAACAAAATGTTTCCAATGGTATATTTACCAGATCAAAAGGACGCAAATAAGAGAAGTCAATTGTTATCTTTTACATAAACTTTAAATTATAAACTATATTGGTTTTTATTTACTTATTGTTTTATACATACAATCTTTGTTTTACAAATGGGCATTTAACACATGATAAAGAATTTACTGAGCACTATGGATTTGGAGGGCCACAGGTTGAGCACCCATGTTCTAAAACCTCTAGCTAAGCCATCAATTTAACCTATTAAGCAACAACTATCAAGTTATGTAAAGCATAATCTTCAGTAAGCAAAGCTGAACTAAACTCAGGATTTAGGAAAAATCCTGTTTCCAACAAACTGCATCTTTTGGGATGAAGAGTAATGCATATTAAAAATGCCGAAATGCAAAGTGTGAAACACTGAGGAGGTGAACATGTGCCGCTGATATAGAGCAATGACTGTGTCTAGGAATAAGACCCTTTCCAGATAAAACTCACAAAAAGGTTTATATACATCCATCGTATATACTGCACTCCATTCATGTAATTAGGGGAGAAACGGACCACAAACTGCTGTTAAAAGCAATCCTTACTTCCGGCGCTACATGAGGAGAAGGTGAGCAGAAATAGCTCCCTCTGCACTCCTCACATAACCGGTGTCTTGCCGAGAAAGTTCCCTCGGCGGATAAGGTCCCTCCTGTACTGCGCTTGCGCAGTACGAATGACCAGGAGCCACCGAAAATAGCCGAAGATGAAAATCTTCAATCAGCTGTACACGGCGCCTGCGCCCTGGGTCCAGGCTGAAGCCCCACCATCCAAGTGGACCTAGAGGGGGAATAAAAAAGTGGCGAGCGAAGCGAGGGCGTGCCTGAAGCGTGGCGAGCGAAGCGAGCCCGCGAGGGGCCCTCTTACAGGTGCCGTGTACAGCTGATTTCTTCTCTATTTCGCTTCGGCTATTTCCACCGGCTCCTACTGCGCAGGCGCTGCGCCTGCGCAGTAGAGGGGGGTCCTTATCCGCCGAAAGGAACTTTCTCGGCAGAACACGGCACATAAAGCCAGCTGCTACTTCGTGGTGACCCCCCTCTATCTCCGCTACCAAGTGCGACCCCATGGACAGTTTTGTGGAGTGATTGTATTCCCGCTCTCTATCCTCCACGCTACAACCCGCGGGAGACACAGCCGTGGATGCAGCCAAAATGGCGGCCGCTTCCTATGCACCAGAGACACTGCAGTCACCCACGATGCCAGGAACAACTGACACAGGTCCTGCCTCTCCTGCAGGCATTGCACAGGCAGTGGTCACCCTCCTTGCCCCTACTCTAACTTCCACAGGGGACACTGCAGTGCAAAGGGGACTGGAGCAGCTTCACATTGAGCTCCAGGCACAGGCTCAGAGGCTCTCACATGTGGAGGAACAGATTTCTTTGCTGGAAGATGAGACCACGGACAACTCTGCTATGCTAGCATGCATCTCTACTTCTAACAGGGACATATGGGATAAGCTGGATGGTTTGGAAAATCGTTCAAGAAGAAATAATCTGTGCATAATTGCATTGCCAGAATCAGTCTCTAATTCCCAGCTCACGAATCTCTGCGCTAAAACTATCCCTGAGCCACTGGGTCTTCGCACTCCTTGCACTATTGAACGTGCTCATCGCATTGGTCAGTATACAGAAAATCACACCAAACTTGGCCATGTCATTGTCAGATATCTCAATTATGCTGACAAAAATACCGTTATGCAGAAATTTCGCTGTTCACATTCTCTGTTCATTGATGGCACAAACCTACTGCTCTTAACAGACTATTCAATGGAAGTGATGAAATAACGTAAGGCATTCTCTCCGGTCTGTTCGACACTATACAACAGTCAAGTTAAATTCACCCTAGCCTATCCGGCAGTCTTACATATCCAATCACGCACAGGAGAACATCTTATTTTTACCTCCCCGGAAGATGCAGAACTCTACATCAACAATACCTCCGGCACGGAAATGGAACACACCAACTCTGCTGATGGCTCTTCTTCAAAATCCGCTAATGCTTCCTCCGCTCTACCTAAACAACAACGCAGTCCAGATAAGCCTCCGTACAAACGTAGTCACTTTACTCACCAGGATGACTGTTCCGGAATTCGCTGAACGACCCATGGAACTTTCTATTAATGGAACAACACAGGAGACGGGTAGTGTTACCCCTTTCTCTTTTCCTCCTTTGAACTCCCTGTTGCATTTGATAGGCTAAACCATTGCACTATTCGTTTATGGTTGTTAGTTGAACGTTTATTTTACCACTTATGCACAATGCTAAACATATGTATTGTTATCTTTAAGATTAATGCAGATAGCCAGCTCCTTGCTCCCTCTATGGGCTGATCCCTGAGTCACATTGTCGCTCTCACAAGCCTATCCCTTCACCCAGCTTTAAATGGGTCTCTCCCAGCCCCCTACCCCTCTCTCTATCCCTCCTCCATACTCCTTACCCACACCTCCCCCTTCCTCTCTCTCCCCCCTCCCTCCACGAAGCTCACTCTTCAACCCTAGGAGAGGAGCAAGCGACCGACGGGAGTTCTGCATGGCAGTTGGGCCTCATGTGGAAAAAAGTGAAGTTCACACTGTATGTTGGATGGCTCCTTCACCTAACTTTTTTTTTTTTTGTTTAAGTTCTGATTGTTTGTTGATCATATTTACTTGTTTTGTACCTATGCCCTCAGGTGACATACAATACTTTGGTGACTCTCTGATGGAAGGCGCAATGTCCAAAGGGGAACTTTATTCTTAGCCTCCGACTCTACATTCTTTTACACCAGACATGGCTTCTCAAACCAATGGGAATCACCTAAAGATTGTTTCCTTGAACGTTAAAGGGCTTCGCTCTCCAAGTAAGCGCATGTTAATCCTTAGACACTTAAAGCATCTCTGGGCGGATGTGGCGCTACTGCAAGAGACACACACCTGTCTGCAGACAATTTAACTCGTCTTCGCAAACTATGGGTTGGTGATATATATACGGTTCACCAGCAATTGGCCAAAGGGCTGGAGTGGCTATATTGCTCCACAAAAATCTGAGACATAATATTTGAGATATACGGACTGATTCAACTGGCCGCAAAATGACACTGCATACTTTAGCCACTAAAGACATAGCTATCACTAACATATACGCTCCTAAATCTCCTGATAATTTTTTTTTTAAGACATGGTGACATGGATACTGAGTGCCCCTGAGGTTCTTCACTTGTTAGGCAGAGACTTTAACTCTGTCATGTCCACATTGGAGGACCGTACCAGTGATCAAACCCACAGGTCGCAAAGATCTACTTCCCTAAATTCAGACTCTACCCTTTTAGCACAGTCCATCACTTCTACGCGTTTTGTGGACACATCCGACTGATCGAGATTATACCTCCCCCCCCCCCCCCCCAATTCTTTTTAGCGCATTGATTATTTTTTTTTGCCTCTCCTGCATTAATATCGACGCTACACATCACGGAAATTAGTGACGTGAGAATTTCAGATCACAGCCCCATCGTTATACACTTGACTAATGCTAAACTCTCTTCAACCCCACCTTACCGACCCAAACCTCTTCTGGGAAGCAGGTAAAGCCTTCCTGAAAATCAGGGAAAATCATATACTACTCAATTTAAAAGACACTCTAGGCAACAATACATGCAGGCCAGTGAAGCTTTATGCTCAGCACACAAACACCTAACACTAAACCGCACCCCCGAAAACATACAAACATGGTGACAGGTTAAACGCAATTTTGACCAATGGGCAGAGCGACAAGAAGCAGCTAAAACTTCTTACTCTACTTTACATTTTCACAGGTTCAGTAACAAGGTGGGCAAACTATCGGCTAAGCTATGCTCAGAGCCAAGGCGACCCACCCACATTTCTGCCTTGGCTCCCTAGTTACCTCACCTGCGGAAATTAGTAAATTACTTGTAGACGATTATACAACCTTATATTCAGCGGACTCGACTGACCAAATAACCGCAGAAGCCCTACTAGCTAAGATTCATTTATCTAAACTCCAGGCCACTCACTTAGAGGCACTCAATGCTCCCATCTCCGTTGAAGACATCCAGCTGACTTTTAAATCTCTAGCATCTGCCAAAGCCCCGGGCCCAGATGGCTACACGGCTGAATTTTATAAATTGACAAAAGACTTTATTCCTGACACTCTGCAACATGTCTTCACCGCCACGTGGGATGGTGGCCCTTCTCTCCCTATGGGAACACAGACACACAATAGACTGATCTCCACAAAAAAAAAAAAAAGACCCCCTACACCCGGGCTTTTACCGCCCCATTCTCCCTGATCAATGTGGATGCTAAAGTTCTTTCTAAAATAATTGCCTCACGTTTAGCTCCTTTACTCCCCTCTTTACTCAAACCAGCCCAATCTGGCTTTGTTCTGGGGTGATCTGCCACCCTAAACATTCGTAAGGTTCTGATGGCTCTGGAATACGCTAAATCTCACCCAGATCAGGATGTAGCTATCATCTCACTCGATGCTGAAAAGGCGTTAGGCAATATCAGTTTGTCATGGCTATTCAGAGTGATGGATGTTTTCAGTTTTTTGAGCCAAATGATGCGTTTTTACAGCAAACATACGCGTCCCCGGCGGCATGCCTTGTCACTCCTGACTTCATCTCGGACACTATCCCTCTGACAAAGGGAATGAAGCAAGTTTGCCCCCTTTCCCCTCTACTTTTCAATATAGCTATTGAGCCTCTATCCAGAATACTCCATTTGTCTCACGGCATCAGTGGCATCACTGTGGGCAATCAAATCTTCTGTTCCGCCTTATTCGTAGATGACATATTCTCCACCAACCCTCTCTCAGACTTTGACAGATTATGATTATGACTTTTTACGGCCTTTCGACTGAGCTCTGGCTTTAGGATTAAAGCGGTTGTATACCCGCAATTTTTTATTTTTTTTTTTAACCCTGTAAAGCAAAAGGCATAATGAACTAGTATGCACCGCATACTAGCTCATTATGAAATACTTACCTTAGAACGAGGCGTCAGTATCTTACCTGGTCCACGCCGAGGGAGCTGTCATGTTGCCTCGGCGTGTCTTACGGGTATCGCGGTTCCAGCGCAGTGAGTGGCTGGAGCCGCGATGTCATCACTCCCGCGCATGCGCGCGGGAGATTTCTTACTCGGCAAGGTCCGGCAGCTGCCGGGCTTCAGCCGAGAATCCCCTGTGCGCATGCGCCGCTGCAGTCAGCGGCGCATAGCAAGGGGAATATCTCCTAAACCGTAAAGGTTTAGGAGATATTTTTTTTTACCTACAGGTAAGCCTTATTATAGGCTTACCTGTAGGTAAAAGTCAAAATAAAGACTATACAACCGCTTTAACTTTGAGAAAAGCAAGGTTTTATCACTTCACCCTCAGCTATCTACTAAATAACCAAAATTGTGAAGGAGCTGGAAGCTTGGGCAACCCTCCCCCTTTCGCTATTTAGGAGATGTCACCTCCTTAAAATGGTGTCGTTTGCATGTCTACTCTATCCAATGCAAACCATACCTCTCTTATTAAAACTCTCTGATATGCAGAAAATTCACAAGGCGTTGTCTGCCTTTATATGGTCCCACAAACAGCTACGCATATCGTTGCAAAAACTATGTCTATCTAAGTCCGAGGGTGGTGCAGGCTTGCCTAATATACATTTTTACAACCTCTCCTGCCTACTTAGACGAGGTCTTGATTGGTTGTCTGAAAAAACTAGATACTCCGATATTATACTCGAGATTGCTGGGGTTACCCTCGAGTATATCCTGCCATTTGCCAATTCAAGGCAACCCTATGATTTTCCCGTCTATCTTGCATAAAGCCTTTGATCAATGGTGCACCTGTGGCCTCACTAAAATAACCTCCATGTACCATGGCAAACCTGGCGAGTTCAAATCCTTCCAAACCCTCTCACGAGAATTTTCCTTGCCATCATCGCACATCATCTACTATCATCAACTACTAGACTATTTACAGTCTTGTTGTGGACCTCAGACTGATCCTCTTCAAAAGTCGTTCACTGATATATATACCCCAGAGAGAGGACTATTCCATCTCCAGCCTATACTCTCACCTCATTACACACCAATCTGATTAATACCATCTTGCACCATTCCGAAAATGGTCTACAATCTTTAACGATAATGACATTTCGGAAAAGTTCCTAGAAGGATACCGACACAGTCACAATCTCACGATCTCATAAACATGGCATGAAACGCAATTAAAAGTAATCCACAAGGCATACAACACGTTCCGCATTAACGTGGCAGACCCTACTCTAGCGCACAGCCCCTTGTGCTCACTATCACGTCCTACACTGCTCCACCATCTCTGGGAATGCCCAAACATTACTCTTTACTGGGACTCTATGCTGGCTTTCATCTTCAAAATCAATAAGACTCGGATACCAAAAAATCCTTTATTGTGTCTATTCGGATGTGAACCACCCTCTTCTCAACAGCAGGACCACTCAACTTTACACAATGGACTCCTAGTTAAGTCTCCTAGTTGCTCGTAGGATGATCATGTCCCATTGGATTAAATCAGTACCACCCAACCTACCGGCAGTGAAACGGGCTATATTATCGCTCTTCAACCTAGAGAGGCTGGACATCATTGTACTGAACTTTCGCTCTACTGCACACTTTTTGTGAGATGACGTAAATATATGGAGGTCACGTTCACCCAAAAGGAACTGCAGGAACTCATGCAACTATTTAGCTTTATGGATTAGTATCTTAAACAAGACCTCACCTAGGTAACCTTAAAGTGTCCAACTTGTATGACCCCTCCAACTTACTGTAACTTTTTGTTTTGAAATGCTAAGTCATATTATTGTTTGCAGGTAAATAGGTTTCCCTTGTCACCGTCGCCGCCCCCCCCCCCCCCCCAATATTCATGATCAAACTTTACTTTTCTCTCTGTTCGAGCTTGCATCAGGGCTTTTAAGCTCCAAGTTATTGTAGTATGCAAATCTCAATAAATATAAAAAAAAAAAAAAAAAGCTAGACATAAACTAGGATTGCCAAGTTCTCCCTTTCGTACGAGTCCAGAAAGCTAGCTGTTGTCAGGAGAATGCACATCTATGGGGGGTTTCCTGACATCTTCCATATTTTTGGGACTGCTCCACAGAAAGATGCCTTTCTACAGTCCTGACAGGCTAAACGTACACAAAAGCAATGTTTCAATTGACCTAGGCCTGAGAGGCCAGGAAATGAAAGTGCAGAGGTGATTGGTAAATTTACAAAATTCTAGCCATTAAAAAAAAAAAAAAAAAGGTTTTTAAATGCAGTAATCGTATAAAACGGTTGACAACTGTTTAACTGTTTTAAGTAATTTCTTAACATCTCTCACTCTTGCTGGTACAACCTGAAAATATAGACATTTACAAGAGAGTCACTCATTATAACAAATCTAATGTGACCATTTCTTTTTCTAATGTTTGATTTTGGGTTCCTTGTAGTCATCTTTTAGCAAATGCATTTACCTAATTTATATAATACCACCACATTGCTTTGCAGAGGATACAAATAAAGGTTCATAAACCATACAAGGAAATTGATACTTACCACCACATCTGTTCTCGTTTTCCCAAGTGTTTTGATAAGATGGCTGTAGTGATAATCTTCCATCTGACGTAAGATCGCCGTCATGGAGGCAACAAAGTTTCCCTAAAATATATAAAAAAAAATAAAAATCATGAAAGTACAATTTTGGACAATTACAATTTTGGAAAAAGAGTCACTAATTGTGACACCAAGAAGCCTACTGGCAAATTTGACAAGGATTGGTTACAGTGGCACCAGTGACCCAACAGTCACTATTAGAAACCTTTCCACTATTAGAAACCTATCTATGCCTGAGCACACACAAGAAATGGTGTAAAAACTGTACAGATCCTTTATTAGTCTAGGCCAGTGATGGTGAACCTTGGCCATGATGCTTGGGCACTTTGCAGTGTGGTTGAGCATCATGGGAAAATGTAGTTCCAAAACATGTGGAGTGCCAAGGTTCGCCATCACTGGTCTAGGCTATGACCAATCATGAAATCCGGTATTGCAACTGAGCATGTCAAGTGAAATTTGTGGAGAACATTAACATGTAGCATTATTCTTTTTCACAATATTTTAAATTACTAAACAGTTGTCACTTAAAGGGAGTTTTAAATGTAAAAGTGCAGTGTGACAAGGGGTATCCTCTTGGTAGGAATATGGAAGTCCTCAACCCCCACTTTCCCTGAAAAACCAGAGCTGCAAAATTGAGTATTTATCTATGATGATGCTGAGGTTAAACACTGGCCCCTGTGACTTCTCCATTCTTGTACAAGGGACCTCAATGAACACTATTCCCAATTTTACTGTATTTGACTCTTTCGGCCAAAGTGCAATGCTAGATGCCGGAATGGCCAGTCACTTGGTGCAAGTGCCATCACATGAGGGTGGGGGAAGAGTTTTAACCTTGTTTACGTTCCAACCAAAGTGACTTTGAAATTATACGTTACTTTTTTTTTACTTTTTCACTAAAGCGGTCCAATGCTGAAAAGTGGGATCAACGCAAAACTGAACCCCAAAAAGGGAGTTTGTTCCTTTCAAACCCTTCATGATATCATATTAGACTATCAAATTAAATGCCTGTTTTTTCTTCTTTTTCTGTGTTTATATTTTACCATTTGTCCTATAGCCCTGCCCTTACTGCCATTCTGGACATGGAGTGCACAATCGCACTCAGGTTAGATGTGAGAATCCCATTAGCTGCGATAGACTGCCCCATTGGAAGCAATGGGAGGCTGCCTGGTACTGCAGCTAATCACAGCCACTCGCATGCAACCTCTCATGCTGCAATCACATGCGAGTGATCAGCCCTGCATGCAGGCAGCCTGCGTCCAGGTCCGCTCACTCGCATGTGATTTCTGCATGAGTAATTAGTGTGGGTGTGGGTGCATTTGCATGTATGAATGCTCCCCAAGTCGGAATGACTTCTCGCCGGTCTAGTAACCTCCTGGGATACTCACATTACATTAGAGCTGCACAAATAATTGTTAAAGAATCGAGATCATGATTCTACCCCCCCTCCCCCCCGATCTTAAAAAAGCATTTCTTCTATTCAGTGCAGAGAGTTCTCTGCACAAGCTGACAGCTGTCAAAAACCCCTCAAAAAACAGGCAGTCTGCCAAGTTTCTCACAACATCGCTTAGGCAGAGATAAAAAAACAAACATTGTAACATATAGTGCTTTTAGATCAGGGTTTTCAAACTGGCGGCCCTCCAGCTGTTGGGAAACTACAAGTCCCATCATGCTTCTGTCTGTGAGAGTTATGCTTGTAAGTGTCAGCCTTGCAATGCCTCATAGGACTTGTAGTTTTGCAACAGCTGGAGGGCCGCCAATTTGAGACCCCTGTTTTAGATCAAAGGAATGAACTTCGGTCTGTAAATGAGGTCAGTTTAACCTCTTAAAGACTAAACCTTTTTCTGACACTTGTTACTTATAAGTTAAAAATCGGTATTTTTTGCTAGAAAATTACTTAGGACCCCCAAACACACACATTATATATATATATATATATATATATATATATATATATATATATATATATATATATATATATATATATTTTAGCAGAGACCCTAGCGAATAAAATGGTGGTTGTTGCAATATTTTATGTCACACTGTATTTGCGCAGCGATCTTTTAAACACTTTTTTTGTTTGGAAAAAATACACTTTAATAAATTAAAAAAAACAAAAAAACTAAACAGTAAAGTTAGCCCAACTTTTTTGTATATTGCGAAAGATGATGTTACGCCGTGAGAATCATGAGAGAATCTTAATCTTTATTCTAAGCAAAAAAAAAAAAAATTGTGATTCTCATTTTAGTCAGAAACGTGCAGCTCTACATTACATCTACCAGGAAGCTGCGGGACCAGGCTAGAGGTCAGGGCCAGGCGTGTCATCGGCAGTGGTCCGTCTGAAGAGGCAGTCAGGTGAAGAGTCACCCAAAGAGTAGATCGCAGCAGGACAATACTAGATTCACTACTTGTGAATATGTGTTTTGAAGATAATCCAGGAGTACAGGTAAGAGGAGAAAAAAAATACATGGGGGAAGTTATGATCTGTCTTAAAAGGGAGAGAAGGGCAATAAAGTAGACCGGTAGTTTTGCCCTATATAGGCAAAGCACAAGTTCACTTTGGATTGTAAACTGGAGGGTTCTCGGTCATGCTTATATTCTGGTGCCATCCTTTGCAATTTGTACCTTTTTCGATTTCACGTGCAGTCCTGCGTAACGTGTTGGGAGTTTTACAGGGTATATTATTTACATGAATTTAGAGAACCCTTTAAAGACAAACAGAACTGCTGCACTGGAGATAATGGCTGAAAGTTCATCAGGGTCTTCCTTTTGAATTTATGATCTCCTGGGCCAGAAAGCTAAAATCAATAGATTCTTCATATAGCCATCTCCGAAGTAACAAGACGGACGAAACAGATGATAATACTTTAATGTTTCCTGTGCCTATACTGCTGTGCGTATATCAACTGGACACCAAGATATTGGTTTACTTATTAACAGTATTATGAACAGTGACATGGGCAATTTATAGCAAATCCATGCTTTATGGGGAAGATAAGGGAGCACATTCATCTTCATCATGAGGGAAACAAAAGCTGCATTTTGCACATTTAGGATGGAGCATTAAGGCCTAGCTTAATAAATACATTGACTGCATTCTTTCAGTCACTCCTGCTGAAATGCATTAGCCTGTGTTGCAAGTCATGTCTGATTGCTGTAATCATCAATCAAAATACGTTACAAAGGTTAAGACAAAACTGCAAAACACATCTGAAGCCGGCACAGAAATCATTCAGTATGCATGTCATTTGGGTCCCTAGAAGCATAAAAACCCATTTCGGCTAACAGGCTTTTCATACCAGATGAAGGGACATTATGTTCAAGTACTCTCCCCCGGCCAGAGCACACTAGATTGGAATCATCGCTATTATTCTGCCATATCGGCAGCTCAACGGCATTTAAAGGGAATGTGACACAACTTCCATACATCTGTAATAGCAAGATATCTATCTACATTACAGTGTGCCAGAGTGAATGCTTAAGAAAAAGCTGTCACTTTCTAACTAAACTAACGTATTCATTAGTCTGATGTAGTTCATGAAAAGGTATAATAAATATTGTTTAGAAATAATGGCTAGCTCCAGAGCTGGCTTTCCACAGACAGCATTAGCTGAAAGTTTGATCAAAGCATCTATTTTAGGTACTTCTACATTACATCCTTATTGTCATCCATTCCTACTTTCTACACCTCTATTCTTCCTACGCATTTACTGTACCTTTGATATTTTATCCTTCCTACAAGCCAACCTTCCACACTGCTATCCTTCCTACATCTACAATCTAATCTATCCTTCCTACAGCCCTATTGTCTAAATGATATGCCTCATACACCCCTATCTTCCACATTGTAGGTCTCTTGCACCTCTAACTTCTATATCCTACAATCTACATTGTATGCCTCCTACACCCTTATCTTCCACACCATATGTCTCTTAAACCCTACCTTCTATACCCTATGCTTCCTACAACCCTATTGTCTACATTGTATGCTTCTTACACCCCTACCTTCCACATTCTATCCATCCTTCCTACACCCCTACCTTTCACATTATATGCCTCCTACACCCCTACCTTCCACATAGTATGTTTCCTACATCCATATCATCTACATCGTATGCTTCCTACACCCCTACCTTCCACATCGTATGTTTCCTACATCCATATCATCTACATTGTATGCTTCCTACACCCCTACCTTCCACATGGTATGTTTCCTACATCCATATCATCTACATCGTATGCTTCCTACACCCCTACCTTCCACATCGTATGTTTCCTACATTCATATCATCTACATTGTATGCTTCCTACACCCCTACCTTCCACAGTCTATCCCATCCTTCCTACACCCATACCTTCTACATCATCCCCATCCTTCCACCTACATTCTACTTCCTACACACCTACCTTCTACAGCCTATCCTCTATATCCTAATCTTCCTACAACCTTACCTTCTATATCCTATAATTTCTACAACCCTACTTTGCATATCTTTCTTTCCTACACCCCTACCTTCTATAGTCTGTTCTTTCTACATATTCTGCATTCTATCTTCTTACACCTCTACCTTTTAATTCCTACCTTCCTATACCTGTCACCTACATCATATGCTTTCTACACCCCTACCTTCTACATCCCTCCTACACCCCTACCTTCTACATCCTCTTCATCCCTCCTACACCCCAAACTTCCTACATCCTATCCATCTTCCTAAAATCATACATTCTACATCCTATCCTTTCTACACCCTCTCCTTCTATTTTCTTCTATTCTCATGTCTCTTCCTGCAGCAAGTCACTGCTAAATGAGATTAAAGTTCATGTCAATACGATCACTAAACTTCCATATTTTTAGCATGTTAAAGTTTATTTTAAAAGTCATTTCAAGCTTTTCAAATCTGCAGTTTTCAATACCTGGCAACCCTACCATGACAACTGTTGTTCAGCCACTTACAGTTGTAGATTGACAACACACTGCCTCTGTTACCCAGGTGCTTTTCTGCATTGACACCCCATTAAATGAGCTTGCAAATAATACTTTCAGCATTGTGCAGGCATAACCCACTGTTGTCACAATCAGGAAAACCCACCCCATAAATGCCATATAGCCATTACTGGAGTAAGCATATGTAGACCAGGCGTGAAAGCAAAGAGGCTGCAGGAGATCAGCAGCAGTGAAATGTAACAAAGATTAACAATATTTTATTAAATAAGATCTAGTTAGGATTTAGATTTATTTAACCTTTTATGTACTAGCAAATGATTATCCTTTGCTACAGGCCTACTGATTTTACACCCCTTATGATTAAGAAGTGACTTGTAGCACAAAATCCTTTCTTTTGGGACTAAAAAAACACAACTTTTTGGTGGCATACATGTATCTGTTATTACTTGTATTAACCAAAGAATATTCCTCATCCTCTGATCTTATTTTGACTTTGCTACTTTGGTCTGACTCTCTGGCTTCTGCATCAGATCTGCCAAACTGCCCTCCCTCAGTCCTTAGCGATCAGTAAGAGCTCTCACACTGGGCAGGGCTTGGCAGTTGAGACTTAACATTGAAAAAAAAGGCCGGATGCAGTAACAAAGTGAAGCTAAATCGGAGAGGGGCAAAGAAGAAGCTTTTCTAGAAACAATATGAAAATGATCCAAACAAATAATTAACATCTAGTGGTTTCTACTGCTAAGTTGGCCATACATGGTTTAAAATTTGGCCGGTTGAGCAGGAACAGGTCAAACTTCTTTTCTCGTTTCCAAACACTGTCCACTATTGTCAAGTTTTACTCAATCCACATATGGGATATATTTCATTAATGGAATACTATCTAAATTCTCATATTTAATCTGAGCTTTGCCAGGCACACAAAGCCTCCCGGGCTATGCAACCCGTGGCGGCTTCATGTGAGGACATAGTCATTTTCCAGCTCTGACTGTTCTCCGTAGTGCGACCCCAACGGACATGCGCAGTCCATTGGGGAAGCCTTCTGTGTCGGCGGGCGTGGCCCCGTTCTGATGCAAGTGCGTGTTCGCGTATGTATTATGCAGAAAGTAAAAAAAATAGTTTTGTTTTTTTTTTTCAAAATTGTCATGCTTTGTTTATAGCGCAAAAAATAAAAACCGCAGAGGTGATCGAATACCACCAAAAGAAAGCTCTATTTGTGGGGAAAAAAAGGCATCAATTTTGTTTGGGTATAACGTTGCACGACCATGCAATCTTCAGTTAAAGCGACGCAGTGTTGTATCGCAAAAAAATGGCCTGGTCATTAAGGGGGCACATCCTTCCAGGGCTGAAGTGGTTAAAGAGGAAACCACATTGTATCTGCAGAATAAACGTGAACATTTGTGTTATAACAATATTAAAATGTTGATATAACTAATATTTTTACATGCTACCTATACATGTAAGTGTTACATAAGCAAATGTGAAGAGTCTCCCCCTGGTGGCTATCTGCATTTTACGACAAAGACTTCCTCGTCAACAGCTGCTAAGTTAAAATAACAGACAAACTTTCACAGATGGAGCAGCAGTAAAGCAGTGTCACTGTGTTGTTCCACCAGACAGGAAGTGAAGGCTGCCTATGTATTGAACAAATGTCGTTGCCCCAACAGATATGTACAACGTGCATACAAATAGTTTACATTTACACATATGTACCATATATTTAACACAAAGTTACAGCTACATGTAATCCGATCACCGTTAGTGACGTTAATGGTGTATGTTCTCATTATATTACTGCAGCTCTCGAAACTTAATATAATCAAATGCCTTAAATGATATTGTCGCTGATTGGAAGTTGATACTGGAAATACACACACAGATCACAATTTCAACAAACCAACCAAATATGTTCAATTCCATGAAGTCCTCTAAAGCTAGCCATACATGGATCACAATTCAAATGTTCAGAGCCGCCAGCTATAGTCCCCAAAACTGATCCTTGTATTCTGATAGCAGGGAAATCTCCTCATTGTCAGAATATAGCTCAGCAAAAAGGATTTCCCCCATCCACAGCAAATGTGAGGGGGGGGGATTGGCTCTCTTCATTTGTTCAACCTGCTGGTTAATAAAAAAAGAAAGAAAAAATTATGTAGGGCGGGCCTTAATACACACCTGAGGCAATGAGGAGCCGCTTTTGTTTTCAGCACAATCCTTCTACAGATATTGTGATAAAAATCGTGGCTCTTCAATGAGGATACACAAAGGCGTCATTTCATAAGTTAATTAATATTTTCATAGCAGGCCGTGTCATAGAAATCAGAGTGCTTTATATCTGTTTAATGATGAAATCATACTCGCAGCTGAGGGCTTTCTGGGGCTATTCAGAGCCGTCCACCGACACACAAACATGGATAACATTGGACAGATGTCAGGGCCCGGAAGCAGTATTTTTAACGACTGTGTTTTATTTGGAGAATATGTTTTAGGCAAAAGCACAGTATGGTACATAATTGGCTAATGCAAATAAATCTGTTTGCTGGATTCAGAAGCGTGACCTATTTTAGAGTGCAAAATGCTTCATAGAAGCCCTTTCCTTTGCTCTGCTGTCTTCTTTCACACACACATTTCAGAATAAATATCAGACGCAATTATACTAGGACTGTACTACACAGGAATCTGACAAGGATTCTGCTTTGTGTCTTTGGCATTAGAGTACTTTGTAAGCTGGGACTAAAAACTATAGAATATACAGTAAATACCTCCCATGAGCTTATATATTTTATATAGAATATCTTAAAGCTTACCTAGACTTTTAGCATTTTAATGAGATGATTCTGTATACATTTCACGGCTTAAGATTTCCTGATTCTGGTATCATGTGAGAAGATCAAGAAGGACAGCATAAAAGTCATTGTTTCCAACCGAAGGGCTACTTGAGCTCATTGGTACGTGCTGTGTTTTGCAGACCCCAAAAAGTATGAGAATGGATTTCATAAGCAAACCCCTGCTCCAGGTTGGCCCACACCAAAGGACTCAACAATTCTGCTTCCAAAGGGTGCCAGCTCAGCCTGCCACTGAATCAGACTCAACCAACTGTTGCCTTATGAGTTTATGTAAAATCTCCATTAATAGCTGTAAAATATTGTAATTATGAATATATTTCATTTAGCTTGTATCTATGGAGGGCGTGCAACATAGCTTCACAGAAGTGTCTGTTAGGCAATTCGGTGCCTAAGCTTGTGTATACAAACAATAGCACCCAAACCTCATTGTTCTACACACACTAACTTCAAAGGATTCCATGTTTAGATATGCAATGAGGGTCACCGTCATCAATACTTAACGTTCCTGAAGGTCATGTACCTACAAGCTAAGTCTCCCACTCAAAATAGTCGGTGCCAAAGATTTGCATTAAAGGGGGCTGACTTATGCAAAGTATAGGGATTGGAGATGTAGCCAATTCTGAACCAGGAATAGGGAAGCCCACCAATCAGAGACACGCCATGCCAACCAATGAGGCATCAGCCTGTAATGATATACACAGACTAGATGGGAGGGAAACACTCTCTGGTAGAGCCGTCACCCGAATGAAACCATTGTGGGTCATAGCCTGGTAATTATGGGAAATGTCTGCCTTGTACTTGTAACTAAATATGTTTGTCTTATGTCTCTTATGTCCTACTGTTTGTAGATTAATGTTTTAAGGAATATACTCTGTATTCCGTCATGTAATTCATGGTTTTTACCCTTTCCCTCTACAAATAGATCATGTGAATTAGTCTAGGCCTCTCTACTATATGCCAATACATTTTTGTTATTGTGTTAAAGCTTTCACTCATGGTCAAAGAACTCTCATTTAACCCAAATCATATCCGAGAGATATTGAATCTCAAATATAGGGTAATAATAACAGTAACACAACACACATCTGGACAGTTGCACTCCTCAGATCTAGTAAAAAAGCCATCTTCATTTCATATTTGTATCTATAAAAGAAGTACAATGACAATGGGGTACAGAGACACAGCCGACGCATTTTGTGTTATATTTAGGGATAATTCATAACCTCCAGGTTATGAGTAAGCGAGAAATATAGCACAAAAAACGCGTCAACTGTGTGTCTGTACCCTACGGTCATTGTACTGCTTTTATGGATATAAATATGAAATAAAGATTTTTTTTTTACTGGATCTGAAGAGTACAGCCATCCGATCTTGTGTTGGTTCAGTCTATTGATTTGCAAAGGAGCTTTAATGCAGTGACCTCAAACAGTCTTATGTAACTTGTCCCAAGTCTCTGACTTCTCTCCTGCAGGGGGTCGCCAGTCTCCTACAATAGCTATAGCATGTTTGCAGTCTCTAATTTTATATATATAAAATGTATTATATATATATATATATATATATATATATATATATATATATATATATATATATATATATATTATAGTTGACAATCGCTGGCATAAATTCTGAAAAAAGAAAGCTAAAAGCAATTTTAGGCAACAAGTGAACTCTAATAATTTTACTACTAATGCGATTCAGGAAAAAAGCAGCTCTGCTAATGTCTGAAAGCTCATTAGGTTTACTTAAAGTGTATGAAAAGCCAAATGTTTTCTTAATAGTGTTGTATAGAGCAGGGAAAGGCTAGACCACCGTTCAGGGTTTGAAAAAAAAAAAAAAAAAGGGAAACGGAGCAGATCTATAATCCCACAACTAAATGCTAAAACCCAACTACTGCAAAAGAATATGTGATCTGTCACTAAACTGTTGTGTGCTCAACCATCATACACAGTACTATGCATTATGAGGCAAAAAAAAAAAAGTCAAATATCAAAACAGTGTTAAATATTGTCATACAAACAATTAATATAAAACAATGAAAGTGCAAGTGCATCAACAAGGTGCAAAATAGTGCATATTAATACTTATGGAAAAAAAAAAAAGTGCTGAGTGCAAAATCAATGCCTTCTTAGTCATTCATTAAAGTCATGAGGTGGTTCAAACAAAACATATGTGATTCAGGAAATATAGGTTCATATAAAACCCACAAAGCAAAGTCCAAAAAAGGTGATCAGAGATCCAAGTACTGGAAATGCTATCGGGTAGAAAACACTTGGGGTGCTCCTTCACCACTGGCCCCAAACTGACTCACCAGAAGGAATGGCTGGTCAAATTATAAACCAGCAGAAGTGCTCTATGTTAGTCATCAGACAGGAGGAATTCTCGCGCTGATAATCACCCTTTCAATATATTTGACATTTTTTGCACATGACTTGCATACAGTTTAGCGACAGATCACATATTCTTTTGAGGTAGTTGGGTTTTAGCATAAGGTTGTGGTATTAGAGATCTGCGCCGTTTACCTTTTTTTCACATTCATTTAGTGTTTCACCAGAACCCAGGTGGCAGCGATCCCATTTAATCCCTCCATGGGTATCTTTTGGCACTTGTTTTATTTTTTTTTCCTCCTTCGCCCTTCAGGGTTTTACTGCTATGTGGGGCTCCATTAGAGAGTGTGGGATTTACAATATTCACATAGAAGCAGCAGGAAAAGGTGGTTCAAAGTTAATGTTTTTCTTTATGGACCCTATACGACCCAAGGATGGGAACAGAAAGTGACAAGTAGATTCTCTAGCTTCAGGGTGGTGTGCCCAGTGTCAATATGAGCCAAAACAGTCTCCTTTAACTTGGGATTATTAGCAGAAGACGGGTTCCTCAGGAGGAGACTCATTCGATAAGGATTTTAGTGACTCAAAATCAGAGTCTCTGCGACTGATGGCTCAAGAATCCACATGCAACTCCGATACAGAATCTGCTGGAGAGGGTGTAGGAGATGTTTGTGGCCTCTGTGACTAAAGTCAACCCCATTATCTGGTAATTTGTGTCATAATGTCTTCCATTACCTTACCAAAAACCTCGGCCAAGAGGGCACAAGCCACACCTGACAGGGCCAAGGAGAACTCAGAGGTTGAAATAATCTGTAACAGTAGAGGACAGTACTCTGGAAACCCAGACAGCTGGTAAGAGGTGATACTTGATCCCTGAAGCTGACAGGAATCCCTAGAGGAGGGTACCTGGAATGGATTGAAGATCAAAGTTCCACATGGCTCCTTGCAACAGGGGCAGCAGTGGCAACATGCTTCAATGCTGTATGGTAGGAAAAAGTGAGGGAAAGGGGGAATAATGACCCCCAGCGACTAATAAATAAAAGAGGGTGTTCCCCGTGTTCAGCCTGTCTGGCCTACTCACTGAGACTTCAGAGACAGGACCAGCACAGAGGGAATACCAGTGGCTTAGGACCTTAAAAGCATATCAAAGCTAATTCAATCAGAACTATAAAGTGCCCTACAAGGAACCCAGTGCCTGATGGTCACTTCCAGGTGAGCCCTGCATTGTTCAGTCCAACGGGGTCCAGAAGCCTGCACTGAATAGATGCAAATCAGAGGGGAAGCCTCCAGTGGTGTTGCAGAAGACTCTTGATTAACAAAAAAGGTGGACATGAAAAAAATGCTAGAAATATCACGTCAGTTTTTCAGCAGTATAACCCGACAGTTTAAGACTTCCTGTGTTGCAGTTGGAGATTTCCAGTCACTTCAGCAAAATGTTGTCAGCAGGTCAGTTGATGGCAAATTTCTTTAATGGCACCCCAGACACCAGTAAGAACCTGTCAGAGGTTCTAAACCATCCAGGGGTTCGCTACACACAAAAAAACACACACACAAACATTTGGCTTCACATACACTTTAAAGGGAAACCTGCTGTGAAGGTATGCTTCTTACACGTTCAGTAACTGGGCTCCTGCTTCCAAATCTGACTAATGTGTCACTTGCATGGCCAAAGAACAGGTTCATTTTTAGCACTTTCAAATTTTCATTTCTTCAGTGCTTTGGGCATGAGCGCTCATAGATCATTCTGGAAGAATATGCCAGCACCACATAAAAATCTGCCAGGAGAAAGAGCCCCTCTGCAAGTAACAGGTACAGGTTTGTACTGAGGCAGCTCCACCAGGCTCGACTGTGAGCCATCCTCAAAATATAAGATGATCCAGAAAGATCTATAAGGGAATTTTTCATGCCTTTCTTGCACCAAGATTGCTTAATACTTTCAGTTTCTTAAAACTGATGACGAGGTAATAACTACATATGCAAGGGTACTGTAGACTTAGTTTGGATTTGGTGGGGTTTTGATATCTTTGTAAAGGAAAATGTTAACCTTATGTTATAAACACGACAAAATGTGAAATGGATGATGGACTTTATAGGCACCACAATAACATATTAAAATTCAATAAGCTTTATTACAAAATATATAAATTAACAATACTAAAATACGTTTTCTAGTCATAATACAGCAATATTGCCTTAAAACGTATTTCACACCACCTATTATAGGAATAGCATTGGACTATCTATTCATCAAAAGAACCATGGAACTGGGTCCATTGGTATTGTTACATCAGATGTAGCATTGAAGAATAGGAGGTGTGTCGTAGCTCAGCTCTACATGTTGAGCGTAAGAACGCTTCTTCAGGACCTTAGGCATGCATTATATTTTCAGTCATAGTAGCATACAAGAGGGCAGATATCCAGGATGCAGTGGAGAATACAGGGCTGTATTGCCAAAAATGATAACGATCTGTTCAGAAGAGATGAATACTATATACAATGCAGCAAACCCAGATCTATTGTTTTTGTTGTTGGTATACAAACCAACATAGGATAAAAATAGAGGCAGATTCGGCTTGGGTGGTATTTGGTGACTGGGATTGTAAGGAGGTTTTCAAACCTATCATACACTTCCTTATATCGTAGAGTATTTTCATACAGTCACCATGTAGAGTAACATCCACTGCAGAGTCCTGTTGCTTCTGTACCACTCAGCGTGGTAAATGGTGGCTGGGTGGTACAGAAGCATTTTTTTGGCAATACATCCCTATATTCTCCGCTGCATCCCGAATATCTGCCCACTTGTATGCTACTATGACTAAAAAGATAATACATGCCTAAGCTCCTGAAGAAGCATTCTTACGCACAACATGTAGAGCTGAGTTACGGCACACTTCCTATTCTTCAATGCTACATCTGATGTAACAATACCAATGGACCCAGTTCCACGGTACTTTTGATGAATAGATAGTTCAATATGCTATTGGTATAATAGGTGGTGCGATAAACGTCTCAAGGCAATATTGCTGTATTATGAATAGAAAACGTTTAGTATTGTTAATTTGTATATATTTTGTAATAAAGCTCATTGAATTTGAATATGTATTGTTATTGTGGTACCTATAAAGTCCATCATCCATTTCACATTTTGTCTTGCAATTATATCAGGACATGGCACTTTTGTATCCACAGTACCACTCAGTCATGATACAAACAAAACCTTTTCCATTATGTTATAAACAAACTGCACTATGTGACTGTCACTGTACATTAGGTAGAAAAAAAAGCCTTTCTTGTGCAAACAAATGATGCCCAGGCCTTAAAAAGTATCTAAACACCCCAAAACATTTACAAGTCCTTAAATATGGCAGCTGCATGTTTTTTTTTATTTTTTATTATTATTATTATTATATACATTTGGGGGGGGGGGGGGGGTGTAGTTCACAGAATATAGTGGAGAAAATTGATAATACTGTTTGAGACTTCTATTTGGTACACTTAAGATTTCTGGTTTCAAAGTCAACCAGTATTTTTCTGTCTATCTTTTTCTTTTCTATAATTAACATTTGAAAAAAATAAATAAAAATGTAGTCACTGCCAGCTAAGGACAGGCAACATATTATATTTTTGTTTTTGAGTTTACTTTACCGAGCAGGTGGAAAAAAGTATGTTAAAGCCACAAAAAAAAAAAAAACAATAAAAAAAACTTGTTTGTACAAGGGCTGTTGAGGAGAAAAAGATCACGCCAAAGCGCTGAATGGCGTGACAAAACTTTATTGCATGTTTTGTAGCCAGATGGACACTTTCAGGTAATTGTGCTTTAGAGAGCTGTGTAAAGAGAAGTAGCTGATTGCTCCGTTCATGCAGGGAACACGGCACTGAACAGACGTTTCTTCCACTCCTATTCATCTGAGAAGAGTGCAACGGTTTTCTAGAAGCCAACATGTAGCAATGATGGTGATGTTTTTACTCAAGCGCGAGTCATTTTTAACAGATTTTCAGTAATAAAAAGCAGGAAACCACCCCACCATTTCTTAGCATGCTCTGAGCCGGAAATTTAATTATCAGTCTATGCTGGTGAACTAATACAATCCATAGTCTGTTTGATAAATCAATCTTCTCCTGAATTCAGTACATACAGTCAGTGGTGAGAAGTATATATTAAAGTCTTACCCATTTTTTTTTTGTCATTAAGGACACTTTCACACTGGAGCGGGGGGGTGCAATGGCGGTAAAGCACCGCTATTTTTAGTGGCGCTTTACCGTTGTTTTAGCAGTGCTTTTAGGATGCTAGCTGGGCTCTTTTAACCCTCACTAGCACCCGGAAAAGGGTTAAAAGCGCCTGCAAAGCGCCGCTGCCAAAGCACTGGCCATTCATTTCAATGGCAGGGGCATTTTAGGAGTGGTGTATTCACCGCTCCCGCAATGCCCCAAAGATGCTGCTTGCAGGACTTTTTTTCCCGTCCTGCAAGTGCACCGCTCCAGTATGAAAGCACTCGGGTTTTCACACAGGGGTGGCAGGGGAGGCATTTTCAGAAGCTTTACAGGCGCTATTTTTAGCCCTTTAGCGCCTAAAAAATGCCTCCGGTGTGAAAGTAGCCTTAAACAAGTCACATTTCTCTCTCTAATACTTATTGGCCCAAGAATAGTAAATGTGCTCCTGTGATTACCTTGTCCTTTTCCCCCCCCCCACTATTCTTGTCAGTACCTTAAAGTTGGTTGTAAACCCCATTCATGAAATCTGACCTGAGCACATATATCTGTAGCGTTTACTTATGTTTCTCCAAAACAAACAAAAATATACTATTATATCAGTTAACAAGTCCTTAGATATGGTTGCTGCATTTGTTTTACTTTAAAGTTTTTCGTGACTTTTGATTTCTGTCTTTATCAGTAAAACAGTAATTCGGACAGGACCACAGAGGTTCCCTCCCCCTCTTTTTTTATATCACTCTTCTTTGGGGGTGGCTTCATACCACCAAGTTGAAGTATTGTGCTGTGTTCCAGTGCAATTTACTAAGAATGGCGCACCAATGTACGAGTACAGTGGGATGATGATGAACCTGCAATACATACTGTGCACTGTATTTAGAGGGAAAAAAATTCAGACGCAGCTAGGCAACTAAAATTGCAAAGGCAGCCCCCAATGCTTCCCTTGTGACAATGTCACTTTAAAGTTGAACTCCAAACTTGCCTAAAGTCTTGCAAAGCTGTACACACTCCTCTCCTGTACTGAAATTGTTTACTCCAACTGCAAAATCAGATGCATTCCACCTAATTTTCTGGCTGGAGGATGGCCAACATCTAGCCCTTTCCTCCAGCCTTACTGTCCCTGGCCTGACTCTTTCATTTACTGGATTTTAGTTCCTTTAATCATGGAGACTCAGCATCACGTGTGGGCATAAGCTAGGGCAGTCAACCTGCCTAGAAATGCCCACTGCTCCAGACTGACATTCACCCATTAAGGCATTTTGAGAATACCCAAGAGCCCGCTCACTGCTTGCATCAAGCCCCAAGTGATGACGCCACAGAGTTAAAAATAATAAAATGTAAAGAAAACGCAAAAGTGTTGCTTAAAAATGTTAGCATGTTGGCAAGTGGTTAAGAAAGAATCAAGGAAGGCATAAAAACTTAGGCCGAATAAACTTCAGCTTTAACACAACACTTAAAATACCACACATCAACATTTAGCAGTAAATTGCAACAGAATGTATTACTACACAGAATGTAACTAAAAGGGGGGGCTTAAGGGGCTAAAACTATTTGGCTTCCTAAGGCAGTAGAGGACTGAGATGCGGGTTCCTCTACAACCCAACAAATTAAATCCATTACTTGTAAGTCCCTTGGCAATCCCCATCCTAGCAAATGCATTTTTACAGCTTTGTTAAAAAAAGACACCCAACCACACTGTGGTTACTTAGGAGGAATGTTTTCAAAGTGCGATACTACAATGGCCATCTTCTAGAAGACTCTAGAACAGTGATGTGCAATTAGCGGACCTCCAGCTGTTTCAAAACTACAAGTCCCATCATGCCTCTGCCTCTGGGTGTCATGCTTGTGGCTGTCAGAGTCTTGCTATGCCTCATGGGAATTGTAGTTCTGCAACAGCTGGAGGTCCGCTAATTGCATATGCCTGCTCTAGAACATCTTTAAAAACATTTTTTCTTTCTATATCCCACCAAATTACATTTTAAACGAATGCTTTTTATAACATAACAAAAAAAAAAAGATGTGAAAAAATTAAACGACTTTATCTTAACTGTATAACTGGCAAGACTCATCCCAGCTAGCAATTCATTTAATATGAGGATGTTATTGGTCGCAGCCATTTAATCAGCTTCCGTTGGTTTCAATTTGCACTTTTAAAGAAATATTATTTTGCAGGAAAGTCAAAGAAGAACAGGCTGCATTGTTCTGTTTGGCTGGGATCCAAGGATCACTTACATCCTAGTACTTTTACGGGAAAAGATAAAAGGGGAAAAAAAAAAAGTTGGGTTGATTAAAAAAGATTTGCATTAAAATATAAATTGCAGTGCAGAAGAGAGTCTGAATCCGTTGGTGTAGTAAAAGGACTATCTTATTTGCATATGAAAGGGCACAATTTGTCGGGATGCAAGGATATTTATTGAGATGTAATGGTAAGCACAACGATTATTTGACCAAGCTATCTTCGCCGAGAAGGTTTTCAAGTCAAGCAAAGTGTGAAAACTGCGATAGCAGAAGTTATTATCGGATAAGGCAGTGGCAACGCAAAATGTCATATCAAAAGGGTAAAAGTGGCTGGTTTCATATACTGTATGGTAGTTCTTTAAATTAACTTGCTTTCACGAACCAGCAAATTGCTACTGGAGATGTTACTAAAGCTTCTATAGCTGAATGGCCTAAAGGGTGCAATGTACTAGGTGATATTTTGATGAATACGGACAAAAACCCTGTCAATTCAAAAGCCAAGAAAAAAAATTCAGTGTTAAACATGGGAAAAATTGGTGAAGATTTTTCACCATGCTGGAGAACTGTGCTTGGTGATTATTTTTCCTTTTATTAGTCCAAGTGAATATATGCCACCAGTGTCAAGCAGAATATCACACCCACCCTACTGGAACAAAATCACAAATCATTTTATCTGCATTTAATGTTGAGGCAATGATAACAGTTTCAATACCAAAAATTGTTCTACATTAAAAAAAAAAAAAAATAAAAAAAAAAAGAAATGTGGAAGCTTGTGCAGAAAAGAAAAAAAAAAAAAAAGACAGGCAGATGAAAAAATACTAGTCACCAGTACGTCCTGTAAGCATTCTGTAACTAAACTTTTCCCCATTTTAGATCATACCGTGTTCTCTGCAAAGATGGCCAACTTAATAAAGGTGCAGGGCTTTACTTATGTCAAAGATGCCCCTGATGACTAGTGATCTGGTCACTGGTTGGGAATATTTAAGGTGCAGTAAGCACTGAGCCACAGAACAAATGAAGCAGGGTGATCCCTGCACTGAAGGTCCTCAGGTACAGCTTCCTCTCCATCAAGGAGAAAAGCGAGCAGCTCAATAATGACTAATTCTCAATTCAAATCTCGTGCAACTAGCAGTCACATACACGGTGCCTTAGATCGGTGTTTCTCAACCTTTTTTCAGTCGAGGCACCCTTTAAAATTATGAACAGTCTCGAGGCACCCCATTCTAAAATGTAATAAACGATTTTAATAGCTTTACACAATGCAGCAACAGCCACACGTAGGACACCCAAAGTTAGAGGTGATTTATTCTTCCAAAGCAAATAGACTTTTGCACACCGGTACTGACTAGTATTCCAATGTTTCTCTTCTTCGTTAATTTCTCCTGATCAGTCAGCTAATGTCACCCCAGTGCTGAGAGAAAGGGGCACAGGAGGGTCAAACAAGGATGATGTAGAGTCAACAGACATCCTCCTTATTAATGGATGATGTCATTGGTTGTTAGGATGCCAGTGTCTAGAAAGTCGTAATGGCACATAATGAAAACCCATGGCTTTGTGTAACTAAAAGGCAGGCTTCATCCACCTGCTGGCTTGTATAAAATTTTTGATACATTTTTAGGTATTTTGCCAAGGCACCCCTGAAGAAACCTCAAGGCAACCTGGTTGAAAAAAGCTGCCTTATGCCGTGTACACACGACCGGACTTTTCGACTGAACTGGTCCGATGGAACGAATCCGTCGGACAATTCGATCATGTGTGGGCTTCATCGGACCTTTTCTGTCGAAAAATCTGTCAGACTTTAGAAATAGAACATGTTTCAAATTTTTCCGTCTGATCGAAAAATCAGTTCGTCTGTATGCTAGTCCGACAGACAAAAAAGGACGCAAGGGCAGCTATTGGCTACTGGCTATGAACTTCCTTATTCTAGTCCAGTCCTACGTCATCACGTTCGAAACGATCGGACTTTGGTGTGATTGTGTGTAGACAAGTCCGTTTTGTTGGAACTCCGTCGAAAAGACCTTCGGAGTTCAGTCCGACGAAAAGTCCGGTCGTGTGTACACGGCATTAAATGACCTCACACTGCAGCTATACAGCTATGTATACACTACTTTACTATACACTACTTTAAATAGATTGATCCATGTGGGAACACATAGGGGTGATTGCTAGCAGCTCATAAGGGAAGAGTTCACAGGCAGCACAGGCGTTAATCATAGCTATAGAGCTATGATGCGCAAGGCACAGGAAGCGAGTTTCTATTTAGCAAAATTAATTTAAAAAGATCTTTCAGGGTATACATAGTCACAATCAATATGTGTATATGTACCCTCTAAGGTCTGTTTCACTTGAGCCATCAGCTTGTATAAGAGCAGTGTGAACAGCAAGCTTTTTTTAAAGCGTTTAACCACTTCAATACTGGGTACTTTTAACCCCTTCCTGTCCAGGCCAATTTTCAGCTTTTAGCGCTGTCGCACTTTGAATGACAATTACGCGGCCATGCAACACTGTACTTAATCTAAATTTTTATAATTTTATTAACACAAATAGAGCTTTCGTTCGGTGGTATTTAATCACCACTGCATTTTTTTATTTTTTTTGTTAAATAAATGAAAATAGTCCGAATTTTTTATTTTTTTTTAAACGCACGTTTTCTTTGTTTTGGTTATAAAATTTTGGAAATAAATAATCTTTCTTCATGAATTTCTTTTGTGACAATAACCCAAATCAGTCGATATTATATAGTCTGTAGGAAAGTTATAGAGTCCACAAACTATGGCATATATATCTGACAAATGATCAATCCTGATGTACTGATGGCCCAAAAATGTCAGGACAGTATAGATACCCCTCAAATGACCCCTTTTTGGAAAGTAGACAGTCCAAGGTATTTAGTAAGAGGCATGGCTAGTTTTTTGAAGTTGTCATTTTTTTGTCATACATTTTTGGAAAATTAAGTTACATACATTTTTTTTTACATACTGTCACCAGGACACTGACTGGTGACCGAAAAAAAAAAAAAAAAAAAAGTTATATCTTTTTTTTTATGATTTTTTTTTTAACACACTTTGACCAAAGCAATATAATGTTATCATAATAACATTGTACTACACTGGGGTAGTGATCATCATTTTTTTTTTTTACACATTATGTTTGCACAGAGCAAATAATTTCATTGCTATGTGCAAGCATTTTTTCTGATTAAAATCGATCTATTCAGTCTGTTATGTTGTAAATAGCTGTGATTGGCCAGAGCTAATTACATGGTACAGATGGGCTGCGATTAGCCCAGTGCGTACCATGTGATCATACTGACCAATCACAGCTAGCAACACAATTGTATACAATTGATGGCTTGAAAGGAAGCCATCCATTTTTACAACTGTCATGTGACCTGCTGTGATTGGTTACAGTGGTCACATGGTACCATCAGCGGGCCGGCACCGTGATTAGTCAAGCACTGTGTACGTTAAACGCAGCCGGTGACAGATTACGCTGTGATTCGGGAGAATGTCATATGTAGGGTTGCCACATCATCCCTTTAATCCAGGACACATATGAATTACACAGGTTCTGAGGCTGATTTAAAGAGGAGCTCCACCTTAAAAAAAATTATTAAAAGCAAGTAGCTACAAATACTGCAGCTGTTGACTTTTAATAAATGGACACTTACCTGTCCCAGGGTCCAGCGATGTCGGCAGCTGAAGCCGATCAATCATTTGGCTCTTGGCTGCCCTGCCGCCATCCTCGGTCAGGGAATCGGGAAGTGAAGCGTTGCGGCTTCACTGCCCAGTTCCCTACTGCACATGCGCGAGTCGCGCTGCGCCTCTGCACTGGTCCCCGTTGTGTTCTGGGAACTGTGTGTTTCCCAGAACACAACAGGGGGGGGGGGCATCTGCGTATATTTTGCGGCTATCTAAGCCCGGAAGTGGCTGCAGATACCCCTATTAGACAGGTATCTGCACCCCCCTGAAAGGTGCCAGTTCTGGCACCGGAGGGGGGGAATCCGATGAGCGGAAGTTCCACTTTAGGGTGGAACTCCGCTTTAATGCAGATAAGGCACCAAGTGAGTTTAATTACCACCTTAATGAGCAACAGAACCTGTGTAATATGTGTCCTGGATTAAAGGGATGATGTGGCAACCCTAGTCATATGGCGTCCACCCAGATCGACGAGAGGTTTCCGCTGACGTCATCTTTGCTATAGGCCGGGTGGGAACCGGTTAAAGTACCATTCAGCTCCAGTTTGTAAATGTTGAACCCAGATCCTAATGAAAGTCACTTTAAACAAGCTGCTAGAAGGCTTCAGCGCTACTTGAAGCTTGTTGAAAGTCCTCTGAAGCCTGCTAGCAGCTTGTTCAAAGTGATAGCCAGCACTTCCATTAAGAACTGTATTCAACATTTACAAACTGGAGCGGAATGGTACTTTAAACGCTTCAACAAAGCTTGCTGAAAGGTCTGCAAATGCATTGCTGTTCACAATGCTCTTATACAAGCTGAAGCCCATGTTTAGGTTCACTTTAAAGGGGTAGTCCACTTAAAAAACTGTCACTTTTAGCTGGCACCTGAAGGACCTATGTTTACAGGCTTTGTGAATGTGCCCTGTGCCTGGAAGAAGCAATGTACAGGTATGTCACTGTGCCTATAGGAGCCACCACTGGTCCACATCCTTTACTGCTTCTGTTGGCTCCTCTTGGTGTTCCCTTGGTATACTTCCTGGTTCCAAGCACCTTTCATCATGTCCACCCAGAGAGCTTACTCACCAATGACCACCTGGAAGGTCACTACCTGCTGGAGACTTGTTACACTTTTTAATACCTTGTAAATGAGAGGGCATATTTAGTTTCTAGCAAACTTTACGGTGAATTCTTACTAGGTTCTATCAGAGGTTAATAAAAGCCCTGCCAAAACTTTTTAAAACTTACTACTAAGCGAAAGAAATGTTGCTGCTTTGAAATCCCTTGGACAGCATGGATCTGTTTTCAGGTGACACCAGAAAGTAAGCATTTCCTGCATGGGTCAGTTTTGCAGCCCCTGTAAATAGGCAGCAAAATGCACTATTTTTTCAGAATGCATTGCACTAAACCAAATGGTACTATGATACCATGCGATTTGGTGCCTGCAAATGCGTTGCGTTGGAGAGATGCAAATGAGATGCCATTAACAATTTACTGGCACTCGCACACTCTTGCAAGGGCAATGCGTTGATGTGAATTTCCCACATTGCTTTTTGGTGTGAACCAGCCTTAGGAGAGTATGACACCAATGAAGAAGCTCTTATTGCAGAGTATGAATGTAAGTTAACTTATCTCTATGCAGATTTCTGGGAAAGGAAGTGATTTAATCCTGTGAAAAGTGCAATGGAAATTCTGCAAACAAAAATACTATCGCCATGTTTGCAAGAAAGAAAGATTTGAGCTTTTAGGGCAGTCACAGAATGAAGGCTGGCTGCAGCCTGAAATGAAAATAAATTTTCATTAAACAAATACATAACAAATTTTTTGAGCAAAAAGTAAAGATTTCAATTAGGATTTATTCACACCAGCCTGCATGCTAAAAATGTGTGTGGGCTGGTGTCAGTTTTGTAGGGGTGGTGCTTTGCGTTGTTACAACACAAGTCAGTGTTTACTTTTTGAAGTGTCAGAAATTTACGCTTCAATAAAATCTATAAACCACAGCTTGTCGCGACGCGCTGTGGTGACATACAGTGCAGTGAGTAAGGCTGAATTTCAGGAATTCAGCTCCTTTGTAAAAAGGCACACTATGAGTTAGGTCCAAGGAGGCGCGTGACAACGCCCAGGCTTATCTCTTATTTACATTTGACAGGTTTAGGGCTCTGCTGGAGATACACTTCTGAGTTACCAAAAGGAGAGAAGCACACACAGCAGCCATACTTGTCCCTCCCCCTCTGCTGCCCATTAATAGAAGCTTCTGTATTTTGTGGATAATACAAAGGCTTCTGTGATTGGGCAGGAGGAGGAGGGGAGAGGCAGACATAGCAGCTGCAGCGAATCTACTGTTGAAGTCGAGACCAGAAGATCCAGCGTTGGGCTCCAGGAACTATGAGGATAACGGTCTTCTGGGACTTCTATAAACCTGTTAGATGAAAATAATAGAGGTAAATCCAGGAGGTGTCATGCATCTGTCATGGATGTATGCTTTACATAAAATTGTATGTCTGCATTTTTCGCAGGACACCACAACCCATCTCAACACAGCATTGTGGTATGGACAGGGCGCATAGGTAATTGGTTTCTAAGTACCCTTGAATTCTGATCTTTGTGGCTCAGCACAGGTCAGATAGTGTACAAGAGGCCTAAAATACCTAAAAGAAAGACCTTCCATAATCACGGGACTGGTTAAATGGTCAGGTATGCCTTGCTTTGAAGCTGAACTCAAGACAGCTCTGTAATCATCATATATATTTTTGTGTAATACCTGAATATGGCCTTCTATCAGCCACTTAAAGTCCCGGTACAGCAAGGCTGGCGTGTCAGAGGATGAAGCAGCACAAGGAGCCAATCAGCTCATGTGCTGACAAGTAGCATGCTGATAAGAGAGTGCAGAATGACGAAGAGATGAGCACATCATTGTACTACTTCTGCTTTCACCATCCATTCACAGGATGTGGCAGTCCAAGATGACCTGAACTCAGAGAAGGTGGATTGAACGATGCTGGTCATCAGACGGAGGACATCCAGCAACAGAAAGAAAGTACTACAGGATGAATCTCTGAATTGAGGATGAAAATTGCAGGAAAGGCTGTTTTTATCTCTTATTGGGCTATTCATTAGTATATTTTTGGCCGTAGTCCTGTTTTAACTCCAATGCACTTAAACTGTAATTTATGGCCACCAGGTTGGTGCCACAAGGTTTAGTAGTGTGTCTATGGGAATGTTTGACCATTCTTCCAAAAGCGCATTTGTGAGGTCAGGCACTGATGTTGGATGAGAAGGCCTGGCTCACACTCTCTGCTCTAATTCATCCCATCGGGTTGAGATCAGGTCTCTGTGCAGGCCAGTCAAGTTCCTCCACCCCAAACTCGCTCATCCGTATCTTTATGGACCTTGCTTTGTCCACTGGTGCGCAGTCATGTTAGAGCAGGGAGGGGCCATCCCCAAACTGTTCCCACAAAGTTGGGAGCATGAAATTGTCCAATATGTCTTGGTATGCTGACACCTTAAAGAGTTCCCTTCACTGGAAATAAGGAGCCAAGCCCAACCCCTGAAAAACAACCCCACAACATAATCCCCCCTGCACCAAATGATTTGGACCAGTGCACAAAGCAAGGTCCATAAAGACATGGATGAGCAAGTTTGGGGTGGGTCTTCTTTAAGAATGGTCAAACATTCCCATAGACACACTCCTAAACCTTGTGAACAGACTTCCCAGAAGAGTTGAAGCAGTTATAGCTGCAGAGGGTGGGCCAACTCAATACTGAACCCTATGGACTGGGATGCCATTAAAGTTCATGTGTGTGTGTGTAAAGGCAGGAGTCCCGATACTTTTGGTAATATAGTGTATATCTTATAAATCGAAAAACTACATTTTGCCAAAACAGATCCAGGTGATGTTTTGCCGCTTTTGGATTTTGTGACGAAATAGATAAGGATGGCGATAGCATCATCGTGTAAGAGCATATTTGCACTTTGGGTGCACTTGAGAAGCACTTTTACAGTCTATCCCTCACAAAAAAAAATAAAAAATAAATAAAAATAAAACCGAAAAAATATATTTAACATTGGTTGGATTGTCCTACTATTATGCTATTTAATATTTTAAGTGACATGAAAAACATACAGACAAAAAAGTGAGAGGGTAGATCTCCATGACACAATCCAATGGCTTTTTTCCCCCCGTCTAGCAGTTCAGGAGAGACACTCCTCTGAACTTCCATTGTTTTACATGTTGCTAAGCAACAAAAAGCTTCTGCATCCTGACTCTGAACACCTCCGTTGTCAGCACCACAGCACGTTTTGAAAGAGTTCAGCCAGGGTAAATTAAATAATAGCAGAGGCAGTTAATTAGCAGAGCCCCGTGTCTGAAATGAACACAGTCTGTTAAAGTTAACCCGTTACCCAGTTTTTGGTTGCAATCATTTATCCAGACCAAGATTTACCAGGATGCAACCTTATCGATCCATTGGGAAGCTGTGACCACATTCCAAATTGAGGGACAGTCAAAGCGCCGTCACTAGCTACCCGTGGATTGATAGGTGGAATTCTTCTTCAGGCTGCACAAAGGTGGTTTCCATTGTACACACAAAACATATCAAATATACCAGACAGCACAGGGTAACGCTAAAACTGGAAGACAGCAGTTCTAAAAAATTAAAGGCGAGTCTAAAATATCAGGTGAGATACAGTGGGGACGGAAAGTATTCAGACCCCCTTACATTTTTCACTCTTTGTTATATTGCAGCCATTTGCTAAAATCATTTAATTTCATTTTTTTCCTCATTAATGTACACACAGCACCCCATATTGACAGAAAAACACAGAATTGATGACATTTTTGCAGATTTATTAAAAAAAAGAGAAACTGAAATATCACATGGTCCTAAGTATTCAGACCCTTTGCTCAGTATTTAGTAGAAGCCCCTTTTGATCTAATACAGCCATGAGTCTTTTTGGGAAAGATGCAACAAGTTTTTCACACCTGGATTTGGGGATCCTCTGCCATTCCTCCTTGTAGATCCTCTCCAGTTCTGTCAGGTTGGATGGTAAACGTTGGTGGACAGCCATTTTTAGGTCTCTCCAGAGATTGGGTTTAAGTCAGGGCTCTGGCTGGGCCATTCAAGAAAGTCACGGAGTTGTTGTGAAGCCACTCCATTATTTTAGCTGTGTACTTAGGGTCATTGTCTTGTTGGAAGGTAAACCTTCGGCCCAGTCTGAGGTCCTGAGCACTCTGGAGAAGGTTTTCGTCCAGGATATCCCTGTACTTGGCCGCATTCATCTTTCCCTCGATTGCAACCAGTCATCCTGTCCCTGCAGCTGAAAAACACCCCCACAGCATGATGTTGCCACCACCATGCTTCACTGTTGGGACTGTATTGGACAGGTGATGAGCAGTGCCTGATTTTCTCCAAACATACCGCTTATAATTAAGGCCAAAAAGTTCTATCTTGGTCTCATCAGACCAGAGAATCTTATTTCTCACCATCTTGGAGTCCTTCAGGTGTTTTTTTTTTTAGCAAACTCCATGCAGGCTTTTGTGTGTCTTGCACTGAGGAGAGGCTTCTGTTGGGCCACTCTGCCATAAAGCCCCGACTGGTGGAGAGCTGCAGTGATGGTTGACTTTCTACAACTTTCTCCCATCTCCCGACTGCATCTCTGGAGCTCAGCCACAGTGATCTTTGGGTTCTTCTTTACCTCTCTCACCAAGGCTCTTCTCCCCCGATAGCTCAGCTTGGCTGGACGGACAGCTCTAGGAAGGGTTCTGGTCGTCCCCAAACGTTTTACATTTAAGAAATATGGAGGATACTGTGCTCTTAGGAACCTTACGTGCAGCAGAAATTTTTTCGTAACCTTGACCAGATCTGTGCCTTGCCACAATTCTGTCTCTGAGCTCTTCAGGCAGTTCCTTTGACCTCACAATTCTCATTTGCTCTGACATGCACTGTGAGCTGTAAGGTCTTATATAGACAGGTGTGTGGCTTTCCTAACCAAGTCCAATCAGTATAATCAAACACAGCTGGACTCAAATGAAGGTGAAGAACCATCTCAAGGATGATCAGAAGAAATGGACAGCACCTGAGTTAAATATATGAGTGTCACAGAAAAGGGTCTGAATACTTAGGACCATGTGATATTTCAGTTGTTTTTTTTTTTTAATAAATCTGCAAAAATGTCAACAATTCTGTGTTTTTTTATTCTGTCAATATGGGGTGCTGTGTGTACCCTAATGAGGATTAACTTAAATGATGTTAGCAATGGCTGCAATATAACAGAGTGAAAAATTTAAGGGGGTCTGAATACTTTCCGTCCCCACTGTATGTCGACAGCTGTACCTGCACGCTGAAGGATACTATTAAAGAATTTGTTTAACATTTAATGGGCAAACTTTCAGTAGAATTACCTACTGTGCAAAGGCTAGCTTTTAACTTATACTTCAAGCTCAAAAAAGTTTTTTTGCTTCTACAGGATGCATCCAAAAACAAAAAAAGACAAGAACAACAACTGTTCACTTGAAATTTAGGAGTATTTAATTTGTCTCCTATTTAAAGCGGTAGCAAACCGCAGTTAAAAGGAAAAAAAATCCCTGCAAGGCAAAGTCATAATGTGCATCACATATTGAGAGACTTACCTTAAAACGAAGCCCCTCCAGCGTTGCGCTGTCATCACTGAGAGGGCTTCCATCTTCAGCCGGTCTTCCTTCCGGGTATGCGGCCTCCGGCTACATGAGTGGCCGGGGGCACGATGACTTTATGGCACAGGCTCTGAAGTTCTGACGTGGTATGCCGGACCTTCAGAGTGCATGCATAAGTGACGTCACTGGCTGCATACATTCTGAATATCTCCTTAACAGTGCAAGTTTAGGAGATATTCACAGTACCTACAGGTAAGCCTTATTACAGTCTTACCTATAGGTAAAAGATGAAAAAGTGGGTTTACTACCATTTTAAAGCAGAATTACACCGCATCTGAGCACTACAAACCAAAATGCTATTTCATTCACATTTTATTTTCAAAAGCAATCTCACCTGTCAATCCATGTCTCAAAGCTTTATTTTGCTGAGAAATCACTTTGAACCCCCCCCCCCCCTTCTTAGCATTTCTGGTTGTTGCCATCTTGAGTAAGGGCAGATAATTCATGTAGCACTTACTCTTTATTCCTGCATTATTTACTGAAATCCATCTGCCCTTAGCTCAGGCATGCAGGCAGGAGGGTTTGTTTAGCTGAGGGAGCCCCTCCTCCCCTTCTGAAGACTCCTGGGATGTATCACATCCTTTGCCTAGGCCTGGAAACTAAAAAATTGTAAAAAAGTAAATAGGTTTTAATTAAATATGATCTACTTTCCTGTCTTTTTACTAATGCTAGCAGTAGAAGAGTGAAAATAGTCATTGTTGATTGAGAGAGTGAAGTT
This sequence comes from Lithobates septentrionalis, assembly GCA_037952835.1. Classification (NCBI taxonomy): domain Eukaryota; kingdom Metazoa; phylum Chordata; class Amphibia; order Anura; family Ranidae; genus Lithobates; species Lithobates septentrionalis. The sequence continues at coordinate 863,499 of JBBDGP010001594.1, forward strand.
GCTTAAAATGTTTATGCCGAGATAGAATGGGAGCTAAAATGGTTACCAGTGCATGGTGACTTAGGATGGAAATAATGCAGCCATTTTGCATTAATTAAATTACATTTTGCCATCTACATCATGCTAAATTATTTGACCAGTATGCTGGTTTAAATTAGGGAGTATACATATAAAATAATATATTAGCTTTCATTCATAGGCTGACTAGTGTCTATATTATTCAACCACAGCTCAAATGAATAAACGCTATGCAATATGCATATGCAATGTCCCCCTACCTTATCAAAGGCAGCATATACTTATATTGGTATAAGTATATACCAGTATATACGAATACTGTATATGTATACATATACAGTATATATGTATATACATATATACTGTATATGTATACATATACAGTATATATGTATATACATATATACATATACAGTATATATGGTATATACATATACTGGTAGGGGGTCATTCTCAAATACAAGTACTTTTATGATAGCTATGACCTTAACCTCCCTGGCGGTATTCCCGAATGTGGCTCGGGGTGAATTTTCAGTACCAAAAGCGGTAACACCGAGTCACACTCGGGATCGCATCTCAGGATCCAAATACAGTTACTTACCTTGTCCCCCGGTTGTGCGAGCCGTCTCCTCCGCTCGATTCATCACAGCGCCAAGCTCCGTTCCCTGCGAGCGTTGCGACGCACGAGGATGGAGAACGCCGCCAAATTCAAAAAGTGAAACAAACACTATACATACAGAACACTGTAATCTTACAGCTTACATTACTGTAACAAATAATTTCACATCCCTTTTGTCCCTAGTGGTTTGTCCAATGCCCTGCATGTAGTTTTATGTTATATATACTGTTCTTTCTGCCTGGAAACTGGAGATTGTCCATAGCAACAAAAAGCGTCCCTTTATATCAAAAGCTGCTTTAGACCAGCTAGAAAACAGCGATAATAATTTAGAATCACTTGCAGAATTGAGCGATAGTGATTTGTGGGGAAATCCGTCATCAAACACTGAAAGGGAGGACAGTGACAATTCTGCAACTGAGCAAATTTCAGTGTTTTTTAATTTTATTACATTATTGAATAATTTTTATTATTATTTGTTATAATTATTTATAGTTCGTTATTTATTATATTATAATTTATGATTTCGTGTTTCAAACTTTATCATACCCGGGCTAGCTACTAGACTCGTTTGGACAGATTTAAGTGCGTTATTCCTAAGAATTACAGGCCTACAATATAAAACACCAAATTTCCATGCAAAACATTGTACCGCTTTGAGCATCAAAAATATGAAATAATCATACCGCCAGGGAGGTTAATGTTTTCCAAAGAAATGTATTTTATTTTAAATTAGTAAAGATATATATTGTTTTAATCTTAAATATAATTGTGATCTCTCTAAACTCCTATAAACAGTTCATGCTAGGGTATGCACACCATGGTTAAGAAACACTAGAATAAACAAGAAAAAAAAGCCTGCTATATTTGGAAGTATAACATTTAGCCTTTATTTAGGATCTAAATTTAAAAAGGATCTATAATTTACCAAAAATAACACTGAACGATTATCTGCAATTAATTCACCAGATGCACAGGATATTTATTACAATGCACGAACTTCTCTTACACTCGAAGAAGTTACCTAATGAATTTTAAAAGGTAACAATGTAGCAAATCGGAGTAGAATTTTACTTTGTAGAACACAAGGTGGCACTCCTTCCCTTACAAATGCTTTAGCACAATCTCTATGGTTTTCATGCAGTTTGAGTGGTGACTTCGAGATGGAAGCAGCATTTGTGTTTATGCTCTAATCATTCCTCCAGGCTTTTCCTCCCTTTTTCGTAGAGGAAAAAGAAGAAGGAAAAAAAAAAACAAAAAAAAAAAAAAAGAAGAAGAAGATCCTAAAACAAACAAGTTTTAATAACCCAAGACAACTGCTTTAATATAACAGCCACCAACTCTCAGGAAGCCAAGGATATTGCTAGCACTGCAGCAGATGCGGAGCCACAGAACATCCTTTGCATCCAGTAGGCTTGCAGAACTGAACCTAGAGAAATGCATCAAAGGAGAACTTCACAGTCATTTACTTATTTTTAAGGATACATAAGGTAAGCCCCCCCCCCCTCCCCCCTTTTTCCTGTAACTACTCCTCGCTCCGGTAAGACCTAATTGTCTTCAGGCTGTCTTCCGTCTCCTTGTATATGATTGCATTTTCATTAACTTGACATCTTTATTAGGAGCCTTAGTTTTGTAACAAGTAGTGCTCAGCTGTTCCAGTCTATTGCTGTAGATATAGGATTTAGCATTTGATTGTTACATCTAAATTGTCGTACTAGATTCCAAACTGCCTTGCTTATTTTTCTTCCAGAAAGCCATCATCTAGAAGCACTGAGACAGGTTGCAATATCAGAGCAGTAAGACTGCTATATATAGCTTGGGTTACATGTTTCTGTTATGCAGAGTGGATATTGTTTATAGATATCATTGGTAAATGACGCCTTCTTGATTAGATCATAAAATATAAACCATGCAGTAGTTGATTAAAAAAAAAAAAAAAATTCTCCAGCTTAGTAAAAAAAAGCTCTGCAATTATTTCTTAAGTCACGTCAGGATTCAATGAAAATAAAAAATATATATATATATGCTTCCAAATAAAGAGCTATATAGATCGCAGACAAGACAAGGTGATTGCAGCTGATCTTCCGGTTAGCATAGAGCCTGTACCTGTGCAGACTTGCAAGCTGTCCTGTCACCTTGCAGGTAAATGAAGAGAATACCACAATAAAAAAAAAAAAAAAAAAACATTAAAGTCTGGGGAAGCTATGACCAGCAAAACAAAAATGTTTAGGAGTAAATTAACTAGTATGGATAATCTTTTATCGTTGGGTAAATCCCGACAGGCGCAGTGGCTCTCTCCATCACTTTAAGCAAAATACTTAATGAGCCAGTTTAATGTAACCATCCATCGAGGACAGAAAATGGGATACGAATTGAATTTCTACAGATAAAAGGCAATGTGCAAAGATTCTATTCTGTATTAAGTCACAGTCTGAACTGCTCATTGGCAGTGCCAGTATGCAGGATCTGTTCGGAATTCAGTACTGCAGACGTATTCTGGCAGCCCTTTGTTACTACTTATTTACTGTGTTTTTTGGGGAGGTGGGGGGGGGTGATGTGAAGGTGAGGGTTTAGGTGCCAGCTGATGGCTAGAAAGCCCTGGACACAATCATCTGTGAAAGCAGTTGCACGCTCACATATATACAATCAGCACATGACCAGCAATTTAATTAGAGTCTGGAAACGCGTTGCTGGTCTAATCTGCACACACATCACCTTGCCAAACAGTCTGCCCTGAGATTCCCCTTCTCCAGCTTTCCGTCACTGAGGCTCGAATCTGCGTTAGAAGGCTCTCCTGCCTCTGAAATATTCATGATATCTTTTGAGGTTAGGCTGGTTGAGAATACGGAGGCTTCAAAATTTATAAGCATGCAGCAAGCACCCTGAGCAACGAAATTCATATATCACTGGATATCTGAACTGATGTGGGTCATGCACAAGTGTACTGTGTACGTGTCCAATGCTTTTTAAATTACTGCAAGGAGTTGAGCAGGAATTGTAAAGAAGATCCTTTATATGGATTGGTATCAAGCAAAGCTCTTTTATAAACAAGCTTAAAAGAGTACATTTTAGGGCAGAAACTCCTAGTAATCCTATAAGATGTTTCTTTTAATGTTCTGTCTATTCCGCAAAGGTAAAGATTGACTGGCTGCTTTATGTTATTGCACTTTCCCAAAACACATTTTCTACTAATGCGAATATAATAAAATAAACATTGGTCAACACGATATAGAAGGCGAAAAGATGAACAGACTTGCTACATTTCGAATGGCATGCTTGAGCTGCTCATTTACAGATGCTTAATAAGTATATCCAAGATAAATTCCCATTGTCGGGAACAAATAAAAGCTTTCGCAGAAGGATGATATCAGACAAGTGATATTTTATGGAGAAAGCAATAATTAAAAATGAGAATTTAGGGGGCCTGGACACGGCCAACCATGTTTGCAGAGTGCCCGTTTTATGTGCAAACATAACTTACAGTGACATTTGCATTTTAGCGACAGGTCATTTTGGCAAAGCGGATCTGGGATGTGACGCATAAAAGTGTAGATCATTTTAAGTGGAGACTTAGCAAGGTCATTGTGGAGAGGGGGGAAAAAAAAAAAAAAAAAAGTCTACTGTGCTACAGAAAAAAAAAAAAAAAGAGAAACAAATGGGATTAAAAAAAGATCACCAATCACATCTCAGGCGTATTCCCAGAGTATCCTCAGCATTGCAGATATTGCAGTTCCGGAGGTTTAAGAAAAAGAGCTACTTAAATCCCTGGAAAAAGCCATTGAGCCTTATTTAATAAAGCAAAGTTGGAGCTGCCTGCCTGTTCTGAAATGAATAAAAGGTGAAATCTTGTTGCAATGGGTTACTAAACTTCATGCTTAGTCAATGGTCTGTATAAGTCCAAGTCTGGGTTTATAGGGATGATTTTTTGGGTATTCCCACCAAGTTTTTTTGTTTTGCCAAAAATGAGTAAAGCTACATGCAAGAGCAGGCCAAATATGAGGTGCAGTGTTGTATGTGGACCACATGTTGTCGTGCCACTCAACGTGGCACCAAAGTCACCTGCTTTGAAGTTTTTGAGGAAGAACGCCAAATTCCAAACATGTTAGCACCAGGCTGCAAAAAACACTTTCTAAAAATATTACAAGCTTAGTTCATCTTTACCAAAAACAGCCTTTGTGGATAAGGGGCGCTTGTAGATGAAAACAAGCTGTGCAGCATTCACCCTAGTTGAATTTACGTTCCATTTACGTACTTCATGAAGCGTGACTGGGAAACTCCTAGGACGATGCTAAAAGATTGCTAGCTGTTACTCTTCACCCCCTCACCATCAAATGCTGAGCCACTACATCAGAAGAGAGAAAGCACATGTAAAGGGGATTGAATCAGAGAAAGAGCTTGCCTCCTGTGATGGGGGAGCTGAACAGTAACAGCTAGGAGTCTCTTAGCAACACTCTGGGAGTTTTCCAGTCAGACTTCATGGGGTAGACAAATGGCCTACACCAATAGCAAGGGTATTTAACCAAGTTTGGTCAAAGCTGCTCAGCTTGTCTTACCAAAAAACTGCCTATGCAGATAAGGGAGGTCTGTAGATAAAAATAGACTGTCTTGATCACTGAATCTCTATATACCTTTTACTGGTTTCTGAAAGACCAAGGTCATGGTTCAAACAATACTTGTGGCCCAGGGATCTGAACACAGAAATACAGTGCTCCAAATCCTTACAACACCCTCGCAAGAAAAGCAACATTTACTTTTTTTTTTTTTACTGGACACAGCGGATACTTCAATAGCCTGCATGGGTTGAGAGGAAAAAGATAGACAATTTACAAAGTTCCTGATTTCATTGCCAAGTCATATTATACCAAACATGCCAGAAAGGTGGAGTAACCCTTTAAGATTTGCTCAGTAAGGGAGCGCAGAGTGCAAAGTGCAATAGCACAAACCAACCAGAAATTCCCTCAGTAAAATAAAATCAGATTGGTTACTATAGGTTAAAGCACTTACCACCGCACTGCCTTACTGAGCCTATTAAAAGGAGTTGGTGAACAGCGTATACAGGTACAGCAACTTTTTGAGACATGATAATGGGGCATATTTTAGCAGAGAACCTGCCCCAGTAAGACCCTTCATCTAATATCCTGTCTTTTCACCGCCATTACAGAAAATACTAGATCCAGAAAAAGTATTTGTTTATAGTAATCTAAAATATATCAGCAACCACAACATCAAAAATATATGACCCATGAGAAATTCAAACTGCACTATGGCTATGTTTACATTTTTGTTAAGGGGCACTCCGTGAGCACATTTTACTTCCTGCCAAGCGCCTCCCCAACCAGCGGGTCTGAACAAATATAGTCAGCTGAACGGCTCAGTACACACATGTGCATTTGTCAAGTATTTCCCTGTGTTGCGCTGACCTGAATATAACATGCAGTGCTGGGGCTATGCCATCCCATTGATGTACATTGCTCTGCCCTCTGGGAGAGAGTTCACAACACGAGCTGAATGGAGACCCAACAACACGGGCGCTGGTTGCTCCTCTGTACCCAGCGCTCCTGGAAGCGCAGCCTGAAGCGGCATAGGCAGACCCTGCCATGAGAGCAGAATAATGATTGGGTCAGGTTTTCTAACCTGCTCAATCGATTTTCACACATGAGCTGCATTCCGATTAGGGGTGTCTGTCTCAACCTGGTCAAAAAAAAAAAATCAATCACCTGGCTGGGGGCTGATAAAACATTTACAGCACTGCAATACAGACTGCAGCAAATTTATTTTGAGAACTGCATTTTTGTTCCTTGACAGAAGTTTTCTTCACCCAAAAGGCAAAGTACAACATATTTTGTTCTTTAAGTAAGCCCCCTTTAGTACATTGAATTAGAAAGAAAAGGTTAGAGAAGCCTTTCTCGACCTTTTTACTTCAGAGGAGCCCCCAGAATAGATTTTTAGGTCTTGGGGAACCCCTGGTAAAAAATTATTTGGTGGTCAATGGGAAAAATACTCCTTACATTGGTAGTCAGATTGCCACCCCCTTACAGACAGCTAGAAGCATTGTTGGGTTCATGCAGCTGCCATGCAAAATAGTGTTGGCCCTGGAACTAAGCAGCACCCTCAGATGGGAGGACAATCAGCAACAGCAACATAAACCCCTGGCAACCTCTGGTGGAACCCCAGGGACCCACAGAACCCTGATTGAGAATGGCTGGGATATAGAACGAAAGCTGAAAACAGCTTGCATGCCATGCACAGCAGTCATATTCTGTTCGCGTTCCAGTTCCCTAGCTCATCCCGCTGCATTCTGTCAGCATCTCCTGGATACCTAATGCTAATGTTGGCATCACTGTATCTTACCGCCTGGAAGGGTTCATTTTATGTTTCTCCACAACTACTAAAAATATATGCAGCTGGTTGTCAAATATCTCTGAGCCAATGGGTCTCTGGAGTCTGCCATATGCAGGTCAATCACAGAGGCAAGTCAGTAAAGAGGAAATAAGTTCTGGTAATCTTTGCAGCTTCTGGGAACTCTGCTGTATAGAAGAGATGTTTGATGACTCCCAGACTATCTAAAAGTAAATATGCTGTGTGGAAAACAGTATGACTGAGCATTTTGTATTCATTCTTTTAAATTCATGCAGTAACAGACGAGTGTCAGTAGCTTTCATTTAGGTTCAGAGTCTGCAGTAGAAAGCCAGCATTGGGAGCTCTGGGTGCTTCTCTCCACCTGCATACAGCAGATAGTTATTCACACAGATTGAGCATATACAGGATTTAATATTACTTTATTACTGGGCCCCTACAAGCTCTGTAAAATGTTACTTTACTGAATTAAGGTGGTATCCTTTGGAGCCTATATCCTTTAATAAGATCCTATAATATGACCATCTGCAATAGGGACAGCAGTGAAATCACTATAGCGTTTTCATGTGCCCAAGGTCCATTGATACTGGATGGGTACTTAAGTGCTCTTTGATCTCCATTTGTTATACAAGCAGCCATACATCTGCTTAGGGATAGGTTGCCCCTTCCGTGTCTGTTGTATAGACCAGTGTTTCTCAACTCCAGTCTTCAAGGCGCCCCAACAGGTCATGTTTTCAGGCATTCCATTATTTTGTACAGGTGATTTGATAAGTTTCACTGCCTTAGTAATTACCACAGCGGTTTCATCTGAGGAAAATCTTGAAAACATGACCTGTTGGGGCGCCTTGACTGGAGTTGGGAAACACTGGTATAGACCTCTATAAAAATCTACTATTTAAAGCAGAACTATACTAATTTCCTTCCCACCAAAGCGGATCCACAAGCTTCCTCACTGGTGCAGAGACCTTTCTGGGTCTGCTTCCAGTCTCGGGATCTTCTGCCATCTTGATGCAACTCCTGTACATGTAACATGTATTTTCACCTTGAAACACATGTTAAAACTGTTCACCGAGTATGCATGGTCAGGAAGATCATGAACTGGCAGTAAAGCCGGGTACACACGGGCTGAATGCCAGGAGATATTTGCTAGTTCACAAAAAAAAAAAAAATCCGACATTCAGCCCGTATGCATGTCGGTCTGTCCGACAGAAACCGGCCATTTGGCTGGCTTCCGTCAAACGAGCATGCTGGAAAACTAGCAGCTGACTGACTCCCAATTAACGCTCTCTCAGCCAATGGAGTACAGCGGCTCTGGCCACTGCTGCTAGTTTTTTTAGTTCGACCCGCTGGGTTAAACAAAAAAAAAAAAGACCTATAGTGTGTACCAGGCTTAAGAAACCGTTATTGCATAGTGGGATTGATCTACTAAAGGGCAAACAGACTGCTCACTTTGAAAGGGGATTTGCTCCAGAGCTTAGTGAATGAGGAAGTTCTGCTGACTTCCATCAGCCAATCATGTCAAGCAAACATGCCGTTTTCTTTTTATTTCCCTGTACATGAATGGGTTTTCTTTTCAAAGAGAAATTGTACCATATTCCTGAAGTTCTGGGGAAAATGTCCTTGCAAGTGCAACTTCCCTTGCAAACATCCAATTTGTCTTTAGTAGCTCAACCCTAGTATGGCGTATAGATTATAAAGTTAAAGCAGTAGTGAAAAACAGCTCTTGTGGTTTTAACCAATCATTTTTTTGTTTATTAATTTTTCCCAGTCTATATAATTGGCAGCATGGCAGGGGTGTGTCCTCTTCACCCATACATTGTGCTGTAAGAAAAGCTGGGAGGTATAGACAAGTGGGTGGGTCTTATTAATAAATCACATGCTGTGCGATATAATCTCTCTTGGCTTCAAATATCACCAGTCACATTCAGACATCCAAGGCTGGCATGAATTTGACTGGTGGCTGGGGTAAAGTAAAGTAAGTCCTTAAATTTAGTTTGACACTTTGATACATCAGGATTTTAGTATGTGAGACTCAAAGAGGAGTCTAAAGTGGGCATACAGGACTTCCTTTAAACCCAATGCATAAATTACATAAGTTCTGTGGTGGATTAAATGCTGGTAAGGTAGTCTATACACAGCTCAAATTTTGGCTTCTTCCTGACAAATTGGCCAAAATTTTAACCATGGGTGTCCCTGCCAAACCACCCAACATTAACAAAAGTTGAATTAAAAATCGGCTATGCCGGGTGGAAAAGTTAATTGGCGTAACAGTGACTATATCTGATAGAATGTTTGGCGGGACTACCGTATTTAGGAACACAATAGCCAGCAGTGCAGATTCTTCCATGCATGCTCTTTAGTTGGGATGGGATGACTGTTTAAAACCACTGTGTGTGGCTAGCTTTAGGCACTGCCTGAATCTAAGTAACACCCTAAAATCCACAGAATCTGTGTAATGTATATTATACTTTAAAGGCACAAGCTGGAAAAACTTAAGTGGGTGTGTCCAGGAACACCTCTACTGCATTACAAAAAAAAAAGCAACAAGGGTTCCTAAATTGCCAAAAATGGGAGTGGGATGGACTGGTGCTCTACAACACTGCCTGGAAAAAACCCTAAACATGTAGACTGTACTCTTATAAAATTTAAGGCTTCATTTTAAATATTGGAATGTACATTTGAGACTTCTTTTGTAGGCTTGTCTTCATGTAGTTGGCTTCACAGAATGAGGGAGCTTTCAGTTGCACAGGCCAACAAAAGTCCATCATCTCTACCCTTTTTTTCTTGCAAAATTCTGCGGGTTCATAATATTAATTTGGGGTGCCATACAAAGGGTTTGTTTCTAAACTATTTATAATGCACGTCTACCTTTTAACACTTTGTTAGACCCAGTTGAACTTTCCTATTATTGTAAAAAACGAAATAGCCCAGTTTTCACCCTTCAAATTTTATCCATGTACCTACTCCAAAAATGACAGATGCACTAAAAAAAATGGATATAAGATAAATGGCTAGGGGCAGGTACAGAACAGAGGTCAGGAATAGTTAAGGAAACTACTGTGATAAATATGTAGGTCTGCTGGTACATATTTATCACACAGGGCTCCAGCCCCTGCGGGTACCACCAGTGCAGCGCGGGTATGTAGGACTCAGCATTCCACACACTGAGAATGTCGAGCTTACACTACAAAAAAAACACTGACACGTCTGTACACTAATCCCTAACACTTCTTTACTCAGGGGGGGCTGCAGCACTACAGTGAAGAGCTAAACATAATTCTCAACCACAACACAAACTACAGCAATGCCTGAATAAGATTGTACAGAGGGCAAGAGACCCAGAGGTTCAGTTTTACTACATTCTCACAAAGGATGGTAGAATTCATTTATTAAAAATAAGGAAGAAGAGTGAAAAGTGACTCTAATGCCCATGGCAACCATTGAAAATGACAGCTGCAGCTTTCTGCTTTTGAACAAAATATGTAATTTCCCATTTACAGAAAAGAACGAAATTCAAAAAAAAAAAAGATCGAATGATAATTCAAATTGATACAATATTGGAACCACCAAAAACGTTCCATTAAATTTTTAGATGCTATTTGGGGAACATTTTTAATAAGTTCAGAATGTGAAAACGGTGTGCCGTACAAACCCCCTTCAGTCATTTCCTATCTTACTCCATTCTACCTTATTAAAGTGGTATTAAACCCAAAAACAAACAAATTGTGGCTCACCAATTCTTAGATGTGGCTGCTATGTTTTTATTTTATTTATTTTTTAGGCTTTTTTATTTTTTATTTTCACCTGGTGATCTAGTCAGTATGTATTATTTTTCAATTTATTTTAAGACCAAGCTGTTCAGTAGCAGCAGAGGGTTGGCACAAACCGTTTACCACTGACAAGGGTGCTTAAAAGGTCAGCTTTTATTTATTCATGTAAAATTTTTATCTCAAAAAGGAAAAAAAAAAAATGCTTGCTGTATCTGCTTATAAAATGTTAGTTGGAGTTCAGCTGCAGTTTGCTAAGGTGGTTTTAAATCCAAAAGCAAACCTACTGCATGTTACCAATTTTTAGATTTGATGCCTGTGTTTGTTTTCTTTTTTTAGGTTTTCATTCCTTTATTTTCACCTGGTGATCTGGCCAGTAAGTCTGTTGTTTTTCAACAGTACAAACTCTCCAGCAGAATGCATCAGTTACAGGGATGAGACAAAACATTGGCAGGGTTGCTTACAATGATCAGCTTCTATGTAAATCCTTTACCTCAAAAGGAAAAAGCGGTTTGTTGTAACGGAGTATAAAGTGTTAGCTGGAGTTCATCTTCAATTTGTTAGTGTATCTAAATCTGCTAGTACATTTAAAAATCCCCTTCCCCCAGACTGACAATACTGCTGTCCAAAAGGTGCCTTCTGTGGCCATTCATCCAGAGTGGGGGGGCACCCTAATACAGGTGGTATGTTACTGGCCAGATCACCAGGTGAAAACAGAGGGAATAAAGAAAACGAATAGAGGCACACATCTAAGAATTGGTAGGTTCCAATATATTGCATTTTTGGATATGATTTAATACAGCTTTAATAAGTTCAGAATATGACAACCTTTAAAAACTTGTACCCTACCCTACAATACCCTCTTTCATCCCATCTTCCTCCATTCTACCTTATTAAAGCAGAACTTTATCCAAAAGAGGAAGTTCCGCTGTTTCCCCTCCTCCCCACCGCCTCTGTCTTATTTGGCACCTAATTTTCTGGAAAGGGAAGCGAGTACCTGGTTTTGACAGACACTCACTTCCACTTGAACCCCTATGCAATTTGAGCGGAAGTTCTCCTACACCCCCCCCCACCCCCGGCAGTTCTCTGGGACATGTCACAGGTCCCAGAAAACTGCAGGACCATTTACAAGGCACAGCACTCCTTCCATATACGCAGTGGGCAGCCAGCTTTCTACAGTTAAGGTGCCGGCACCAAACACCAGTTTAGAAACCGGCCAGGTGAGGACAGCGCTGGATACTGGGACGGGTGAGTGGCTGTTTTGGAGTCAACAGCTTCAATTTTTGTAGCTGCTGACTTTTAATTTTACCCTGTAACTTACCCTGTAACTTGTTGGTATGGTTGGTTGGTATGGGGAACGGTGTCTACCTGACGACTCATTTTGTTAGTCCAAGCAAATATTTAAAAGCATCCCCCAGACCTAAAAACACTCCTGTGAGGAGCAAGTTTGACTTTTTTTTTTTTATGTAATCATGTGTAGGATGACAGATCTGCTTCACATGGTTGTAACAGTTTGAAAAATAAAAGATTATTCTAATTTACTGCATAAAAAACAGGGGAAGCTCTTATTGCATCTTGGGAGCAGAGTCATTCTCCCCCACCCAGACCATGCAACCATGTCATAAGAAAGGCCATGCAGATTCCGATCTCTTTGTGTATATTGTAATTAGCACTATGGAGACGCCATATTTTTTATCACAGAAAATTATGTTTTTGTTTTTTGTTTTTTTTAATTGACAATTTTAGAGATTGGTGCTTTGTAAAATAGGTCCATTACAACTGTAAAGTTTATTTTACAAATTTAGGGCACATGTAGGCAGCCATTTAGAAGGATGTCTGAGGCTCACTGTGCTCAGAGCAGCCACCCACCTGCTGCTAATGGAGATCACTGAACCCTACCCATCAGTAGTTCCGCTGTGCACATGTGCATTTCACGGTTTTGCAAAGCATCTCAAGCAGACCTACTGAGGTTATCTGCACTGTGCTCAGCAAAGCCAACCAATGCAGGCAGCCTCTTAAAGGAAACTTGTAGAGTAAGAGAGATATGTTGGCTGCCATTAATGACTTGCTGACTGTGCGTCTTTCTGGTTCTGTGACGGCCATGCTGATGTCGGAACAAGCTTACAGATCAAGAATGCAGTGAGGTCATCAACTCGGTAGGATAGCCAGGCAGCGAACGCTTTAAAGAGAGGGGGGGGGGGTCAGTAATGGCAGCTAATTTCTTTTCAGGTTCTTTTAAAGTATATTTAATGTTTAAATAGAATAGGGAATATTAAAAAAAAAAACTGTATTTTGTTTTTTTGCCATCTGCATGCCATCTGTCTCCAAAGTAAGAGAAATCCCTTCTTTGACATCTGTCACCAGAATAAAAGTCAAATAATATTACCCACACTACCAAAAAAAAAGTAAATATCAAAACCGTTCCTTATTGCTTAAGGACTCAATTGAAAGATGCAGCACAATAAATAAAATCTTACCCCTTATACTGTATAACAAACCAAAAACAATATCAATTGGGTCAACACATTTGGCAGATTGACATTGTTTTTGGTTTGTTGTACACTATAAGATTTGATTTGTGCAGCACCTTTCAATGGAGTGTCACCAGAACAAGTTCCCCCATTGGAAGATTATCCGACATTTTTGATTTTTCGTCACTTTTCATTCTCGGGGACAATATGTCCCCTGGACAAATAGAGAAGGGGAATCTCCCCACAGTAAATTATAACTAATTGCAAAACTTATTTTTTTTAGTTTTGGATAGAGTGGAGATGCACAAAAACGCCTGTCATGTTTTTATTGCTGTATGTGCCCCCCTTAGGCAGATTCATCCTATTTGTCCCGTTTACCATTTAATTAAAAGCAAAAGAACATCCTAAATTTTGGGTGGTCCCCAGAAAAGTAACAGAGGGAAAATCTTCCGATGGGGACACTAGTACTGGTGACCTGGGGGTCCCCAACAAATTCTCTTACTTTGAAGGGATTTCCTCTCACTTCCTGTTTTGGTTAGGGGACAGGAAGTGAAGGGAAATCTCCTGAATGGGACAGACATGGCCTTACCCTATCCAAAATTAAAAATAAATAAACATTTTGCCTATAGTTCTACTCTAAGTACATCATATGTAGCTATGTGCCTGGCCCTTTTGGTCTTGTGTATCATTTCTAATTCCTTTGCACAATGCAAACCAATGAGCAGAACCCCATGACTCCTGGTATGGCACGTATTGTACACAATGCATGTATTTTTAAAGAATTTTAGGTACCAATATATATATATATATATATATCAAAGCCCTAAAACATGCCAGTATAATTTTAGGGGGCACCCTCTTCCCTGAAAATAAAATATGGTTTCTGGGGTCAAGAAATTTCCTGCAGTCATCGTGCTTGGTAACACATTTAAATCATCAGAAATTAGGTAAATGTTGACAGACCCCCCCCCTTTTTTTTTTTTTTTTGGATATATTAATACGTTTGCACACATTTACAGCACTTTATTGCTGTTTTGGCCAGAGAATTTTAAAGTTTCCCCACTAAAAGTACTAGAAATAATGACAGCACCAAATAATTTAAAACCCAATACCCTTAAGAAAAGATTACAGCCTGAAGCAACAAGCCACTTTATTTTGGTTCTGTATGATACAAACAAGCACTGAAAGCCTGGCTGTGAAAAAAAAGGCATTTGGCTCCATTATTGCCTTCTGTTCTGGATGTCATGGGGCACTTGACACGTATGACAAGTGTGCCGAGTACCCAAGTCTTAGCCCTGTATCAATGGGCTCTTTTGTCATTTGCTTTCTTATACTTGCCAACTGCTCCATCTCTTGGTTTGTAGGCAAGACACCCCCATATCTCAATTAATACTGTAATTACTACCCTGGCAGTGGAGATATGCATACATTTATTTGACACATGCAGGAAACGTAGCATTGACACTTTGACTGTGCAGGGAGATGTGCAGGGCCGGACTTTACATTGGGCTTGACGGGGCTCAAGCCCATGGGCCCTGGCCAATAGGGAGCCCCGCCCATTCTGAAAGCCGCCGAGAGCAGCCGAAAGCGGGCTCTGTATCTCGGCGGCGCAATTTTTAAACTGAAAGGCTGCAATGACAAGGCAGCAATGACACTGGAGCAAGGCTACACTGACAAGTCTGCAAATGACACTGGGGCAAGGCTACACTGACACTGGGGCAAGGCTACACTGACACTGGGGCAAGGCTACACTGACACTGGGGCAAGGCTACACTGACACTGGGGCAAGGCTACACTGACACTGGGGCAAGGCTACAATGACACTGGGGCAAGGCTACAATGACACTGGGGCAAGGCTACAATGACACTGGGGCAAGGCTACAATGACACTGGGGCAAGGCTACAATGACACTGGGGCAAGGCTACAATGACACTGGGGCAAGGCTACAATGACACTGGGGCAAGGCTACAATGACACTGGGGCAAGGCTACAATGACACTGGGGCAAGGCTACAATGACACTGGGGCAAGGCTACAATGACACTGGGGCAAGGCTACAATGACACTGGGGCAAGGCTACAATGACACTGGGGCAAGGCTACAATGACACTGGGGCAAGGCTGCAATGACACTGGGGCAAGGCTGCAATGACACTGGGGCAAGGCTGCAATGACACTGGGGCAAGGCTGCAATGACACTGACAAGGCTGCAATGACACCGACAAGGCTGCAGATGGATACTGATAAGGCTGCAGATGGATACTGATAAGGCTTCATTGATGGGCATTTAAATATAATTTTTTTTTCTTGAACTTCCCTCCTAAAATTGGGGTGCGTGTAATACGCCGGCGTGTGTTATATGCCGATAAATACGGTAATTATAATTTTATCCATTTTTATTGCTTGTATTAACCGTGGACCTAGGACGAATACCAGTACAGTATCCCCCACTTATACGCTTATATATTATCTACTTTTGTTTTGTCTTGTCTAATTAAACAGAAGTTCTTTAATACGGCCCTTAATCTGGCGCACCTTGTCCTTTTCTATTTCTGTTTTATAGAGCTGTGCATATGTATAGAAGGGTAGGGCCCGAAAGTGATTTAAGCCCAGGGGCCCCCACCACCCTAAGTCCTGCCCTGGGGATGTGTAAAATGAAAAGCCAATGAAGGACTGAGCACTTGGACTCTGACAAAGATGCAAATGCTTTCATTTACTAATAGTAATGAAATATTAGTGTTAGAAATAGTTCACAGGACCATTTATACTTAAAGCTTAAAAAAAAAAAAAAAAAAAGCTTAAAGTATAAGTATTGTTTTCAGCCAAGGAAGCTGCCATCTTGGCCTCTGTTTAATCTACAACTGCAATGATGCTGCACATGTGATCAGTTATGACACCAGCCATTGGATGGTTTGACAGTTTAGTTGAGCGCACAACCAATAGGAGTGTTACATTTCCGGAACGTGCCATAAATGAAACTGTTTTATGGATGGGTTTACTTCCGCTTTAAGAGTCAGCATAGCAATGTTCGTCCTGCATAAAAGTGATAAAAAGCATACTTCGCTTATCAGGAGTCTCTGCACATGATTTAACGATTATCTCCCTTTTAGTGTCACCTGTAAACTGTATACAGCCTCCCATTAATCTGGCTGTTTGATAAGAGATTTTCTACTGTGCTGTCATTCAACACAGCTTACTCCTCTCCAAGCCCTCCAAATACCAGGCAAACAGTTCACTGAACAGATAAACATGGAGAAAGCAATGTGAGACCCATTTTCTATTCACAGCTCAGTACTCCATCACCACAGTGATACTATTCAATACATTCTAAAAGGAAGGACATAGGTTTTATAGGAGAACATGAAAGCACGCTAGGCTGTCAGCTGTATAAGACGAAGGGGGATTGCCTTGTGACTGCAGGAGATGTTTGGAATCATTTCTATACGTACAGCATAGTCAACTGCACTAAATAGACGGGATATGTGCTCCACGTCAATGGTTTCAGTCTCACTATTGGGCATAAAGGAATGCTTTCTGGCCAATAATGTTTCTGGCACACCTGCAACTATGTTGTGGTGGAACCCAGATTACCATCTTGTGCACGGAAAATATAATTAAAACGTATTAAATGTATATACACCTAACAGCAAAGAGGAAAGTGCTAGAATGTTTATAATTTAAAGGATATATTTATAATTGTAATTTTACCATTCATGAAAATAAGTAGATTAACATGACATATCCTTTATTAATACCAGCCAAACCCACTTATGTCACCCTCAATTCTCAACTTCAATGCAGTGGAACCCCTAAAATAAATTTTCAGGTCTCAGTGGACCCTTTCTTGAAGCAACTATCGGTGGTCAATGGCAAAAAATGCCCCTTGTATTGGTGGTCAGTGGGAAGAATGCAACCCTTACAGTGGTGGCTAGAAAATGACCCTTACAGACAGTTTAAAACAGGGGTCTCAAACTGGTGGCCCTCCAGCTCTTGCAGAACTACAAGTCCCATCATTCCTTTGCCTATGGGACTCATGCTTGCTTGTAATTGTCAGCCTTGCAATGCCTCATGGGAATTGTAGTTCTGCAACAGCTGGAGGGCCACCAGTTTGAGACCCCTGGTTTAAAAGATAACTGGTGTCATGCTGCTGGCTTTGCCAAGTGGTGCAGGTCCTGAAACCATGCAGGCACCATCAAATGAAAGGTCAATGAGCCACAGCTCAGGCAACCCCTAGCAAACTCTGGAGGAACGCTAGTTGCGAATGGCTGCTCTGGACATCCAAGACTTTGTAAAATTCCAGAAGACCGTCTCATTGCTTAGCCATAATAAGCTCACTTGGAGAAAGATGACCCAGAGGGGATGATTTACTGAAGCCTAATGAACTGTGCAATTTGCAAGTACAATCACTCCAGAGCTTAATAAATGAGGGGAATCTCTGCTAACTTACATCATCCAATCATGTGCAAGAAAAATGCTGTTTTTTTATTATTTCCTTGCATGTGATTGGGCATTCCTTGTCAAGTGAAGCTTTACTAAACTCTGGAGCAACAGTTCATTTTCCTTTAGTAAATCAACCCAGAGTCTCCTAGAGTCTCTCATGCTTGTTCTTACATAAACTATACTTTTCCTATGTCCACACATTCTTGTTCATCAACTCTCTACAAGAGGAGAGGAGCTGAGGGAAACATGACCATGGTCACCTGTAGCCTGACGCCATGGTCATAAACTCTCCAACAACTGTGATCAGCTTCAGATTTATTCTTAATAGGCTGGGTTCACACATGTGCGGTGCGCTCCATTTTCACAGCTAATTGACACAGTAGTTGTGCAGCGTTTCAGGTCAGTTTTTGATCAGGATCAGGTCAGGATTGCATCAGGGTCAGGTTTACATCAGTATCAGGGTCAGGTTTACATCAGTATCAGGGTCAGGTTTACATCAGTATCAGGTCAGGATTTTATCCTGTTCACAACTGAATGACATGTGTGATTTCAAAAGGGTTCCCATAGAAGTCAATAGGGCTGGACCGCACTGCGCAGAAAACCGGACTCTCTTTCAATTCGCACTGAATCCCCACTCCAGCTGCACCGGACATATGTGAACAGGCAATAGAAAGTAATGTTCTTTCACATGTCATGCGAATCGGATGCGGTTCAAAACGAATCCAATTCACATATGTGTGAACCTAGCCTTAAAGCGAAGTTCCACCCAAAAGTGGAAATTACGCTTATCTGAACGGGTAGCTTTCCCTCAGAAATTTGGCCCCCCTCCTCCTTCCGCCGCCGGGCCAATTAGAAAGCGCAACAAACTTCGCACATGCCCAGTAGGAAACTGTCTGTGAAGCCGAAAGGCTTCACTGCCGGTTTACCTTACCAGGAATGGTGGCGGCAGCACCTGACAGCCGATTAGAAGATCGGCTGGGGTGCCGACATCGCGGGAACCCTGAACATGTAAGTGTCCCACTATTAAAAGTCAGCAGCTATAGTATTTGTAACGGCTGACTTAATTTTTTCGTAAGGGGGCGGAACACCTCTTTAAGGTATACAAATGTTTATAAATTAAAATATCACATATGCAGACTATATGCTTTGTTCAACACAGATGCACAAGATATTTTATTGTTTATTGTTGTCTTCTCTCAATAGCAGTTTAAAGGTATGGCTGTTCCCATGTGCATATATACAGCTACATACCATAGCTCGCAAATGTCCCTCATTAAGAAACAAATCCCTCTGTTCCTCTATTCTCTTTATATGACCCTCTTTTTGATCTCACGTATAGACCTCTAGTAAAAAAAAAAAAATGTACTATTTAACTACCAAATGTGTTACGCCACAGGCAATCTTTAGTCCAGCCCTATAGTATTGCATTCCTTTTAATGAAGGTAATATATAGAAAAAGTGGTGCTGAAATAGGCAAAATGTGATCACGTGTACTCTACCAACTTTCTGAAAAGAGAAAAAGGGGCACCTTCTACTACAACGGAAGTAGACAAAAGACACTCCTCCAATAATGCAAGCTTAGAAGACAGCACAAAATGAGGATTGCTTAAACCCATGATTTACTTATTACATAAAAAAGCTGTGCTTACAGCTAGCTCATAGCTCCCCTCTCTAAAGCCTCCTGCTGGGCAATCTCACTCAAGAACAGACTCCTACACACCAAGGAAGTCTCTTTCCCTGGACTGTTCCCACGCACCTCATTACAAATGCATGACAACAAATCCCGTGTGAGCAAACCTGTAGGATTAGTCCATTTTCCCTAAAAGCCAGCAGCAGAAGGAAAAATAGGAAAAAGACTGAACAGCTATCACTACTAACAAAAGGCTTAAATGTCAAATGTCATTACTAGGAACTGTCAATATTTTCCTACAGCCACCAATCGCATTCATCCTGGCCTTAAAAATGGCAACTGGGATCTAAAAGTTTGCATCCGATTGATGGCTATAGTGAACTAAGAGCAGTTCTACTAACAAAGTTCACAGTGTTTTAATTAACCCGATGAGGTGTCTGAATTTCTAGGCTGGTCTTAGAGGATTAGTGGGTAACATTAGAAGTATTACACAGCCCACTCACCTTTTAGAAAGTTAACAGTATTACAAGATAGAAATGCGGAGAGTTTCCTCTAGCACTGTGAGCTGGCCATTTATAATTGGATTTGCTTACACTGGAAAAGAGAGCAGTAAGTGCGGATTTGATTGTGTTATACAAATTCATGCTAGGTCAATACGAAACAGTCTCAAGAGACCCGTTCATCGTTAGGACTCTGCCGAGTCCGCAAGGTCAACCTGTGCTACTGAAAAAGCAGAAATGCTTCCTCTTTGCATATTCAAAGTATTTTTTTACACCAAAGTTATGGAGTGTTTGCTTTTGGAAGTGAATGTTTAATCCATGCAGGAATCCTTTCTTCCCCTCTGGCAGCATCGCCAACTCTGTTCATCTGCATCAAAGGGAAGGGATGGTGTATTTTCATTGAGTACACATTCCAAGTTATTACAGAGAGTTTACATGAGACATTTTCATGTCATTTTCACCTTTTCACTTGTTTGTCATATTTTCATGAGGGCATTTAATTAATTTACTGGCAGTAGTTCCCTTGATTGTAGCTACATATCAGACTGTATAATCATCATCTTGCATAAGCAATTAGATTGTAAGGTTTGCAATGTGAGGACAATGGCAGAATTACAATAAGTGTATCAATAGGCAAAAAAATATCAAAATTATGTGTGTCATGGTGCCATGCAGTGGTCACCAAACTGTCGCCCGGGGGCCGGATGTGGCCCCTTGCTTGACTTTATCAGGCCCTTGGAACATTATTCCTCCCACTGATAATAGAACTGCTCTTAGTTCACTATAGCCATCGACCAGATGCAAACTTTTAGATCCCAGTTGCCATTTTTAAGGCCAGGATGAATGTGATTGGTGGCTGTAGGAAAATATTGACAGTTCCTAGTAATGACATTTGACATTTAAGCCTTTTGTTAGTAGTGACAGCTGTTCAGTCCTTTTCCTACACCAACAATAGGGCATAATTCCTAGCATTCATAGCAACAATAGGACACTATTCCTCCCGCTGACACCAACAATGGGGCACTATTCCTCCCATTGACATCAACAATGGGGCATGATGATTGTCACCGATACCAACATTCCTCCAACCGAAACCAACAATGGGGCACTATTCCTCCACTGACACAAACAACGAGGCACTATTTCTCCCACTGACACCAACAATGAGGCACTATTTCTCCCACTGACACCACTGATGGGGCACCATTCCTCCCACTGACACCAATGATGGGGCACTATTCCTCCCACTGACACCAATGACGGGGCATTTTTTATTCCCATTAATGCTGGGGCCATTTTCTACTCCCACTGGCCACAGTCCAGCCCCAAGAAATCCCAAGGGACGGTAAACTGGCCCTTTGTATAGACAGTTTGGAGACCCCTGCTTTAACATGTTCAATCATGTTCATTAAATTACACAGACATTTAGTTATTCAAAATTGTTGTTGATCCTGCCAGCAAACTGCTTCCCAACCATTTCCTGTAGCTAAGTGACACTTTCTAGTGTGCACACCTTTTCTGAAGCACACCACAATTGTTAGTGCTACTTTAGTACATCACAATTTTTTAAAATTAAGTTAAAGCACAGTTATTGTGCAGCACTGCTAGTCAAGAAGTATTCAGTAGCCTGCACAGGTAATGAATACAGTGGGGGAAAAAAAGTATTTGATCCCCTGCTGATTTTTTACGTTTGCCCACTGACAAAGAAATGAACAGGCTATAAATTTAATGGTAGGTTTATTTTAACAGTAAGGGGCAGAACAACAAAAATATCCTGAAAAACTTCTTTAAAAAAAGTTATAAATTGATTTGCATTTTAATGAAATAAGTATTTGAGGCAGTATCAATCAGCAAGATTTTTGGCTCCAAGGTGCCTTCTATACAAGGAACGAGCTGAGATTAGGAGCACTCATCTCAGCTTGTTACCTGCATAAGACACACCTGTCCACAAAAGCAATCAGATTCCAATGTCTCCACCATTGCAAAGACCAAAGAGCTGTACAAGGATGTCAGGGACAAGATTGTAGACCTACACAAGGCTGGAATGGGCTACAAGGCTGGAATGGGCTACAAGGCTGGAATGGGCTACAAGGCTGGAATGGGCTACAAGGCTGGAATGGGCTACAAGGCTGGAATGGGCTACAAGGCCGGAATGGGCTACAAGGCCGGAATGGGCTACAAGGCCGGAATGGGCTACAAGGCCGGAATGGGCTACAAGGCCGGAATGGGCTACAAGGCCGGAATGGGCTACAAGGCCGGAATGGGCTACAAGGCCGGAATGGGCTACAAGGCCGGAATGGGCTACAAGACCGGAATGGGCTACAAGACCGGAATGGGCTACAAGACCGGAATGGGCTACAAGACCGGAATGGGCTACAAGACCGGAATGGGCCACAAGACCGGAATGGGCTACAAGACCATCGCCAAGCAGCTTGGTGACAACAGTGACAACTGTTGGTGCGATTAGTCACAAATGGAAGAAGCACAAAATAACTGTCAATTTTCCTTGGTCTGGAGCTCCATGCAAGATCTCACCTCGTGGAGTTCCAATGATCATGAGAACAGTAAGGAATCAGCCCAGAACTACACGGGAGAATCTTTTCAATGATATCAAGACAGCTGGGACCATAGTCACCAAGAAAACAATTGGTAACACACTACGCCGTGAAGGACTGAAATCATGCAGCACCCGCAAGGTCCCCCCCAGGAGAACTGGGTGAAAGTGTTGTGGTCAGATGAGACCAAAATCAAGCTCTTTGGCCTCAACTCACCATGTTTGGAGGAGGAGGAATGCTGCCTATGACCCCAAGAACACCATCCCCACCGTCAAACATGGTGGTATAAACATTTCTGTGTTATTTTGGATGAGAACCTCTTTCCCTCAGCCAGGGCATTGAAAATGGGTCATGGATGGGTAATCCAGGATGACAATGACCCAAAACACACAGCAGGGGCTCAAGAAGAAGCACGTTAAGGTCCTGGGTTGGCCCAGCCAGTCTCCTGACGTTAATCCCATAGAAAATATGTGGAGGGAGCTGAAGGTTTAAGTTACCAAAAGGTCAGCCTCGAAACCTTAATGACTTAATGGTCTGGAAAGAAGAGTGATACAAAATCGCTCCTGAGATGAGTACAATCCTGGTGGTCAACTAAAAGAAACGTCTGACCTCTGTGATTGCCATCAAGGGTTTCGCCACCAAATACTGAGTCAAGTTTTGCCAAGGGGTCAAATACTTATTTCACTCATTTAAATGCAAATCAATTCATAACTGCGTTTTTTTGGATATTTTTGTTATTCTATCTTTCAATGTTAAAATAAACCTACCATAAATTATAGACTGATCATTTCTTTCTCAGTGGGCAAACTTACAAAATCAGCAGGGGATCAAATACTTTTTTTTTTTTTTTTTTTTAAATTTTTTATTTATATTAGAAAACCGGTTTACCGGGACATACAGTAGACACATAACTGTAAACAACAGCAAAACATACATCGTTATAGGAACAATCTGTGTCGTATATAGACAAAAATTGAAAAACATGACTTTACTGTTTCTGTAGTTTTTAGAGGCAATGAGGATTTTACAGTGTCGCTGGTCCATATACTTTTACAGCAGCATAGTTACTGAACACAATTCTAGCTGTTAGCATCGACTATTGAAGCCATCTGTCTCTTGTTTTCTGCTAGTCATCTATCTGTCAGAGTATCATGTATATGTTTTTAGTATTTTAATGTATCTTAGTCCCTGGGTTCGCGGCTCTCCAGTTATTTTATTATTTCGAAAGAAAAGAAGAAAGAAATAGTTGTGAGGGAAAGAACAGGTTAAGAAAGATGGAGTGGGAGAAAACAGAGTTAGAGAAGGAGGGGGAGGGGTGAGGTATGAGGAAGGTGGGGGTTTGGGAGGGGGGGGGGGTTCGGGAGTTTAAGTGGTAATTCATGAGTCCTGGTATTCGTCTGAATCTCTAAAGTCTTGTTCCTATCTACAGAGTGCAGTTTAATATCCTCTGCCACGAAGTGCCTGACCCTCCTCAGAGTACTTAAACATATTCCATAACTGCCAGGTTTTGGTATACACTTCCTGTCTGTTTTGGCTCGTGAGGATTAGGTCCTCCATTTGGTTTATTTCCTCAACCTTTTGGAGCCACAGGGCTATGGTTGGTGATTGAGTGGATTTCCATAAGGTTGGGATGCATGATTTTGCCGCGTCTAGCAGGTGTCGTATCACTGACTTCTTGTAAGCCCGTGCGGGGGTGTCAGTAGCGTGTAAGAGGAAATATGCTGGGTCATCTGGTACAACGCGGTCTGTGAATTTTTGTGTTATTTGGCGGACTTCTCTCCAGAAGTTCTGGATTCCAGGGCAGGACCAGAAGATATGGAGGAGTGTGCCTTTCCCTCTTTGGCATCTCCAACAGATGTCAGATGACGCGGGGTATATTGTGTTAAGAAATGCCGGGGTTCTGTACCAATGGCTAAGGATTTTATAGTTCGTTTCTTGGATCTTGGTACATAAGGAGGATTTGTGGGTGAACTGTAGGATGTGTTGTTTTTTGCTGGTGGAGAACTGACATTTTAGTTCTTTTTCCCATTCGGTAAGGCCCCGAAATTTATAATCTTCTATTGGAGTGATTAACATGCTGTAGGTTAGGGAGAGTGAGTGTGGTAAGGGCCCTGTTCCCGAACATAGATCCTCCATAAGTGCAAGGGGTTGGTTGATAACAGTAGGTGGTGGCATGCTGCTGAGAAAATGATGGAGCTGAAAAGCCCTCAAAAAGTCTAGTCGAAACTGTCCCTCTGGGTCAGTCAATTCTGTGATAGTCTTCCATCTGCCGCTAATGCTAAAATGCGAGGCTTGGTATAATCCCCTCTCCCTGAGTTCTCGAAACCCCCTATCGCTCACTCCTGGTTCAAACAAGGGGTTTCCTATAATGGGTTTAAGTGGTGAGTTACGAGAGAACAGGGGGGACGAGTCAATGAGATGAGCGCAGATTCGTGCCGTGTTACCTATTAACGGGCGACGTTTGAGGTCTGTTGGGAGTGCAGTGTAACACCAAGGGATTCTATGGATAGGGGTTGTACTTTGTGCTTGTTCGAGTTGTGTCCATAGTTTGGTGGGTGTATGTCGGCACCAGTCAATGAGCCTTCCCAAGTGTGTTGCTCTATAGTAGGTCTGGAGGTCAGGCATTGCCAGTCCTCCGTGTCGTTTGGGTAACGAAAGAATTTTCCTCTGTATTCGTGATTTTTTTCCTGCCCAAAGAAATTTGGTAAATATTGAACGTATTTGGGTGAAGTAATTTGCGGGTATGTGTATTGGGATAGTCTGCAGCAAATATAGGAATTTGGGTAAAATTGACATCTTAAGGATGTTGCAACGTCCGAACCAGGAATGGAGTCCGCCATTCCATTTATCTAGCAATTGCTGTACTTTTTTAAGCAGAGGTGGGAAGTTATGTTTGAACAATTGGGAAAAAGATGGGGGTATGTATGTGCCCAGATACTTCAAAGCTGTGGTGGTCCATTTCAAATGAAAACTATTTTGTAGTTGTATGAGTTGTGGTTGTGGGATTCCCAATCCCATCGCTTCGGACTTACTAAAGTTAATTTTCAAATTGGCTAGTTGGCCATATATGCTAAATTCTTTCATGAGGTTGGGGAGGGAGATGGTTGGGTTCGTGAGGGAGAACATCATGTCATCTGCGTAAGCAGAGACTTTAAATTGTTTTTTATTTACTTCTACACCTGTGATGTCTGGGTTCAGTCTAATGTGGCATAGGAAAGGTTCTAGGGATAATGCAAAGAGCAGTGGTGAGAGGGGGCAGCCCTGACGGGTCCGGTTAGTAATTGGGAAAGCTTCCGAGATTACTCCGTTCACCCTAACTCTGGCTGTAGGGTCTGAATAGATTGAGGAGATCCAGTGCATCATTTTCTCACCTAGTCCTATGTGCTTTAATGTCGCAAACATGAACCTCCAGCTGACCCGGTCGAACGCTTTTTCGGCGTCAGTTCCTAGTAGGATACATGGTGATTTGGTACTGTTGGCTATATGAAGTAGGTTAAGGACTTTGATCGTGTTGTCCCTAGCCTCCCTAGTTGGGACAAAGCCTACTTGGTCTAGGTGGATTAGTGAGGTGAGGTGTTGCTGCAGTCTAGTGGAAATGATTTTTGTAAAGAGCTTTAGGTCTGTATTTAAAAGAGAAATCGGGCGATAGGAGCCGCATTGGCTTGGGTCTTTGCCTTCTTTTGGTATAACGGAGATTTGTGCCTGTAAAGTGGATTTAAAAAATTTTTCTCCTGTGCCTAGGTTGTTATAAAGTCTGACCAGGTGTTGTCCAAGTGAGGGGAGAAGGATCTTATAATAGGGGATAGTGAGTCCGTCCGGACCTGGTGCTTTACCTGGTTTAGAATTTTTTACAGCGGTTTGCAGTTCATTCAACGTGATTGGTTCTTCTAGTAAGGATTGAGCATCGTCAGGGAGGGTCGGCATAAGGGAGGACGAGATGTATTCTGTCATCTTGTCAGGGGGAGTTTGTGTCTCTTTTAAATTATAAAGAGATGTATAAAAGGAACTGAACTCCTGCGCAATGTGCTGAGGTATGGGGATTTTCTGACCTTTGGGGGACATAATGTGGGGTATGTATGAGGTCAGTTTCTGTTCTCGTAACGATTGGGCTAGCAGTCTTCCGCATTTGTTCCCGGATTCATAGTGTTTCCTTTTACATACTTGTATGGCTGCTTTGGCTTTATATCGTAAGAGGTCGGTGATCTGTGTACGAACCGTGTCTAGTTCTACTTCTAATTGTTTGGTGGGGCCTTGTTTATGACTTATCTCTAGTGTTTCTAGTTTTTTAAGCAAAGTGTTCAATTGTGCAATCCTTTGCTTTTTGAGTCGTGAACCATGTTTGATGAGTATTCCTCTAATGACAGTTTTATGTGCCTCCCATACTAATCCCATGTCACTGTCAGAAGTGGTATTTGTGGAAAAGTAGTGTCCTATTTCTTTAGTCACTTCAGCTAAAACTTCTGGGTCCTTCAGAAGACCCTCATTCAGTCGCCACAGTGGTTTCTGTGTCGACCTCAGGTCTGGGAGAGTGTACTGCAATGTAATCGGAGCATGGTCCGACCATGTAATAGAACCTATAGAGGTTTTTTTAATCGCTTGTAAATCTTTGTGGGGGATCAGAAAGTAATCAATTCTAGAGTACGTCTGGTGCGGTTTAGAAAAAAAGGTGTAGTCTTTTTCCCCGGGATGGAATAGGCGCCAAGCGTCAATCAGTTGTGAATTGTGTAGCGTCATGCCGATGCGCTTGCGTAGGTCTCGCGAGGTAGAGAGGTAGAGGATGATCCAGTGGAAGTATCCTCTGAAGGGATGAGAGGGACATTAAAGTCTCCCCCTAGTATCAAGTGGCCGTCTGAAAATTGCGATAGAAGGTCTAGGTGACGTTTGAGAAATCTGTCTTGTTGTGTATTGGGAACATATAGATTAGCTAAGGTCACTTTTGAGTCTCCTATCTTTCCCTTTATAAAGAGAAATCTGCCTTCCTTATCATACTTTACTTCCGTGAGAGACCATGGTATTTTGGATGAAATTAAAATGGAGACCCCTCTAGATTTAGCCTCTGTGTACCTTGAGTGATATGTTACCGGGAAAAATCTGTTTTGAAGTGTCGGTAAGGAGCCTTCTTTGAAGTGGGTTTCCTGCAAGAAAACAACATCAGCCCTTAGGCGTCTCATGTCATTAACTAGCATGCGTCTTTTTTCAGGCGTATTAAGGCCCTTTACGTTAAGAGAGATTATGTTTATGGAGGCCATGTTCGTGGGTGATAGGTAAGATGCTATACAAGGTCTAGGTGTGCAGGTGGGGAGGGGAGGGGATTAATGGGAGGGGGGGTAAGGTGTGGGTGGGTAGGGTATAGAGCGGGTGCAGCAGGAAAGATTGAATAAGTTCAGAAAAGAGAAGAGGAAAGAGTGTAGAGAGCTGTCACTAAAAAGTGCAGCTTAGTGCGAATACTAAATTAGCCACTTAGGCTAGTACGCTCCCCAGACACTATGCTGGGATTAGAGCGTTGTCCTATGTGGGACGGTGGAAAGACAGGGCCGGGAAGTGAGCTCCCGAACCTCTCCCTCCAACCCCGGCCATCAGTGGTTTTTATTTATGTGTGTGAGGTGCCATTAGCAATCACCTAAAGGATTAGTGAGTTGTGGCGGTGCTGGCATACTGACTATTCAAATGTAACTAATAGGAGAGGCATGGTGTAGCCTAAAATGAAATAAGGTAAACAGGGCTCTCCTGTCTATAGCCCAAGGAACACATTTGTAAACCAAAAAGCGTGAAAGAAAAATTGGGTAAATCAACAAGTGCAATAAAGCAGAACATGAACATGAACATGAATCCCTCCCCATCCAGTTGCATGTAAGGTGGCCGAGCCAGGAAGGATAAATTGAAACTGAACCGTAATGATATGTGTAGAACTAATCCAGGCTCAGCCCTATCACATGCAGGCCAGGACATAGGGGTTGTGAATAAACAGTCCCGTACAGGGACGTACCAGGAGGTCTGGCTCTTTCATGGCCGTTAACTTATAACTGATGAGTATATGTGAAAACCCCCCCTCCCCCCCCCCACCCCCACAGACCAAAACGTTAGATCTTAGGTATCAGTTTGTACTCCAACGGCATGTGGGAAACCTGTAGCTGCCCATCAGAACCCGATCATCTTGTCATGAAAGGTCTCTGATGCTCCAGTGGTCCATGTCATGCCGGTCTCTGAGTGCAAGGTGCCGAAGAGGGACGATGGTCT
Source organism: Lithobates septentrionalis (assembly GCA_037952835.1). Taxonomy (NCBI): domain Eukaryota; kingdom Metazoa; phylum Chordata; class Amphibia; order Anura; family Ranidae; genus Lithobates; species Lithobates septentrionalis. The sequence continues at coordinate 892,089 of JBBDGP010001594.1, forward strand.
TCGTCGGAGTCACGTCTCTGGTCATTTCAGTAGCTCCCATCTACCGGCGTCTGCTTGACCTGTCTGGTTTCTATCAGCCGAGGCAGTAGTGTCTTTGGATCACCCGAGGGAGCCTGTGTGGGTGGGTGGGGGAGGGTCTGGTGCAACAGAAAAGAGAAGACATGTCCCCAGTGGTAGATCCGAAAGGTTCTGTTGTGAGTCTTGTCCAGGGGTGAAGCGGACATCACTGGCCACTAGGTTATCATCAGGTGTGTTGCACACAGTGGGGGATGGAGGGGGGAGGAAGCCCGGGAAGAGGGGACTAGGACCGAAGTTTGTTCAACCTCCCCTCCTTCTCTAATCAAAAGTGGAGGCCAGGTTACAGATCTCCGTGCGTAAGGACAAAATATCTTGCAGTCTGACCTGTATGAGTCAAGCTGGATTGGGGAGGGATGGCCACAGGCCTACTCACGCTGTTCTCCAGAAGCCGTTCTGCGTCTCCTTCTGTCCCTCTGGCGGCGGGGAGGTAGAGGTCCGTGCAGTCTCAGGGGGCCCGATCGGCCTTGTGGACGTGGTAAGAGCTGGAGCCAGTCAGGGACTTGTATCGGTTCCGTATCCATGAACCGGAAGAGCGCCGGGAGGTCCTCCATTCTTTGCAAGGAGAAAGAGCCGGATTCGTTGCGGAACATTACAGACAGTGGATAACCCCATCTGTATGTCAGGCCCTTCTGTTTAGCAAGTTCCAGGAGAGGACGGAGGAGGGCTCTACGTCTCAGCGTGGCCCGCGAAAGATCGGGCAATATTCTGGTCTGTTTGCCTCCTACCTCTACCTCTCCAAATTCCCAGGCCCGGCGCAGGATGGCCTCTTTTTGTGTGTAGCGGTGTAGTCTGCATACTACATCCCTTGGTCTGTTCGGGTCTTCGGATCTGGGGCCGAGAGCTCTATGGACTCTGTCCAGCTCTATGGAGAGATCTGGGTCGTCTAGTACGGTGCGGAATATTCCTCTGACCGTTTCCCCTAGATCGTCCGCTGTTGTTTCCTCCGGGATTCCCCGGAGCCGCAGATTATTCCTGCGGCTTCGGTCCTCGATATCCTCCAGGTGCAACTGTAGAGCCACAGCGGAGTCCCGCTGCGAGTCCCTCGCCTGTTCAAGCGCCGCCACTCTTTCCTCCAAAGCGGACACCGAGGCTTCGCCTGTGTCCATGCGGTCTGCCAGTGTAGCCATTTCCCCCCGCACCTCCTGCATGTCTCGTCGGTGTGTCTCCTCTAGTTTAAGGATGAGCGCCTCAATGTCCGATCGAGTGGGGAGGGCCTGCAGCAGGGCCCGAATGTCCTGGTCCAGCCTGATGGGTTCCGGGGATTGTGGGGAAGCCATCGTGTCTTTCCCAGAGTCTCTGTAAGTTACCGGGAGGTGATTAATATCGTCCTGAGAGCGTGATGGGGTTGAGTGTACTCTCTGTCTGGAGGCCTGCTGTGTCTCGTCGCGTGGTAGGCGCTGTTACTGTGGCTCCTGGAGATTTGCCCTGTACCTGTCGAAAATAGTGTCGGATTCCTCCTGGGCTCCTACCAACGGGTGTCCCCCGTGTAGTTGCTCTTGTCCTGTGCCTTTTGGTTGGTATCATGCCTTTGGCAAAGTAAAAAATAGCCGGGGTTTTTGGGACAGGCCGGGAGCTCCAAGAAAAAGCTGCTTCACTCCGCCATGTCCAGGCCACGCTCCCTCAAATACTTTTTTCCCCTTACTGTATATATGGCTTCCCTCATGAACATAGATGCAGTTTCCATGAAAGCTATTTCTTTATCTTCCCAGGTGATGAGATTGCTTTAAAATCATTGAAGTTAACACAATTTTTAGGTGTGGGAAAACTGGGAAGGATTAGACCTGTCATGGGTATTTTTTTATTATTATTATTTCCCTCTGCCCCTTCTGGGCAAATTTCTGCTCTTTTCCTATTCCCAACAAGACCCAGTTGCTAGCTTGGATAATAACTGACCTGGGTGGTTAGCATACCTGCCCTGAACAGTATTACTCACCCTGAGATAAGTTACACCAAGCTGTATATTACCTCCCCCATTCCACTCACATGAACAGAAATGTTTGGCAATGTGGGGTTCTCCTGTTCATGTAGCTCTGGCAGGTGGTGGAGTCAGGTTTGTGCAGGAACACTGTCGGTAGCACCCTAATTCTCAATCAGAAGAGAGGGGAAGATAAACTCAGAAGCTCTGTCCGCTAATAAAATAGGTCACATTCTTTACCTTCGGACACTTGAACAGTAAAGACATAACTGACTACCTTATCAGTAACAGGTCTCCTCAGTGTCCCCCGAGTCCAATGTTCAGGATGAGACACAGCTTAGACAATGCCTCCAAAATTCTAACCACCCTGGAGGAAGTGAGACTAGGACCAGAGCGAATACAATCTTTAGTAAATTGGGAATGTTATGTCAGCTTGAACAGGGACCAAGCATGAAAGCAAGATAACATCCCAAAAAAGGAAGAATGGTATGAGGAAGCCATTAGTCCATTAGTGTGTGTATAATCACACCACCAAGGGCTCAGGAACACCAGCCTATGTAATCGAAGTGAGCTGCAGAAGTTTTGGAGACAGCAGTGAGTGAAATCCTAACTAAAAGGCTAACATGATTGTGCAATTTGTAATCCACCGCAATATGAAGTCTTAAAGCCCAAAAAAAGCTTTAGCATTTATTATTGCTGTGCAGGATGTATACACAGTATGAAATGCGTTGGTCTTTTTCTTTTATGTACATTGTTTTGCAAGCACACTTGAAAGTCAAACTAATGCAGCTGGCCAGGTCTTCAGCGGTCTTGTTTGAGATTCTCCCTCCACTGCAGTAATTACAAGCTCCTCTCAGGGAACAAAAGCACTTGTTAATTGGAGCACTGTGCAGGGGGGCTCAGCGGGCCTTTGGAAACTGAGGCTGCTACAATGTGTGCGAGATCAGTGGTCTGACTCTGCAGCGTGGTGCCAGCACAGCGTAAAAAACAGACTTTTTAGTGTATAGGCAGCCTGTTTTGCAGTAATAAACGCAAAAAGGTTCAAATTGGCTTTAGACATAGAAACTTTGCAGAGGTTCCAAAACCAACTCTGCATTAAAGTGATTGTAAAGTCTCAAGGTTTTTCTATGCATTAAGGTGAAAAACCTTCTTTGTTGCAGCTGCCCCCCCAGACCCCCCCCTTTTTCTTACCTGAGCCCGATCCGATCAAGCAATGTGCACGAGCCTAGCGGCTCCAGTCGCTGTCTCCCTCCTCCACTGGACAGATTGATAGCAGCAGGAGCCACTGGCTCCTGCTGCTGTCAATCAAATACAGTGACACGGGAGCGGGGGCCAAGTCCTGCTGTCTGTGCCAATGTACTCAGCAGCGGGACTCGGGAGCGAGCCTGCATGGGTGCCCCCCGGTTTTCTTTGGGGGCACCCGATGAAGGGAAGGAGTGCCGGTGGGGCACCCCAGAAGAGGAGGCTCAGGGCTGCCCTTGTGCAAAACTTTTGCACAGAGCGGGTAGGTATAACAGGTTTGTTATTTTTATTTAAAAAAAAATGAACCTTTAACAACCCCTTTGAGGTGGATGTAAACCCTATTCATGGAATTTGAGCTGGGCACATATCTGCAGTTTTCTTATCGCACATCAAAGCTCTAAGTCTCGTGGCTTTCTCCTGCTCAGTTCTTCTGTTATCAGCATGATAACTTCTGACAAGTTCTCCGTCAACTGTGATAAAACCAGCCTGAATTTTGCATCAGGGAGGGTGCTATAACTAGATTAGCAGAGAGCTGGTCTATTCACAGCACAGCTCTGCATCGTTTCTTCCTTTTTCTGCCTATGTGGAGAGGTGGTGTGTGCCTTTCCTCCAATCAGCTATCTCATAGTGTATGGCTAGAATCCACACCCACAGGTGAATTAGGAAAAGAAAACCAACAGGATGTGCACTTTCTAAACAGTATATAAAACTGAGGACAGCAGATATACATGTAAAACTTATGTAGGGAGATTTGTTTCATTTCTGTGTATCATCTGAGGCGGTTCACTTCACTGGGTATATGTGAGGGTTTACATACACTTTAAGGTAACAAAAAGTCCTCCCTATATACTTACCTACAGTGGATATAAAGTCTATACACCCCTGTTAAAATGTCAGGCTTCTGTGACATTTATATAAAAAAAAAAAAAATCAGAACTTTTTCCACCTTTAATGTACAACTCAATTGAAAAACAAACAAATCTTTTATGGAGGGTAAAAAAAAAAATAATAATAATGTGGTTGCATAAATGTGCACACCCTCTTATAACTGGGGATGTAGCTGTGTTCAGAATTAAGCATTCACATTCAAGTCCGTACACACCTGCCATCATTTAGAGTGCCTCTGATTAACCCTAAAAAAAAGTTCAAATGTTCTAGTAGGTCTTTCCCGACAATTTCTTAGTCGCATCCTACAGAAAAAGCCATGGTACACAGAGAGCTTCCAAAGCATCAGAGGGATCTCTTTGTTAAAAGGTATCAGTCAGGAGAAGGGTAAAAAAGAATTTCCAAGGCATTAGATATACCATGGAACACTGTGAAGACAGTCATCAAGTGTAGACAATATGGCACAACATTTTTTTTTACATCACAGAAACCTGACATTTTAACAGCGGTGTGTGGTGTGTAGACTTTTTGTATCCACGGTAAGTCCTCTCTCGATCCAGTGCTGTGCCAGTCTGCAGCGGCACCGTCTGTGTTCCTCTCCTCACAGGACACAGAGACAGCATCCTGTGAGGAGGGGAGGAGCACGCCACACTGTGCAGCTTGCTATGGGGACACACACAGAAAAGGTGACAGTGAGAGTGATGACAGGGAACACTAGAAGAGGAGGGTTTGGAGCCTATCTATGCAATACTTTGCACAGAGCAAGTATAATATGCTTATTATTTTACCGAGCTTTCTTAAAGCTTCTCAGCTTTCGTCTCTATGGCTCAGCTAAGTCAGAGGTACCTACTGAAAAGCATAATAATGATGAAGTTAGGCTGCATTGAGCACAAGAAACTGAGCAGTTGTAGCATCAAAGCTGCTAGGTAGTGCTATTCAAAGGGCTGTTTGGTGGGGATTCCAAACAAGGAGACAATAGGGAAACAGCATTAGGGAGGTACAATGGAGGGTTTTTCTCTCGAAGAGACTGCAAAACCTGATTTCACAGGAAAACCTTGACGAAATGTAACATTGAATTATGTGATGTTTACCGATTACTCTGTGTTTTCATACAGGAATCATGGTGAGCAAGGAGGGGGAGAAATGTGTGCTGACATCCTCAGAAAGTGAAGCTGAACCAGCTGTTTCCTTAGCCTTAGAAATGAAATATGCATTGGACCCCAACCGGCAGATCAAGAAGAGGAATAAAGCCCTTCAAGTAAGGTTTAAAGATATTTGCGAGGCTCAGAACGAGCAGAGGGATAAACAGCTTTCCACAGTGCCACAGAGTGAGAAGGAAGGCAAGTCTCTTTCTTATAAAGCTTACCGGAAGTACATGACAGTGCCTGCCCGACGGTCTATACCCAACGTTACCAAGAGCACAGGGGTTCAGACTTCACCAGACCTGAAAAAGCGATATCAGACTTTTCCACTGGACCGCAAAAAAGGAAACCTGTTGAAAAATGCCTCGGGAGCGGATACAATGAAGGGCCAGAACAATGGATTCGTAATAGAGGTCAAGGATACAAAAGACAACAAAAGCTCAGGGGAGTCCAACCAATGCCGCAGGGTCAGTGAAAGAGTGGTCGCTGATCTCATGGTGCATTCTAGTGAGAACATGGATGTTGCCCCATCAAGCAATTGCTCAGATGCATGTGGAAGCACTGATTTGCACAGCTGTACTAAAGAATCCCCTCCTCTTCAAAACCCAGCAATCTCCACTTTGGAACAGGCCATCTGCCATTTGCATGAACCCACCAAACACAACAAAAGGCCATTGGGGAACACGCAGTCCCACCACCCGCCACATGTTAAGGTGCTTCTAAAAGAAGAAGCCACCATCCACTCCCCTACACTTAACCCAAATTTAACAGACCCAGAAGACTTGAGTGACACGGAGCGGACAGTCTGTCCACTGACGGATGCAGAAGAGAAAAGAACTAGTCATCTTAATGGCTTGCAAGGCCAAGATGTAAACCCCAAGGCCTGCACGGCGCAGTCACAGTGTCAAACGACGGAATGTAATGAGCAGGCCCTGCAGATAAAGGTTTTACCCACGGATAAAAATCAGCCTTGTCAGTCGACGGTTGCTTTGAGTGATGAATGCCAACAAATCGTGCCTCACAAAGACGTGACAGACTTAAAAGCACAGCTTCAGACCATGGAAACCCTGATCAGCTCTAGTCAGGAAACAATTAAAGTGCTTTTGGGTGTGATTCAGGAGCTGGAGAAAGGAGAAGCTCACCGAGAGGGGTAAGTGATATAAATGACTCAACGGTCTCTTAAGCTGCATAATGATGTATAGTGATGTATCGCTGTTATTATAACGTGACACATTTCTGCATGAGCTGAAAAAAGGCCATGTATTATCAGTGTTTATGGGACCTAAAAGAAACATATCGCCACAAAAGCATTATAGTAGTGTGAATCTCTAATAGCAAAGGGGATGGGGTGTTGGTGGTGTCAGATAGCCGAAACTTAGAGATTTGAGATTGTCATGCTGAGTGTGCCAATTTGGAACTCTGATTGGTACTCCAGAGACACATTGCTCACAACGTAAAAGGTATGTGCCGGCACCATATCACTTTTATTTGTGTCACATTACTTGTCGTGAAAGGTACTTCCTAAAGTAAACCAGTCAGACGTGGAGGCTGCGCTATTGCTGAGCTTCCCTTAGAATACTAGCTGCTTGTCAAGCTGAATCTCTTACTGCAGTGTTTTGAATCACTGACAGGGAACATGTATGCAAGTAAAGGACTTCTGTCACTTCTACAGATTTCCTAATCCACACCGCCGAATGGAGGGAGCAACTCAAAATACTGACAGGTGCCAAAACTGCTGATTGTCTACTGCTAATTGCTTAGAAATGGAAGCATATAATAGTAAATTCTATATTGTCTCTGTTTATTCTGCAACACTGTGATCCAGTCTCCCAATTGACAGATAAATCTTAAAGGACCACTAAACCTAAACAGCAGAGCTGCCAAGAAAATTCACAACCGATGCATGCATACTTTAAGCTCAGCGTTTAGAGGCAAGAAAAAAAAAAAAAAAAAAACCCTTCTGGTTTGTGTGTTTGATTGGAGCTTTCTGGCCCCCCCAAAAAAATGATAAACGCTCCCAAGCTCTCCTAAACCCCTGTACAAAAATGCTCTATAGGATCATTTCTTTCCGCCAAGGGCACTGGCGTTTTTGTATGCACAGTGTGCATGGAGCCTTAGCAATTCTCTATTGAATTACCGGATAGGAGGTTATTATATACTGTCCCTTCCAAGCAGCTTAATTTCTTAATATTCTGTTCCGATACTTCCCAGACATTTTACACATCTATTCATAAATTATATTGTTAGATCCTAAGCTAAACATCTCCTTAAAATGGGAAAGGGTTGGAACCCTTTTTTGGATTTTTCTATTCTAGTCTTCTCATTGGGCAAATTTCAACTTTTCGGCCTGGTTTACATGGACATACCTACGCATACACCCGTGCGATAGCCTTGTTTTCCCGTACGGGGGATGCACAGCTGTTCCATGCATTCCCTTGGAGGCAGTCCCATTTATGTAAATTGGAACACAATGGCTGTACAGACAAAGTGGCTGCTCCCAATTTGACATCCATGTGGGTGCTGGTGCATGTCCCTGAGCTCACAAGGTCTAAGAATGAGGACAATTCCTGCCCTAATGACAGAAGAAGAAAGCTGAATTTTCCTCAACAGAATCCAGACAAAAAAAAAAAAATCATGCAATTTGTGTATCCCTTTAAAAAAAAAAAATACATTATCAGCCTTCCATTCATACCAGATGTGGAGTGCACTGGCAACTAGACCCAGCAGGGACCACATGCAGCAACAATGGAAAAATGTGTTAGTGCACACTGTGGCGTTGTTGTGGTGTGTGCACTGAATAAAGTAGTGCATGCGCCATCAACTGTACTGAAATATCAATCAGGATGTTTCACCAAACTTTGTGTCTCACAGAGCAGACAAGGGATTATGCAATCAGCACAGCTCATGAGCGTGAACAGGCCCTTTAAAAAGAAACTGCAGAAACTGTCCTAAAGCCCCGTACACACTATCAGATTTTCTGCTGATTTTTTTCCTTCAGATTTACCAAAACCATTTATGAGGTCAAACCTTAGGAGTTTCAATTTGTATGCAATCAGGCAGGCCCTTACACTACATGGTTTTGGTAAATCTGAAGACAAAAATCAGCAGAAAGTCTGATAGTGTGTATGGGGCTTAAGTGTGCAAAGCTACAACAGACATGCCAGATCAGATGGTAAAGGAGTCCAAATTGCTTTAACGGTTCATCATATAAACCAGCCAATGCTTTTCGGGGGGCCAACACTCCACTCCTCATCAAGGCTCTGGTCTTCATTTGAAATTTACCTTTGATTTCTGTTTTGGTGACCGTTGTCCCTGGGACAAAAGTTAAAAGGGAAATTAAAACTTTAGCATTTTCTTTAGAAAGAGTGAAGAGGAAGTCTTCCAGTGAGGACACAAGTTCTGGTGAGAACTGTCAAAAAGTGTGATTTCTCCATAAATTGGGGCATTTCCCATCACCCTGTGTTGTGTCACCAGGACAGGAACTGAGGGGAAATTCCCTTTGTTTTCTAAACATTGTCCCAGTTTACTATAATAATCATTGGGTCAGTAGGACAACCAGTGTTAATTTTGGCAGCAAGGCATTTTAGTTTTAGTCCCATTTTAGTCTTCTGCAATTGTTTTAGTTTCAGTCATATTTAGTCGACTAAATCTCCAGGACATTTTAATCGACTAAAATGCCCTACATTTTAGTCGACTCAAATCTCCAGTACATTTTAGTCGACAAACTCATTTTAGTCATCTAAAATGTAATGGGTGTAGTTAAAAATTGTAATGCATTATTTAAGCTTTTCTCAACAATTTCCAAACTCATTATATACTGCTGGAGTGAAAAATTTAATGCGTTATTATTTATGTTATTGAGGTATGAACATGCACTACAGACCAGTGTTAATTTTGATGTCAAATTTCAATTTAGTTTTAGTCTTTTGACTAAAATGGCATTTTAGTTGTAGTCCCAATTTAGTCGTTTGACTAAAATACCATTTTTAGTTTAGTCGTATTTTAGTCATCTCAGTTGTTTTAGTTTTAGTTGTATTTTAGTCGACTAAAATGATATTAAGTTAGTCGACTAAAATGTTTTAGTCGACAAAATTAACACTGATGACAACCTCACTTTTTTTTTTCAGAAAGTGAGGTTAGAAATCATAATTTCAGTATTTATATAGGTTTCCTTTAAGATGCTCTCAATAGCTGGCAGGACTGAAAAGTTGTTAAAGCAGAAACTAAACCCACCTCTCCTTTACAGCTAAGGAAGTTGCCTTCCTAGCTTAGGTTAACACTGTAGCGGGTCTGGAAAGGAAAACATGCATTTTAGCAGACACATGGGGGTGCCATTTATTCTTAATAGCACCCCCACACATTGGAAAACGCAGCACGTTTTCAGATGCACAAAACCCGAAAATTACCCTCACTTAAGATTTTCTTCCTGTTGTATCTCTAGAAGTAAAGAGAAATTTCCCCAAATGGAAACAGACAGGAAAAAAAAAAAAAAAAAATCGGTCAGGGCTTTCCTACTCTAACCAAAACGAAGAATAAAACTATTGGCTAAGCATACATGTTAACCATTATACAACTTGTTACAAATGATATGCAAGGTGAACAATTCTTATATATATCTGTGTAAGCCAGCTAAGAACAAACAGAATGTGGTCACGTTGTTTATTATATTGCTTTGTGACCATGAGCATTGGAATTCCCTGCGTTATGTGACAGTGGTTTATGTAAAACTGTGCTTTGGAACATAGCACGCTACAGCAGCAATCTTATATACAAAATCATTAAATATTTAAGACGCAGAAGAAATGTTAATCCCTAAAGCTATGCAGTTTTTATTCAATGTTGCCTAGGCGGCTGTCAATACCGTTAATGTGGCCTCTTACAGAGATTTCCTAGCTACATCATTTAAGGGAGGCTGGTCATTTACAACCCAATATTTGCAGGCTTTGCACATTTCCAGGCCTTGCTCGAGGTGATCAAGTCATTGAGAGGTTAACACTCACAGGATAACGAGCCCTTTCTATCGTAGAAGTGCTTACATACAGATTTGCCACTATGTTGGCAATGTGAAACAGTATGCCAATCCTCCCTGTTTTCCCAGAGAATTAGTGTGGGACTGGTCTGTCAGGCCTGGCCAAGTGCTGTTGATGCGAACGGAAAAAGCTGCATACATGTGTGCGTGGTTGGGGGACAAAGCCAGATGCTGCCAGTATTGCTTATCCCAGGGGAAAGGGACACAAGCAATGGGGCCAGGATTTCTAAACAGGAATAAACCATAAAAGCAATTGACAGGATCATTAATCAAGCCCAGAATGGCCAGATCAGTGTGGAGTCATATTAGGTTAATGGTTAGACAGACAAATAGGTTGACAGCAATCCAGCAAGTGGCAAATTTACCCCCACTTGCTGTTTCCCAAGGTATCAAGGTCTAAATAATCCAGGGGTAGGCAATCTCGGCCCCTGAGACATTGCAAGACCCTGACAATCACAGGCATGACTCCTAGAGGCAGAGACATGATGGGATTTGTAGTTTCAACACAGCTGGAGGCCCGAGGTTGCCTACCCCTGAAATAATCTACAAAGGGCATTTCCTATAGATAGTAATCAAATAAATATAAGTTTGTTATAAAATAAACAAATCTGTTTCTATAAATCTCCTGTGATTAGACGAGTGTTATCTGTGGGAATATCTGTAGGAAACATTAAGGTCAGGTAAGCTGCAATGTTATTACATACATTTTGTCCTTGGGTGGCCATGCTCTCTCATACTACTGTATCTATGAGGGGAGCCATGGATGCCAACCAAGCTGGACTTCAAATATGGCTGCCTCCCTTCAATAGGTTTGGGGGTATAGTAGTTAAAAAAAAAAAAAAAAAAAAAGGAGATAACACCGCGTTTGTGATTTCAGTGTGGCTCAGGGGAAGGGACATTGAATTTCTGACAGGTCTAACAGATAATTATATTTGCTGAAAATGTTCTTATCCTAGAAAAAAAAAAGCAGGCAGCACAACTAAGCACTGGTAAACTGCAATGTATACAATTTTTGATCTTGGGTTTAGATGTTTACGGGGACCATTCACACCAGATGCGTTGGAGCTGTGCTGTTAGCTATTCCAGGTGCAGCCCCAATGCACAGACAAGGCAAGAGGTCTCGTTTTCAATGGTGTCAGTTCATATAGACATAAACAGTGGGTTGCGACATGAACCACCTCAATGCAACAACGTTGCAGTGAATAGTAGAACTGTATTGATTTTATCACTCGTGACATTTCAATAACGTTTAAAAAAAAAAAAAGTCAACCGTGTGATATGCTGGGACCAGTGATTCGGCATTGTGTCTTCCAGCGCTTGTGTGAGCAGCACTGCTCGCTGGTGGGGACAAGCCCTTAAAGAACAGGAAAAAAGTGCATAGTAAAAAGGCAGCAGTCACCAAAGGTTAACCTCGTTTTCTATATTAAAACGAAGCAGGATACCTACATGCTTAGTAATTAAGATGGGGCAAGGTGTACTAAAACACAAGTAGTAGACTTTTTAATTGCACTTTGCAGATATTATATATTTGGACCATAATCGTTAGCAGGAGAAAAAAAAGATAACAGAGCTTCCTCAAAATATGAAAGCAAAAACGAGCGAGAAAAGAAATGCTAGCTCCAACACTGACAGCTATACATTCTTATACGGGTAATTTGTATAATGAATCCTACTAATCATGACATATTTTAACAACACTGTAAATTAGGGTGGTCTGTTTATAAAACTGTGTGAATAATGTTGCCTGAAAACACTCGCGCATATGTGAAAATTTTCTCTAGCGGAGTAAACGCTAAGGCAGATAATCCATGATTCTAATAACAGTTGAAAACAATGCAGAAATGAGCCACATGAACTGTATAGAAAGAACAGAAAATGGGCAAACCTATAATTAAAAAATCTCTTTCCACGTGACTAGTTACTGCTCATTTACATGACCTCTCTTTATCATTATAGCTTAAAAGTGCAATCTGCCTCAAATTACCCCATCAGGTTCAAAACAGCACTACAAAATATACTTTGGGAGACAGAGTGCTAAAATGTGATTGGTTGGTCTGAGATATTACAGGCAGTTTTTATTGATTAAGAGTTTGTACAGCCAAAACTTTTTTTTTGTGGTTAAAACCCCAATTAGGGCCCACTTGCTTCAACTGTAACACACATTAAAGCTCCTACCGCTTCAAAATGCTTTTATGAGGTGTTTTTATGCTTATGTGAAGCTTTAATGAAGCTGGGCAATTGCTCTGTGTGTATTGGTTTTCTATTTGTTTTAAAAGGAAATCAGTAGAACCATGGCTCAGTAATACCCCCAATTCAGTAAAATCCCCAGCTCATTGGTACCCCTGCTCAGCAGATCCCCAGCACATTGGTACCCCTGCTCAGCAGATCCCCAGCTCATTGGTACCCCTGCTCAGCAGATCCCCAGCTCATTGGTACCCCTGCTCAGCAGATCCCCAGCTCATTAGTAGCTTTGTTCAGCAGATCCCTGGCTTGGTAGTACCTCCAGCTCTTTTGATGCGCAACTCAGTAGTATCCCCCAGCTCTGCCGATATCTCGCTCAGCAGTAACCTTCAGCTCTGTTGATCTCCCACTCATTTGCAACCTCCAACTCTGCTAATCCTCCACTCATTTGCAACCTCCAACTCTGTTAATCCTCCACTCATTTGCAACCTCCAACTCTGCTCAGCCTCCACTCATTTGTAACCCCCCCCAACTCTGCTGATCCCCAAACTCATTAGTAACCCCCAGCTCTGCTGATCCAATTGTTTGCTGATCCTTCTTCTTTCTCCAGTCCTTGCTCACCTCCCACTATTTCACTCCCATGCTGCACACCGCATGTGACATCTGCTAGTTTCTCTTGCCCTGGTCCCCCCAGCTCTGCTGATTCTTTGCCACTCACAGTCCTTTCTCTCGTTTGTCCCTGCTAACCTCCCGCTGTATTGCTCCCATGCTGCTCACCATGTGTGACATTTTCTAGTTTCTGCTGTTTTAGTCCCCCAGCTCAGCTGAGCCTCCGCCACTCAGTCCCATCTCTCTGGTCCCCCTATCATCTTCTGCCTATAGCGTTCACGTGCTACGCATCACATGTGCCGTCTGCTAATTGCTCCACTCCGGTCCAGACCCCTCTTACCTTCCTGCTGTTCCACACAAGACACTCCCAGAATATACACACATCAACCAGAAGTGACTACTGATGTTTTTCTGGCTCGCTTCTTGGTTTCCCAGTGCACCCTGGGATATCTCATACCTCCAAAACAAAGCAAAGCTAACTCTGAATAAACGCCCCTCAAATCCTGCATGTGCTTTTAATGAGAATTGTGATAGACTTCTTTGAAGATACTATGATGCGCCAAGACAGACATTAATAATAGTATAATTTTTTTTAAATCAAGCAAAGCAAATGCAACATGTAAACAGGACTGTAAAGTAACCATTTTATTTAGTGAAGAGTTTTGACTGGCATTCAGAGTGCTTAAAAAATGTGTGTCAAATGCCATATTTTGAAGCATGTGTAAACGAACCCTAAGGCTGCATTCACACCTGAGCGTAGCGATTTACTGGCATCTTTGAGCGTTTTTAGAAGAGTATTACAAGCGTTTTACTGCTTCGGGCATTTTTGTTAAGTCAATAGAAAGCACTAGGGGGAGGAGAGGGAGAGAAACTAGGGGTGGAGAGCTGCACGATTGAGCAGAAAACACACAACCCAGCACTCATAAAACCCTCAAATCAGGTGTTTCTATTGAGGTCTATGGGGCCAAAAATGCTTGTAATCTGCCAAAAAGAAGCTCATGCACTTTTCTGAGTGAAAGGAGTTTTGCTTCAGGCAACAGAACACCCATGTGTAAACAGGGGCCATTGAAATGAATGGAATGTGGCATGTTGAGCGTTTTAGAGCTACAAGCTTCAAGCAGAAAATCACTTAGGTGTGAAGAGGGCCTTAGAGAATCTTTTTTGCAGTCTTGTCCTGCTGGTAAGATTTTCTCTGTACTTCCGGTCTTAGGGTCATAACAGGAAGAGAGAGGAAATCTCATCAAAGTGAGGCACTGTTGTCATCAGAACATTTGCCCCTATAGAAAGATTTCTTCACACTTTTTTGCTCTTGTGTAATTTTTGTCTTGGTGACAAGCATTGCCGCCTTTTACATCCCAAAATGTACTTCTGTCTCAACATACGGAGCACAATGAGGAGATAAGATGTACTGTATATAGGCTAATGAATTTTAAAGGAGTACTCCACATTTGCATGGGTTTAGTGTGTTGCCTTTGCCATTAATGCAGGAATTTTGACTGGGCTTTATGTGTTTCTGTTATGACCAGATCTTATCTCTCATGAAATACACTCATCGTTCTATAGTTGCCATTTTTTGAAATGTAACTTGAGTGCTGCAAATCTGATTTTGCACTCAGTTTTAACCTCCAGAGATCACTGTGACAAAACTAGGTGCAGCTATTAGGCAGCGAGATATAATGCGAAGTGGCCCTACAGAGCAGGATATTTTTCATTTATTTTACTATGAAGGTGACCCAAATACGTTCATCTGCATAGTAAAATGAGGAAGGGTTTGTAGTTTACCTATAAATAGAATAATAAAAGGACGTTATATAGCGGTCAGAGCTTACATTTCCATTGCAAGATATTTTAGATGGAAAGGTGATTTGTAGAATCGCATGTCAAAATCTGACATGCATGCAGGAGCGGGTGCATGAGATCCGTGTGCCCACTCCTGCCCTCTCGCTATATTTTGACATGCGGTAGCGTCCGTAAAGCCACTGTGTGTGCATCCATTTCTGTTGGCTGCCCGCTCGCAGCTCCAAGGTGGATTCACATGAAGCAGACAGCGGCAAAAATCAGAGGACAGGTCTGACCGCCCCTCTGAATGAGCCCCAACTGTAAAGAACAAGCCATGAAAGTACCTCTTTGATTAAATTTGTTTTACGGATATAAAGACACAGTAAACTTGCTTTCTTACATTAAAATGTTAAGCCATATTAGAATATAGATTTACATAAATATTATGAGATGAGGTTTAAAGTTTTAATGCATTTTTTCAGTCTACTGTGCAAATCAAATAAAAAAGTAATAACAGCAACAATTTGCATTAGCTACCTTCAGCAAATGGAAGCTTAAAGGGGTTGTAAAGTCAGAAGGTTTTTTATCTTAATGCATTAAGATAAAAAGCCTTCTGTGTGCAGCAGCTGCCCCAGCACCCCCTAATACTTACCTGAACCCCATCTCTGTCCAGCTATGTCCATGAGTGTCTTGGCCGCCTGAGACTCTCCCTCCTAATTGGCTGAGACGCAGCAGTGGTGCCATTGACTCCTGCTGCTATCAAGGTCAGTTAGCCAATCAGGAGGGAGAGGGGGTGGGACGCGGGTCGCAGCTCCGTGTCTGAATGGACACAGGGAGCTGTTACTTGGCTCGGGTGTCCCCATAGCAAGCTGCTTGCTGTGGGGGCAGTCGACCAGAGAGAAGGGCCAGGAGCACAGAAGAGGGAGCCGAGAAGAGGAGGATCCGGGCTGCTGTGTGTAAAGCCACATCACAGAGGAGGTGAGTGTAACATTTTTTTTTATTGTAAAAAAAAACCCCAAAAAAACTAGACTTTACATTTCCATTTAAAGCCGTTTTAAAACCAAACCTAATAATGTAATATATTGCACCATACCACTGTTTAGATGTGGTGGCTGCATTAGTTTATTTTAGGCTTTTTTCCCCCTGTTTTCATCTGGTGATCTGGCCAGTAACACACCTCTTGTATTAGGGTGCTTACACTCTAGATCAGGGGTCTCCAAACTATCTAAAAAAAAGGGCCAGTTTTCTGTCCTTCAGATTTTAGGGGGGCTGGACTGTGCATTGGGAGTAAACAGAGCCCAATCTTTGGTATTAGGGGGAGAAATAGAAGGTGTCAGAGGGAGGAATAGTGTCCCATTGTTAATGTCATGGGAAAAAATAGTGCCCCATTGCTGGTGTCAGTGACAGGGCTAATGCCTCAAGGGCTGTATAAAAGGCAAGAAAAGCAGCCTCATCCACCCCCAGGGCCACAGTTTGGAGACCATTGCTCTAGATCAGGGGTCTCCAAACTGTGGCCCTCCAGTTGTTTAGGAACTACAATTCCCATCATGCCTAATCATGTCTCTGAATGTCAGAGTTTTATAATGCCTCATGGGACATGTAGTTCCATAACAGCTGGAGGGCCGTATTTTGGATTGTGTTACTGTCCAGATTACCAGGTGAAAACAAGGTGGGAGAGTCCAAGAAAATGAATGCAGCCACCACATCTAATGATTGGTAATCTTCAATATATTACATTTTTGGCTTGGGTTTTAATACTGTTTTAAAGAGGAATTAAACTCAGATTTTTTTTTACTTCCCTCCAAAGTAAAGGCATAATGTGATGCTTACCTTCAAAAGTCACCCCCCCCGTAGTCCCCGCTGGAGGCCGCATCCATCTTCGCCTGTCTTCCTTCTGGGGCCGCAGACTCCGGTGTGACTGGCCAGAGTCGCGTGACGTCACGTGTGGGAGTCGCTGGTCACGGCACAAGCTTCTAAAGAAATGCCACAGGCGGCTGTTCCTTCAGAGCGCATGCGCCAATGACCTCATCGGCGCAGTATACAGTAAATATCTCCTTAACGGCCCACGTTTAGGAGATATTTACTGTACCTATAGGTAAGCCGAGAATAAGGCTTACTTATAGTATAGAGGAAGGTTTACTTCCTCTTTAACTGTGACAGGGAAAGCAGCGTCATCTTCCTAGCTGTGCTGTCTAGCAGAGGAATGCAAAGAGCATTCCAAATCTTTTGGAAGATTCATATGGGTGGATTTCAGCTGCTTATTTATCCGTTTATCAGGAGCTGGAGCTTTCATTTTCTTACAAGTAGATCTAAACCCACGCAATAAAATCTTATAAAAGCTTTAACATGGAAATGGAAATTTCAAGGGCTGTTTTGAAGCTTCTTAAATTTTCTGCAGCTTTCTTTAATAATAATACCTGGTGATCCTGCCATGAAGATCCTACTCAGGCACTTCCTGTTATTGGGTGAAAACAGACATTTGGGAGGCCTGTATCACCCTGTAACAAGATCATCCTCAGAAGCTTGTATTTAGCAGGCTGAACTTGATCATGATATATCATGAACATTTTCCGTATTACTGAAGAACGATTGGTTTACTCAGTGTCTCCTTGCAGTAAAGAGTTACAACATGCGTACATACAACCTCAGCAATAAAATTATTGAAGCCAGATTAAGGAGAAAAATGTATCTGTGCATTTCCCTTCTATATCAGGCTCAGTAGTGGCATAATCCCCTGGAGAAAATCAGAGCCTTGCTGCCAGGTTTAGCCGATAATGCATGTGATTAGAAGCCTCAGCTTTGTATTCTATACAAAGATGCATATCCTGCTATTTTTAAAAAGGACATTATGCAAGACTTGTAATCAAGATAAAATCGACCAAGACAGGTTCTCAAATGTCATGTCACTCCGATAATAGTTTCCTAGGCAAAACTGACATATGTCAAGAGCATTTGTCCACTCTCCTGCAAGCGCCCAAGGATGTTGCGTCCTGCTAGGGGAAAGGTAGGGGACGCAGGGACGCTTCTCACGACAGGGGTGCACAGCTCTGTCACATCCTGTATCCGGGTCAGCTCTGCTGGCTGCTGTTCTTACAATGGATTTAGTTCCTTTAATTGGCCTAAACCCAACATGCTGTACAGGCGGCCCTGTTTAAAGTAGTTGTAAAGGCTTCAGTTTTTTTTTTTTTACCTTAACGCATTAGGGTAAAATAAAAAAAACACTTATTACCACCCCCCCTAAATATTTACATGAGCCTGATCTTGATCCAGCGATGTGCCTGAGAGCAGCGACGCTGCTCTCTCTCTTCCTCCTCACTGGACTCAGTGAGAGCAGCAGGAGCCGTTGGCTCCTGCTGCTGTCAATCAAATCCAGTGACAAGGGGCCAAGCCGCACTGTGGTGTCAACAGACACACACAGTGCGGCTTGGGATCAAGTGTGCCACCACAGGAAGCGGATTCCTTTGGTGGTACCGGGAGAATAGGAGGAGCGCAGAGCTGGTGAGGGACCCCACAAGAGAAGGATTGGGGCTGCTCTGTACAAAACCATTGCACAGAGCAGGTAAGTATAACATGTTTTCTTAGTTTTAAAAAAACAAACAAAAAAAAAAAAAAAACAGTTACAATTACTTTAATAATGACTATTGAGTTTTATTCAGAGTTTTCAATGGAATGATGCACCAACACATTTTAATTTTATAAGTGCACATCTCTTAAAGCCACTTAAAGCTAATTCAGGGTTTTCAAGCTTTTTTTTTTTTCAGTCAAGGCACCCTTTAGAATTCTGCACAAACTAAATAGTTGTACATATTGCAGCAGCATCCACACACGTGGGCCACCCAGCATTAGCGGTAAATTATGCCTCCACCCTTGCAAACTGGTATGGACTAGTATTCTATAATTTTTCTTCTCCCTCAGTTTCTCTCCCTAGTTCTGCTAACATGACCCCAGTGCTGACAAAGAGGGACAGGATAGGAGAGAACAAGTATGCTGCCCAGATGTCAGTCATCCTCCTTTTCAGCGGATTACTTCATTGGTTGTTAGGATAGCATTGGCTGGCCCACATGGTGATAAATATTGAAATCCTGCACAATGAAAACCTGTGGCTTTGGGTAACAAAAAGGCAGGTCTTATTCACTCACTGACAATTTTTAGGTAATTTGTGTCAATTTTTAGGCATCTTGACAAGGCACCCCTGAAGAACTCGGAAGGCACCTCCTTCTGTTGGCATTCAGTTCCAAGCCTTCACTACTCTCAGTAAAATAATTATTTCTAGCCTTACTCTTGAATCCACTGGCACCTACATCTGCATGGGGCACAGTAGCGATGTTTGGGTCAGCAAAAGGAACCGCAGTCCAGAAGAATACTGGATGCTGCAGGTGCCTCACGCAGTCTGGTGGTAGGAAGGGTAAATAATATTTTACTTTCCTAGGTAGCCCTGTTTAATACTGTTAACTAGCATAGCCAGCCCGAGTGGGTGAAGCGGGTTGGAGTAGCGTGACTTCAAGATGGGGCATTTTGTCAGGTTGTTGGATCTGCAATAAAGTTGGTTTTATTTCAGTAATGTGCGGCCTGTCACTTTTGTGGTTCTCAGTGAAAGGAACGAGGATGAACTTATGGGCAGACACCCAGTACTTTCTTTTGGGACTGCTTGGAAGATGTGGGTGCTTGGAGTGGTATTTTCAAGATCTTCTACAACTTTACCCTTTAGTACAACTGTAATTTTAATCCTTCACCCGACTGAGCCTCACCTACCTGTACAAATTCTTACCATTCTCCATGAACCAGCAATCTTCGCTTTGCAGCCTTGCCCGGCGCCACAGAGCATTTTCAGCAAAAAAGTCCCTGCTAGGTCCTGTTTTCATTTCACATGAGCACCACAGCCCCATTTATTTCTATTGCCAAGCCATGCTTATAGAGGCCTACGAGGAGTCCATTAAAATACAGCTTACCCATAAGAATAAAGGAGACACTGGAGCACAAGCACACCAAAAAGAAGTTCTTCTGGAACGGCTGTGTGGGGCCAGACAGGGCCACAAAGCAAAGTTCACTAGATTGAAGAGGAAGGTATTTGTCCAGGTGGGAAGCCCTCGGGGGGGGGGGGGGGCATCAATTAAAGGACAACTGTACCAAAGGTACAATTGAATAGACAGTGAAATAGGAAGCAGCAGGCTGATGAGTTCATCTCTCACTATATTCTCCTGTAAGCATGTCTTTTGTGAGCATATGAGCACTGCAGCAGAGCGGATTGACCCCCCCCCCCCCCCCCCCCGTACTGCTTCTCCTTCACAGAGACAGAGTCCTGTTGTAGAGGGGATTGCAAGACACCAATCCCAGGTTAAATTCTGAAGCTCACACTGACTTTGTTTAAGATAAAAAAAAAAAAAAAAAAGGTGCATTTATGAAAACACAGCTGCATTATTGTGCGTTTTATACCTGTCTGGAGTACAGCTTTAAAGTGATTGTAAAGTCTTGTTTTTTTTCCTATTAAAATAACAAACATGTCACATACTTACCTGCTCTGTGCAGTGGTTTTGCACAGAGCAGCTTGGATCCTTCTCTTCTCTGGTCCCTGCCTCTTGTTGAGTGCCCCCACAGCAAGCAGCATTCAGACACGGAGCTGCGGTTCGGCCCCATCCCCTCTCTCTCCTCATTGACTAACTGACTTTGATTGATAGCAGCGGGAGCCAATGGCACCGCTGCTGTGTCTCAGCCAATCAGGAAAGAGTCCCAGACGAGGCATTCGTGGACATCGCTGGATCGAGAGGGAGCTGCACAGAGAAGGCTTTTTATCTTAATGCATAGAATGTATTAAATAAAAAACCTTCTGACTTTACAATCACTTTAAAGCTGGTTTTAATATACCAAATAACCATGACTTGGGTAAACTTTAGCCTTTTTCAACCTTCCGATGTTAAAAGAAAAAAAAAAAAAAAAGAAAGAAAAAAAACAAACAAACACAAGGTTATAAATAACTAGGCTAGTAAAATAACTACAGCAGCACAATATCCAAGCAAGCGAATAAGGCTACTTTAAAACAATACTGTGCCTAGGATCTTGACAAAACTAGAGGGCCAACCTTCAAATATATTCTACATGTGTGTGTATGGCGAGTCTCAAGAGGATGATGCAAAACAATGTTTAAATGTATATAAATGACACTTTTGGGAATTATTTGATCTCTGGGATGCTTGAAGGAAAGATGATTGCCCACTTAGGGCTAACAAAAATGTCTAGAGCTTTATGCAGTATTTCCGATTCCAATGACGTAAAAAGTTACTTTTTTTTTTTTTTTAAACTTTAAGGCTATTGTGGTATTGTTGGCATGAAAGAGTAAGTTCTAAGAATAGGACAAAGGCATTATGAATAGTGGTAAGGAATAAAGGAAAGCAGGAAGCCACAAGTTCAGAGAAATCTGTGATAAGAGAAATGTGTGGGCTGTCATTGCTCATCTTTGCGATTGAAAATGCTTGCTGCCCGACTATCAGTCTGCTTCAAAAGGGATCAATGCTTTTTGGGTCACTCTATACATATGCAAGCAGATTGAGAGTTCTGACTTCATTAGCTGCATGCATTTTCATGGTCTAAGACCCTTTGCTGCTTACTGTACAGCCCTTTGGGCCCTTGCAGACCATAGTCTGTTTTATCTTGCCTAGATGCTTTCTCAGACAAGTGAAGGTAACATATTATTTAGACTGGGTTCTAGTAGTTAAATGGCTTGTTTTATTTCTTTCCTACTATCTAACTTTTTTCTGTGCTATTCTTCACTTTATGTCTGTCGCCCTACGATCTTTTATAATAATGAATCTTCCTGACAGAATGAATCAAAAATGTGGAAGCCTTGATTTGTAAAGGGGCTGTAATAGCAGTGATCTCTAGCGTCTCCTATAATGTTATGTCTCCAATCTGTGACTGCCCAGTTTCCAACAAGTCTGATAGCATGTTTGCAGTCATCTCCTGTTGCCTTTTTGCAATGTCTGAGATTACATTCACTGCCTGCGATGTGCGGCCCTTTACTGATGTCATGGACCACACTTGAGGGCCCCCTGTGCCAAGAACCGGTCCCGCCACTGCTCTCAGACCACCACTGATCTAAGACGACTGAGGTATTGAAGACAGAAAACAGCTAGGTAATGAGTAACTTTAGAGGGAATCCAGAAATGGTGGCCTCATATTTCTTTCTCGAAGAACATGTAAACTCGAGGGGAAATTTTCTAAATTGGAGCAGACAGAATCTGGAGCAGTTGTGCATGGCAACCAATAAGATTCTTTCAGTTTCAAAGCTTAAAGCGTTTGTTACTCCAACACTTCACATTCCTGATATGCTGTACCATGTACTTGTATGAAAAAGTATCCTGTTCTCTTTGTATTGCTTCCTCTATGTGACATCCCTGGTGTTCCTGCCAGTCCTTGTGCTTTCCTATTAAAAAATGACCGCACACTAAGCAGGAGAGCACACCATGGTCAGTACTCTAGGTATGCTGGGAACTTAGCTTGCTCTCCTCCAATGATCAGACTTGTCCCGACACCAACCCTCCAGGCCCCCCCCGCCCACCCCTCCCGCTGCACAGCCATTCACTGGAAAGCTCCATGTTCTGCTGCTTTTCCTCCCTCCAGCTCTTATGCAGCTGAGAACACAAGGAATGTGATCATTTATAAAAATAGGGAAAAAGGGTATTTATAATTTTTTATAATCTATACAAAAATGTTTTGCCTTTCATTTCGATTTTAAACTAATTGGGTTGTTTTACAAGGTGATCGTTTACAATCACTTTAACAAAACAAGCTAAAGAAGATTTTTTTTTTTCTCACTCCGCACCACTATCATTCACAAAAAACCTTGTATGTTTATCTTTTTTGTATATTGAATAATGTGCAGAGGAAGGGTGGTGATGTCAGCTCATTGATTCCTGCTGTTTTCAAAACCACTCACATTACTCCATGTCACCACCATGCATTTCCTTAATCAGGTGCACTTTATAGGGATAGAAATGATGGCTTCTAGTAATTTGATGACCATGGATCTAGACTTTTGGAACACCGTGTATATGTTAATGGTTTTTATGTACATACATTTTTCTAAAAGATTTAAAAGTGAGTCTGTCATGTTCAACAAAGTGGGTCAGTAGATGCCTTTGCATTTAGCAGCAGAATGAAAAATCGGGGCTTAGTGTAGTGTGACCTAATAATGGTTTAGAGCCACGGCACTATTTACAGCCTGGGTCTAGAATATAATGCCCTGCCCAGACGCACAGGAACTGTGCACAAACCAGTAATGTTACAGTAGCTGGACATAAAAGGTTCACCTTAAATTATAACTAAAGGCAAAACATTTTTTTTTTAGTATTGGATAGAGTGGAGAGGGATTAGAACGCCTGTTTTTTATTGCTGTCTGTGCCCCCGTTAAGGAGCTTCACCCCCTCTATTCATCTTGTTTCCCATGATCATTGAAAGTGAAAGTAAAAGAAAACCCCAAATTTTGGGTTGTCCCCAGAAAAGTAATAGAGGGGAAATCTTCCAATAGGGACGCTAGTTCTAGTGAGCTGGGGGTCCCCAGTGAATTTCCTTAATTTGCTGGGATTTCCTCTTACTTCCTGTTTGGCTATGTTACAGGAAGTGAAGAAAAATCTCTCCGATGGGAGAAAAAAAAATTGACAGGGGTTATGCTCTATCCAAAATGGGGAAAAAAAAAAAGTTCTGCATTGAGTTCTACTTTAAAAGTAAACCTATGCTCCATTTGGAACTTTAAAGCTTAACTCCAAGGACTGAACCCTACTTTGGATTTCATGCACTGGCTGCTAAAAGGAGAGCGAGCAGAGCCGAATGACTAAAACAAAATTAATTTATGTAGAGCTTCAATCACCACTACTATATATGGCTCGTTCTTTGTCAAAGCAATGCATTGAGCTCTTTAGGATCAGAATTACTAACAAACCAAAGTTAACCCTTTTGTGCATTCTTTCTGCTTTCATCAGAGAAGATAACTGCAAAAACTGATAACCTAGAGGAGTGCTGGAACATTAATATCTGAAGCAACTCAGAGAGCAAATGTGCGCCATTTCCCAATTGGCCCTCATTTTGCGGGAAAAAAAAAAAAACACAGCTGTGCTGAAAAGCCTTTGCCAAATATTCACAGCACAAAATTGGGCAGGAATCTGCAGTAAACAAGGTCTCAAAAATTCTAGCAGTATGAAAAGCTGAATGGCAAGGGTCTTTTACTTACTAAAGCTGAAATATGATTTACAAGCATTTTCACTAGAATTTTCTCTTGTATGCATCAGACCTGTATGTCTTTACCAAACATACAGATATGAAATTCATCCCCCTATAAGCAAGTCTATACTCCATCTAATGTCACTGAACTGTAGGCTCAGGAAAGGTAGGCAGGCAAGCTTGCACCTCTCCTGTAACCTTGACCCAGTCACACTTCTAATAGATGTCACAGCAAACAAATGTGGGGAAGCAGCGGAGAGCAGGGTAGAGGCTGGATCTCAGACAAATGAATCCATCACTGGGAAATAAAGCAGGCTGTTTGTTCTCGTGCTTTACCCAGGGTGCCCTTGTCCAAACCGGCTGCTGTTCTCCTGTCAGCATCTGAGGACGGATGGCAAGCACAAAGCACTTACGTATTCCAGTCACCATGGACTGTCATACATTATCGGCATCTGGGTATTTGCAATTTAAAGGCAACAACGCACACAGTTGAAGAAAATGTAAATGTCTTGGTTTTATTTATTTATTTTTATTTTCTTGTCGTCCCTCCCCAGACAGCAACTCAATGAAAATGTTGATTGCATCCTAACTCAACACATACTGTAGCATTATCCGAGAGCAATTTCTAAAAAGAAATCCCTTGCTGTACAAAATATATTTGCGATCTCAACCAGCACAATGTAGTAGAGGGATAATCACAGAATGTTGCAGAAGTTTAATTTACTGAAGTTCACTGGGAGGGTAGAGCTGGAAAGATATCTCGATTGCATACCTTATAATACATAATAATCAAGTGGTAAATGGAACCCAATTAGCAACTCTCTATAAAACAAAGGAGACCTGGGGTGGAATGACCCTTCACATAATTGAAAAACAGACAACAATCCTACTGTTTGTGAAGGCCCAATGATTCAAATAGGTACACGTGGAAAAATTATAATTATTAGGAATTTTGCAGACAATTTTCCTAAGTCTGCATCAGAAAGAAAAATAATCCAAGAGACATTAAAATGTATCTCTACCCAAAACGAAGCGAATAGCGAAGTGTCCCACTGTATGAAGAAATGTAGCCACCCTCTCTTGCTCGCTCCTATCTGGGGTTTGGTAGTGTGCATAGAGCAGTTTCGGGGCTCATGGAGGCTGTTACAAGGTGGCATAAAAACAGAGTGAGAAACTAATGAAAAACAGATTACAGGGCCATTGGAGTAGTGGATGTGTGGAGATTATGTTTAGAGAATAATGTTGTTTAGTATGACAAAACAACATTTTTACTTTTGTCTCAGATGCGGTCTGCTGGAGATATTCCCCTTCCTGTCTTGGGTGCAACCTCTTTACCAGACAGCAAATTATAGAATGTTCAACATCCAAGCCTCCCATGGCAGTAAAACCTGAGTTCTAATCTTTTCCCCACTCTTCTGGATGCTCCCCGAAAGCTGGTCTTGAAAAATTGTATGTTAGTGCAAATAAAGTATCACGGACAGTACTCAATTGTTTGTCGCCCACTCTATTATAAACCAAAAAAATTAGAAAAATTATAAAATTATAAAAAAAATAAAATGTATATAAAAAATAAAAATATAAAAATTGGGCTACAGATAAACTTTAAGCTGCCCATATATGGATCAAAATTCATCCTGTTAAACAGGGACAGGATGAATTTCAATCCATATAAGTTCTACCAATCAACTTCTGTACAACCGCCATGTTGGATTGTTACCACTCAATTTATAGCCGACGACACTGGTCAGTGTATTCTGGTGACAGGGAGGTCTCCCCGCTGTCAGAATACAATAGCGCAGCGGAGAGGATTCCCCCTATTCACCTCAAATGTGTGGATGGGGGAATTGTCTTTTTTTTTCCGTTCAATCAGAAATAAAATAACTCATCTATGGCCAGCCTTAACCATTTGGAGCTGTCCATTCCTGTTCCTTTGGTAATAAAGATGAAATTTTGGGAAGGCATAGGCTGGCTCCTGCTATCCCTAACAGAGAAAAGGGAAATTATGATCTGCAGATTTAAAAATATTAACATTTTTAAGCTTCGATGTACAGTATATATAGGGGTTAATTTACCAGCTGTTCCCTGTCTACATGCTCTCCAGCAATGGCTGCATTGCATTTTTCAGGGCAGTCTTACCCGTAATGACAACGGTGAACCATGCCTTCATAATGTGTGTTAAAATGAGCACTTGTGGTCTCCATTGGAAGCCAGTTTGACTGGTTGCTTTCAATTGGGGAACAGGAATACAGCATTGTTGCTCTATAACATGAAGTACCTACACACAGACCTCCATGCAGTATGACCAAACATTGTTTTAATTAAATCTGCAGATTTAAAAATATTAACATTTTTAAGCTTGGATGCCATTTTATTGGTCGAACTTACAAATACTATACAGTATATAGGGGTTAATATATTAAAATTGGAGTGTGCAAAATCTGGTGCAGCTCTGCAGAGAAACCAATCAGCTTCCATTTTTTTGGGGGTTTTTTTTGGTCAGCTGAATTGAACAAGCTGAAGTTAGAAGCTGATTACCTACCATGTATAGTTGCACCAGATTTTGCACTCTCCAGTTTTATGTTATGCCACCCCCATCAAATCATTCTCTGCAGCTATTACCTTTTGTACCACCACCCCCTCCCTTTAGAATGTAAGCTCTACGAGCAGGGCCCTCCTGTACCTTTTGTATTGAACTGTACTGTAATTGTGTTGTCCCCCTATACATTGTAAAGCGCTGCGTAAACTGTTGACGCTATATAAATCGTGAATAATAATAATGTTATTACGATAAAGTGGTATTTATTTATGATACAAAGTGCTTTTGTCATACATTTAGAGTTTGAATCTACTTTAGGAGATCTAAAAAAAAAAACAAAAAACTCTACTACTAGAAACTGTAAAAAGCTTTTATTTTAATCAAAATTCTTTATTACCTACACTGCCCGGGTGTGTGTTTTGCTTTATAGAGTCCACTGCAATTGTGTATTGGGTCATAAGTGGACAGGGAAATGGCAGCTGACTTTGTACCAGTCTTAGAAATTTTCCAAGTCTGTTCATTTAGCACAGTGAGGACTTAGGGGGCTGTGGGACATGGATAAGAAGTTGTGCGATCATTCTTGTCCCTTTCAATATGTATATACTTGTAGAAGAACAAAGACCCAATCTTTCTGCTTATCCTGCAGCATCTGCACGGTTATCACCCTACTGCATACATTGCCCCGTGCGCACCTAGAGGAGGAACCACTCCAAAGGCATTTTGTAGTACAAAAAGATGAAAAAGCCTTCAGAAGTGAACGCTGCACCTGCTTCAAAGGCACACAAAGTCTGTGGAACACTAGAATGGGGAATCTCAGAGCTGCGTTTTGGGTCACTAAACACTGACCTGTTCTTCATTTCCCCTTCAAGCTATTACGCTATTCCCCGATGCCAATGGGCTACAGCAAAAGATCAATATAGTTACACAATACCAAGCGTTATCAAATTTGAAAACGTCAGGCAATATTAGCCGAGCGCTAGCCAAAATGTGATTTTGGAAAATGATTGTTCTCCATCACACGTATGCTGGGAAAGAGAGCAATACTCCTTCTTTCCTACACTCACCTGATGCGGGCAAACAAAACTACTGCACGGAAAAAAAGGTACATCTAATGTTACCCATATTGGTAGATTTTTTTCAAAGGAGATTAATAGTTGTCTGGATTTCATGAAGAGTTCCATTAATCGATGCTAAAATCATTAAAATATAGGTGTATAGCTTACATTCCACTCCTGTGTCCCTAAAGTAAAACTTGCCATAAAAGAAACAAGGGAGTGGTCATTGTTAACCTCCCCTTCTAAAAAACAAACAAAGTGGCTGTCATGCTGACCCTCTTGTTTCAGTACTTTAAATCACTAAACTAGGACAAGTATGCAGAGAAGGACTTCAATGCCAAGCCTGACTTTTTATGATCCGCATACTTGGTATAGTAAAGTAAAAAAGCAAGAGCCAACAGAAAGAATAAATAATACTTTCAGCCAATAAGGAAAGAGGAATAATGACACTGTATCCAGGTACTGAACAGGCAGACTTTGAAAATGAACTTTTGCACAAAGTTTTCACAGCAGCTAGCTGGAGCAAGAGAGAAGGAAAAAAATGCTTATGACAGTCCCTATGCATAGGTAGGGATTAAGATAGGACTGCAAGAAAAATAGTATTACAAAATATGTATTGTTTTACAAGGTTACCTCGCCTTGTAAAATAATACATTTAATTTATAATGGGAATTTAAAGCAAAATATTTGTTTATACATAAAAAAAGGGAAATAAGGGATTTGTAATTTTTTTTTTTTTAAGTGATCACATACCATCTGTTTTCAGCTGCATAAGGATCAGATAAGAGCTAAGGGAGGAGAAACAGCAGCACTCTAATCTTCCCAGCGAATGGCTGTGCGGGGGGGGGCCATGTCAGCACAAGTCTGATCATTGGAGGAGAGCAGGCTGAGTGCTCAGCACAGCTAAAGAACTGACCACCCTGTACTCTCCTGCCTAGTGTGGTCACTTTGCAATATGAAAGCAGAGCGACTGGCAGGATCACAGGTATTTCACACAAAGCTATAGAGATAAATTACAAAGAGAACATTTTCATTAAAGTACATGGTACAGCAGGCACATATCAGGAATATGAATTTTGGGCTGACATATTCCTTAAGCAGAATTTTGGGCAAAAAAAAAAACCTGTGTCTGCATTATGTTTTTGAATCGGTTTAGAAGACACGACTAGGAATGCTACAGGTTTGGACATTGCCACATCAATTAGGTTCCCAGCTCATCATTCTTTACGGAATGCAGAATAAAAAAAAAAATTTAAGCTAATAGCAATGTCCCTTACATGATAAAACTGGCCCAAAGAACATCTAACTGCTCTCCCATCACTCTCCATCAACATGTACAGTTAATACAAGATCACATGGTAACAAGAATTCCTAGAAAATAAAAATGTTCAATGGTGCCCACACATTCAACCACCGTACAATATCTAAAGATCCAAATTAGGACATCTCATTCTATAAGGTTGCATGCAATGCTTAGTGGCAATAACTTGGTTAAATATGCTCTTGTATGAAAGGTGTGCAACACTGAAGATTAGAAGTTTAATGCAAGTCGCTTTATTTTCAATATTTTAGGCTTTCATATCGAACTGGACAAGACACCGCAAACTGCGACACATGCAGGAACAGCGCATGTATTATTTACAGGTAAGAGGCAGACATTTAAAACTTGTGGGAACCTTGAAAATGCCCAACAATGATTGTAATTGTATAGCTAAGCAATAAAAATAGTTTAGTAAACTGCAAAGTCAGTCATTTTGTTTTCGAAAGGAAGTATGTTTAATTAACTTGGACCAAGTGACATCACTAAAACATTCATCACGTTGCAGAGATCCAGGATGTGACTCAAACTAACCATAGAATGTGAATATTGATTGGGCAGCTTTGATAGCCAGCATTAGGCTTGTCTGTTACAGTTAAATCAGTATAGATTGTATATTGCTAGAATTAGCTTCATTGATAAACTGCTGACCCATAAAACACTAGATATTCATTTTTTACTGAGAATGGGACATGGTCAAATCCTTGCACAGATATTCATTCTCATAAAACTATAAACAGAGTCATAATCTCTACCCACAACAGCCCAAGCTCCCGATATGGGATCTGGGGGTTGGAGGGGGCTTCATTAACCGCTTAAGCCCCGGACCATTTCGCTGGCCAAAGACCAGAGCACTTTTTGCGATTCGGCCCTGCGTAGCTTTAACTGACAATTGCGCGGTCGTGCGATGTGGCTGCCAAACAAAATTTACATCC
This sequence comes from Lithobates septentrionalis, assembly GCA_037952835.1. Classification (NCBI taxonomy): domain Eukaryota; kingdom Metazoa; phylum Chordata; class Amphibia; order Anura; family Ranidae; genus Lithobates; species Lithobates septentrionalis. Next base: position 922,003 of record JBBDGP010001594.1, read on the forward strand.
TTTTTTCCCCACAAATAGAGGTTTCTTTTGGTGGTATTTGATCACCTCTGCGGTTTTTATTTTTTGCGCTATAAACAAAAAAATAGCGACAATTTTGAAAAAAAAAAAAAAAAAAAAAAAAAAACACATTATTCTTTACTTTTTGCTATAATAAATATCCCCCAAAAAATTATAAAAAAACATTTTTTTTCCTCAGTTTAGGCCAATACGTATTCTTCTACATATTTTTGGGAAAAACAAAAAACGCAATAAGCGTTTGATTGGTTTGCGCAAAAGTTATCGCGTTTACAACATAGGGGATAGTTTTATGGCATTTTAATTAATAATTTTTTTTTTACTAGTAATGGCGGCGATCTGCAATTTTTATCGTGACTGCGACATGGCGGAGACATCCGATAATTTTGACACATTTTTTGGGACCATTGTCATTTTTACAGCGATCAATGCTATAAAATTGCACTGATTACTGTAAAAATGACACTGGCAGTAAAGGGTTAACCACTAGGGGGCTAGGAAAGGGTTAAGTGTATCCTAGGGAGTGATTCCGTTAGGGGGCGTGGCTGCGAGTGACACGTCACTGATCACCGCTCCCGATCACAGGGAGCTGTGATCAGTGACAGTGTCACTAGGCAGAACGGGGAGATGCTCGTTTACATTAGCATCTCCCCGTTCTTCCCCTTCGTAAGACGATTGTGGGTATCCACGTGGACAGAGTCCGCGCGCCCCTCGATCCGACTCACGGAGCTCCCAGCGGGCGCGCCCGCAAGCCGCCTCTTAAAAGGGCAACGTACAGGTACGTGATTCTGCCTGTACGTGCCCTTCTGCCGCAGTATATCTGCGTGAGGCGGTCGGGAAGCGGTTAAAAAAAAAGCTGTTGAGGCATATTAAAGGGATAGTTCATCTTATAAAAAAAAAAAAAAAAAAAATACCCTATGCAGTCTATGAACATCATTCCATAACGCTAAATGAATCTGATTTAAAAAAAAAAATATGCATTTATGGTCTTCCCATAGGCTAATTGTACATTGAGCAAAGCCTGCCCCAACTGCTTCTGATAGTTGTCACAGCTCCATCCTGTTTCTTCTCAAGGACCGGTCAGCTGTCAGTAAGAGTGCCCCCTAGTGGTACAAGAGTGGGTGCTGTCCTGAGCCCCACACATGGGCAGCACTATTTATTGTTGCCACAGGTTACAACAGCACCTACAGCACACCCACCCTCCCGTCGCAGCTGCTGAGCTCATCTGATCAGCAGAGAGCACAATGGGCATGTGTGGGGCTCAGAAGGAGGACAGCACTTGTGCCTGAACCGTTCGTGCACAATTAGCTTACAAGTATGGGAAGAGCAGAAATGCATACTTTCAAAAGAATTTCAAATTATGGAATGATGTTTGTGAACTGTTCAGTAATGTTTTTATAAAGGAGAATCAACTGTCTTAACCAAGTCTGCAGAACAGTCTCATCACGATAGTGAAAGATCCCCCTTGCCTTATCGGTTTTGTGTGGATTTATTGTCCTCCAGATATCTACTACAGCCCAACCATTCTAAAAGGAACACCACATGCCCAACACAGTATTCCTTAGGCTCCTCGACTAAAACCTCAAAGATAGCTGAGGCTTGTAGTTCTGATAAATAGCAACAGTTAAAAGAAGTTTGTATTAGAGTTAAAGAGGAATAACTACATATATGTTGTAGCTACTCTGTTTTTTATGGACTTGAAGACTACCCTTTTTTTTTACAATTGCTGGTTGTAGCAATAGGAGGGCTAAAAGGAGCTGTAAAAGGCAGAATGTTTATCTTAATGCATTGTATGCATTAGGATAAAACAACCTTGTGAGTAGCAGGCTCCCCAGCACCCCCTAATTACTTACCTGAGCCCCATTTCTCTCGAGTGTCTTAGCCACCAGGGACTCTCCTCCTGATTGGCTAAGACACAGCAGTGGCGCCATCGGCTCCCGTTGCTGTCAATCAAAGCCAGTTAGCCAATCGGGGAGAGAGTGGTGGGGCCAGGGCTCTGTGTCTGAATGCACGCACGGAGCTGTGACTCAGTTTGGGTGCCCCCATAGTAGAGCTGCACGATTAATCGTTAAGAATCGTTATCGCGATTTTTTTTCCCCCCGTTGCGATCTTGAAAAAAGCATTTCCTGATTCTTTCTATGTAGAGAATTCTCTCTGCTCTGCTAAAGCCAACAGCCGTCAAAAGAAAGGGGAAAAAAAACAAACAAAAACGGGGCAGTCTGCCAAGAATCACAACATTCTTTAGCAGTGGAACTTAAGTATAAACATTGTAACAAGTTGTCCTTTAGATCAAAGGAATATACTTTGGTGTGTAAATGAGGGATGTTTAACCACTTAAACACTAAACCTTTTTCTGACATTTGTTGTTTTCAAGTTAAAATCATTTTTTTTTTTGCTAGAAAATTACTTAGAACCCCCAAACATATATATTTTTTTAGTAGAGACCCTAGAGAATAAAATGGTGGTTGTTGCAATTCTGTCACACTGTATTTGCGCAGCAGTCGTTCAAATTAAATTTTTTGGGAAAAAATGACCCCTTAATGAATTAAAAAAAAACAAAAAACTAACTAACCAGTAAAAGTTAGCCTAATTTTTTTGGTATAATGTGAAAGATTTTACGCCGCCAGAATCGTGATCTTTTTATTCTGAGCAAAAAAATCGTGATTCTCATTTTGGCCAGAATCGTGCAGCTCTACTCCATAGCAAGTTGCTTGCTGTGGGAGCACTCGACAGGAGGGAGGGGCCACGAGCAGCGAAGAGGGACCCGAGAAGAGGAGGATCTGGGCTGCTCTGTGCAAAGCCAACTGCACAGAGGCATTAAGTATAACATGTTTTTTTTTTGTTTTTTTTTAAAACAAGACTTTACAATCACTTTAAGCTGTGTATACATGTAACAAAATTTGGCAGGTTTAGCAGAAACCAGATGAGTTTGAATCTGTGCGTAGCACTCTCTGTTCAACAGAAGCCGATCGTCAGACTGAGGTGGTTGTGGTGGGTGGTGGTGGGGGCACTACTGTCAGCATAAAATAGCACAGCGGGGGAGATTCCTGTATTCACATCGCTTGTATAGATGAAGGAATCTGGAATTTTTTTAAATTTAGTTTTTTCCTTAAGCCCGCTGGTTGATTGAAAAAAAAACAACAACTTGCAGTGTATACCCAGCTGTAGAATCTGTACTAAAGCCTTGAGCACATCTGACAAAACCAGCCAGTTCAGAAGGAACTGTGTGGTCCATGTGGTCCGTGTGTACAGCTTGTCTGTTCTATAGAAGCCAATCTAACGTCCTGCTTTTGTCAAGTGGGCATGTTGGAAAACCAACATCTAACTCATATCCAATCAGCGCTGGCAGCCAGTGATCAGTGTGTTCTGGCAGGATGGGGGGGGGGGGAGAGGACCCACTGTCAGAGCACAAAGGCGCAGTGGGGGAGCTCGCCACACTTGCATCGCTTCAGCCCGCTCTTTTGAGTAAAAAACATCACTCTATTATGTACCAGGCCCTGAGACCTGATATGCTAAAGAATTGCTGAGCTATTGAGGGCAGAGTAATAGTTAGTTGATAAAGAGAACTGCTGAACTTCCCTTTAGAACATACAGTATATTCAGAGTATTGGACCTTATTACCGTAGTGAATATGCAGGCAGATCTCTTGCTGGCCATCATTGTTTGAAACATACTTTATGTTAAAAGTAGAACTATAGGCACATTTTTTTTTTTTTTTTTGCATAGAGTAAGGGAGGGTTATAACTCCTTTTAGATTTTTCTTTGTCATCTGTGTCCTATTGTGGGGATTTCCCTTCACTTCCTGTCCCATAACCACAACAGGAAATGCCTGAAAATTAGGGGAATCCTTTACTTTCAATTATAAAAGACAAAAAGGATGAAATCGAGAGGGTGAATCTCCCTAATGGGGATACATACAGCAATAAAAACTGACAGGTGTTATAATCTATCTCCACTCCAAAACTAAAAAACAAAACAAAAATAAAAACATGGTTTTGCCCTTATTCCCCAGCTCAAAAAAACAAAAAAACAAAACAAAACACAACTCTAAAGACACTAAATCAGTATCCGCTCAGCAAAGTGGACAGGAATATTTATGGCAATATCACTCAAATAGAAGGTCTCCAAGGGACAAAGAAGGCACACCTAGCACCCACTCTAGCATCAAATAAAAGACTAAGAAACAGTAGTGACCCAATACCAAAACAGCATAGCTGCAAATGAAAAGCAGTGTCTAAAAAACCCAGAGAATTACCATGCATTGGTAGGAGGGCAATCAAGCCATATGTCCCATACTTTGTTACCTTTTGTCTCACCCACAAGACAAGTGGCCTTGTAAAGGGGCACAACAGTATTGATCAAAGACTTCCAAAAATTCAAGGTGGGGTCATCCTTCCATTTCCATTTTAGGGTGATGCTCTTAGTTATACTTGTAAATTGTAAAGGCTTGTTCATTTTTTAAACAACAAACGTGGTATAGTTGCCTCCTCTGTGCAGTTGGTTTTGCACACAGTGGCCTGGATCCTCCTCTTCTCGGGTCCCTCTCTGCTGCTCCTAGTCCCCTCCCGCCTTTGAGTGTCCCTCAGCCAGCAGCTTCCTACAGGGGTCACCCAAGCTGAGTCAGAGCTCTGTGTATCCATTCAGACATGGAGCACCGACCTGGCCCCGCCCCTTCTTTCCCCTGATTGGCTGACTGACTTTGTTTGACAACCGCGGAAGCCAATAGCGCTGCTGCTCTGTCTCAGTCAATCAGGAGGAGTGTTTCCTCAATGGCTGAGGGGATTGCGGACATCTCTGCAGAGAGAAGGAGCTCAGGTAGGTAATTGGGGGGTGCTGGGGAGGCTGCTACACACAGAAGGTTTTTTATCTTAATGCATAGAATGCATTAAGATAAAAAACCTTCTGCCTTTACAACTCCTTTAAAGATCAGTGATTAAATTGTCACTGACAATTGGCACCTGACAGATAGATGTCACCAGAGGCCCCATCAGTTTTGCTATGGGGCCCTATGATCTGTAGGTATGCCCCTCATTTGTGTGTGTATTGTACGCAAGTATGGAAGGTTTAGAACTTGTGTCAAGATTTCATCATCGTCTGTGACCCTAGCTGAAATTGTTTTAATATCCAACACTTCCAGAAGTGTTGACATGTCTGGTTACCCCCCCCCCCCCCAATGCTATTTGGTTCAACCAACAAACCCTTATAAATCTACAAGACAACAGTGACTAGGGGGCTAGCAAATTAAACCAGAGCCCAGCAGGGGACGAGAAAACACATCTGGAGGTGAGTTAAATGCTGAAGGTTCCACAGCCACAATAGCAAAGATCATCAGTGTGGATGGTGGGGTGTTCAAGTGGTAGCCTTTTATTTGAGCAACAGCGTCCCATTGAAAACTGTTCGGGGCTTTATTGCTGTGTGTGTCCTCTTTTGATATTTGCCACCCCCGTGTGATCACTCAGGCAGGAAGTGAGAGAACCAGGAAAACCTGCCAGGAAGGTGCAGAGTTAAAAAAAAAAAAAAAAAAAAACAGCACAAATTCCTGATCACAACCCACTTGCGGGAAAAAAAAAAAAAAAAAAAAAAAAAAAAGAATAACCTACCACCACAGTTCAGATCAATGAAAATTATATTATCTGCTCAAGGTTACTGAATTCTAAACCTTGCTTTTGCCTAATTAAAGGAGAACAAGAGCAAATATTAGAATCTAAAACAACCACATAACTGCAACATATTGTCAGAAAACCACAACCCTTAGTGTTCCAAATACTTGGAAAACCTGATCTAAATAAATCATTTGCACCCTTCTTGGGTTTACTTTGAACAACCAAAGTCAGCACAATATTATATTTAATTTTGAATCTATATATTTCCCTTTCTGCAATAAAACGTACCCAATTGAAAAACAAAAAAACAAAAAAAAAAACGTAAAAAAAAAATCTAATTTCTTCATCAATTTGGTCCAGTATATGTTCTGCTACATATTTTTGGTAAAAAAAATCCCAATAAGCATATATTGATTGGTTTGCACAAAAGTTATAGCATCTACAAATTATGCAATATTTTTATTTATTTTTTTCATTTTTAAAATGTTTTTTTTTTACTAGTAATGGTGGCGATCAGCGACTTATAGCGGGACTGCGATATTGCAGCAGACAAATCAGCACACATGTCATAACACGAAATGTCCTTAGAATATGGGATGGGGTATATAAGAAAGTTAACGGGAAATATAACTCACCATTGATTACACTTATAGATAATAATTTTTTCGCACCAGGTATGGAGAATATTAAAGGAAAAGAAGCACTTTGGGGGAAAACACAACTAAGAGAAATTACGAAAGAAGGGAAAATTATACCACCTCAACAACTTATACACGGGAGGGAAGCACGGGGATTAGAGAGATGGCGATATCTCCAATTAAGTCACTTTATTGATACGCTACCACACCCGATCAGGTCCGGGGAACAATTGACAGACTTTGAGAGGTTGTGTGACAGGGAAATTCCAAGAAACATAATATCTCAAATATATAAAATTTTGATGACCTCAGAAAAATCGGAGATACCGCCATTTATGGCCAAATGGGAAAGAGATTTTGGTACTAAGAAGGATTTAGTCACAATTAAAAGAATCTTGAAAATGAACGCTCATTCAGCAATAGACACCCGAACGGTAGAAATGAACTACAAATGTATTAGTAGAAGCTACCTCACTCCAGAGATAACTAGTAAATACCAGAAAGGGTCAGCCAATTGTTGGAGAGGATGCCAAGAAGTAGGTACAATGGGACACCTGTGGTGGAACTGTCCCAAAATTAAAAACTTCTGGAGTAAAATATTAGATTTAATTAAGGAGATCACGGGAATAGAAGTAGCAGAAGACCCATGGGAGGTCCTGTTCCATGGGGGGGCAGGGGACCCAAAAAAATATAAACAGTCACTGGTACCGCAGCTACTGAATGCTGCCAAAAGAACGATTCAGAGGAAGTGGCAGAAGAAAGAGACCCCAGAGATATGGGAGTGGTTTGATGCGGTAGAGGAGACTTGTAACATGGAAACGCGGATGTCAAATTGTTCGCAAGTGTTTTGGCTAAAAGGCTATCTCGAGTGATTGGTAAGCTGGTCCATTGCGATCAGTCTGGTTTTATACCTACCCGCTCTACATCGGATAATATAAGGAGACTCTACATGAACCTACAGATGCCAGTGGACAATCCGGGGGGTAGGGCCATTCTGTCACTGGACGCCTCAAAAGCGTTTGATAGTGTGGAGTGGCCCTACCTCATGGAAACACTGAAAAGATTCAGGTTGGGAAGTAGGTTTGTATCTTGGGTAGAGATACTCTATTTCAAACCCAGAGCCAGAATACGTATTAATAATAATCTTTCGCCTCCATTTGAATTGCATAGGGGGACTAGACAGGGTTGCCCACTGTCTCCATTACTGTTCGCTTTGGCAATAGAGCCTTTAGCCATAAAGATCCGGAATTCAACGGAGGTGGTGGGGTTCCGTAGATATCAGAGAGAAGAAAAAATATCTTTGTACGCAGACGATGCACTTATATATCTGGGCGATATGACTTCATCTCTGCGGGCAGTGATGGAGATAGTGGGAGAATACGGCAGTTTCTCAGGCTTTGACATTAACTGGTCAAAATCAACCTTAATGCCCATAGACCAGCAGAGGGACCGACTACCAGTGGGAGCGGAACAAATAACAATAGTTGATAGCTTTAAGTATCTGGGAGTAATGGTGTCCCCGAACCCGGCCGAGTATCTTCGGTTGAACCTGGAGCCATTGCTCTCTAGACAGAAAGAAAAAAGCAATAGCTGGTGCAGGCTCCCCCTATCAGTCATAGGACGAGCAAATTTAATAAAAATGGTGTGGGCACCACAGCAACTATATGTCTTCCACAATTCACCGATATGGATACCAAAAAAATGGTTTAAGCAAATTGATACACTAATGAGGGAACTGATATGGAAAAAAAAGGCACCCAGAATTAGCTTGGAAACACTGCAATATGAAAAGGATAGAGGAGGGCTCGCAATACCCAACTCTAAGCTGTATTTCCTGGCATCACAGCTACAACAAATGGCAGGATGGGGTCGAAAGGGGAATGAGGACCCTACATACCAATTGGTGACCATATCGGAACCCACGCTAGAAGCGGCCTCACATCTGGAAATGGACTTGCCAAGTATGAAGGGGGTAGAACCAATAAATACGCTCTTTAAAAAGGTATGGGGAGAGGTTCAGAAAGCGCTAAAAATAACAGGCGTGCTTCCATTCACGCCGATCTGGCACAATAGAAGATACTCCGAGATCCAGGGACTACAGGGGTTTACACACTGGAAAGAAAAGGGGATTCAGTTCTTCTCACAATTATACGAGGGAGAGGTGTTGAAGACATATGAACAATTATGCAGGGAATTTCATTTGAATCCGAGGGGCTTTTATCAGTATCTCCAACTTCGCCATGCGTTACAGGCACAACAAATAACACATTCTCAGACAGTACCAGCAGTATCACTTTTGAATGAGATCTTTTTGGCAGACACAAGGAAAGGGTTAATATCAAAAATATATAGGGAGTTGCTGAGGTCAGTCCAGGATCATACATTGTTAAAGTGCCGAAATAAATGGGTAGAGGATATAGGAGAGATAGAAGAAAAACAATGGGAAATGGCGCTTGAGGCTATTCCGGTGGTGTCACTTTCCGCAACCCAAAGACTGTCACAATTATTCATTCTTCATAGGGCCTATAGGACATCAGTACAGCTCTATAAATGGGGACGAGGAGATTCCCCACTGTGCCCTAAGTGTAAAGTACATAGAGGGGATTTTATTCACCTAATTTGGAGGTGCCCAAAGCTGTATAGATACTGGGACGAGATTTCCCAGCACATTTCAAGGTTGGCGCGGGTCCCCATCCCCCTAAACCCGACTGTATACTTGCTTGGAGCCATAAATGTAAAGATGTATCCGGGAGGAAAGTACTTCATGTTAACTAGACTGATGTACCTTGCCAGAAAACTTATTGCAAAGTACTGGATGGCCCCAACGGTACCTACAGTGAAGCAATGGATTGCCTACGTCAATTCGTTTCTCCCCAGAGAACGACTGGCTTACAGCCGTAGAAGTGATCATCAATTGATAGTAGAGAGGCTTCAGATGTAGAGATTGGGGGGGGAGATGTAGAGAGGAAGAGGGAGATCGAGATACCCGAGGGGAAGGAAAGCGAGAGTAAGTATGCGGGGGGGGGGGAGAAGGGAGAGAGGGATAGAAAGATGGCCTGTAAAATCAATGATAATATAATTGGATAAATAAGAACATTGGATAGGAGGGAAGTTAGTGGTAATTGTGAAGGTGGTGAAGGAAACACTAAAGGTAATATGAAAGGTTTGTTGTGATGGAGGGGGGGGGGGTGGTGTAGGGAGGGGAGGGGGGGAGGGGTGGAATAAAATAAAAAGAAATGGAGTAATGAATTAGTAGTAGAGATATGATTTTGTATGGAAGAAGGGTAGGAACACAAGAATAGGCCCGCATAAACCACACACTCTATACTATGTTTTTGTATTATTAAATAATATGAATGATTGAATTTATGTTTTTTTTATATCGCCAGTCATAGCCCCTGCGTGGGCCGACTTGGCGCTTGCTTCATATTACTACAAATCTACTGGCATATGTGCAATAAAAATGATTGAGATTAAAAAAAAAAAAACATGGAAACCCTGGGGAGTATGCTCAAGGAAATAGGAAACATGAATAGGGGCAGGTGGGAGCACTGGAAAGAATTCAAAAAAACATGGAGTTATGCCAAAGAAGTTAAAGCCCTAGACTAAAGGAGGAGAATAGAAGAAAATAGACCTTGGAGAGGAGAGAGGAGGAGGACCCGGAGAGGGGAGGGGAGGAGATGGGGGGGGGGTTAGAAGTAAAAGAAACGGGTGAAAAATTTAGAAATAGAGGTATGGTTAAGTATATTAATGGGAGAGCTGCAAAAAAGCACTTTTGATACTATGTTTATACTATTTTTGTCTTCACTGTCCTGTTATAGCAAAAGGCCACGATGATGAGACTCCCGTGGGCGTTCTTTTTTTAAAAAAAAGAAAATGAACTGCAAAGTTGATTTAAGCCCCCTGAAAAGTTTATCTGAAGTGGCAAAAAAAAAAAAACAAATCAGACAACTGACACCTTTTGGGGGCCAGTGACAAGAATACAGTGGTCAGTGATAAAAATATGCACTGTAACTGTACTAATGACACTGGCAGGGAAGGGGTTTACATCAGGGACAATCATGGGGTTAACTGTGTTCCCTGGGAGTGCTTTCTGTGTGGGGGGTGGTTGCACTGTGGGAAGACAGAGATCCGTGTTCCTTCTTAACAGAAACACAAGATCTCTGCCTTCCCTTGTCACAGAACGGCAATCTGCCTTGTTTACACCATTCTGCCTATCTCCCGAACTGTCGCCGGCGGAGGGCGTGCGCTACCCAGATGTGCCAGATCACGTACCTAGTAAGCGATATTGTGCAAAGAGGCCGCTCTGCTGCAGTATATCTGTGTGGGGCGGTCGTGAAGAGGTTAATAAATCATCCCCATGTACAGAGGGTAATAAAACACAATAACTTTTTTTTTTATGCAAAAAAGCTAGCTTTCACCAGACAACTTAATTATATCTCTATTTAACCCTTTCAGCCCTGGAAGGATTTACCCCCTTCCTGACCAGAGCATTTTTTGCGATTCAGCACTGCAGCTCCTATTTTGTTTGGAGTTTAATACCACTTTAAGTCCAAATAAACCCTAAAAATTAACCAATTATTAGTTGCTTTTTTTGATCTCTTAAATTTACCATCAAGAGTTTTGTTATATCTGTTGATTCTGCAAGAAATCTAGTGTTGCCCTGTGTTCGGTTCTTTATGCTTCTGCTGCACTGCTATCACTGTTAATAGATCACTGGGCTGCAGAATACCCCCTCCCCAGTGTTATGGAGATGAGAAGTGGGGAGGTATTCTGTAGTCTTAAAAAGCTTCATGGAGTAACAGTTGCTCCTTCATAGATAGTGAGTGTTGTCAGCCTGGGACAGAGTGGGGTTGATTTACTAAAACTAGAGAGTGCAATATCTGGTGCAGCTCTGCATAGATCATTTAGCTTCCAGATTTTTTTTTTTTTTTTGTCAAACGTGTGTGACATCAACCAGGTGAGGAGTACAAAGACAAGTGTGTCTTGCCTACAGTCAAGCATGGTAGTGGGAGTGTCATGGTCTGGGGCTGCATGAGTGCTGTCAGCACTGGGGAGCTACAATTCATTGAGGGAACCATGAATGCCAACATGTACTGTGACATACTGAAGCAGAGCCTGTTCCCCCTCCCTTTGGAGACTGGGCTGCAGGGCAGTATTCCAACATGAGAACGATCTCAAACACACCTCCAAGGTGAACACTGCCTTGCTAAAGAAGCTGAGGGTAAAGGTGATGGACTGGCCAAGCATGTCTCCAGACCTAAACCCTATTGAGCATCTGTGTGTCAAATTGGAAGTTGGAGGAGTGCAAGGTCTCTAACATTCACCAGCTCTGTGATGTCATAATGGAGGAGTGGAAGAGGACTCCAGTGGCAACCTGTGAAGCTCTGCTGAACTCCATGCCCAAGAGGGTTAAGGCAGTGCTGGAAAATAATGGTGGCCACACAAAATATTGACACTTTGGCCCAATTTGGACATTTTCACTTAGGGATGTACTCACTTTAGTTGCCAGTAGTTTAGACATTAATGGCTGTGTGTTGAGTTATTTTGAGGGGACCGCATATTTACACTGTTATACAAGCTGTACACTTACTACTTTACATTGTAGCAAAGTGTAATTTCTTCAGTGTTGTCACATGAAAAGATAGAATAAAATATTTACAAAAATGTGAGGGGACTGAAAATGGCATAATCTCGTCCTGCCTTGTTGCTGGGACATTAAAGAGTCCTAGCTCTTACTGTTCACCTCCACCATCACAGGAGTGAGAGTGGAGGTGAACAGTAAGTGACAGTGGTAAGCAGGGAGCGAAGGGCGAGAGCCCGAGATGGCAATATGGAGTTCTGACACTTTTCAGCTGAGAAAAAGCCCTGGGTGCAAGGTGGGCCATATTCAGCCCGTGTATTGGACACATACCCTTAGGAGATCAGATCTGCATATTGCCTTTAAATAAACAAAACTGGTTATATTTCGAGATCTCAACATATCTACCCTAAAATATCAGACCTGTTTTATATTAGAGTGATGTTCTTTTGTTAAAAGACCAGAAAACCTAGTTTCTAAAACAATATTCATGGCAACCAATCAGAAAACTTTTTTTTTCAACCTTTGCTACTAATACTGCTTTCACTAATTTCAAAGTGTAAGTTTGTTATGTGTCCAACTACACAGAAGACCAAAAACGTACGTGAACTGCTATAAAATGACAAAGTATGCTTTTTTTCCCCAATTATAATTAGCACATTATAAAGCTTAAAAAATCTAAACCTCTTAATTACATCTTCCCGCAGCAGGGCACATGAAGTACCGGATTAGAACATCGTAGGAGTAATTATTCTGACTAGTGGATAGATAAATAAAATTCCAGATCAATAATATGCAACCTTTTCTGCATTACCATGGCAGCTGTTAGAGCCCAAGTCATTAGACCAGGAATGTCTCGTTAGAGGAGTCCATAAACATTGGCTTAGGATCTCTTTTTTTTTTTTTTTTACATGATATGCACACTCTGCATAAAGATCCACAATGTATTACAGTGGAGTAGAGTTTAATTGATATAGTGGCAGATTTTCATTACTGCTGCTGTATATCTTTGCACATCCCCTTGCCATTTAGTCTGCTTACATAAGGACTATGGGGTGGATTTCTAAAGCCAAATATGCTGTGCACTTTGCAAGGGAATTTTCTCTTAGCCATCATCCAAATCATGTACAAGCACAAATATTCTTTTTCATTTTCCTTGCACTCGATTAGGTATTTGCAAAGTGAATTTTGACCACATTCACTAAGCAAAGGGAAAATTCCACTGCAAAGTGAAAAGTCGAATTGCCTTTAAAAAAAAACAAAAAACCCATTAGTGTAGCCCCATATTTCCCACTCTTTCCTGCTAAATTTTATTCAATTCTTATTTGCTTCAGCAAAGTGTTCACTGGCATCACAGGACAAGTGACATCAGGCCATTGACATAACCAGCATCGAAACACCAGGCAAACCGCTAAATGCACAAACGAAATCCATTTATAGGAGCAGATTTACCTGCCAAGGGACTAGTATCTCTGTTTATCCAGTCCTGAGATTTCTACAGTCCTGTCTGGCAAGACCGGAAACCCGATTTTTCTCTGCTAGAGTTTAAGCATAACTAAACAGGAGAAAAAATATGTAATACTGTATATTGGATGTTACCAGTCCTTAGAGAATGTGACTGCATTATTTTTCACACTAAGAACCTTCTTCGAAAGTACAGAAATACCCTATATTCTTACTTAATCCAGTGTATTTGTCACTTTTTGTGAGATGAACTGGGGCAAATCAATTTCTTGTGTAAACTACTAATCGCATCAGTCTTATCTAATGGAGATGGACAAAGGCAGACATGTTTGAAGTCCAACTTGGATGACAATCATGGATTTTTCAACAGATACAGTAGAGGAGGGAGCGTACCCACAAGAAAGACCTACAGGTCTTGTCCCACCCCTAGCATGTGACTGGACAGTGAAAAGATAAGCAGCAGACCAGTGAGCTCTTTTCTCTATCACTCTGCTCCTATCAGAATGCTCCGTTAACATTTTAGCACTGGAGCACAACTGATTGGCTCATTTTGCTGCTTCTCCCTCTGCCAGTCTAAACTCTGCTGTATGAGGGCTGTAAGAGGCTGCTGCAGATGATAAAAGGTTGCATTGATTGAAATAAAAAAATTAATGATGTATAATGAACAAAGAACTGAAATAATGTGCCTTTTATACTTGCCTTAAGTGCAACTTTAAATCCCACTATGGAAACCCTGTATCGAAAACTATGAAGTTTGTATGCTCTCCTTGTGTTGCTGAGGATTTCCTCAGGTATCAGGCCTCCTCTTTTAAAAATATACCAATAGGTTAACCAACTCCTTACTAAAATGAACAGTGTGTGTGTGTGCGTATTATGGGGATATTAGAATTACTTTCATCAGTTCCTGCCCTAGATAAACTTATGGTCTCTGTACTCTATAAACCACTAAGTAGCAGGATTTTTGCCTAGAGTTCTGCTTAAACTCAAACTGCATTGACGTTCCCTAATGGATATCGTCTGTGATTCCATTCCAGGAATAGGAGCATATGTTGGACTAAAACATTTTTAAAAAAAGACGGTCTAATTTTCCATTTTTTCGTGTTTTTTTTTTTTTTTTTTAAATCAGCGAGTTAAGCAATGGCAGGCAGAAAACTGTACTTTTTGATCTCACATTTAAGAGAAGGATCAGAACTGTGCGCAGCAATTACTGAGCTTTAAATGTCAAAAGAAATATGTACACACTCAACACGAGTCCCCAAAACTGCATTAAACGTTAAAAGCTGAAAAACTGAGTTGTGTATGCTGTTTGACAACTTTTAAAAGGGACCTTAAATTTAGCAACCAGTTTTTTTTTTTCTTTCGAAGAAGCCCTGTACTGGGTGAAATATGGAAGTTGCCATTGGTGATCTCTCTTCCAAATGCTAAGTGCTTGATTGGCCCTGGTATAATGTGTTGACTAGACTAGAAATATCAGGGTAGCCAATGAAGTGAGCCCACGTTCACACTGAGGGCGGGTTTGAAATCGTGCGAGTTCAGCTGAACTCGCATGATTTCAAACCAGCATTTCAGTCCGACTTCGGGGATGATTTGACAGATATCGGTCGCCCCCGAAGTCGCCAAAAGTAGTGCAGAAACTATTATTGCGAATTCAAAACAATGTTATTGACGGCAGTAGGCTTCGATGTGGTATGCGATTTGACATCTCAAAATGGCCCAATGTGAACATTAGCTCAGAGGAATATCAGCTATTACTGGGCTCACAAGACAGCCAAGCACCTACCATTTTCTTAAGGCATTTCCTGTGATAGTCCACCTATTTCTCTCAGTATAGGTTTCCTTTAACGTACATATGAACCAAATCAATAAAATCTCATAAGGTGTAACATTAAAAAAAAAAAAAAAAAAATGTAATTTCAAAAGTAATTTTCAATAGTTTTAACTCTGCAGCCTTGATTAAAAATAATCTTTGGTGATTTGCTATGAAGCAATAAGCAGGTGCTTACTGAGTTACTACTGTGTTGACTGTGCTCATTATTTCTAGGTTAAATGCATTTTCTGTCCAGCAGAAGTGGTACTGTTTGGTGGGTAAGAGTTAACTTTGCTAGCTAGGTTTTCCCAGGCTTTTCTGAAGAGCGCCACCCCCTGCTGGACAAAGCATATAAAAAAGAGAACTATCTAAGTCAAGGGCTTGAGGTTGCTCTCACATGAGAAGAGAAGGAGAGGGCTGCTGAGGATGGAGTCACCACTTTGCTACTTTTACCACTCCTTGTGGGAGACTAGTCGGGGTTTCAAGGCATATGGACTTTGCTGCTAAATGGACTTTCTCGCCTAATCAAGGCCTGATCACCCCATGTGGCACAAAAGAGCACCAGGGACACACGAAAAGGGCACTTACGAGACTTAATACGGGAATGTGTATGGAAGCTGTTGCTGAGAACTTCATCTATTAAATGGAACTACTTCAGTAAAGAACGTTATTGTTAATCCAGGTTGCTTGCAAGGTGCATCAAATAACAGGGCTTGGATGGGGGATGAAGAGAAGTCAGTGTGGACACATTACAAGGGTCTAACCTGTGGTGGAAGGCGAAGAGGCTGTGCTGCCATTGCTAGGGGCAACGGGAATAATGTCAGGTGCATATGCAACTAGCCAGTAGCCATGGAAGGCGTGAAAGAGGGCACTGTTAGAGATGGGGTTTGCAAGCTTGGCCCCCTCCCTAGCAAACGGTGCCCCACATACAGGCACCACCATGGCAGCACAGGGTATCCCATGTACCTAGCTGGAGGTGTCATAGAAGAGAAGTAGAGGGACTGAGAGGCCTTGGGAAGGAAGAAGCTCTGGAACACATGAGGAGATGATCTGTGTGCATCAGGGAGAAGTTTCATGTCACTGGGAGTGAGATGACATGTTGGACTTTACTTGTGGAGTGGGGTACATGCTCCACAGTACTCACTTGGAATTGTTACATCCATTGGTGGAGAGGTTATGGGAGTAAAACATACACAAAGAGTTAACTGTGCAAGAAGGAACAGGCTTGCTTCTAAGTCCAAGCGCTGCCTTAAAGGTTTCACATGACCATAGCCTCAGCCTGTAAGCGCAGGCATTAGCGAACACATGTGAGTCCCCAATTTAACTTTTGTTAAGCCCCACCCACAACAGTCCCTGTTCTTGACACAAAGTATCAATGCTCTATATCTCGGTCTCCCAGTTGTGCGCCTACTTTTTAACTCGGTCACACGGGCAGATGGAGACTGCAAGGGCTTTTCAACACATTATGAAGGTGTGGTCCACTTTGAGAAATACAATGCAGTCACTACTGTTGTACATGTACATAGCAGCACTGAGATGCAATAAATGATGAAAAACCGGTGAAAATAAGTATTTTATTAAATAAAAGATACTAACAGTTTAAGAAAAACGAAATGTTATTCAAATAGGGTTTACATTTAGTTGAAATAAATCTTAAAATACAGAAATACTTTTAAACAGAGACAAATGCGCAAACTTTTTTTTGGGGGGTGAGGTTAGAAACGGGGATAAGTGGTGAAACGCTAAGAAAGTTTCATTGCTATCCTGGTGACAAGTGCACCTCCAATTTTTTTCTTCATGGGCATCAGACATTAATCTTGCTCAATCTATCCAAAATATAAAAAAAATAGGCTGGTACTAGGCATAAAATATATGCATAGCCCTTTTTGGGCGCTTGGCTGAGTGGGGAAGGATTAGAACCTTCAACCATTTTTTATTGCTGTCTGTGTCCCTGCAAGGGAGATACACCACTTCTATTTATCCTGGAGATCATCGTCTCCAATAAAGTGATGGTAAATACAAAAGGCTAACATTGTCACCAGAACATGAGGCGAGGGTAAATCTGTCAATGATGATACTTATGACAGCTAAGAGAGGTAATCCCTTTACTTTTTAGAAGACTTCTCTCATTGCCAGGATAAAGAAAGGAATCTTCCCCAGTTAGACACAGACAGCGAAAAATAAACTGACATTTATAATCTTGCCTCATCTATCCAAAGCTTTAAAAAAACCAAAAAACACACTTTTTTTTGCTCTACATACATTTTTAATGATCAACTAATGTACATTTTGCTTCTCAAACATGCAAGCCAATACTAATAAACTAATCAGCTTCTTTCCCATGTATTTTACATTGCAGTGTTGAACTGGATTTCAAACAGCAAGAAGACAAACTCCAACCAGTGTTGAAAAAACTCCATCCCATTGAGGAAACTCAGGTTGCACCTTTGCCTTACCCTGCCGAGAGTTACACATCAACTCCCAAGCAAAAATCCAAAACAGAATCTAAAAAACACGGAAGATGGAAACTCTGGTTTCTTTAGCAAAGTCTGCTGAATACTGAGCCTTGGGCCATCTTAGGCACACGTGTGAAATCCAACAGTTCACTCAAAGGGATCTTGTTAACCTGATGTTATCAAGAAGTAAAATGGTTGGGCAGTATGCAGATACCTACTGTGCGTACCAAAAAGGCCTTTATACTTGCAACTCAACTCGCAGGAGCAAGGTATAAAAAAAAATAAAAAATTAAAAAATCACAACATGCCAACTTTTACTAGCATTTCAGTTTTGGGATACAAAATCTGGATATAAAATCTGAATTACCAAATGTGAAGAAAAAGGAAAAAAAAAATATGGTTGGAAGTTTGAATTGCTTCCCTTTTTTCCTATTGGTTCAGCATAAGCAACACTTATAATTTGCTTCCGGATTCTAAAGCCTTTATGTTTCAAATGAATAGCAGAAGAAAGATTATAGCCTTACAGTAAAAGGGGTCTTTCATTTTTAAATTTTCTTGTGAAATCCAAGCAGGGGATATGTGCAATTCTCAGCACATCAAAATCTGGAGAAAGCACAAATTTTCAAGTGGTCGGAGACCAGCGAAAATCTCAAAGGTGTGACTAAGTGTGTGTATTTGCCTTCCCGTGCTAAAGAATAATTGATTTCAGTCATTCTCATGCTAATTTTAAATGTTCTAGAGAAAAGACATTGAATCTGAGCAAGTGCAAAAAGCCAGTCATATCCCAAAGTCAGAACATGCCTTTAATCTCATTGTTCGTTGACAGGGTCAAGGCTACGGGACACTGTTTTCTTAGACCTAATTTCTAATGGTTTCCTACCCCAAAAAGCCCAAACTATTACAAATATATATTTCAATTCTAACTAAAGTTTCCTAACTGGAGTTGGAATATTGTTGGTCTGAAAATTGTTTTTTATTCTGAAGTTTCAAATGCCATACCATTATACAAGAAGCCAAGATTTATTTATCTATTTATTTATTATCTATTTATTTGATCTTAATTTGGCACTATGTTTATTACAAATGGTCATACAAATTGACATTTTTTTTCAATAAAAAATTATGATTTTGAGAAATGTAATATACATTATTCTATGTCAGTTAGTTCAAAACAGAAGTTATGTATATTTATATTTTTAACTAATTTGAAATTAAAGCAATTTAAAATAACCTTAATATTTAAAGAACACAGTGTTAAATCATAAGTTTCTCTTAGCAAAAAAAAATTTGCAATCTTAAGGATTGATTGTAATCATTTTGAAAAATATGTATACGATAAGGAATAATGCAACTGTTATATGCCACTCAATACACTAGATCCTGTGGCTAAACGTTATTTTTGAAGTGTTAAGGAAGAAGTCTAGAAGGAAGTCTATATAATATTTTAAGCAATTTGAAATAATTGCAATATGCCTTATGGCTAAGTTTATTTAGAGCTTTAGACATTTTTTTCTGCAGCATTTCTGAAAATATCTGCCTCCCAGAGAGATTCTTAAAGCTTTTAAAAATATATATTTTTCTGCTTGTATTGATAAATAAGTGTAGCTGTATACAGGTTTGAATTGTTTAAACCATTAGGTCATCTAGCATCACAATTTTACTTAACGAGAAAACAGATAAATAGTTTAACATACAAAGTCAAATAATAAGTCCACGGACATTGAAAAGGCAGAAAAAAAAACAATAGAATATAGAGATCTGGTTGCTACATTTGCAAATGCACCATCTATTATACAAAACATTTAGAATATCTTCTTATGCCTACAAAGGAAATATTGAAGATAAATCATGTGGCAAGCACTGTTCTATATTTTCAAGAGTTTAATCTGTGCGTGGGAGAGAATTTCAACTTTTCAACCTGGAATATAAATACTATGTACTAGGTTGTTGTACCCAAACACAGTTGTAGAAAGTGAATTATAAAATATTTTTCAAAAATGATGTATGAAATGGTGAAGATGCTTAAGGTATAGATTTATAAAATTGAAATAATACAAGTTAAAATTCATATAGGCAGGTTTCAAGGTAAAAAGCTATCATGTAAAAGGTGCTTTTTTTTTCTATCACTATGTGATAATTTGAAGCTAGTGTAAGGATTGTGCATTTTTCATTAATATTGTACAAAACTGTAATTATGCCCAGGTAAAAATATGCTTTATTGGATATGTCAGACTTGCTTAATAGGGCTACTAAAATTGTACATAAAAAATATTAAATTATTTTTGTGTATAAAACTAGTATGTGTAAAAGGAAAAGGAATAGTCGTTATGTGCCAAGAAGGAAATGCAATTGTTTCACTTGATGGGTGGGGTTGAAAAAAATGCTACTGTATTTTTTAATGTTTTTTAATTAAAGATACATATGTTTATATTGCACAATTAAAACAATGTTTTAAAGTCCCCAAATAAAGTATTGCCCATAAATTATGAATACACTAGTAGAATATATATATATAAAAAAATTAAACACTGGTTTTGGTTTGATATTACAGGTTGCATTTCTTTTCCCCACAAACAACCACACCTCTCAGAAAAAAATAAACAATTACTGTCTATCATCAATCAGATGTACTGTTAAAGATGATTATTTTAAAATGCCATAGATGATTTGTATGTAGATTTTAAGAGACATTTTCTGCACCTTCATATTTTTAAAAAAAAAGGTAAGTAAGCTGCATTTATTTTCTAATAAATAAAGAAATTTGTTTTAATAAAAATATTAAACATCTTGGAGCCTAAAGTATATGAAACTTCCCTCAACTGGCACAACATAGAATGTTTTAGGAAAACCTAACACCATTAAAACAAATATATATTTCAAAGAATAATAAAAACATGTTTAGATCGATTACCAACACAAAGTATGCCGAATGACAGAGAAAACCTTGAGGCAAGATATTTCTAGCCTTATAAATGTTTCACAAGTAGCAGAATTTAAAAGTAGGCATGAAATCAAAACAATCTACTGTTCTGTAATAGCTATTCTTTGAAGCAAACAGAACAATGTATCTGAAAAATATAAAGTATCTTACTGTTGGACAGGAAAACTACAATTTCTAAAAACTCTTGTAAATAATTAATGCATAGAGTAACATGTGCTATGTGAAACCTTGCTCTTTTTTTGTTGAAGATGCCGACACTTTACCCAGACAGGGGCAAGGTGATAGTGTCGCTGCAAAAGGCCTCTCCCCCAATCCCCATAAAAATCCCCTGTCCTAATCCCCCCCACTCCTTCCTCTATTGCAGCTTGAGATACTACCTGGCATTTCCAGGTCCTGCTCTCCTGTGCTTGCAACTGGTTGCTAGGTCCAAGCACTGTCACAGTATTAAGGATATGTCCCTGTTCCCCTGTTTTGCTGACACCTCTGATTTAAACGTCAAGTTATGATGGAGAAAGGAGCAGTGAGGGGTTTGAGGTAAGGTAAAAAGAGAAATGGAATTTTGATCCAGGACATTTTGCAAGAGAAAATACATACAGGGCCACTGATAAGCCAGTACAACCACACCTGTTGTGCCGGGCCGGCGCACTTAAAGGGGGGCCCAGGTAGCCTCAGACAGACAAAGTAGGAAAAAAAAAAAAAAAACAGCTTTCTAAATTACATCCCCACTCAGCTGCTTTTACTAGCTTCGGGAGGTGTATTATTGCTATCTTCCGGGCCCCTCCTCTCTAATGATGTTCTGGTGGGAGTGGAGGTACTTTTTCTCAGTTTCGGGTGCATGCGCAGTGCATTACGCTGCTTAAAATACCGTTTCCTGCGTCAGGCAGTTGACAGGGTCTAGAAGCCGAGGAGGGAGCCAGAATTTGTGGCTGCTGCAGCACAGGGGTGGGTAAAAGATATACTTCAGTGCACTGTACATTCTTATAATGTCACCATCCATATCGGTATCTAGAACACAAAGGCAGCAGTCAGCAGAGGTTCCCATGATATGGCTGATGGGTGTGGATTTTGTTAACTTATTTTCATAAGTTAACAAGGTTAGCACCCAACAGCCATGTCAGGTGACACACTGAAAGAGCCAGCCATGACAGAGCACCTGCTGACTGCTGCCTGTGTATTATCACAATGCTGATAATCTTAAGCTGCCTGTGTTGCTGTTTATTATCAAGGCTTCCACACGGATTTGAATTTACTTGTTCAACAGAGGATATGTCCACTTGTCCCCTGCTGAGCAGAGTGGGCAGATGACAGGTCCATGTCCACTCAGCTTATGTAAAGCGGACACGGACACAGCCCACTCTACTGTAAGGATGGCTGGTGTAAACAAACTGGCTGTCCAGTTACACCTGACTGCCCTCCAAATACGACCTGCTAGACAGAGGGGAACGGATCCCTTTCTGTTTTGTTTAGCGTATTGGATTGGAGGTAGGCAGGTGTAAAGGGACACAAGTCTGTTTGGATCCATCGCTCTATAGTAGTGAATGGAGGGTCAGATCAGGTCAGCTTGAAAAATGGACCAGCAGACCTGATCAGACCTGTCGTGTGAACCCACCCCCAAGCTTTTCCCTTTAACTGCTTGCCGCCCGCCCTCAGTACATTTACTGCGGCAGGTTGGCATGGGCAGGCTGGATCACATACATGTACTTATATACACATGTATCAGCGGCCCTGTATGTGTGTGTGTGTGTGTATAATATAATATATATTTATTACACATATATACACACACACACACAGTTGTGCTCATAAGTTTACATACCCTGGCAGAATTTATGATTTTTCAGAGGATATGAATGATAACACAAAAACATTTCCTTCAGTCATGGTTAGTGTTTGCCTGAAGCCATGTATTATCAATTGACTGTGTTTACTCTTTTTAAATCATATTTACAACAGAAACTACCCAAATGACCCTGATCAAAAGTTAACATACCCTGGTGATTTTGGCCTGATAACATGCACACAAGTTGACACAAAGGGTTTTGAATAGCTCTTAAAAGGTACCCATCCTCACCTGTGATCTGTTTGCTTGTAATTGTGTGTGTGTGTATAAAAGGTCAATGACTCCTAACAGACCCTTGCATCTTTCATCCAGTGCTGCACTGACGTTTCTGGATTCTGAGTCACAAGGAAAGCAAAAGAATTGTCAAAGGATCTGCGGGAAAGGGTAGTTGAACTGTATAACACAGGAAAGGGATATAAAAAGATATCCAAGGAATTGAGAATGCCAATCAGCAGTGTTCAAACTCTAATCAAGAAGTGGAAAATTAGGGGTTCTGTTGAAACCAAACCACGGTCAGGTAGACCAACTAAAATTTCAGCCACAACTGCCAGGAAAATTGTTCGGGATGCAAAGAAAAACCCACAAATAACTTCAGGTGTAATACAGGACTCTCTGAAATCATGTGGTGTGGCTGTTTCAAGATGCACAATAAGGAGGCACTTGAAGATAGATGGACTGCATGGTCGAGTCGCCAGAAGAAAGACATTTCTACGCAAATGCCACAAAGTATCCCGCTTACAATACGCCAAACAGCACAGAGACAAGCCCCAAACCTTCTGGCACAAAGTCATTTGGAGTGAGACCAAAATTTAGCCTTTTGGCCACAACCATAAACACTACATTTGGAGAGGAGTCAGCAAGGACTATGATGAAAGGTACACCATTCCTACTGGGAAACACGGAGGTGGATTGCCTATGTTTTGTGGATGTGTGAGCTACAAAAGGCACAGGAAATTTGGTCAAAATTGATGGTAAGATGAATGCAGTATGTTATCAAAAAATAATTGGAGGAACATTTGCATTCATCAGCCAGGAAGCTGCTCATGGGACGTACTTGGACATTCCAACATAACAATGATCCAAAACATAAGGCCAAGTCGAGCTGTCATTGGCTACAGCAGAATAAAGTGAAGGTTCTAGATTGGCCATCTCAGTCTCCTGACCTCAATATCATTGAGCCACTCTGGGGAGATCTCAAACGTGCAGTTCATGCAAGACAGCCCAAGAATTTACAAGAACTGGGGGCTTTTTGCCAAGAGGAATGGGCAGCTTTATCCACAAATACCACAAAAGACTTCAAGCTGTCATTGATGTTAAAGGGGGCAATACACGGTATTAAGACCTGGGGTATGTAAACGTTTGATCAGGGACATTTTGGGTAGTTTCTGTTGTGATTATGATTTAAAAAGAGTAAACACAATTGATTGATAATAAATGGCTTTAGCCAAACACTAACCATGAGTGAAAGAAAAGTTTTTGTGTTATCATGCATATTCTCTGAAAAATGGCCAAGAAATCATAAATTCTACCAGGATATGTAAACTTTTGAGCACAAATATATATATTCAGATGGGATTACTTAAAAATGTATTCTGAAATTTCAAATTCAATTCAATATCAAATGCATAACGGTTTCGGGCTATACAGATAACGCCCTTCTTCAGAGCAAGACACATACAATAATAATGATCTTTACAAGCGCATTTAAACACTTCTGTCTCATATAGCATCAATTAATCAATCATTCATAAGAAAAACATGTAAGCATGTATGGTATCATGGGTCATCGATCACTATCATTTTTCCCATTACATTCGATATGTGCTAAGAACAAAACACATAGTGAATACATGTACATAGCCAGCTAAAAACAAAATATATGTATAATTATAATAAAGATTTTTTTTTTAAAATAAAATATATATGAAAGAAACATTGCTAAAAATAAACATGAAAAAAATCAAAGAAGTATACATCAAAATCAGAACTCAATCCATTGGGACATGGTGAATTTAAACGGTTTATCCATTGAACTTTCTAAGGGTTAATTCCCTGTTTCCTCCATGTCTATTCTTGGTTATACCATCTATAACATGAATCTTAATTGAGAAACAGTGTGTCCTTTCTCAGTGAAATATCGGGCTAAGAATAATTTGTCTAATTTATCCCTGATGGAGTACTTATGTCTAGAAATTCTATCTTTCACCTTTTGAGTGGTTTCTCCCACATATAATAACCCACATGGACATTTGATTATGTATACAACATAAGATGATTGGCAAGTATAATGATTTTTATTGTTGATATTATAGCCTCTATGTGGATGGGAAAAGGATTTCCCCTTTATCATGCTGTTACATTGAATACAGCATAAACAGGGGAACGAGCCAAAGTTTTGTGGTCCCAAAAAGGTTGTAAGAGGCGAGGGAGGATGATACTGATCAGATTTAACCAATCTGTCATATAGCGTCCGACCTCAACAGTAGTTAGGCAGGAGCGGACACTGGAATTCATTCACTGATGGATAACCGCCATGTAGGACAGACCAGTGTTTCTTTATTATATTATAAACCCTAGTGGAATAAGGATGGAGAGACGAGTATTGCGATGTCTAGATCTGTGACCAAGCAGATAGTCTCGTTCTTCGTTGTAATTTCCCCTCTATTTCATTCAATCTGACTTTCAATAAATCGAAATCACTGACAAGCCGGGACACACAAACTAATTGGCTGCGAGGAATGGACTTAAAAACTCCTGGAGGATGAAAACTAGAATATAATAATAGTTGATTACGATCTGTAGGTTTTGTGTATAAGTCACTGACTATATGTTGTTCATTGATCCTTAAGAAAGTATCCAAAAAAGGTATTGGAGTGTCACTGACTAACATGTTAAATTTCAAGCCAGCGATTAGAGAGTTAAGATACATATGGAATATATTTAAGGACTCTAAGTCGCCCGACCAAATCGCTAAGGCATCATCGATAAATCTATACCAACATATGCAATTTTTAATTAATAAATTGCAATGATAAATGAAAGCATTTTCTATCATATGCATAAATATATTAGCATATGGGGGTGACATTAGAACCCATCGCAGCTCCAATGAGTTGTAAATAGTATTTTTCTTTGAACAGAAAAACATTTTCTTCCAAAACGATCAACAATAATTGTATTAAAAAGGTAATATGTGTAGATGTATATTTGTTGGAGTGAATCAATAGACGTCGGTAAGCCTCTATGCCCAGATCATGGGGTATACATCCCAGGTGACTAACAGACCCCGGTGGTACAATTATATAACACTTTTTTTTGTAAGAAATGTTGAGTATCTGGTATATAGGACTGTGTGGTTTCTATAAGGGGTGCAAGACATTTGTCCAAAAATTTAGCAATAGGTGTAGTGAGAGAATTTGTACTAGAGACTATAGGGCGTCCAGGTGGATTTAAATGATTTTTGTGTATTTTAGGCAATACGTATATAATTGGTGTCATGGAATGTTCAGGTATAAGATATTTTTAAGTATTATTATCGATAATTCATTCATTTTCTGCATATGCAATTACCTTTTTCATCCTGTCCTGTATACGTAAAACAGGATTACTATACAATTGAACATAAGTTTTAGTATCTGCCAGTTGTCTCAAAATTTCATTTTCATATGCTATTGTATCCATAATTACTATCGATCCACCATTGTCTGTGGGCTTGATGGTGATATCAGGCCGCGCAGACAGGGAGGTGAGAATATCAGATTATTACCGACTGTTAGGTGTATGGTCCCGTTTAGTACCATCACGTATAAAAGGAGCCCATTTCCTCTTCAACTTTGCCAATAAATACTTCAGCTGCAGTGCATGAAGTGGGAGGGATAAATTGATTCGTATTTCTTAATCCCATAGTGTGAATAGATAAAGGCAATATATTAGAATTGTATAAGGCTGGTTTAGAGGAATAGTATACCTTTAAACGGATTTGTAAAAAAAACAAAACAATATAAATCATGTTTTAATTCAATCTTATTTTATTGAGAAAGAAAAAGTGTACAGTATACAGTAATGTAATACAAAAACACATAAAAGTAGAAATAGATATCATTGCGATATTGGTAACATATCATCTTATGTCTTAAGCAATTTGTGAGCTTTTATTGATTTGGTTTGATATTTAGCCTGCGTAGCTATACCGTCTAAACTGAGTAGAGTGCAGGTGAGCACCACTATCCACTCACTGAGTGGCGTCCACCTATTGCAAACAAGCTAGGGCTATTGTTGCTGTGCTAAATGTTTTTTCTCTGATGGGGAAGCTCAGTGTGTGTCACATTACTTGTCTGATGAAATTAGAGAGAATGATTTAGGTGATCGTATAGCGTTGTAACATATAAGGGGAGAAAGAGAAAAAGAGGGGTGGGAATAGAGGGGACAAGGGAGAGAGGGAATACAGATATTAAGAGAAAGACATTCCACCCTGGTCACACAGTTGCATTGGTGGAGTCCTCTGTAGCCCATGGAATAAATTCAGCGGAATAGCGGAAGATAGACCACGAGGTCCAGGTCTTGGAAAATTGTTCCTCCTTACCCGTTTCCTGCGACAACATCCGTTCCAGACTATTAATTTGGTCCACTTCAATTGCCCAATCTCCCAGGGAAGGCATGCTCGTCGACTTCCAATGTCTGGGCAGTACCGTTCTAGCTGCCGCTAAAAAGTGACGCAGAACGTCTTTTTTGACCGATTTAAGCGGGCCAGGGAGCATAGATAGCAGGGCCACCTCAGGAGAGGATGCAACCGAGGTCGCCATGAGTCTGCAGTACAGATCGAGGATCTTTTGCCAGAACCTCCGCACAGGGGGGCACTCCCACCAAATGTGGAGTAGGGTTCCCTTTGATGACAAACAACCCCAGCAGGTATCCGGGAGTGTCGGGTTTATCCATCGTAATGTCGAGGGGCATCTATACCAACGGGCCAGTAATTTGAATCCCTTTTCTTGCGATTTGGAGGCTAAGGATATTTTATGAGTCAAAATGAAGCATTTTTGCCAATCTACAGGTGAGATGGGGTGACCCAATTCTTCCCTCCAGGCCTGTGTGTATGGGGGGAGGTCAGGATTATAGACTATATGTATGAGAGAGTATAGTTGAGAGACCACATGCGTGGGAGGGTCGATCTGGAGCAGCATGTTCTCCAAGTCTGTTGTATCAGTAAGTACATCAGGTAAGGATGGGAAGGTTCGAATAAAAGATAGCACCTGTTGCCTCTGCAGCCAGTGCGTCGAAGCATGGGAAGGTAGGCCGGTGGGAACGTCTTGAGTCAGAGAAGGATCTGAACGCAGGACTTGGGCAAGTCGTCTGTGGTCCTTCTTGCACCAAGGGCCAAAACTCTCTACTTGTAGGGCTGGTGGAAAAGCCGGAGTTCCAAACAGTGGAGTCATGGGTCCTTTCAGAGGAGATAGGGTCTTGGAGGAATTCATTCGGGTCCAAATTTGGATAGTTTGTCGGGTGAGGTCGCTCAGGGGTGATCCCCCTTTTAGGAATTCAGTAGGCGTCCACGGTAGTGCGCGGAGATCTATTGAATTGAGATGGCTCTCTATTTGTACCCATAATTTGGTGGAGGAATGATGAAACCAGTTAACTATACGTGTCAGTACTGCTGCTCTATAATATATAGAGGCATCCGGAGCTCCAGCTCCACCACGAATCTTGGGAAGCGACAGCGTCTCATAGCGTATCCGAGGACGGGCCCCCGCCCAGATAAAGGAGGAGAACAGTTGGCGGAGTTTCTTAAAGAACCAGGAGGGTATCATAAATCATGTTTTAACACAAAGGTATCCATTTTAGTTTTAGGACAAAAGTTTAAACCCTTATTCAACACTAATAACTCATTATCAGAGAATATAACTGAAGAAATATTGTGCGCCACATTAGGAGTTAAGTCCTCTGACTATTCCTGGTTGCAATTGCTTTGTGACTTGTTTTTTCTGTTCTTACCTCCTCTTCTCATAGGACGGGGCTGGTAGAAGGATGTTCTAAAAAAAGTTCCACGCGATGCGTTGGTAGAGGAGTCAGTCTGATCAGTATCGTCCTCCCTCGCCTCTTACAACCTTTTTGGGACCACAGAACTTTGGCTCGTTCCCCTGTTTATGCTGTATTCAATGTAACAGCATGAAAAAGGGGAAATCATTTTCCCATCCACATAGAGGCTATAATATCAACATTATACTTGCCAATCATCTTATGTTGTATACATAATCAAATGTCCATGTGGGTTATTATATGTGGGAGAAACCACCCAAAAGGTGAAAGATTGAATTGCTAGACATAAGTACTCCATCAGGGATAAATTACCCTTAGCCCGACATTTCACTGAGAAAGGACACACTGTTTCTCAATTAAGATTCATGGTTATAGATGGTATACCCAAGAATAGACGTGGATGAAACAGGAAATTAACCTTTAGAAAGTGGGAAGTTCAATGGATACACCATTTAAATTCACTATGGCCCAATGGATTGAATTCTGATTTATACGTATTTCTTTGATTTTTTTCATGTTTATTTTTAGTAATGTTTCTTTCTTATATATATATTTTTTAAAAACAATCTCTTTATTACAATCTCTTTATTATAAATATACATACATTTTGTTTCACTATATGTGTTTTGTTCTTTCTTGGCGCATATCGAATGTAATAGGAAAAATGATAGCGACTGATGACCCATGATAACATACATGCCCACATGTTTTCCTTATTTGTTAATGATCTTGATTGGTATTCTATGATTGATTAATCCTATAAGAGACAGAAGTGTTTAAATACGCTTGTAAAGATCATTATTATTGTATATGTCTTGCTCTGAAGAAGGGCATTATCTGTATAGCCCGAAACCGTTATGCATTTGACATTGAATGGAATTTGAAATCTCAGAATACATTTTTAAGTGCAGCAATTCCATCTGATTTTTTTCTATATATGACCTGTGGAAGGGTCTGATTGCTCAACACTGTCATATTCGGCTCGAGTGCACGTCACCTTCAACACTTGCTTAATATATATATATATATTTATATACACACACTGAGCCTAACAAAATAGATAGAAATGTAAATTATTTAAAACAGTAGAGTATTTCTCTTTTTTTAAAATAACAGGCATAACGGACTTGGTATACAGACAAAAAGCAATTCTTATTTTTGGAGAGTGAAATACCCGTTTGCTAATCAATATAGACCAAATTGAAAAAGACTAATTTAATACCGATACCCTTTAGAGCGAACCAGTAGGTATCCTGAATCAAGCAGAGCAACAGGTTCACTGGATACCAGGCAGCACAGTGAACTAGCAGTGCCCATACTTCCCCGATGTCGCAGCTGGCCAATGCTCGGTCCTTCCAGAGGGAACCAGCAGCACTCACAGTGCAGTGACTGTGCCTGAGCAAGCAATAGCTAGACCAAGTACTGAAATTTGAAAATGCGAGTATATGTATGGCCCCCCAGCAAGTTGTGTCCTGTGAATTTTCAGGCACTGCAGTGGTGGATCAAGGTGGTAAGGGAATGTGGAGAAGAGAGCTATAGACTCCTATTATCATAAGGACCTGTCATTTTGAAGAAAAGCATAAAGTAAGGCTCCATGCCCACTAGCATTTTTTTAAAGCTCCAAGAAGCTATTATTAGCATTTTTTTTTCTGCTAATAGAAGCTAAAAATAGTGTTAGCCTAAAGTAGTGTGCATGGACACATAGGATATTTGGGTTTCAGCATAGGAGTAAAAATTTTTTTTTTAAAAACTTAGTTTTTGTAGAGTTTCTTGGCGCGTTTTTCCAGCAGAAACGCTCCTAAACACTACTGATAAAAAGAAAAAACTAAGCGCAAATATTTGTGTACATGAAGTAATATAGCAGGCAATATGAGAGCA
Source organism: Lithobates septentrionalis (assembly GCA_037952835.1). Classification (NCBI taxonomy): domain Eukaryota; kingdom Metazoa; phylum Chordata; class Amphibia; order Anura; family Ranidae; genus Lithobates; species Lithobates septentrionalis. Next base: position 952,259 of record JBBDGP010001594.1, read on the forward strand.
ATAACGGCTCAATAGTCTATACAGCAACAGTTCTTAGGGTGAGGTGGCAGGAGGCAGCTGTCCTCAGAGAAAAGCCAGCTCTGTAAGCAGATTGAGGAAGGGGGAGAGACACAGGAAGCGCCAACCTGAGTGTAGTATATTAGATACGATTAATTAGCAAAGTAACTAATGCGCTTACAGGAAATAACATAAAAACAGGCTCATCTGTAAATGGTGGTGTCTGCAGGTGTAGATCGGCATCCAAAACGAGCATCCACAGATCTGGCAGATGACTGGGGGAGCCTCAATCTGTCCTGTGGCCACCAGGAAGTTGGTCTGGGCCACTGTGGAGCGCAGGGAGATGACATCACCAGGAAGAATAGACACCAGGGGAGAAACAACTGAATAAAAGAGGCTATGTGCTCGGAGCATCCACTTCTTCTACAGGCCTCTTTTATTCAGTTGTTTCTCCCCTGGTGTCTCTCTGCTTCCTGGTGACGTCATCTCCCTACGCTCCACGGTGGCCCAGACCGACTTCCTGGTGGCCACAGGACAGATTGAGGCTCCCCCAGTCATCTGCCAGATCTGTGGATGCTCGTTTTGGATGCCGATCTACACCTGCAGACACCACCATTTACAGATGAGCCTGTTTTTATGTTATTTCCTGTAAGCGCATTAGTTACTTTGCTAATTAATCGTATCTAATATACTACACTCGGGTTGCCGCTTCCTGCTGCTAAACACTACTAATAGCTTTTTTTGAGCTTTTTTCCCTTTTACTGCAAAAATGCTAGTTAAATGCTAACACTCTTAAACAGGGGCGTAACTAGAAATAGCAGGGCCCCATAGCAAAATGTTGTATGGGGCCCCCTGCAAACGGCCCCCCTGCAAACAGCCCCCCCCCCCCACAGCTGCCCTAGTGTCAATGCAGCGTGACCTGTGCCACATACAGCGTGACCTGTGCCACATACAGCGTGACCTGTGCCCAATGCAGCGTGACCTGTGCCCAATGCAGCGTGACCTGTGCCCAATGCAGCGTGACCTGTACCCAATACAGCCTGGTCTGCCTGTGCCCCATACAGCCCCACTTATACAGAGGAAGAGGCAAGCCACCCAGATCAGCAGAGAGCGGGATTGCCCGCTGTAATAGCTTTCATTTGAACTTCCTGTCTTCCCGGGGCTCATCGTCACATAGCCCCACTTCTTGGCCCGACGCCTTTGATGATGTCACATGTCCCGCATTGGATCGGCGTTCTGTCTATCAAAGGCACCGGGCCAAAAGGTGGAGCTATGTGACGTGAGCCCCGGGAACACTGGAAGTTCTAATGAAAGCTCTTACATCGGGCAATTCAGCTCTCTGCTGATACGGACAGCTCGCCTCTTCCTTTCCTCTCTCTTCCCCTGGCTGGGAGACTGTGACTAAAGTGGAGCTTCAGTCCTGATAGATCATATCAGGCTGGCCCCTTTGGCAGGTATAGCTATATAAAACATTAAAAAATACGTGCCTATACTGTTTAAAATCCAGTAACACTGGCTCACTCTGCTCTGCACATGCTCAGTTGCTCTCCATTTGTGCTGAAAATCAAAGCCACTAGAGGCCAATCAGCTGACAGCCTTCAGCAAAATGTCAGCCTCCAGCAAGAAGAAACAGGAGCAATGCTGGAGGGTAATTTGGAGCACACACTAATTTTGGTTGCATAATTATGAATATGGAATGCATGTTCCTTGCTAAAGAACATTATTTTTTAAGTTGTTATTGTTTTAAATAAGTGAAAAGGTATTAAAGCCCAACTGAAGCTTTGTAAATTATTTATGTAATCCAGCCAGACTGCATAAAAGCCTAAGAATCATAATCAGCTGTGCACCTGCAGGGCTCTAATGGGGAAAAATGCTGGGACCATTAGACATCCCTTTAGACGCGATTTCCTATTGGGAGTATCCCACCAAAATTTTTTATTTTTTTTTGCAGGGGATGCCTAAAATCCAACTTGTATCCTAGTGCAGACTTGACTGGGAAAATCAGTGAGCCAATCACACAAGCAGGAAATCTTGTTTCTGGGGGGCATTCTGTCTACAGAACACCTCCAGGTAGCCATATTGCATTGCAATTTACAGAAAGTTACAGCGGCTGCAGATTGAAAAGGAAAGGTAATCTTTAATAACATTCAATTACAATATGACTTGTGTGGCAATTGTATAGGCTATATTTTTTCTTTATTTGCCATTTTTTTCCCACAAAATTGAAGTTACCCTTTAACAGTCCTTTTTGCTGCAACAACAATTAAAATACCCTGCACTAGCAGCACACAAGAGAGTCAGACTGCTGCTCAACAAAGAGTGTAGTGGTCTAAGCTTCCAGACGTGTGACACATCCCCTGCCTAGTACTCCAAGCAACAAGAGCATGTGTACTGTTGATTGAAACAATGGATTGGAGGTTTCAGACTGCTAGAGACCCAGACCATTATGCTCTGTGTGGAGCAGTGGTTTGATTCCCTAGCATGCTGCTAGTTTGAACTATAAAAAAAATAAAATAAATAATAATCCATGGGTTTTTAACGTTTATGCAGCATGACAGCATTAGTAAAATTGATAAAGGTTCAACTGGGTATTCAAACCTCTGTAAATGAACTGCCTTCCCCCTGTTCATTCAGGCTGTACAAACCCCCTGTACAGCCTGAATGAACAGGCTGTACCAGACACCAAATAATTACCAGTAAAGTTGAATGAAAACTTGTAGAACATTGTGGGTTGCGTGTGTGTCAGCTAATCCTTACATACTTTCATAATTACGAAAAAGTCACTTACGATGAGCTCTGAATCTCGTCCCATAGATATTACAGTACGGTTTACTGTTCTCAGAAGTTTTTCCATGATAATTTGAATGTGACGTTGTGTTGGTCCCTATACATTTAAAAAAAAAAAAACGTACATATGTCAAGGCAAAATTTAATAGATATATATATCTATTTATGAGAGAGAGAGAGAGAGAGAGAGAGAGAGAGAGAGAGAGAGAGAGAGATAATGAGTATATTGTACATGTTTGAAAAATATGTATGTTGACAAGTGTTTTTTTTTTCCCCTTCATACAAGTTGCAAGTACAGAAAAATAACTGTTGATGTGCCAGAAATATACTTTAGTATGCTCCCACCTTGCTCTTTTACATGAGAGCACAGCTGCTTTAAAATTCCTAGGCACTTCTGGTCCACCCTGCTTACATTTCTGATTGCTTACGAAGAACACAGATCTCTCCTCATCTCCCCCCCCCCCCCCCCAAAAAAAAAAAATCTCCAAAACTCCTTGTTCGCAGGCAGAGAGCACAGGAAGTGATCAGCTGCCAAGATTTCTGCCAAAATCAAACATGCTTTCCACAGTATATCAAGCAGAAAGAGAATTTTATTGTTAGGGTTTGCATACCCTTTAATTATAGCAAAAGTCAGCATTAATTATTAATTCTCTGATTGTTACAATGGTTAACATTTTGTAGCTGTAATTTCATTTACTCAATCTGAAAATACTTTGCCATTGCAAATGAAATGCAAAAAACAAAAATAAAAAAAAAAACACACATTTTGTTAGAATGAAAACCTAGCTATAAATAATTTCATATGTGGAAGAAAACTGTGACATTATACCATTTCATTTAATACCTATTATTTTAACATATAAATGAGTTCATGTATTCAGAAGCATATGTAACAGATTAGAATATTTGATAAAATCCTATTTAACAGTATGACCTATGCACAGACAGAAATGAAAAGCTCACTCATGTGGCCTAAAGCTGAGACAGCCTTAACACAAGGCCTAAGTCTACATAAATCTGTTTTAAGCCCCTTTGACACTGGGGCGTCGGCAGTAAAGAGCCGATTATTTTTAGCGTCACTTTACAGTCGTATTTGCGGGGGTATTCGGCCGCTAGCTGGGTGCTTTTAACCCCCGCTAGTGGCTGAAAAAGGGTTAAAACCACCCGCAAAGCGCTCCTGCATTGATTTCAATGGGCTGGAGCGGTGGAGGAGCGGTATACACACAGCTCCAAAGATGCTGCTAGCAGGACTTTTTTTCTAGCGTCCTGCCAGTGCACCGCTCCAGTGTGAAAGCCCTCGGGGCTTTCACACTGAAGAGACAGGAGCGGCTCTTTCAGGGCACTTTGCAGGTGCTATTTTTAGCGCTGTAGCGCCTGCAAAGCGCCCCAGTGTGAAAGGGGTCTTAGGGTTACAAGTTAATAGAGACTGCAGATCATCTATTGGTTTTAATTAGACTCTGCCTGGGAAGCAGCGTCCGCATACATAAATCAGCAATATTTTGGCTGTCCCAAAAGTGACAGGAATTCCCCTCTTATACAGCTGGCAATAAAACATTGTAAGACTTACACTGACATCTTGTCCTGGCCTGGTGACAACTATAACTTTTTTTTTTATCATTTTACTGCCCTCATTTTCTGTTTCAGAGACAATGAGCACCCGGGCAACTAATGAGGATGATTTACCCTAGTAGGGATACGAACAGCAAAAAAAACTTGACAGAGGGTTATCACCCTTGCCCCAACTAAAAAGTGACAGTTCTGGGTTTGTCAGAGGCCTACTACCCCACTGCTTATTGGGTTTTTATTTTATGCCTTCTATTAAGTTACTACTGTATATTATATTGACTGAATGATGGGCAGAGGGACCAAGAATTTGCAAGGCTGGCCTTTTGAACACATTTTCTTTTTAAGAACTTTTGCTGGATTTTTCAATTGTTGGATGGGTCAAATGGACATTCATTTTGGACTGCAGTGACAATTTAAAGGTGCAGGATGAAAGATTTTTTAATGAACACATTTTCAAGAGTGAATGTGGTTTTCCTTCAGAACCATCCATTCACTCCAAAATCAAAATGTTAAAAGCGAAAAAGTTTTTGGAAGTACTATTGAATAACATTTGCCAAGTCATCGAATGTACTGATATCAATCTTCGCACGAATGTTCATTCGAAAATCTTTTAGAATATGGCCAGCTTAAAGTGGATGTAAACCCCAATTTTTTTTTTTATATCATACTGTAGAGTATAAGATTTCCTATCATTTGAGCCCAGTCTTGCAACACACAGTTAATCCATCTCTGAGCAATCCTCTTTTATTGTTCAGTGAGAAAAATCTTGACAAACTGACAAAAACCTTTGTCAAATCCTCCCCCTTGCTGTGAGTGACAGCCTAAGACACAGGCATTATTTTTTAATTCCCTCCCCCACTCATTTCTTCAGCAGTTCTGCAAGGATTGGCTGTTCCACACCTCGCCATGATTTGGCATGCTAAAGTCATGTGGTTACTTTCCTGTCTTTTCACTGGATGTTAGAGATCATAGCAGAAGTTCAGTTAAAAATACACAGGAGAAAATGCATATTGACAAGGGGAGTGTAGAGGTGGGCGGGGAGTCTACTGACATCACGACTCCACCCACTGAGCTCCAGACAACAGACCCACCCACAGAATCTGCAGTTTTTCGGGTCTAATAACAGACAGAGGGGAGACATTTGACAGGTAAAGATACATGCAGGAGGCATGTATATCCTTATAGATAACCCCTATGGCAGTAGTTTAGAAAGGATGACATTGGGTTTACATCTACTTTAAAGTATATGTGAAACATCATCTTGTAAAACAGCCCATTTCGTTTAAAATGGAAATGATATACACACACTATATACTGATTTTACTTTTTTTTTTTTTAAATAAGTGATCATATGACCTCTGTTCTCTGCTGCATTAGGGGCTTGAAGAAGAGGGGGTGGAGAAACAGCAGTGCACCGATCTTCGCAGTGAATGGCTGCGCTGGAGGGGCATGTCAACACAAGTCTGAACAATTGAGGACAGGCAGGCTGTGCGCCTAGCACAGCCAGAAAACAGAGAACACTGGGAAGGATGAGTTAAAAAAAATATTAAACTCCTTAAAGGGAACCTGTCCACATAGAAATATAGGAACTGCCACTGCTGTCATGTTTTAGAAAGCACAGGTTCTTGGGCTGTCATACTATTTCACTACGGAGTAACTCAATGACCAAAACTTGCGGCCTGGGCATATTGGGTCACCTGATAAGTATGCAATTCTCCCGGCTTTGTAACTCATTAGGATGTACCTTCGGAAACAAGTTAGTAATGGAAGTTACTATAATAAAGACACCAGTTCCCTACAAATGTTCCAAACAGCAAAAATGTAATGCAGAATAGTATGTTAATTTACTAACCACATCTTTTCTGTAAAGTACTTCCAAGATGTTGCTCAGCAGCTGACAACAGGCTTCAAGCTCCTCCTGTTTTTCCAAGTGATGCTTCAGCTGATCGGTCATCATAGGAAGGAGGATGTCTCTGCATTCTGAACACAATAAGGTTGTCATGTGAGAGTGGATGATTGATGACCAAGTATACCTAAAGGGTATCTAAACCCAAAGCAAAATGTATTTTCATCCAGTGATCTGACCAGAAACACATTCCCTGTCTTAGGGTGTCTCCACTCCACTGCGACATGTTTAGATCGCAGCATTGCCAATGTGGGGAGAGAGAAAACTGGGTATACATGCATGCAAATTACACCATCTACGCAAATGAGGTGAAACCCTCCCAGCTACAGCACTGAATTCTGACAGTAATTTTTTTTTTTGGGGAAGGGGGGGTGGGGGCCAGTTTTGACAGGTACCAACTCTCAATTTTACAACCCCCGGCCGCAAGCCTTCCGGGACACGTCACAGGTCCCAGGAGGCTGCGGGACCATTCATAAAGCACAGCACAGCTCGCACATGCACAGTGGGCAGCCAGCTGTGAAGCAACAAGGAGTCACAGCTAGGCTGCCCACAGTTAACATGCTGGCCGGGGACCCGAAGCCCCGTGAAGAACTGGCTCAGGTGAAAAAGGCACTGGATCTTTGGACAGGCGAGTGTCTGTTTATTTAAAGTCAGCTGCTACAGTTTATTGTAGCTTCTATCTTTTATTTTTTTTTTCCAAACTCACTAAAGAACCGCTTTAAGGATTGATAAGTGGCAGTATGTAAAATTTTTGCTTGGGGGTTTAGACACCTTTAAATGTGAACCAGTCAGATCCATTTTAACAATACTGATCATGTACCTGTGATACTCTTCAAAGCAAACCCCAGGTGCAGCCCCTGGATTCTAGGCCCAGGCAGTATGCCAGGCTCTAAATTCTGTACAAGTCGGCACCAATAAAAATGTTTACAAGGACACAGACACAGCTTTTAAGATTATCACAAGTATTTATAAAAGTCAAACGAAGCAGATTTTAGGGATGCTTTTATAAGTAGATTCATGTTTTGCCATATTTCTTACATATTAATAAGGCCGAACAGATAAGTAAAGGAAAATGCCAGGCAATACATAAAATGTAATCATAAATACAATAAAAGAAGTCAACTATTGATCTACGTTTGTCTTTGTTTTTAGACAAACCTTTAAAAAAAAAATAAAGTAGGAGTTTTGAACAAATTATAGCTTGCAGTAATAGCTCTGGAAAAAGGAGAGGAGCTGGGAATCATGTGAAAGGTCTCCAAAAGAAGCAACAGGTGCTTCAACCTGTTGGCATCTATTCAGACAAACGTTTTGGGTGGATTAAATCTTTGAGAAAAATATATAAATAAATAAAATAAATAAAACGTACAAGGCCTTGAAAACGTATTCATGCCCTTTGAAAATTTACTACATTTTGTCATGTTACAATCAAAAACATACATTTTATTTGGATTTTATGTGATAGACCAACACAAAGTGGCACATAATTATAAAGTGAAAGGGAAATGATAAATGGCTTTCAACATTTTTTACAAATAAAAAAAGTGAAAAGTGTGGTGTACATTTGTATTCAGCCCCCCTGAGTCAATACTTTGTGGAACCACCTTTTGCCGCAAATACAGCTGTAAGTCTTTTTGGGGGTGTCTCTACCAGCTTTGCACAACTAGAGTTGGATTGGATGGAGAACGTCTCAACAGCAATTTTCAAGTCTTGCCACAGATAATTGGATTTAGGTCTGGACTTTTACTGGCCCATTCCAAAATGAATATGCTTTGATCTAAAAACATGCCATTGTAGCTCTGGCTGTATGTTTAGGGTCGTTGTCCTGCTGGAAGGTGAACCCCCGCCCTAGTCTCAAGTGGTTTGCAGACCCCAACAGGTTTCCTTCTAAAATTGCCCTGTATTTGGCTCCATCCATCTTCCCATCAACTCTGACCAGCTTCCCTGTCCCTGCTGAAGAAAAGCATCCCCACAACATGATGCTGCCACCACCATGTTTAACGGTGGGGATGGTGTGTTTAGGGTGATGTGCAGTGTTAAGTTTTCCGCCACATATAGCGTTTTGCTTTTAGGCCAAAAAGTTCAATTTTAGTCTCATCTGATCAGAGCACCTTCTTCCACGTGTTTGCTGTGTCCCCCACATGGCTTCTTGCAAACTGGACTGCTTATGGCTTTCTTTCAACAATGGCTTTCTTCTTGCCACTCTTCTATAAAGGCCAGATTTGTGGAGTGCACCACTAATAGTTGTCTTGTGGACAGATTCTCCCACCTGAGCTGTGGATCCCTGCAGCTCCTCCAGAGTTACCATGGGCCTCTTGGCTGATTCTCTGATTACTTTTGGTAGGTTTGCAGTTGTGCCATACTCTTTCCATTTTCGGATGAAGGATCGAACAGTGCTCCATGAGATGATTAAAGCTTGGGATGTTTTTTTAAAACCAACCTTGCTTTAAACGTCTCCACACCTTTATCCCTGACCTGCCTGGTGTGTTCCTTGGCCTTCATGATGCTGTTTGTTCACTAAGGTTCTCTAACAAACCTCTGAGGGCTTCACAGAACAGCTGGACTCTATTTACTAATTAGGTGACTTCTGAAGGCAATGGTTCCACTAGATCAGTGATGGCAAACCTTGGCACCCCAGATGTTTTGGAACTACATTTCCCATGATACTCAACTAAACTGCAGAGTCCATGAGCATCATGGGAAATGTAGTTCCAAAACATCTGGGGTGCCAAGGTTTGCCATCACTGCACTAGATCTTAGTTAGGGGTATCAGAGTCAAGGGGGCTGAATACAAATGCACGCCACACTTTTCAGATCTTTATTTAAAAAAAAAAATTGGAAACCATTTTCCTTCCTTATGTTCCACTTTGTGTTGGTCCATTACATAAAAGCTCAATAAAATACATTTACAATTTTGGTTGTAACATGACAAAATGTGTAAAATTTCAAGGGAGATGAATACTTTAAGGCACTGTACATCCTAGAAAAATTCAGATTGGCTTTTTATTACATGCTGAACAATTAATCCACACAACAGTTTTTATTTTCAGTGAAAAAAAAAATCATCTAGTCTGCCTTGCTATGGCCCATATGGTTGTCATAAGGTTGTCATGCAAGTTCAGTTGAGTCCATGTGAGAAACTGAAGTACCAATAAAAGCACAACACAGGGCTTGAAAAGAGGACCAAATTGAGGCAAACCAAGCTGGCCTTCCCAAGAGCAGATCAATTGATCCATATCTTAGATGCAGCCAAAAATGGAAGCAGACAACTCCACCTTCTCTTACCCTATGGTTCTCAAATAAACAAATCAAACACAAAGGACCACACAGCCTCTTTGAAACAATAGGCTAAGAAATTCGGGCAAACATGGTATTACTGTTTGGACTACATATTCTCGTAGGAATGTGAAGCCACCCTTTCAAATGTTAGATCCCTTTTGCGAAATCTTAATCATCCTTATACCCCTTTCCCTCCTCGTTAGTTTTCTGATCTTTACTGGTCTATTCTATTTTTTTGTCACAGGTTCCACTCACAATTTATTCTTAAAAAAGGAATAAGAGATAGTGAGTACTTATATGTGAACCAATTCAAAACTATAGTTCAAGTCTTTACTTATCCCCAATCACTCTGGCCCTACACTACAAGAGGTCTCATGCCTATTGCAATACCATGGTACAATTGTGAAATATACTATATACCCAGTCTTGTCTATAAAAAATAAATTAGGCAAGCCAAGTCCACCATAAATATTAGATGGTGGTTGTAAATTCTGACCTCTGATCATTTTTTCCATAGAATAAATCATGACATGATCAACAAACCATTTTGGCTATGCATTAAGGTCTGTGAAGTAACAGACATTCCTGGTGCCCTCATTTCAAGGCAACAATAGTGATCTGGAAAAATCCCTTGATTGATGATAATCAGCTGACCCACAGCGTGTGCGCCAAGGTCACAGATTTCCTGTACTGATCGGATTCAATTGTTATCAGACCGATTAAAAAAAAAGGAAATCTCATAGTAGACTACATTATTACTTTCATTTTAAACAGATGGGTGAGATTTGCATCACACAAAAAAAAAAGATACCTGTGAAGGGTAGTCTTAATGACAATATTAAAGCCATAAATAGCAGTACATCTGTTTATATACAATTATTGCTAATTCACAATAATTAACACCACAGTGATGAGTACTGAGAACAATATTAATCTCTATAAAGAGGGCCCCATGCACATTATGAAGTTGTGAGTGATGCAATAGACCAAACAACCTGCAGTGAATATCAATAGAACCCACTGACAGAGCATAGTCAGATCAGAGGAAGAAGATTGTCTTGCATCTCTTGCTTCTTGGAATCAGGAATTCCGTGTGATGTACAAATGAATTACGTTAGCAACCCGGGGCCTCACAAATAACTCTGTCAGTACTGGGACTTTAAAAATGCAATCCTCAAGCAAAGGTTTGAATCTAATGCATGACTGTGGGGAAATAAAGGCACTCCCTCCCCTATTTGATAAGGATGTGCTCTCTAATGGTCTGTAAAAGAATGTCTACATTACATAAATGGAAAGTAAATATTTCCTTGGCATTCTGAATTGCCCCTTAGGCTGCACCGACTGCAGTTAAAGGGGTCACCTGACGAGTGTTCAATTTTGGACCTAGAATATGTGCTAGGTTCACCATTAACATTAGCAATGTCTACAAGGACATTAATGACAAAGCGCCCAAAACCTGACTCCTCTTAAAGTGGAGTTCCACCCACTTTTACAACTCTTCAGCATCCCTCACTAAACTGTGCACTGTAAACAAATTGGATATTTTTTTTATTTTTTTTCTCAGCACCTACTGTATATCTGCTGTATTCATTTTTCACTTCCTGCTCCCTGGCCGCGGCCCATCTCATCATTTCCTGTTCGCAATGCCTTCTGGGAAGGGGCGGCAACTCCCTCTGAAACTGCCGTTGCTATGGAAACCTGACCTGAAACCTATTACACTGCTTGTGCTGCACTGAGCATGTGCGAGATCTGCAAGGATGAGATCCAGGAAGAAATACAGTCTGGCTTCAGATGGCCACACTTAAGATGGCCACGGCCTGCTGTAAGTTTATAAAATAACAAACTACTGCTATAAGATAACAAAATAGACCTTAGTTTACAGACTAACTTTACTAGAATACATTAAGCTTGTGTATTATAGGGGTATTTTTATTTAAAAAGTATCATTTCGGCCGGAACACCACTTTAAGAAGCTGTATTCTCTGTAAATTGAGCATTTGGAATACAGAATAGTGTATGTTTACCAATAACTGTGATCAATGTAGAGAATAGGCGTGTTCAAAGCAGTGCAAGGTACACAGATTTAAAGCAAATCATTAAATACCCCATATCTATTTACTGTAGACCGGTAAGTGAAAATCTGATTGCTTGCTGTATATCACTGACAATTACACATTGTTCTTTAACTTATTAAATAAGTCCAATATAGAAATATATTAGCACTTTCTATCACCTCTCATTTCTGTTTAGAAGCTGCCAACAAGCGAGAGGATGCACTCATCCAAAAATCACAAGATAATATGCAGTGACACTCCATAGGAATACTTTTTAATGACAAATCTCACCAACCAAAAGCCACATGATCCCCAAAGTTAGGTTGCATACCGTGCTTTTGTGCAAGAGACTCTATATCTAATGAGATATGGAATACTTAATGTCAAAGTTTTAAGTTGACTGTAATGGTGTTAAAGTGGTTGTTAAGCCAACAGAATAAAAGCCTCCCATCCCCTCTGTACCATAATGTTATGTACCCCTTTTTATTAAACAGAGCAGACCGGGGGGGGGACAGAAGGACAGAGCAGGGCTGCGGATGATGGGGGCATGTAAACTGACCACGGTGTCAGGGCTCAGCAGCCATGATAAAAGTGGTCAGTTTACAGGATGGAGGGTATAGCCAGGCAGGATCAGCCAGGTTTTTTAGGTGATAGAAGGGGCCAAATTACACAGCCCAAGCACTGTGCTATTATTCATGCTTTAAAGCAGAGTTCCAACTGTTAAAATTTTTTTTTTTTTTTGAATGAATATTGTTTGTTTCAAACTCTTACTTATAGCACTCACGTTTCTGTGATGAATCGCCATTTGATTGCCGATTTCATAGAGGAAGATTTCTTATATTCCTCTTTCCTGGCAATTTCCATAGTGCTTGTGGGAATGTGAAGCCCACAAGCACTATCTTCCAGGATCAGATGCAGCTGAGCGACCAGCATGCACCGCCCGTTCTCGCGCAGGAGGTACGACTCGCATCGCCATACACTTCTGACGTTGCCATCACAACAGGCGGCGGCGCTGGAGATGCCCACCCCGTTGTGATGGCAACAAAGCCCTCGGCGCTGCCCACTGACTCCTGGGAAATGATGAAAGCATCTCCCAGGAGCACTAGCGAGCACAGGCGCCGAGGGAAATGACGTCAGGCGCCGTGGAGAGGAAGTGGCAGAATACAAAGGACCCCATAGCATCAGCAAAAACATTTGGAAAAAAAATTCCAAATGTTTTTGCTGATGCATAATGCTGTTGATTTTATGGTTCTAACTCTGCTTTAAGGGAACAGGATCGTTGTTTTTTTTTTTTTTTTTAGGGTAACAAACACTAAGTCCTGTCTCAACACCAATTAAGCCACTTTCTTTAACCACTTCAATACCAGGCACTTAGACACCTTCCCGCCCAGCCCAATTTTCAGCTTTCAGCGCTGTCGCAATTTGAATGACAATTGCGCGGTCATGCTACACTGTACCCAAACAAATTTTTTATCATTTTGTTCCCACAAATAGAGCTTTCTTTTGGTGGTATTTGATCACCTCTGCGGTTTTTATTTTTTGCGCAACAAATAAAAAAAGACCGAAAATTTTGAAAAAAAACAAGTTTTTCTTTGTTTCTGTTAAAACTTTTTGTAAATAAGTACGTTTTTTTCTTCAGTGACGGGCACTGATATGGCTGCACTGACGGGCACTGATATGGCGGCACTGATGGGCACCGATGAGGTGGCACCGATGAGGTGGCACTGATGAGGTGGCACTGACGGGCACTGATGATGGGCACTGATAGGCGGCACTGATGGGCACTGATAGGTGGCACTGATGGGCACTGATAGGTGGCACTGGTATGCGGCACTGATGGGCACTCATAGGTGGCACGGATGGGCACTAATAGGCGGCACTGATGGGCACTCATAGGTGGCATTGATGGCACTTGTAGGTGGCATTGATGGTTACTTATGGGTGGCACTGATAGTTGGCACAGATGGGCACGGATGGGCACTGATAGATGGGCACTGATGGGCATGGATGGGCACTGACGGGTGGCATGAATGGACACTGATGGGTGGCACTGGTGGCATTACTTGTTTGCAGTGATGCCCCTAAGGGTGGCATTGCTGGGCATCACTGCAACATAATTGTGCCAATCAGTGCCCATTTGTGGGCACTGATTGGCACAGATTTGGCATACTGGGCACATGTGGATGGCCATGGGGTACATACCTGGCCATCCACATGTTGCCCCTTCCCTGGTGGTCCTAGTGGTGATCCCTGGTGGTCCAGTGTGGTGATCTGCGGGGGGGCTGCGCTGATAAACAATCAGCGCAGACCCCCCCTGCCAGGAGAGCCGCCGATCGGCTCTCCTCTACTTGCGTCTGTCAGACGCGAGTGAGGAAGAGCCGATCAACGGCTCTTCCTATTGACAGCGTGATCAGCCGTGATTGGACACGGCTGATCACGTGGTAAAGAGCCTCCGCCGGAGGCTTTTTACCAAGATCAGTGTAGCGGTGTGTCAGACTGACACACCGCTCCACCGATCGCCGCGATGCGCGCCCCCGGGGGCGCGCTGCGGCATGTTATCCTGAAGGACGTCATATGACGCCCAGTCAGGATAACACAACCACTTCCCGGACGTCAATCCGCCATAGGGCGGGCGGGAAGTGGTTAAAGGAATTTAAATTGAGGAGTGTTGAGGTGCTGAAGAAAAGCGGAGCCTGTCTCAGCGTTTCTATAAACAGTCAAACAGCAGGGAGGCGTGGGGGGGGAGACTTTAGTTCCAGCCTCCCCACTGTTCACAACCTTACCCTCCCTGACACCACTCGTCTCCTATAAAAACCTTTTTCCTGCAGTGTTCAGGACAGACTGGCGATGCCACAGGTCCCTTTTCTACTTTTTCACTGATAAACAGCCCTACCTCCAGGACTGAGCAGTGCTCACATAATGTGTGATTGCCACTAAGTTCAGGAGTACTGCGAGCTCTAGCTATAGGATCTTCCCCTCCTCCCAAAGTTGTGTCCATGATAGCTTGGTCCCACAGGATGTGGGTTGGATGATTCTGGCCAACATTCAACCCAGAAGACTAGTGGCGTTAGACCTCAGAGTAGTATATTTCAGGGGCAAAGTGATGGGATTAATTGAAGTATTGAAGAAAATGACACCATTTTACTTTAGAGGCACTGCAAATTGTAAAAAGAAGTTTAAAAAAAAAGGAAAAAATAAATAAATAAATAAATAAAAAAGGAAGAAGTTCTCCAGCCTTCAAAAGTATACCAAACCATTCTTCACTGGGAAAAAAACCTAACCAAATAAAATACATTATTGGCTTAATTAAACTCTTTCACAGTTGTGCAGTAATACGAGTAACCAAGTAAACTCATCCTCAATCTATCATTCATGGGTTACACAGTAGTTTGCTTCATGATATTAAAGGAAATTTTTTTAATTTAGTTCAAATCACACAATAAAAAAAGTTATCAATGAAGAATATAAAACATCTGAATTAGCCATATAAAAAGAGTGGAAACAGGTTTCCCTGCACAATAAGAAAAGTAAAAGGTGAACAGAACTGTTGTGTATATTTTGCCAACAGTGCTGCATTTTAACAAAT
Organism: Lithobates septentrionalis; assembly: GCA_037952835.1. Classification (NCBI taxonomy): domain Eukaryota; kingdom Metazoa; phylum Chordata; class Amphibia; order Anura; family Ranidae; genus Lithobates; species Lithobates septentrionalis. Next base: position 967,431 of record JBBDGP010001594.1, read on the forward strand.
GCAACCTTCCCCATAATTGTATGACTCCACAATTCAATAAAAATACTTTAATCATATTTGATGCCGAGTATTTCATTTTACAAGAACATCAGACAGAAAATATATGGGTACAGGCAGGAGCTGCTTCTTACCAAGCTGGCTGAAAAGGTCACTATGTATTATCTCAATAAGGCAATAGAGCTTCTGCCGCACAAGGCGATCTCTTGGAACTTTCAAGATGAAGTCTGTAAACAACTTGCTGCAAAAATAAACAAACAAATGGAGACAAATTAATTGAAACACATAGCCGATGCTCGTTTTGTACTGTGTTTCTGGACATTTACAGGGCTACTAAACAAGCCTTACATAATTGTCATATTCGTAACTAGAATGCCGCGTACACATGATCGGACATTCCGACAACAAAACCGTGGATTTTTTTCCGACGGATGTTGGCTCAAACTTGTCTTGCATACACACGGTTACACAAATGTTGTCGGAAATTCTGATCGCCAAGAACGCGGTGACGTACAACACGTACAACGAGCCGAGAAAAATGAAGTTCAATAGCCAATGCGAGTCTTCTGCTTGATTCCGAGCATGCATGGAATTTTGTGTGTCGGAATTCTCTACACACGCTCAGAATTTCCGACAACAAATTTTGTTGTCGGAAAATTTGAGATCCAGCTCTCAAACATCCGATGTCCGATGGAGCCTACACACGGTCGGAATTTCCGACAACAAGCTCACATTGAACATTCGTTTTCGGAAATTCCGACCGTGTGTACACGGCATAAGTGTTCTTAAGAACATTCTTGGGCGAGTATTAAATAGTTTTATAGACATAGAACATATTTTAACAGTGTAAGCATACTTTTAGCCACAAATACACAAGTGAACAACATGTACGTTCACAATGACTGTTGCAGCTTCTGAGGCTCTGCCTGTAAGATGCCGGAATATCTGCCCCTCCAGCGTACTACAAATAATGTTGGAAGGATTGAAAAAAGCTTTATTCTCTACCTTTCAATCAACTTGCTGTCAAGATGACACATCAGGAAGTAAATGGTATTAGCACCTTTTTTTGCTTAATAGAACTCTTGTAATTACACTTTGTGTTCCTTTAAGCAGATAAGTCAAGCGTTAGCATTCAATAGTACTGCATTTTAGGCTAAAAACTAACAGGAAAAAGCAGCTTGCACAACATGCGTTATATAATGTGGCTAAAATTGTAAAGGAAAAACATGCTGCGCTAATTCACTCAAATCACAAAGTACATCCCCATTGTGAATGGTGTCTCCTACTCTAATCCCCTTCACAATAGGAAAAAAAAGTCACACACAGTGAGAAATTATTGCAAACCATAAAAGGAATGAAATTAAAAAAAAAAAAAAAAAAAACTCCCATAAATGTAATTTGTTCACTGATAAGTGACAACAGAAGTGCAATACTCAAAAGATCAAAAAAGTCCCACAAAATGCCAGTTAAAGATCCATAATATCATCCATGGGCTAAAGCCCTTCTAGTGATTCCACACCATCAGTGTTGCAAAGTGGGCACTTACCAGAGAAGAATGACCTCATTGCCTGAGTGGTCATAAACAGTATGTAAGTTATAATACACAGATGTCGCAATCTGTCAGAGACTCCACCACCTTTTAAACATAGCCAGCTCATAAAGCCAGTATATGTGCAGGAAAGACAAAACAGGATACTCAAGTATTGTAAACCAGATAGAAACGACTGTATTTAAAAATGGTTAAAAGCACTTACATTTGTTAGGCAACTAACACTATTCAATCCCGATTGGCAATATGTGCCGTTCATGGCGACGTCAGATGCACCAATATCCCCATGCATACTTCCTATCAGGATCTGGATTGTTTGATTGAAAAGCGCGTTTCTCACCTAACAAATGTGAGTGATTTTAACCATTTTAAATAAAGTGGTTCTTGTTTGGTTTACATTACTGGAATATCCCATTTTGTCTATCCTGGACATATACTGGCTATATGAGATGGGTATGTCTGAAAGGTGTCAAAAGAAAAAAGGTTCAAAACCACCTGTGCATGAGTGTGGTGGGAAAGGGGGACAATCTTCACATGTATTTGCTTTTAAGATAACACCCAGGGATAAGTCTGGCCTTGCTGCCCTCTAACAACCTGGGTAGTCCAAACAGTAACTGCAAAAAAACAAAAACAGAAGGTGCACCAGCCTAGTGTATTATCCCAATGGTGATTTATTAGAGGAAAATAAAAACCACGCTCACAAACATTGACGGTCCATACTTTTAGCTGGCTGGCTTCATGTCATCCTCAGTCTGTTTGCTCAGTGATGCCTACAGCCTCACACTGATTGCAGCTGCTTGGTCTCAGGTGTTCCCTATCCATGCTGTTTCATGCTAGCTTCAATGTAAGTGTGCTGCTTATTTAATAGCGTTTTTTACTTGGTACTGACCTCTGCGCCCTGCTGTTCGTTTTCTTCTAAATAAAAACAGTCAAACTGTAAAGGTAAACAGCACGTCAAGCCACTGCCTCGTGGTATAGTGGTAGGCAAGACCCGAAGTGACCCAATGCCAAGGAGACGCCATCTGGGACCCACAAGGTGGCTTGCATGTTTCAAGGGCAAGCCCTCTTCCTCAGAGCCAAGCTTGGGTCTGAGGAAGAGGGCTTGCCCTCGAAAACGTGTCACCTTGTGAATCCTGGGCGGCGTCTCCTTGGCGTTGGGTCACTTTGGGTCTCACCTATAACTGTACCACGGGGCAGTGGCTTGACATACTGTTTACTTTCAGTGTTTGTATGTTTTTATTTAGAAGAAAATGAACAGCAGAGTGCGGAGGTCAGTATCAAATAAAAAAAAACACTTTATTAAAATAATCAGCATACTTGCATTGAAGTTCACATGATAACTTCAATGTAAGTATGCCGATTGAAGTTAGCATGAGACAGCATGGATAGGGAACACCTGAGGCCTACAGCCTCACACTGATTGCATTCCATTCCTGTCACTTGGGACACTGCGGCTGATCTTAATTAGACATCTGTTTGGGTGCAAGTGGGTGTCTCCAAAACCACATGCACATGCACACACACAAATGTCAAATTGGGAGCAGCGGCTGTGTTCGGGCAGCTACCGAGTTCCAATTGACATGAATAGGACTGCTTGCACACAGATGCACAGAACACCTGTGCATTCAGGCTGGCAAGCACGGCCCTTGGACCGGCCTATGCTTAAGTAAGCCCATATGAATGAGGCCTAAATGTTATATTATTAGACTACTTACCTTAACTCTTTTGGATCAAATACATGCTTGACATCATTTACGATAGTTGGTAGATATTTCAGTGCAGCACCCTAAAAGAAATCAGTGGGAAATTAGATTCAATAATAATAAAATACCTACAATGAGTACAATTATTAGCACATGGTCAAATGCATTGCAACTCTTACCAGTATTCAGTGTACAAATAAAAAAAAAGAAGATACTGATGCGCTTTTTTTTTTTTTTAACAAGGGCAAGTTGAAAACCAGACAAATTGTGCACTTGCAAAAAAAATATGTAGGAGTTTACTTACAAGAACTGAAGCAAAAAAATGCAACAGCAGCTCAAAGCAGCCAAATTTTACAAGCAGGTAAAAAGCTAGTTATCACATGGTAATTAAAAAAAAAAAAAAAAAAAACACCCTATAAGAAATTTAAAAAAGTGTATATTATATATATATATATATATATATATATATATATATATATATATATATATATAAAAAAAGATTAGAAAAGAAAAGAAAAGATAAAAGATTATCTGAAACCCCAAACCAAAAATGTAATATACTGCAGATTACTAATCCTTGGGAGTCGCTGTTCCAGAATTCATTGCAACTTTAACACAGTTCCTCGGCTGGAACCAAAGGCTGGCAAATGAGGAGTCAATTCAATCTTGATCAAAGTTACAATCATCTTTATAAAAGAGTGATGGCGAAATGTCATTTTTCCTTATTGAAGTTATCTCACAAGATCTAATAAAGCCTCCAAAAACTAGTTACCTTAGTCGACTATATATCAAAGGAATGCCATTATAAAATGACCAAATCCTTAATGGGTCATGTTTGCAGTGGGGGTTGGCCATTTCCTTAGACACAAGTCCTATATACTACAGCTATAACTTTGGATATCCAGTGTCGTATCAGAGCTGCCATGCTGCATGCATCTAATCTGTGCCACGCCATATAAAAGAATGTGGGACGCCCTGGCGAAAAGGCATCTTTAGTTAGGTACTCTTGTTATATTTTCTATTATTACATTTGTTATGTATAGCTGTCATTATGTAATTAAATGTCTCTATAAGTATCTGTGTGATCTTTCTTTGCACATCTCAAATACAACCCCAGAAATGTAATTATCACGTAACCATGATAAAACGAAGAGATTTATTATCAAATGGCTAAATGGGGAGAAAAAAAAAAAAAAAAAAAACTTCCTCTCAGGTGTCGTAAACACTAAGACCCCTTTCACACTGAGGGGCTTTTAAGGCGCTTTCACGCTAAAAAAAGCACCTGAAAAGCTCACGGAAAACTATTTCAATTAAAATCAATGAATGCTTTCACACTGGGGCAGTGCGCTGGCAGGGCGGTGAAAAAACACCCCTCTCCATTGAAATGAACGGAAAGCTCTTCACAAGCGCCTGAAAAGCTCTTCAAAAGCGTTCTGTGTTTTACTGGCAGTTTAGAAGTGCCTTAGTGTGAAAGGGGCCTAACGACTTTATAAAGTATACAATACTACTTCATACCAGAAATTTGAAGGCAGTGTATTTTTAAATAAAAAAAGATTGTGTGCAGTTCTGGGTATCTTTGCATACCTTTACATGCATCTTTCCTATACAGTATCTGTATAGGAAAGATGAGTCATGCAAAGACACAAAGCTATTTAAACAAAAACTTTATGCAGAACCACATTATATATATATATATATATATATATATATATATATATATATATATATATATATATATATATATATATATATATATATATATATATATCACACACACACACATATATACACACATATACATACACACATACATACATTTACACACATATACACACACACCGTTGTGCTCATAAGTTTACATACCCTGACAGAATTTATGATTTCTTGGCTATTTTTCAGAGAATATGACTGATAAACACAAACATTTTTTACTCATGGTTAGTGTTTTGCTGAAGCCATTTATTATCAATCAATTGTGTTTACTCATATTTTTTAATCATAATGGCAACAGAAACTAACCAAATGATCCTGATCAAAAGTTTACATACCCCAGTGGTTAATTCCGTGTATTGACCCCTTTAACATCAATGACAGCTTGAAGTTTTTTGTGGTATTTGTGGATGAGGCGCTTTATCTTCTCAGATGGTAAAGCTGCCCATTCCTCTTGGCAAAAAGCCCCCAGTTCTTGTAAATTCTTGGGCTGTCTTGCATGAACTGCACATTTTAGATCTCCGCAGAGTGGCTCAATGATATTGAGATCAGGAGACTGAGATGGCCACTCCAGAACCTTCACTTTATTCTGCTATAGCTAATGACAGGTCGACTTGGCCTTGTGTTTTGGATGTTTTGAATGTCCAAGTACGTCCCATGCGCAGCTTTCTGGCTGATGAATGCAAACGTTCCTCCAGTATTTTTTTGATAACATACTGCATCTTGCCATCAATTTTGACTAAATTTCCTGTGCCTTTGTAGCTCACACATCCTCAAAACATCAGCGATCCACCTCCGTGTTTCACAGTAGGAATGGTGTACCTTTCATCATAGGCCTTGTTGACTCCTCTCAAAATTTAGCGTTTATGGTTGTGGCCAAAAAGTTAAATTTTGGTCTCATCACTCCAAATGACTTTGTGCCAGAAGGTTTGAGGCTCGTCTCTGTGCTGTTTGGCATATTGTAAGTGGGATACTTTGTGGCATTTGTGTAGTAATGGCTTTTTGGCGACTCGACCATGCAGCCCATCTTTCTTCAAGTGCCTCCTTATTGTGCATCTTGAAATGGCCACACCACGTTTTCAGAGAGTCCTGTATTTCACCTGAAGTTATTTGCGGGTTTTTTCTTTGCATCCCAAACAATTTTCCTGGCAGTTGTGGCTGAAATTTTAGTTGGTCTACCTGACCGTGGTTTGGTTTCAACAGAACCCCTCATTTTCCACTTCCTGATGAGAGTTTGAACACTGCTGATTGGCATTCTCAATTCCTTGGATATCTTTTTATATCCCTTTCCTATTTTATACAGTTTAACTACCTTTTCCTGCAGATCCATTGACAGAATCCAGAAACGTGGATGAAAGATGCAATGGTCTGTCAGGAATCCAGAAACTCATTGACCTTTTATACACACACACTATTTACAAGCAAACAGATCACAGGTGAGGAAGGTTACCTTTAATAACCATTCAAGCCCCTTTGTCAACTTGTGTGCATGTTATCAGGCCAAAATCACCAGGGTATGTAAACTTTTGATCAGGGTCATTTGGGTAGTTTCTGTTGCCATTATGATTTCAAGAGAGTAAACACAGTTGATTGATAATAAACAGGTTCAGCCAAACACTAACCATGAAAGAAATGTTTTTGTGTTATCATTCATATTCTCTGAAAAATAGCCAAGAAATCATAAATTCTGCCAGGGTATGTAAACTTATGAGCACAACTAGTGTGTATATATATATATATATATATATATATATATATATATATATATATATATATATATATATATACACACATATACATACATACACACACACACACACACACACATATATTATATACACACATTATATAAATATACCCACCCCTGTGAAAATGCCAGGTTTTTGAGATGTAAAGAAATCAGACCAAGATAGATCACATCTGAATTTTAAAGATCATTATTCAGCTAGTAGAAATGTATTTGTTTTCAGCTTGTCCTTTATTAAACGTGAGTCACGATAGTTTAATAACCAAAAAAGTATGTGTCAAATTAAAGGCTTCAAACAACTAAACAGCCCAAAAAAAATCATCTGGTGGTCCAGGCAAAGTGTGATGCAACTCAATATATTCCCTGTGGCATGTGTACTTCATGCAATTAGACACCTGTATAGACTTTCACCGGCATGTTCACAACATTTTAGAAAGAGATTTGTCTAAATTTTTCCATCGCTGAGAGGTTATTGAACCAGTAAACTTAAAAGCAAAAAGAGATACTAATAGCATTTACAAATGTAAGTAAAAAGCATCCATATCTGCACACTACATGACATATCTGCCAGTCTATCACTACTCGTCTATAACAGATGCTTTTTGAAGAAGGCCAATGTAAATCTATTGCTTCGAAGGTTAAATTACAGAACTGTAAAGTGGGCCCAGACAATACACAATCAAATTCATGACGCCATTGCCGAACAAAGCAGACATTTTGCCATCTTGTATTTAAATTAAAACTGCAATTATAAAAGCACATTTTAAAATAAATCAGGAATGAAGTTGTCAAGAGGAACAAGATGGCAAAAACAGGAATAAACATGTTAGTCAGACTTTCTAGCCCTCTTCTACACCCAACTTGAAAAACTGCAGCTAAAAGCACGTACAAATCAAGTCTTTTAAATGCTTACTTGCAGTGTTTTTCTTTTCTTAAAATATGTTTAGTTCACGTGCAATGTGCCTTTGAATTTGCTAGAAAATTTGACCATCGCAAGATAGGTCAATTCCCTACCGCAGCACCCTCTCTCTGCATGACAAAGCCCTTTTATACCCGTCAGGGGAGGAGCGAAGGGTAATATGGTCATTTAATTGACACCTTTGGATCTGCTAGGGCTGCTGGCATCAAATCCAATGTGGCAGTACCCAACAGCAGTCTCAGGGCTTTTGATTTCTACACAGTTGATACAGCCATCATGCATATATGATGTTAAAAGTTCATATCTTTTGGGAAAGTTGTTGAAAATAAAGGTCTGGCAAATTCGGTCTCTTTTTTTTTTTTAACAAGAAGTAAATTCGGTCTCTTTAATTAAGCTGGCACAGGGCAGAATGATAGCAATCTGGTTCAGTGCATGTATATTTATTTTTTATTTATTTCAGGTACTTATATAGCGCCGTCAATTTACGCAGCACTTTACATATACATTGTACATTCACATCAGTCCCTACCCTCAAGGAGCTTACAATCTAAGGTCCCTAACTCACATTCATACATACACATACTAGGGACAATTTAGACAGGATCCAATTAACCTACCAGCATGTCTTTGGAGTGTGGGAGGAAACCGGAGTACCCGGAGGAAACCCACGCAGGCACAGGGAGAACATGCAAAATATGAAATTGCCTCTCCCCTTAAAGCTATAGACTGATGAGCATCACTTTGCTTTGCTGATCAAAAGTGCATTTGTCACTTTTCCTACTAGGAAGAAACTGGCTATTAATCTTTCTTGTAGCTCACTTTCCCGCCCCCCCCTGCAGATGTTAAGTGAAACCACTGGCTGAAGGTCCTGCAGAATCTAGCACCTTCTGGGAATGTGGGATTCCTGGTCTCCCCCTGCTCTCAATGGATCGATCTGCTGGACTGTAGGACACTACTGTGCTCTGCAGTGGTGTAGGGGCTGGCAGGAGGAACTATAGTATGTGGCCGGGGACTAGGAAAAGCACACACAAGTTTTGGATTTTCAAGAATCTCCAGGTGACACTTTCTCTTTACTTTAGGTACACTAAGTGTACACCAGAGGTCTAAAACAAAAGAAGTGCTGGAGTAATATCTAGATATGCTTGGCATCAGTTGGTTGACTCATAAATGACCACACTTTAGATGTTCCTTTACAGTATAGCTTGGCCTACACATTTTCCAAAAATTGCTAGATAAGCACCTATCAGGGGTGCAGAAAATCCTGGCTTATCAAGAGTTTTGAGATGGCTTTTCCAACTTTTACAGGATCAGTACTGGTCAATGGGCAGAGCTCTACCCTGAGAAAAGGGTAGGGGGCACTCTGCTGATGTTTCTTTCAATTAATTTTATTGATGAAAGACTAACAAAATGAAAACAAGTTTTCTGAGTAAAACGAATTTTGGAGAATTCCATTAGTGCATTGACGTACGAAACCTAAACTAAATGAAACACTCAGAAACGGCTCTCCAATATTACAGGAAACAAACTAAACAAAAACATGAAAAAAGATACTGCAAGATGAGTTGTGACTAAAACACTGAGCCTCTTTTTTTTTAATCTAAAAAAAGTCAATGATTAAAGATTGAGAGAAACAGTGAGGCTCCAGCGCTAGGTGTGTAATATTAAATAACCCGTTTGATGGTATCACTGAGTGTTTCTCCTTGGGGGTAGCATCTAATAACACAGATCTGAGATGGAGAGCTTTTGATGGGTGCGGATTTCTCTTTTCAGATGCCAATGCAAGGCCATTAAATTCTCAAGGGGTGCAATTTGGACTCGAGTTTGACGTCGCTCGAAGACAAAGCTTGTTAGATTTGCAGTGTTGCTCTCCAGAGCCTCCCTAAAACTGTTACAATATTTATTTTCTTTCAGTAGTTCTGTATAATACAAAGAGCCGATGGAGGTATAACAATGGCAAGTAAGATATAGGCCCGTAAGAAATGCTTCTAACTAAAATATTTCTGTTACGTGAGATCAGTAAAGATGGCATCATGCTGGAAAGCATCTGGGTTAACATTGTAGACTTAAGGAACTACAGTAAGTCAGGCAGAAATATTGCTCAATAAGTCTTTTGGGTAACAGCCTGACTGATCAGCTGTGAGCATGACAATTTGATTAGTTGGAAATTGTATTCACTGTCAGACTAGGATGATTTACAAAGATATCTAATGACAACGCTCAACCAGTCACTGAAATACTGGTGCAGGAAAATATAGTAACCAGAGAGGATAAATATATTTTTCCCGATCTGAGTGACAAAAACAAAAAAATTGTCACCACAAAAAAAAATAAAAAAATAGTAGATATATATATATATATATATACACACACACACACATACATACACACACACTATATATATATATATATATATATATATATATATATATATATATATATATATATATATATATATATATATATATATATATACACACACACACATACATACACATACACACACACACAACACTCATTTAAAAAAAAAAAAAAAAAAACATACATACAGCTCTGTACATCATAACCTAGAGTTCATTAACACTATATACCCCGTGTGCGCTGGTGTGTGAGGTGAACCTGCACTGCAATGGAGTGCATGGAATCTGTCATGCAATGACCTAGCCACCGCCCAAAAAGCAGACGCTTTACCGCTAACGCCGGCACCGCCCGTGATGCAGCGCTTCCTAATCGCTTTTCAGGCTCTTCAGAAGCGGTACCCATTCATTTCAATGGGCAGGGGCGATGCCACAAGGATGCTGCTTGCACTCGGTCTTTCACACTGGGGAGGCACGAGAGGTGCCATTTTTAGAGCTAAAACACCTGGAAAGTGCCTCAGCGTGAAAGGGGTCTTTAAGTATCTAAAGACAACTTTTATTTATTTATAGGAAATTTTTTTTTTTTTAACACCACACTAATAAAACTAAAAGTTTATTTTATTTATAGAACAAAAGTTCAGTTTTTACAAATTTTTTGCCATAAAAGTATGTCCCCTGCTATAGTCTCTGTATTTAATACCCATTTTAAAACACCTTCACCAAAGCTGAGCAACATATCAAAACTTTAGGGTTAGGGCCAGTTTACACCATAGAAACGCAATCCGGATGCATTTCAGATGCTTTTCTGCATGCGCGTTTTTTATGCTTTCCAGTGCATCCCCCTCTTTTTTCTTATCCTTAAATAAGGATGTGTGTGTTCCAGTATGTTTTTGGTGCGTTTCAGTGTGTTTTTAATGCGTTTTACAGCGTTCCAGTGCAGTAAAAATGCAGCACGTTCTACTTTTTTTTTCTGGAACATACTGGAACTGCAAGCACTTGTGTGAACCATGCCATTGAAACCCCATATAAACTACTTTTCATGTGTTTTTGATCCAGAAAAAAAAACGCACTGGACTGCATGTGGTGTGAACTGGCCCTAAAGGAGTAAAAATATAACAAGAAGCACCAAAACAATGCATTATTTCAGAAAATAACACAAGCATAATAGGAATCTTGATGCTGCCGAGGAGAAGCAACACAATCTGTGAATTTTGATTTATAGTACAAAACCTGTACAAAATTCTGTAAAAGAATGGAGACCCAAAAAACTTCATATGTAAGATATTTAAAAGGCTGGTTACATAAATAGCACCCTGCTGAGTTAAAGAAGTAAATTACAGCTTGTAGCAGACAATGTGGATATATTAGCTCTGTTAAATTACCGGATGCTTTGTAATGTGAATGCAAAGGCCCCTATCATACAGGAATTCCCATCAGGTCCGTGTCCTTTTCTGTTTTTGCGGACCGGATCGGAGGTAACCTGATGCAATCAGACAGCGGAGTCCCTTTAAATCCAACAAATAATGATATTTGAAGCGCTTCACAATGTGCATGAAAATGAATATATAAGAATAAATATAAATATAAATAGTCAAATAAATCCAGCGGTGAGTACAAATTCCCAAAAAATCCAGCAATCAAAATAGTGTAAAATTATAAAAAATTAGTGACACCAAATGTGTAAAAAAATTCACATAAAAAATCCACATAAAAATAAATATATAGGGATGTATTCAGAAGGTTCAATTATACAGGTGTAGAATCCTGATTGGTATAGAGCTTTTGATCACTAGCAAAGCTGTTTAAAAACACTTGCTTAATCAAGGTGCTCATTGACCTTCATAGTAACAATGTGCTTTTTGCTTCTATTCACAACCAATGTGAGAATCATAAACAGGCAGATAAGAGAAAAAACCAATCATTGTGCAATAGTTAGGATACCAAGGTACACAGGTAAACTTCAATCCACTCACGTGTGCCTTATAATGATAAGGCATATGCAGGTTTTACTAAAGCAGTCAGCTGCCTTAGACAGGAGCAGATTCAGTGCAGTACACTGTGTGACACTGCTGATCTGCACAGAGCGTCCTCGGCTCCTCCCACGCGTTACATCACAGTCATGTGACTTTTTCAAGGATCCCTTTTTCCCTTTAAATCCAGCCGCCCATATTGCTGACAGGCGTCTGCCCATATCCGCTAGGCAGAAACTGAACAGGCATGGATGTATGTGACTTTCGTCCTGTTCGGCTCCAAAACAATAATCGGCCAACTAATCGATTATGAAAATAATCGTTAGTTGCAGCCCTAGTTGTAATGCAGTGGTGAAAAAAGAATACCGCATGCAATTAGGGCTGCAACTAACGATTATCTTCATAATCGATTAGTTGGCCGATTATTGTTTTGATTAATCGATTAATCGGATAACAACCTTAACAAAAGTGTGGTGTATAATTTTTTTTTTTAAAAGAATTTTTATTGCGCACATATCAGAATAAGCATACAAAACAGTAGTTGGGATTACAATGTCCAACAAGAAATAAATAGAAATTGCATATCCATCACAGTATTATCACAGATAAATATATCCGTCTTTTTGACATATGTCACATAGATTTCCATTTCCACACTACTTTTGCAATGTATATGTGCATTTTTTTTTAAAGAAAAACCAAAAAAACAAAAGAAGGGGGAGAAAAAACCCTCCCTCAAAAAAGAGGAGGAACCTCCCATAACATTAAAACAAAACCTATTTCCCCCCTGAGATGTCCGCATTCCGTGTCCCAAGCACTAATCAAAAAAAATCCTATGCTCTAAAATTCGTATGAGATGGAAAGAAACCAACTCCCCCTATCCCCCCTTCCTTATCGAATTGAGAACAAAAAACACAACAGCCCTCACTGTCCCTCATTCAATGGCTCTTCCTCGTCCAGCGTGTTTTTCGAATCCACCCATCTAAACCAGACCTTCCTAAATTTCTTGGGAGCTCCCCTGGCTTCATATGTCTTCTTGTACATCAGCACATCTGCATTAACTATTTTTATCCACATTCCTAATGTCAGCTGTTCTTCATGAATCCAGCGTCTGGCAATAAGTTTCCGCACCCCAAAGTATAAAATCCTAAGGAACAGTTTAGTACATGTATTTATCTCCTCCTGGTCAAAAACCCCCAGGAGACAGCGTAAGGGTGAGCAAACGTTAGGTAAGGCGAATTTATCAGAGATGAATTCAGTTACCTGTGACCACAGTGGCCTCACCCTCCTGCACTCCCACACCATATGTATGAAAGTGCCATCTTTCTCCCTACATTTATGACAGAGAGCTGTTTCCTTTCTTTGCATGTTGTATAGTCTCACAGGAGTATAATACTGTTGATGAAGGTACCTAAACTGAATCATTTTGTCCGTTGATGAAATAACAGTCACCACATACGTATCGAGTACCTCCTGCCACTGCTCCTCCGACAACTCCGGGACAGCCTCTACCCATCGCTGTTTAGCTCTAGTCGTTATCTTTATTCCTGGTCCCACTGCCCCGTAATATCTAGAGATTCGCCCAGATGGTTCAGGATCTATCAAAGCATTCTCCAAATCTGTATTCTGGACCAAAATTGTATCCCCTCCAAACTGCACCCTCGCTGCGTGTTTCAACTGCATATACCGAAACAACCATATCTTCGGTACATTAAACTGGGCCCTCAATTGATCAAAGGTGGCCAGTCGATCATTCTGACAAATCTGGTGCAGGTACTTAATACCATATTGCGCCCACGTCTTTTGCCCATCCGGTAATTTCAAAAATTCCCCCAGTGACCCATTGAACCATAGCGGACTATTCGGGGACAGTGCCAGTGACGTATCCTTTCGCCATTGGGAGCACAGGTGGAATACTTTCCCAGGAAGTGCCAGAACTGATCCCATCTTCTTCCCCGGAATCCCCTTTCTATACAGTATATTCTGGAGGTTTTCCTGAGAGGTAGCCAATGCCGCCTCAAACAAGGTAGTGGCATTGGGTTCCTGTGGGAAAAGTCGCCAGTGCGAAAACACTAATTGGGAAGCCATAAAATATGAGCGTAAATCTGGGAGTGCCAACCCTCCCATTGTAACCGGCAGTTTTAATATTGCCAAGGACACTCTAGGAGCCTTGGCTCCCCAGAGTAGCCCCACAACAATTGAGTCAATATATTTAAATGTTCGTAACGGCACAAAAACAGGGGAGTTCGAGAGAATGTAAAGAAATTTGGGGAGGAAAATAATTTTAAATAGATTTATCCTGCCTAACAAACTGAGCGGCAGGTTCCTCCACCTCTGTACCTTCTCCCGAAAATTTCCCACAATGGGCGACAGGTTATTCTCCAGATACCTAGAGATGGGAAGCTGAACCTCAACCCCCGTGGTGTATAATTTAGTTAATATTTTTAAAGTTTAAAATATGAAAGGCAGTTTATTCTTAAATAACTATATACAGTGGTAAATATAAACCAACTATATGGTTATGGAGCAAAATCTTGAATCCACTCTAAGAAGAACAGACAGAAGAGATGTACTATTAGAGGTTGAATCTGGTAAATATCAGACCCGGATCAAATTTTTTTATTTAAAGAAAAAAAAAAATTAAAGACGGTTTTGCCAACAGAACTGTAATATATTATGTATGGCAGACTCCCTTGTCATAGGCAGGAGGCTTGATAAAAGCTACCTGTTCCTGCTGTCAATTATGCTGGCCATACAAAAACCATGTCTTCCTTCAAAAAAAAAAAAAAATACTCTGAAGAAGAGGGGACACCCCTCGAAACGCAGCAGCTTTCTTTGGACTCCACATCCACAAACTGTTACTGGCCAGCAAATCTTGCTGGATGGAACTAATGGTGGATTTATACAATTTGCTTGATTTTATCACTCGTTTTGTGAGTATGTTTTTAACTTCTTGCAATATTAACGTATCCCATAGGTAATTCGCTCGGCTGGTGCGCCCTCTGTACTTTTTTTTTCTTTTAGCCCAGTTTCACACATGTGCGGTGCGAATTGAAGCTCAGGTTTCACTGGGGAGATAAAAATCTCCTGTTCAAAGGAATCACTGCGTTTTAGCTCAGGATCAGTGAGCAGGGAGAGGGGGAGGGAGAGGGGGGGGGGGGGGGAGAGGGGGAGGTGTAGTGGGGAGAGGGGGAGGTGTAGTGAGGAGAAGTAGAAAATCCATGTTCAGAACGCAATGCATTCCCATAGAAGATAAGGGGCTCGTAATTCCCACCGCAATGCCCAGAAAACGCACACGTTTTTTGTGCAATGCGCAGTGCGAATGCAACGCACATATGTGAACCAGATGCATTCAAATGAATGTATTTTAAAATGTCCTGCGAATTAGATGCGGTGTAAGCCGCATCTAAATTCGCATAGGTGTGAACCCGGGCTTAGAGTTTCCTTTTTGGTTTCTCCTGACCTGTGGAGTGTGGCAGCACAGCTGATGTGGTTGCTGGAAGACTCGTGATTTTTTAATCGGCTGCTCAATTATTTCTTAAGCGCAGGAGCATTCGTTTTCCTTTTATAGTATAGCAAAGTAAAAAAAAATTCTGCCTTTAAGAACCACTCACTTCCTGCCCAGGACTACATGTCCCATGAGGCACTGCTCCTCACACATTCACATTCACAAGTTCTCAGGCACTTGCTGACATGTAGGAATAGGGGAAGTGACCTGTATGTGTGCTACACTGTATTTCCTGATATGTAAACAAATAATGCATTCTGCATGCAGGTCAACTAATCGGCTGGCCGATTAATCGATTATGAAAATAGTTGACAATTATTTTTATAATCGATTAGTTGTCGATCAATTAGTTGTTTCTGCCCTACATGCAATATATTTTTCAGCACAGTGGGTTGCAATGCACTGTGAATA
The DNA here is from genome assembly GCA_037952835.1 of Lithobates septentrionalis. NCBI lineage: Eukaryota > Metazoa > Chordata > Amphibia > Anura > Ranidae > Lithobates > Lithobates septentrionalis. The sequence goes on from JBBDGP010001594.1 coordinate 983,299, forward strand.
AAAGTTTATGAAATGACAATTTGACATTTCAACAGTTTTTACAAAAAAAACAAAAAACAAACAATGTGGTTTGCTAGGATTGCACAATCAGTGGGGCGGCCTGGTGTTAACGAGCCTTTAATGGTGAATTTGCAGAAATTCTCCAACATGCTGCAAAGTGTCCGAAAGCAACATCCTGCTCAACCCTCCCACATAACTTACAAAAAAAAGGCTGGTTTGCAGTCAGTCATATTAAGCTTTGAAAGCTAAAAAAAGGCAGGCAAAAAATCTGGAGAAGAGAGATTAATATTTATGATGAATGTTGACAGGTTCAGTCACAAATTGCTTCCAATAACTGAAAAGGCAACATCTGTGTACGAGTTTGCAGGTCCTCTCCCACTACCTACAGTCCATATGATTTAGGTCTCATTTTTAACTGATGTTATTACACGTGTTTCCTAGGAGAAAAATATTTGTGTATCCCTTTGTTTAGGCATAAATGTACGAGTTTACAAACTTGTATACATGTGCTTATAGACGTAAGCACGTAAAGCACTTGTTTTTAGATGCAGATTTTTGGATTTTGTGTTACGGATCTGGATGCAGCATGTTTGCACTTGTGTGAAGAGATCCATTGAAAACATTGTTGGTGAATTCAGATCCATAATCAAAATGCACTTGTATTATATGCGTTTTTTTTTTTTTTTAACGGCCGTGTAAAGGAAGCCTTAGTAAGAACAGTGATGGAAGTCAAGACAGTAAAAGGTAACTGCATTTTTTTTTTTACATTTGTTCTTATTAAGGCCAAAACAGACACGATTCCTAAAGTGATTGTAAAGCTTTAATTTTTTTTTTCCATTAAAATAATAAACAAGTTATACTTGCCTGCTCTGTGCAGTGACTTTGCACAGAGCGGCCCGGATCCTCCTTTTCTTGGGTCCCACGTAGGTGCTCCTGGCTCCTCCCTCCTGTCAGGTTCCCCCCACAGAAAGCAGTCGCTATGGGGGCACCCTACCCGAGCTGCTGCTCTCTCTGTTGATTCACACATGGAGTCGTGATTCGGCCCACCCACTCCATCTCCCGATTGGCTCACTGGCTGTGATTGACAGCCAATGGCTCTTGCTGCTGCTAATAGCCAATCAGGAGTGCGAGTCCACGGAGAGGCAAGGCTCTTGTGGACATCGCTGGATCGAGAGGGGTCTCGGGTAAGTAATGGGGGGGGGGGGGGCTGCATCACACAGAAAGTTTTTTACCTTCCTGCATAGAATGCAGGAAGGTAAAAAAAACCTTGTGGGGGGCGTGGCCTGGACATGGCTGAATAGAGACGTGAGTTGTGTGAGCTCCCGGCCGTCTCCCCTCACCGCAGCTAATCCAGCCGTTTTATGCAAGCTATGCAATCGTCCAGAAAAGAGCCGGGAAGGGGAGCGGTAAACAGCCTAAAATAACCCCACAGCAGCCCTCTCCTAACGAACTAAGGAGGCGTTTTCAGCTCTCCCTTCTCGGCTCGCCGGAATTTAAGATGGCGGCGCCACGAGGGGAACTCGCAGAGAGACAGACAGCGAGCGGATCTGTGTCACCGCAGGGAGATTCACAAGCAGGCGTTTATGATGGCTTCCCTCCGGATCTCCGCTTTGGCCTCGGTGAGTCCTCTCAACCCGTTCTTCAAATCCCCAGGGGAGATGAGGATCTGCGCTCCATATTGCTAGCACTACCCACTAAAGCTGACATTACAGCCCTCATAGCGACCTTAGAAGCCTCACATAGGAAAGAAATGCAAACTGTAAAAGCTGAGGTACGTGCCTTAAACTCCAGAATAGAGGCAGGGGAGAGCTCTTTAGTGACATTGGAACGTCGCATGTCAGCCATAGAAAGCAAACAGGAGACGCAAACAGAGGCACTACAAGAACAAGCATTGAGACTGGAGGAAATGGAGGACCGGAGTCGCAGGAACAATTTGCGACTCCGGGGTCTACCAGAGGCTACGGGACCGGAAGATTTGATGGATACAGCTGTGGCCATCTTCCGCAGCCTTCCAGGGATTGACTTACCTGACCGCATTGAAATAGACTGGATCCACAGGGCCTTAGGCCCTAAACCTACTGACCCCTTGAGACCCAGAGATGCGGTCTGTAGGATCCACCACTATATTCATAAAGAGCAGATCCTGCGGAAGGCCTGGGAAGCGGAAGATCCGGAGCTAGATGGGGCTACAGTCAAAATCCTCCCGGACCTCTCGCGTGCAACTTTACAGAGACGTGCGATAATGAAACCCCTTCTGGACTTGGCCAGGCGAAAGGGTGCGACATATAGATGGGGATATCCTCTGTCTGCCACATTTAGAAAAAATCAGAGGTCTTTCACTCTCCGCAAACCAGATGCACTACCAGCCTTATTCACCTTCCTGGATGCAGAGCCAATCGCTGTACCAGACTGGCTGGGCCCTCTCCCAAGACCACCTGGACGGCTCGCTGCGCCAAACATGGGACAGAGCTTCCAGCCAAGACGGCAAAGAAACCGCCGTCAATCCAGGGCCTCTTCCCAAGAAGACACACGCGAGTCCTGAAACATGAACACCCCTTGTAAAGTTTAGGAATATCATTTCCTCCCCTTTTTTCTTCCTGGTCAAAAGTAACAGTGACCGAGTTATTTGTTCTTTTTAAGATTGGAATGTATTGGTTAAACCTTCTCTATAAGGAGCACTAATTCGCCCATGATCAACGGACCCTGTGGGACACTCAGAGGAGTCCATTTTCTGAGCGGCTGTTAAAGTGACTCACAGATTAAGATGGAGACTACGCCCTTAAGCAGAACACATTAAATGGAAACCACACGACCCAGAGACTGTTATCCTAATCTGCGAAACCATAACGCTGGTAAGCAAAGTTGGTCACTTTTACTACTTAGAGATGTGCTTAAACCTATGGGACTACCTGCGGCCACCCTGATGATCTACGGGGAATTTCAGCTTGCTGTTCCGGCATCGGTAATGGAAAAGAAGCAGCCATGGGATACCCATGAACACTCGCTCTTATTCAAATACAGGTGACATGATGGCTTACAGAACCGGTATGAGATGGTTCAATGGGAGGGCATTTCAGCTCCTCTTTAGTGGAGTGACGAGATGCCTGCTCGGTAACCATAAAATGACACCTCATGTAGGACTTTCACTTTTTAAGATAATATACATATCTGCACACAGAAAGGTTTAAATGTGTTAGATTTCTCAGCCAAAACCAACAGGAGATGATATGAGGTGACTGTCATTTGATGACGTAAGGAGAATTTAACCCAGGTTAATCTATATACACTTTTAAGTTTATTTGAGGTTTTAATTTTGTTCATACTCAGCTACATTACAAAGAAACAACCACAAGGGTTATCTGTTTGGTATTCTAGAACTTTAGAAGCTCAAAGATCAAACGAAATGCATAGCTTTTTTCAGGATTAACTTTGTTGGACATGCTGGGACGGGGGGATGGACGGGAAGCTCGGTTCTCTGAGCCTTGTCCTACCTCGCTTCCAACTAGGCCAGCATATATCTGCGGGGGGCAAAGTTTGTGTCCCCTAGCAGTTATATGCAGAAATAACACCCCCTTAATTTAGGGGGAAAGATTATAGACAGGACACTAGGTCCTGTCTGTGCTTGGTAAATTTTCCGTTTACTTTCATTTTTCTAACTTTCCTCTTTATTTTCTATACTTACCCTCCCCTTCCTCCCCCAGCTTCATCCCTACCCCCCCCCCCTCTTTTCTCCCTCTTCCCCCATCCCAATACAACATGGCTGTCAGCAAGATCAATGTGATGTCCCTTAATGTAAAAGGACTTAACATACCCGAGAAGAGACGCATGTTGCTTGACGACTTAAAACAAAACCGTACAGATATAGCTTTCCTCCAAGAGACACATTTTAGGACCAACAGACTGCCATACTTACAAAATAGACACTTCCCGACTGCCTTCCACTCTATGAATCCAGACTCCAAATCTAAAGGCGTCTCTATCCTCATTTCAAGTAAGATCCCCTGGCAACTCCAGAGTTCCTCGATAGACCCGACAGGAAGATATGTCTTCCTCAAAGGCACAATTGGAACTATAAAAGTAACACTGGCAACCATGTATGCCCCCAATGAACAACAAGCCACATTCCTACAAGAAACACTAGAGAAACTACGAGACTTTAAAGAGGGACACTTGATCCTAGGAGGAGACTTTAATACCCCCTTGATCCCCTCTATGGACACGTCGTCAGGTACAACATCAGTGCCACCGAACCAACTTAAAAGGATAGCTAAAACGTTCCATAACTCACAACTGATAGACGTATGGCGATTACAACATACAGGAGAGAAAGACTTCTCCTTTTATTCCCACATACATCAACTCTATACCAGAATAGACTATTTCATGATTCCTCATTCACAACTTCACGCTGTTGAACAAACATCAATTGGCAACAGGACATGGTCAGACCATGCACCAATTTTTCTGAGTTATCGCTTATCAGATACTCACTCGCCCAGACATCGTTTCTGGCGACTTAACGAAAGCCTACTACAAATACCAGAAGTACTGGCAGATGTGACTAAAACTCTAAATCTTTATTTTCAAGAAAATGACCAAACAGATTGTGACCCAGGGATACTGTGGGAGGCACATAAGGTAGTTCTGAGAGGTACCCTTATTTCACATGGAGCCCGCATTAAAAAAGAAAGAAATAAAATTCTTTCCCGACTCTTACAGGAACTAGCCACTTTAGAAGCCAGACACAAACACGCCCCAACTCAAGCGTCAGAAACACAGTTATCGACCATTAGACTACAAATCACAGATATCCTACAATACAGAGCAAAGGCGGCCCTACAAAGTGGCCGAACAAAAAATTACGAATTCGGGGATAAGTGTGGAAGACTTTTAGCTAAAACAATCAGAAGCCATAACCAATCGACATATATCCCCCACATTACCACATCGGGCGGTAAAAAAGCATCCCTACCTACACATATAACTGAGGAATTCCGGCAGTTCTACTCCAAATTGTACAATCTGTCACAGGGAACCCCCCCCAATGCAATGATTGAGGAATACATTCGTTCCTCCCAAGTGTCAACCCTTGCTCAGGAGCTTAGAGAAGAACTGGACTCGCCCATAACCATAACAGAAATTCAGAATGCCATAAAGACAATGAAACCGAGTAAAGCCCCAGGCCCAGACGGCTATACGCTACAATATTACAAAACCTTTTTGCCTATTCTGGGGTCCCGCTTGGTTACATTATATAACAAGATTGGAACGGGGGCAGTCTTCGCAAGGGAAACTTTAGGGGCTCACATTTCGATAATTCATAAAGAGGGTAAAGACCCGACAGCATGCGGGAGCTACAGGCCCATATCTTTATTGAACCTAGACCTCAAGATCTTCACTAAAGTTCTTGCTGTCAGGTTGGCGCAGCACCTCCAGAATCTTATTCACCTGGACCAGGTCGGTTTTATACCCTCCAGAGAAGCTAGAGACAGTACTACGAAAGTGCTGAATCTGCTATATATATCTAGATCCAAGAAGACCCCTTGTGTCCTTATTAATACAGACGCAGAGAAGGCCTTCGACCGTGTCAGTTGGCCTTTTATGAACGCGGTACTCAGACACATAGGCCTAGGGGAGGTGATGCTCAACCGGATAGCGGGTATTTACTCCACTCCCACAGCACGAGTGAAAACGAACGGTATTCTATCGGACCCCTTTGTAATTACAAATGGGACAAGGCAGGGATGCCCCCTGTCCCCTCTCCTATTTGCACTCTCTCTCGAGCCATTTCTTTCCAAAATTAGGCTAAACCCTAACATACACGGAATATCAGTAGGGCCCTTGCAACATAAAGTATCAGCGTACGCGGATGATTTACTTTTCTCGTTAACAGATCCAATAGTGTCTCTACCCAACCTACTAAAAGAATTTGAAACATATGGGAAATTATCAAATTTAAAAATTAATTTTTCGAAATCAGAAGCCATGGGTATATCTGTACCAACCACCGATCTTACAAATTTACAATCAAGCTTTCGGTTCAAGTGGACTACTTCTGCCCTAACTTATCTGGGTACGAAAATACCACCGGATCCGGCACTGATATACGACAGTAACTTCCCCCCCTATTAACGAGAGTCAAACTATTATTGGAAGAATGGAATAGGGGTCTGCACTCCTGGTTCGGGAGGTGTAATCTAATTAAAATGTGTATATTGCCCAAGTTCCTGTACCTGTTTCAAGCCCTGCCAATCAAAATACCCCCTATATACTTCAGACGCGTCCAGACTCTTTTCACTCGTTTTGTTTGGGCTAATAAGAAACCACGCATTCCTAGAACACAATTATCCAGGCCTAAACACCATGGAGGGATAGCACTTCCGGACATTCGGAAATATTATTTCGCAACACATTTAAGTAGGGTGATAGATTGGATTAGGAACAAAAACCATAAATTATGGACACAAATTGAACAACAGCAAACAGACATACCACTAGAATCAGCATTATGGTGCTACGAATCACTTCCACTAGAACTGAAATCCCACCCCTTTATAGGTAACACCATACGGCAATGTCTCCATCCCACTTTACAAACATCAGTATCGACCACAGAGTCCCCCATGACCCCGATCTTGGGAAATCCAAAATTCCCCCCGGGAATGTCACCTGGACAGTTCCAGATACTGAGAAACTCTGGATACACCAGAGCTTCACGGTTTGTGACGCAAGACAGATGGCCATCCATGACAGAATTAATAGATCCAGACGGTCTGTTTAAACTTACATTTTGGAACGCAGCCAAAATCCACCATTTCCTTCAAACAATCCCAAACCCACAATCCTACACTAGACCCCTGACGACATTTGAAGATATATGCTCAGACACGGAACCGATCCCAGATGTACGCTCTATTGAACACTCCTTTACAAACGCCTGATCTACCATGTATTACAAAATGGGAAAAAGACCTTCAGTGTACTTTCACATCAGTCCAGAAACAAAATATGATAGTTCTTTCTCTTAAATCCTCCATCTGCACTAAAATACAGGAGACAAATTTCAAGATCCTGACCAGGTGGTATTTAACACCTAGTCGCTTACACTATATGTTTACTGAATCATCAAAATACTGCTGGAGGTGCCAGAGAGAGGTGGGAACGATCTTACATGTGTTTTGGTCCTGCCCGCACTTGACAAATTTCTGGACTGCTGTCCGTTCCATTTCCCAGAAGTTCACTGAATTTCAGATCCCGAATGACCCAGCATTTTTCTTACTGCATGTATCCTCTATTCCGCTAAAAACCTATAAAAAATCTATACTAAGACACCTAACGAATGCAGCGAAGTCTTGCATACCTGTAGTGTGGAAAAAACAAACCCCCCCTACAGTATCAATGTGGCTACGGAAAGTGGAAGACATAAATAATCTGGAAGACCTAATTCTGACATCACAAAATAGACAAACAACTTACCAAAAAAACATGGGCACTATGGAATATGTTCAAATATTCAGAGGAAGGTAAGGTCCTATTTGGAAACTCGAACTAATTAATAGACCCAATATATGTAAAGGGTGACACACAAACTAGAATCCCCAAATGATCAAAATAACATCCTGACAACCGTCCCTTTTCCCTCCCCAGTTCCCTCCCCAACTTTCCTACTTCTCTTTCCCCATCCTTTTCTTCTAACTGTTTCTTTTATTTTATTTTTTATTTTGTAATACTATACTTAGGTTGCAGTCTCTTGATGGATATACATTAATAGGCATATTACATATTGGTAGAATGTGAAATAATTTAGTTGCTGATCAATCTCTCTACCCACAGTAATTAAAAAGGTTAAGTGTTAACAGCAACGGGAGATACATATGCACCATTAAGAACACCATGGGACAAAGATTTCCTAGTATTATGTCTGTAAAATGTTGATGTATCATTCGGTTTTATTATCGGGAGGCTGCGACCTTCTCCCCCCCCCCCCTCTTTATTGTTTGTATTCCCGGGCTTTGCCCAAAAACTTTTGGAAAAATAATAAACTATATATTTGAAAAAAAAATAAAAATAAAAAAAAACCTTGTGCCTTTACAACCACTTAGTGGACAGCTAGAAAACGCTACAATTGTGCTACAAAGAGATTCCAAATAGCTCTTTGCACAAGTGGGGTAATTAAGTCTGCTTTTTGAAGCCGTACTACATAGTTAGTTCTTACTTTTAAAGCGCTACAATGTTCACAGGTTCAAGGCAGAGTGTGACTTCTGGTTGTCAGAAACATTTTAGTACAATTTGATAGAGTTTCGATTTGTAATAGCAAAAAGGCTAGATTACAAACAAGCAACCAAATCGGGCCACGAATAAAAGGCTAACAGTACGGAGGTAGACTGGTACCTGTATAAAAAAAAAAAAAAAAAAAAATGATAATCCATATTGTTGAAGACACAATAAAATCTATTGGAAAAAAAAAAAGAAAGAATTGGGAAAAATTGACAGGGGAGGCTTCATAAGTATTTCAAGTATTCACCATTTACCTGTGAAACGAGACAATCTGGCATTTAAAAACACTCTAGGAATTACAGCATACATGCCAATGTGTTCTAAATTACCTTGAGGTCTTATTTACACTTGCGTGTTCGTTTGGTGAACGTGCACAAGAAGCGCGCTGTGCTTGCTGTGTCATTTATTGTCAAGGGCCCCCAAAACGCGCCAGGCGGATGCTTATTTTTCTGCACAGCAAACGTATTGAAATACACAGTTAAACGTGAGAAGTTCAACGCCCAAAAAGCTACATGAGCACTCCAAAGACATGCTGGTAGGTTAATTGGCTTCTGTTTAAAGTGGCCCTAGTACATGAATGTGAGTTGGGGACATTAGAGTGTAAGCTACTTGAGGGTAGGGACTGATGTGAATGTACAATGTATATGTAAAGCACTGTGTAAATTGACAGTGCTATTCAAGTACCTTAAATAATAATATTAATTATAATGAGCTACTTTGACGCATTGCTGCATGTAGGGCAATCTACTGAATGAATGGGCTGCCCTTTTCATGTTGCAGGAAAACCAGCACAAAACGCGCATAAACAACTGGGGTCATGTGTTCCCAAGATGCTCAGGTGTGAATGTGACCCAAGACATTTGCATTCTACACATAGCAAGCCAAACCTTAGAACTATTATGCCCCGTACACACGGTCGGACAACATTCCGACAACAAAATTCATGGATTTTTTCAGACGGATGTTGGCTCAAACTTGTCTTGCATACACACGGTCACACAAAGTTGTCAGAAAATCCGATCGTTCGGAAAGCGGCGACGTAAAACACCTACGTCGGGACTATAAACGGGGCAGTAGCCAAAAGCTTTCGTCTCTTAATTTATTCTGAGCATGCGTGGCACTTTGTGCAACGGATTTGTGTACACACGATCGGAATTTCCGACAACGGATTTTGTTGTCGGAAAATTTTATAGCCTGCTCTCAAAGGCCTCTTTTAACACGAGGGATCCTTATGTCCGTTTTTCATCCTTCCGTTTTCGGATGAAAAACGGACATACATGTATCCCTAATGGAGCGTCGGATGTCCGCTGACATCCGACCCGCTTCGATCCGAAAAGTGTAACGGAGGAAAAACCTACTTTTCCATCTGTTTTCGGATCGGATCGGGTGACGACGGACACTACGGTCCGTCATCATCTGATCCCCCATAGGGGAGAGCGGCGCTCTGACAGGTCCGTCACTGCACAGTGTGCAGCGATGGACCTGTCATCTTCCTGCTCAGCGGGGATCGACGGAGCGATCCCCGCTGAGCAAGCGGGTGTTCACGGGGCGGATCATCACTGATCCGCCCCGTGAGAAAGAGCCCAAACTTTGTGTGTCGGAAATTCCGATGGAAAATATGTGATGGAACCCACACACGATCGGAATTTCCGACAACAAGGTCCTATCACACATTTTCCATCGGAAAATCTGACCGTGTGTACAGGGCATAAGTATCCCTATGTTAAAAAATAAAAAACATATCAATACGACTATGATACAAAAAGTTTATCAGTGCTTGAAACTATTTGTATTTTCAAAACCAGAGAGAAACGGCGATTGTGCTTTCTGGAATTATTTTTCGACTTGTTAGCTAATCACAGTCAGTGGGAGATTTATCACACGTGTCCCATAGTGTTAAATGGTTTAATCTGAACAAGCGACAATCTATCTGCATAGACCCTATACAGGATACAATAACAACAGTCACAGGCACAAGAATTATTCACTTGGGGCTGACAAACAAAGCTTTTCTACTGATCACAAATCTCAAAGGGCCCAATAACATGGTTATTTGATGGAACAGGAAGAAAATAAGAGAGATAAATCTAAAAAGAGCAGCAATAAAACAGTTTACTTCGTTCAAGACCTGCACATGGTAATGTAGGTGAACAAAATTAGAAGCAATGAAAGTGCAGATCGGGGAATATACTGGATATCCATTAAAGTGTAACAGCAGCCACACTGCTAAATAGACCTTGGAATACATATATTTTGACCATTTCCTTCTGCCCAGCATCTGTAATTAATTTCAGCCAGTCTCATCATTCACTCGCATTGCCAGGCAGGTGATAACCATTTCCTGGCTCAGCTTTGCAGCTTCCTGTGTTACATCTCCACCACCAACCAGGACTGTGTACATTAAATCACCATCATATCACCTCTGTCCAATGAACATGTAGGTGACCCACGTAGCTGGAAAGTGGATCCAGAAATAATGGACATCTTCCTAGCTGTGCAGTGTGTGAATTACAAGACTGGATAAAAAGAATCACAGTAAGTATACAGTATATGGACTTAAAATGTGTATGTAGCTACCTGCCTCAAATTCCACCTTAACTGTAAAGGGTATGTATAGCCGAGAATAGGTTCTAGACGGCATAGGAAAGTGTTCAAACCAATGTCTGGTTATTTTTTGCTGCAGGTGTGCCATGGCAGAGATATCCATTCACTTCCTTGTAACAGAAAATAAGAAAAAACGGTCACTGGATTTGAAGCCAATTGAGGATTTTCCCCTAACCTCTGGTGACATCCCTAGAATTTTGAATTGCCCCTCAATATCTGCAACATTGGTCATCAGGACAAATGGGGTGAATCTCCCAGCCAGCAATAAAAACGTGTCAAAGGCTCTAAATCGTATGCAATCCTAAACGGAATTAAAAAAAAAAAAAAAAGCATTTGCATACATATATGCACTATATTGTCAAAACTATTGTCAAAAATATTGGGACACCTGTCTTTGCATGAACTTTAATAGCATCCCAGTCTTCGTCCGTAGTTTTCAATATTGAGTTGTCCCACCCTTTGCAGCTATAACGGCTTCAACTCTTCTGGGAAGGCTGTCCACAAGGTTTAGGAGTGTGTCTATGGGAATGATTGACCATTCTTTCTGATGCAGAATAAGGAAAGGAATGGTTGGCACTCAGGATGACATCCAAAACAGTATCCCTTTAGTAAATACGCAACTAAGGACTAACATCCGAAACGCGTTGGTTGTTTTACAGCTCTGTACATGTATTTAATAAAGGAATACTATTTTGGATGTCATCCTTTCCTTATTCTGGTATGTTGGAGGTGTCAGCAGCCTCAAGGTTTGAGCACCGGGTGGAGCTTTCATGTGGGAGGGTTGCAGCACGTATACACTTATTTTTCCTGAAGCGCATTTGTGAGGTCAGGCACTGATGTGAACGAGAAGGCCTGGCTCGCAGTCTCCGCTCTAATTCATCCCAAAGGTGTTCTATTGGGTTGAGGTCAAGACTCTGTTCAGGCCAGTCAAGTTCCTCCACCCCAAACTTGTTCAGCCATGTCTTTATGGACCTTGTGCACTGCCACGCAGCCATCCCCAAACTGTTCCCACAAAGTTGGGAGCATGAAATTGTCCAAAATGTCTTGGTATGCTGATGCTTTAAGAGTTCCCTTCACTGGAACTAAGGGGCCAAGCCCAACCCCTGAATCCCCCCCCCCAAAAATATAATCCCCCATACACCAAATGATTTGGACCAGTGCACAAAGCAAGGCCCATAAAGACATTGATGAGCGAGTTTGGGGTGGAGGAACTTGACTGGCCTGCACAGAGTCCTGACCTCAACCTGATAGAACACCTTTGGGATGAATTAGAGCGAAGACTGCAAGCCAGAACTTCTCGTCCAACATCAGTGCCTGACCACACAAATGCGCTACTGGAAGAATGGACAAACATTCCCATAGACACACTACTAAACCTTGTGAACAGCCTTTTCAGAAGAGTGGAAGCTGTTATAGCTGCAAAGGGTGGGCCAACTCAATATTGAACCCTATGGACCAAGACGGGGATGCTATTAAAGTTCATGTAAAGGCAGGTGTCCCAATACTTTTGACAATATAGTGTATATAGGAACCCTGCTGGTGATTTTACAGCCCAACATGATGGTTGGCCAGGGATCTGCTTCATTAGAACTAGCAACTGCCACGTCAACTTTTGTTTTATAAACTATTTGAATTACTGCTAGGAACTGTCAGCTGTTTTTTGCAATTTTAACATAGATGTAGGCCAGGACACTGGTAGCCTATACTATATTTTCTGGAAATTCCCCATTATAAAACCTTTTTGGGTATCTGTGCTACAAATATTGGGCCAAGTTTTGCCTCTAGATCCCATTCACTGCCTTCTCAGTTTGCCTTTCCCAGGTATTCCCAAAACAAACAAAAAACTGGCTGATTACAGTGCAACTGCCGCTCAAACATTGATACCATCCCATTGGAGATATATATACTAAACCCACATCACAGACGCAACTCATAAATGATATCTCAGCAGTACAGAGAACTGAGTCTCTCACAGCCAAGGTTGGAGATAATCAAAAATTGGCACTTGAGATTGTTCACCCTTTGGTCTCTCCAATTTGACCCCCAACTCTTATGATATTATTTCATCTCATTTGATACAGCAAAACTAGTCTCCTACTTTCTGGTGTACTTCCCATGGTTTTAATTCCCCTATTCCACACCTCTGTAATCTGTTGTATTACCCGTAGGCCTCATGCACACTGGACGTTATAAGAAAGCCAGTAGTGTTAGCTGTAGAAAGCTGTTGAATGAGTTTTTTAGCGGTTTTGCAGTAGCATTTTTCAGCGTTTTTTCCTGCGTTTTTTTAACAAAGTTATACTCCCACAAAAGCTTATGGCTCAAAAAATCTGATAAATGACGAATGGCAGCATTTTTCTGTGTTAAGCTTTTTTTCAAAGTTAGAGCATTTTTACAGCTGAAAAACTCCTCTCAAAACACACTAGGTTCTGAGTTTTTTCCCAGCCAGAGAGAGATTGCCCCTGCCAAAAACTGCTGATAACAGCCTGTGTGCGCATGGACACATAGGATAACATGCTGGAGAATTTACTGGCTGCAGAAAAAAAAAAATCGCACAAGGCCATATGTTGTGCTTTCAAAGTTGCTGTTTGAGACACATTGGGAGAGATTTACTAAAAGCGGGAGCATTCAGAATCTGCATGATGGCCAGTTTCTAACTTTAGCTTGTTTAATTAAGCTTGGTCAACAAAACCTGGAAGCGGATTGGTTTCTATGCACAGCTGCACCAGATTTTGCACGGTCCAGTTTTATTAAATCTCGCCCATTATGTATCATGATTTCTTAGCTTAGTTTCTTAGTTGAACTAGCTGTGCCTTAAATTCTCATCTTATTGTGAGTACTGAACATCTCTATTGATGTAAGACGATTATCTATATTCAATGGTTATGCTTCTGTCCTTTATATCTTTATTGTAATTTTTTCAACTTTAAACATAAAAAACAGATGTAACCCAATTTGCAAAAGCTTTTGACACAGTTCCCCATAAACGTTTACTGTACAAAGTAAGGTCCGTTGGCATGGACCATAGGGTGAGTACATGGATTGAAAACTGGCTACAAGGGCGAGTTCAGAGGGTGGTGAAAAATGGGGAGTACTTGGAATGGTCAGGGGTGGGTAGTGGGGACCCCCAGGGTTCTGTCCTGGGACCAATCCTGTTTAATTTGTTTATAAACGACCCGGAGGATGGGGTAAACAGTTCAATCACTTTATTTGCAGACGATACTAAGCTAATCAGGGCAATAATGTCTCCACAGGATGTGGAAACCTTGCAAAAAGATCTGAATTAACGGGGTGGGCAACCACATGGCAAATGAGGTTCAATGTAAAAAAATGTAAAATAATGCATTTGGGTGGCAAATATATGAATGCAATCTATACACTGGGGGAGAACCTCTGGGGGAATCTAGGATGGAAAAGAACCTGGGAGTCCTAGTAGATGATAGGCTCAGCAATGGCCTTGCAATGTCAAGCTGCTGCTAACAAAGCAAACAGAATATTGGCATGCATTAAAAAGGGGATTAACTCAAGAGATAAAGCGATAATTCTCCCACTCTACAAGACTCTGGTCTGGCCGTACCTGGAGTATGCTGTCCAGTTCTGGGCACCAGTCCTCAGGAAGGATGTACTGGAAATGGAGTGAGTACAAAGAAGGGCAACAAAGCTAATACAGGGTCTGGAGGATATTAGTTTTGAAGAAAGGTTGCGAGCGCTGAACTTATTCTCTCTGGAGAAGAGACGCTTGAGAGGGGATATGATTTCAATTTACAAATACCATACTGGTGACTTTTTCGCGGAAGAGAGTTTAGCAAGACACGTGGCCACTCATTAAAATTCGAAGAAAAGAGGTTTAACCTCAAACTACGTAGAGGGTTCTTTACTGGAAGAGCGGCAAGGATGTGGGATTCCCTTCCACAGGGTTTCCCCACATTCAATCGCAATAATTTGAACCCAGCCTAAAGGTCCTTTTTTTTGTTATAGAGTAACAATGCTCTGTCCCTGTCTAACTGTGCTCCTGCTGTGTCTCTCTCTGACATGGGTTTCTTTTCCAATGGGTTTAATTAAATGTATCAAAGGAAGTACAAAGACCAACATGTGAATAGAGGTGACATGGGTTTCTGATGGAAACTACAAGAAAACGTGGTCCACTATTGTCACCATCAGGAAACCCACTCTAAAAAAAATGCCATGCAGCCATCCCCGGGGTGTATAAAGACAAAAAGACAAAAAGTGGCTGTAGGAAAATAACTGCATTCAGATGCACCAAATATATATAAAAAAAAGATGAAAACACAAATTTTAGAACAAGAAAAAGCCAACTGTTTATAATGCACAGAAACATGTAGCAAATTAAATGTCATTCCATTAGGTTTACATCCATTTTAAGCAATTGTGAATTGTCATTCAGTAAACCAGACATTGCCCCCTGGGGAAGGTGATCAATAAAAAAAAAACTTATGAAACAAAATAAGCTCCATTAACACATTAAGGTCACACTGAGAGATAAAGGACATAACCCTCACAAGAGGGTTCCTTTGTTTCACGTGATGCTTGCCATAGACCAGGAAACCTTGTAAATACCACTTTAATCAATTGGTTATTTAATGGAAGTGATGGATAAAAAAGGTTAACACTTAAGGCCATCTACTTTGTTGACTTCTGAGATAACTTGCCAAGAGAAGCACAACTGGGAGAACAAGACGAATGTTATTCAAGACTGTTTTCTAGTATTGTATTATATTATATTTGGAGACTGCTTTGATCACCCTGTTGTAGAATATTAAAACTGGCTCAGCTGAATACTGTATTGAAAACAATTACCCCTTTCACTACTGATGGATTGTTTCAAGGAGATATACAAGTGATAACATGGCACAGGGAAGCTCCAAGCTAAGCTGGGGATGTGGAACTACTTATGTTAGCATTTTGGAAGATGTTATACAAATTGAGCGATAGTTTTTCAGAAACATACTACAAAAGGAAAATAAAAACTCTTGGGATATTTTATTATTTGTTTCATTTTGCCCATTTCTACTTTTTTTTGTACTTCCAGAATGCATTTCATTTGGGCCCTAAAGTGTGTGAGAAAGGTACGTAGCAGGGGCAACTAGACTGTAGATGGAGGCAAACTGTCCCCTTTTTCCATGTCTTTCTCAATTAAATTTCCAGGAAGAAATATTTGTAAATTCCAATTTCACCTTTTTATGAATATTTGTTTGGGCTTTAAAGGATAAGTTCAGCTTAGGGAACATGCTACATATTACACCCATATTTAGGGTGGAACATGTAACTTGTTCCAGATCCTGCCAACCATTCCACCAATCTCTGTGGATTTTCTCCCCCCACCTGCTGTCACGTTTTAAGAAAGCGGCCAAATGGGGCTCCATCCCCAACCCGCCAACATTATTCTTTTACAGTTTTCTGTGAATGAACTACCACAATGGCTGATGGCTTGTAGTTCTTAATGAACTGCAAAGGCACTGGTGGCACTGGTAGTTCATGGATTTTTTCCTGCTCTAAAGTAACTGCCTACCTGTATGTAGTACAGGCAGAAAGTCATCTTGAGAGTTTGCAGGAGCCCTGCATTTCACCCATGACCTGCTGACCGCAGGTGCAATCCTCTGCAGGTTGCCTGAAAAAAATAAATAAAACACACTTTTTTTCACCTGCAAAAAAATGTACATTTATTATTTTTTATTAAAAGGTGAACTTATCCTTTAAGGTTTGCTGAGATAGGCAGTTAACAGGACTCATCAGCTCAAGCTGATCAAGTCTCAGAGATCGGTCATCCCTTAGGCTCGGTTCACACTGGGGCGACTTGGGATCCGACTTGTACGCCCTCAAGTCGCCCCAAGTCGCCCCAGAAATAGTTTGAATGGGAGTGAACGCTAGCGTCTTAATAGACGCTACTGAAGTCGCTCCGACTTCAGAGCGTACTCCCTGTACTACTTTGATCCGACTTGGTAGGCGACCTGTACCATAGAAATCTATGGAAGTCGCCTCCAAGTCGGATCTCTCTGTAAAGTCAAGCGACTTTGCAGGGAAAACCCCTCCCTCCCCCCCTCCCTCCCAGAGAGCTGATTGGCCACAGGCGAAGTCGCCTGTCATGGAGGCGACTTCAAGTCGCCTTGTAATTTGCTAAAGTCGCGCCGAAGTCGCGCCGAAGTCGCGTCGAAGCCGCGTTGAAGTCGCCGTGCAAAGTCGCGCTGAAGTCGTTTTGCCCCAGTGTGAACCGACCCTTAACAGACAGCTCAGTTAGAGCTTTCAGGCTGGTAAATACTGCCTAAGTGTAGGCTTATGCTGTGCTGTCTCTTTAGCTAGCACAGTACTCCAGGAATCCTTTATCATGTTAATAAATATTTGTAAAACCAAGACTGTTAGGCTCCATGCACACTAAAGCTCATAAATGGCTGTTTTTGTGAGTTCAGGCGCTTTTTTTTTTTTTAAACAGCCCATAAACTCCCCTCTGTTATCCTATGTGTCCATGCACATGTGGACGTTTTTGGACATTTATCAGCAGTGGCATTCAGGAGCTGTTTTTCTGACCACAAAAAACGTTTAAAAACGTTAAATGCGCATAAACGCTGATAAATGTGGATAAACGATCAAAAGAGTGGCTCACCAGCGTTTATTGTTTTTGATCCATTCAAAAAAAAAAAGAAAAAAAAATGCTAAAAAAGCTAACGCGGAAAAACGCTAATAAACGCTATTGCAAAAACGTTAAAAAATATTGAAAAACATAGAAAAACGTTGAAAGACTCACTGCAAAGCTACTGGCATTTTTACAATGTTATTTTAACATCCAGTGTGCATGAGGCCTAAAGAAAAAAGAAAAAGAAACAAAACACACACACCTACAAGTTGAAAAGCGTATAAGCAGTTTATTTGAAGCCCTTCATAATAGACTAGTGCACAAATTCCCCCACTGAAAAAAGACAGATAAATATACTCCTATTTAAAAAATAATAATAAAGACAGCCATTCAATATATAACAAGTCCTGAGGTTTCCTATATTTCCTGGACCTTCACCTCTGTGATTTCCCCCTTCGTTTGTTTCCAGTTCTGCTCTCATCTCTGCTGTTGCATATTCCATAACACTAAAAATACAGAGAGACAGTGGGGCCCATTAAGGCTGTAGCATATCTTGCCAACAGTTTTCCAGAGCTATGAGAAATAATCTAGCCCCTTTCACCCTGGCGGAGTCTGCCAGCGGATCCACCATCTCTCCACTGATCCCCGCTAAGCAGGCGGATGACAGGTCCATGTCTCCACTGGTCCGTTGCTCCACTGAGGCAGAGCGGACACCGCCCGCTGTCCTCTATGGGCTATCGGATGAAAACAGACCGCCTGTCCGTTTTCCATCCGACTGTCATCCGATCCGATAGATCAGGGGTCTTCAAACTGCAGCCCTCCAGGTGATCAGGAACTACAATTCCCATCATACCTAGTCATGTCTGTGAATGTCAGAGTTTTACAATGCCTCATGGGATGTGTAGTTCTGCAACAGCTGGAGGGCCGTAGTTTGAGGATCCCTGCGATAGATGGATGGGGAAAAAGATCGGATCTTGCCATAGAGAGCAATGGATGGTCCGAGCAGGTCCTCCTGAAAAACTGACAGGCGGACCCGATCGGTCCATCTGCGTGAAAAGGGGCCTTAAGTAGTTAAAACTTTACAGCAGCTACCAAGAAACAAAATATAGCTTTTTGGTGGACAGAACATTTAAATTGAACTCTCACTAAATGACTTCATTAGAATTGGAGCATGAGCTGGGATTCCTGTTCAGCTTCTGTACCAGAGACCCATATGTTTCACCTCTTACCTGTATAAATGAGAGACAACCTCCACATCCACCTCCCTGCAATCACCTATGGAAACATATGTGTCTAATTAACCTTTCAACCCTCACCAGTTCCAGTCCCAGGAGCTCAGGCTAAATTGAACTGTCATATGGTAACTGTAATCAGCAGTCAATACTTGTCCATGTATCCCCAATCCAAAACACAAATGGCACAGTCTTGCTTAATACAAATGAAGCCTTCAAAGAGAATTGATTGGCCTTACGTTCTTAAGTGCCAGAGATGAAAACAAAAGTCATTTACATAAACCTATAAGTCATTCCATGATTAGCAATGCTTTACTTCTTTCTCTGCTACCAAAACAGCCCGATGTGAATTGCTCAATAGATTTTTTTCGCTAACACCCTTCCTCCAGCACAACTGCAAATCCATTTTGCCATCTCCGCACTCTGATATTAATCAAATATATCACTTGTTTTTCACGTTACTGTGCTGCCATGCTAATCAGTGTTTGAAAGGCCAGAAATCTTAAACTCCACTTATTACCCTGGGAAAAAGAGAAAAAAAAAGGCTTGAATAGCTTCAGGCAATTTCTTGACTTCTTTCCTTTTTTTGGCTGATAGCAAACACTTTGGATCCATGCTTTTTTTTTTTTTCTACTGCAATTTTCTAGTTACTGAAATATAAACAGTTAGCAAAGAAGTGATGCTTTTCTTTGCTCCATCCATTTGCCTTCAGGAATCAGTAAGTTGTAATCTATGGTCTTGTCGTAATACCACTTTTGAGTACATTGATTTACTAAAAACTGGGACATGCAAAATCTGGTGCAGCTCTGGATAGAAACCAATTAGCTTCCATTTTTTTTTGTTTTTTTTTAAGCTTAAAGGATAAGTTCAGATTTGTTAAAAAATAAATACACATTTTTTTTTTTGTTAGGAGCATGCAGAGCATTGCACCCATAATCAGCAGATCACAGGTGCAATCTCAGGCTCCTGCAGACTGTCAGTGTAGCGATGTGCCTGTGCGGGGGCCGATGCACCAGTAACATGTTACACCCTGGATACGGGTGTAATATGTAACATGCTAGGAAAGATGCACTTATCCTTTAATTAAACAAGCTGAAGTTAGAAGCCGATTGGCTACCATGCACAGCTGCACCAGATTCTGCACTCTCCAGTTTTAGCAAACCAACACCTATAAGGTCTTGTTCACACTTGCTCAAAATACTGATGCTTATCAAAACATGGCTATAGCGTTAATGCGTGTTCATAGGTGCCTTTGATAAGCTTTAAAAAAGCGCCCCCCAAACACCCTATGCGCGCTTGCGGTTGGGTAGACATGCGTTTAATCTGCATCATAAATGCCTATTAGCTGTAATGTACTTACCGCACCACAACCACATGCTGGTGCGTTACCATAGACTTGAATGTAAGGAGCTGAATTGCCTCAACTCCTTTCAAACTCGACAGAAGGATTTAATTTTGAAGCAAAGTGATGCTAACGCTTCATGTTTTCATAATGTGAACAGCACTGCGTGCTGTCCATAGTGTCATTTGCATAGGCGTTTGAGGGAGGTTGAAAACGCCCTTCATACGCCTGCTTTCAATGCCAGTGTAAAGTAGGCATTAGTCCTAAAGCACAACTTTGGACAAACAGCTAAATACGCAGTTGATATCCATATACTGTAAATGTTTACTGTCCTACCTGTCCCCACTTCCGGGAGTCTCGGCCGCGGCAGTCACCACTCAGCCGCCCCCCCCCCTCCTTCCCCTGCCGACAGGCCATTGAGAGCACAGCGGGTGCCTCGCGCATGCGCAGTAGGGACCTGGCGTGAACCAGTAATGCTTCACTACCGGGCTCCCCTATTGGCTCTGGCGGCGGCAGCACCCGACAGACGATGGAAACATCAGGTGCGGTGCCGACATTGCTGGACTCCAGGACAGGTAAGTGTCTCATTATTAAAAAGTCAGCAGCTGCAGTATGTGTAGCTGCTGGCTTAATTTTTGCAGTAGTGGGTGGACCTCTGCTTTAAATAAAACATTCAGATCCACAAAAAAAAAAAAAAAAAAAGAAACAGCCTCAATGCATGCACTTGCTTGTTACACTAAAGATTTTGAGATAATGCGCTAATGTCAGCGCATCGGTTTTATCTTCTCTGTTGATGCATTAGCATAAAGAAAGCAGACTAGCATTTTTAAAAGGAGAGTTCAGCAATTGCAGTGTTCATATTTTCACTGCACAGGTTTTCTTGTAAATGAAAAAAACATTTATTTACAGACAAGTCTAATGTATTTTGCATTGCTAACATATTTCACATACAACAGATGTGATAGAGATGAGATCCCATGGAAGAAATAAGAGAGAACTGCTTGTATTTCCTGGTTTAGGGGCAAAGCATACATGTTCATAGCTCAACAAACACTCTGGGGTTGATTTACTAAAACTGGAGAGTGCAAAATCTGGTGCATCTGTGCATGGTAGCCAATCAGCTTCTAAATTCAGCTTGCTCAATTAATCACTTGACCCCGAGGCCTTTCCTGGCACTTTTTGTTTAAATGTAACAATCAGTATTTTTCGCTAGAAAATTTCTTAGAACCCCCAAACAAAAAAAGGCCTTAGAGAATAGATTGGTGGGTTTTGCAAATTTTTGTGCCGCGTGCCATTTGTGTGCCGGTTTTTCAATCCCCCCCCCCAAAAAAAAAAAACCAACACACTTTTTTGAATTTTAATGCAAAAAAAACACAATACAAAACCCAATTTTTTTGTAATAGATAGAAGATGATGTTATGCTGATTAAATAGATAAAAAAAATATTATTATATATATTTTTTTTTAGTATACACCTGTAAAGAGGTGCTCACTAGATTAGATAATTCACTGTAAGAGGTGGGAGTAGTTCTGGAGATAGCACCACGGTTTAATTCTTCACGTGGGGTGCATTGCACTAGTAACACGTCACAGATTTAAATATTTTTGTTTATCTTATACGCACCAAGTGGCAGCTATAGTTAGGTTATACCAACCGGTGATAATCAACATCGAGGTTGACTCTCCGAGGCGCAGTGGTGGCGAACTAAGTATAGGGTGGGGATTATACTTAGGAGAACCGTTTATGAGTAAATAGATACTAATGGTGACAAGCGCCATAAATTTTACTATCTATAAGCAACGCTTTTAAAGCCTTTTACAGGTTACCACTTTAGATTTACACAGGAGGTCTGGAGCTAGATTACTACTACCCATGATCTGACATTTGCGGTGATATCTCCCATGTATGGGATGATCGCGGTTTGCATGCACCTGAGACTGACGTGTGCGCTGCCTTTGCATGCGAGCTGGGGGGGGGCGGCGCTGCAGGGGCACTTTGTTTATTCTAATTATTTATTTTATTTTGATCACTTTTATTGCTGTCACAAGGAATGTAAACATCCCTTGTGACAGCAATAGGCATGTGGCAGGTACTGTTTATGAAAGATCTGGGGTACATAAGACCTTAGATCCCTCCTCTGCCTTAAAAGCATTTGATCACACCAAGGTCAGTATGATCAAATGCTTTTAACTTTTAAAAATGATGCAGTATACATATTGGTAAACCGGAAGTGACGTAAGGTCGTTGCTTCAAAGTTATTATATCTGAGCCGAACAAAGCTGATCCGGTCTTTGTTCAGCTCTGTGATCAGCCGGTGGTAGCTCTGGCTGGTCGGGACTCATCTAGTAAAGCCGGGGGAGATGACACAGCATCATCCTGGAATAATTACTTGAAGTCTAGCAACGTACGTGTAAAGAAAAAAAAAAAACTTGGAAGCTGACTGCTTTCTTTGCAGAGCTGCACCAGATTTTGCACTCTGCAGTTTTAGTAAATCAACCCCTATATGACCCGATCACCACACCTACTTAATGGCCAAAAGGTCTATTTCTGTTGCAGAATGACTGTGGCCCTGTGCACGAAGCCAGCTCCATAAAGACATGGTTTGATGAATTGGGTGTGGAGGAACTTGGGAGTCCTGACCTCAACTGTATTGAACAGCTTGTTATGAATTAGAATGCTGATAGCAAGCCAAGTTTTCTTGTTCAAAATTAGTATCCGACCTTGCAAATGCCCTTCTGGCTGAATATGCACAAATTAATACAGACACACATAGTGATTGGGGGAGGGGGGGGGGGGGGTTGGCACCAAAGTAATGCCCATGGTTTTGAAATCTCCATCAAGCTTATACAGGTATAATAGTCAAGCAGCCATGATCTGGTAATATACTAAAGGATAAAATAATGTGCAAATGTGAAATCTGCAAATCGTACAATAAAAAGGGATCATGTCAAGCACCTGAATATGTTTATTTATGTACCTTAACTATAACGGTTTGATCGGTCTGACTGCTTGTCATCTTATTGATTGATTCGAACAGCTGCCGCAAAGACTCCATGAATTCAGCTTCTCCTTTGTTTTCATACAGTCTAATAGGGAAAAAAAAAAGAAACCTTAGTAGTTTGAAACCCAAGGAATAAAATGGCTTTCTGAAATTACAGAATGCTCCATGTCAAAGGCAGAGGGAAAGATATCACTGTAAGAGCCTGCACATACAGGTGTGTAATGTCCTGTGTGCATAAGCCCCTGTTAGCATCAGATCTTTTTTTTTTTTTTTTTTCTCATGCAAGTCAATGATCATGAAAAAGTAGCTTGAAGAAGCTCCAAGTTCCTTCTAAGGGGTTTATAACCTTCTATTGTGCTGCTTCAAGTTTGCAGCATGCTTTCAGGTGCATTAATCTTACATAATACACAAGCTCTTTAAAGGGTAACTCCACCTTCATGGGGAAAAAAAGCAAATAAAAAAAATATATATATCATATACCATTGTGTTCACAAGTCATATTGTAATTGAATATTAAAAATGATCCCGATAAATAAAGCAGAGACAATTCTAGGGACAACACATACATATATATATATATATATATATATATATATACCTAAACAGCCATAACTCCAAGTTATGATATTTTCTATAATGCCTAACATTGAAACAATTAACAAACCAAGGTTCACTTCATGCTGGAGTAGTGGAGTTGACATTTTCTTTCTGTAAAATTTTACAGGCCGTGTTGGCAGTGATATCTTTCTACTTTTCAATATTTGCGGAATGTACATTGTATTCTTTTACCTGTTAAACTCAATAAACATTATTGGAAAAGAAGAAAAATGATCTTTCCTTTTCAATCTGCAGCGCTGTAAAATGCAATATGACGACCTGGAGGTGTTCTGTACACAGAATTTGTTCTGTATTTGTTCATAAATGACCTGGAGGATGGGGTAAACAGTTCAATCTCTGTATTTGCGGACGATACTAAGCTAAGCAGGGCAATAACTTCTCCGTGGGATGTGGAAACCTTGCAAAAAGATCTGAACACATTAATGGGGTCGGCAACTACATGGCAAATGAGGTTCAATGTGGAAAGATGTAAAATAATGCATTTGGGTGGCAAATATATGAATGCAATCTATACACTGGGGGGAGAACCTCTGGGGGAATCTAGGATGGAAAAGGACCTGGGGGTCCTAGTAGATGATAGGCTCAGCAATGGCATGCAATGCCAAGCTGCTGCTAACAAAGCAAACAGAATATTGCCATGCATTAAAAAGGGGATTAACTCCAGAGATAAAATGACAATTCTCCCGCTCTACAAGACTCTGGTCTGGCCGCACCTGGAGTATGCTGTCCAGTTCTGGGCACCAGACCTCAGGAAGGATGTACTGGAAATGGAGCGAGTACAAAGAAGGGCAACAAAGCTAATAAAGGGTCTGGAGGATCTTAGTTATGAGGAAAGGTTGCGAGCACTGAACTTATTCTCTCTGGAGAAGAGACGCTTGAGAGGGGATATGATTTCAATTTACAAATACCGGACTGGTGACCCCACAATAGGGATAAAACTTTTTCACGGAAGGGAGTTTAACAAAACGCGTGGCCACTCATAACAATTAGAAGAAAAGAGGTTTAACCTTAAACTACGTAGAAGGTTCTTTATTGTAAGAGTGGCAAGGATGTGGAATTCCCTTCCACAGGCAGTGGTCTCAGCGGGGGGCATTGATAGTTTTAAGAAACTATTAGATAATCACCTGAACGACCACAACATACAGGGATATACAATGTAATACTGACATATAATCACACACATAGGTTGGACTTGATGGACTTGTGTCTTTTTTTTAGCCTCACCTACTATGTAACTATGTAGATGCTGTTCAGAACACCCCCCCCAGAAATGTCTATTCCTGCTTGTGCAATTAGCTCACTGATTTTCCCAGAAGTCTGCACCATAGGTGTGTGCAGCCTATTGCATTAGGGTGTGCACCCCAAAGCTCAAAGACACATGCCTTTCTTGGGGCAGGCAGAGAATGAATTGGAAGTGCTTTGTGTTGAGTGGCTTTGCTCATTCACAAAACTGAAGCATAGTAAACACAGTTTGCTATGCTTCAGTTATGCATGGACACAGTGAGCGAGTTCATTTAGAAAAGGCAGGGGCCAGTAAATTACATATTTACTAGCCCCTTCCCCTGCTCTCCATCCTGAAACATCCCCCACCCCCTGCAACAGCCAGGGGGAGAGGAGGGAAGCCAGCAGCACTATGGGGAAAACATGGGGGGAAGCCAAGGCAGTAGTGGGGAATCGGCACCGCACGTTGGGATTACGGTGTGCCCAGGCAAATCTGGCAAACCCCCTGCACACACCTGTGGTCTGCACCAAGATGCAAGTCAGATCTTGGACATTCCCTGCAGCAAATGTTTCATTTTGGTGATGCTCCCAAAGGGAAATCACATCTAAAGGGATTCAGACCCTGCCATTTACCTTACTAGGACCCTGCAAGTGCAGCAGCTGCTTGATCATTATAAAATTACTCATTCGCAGTCATTGTGCACATAGACACAAACAGCTTTTTCTTTAGAACAACAAAAGGTAGGAATCTGCCAACAAAGCTTGTTATAATCCCTGCAATGCGCACAGATCACACAGAGGGAAGTGTTTTTTTTTTTCTCAACAAAAATGGAGTTACTCTTTAAGTGTTGTTCTGTCCTTCAGTCATACAGAGGTGAGACTTGCAGATAAAAGTATTAATCTCTATGCATCAATGCAGGTACAAACACAGGAACCCCCCCCCCCCCCCTCCTCAAGTTTGCTGTCCAGTAACATGATTTCACAGGTCCCCCTATTCTGGTGGTAGGAAGTCCTCGGTGCTACAAGGATTTGCACTCAGGTAATGTGAGCTACTGCTGCTTTATCTGCTTTCTCTGCGAGCCCAAAGTGACTGAGATGAATGCATCTTCAGGGGGTATGTCTATGATGCTCTGGGTCCACAGCAGTTGGTTCAATGTCATGTTGCAACATTCAACCCATAAGAGGCCTGGATCACACATCAGTACATTTTTTACAGGGGACAGTGCCAGAGATGGGGATCATTTACAAGGACTGCCGTGCCTCTGAAAAGCAATCCACAGTTGGATCGCTTTTCAGTGGCATTTGACCTATGTTGTGGAGGCAAAAAGTCACCTCCTCACCACCGGTTCTAAGCCTGTAAATGCAGCAACACCACTCCATAGACCGTGTGCATTGGTAGTGCCCCAAAAGACAAAACAAGGGGTTTAAATCGCTGCTGTGCTCATTAAGCACACATTGCAGCTTTGGCACGTGCACCCATAGGGTGGGCATGACAGCGAGAGCTGATTATCTGACTTTAAAGACTAATGCCGCGTACACACGGTCCTACTTTTCGTCTACAAAAGTCCAACGGACGCTGATGGACTAAAGCTGGCTGGTAATCCGATCGTGTGTGGGCTTCTCCGGACTTTCAACTGACTTTTTTAGCCTCAAATCCGACGTACTTTAGATTTGAAACATGTTTTAAAACTTTACTTCGTAACTACGACGGACCCCGAAATCCGCTCGTCTGTGTGCTAGTCCGACGGACAAAAAGCCACGCTAGGGCACCTATTGGCTACTGGCTATGAACTTCCTTATTTTAGTCCGGTGTACGTCATCACGTACGAATCCGTTAGACTTTTGTGTGGTCGTGTGTAGGCAAGTCCGTTCGTTAGAAAGTAGGCCGCAAGTCCGCCGCAAGTCCACCGAAAGTCTGCCGGAAGTCTGTCGGACAGGCTGTCCGACTTTTGTAGACGAAAAGTACGACCGTGTGTACGCGGCATAACTCCACTTTAAAGTCAGAAAGTCAAACAATCCCCTCTGGGTGATCAATGTGCATTGCGAGGATTTTTAACAAACTTTGCTGCAAATTCCTTTCTGTTTCTGCTCTGAAGAAATAGTAGTTTGTCTCTCTTGCATATGGATTTTCTATAGGAATGACGGGTTCATTATAGTCAGCTGGTGCATACTCTGTGTTGTAATGAGAAAAGATGCAGTGTTTGCATCCTTTCAGTAGAAATGAACCCTTGGGCTGGCCATACACCATACAATTTTTATTTAGAGTTACCAAAACCACATAATATGGGGTCAAACGTAAACACGTTTAATTTGTATGCAATCCGGCAGGCCCTTGCACTACATAGCTGAAGGTAAATCGAAATGTATGTATAATGTTTGGCCAGCTTTAGGATTAATTACATTTTTTGTTGTATAGAATGCCCGAAATCTAACTTGTCTCTTAGTGCAGACTTCTGGGAAAATCAGTGAGCCAATCACACAAGCAAGAACTGACATCTGTGGAGGCACATCGTGCACCAACGGTGTACAGAACACCTCTAGGTTGCCATTTTGCATTGAGTTTCACAGAAAAGTACAAACTGCAGATTGAACTGGAAAGGTCATTTTTAAAAATAGATTACAATATGGCTTGTGTAGCTAATTGTATATACTATATTCATTGTATTTGCTATATTTTTAGATGAAAGTGGAGTTACACTTTAACTTTATGCAAGCTAATACAGTTTTAACCTTTTATTTAAGCTGGAGTTGAGCTTTAGCATATACTAACGATATACGTGGTGGCAGTTATTCTAGTCCTCTGATTTAATATTAATAGAATACAATAGGATCTCTGCTGTAATGCAGTAATGATCGGTAGCGGTAGGCCATGTGATCTAGGTTGCCTAGGTGAGGGGCTCAGGAACAGCAATAGCAACAAACCAAAAGAGGATAGATTCTTCAGTGATATCAGCGAGTCAAAATAAAAAAAACTGAATAATAAAAAGTATTGAAAATTTTTGTTCAGGTAAGGGATTAAAAAAACAAAAAAAAAACAACTTACTGGATAAATAAAATTCTTGAGCGCACAATGAATTTGAAGATATATTCCAGAGCCTTCATTACTTTAAATACTTGGTCTGTGATACCGGGTTTATCTGCATTCTCCACATAGTTTTTTAGCACTTTTGTCAGTTTTCTGAAACATAGGTAAATGTAAACATTTAAAATGTTGGTCATAAGGGCAGTGAGTGCAGAAAGTAGAGAAAAAGAGATAGGTACCTCAAACCAAAACTTGACAGAAAGTGATAGAAAATCAATATTTAAACATAAATAACAAGCAAAAAAAAGGAGGTTGTGATTGCAGCTACACTTAGACTGTCAAATGCCAAGAGATTGAGGCACCATCAAGCAGAGCTAGACCTTGCCAAAATAAAAATAATCCAAAAGAAGACTACAGAAACAAATATGGTCAATCACATTACTGACACATAAGAAAAGGGCCCCTAACCTCAGTTTTAGATACCACCACTGTAGTTGCCTAGAGTGGTTCAGGTTCATATGAGCCTCATAGTCTATCTTCACGAGGTGTGATTATTCTCTAAAAACAACAGACGTGGGTATGGCCTAGTAGCAAATTATCTGGAAGGTGTATGGAGGTATATATGCATATAAAAATCCCAAGGTTGAGTACAAAGGGACCACAGGTAGCCTGGGTTAAGCTCTGGGTCTCAAACTGTGGACCTTTGCTTGGGGCACTATTCCTGCCAATGACCCCAACAACAGGGCATATTTCCTGCCAATGACACCAACACTGGGGCATAATTCCTGCCACTGACACCAACAGTGGGGCACTTTTCCTCTCACGGACACAAACGATAGGGGACTACTCCTCTTACTAACACCAATGATGGGGCACTTTTCCTTCCACCGACAACAATATCTGGGTACTGTTCCTCCAGCGAACACCAACAATGGGGCACAAATCCTCTTATGAACACCAATAATGGGGCATTGTTACAGACGCCAAGACATTTTCTACTCCCACTGGCCACATTCCAGCCCTTCTAAAGTCTAAAGGGCAACTGGCCCTTTGTTTAGAAAGTTTGGAAACCCCTTCTCTAGGTGGATGTTTATATTTAACATGTCTGACAAGTTTGTTTAATGTTCACGCTCAACAATTACTTATTTCATCTAAACAACTGAAGACTGTGGTGCAGAATCAAAAGCTTTAGGCCCCATTAAACAAGAAAGGGAGGCTTGGGACTATTGAGTATGTTTACCAAAAAGAGAGTCAACACACTGTCCTGAAAAACATTTAGGCATAAGATCCTGTTTAAAACATGCTGCATGCGTGTGTGCGCGCATTCTCCGGAAGGGCTCACTAACCCGCTTTGAATATTAAAAGGTAAATGCAAAACAATACTTTTGCTGATTTTCATTAGGAAGGATTAAGCATCTATTTGCATGCATTAAATAGGTCAGAAATCAGTGAGGAATGTATAAACCCCAGGCATTGAGAGTTTAACAGCATTCTGAGTTGCCTTGCAGTGAGTGCACAGTGTCACTACT
This sequence comes from Lithobates septentrionalis, assembly GCA_037952835.1. Lineage (NCBI taxonomy): Eukaryota > Metazoa > Chordata > Amphibia > Anura > Ranidae > Lithobates > Lithobates septentrionalis. The sequence goes on from JBBDGP010001594.1 coordinate 1,012,732, forward strand.
GATCTGATAATGTAGAGATTAAACGTACGTGTAAGCTAAGGTTGCACTGAAATGTTTCTTTATATAGGTCTCCAAGACAGGGTTGAAGTGTTGAAACTTGCGATCGGCAATCAGGCCAATAATAAATACCTGAAAAATGGGTGGAAAAAAAAAAAAAGGGTTACTCATTAAATATGCATACATGTAGAAGCCACATTCCACCTTTTCTCTCACACAAAGAAAATGCCTGTAGCATGGGATACACTTCTGGAAGAGAATATTTCAACAGGAAAAGTGAACAGGGATGAGACCATGGTCACAAACCAAACAGAATTTTTCAACATTTATACATATACATTACTGAATCCATTTTTAATGCCTGTTTTTAAAGAGTATACACTAGTAAAGTACTTGCAAAGGGCTTTTATTTGTCATCTTAGAAATATTAGTATACCAAGCCAGTCTCCCATTCTGTAAGTTGAGAATTCTCGCTCTAAATTTCTTTGTAGTTTAACTACACACATTCCAGTTTCAGTCTTCTTGATTATTTAAAATAAATTGTTTATGTTCCCGATACTCTCACTACTGTCTATAGGAAGCAGAGAATGCTAGAGAAAAACAGATCTCAACAGAGGAGGTTGCGCAGGAAAAAAAATAAAAATTAAATTAAACTGTCAAGATGTTGCAGTGCTGTACTAGGGTGTACATGAAAGCCTCGGGAAAAAAAAAAGATGAAAATAGACCAAAATAGCCTGACTAAAGGCCAGTTTTAGTGCTTTTTTTACACCTAGTGCACTGCCAGTAAGGCACATTCATTTTAAATAGCTGCCATTCATTTTATTTAGCTTGCTAAAAGCACATTTACCACATACAGGAGTTGGACAAAAATATGGAAAGAGTACATGATTTGCAGGTGTGAAAGTGACCACATTTTCTGCGTTGAAAGAGGAAGTGATGTAATGTAAAGCTAACAGGTGAGAAGCCTCACTTTCCTCATTTACTGCGTGCGCTGCTAGTGATACGGAGTCATGTCAGGGTTTCAAAGAGGGCAAATTGTTGGTGCTCGCTTAGCTGGCGCCTCTGACTGACGTTACCAATTTATTTGCAGTGTCGCGAGGTACATTATTAGAAGGTTATGATGGCATATAGAGTTTCTGGGGAAAAAGTAATCGGATAGGCATGAGCACAAGTGACGTGGTCAACTGACCAACAAAAACAAAAAGGACATTGTGCACGATTGTGAGCCGGATTTCTGAACGAAGAGTGGTATCGGATTCCACCATCCAACACTTATATTTGTCAGTTCCCAGTAGAATTCAGGCCGTCTTGGATGCCAAAGGCAGTCCAAAATCATATTAGGTAACAATTTCGTTATTTTACCATACTTGTTCCCATAATTTTGTCCAACCCCTGTACCTGTGTTAAAATGTACCACAACCCCATGGTGTGTTTTATTGTACATTGCAGAGGGGAAAAAAAATTGGAAGAAGCAATGTTTCCCGTGTTGAAGCCCATGAGGTTGCCTCAACCTATTGCACCTCAAGCACTTTGAACGAAAAACCGTATGGAGAGAAAAAAAACAAAAAAAAAAAAACGAGGCTTTGAGTGCGGAATATCTGTTCCAGGTCAGTGACTTTAGAGCAGACTAAAAGACACTGTATAAGTGCGACAGCCAAAGAAGTAGTAGCACACCCACAATCACCGACATTAGCATATAATGTATAGTCTCCAGACACTATAAAAAGGCACATTCTACTCCACAGTTTTTTTTGAAAGTGCACCAATCCTTTAACCACATTGTTAACATTTTTCACAGGATGCAGCATCTATTGTTGAAAACTAGTGATAAGTAAAACACAGTTCTTTTTAGCATTACACCATCTAACTTTTTAACGCCTTTCCTTCAATGACCTAAAAACAGAGACAATGCTGAAAACCATATTTCTGCTTTATCTTTTACACATCTATCACTAGCATAATAGAATATGACCCGCTTCGCTATTCTGCAAACCCTAATATATCACAGTTTGACCGTTTCCTACCTTATGGTAAATGTAATCAGAATGCAGACAGCTCAAAACAATGGCTGTTTAATGTTAACAAAAGAAACAAGAAAAAGCAATACTTCAAATAATACTGCACTGTATTTATCATTATGTTTCCTCCGATAGAACTTACCAAGGCATCAAAGACTAATATATCATATGTTTCGGTATCAGAGTTTTCCATTATGATGTTAAACAGCGCATCCAAAGTGTCCTGCAAGAACTACAGATAGAGATTGTGTCAACTTCATACCACATTTTGTAAATTAGAATAGTGCAAAATACTAGCTGGGAATTTTAAACTGACTGCAGATAAAAAACATTTATGTTAACTGGGATCTGAAAATACTACTTTGGTTTGTTAACCACCTCAATACCGGGCATTTACACCCCCCTTCCTGCCCAGACCAATTTTCAGCTTTCAGCGCTCTCACACTTTGAATTATAATTACTCAGTCATGCAACACTGTACCCATATGAAATTTGTTTCCTTTTTTTCCCACACAGATAGAGCTTTCTTTTGGTGGTATTTAATCACTAGTGGTTTTTTTTATTTTTTGTGCTATAAATAAAAAAAATTGTGAAAAAAAAATGCCCTTTTTCTTGGTTTCTGTCATAAAATTGTGCCAATTAGTAATTTTTCTTCATAAATTTTGGCCAAAATTTATACTGCTACATATCTTTGGTAAAAAATAACCCAAATTAGTGAATATTATTTGGTCTTTGTGAAAGTTAGAGAGTCTACAAACTATGGTGCCAATCACTGAAAATTGATCACATCTGATCAGGCCTTTAGTACATCAGGTGAATCTCATTTCTTGAGACACTAAAGCTCCTTTCACAGGAACGATCCGTTCAGGTCCGCCTGTCAAGTTTTTTAGGCGGACCTGAACGGACCCTCCATAGACCTCTGTGGAGCGTCTGATGTCAGCGGTGACATGTCCGCTGACATCCGACCCGCTCCGATCCGAAAAAGTGTAACGGAGAAAAACCTACTTTTCCATCTGTTATCGGATCGGATGACGGACTCTACGGTCCGTCATCATCCGATCTCCCATAGGGGAGAGCGGCGCTCTGACAGGTCCGTCGCTGCACAGTGTGCAGCGACGGACCTGTCATCTTCCTGCTCAGTGGGGATCGGCGGAGCGATCCCCGCTGAGCCAGCGGATGTTCACGGGGCGGATCATCATGGATCCGTCCCGTGTGAAAGAGCCCTAACAAGTCAGGAAAGTACAAATACCCCCCAAATGACCCCTTTTTAGAAAGTAGACATTCCAAGGTATTACGTAAGTAGCATGGTGAGTTTTTTTAAGTTGTAATTTTTCCCACAATTCTTTGCAAAATTTTTTTTTTTTTTAACAAAATTGTCATATTATCAGGTTATTTCTCACACACAGCATATGCATACAACAAATTACACCCCAAAATACATTCTGCTACTCTTCCTGAGTATGGCAATACCACATGTGTGATACTTTTACACAGCCTGGCCACATAAAGAAGACCCACATTGAAGTAGCACCTTCAGGAGTTCTACGAGCATAAATGACACATCTCATTTCTCAACTACCTATTACACTTTTGAAGGCCCTGGAGCACCAGGACAATGGAATTGCCCACAAAATGACCCCATATTGGAAAGCAAACACCCCAACGTATATTCTATGAGGTATAGTAAGTCTTTTGAATGGTACATTTTTTTCCAGAAGTTTTTGGAAAATGTGGAAAGAAAATGAAAAAGCATTTTTTTTTTTTACACAAAGTTGTCAATTTATAAGATATTTCTAACACATAGCATGTATATAGCAAAAATTATACCCCAAAATACATTCTGCCACTCTTCCCGAGTATGGCGATACCACATGTGTGATACTTTTACACAGCCTAGCCACATACAGAGGCCCAACATTATAGTAGTACCTTCAGGCGTTCTAGGAGCATAAATTACACATCTCATTTCATTCCTACCTATCACACTTTTGAAGGTCCTTGAGCACCAGGACAGTGGAATTACCCATAAAATGACCCCATTTTGGAAAGCAAACACCCCAACGTATATTCTATGAGGCATGGGCTGCAGATATATACCCAGGTACCCTGCTGCAGACAGGTACTTGGGTAACTTGATTAGCTGCAGACAGGTACTTGGGTAACTTGATTAGCTGCAGACAGGTACTTGGGTACTCTGATGGCCTGGTGACAGGTACTCTGATGGCCTGGTGACAGGTACTCTGATGGGCTACAGATAGGTACTCGGGTACTCTGATGAGCTGGTGACTGGTACTCCTATGAACTGTGACAGGTACTCTGGGTACTTATATGGAATGTGACAGGCACTCGGGTACTCTGATGGACTGTGACAGGTACTCGGGTACTCTGATGGACTGTGACAGGTACTCGGGTACTCTGATGGACTGTGACAGGTACTCTGATGGACTGTGACATGTACTCTGATGGACTGTGACAGGTACTCTGATGGACTGTGACAGGTACTCTGATGGACTGTGACAGGTACTCGGGTACTCTGATGGACTGTGACAGGTACTCAGATGAACTGTGAAAGGTACTCAGATGGGTGGTGACAGGTCTTCTTTATTGGGAGGGGGGGGGGGGGCAATCAGTGTGATTGGTGTACACTGTAAGCGGTAACGAGAGGTTACCGCAATCTCCTCACACACGATCGGTGTGTGAGGAGGGAAGAGCTTTACATTTAGTGATTGGCTGTGAAAGGATTACCGCCGATCACGTGGTAAACAGCCGCTGGCCAATGGCTGTTTACCAGCGTCGGTGACAAGCAGTGTTCCCGGGAGCACACTGTCACAGACGTGCACACGCAGCGTGCTCGCGACCGCGTGCATGCGCCATGCACAGTGGGGCGGTACCACCTGTGATCAGCCGTGACTTCATCACGGCCGATCACATGGTAAACAGCCATGCCCAATTGCTGTTCACCCCCCTCGGTGGCGAGCAGTGTCTCCGTGACACACCGCCACTAAAGGTACAGGGATGTGCGCACACGATCGTGCGCATTCCATGTTTAAATGGAGGGACGTCATATGACGCCCGCCCAGAACGAGAGCCGCGCTGCCTGGTCATCACATGACCAGTTTTGAAGCAAGCCATTGTAGGACAAGGACATGCAGTCAGGGGAGGCAGGGCCATGAACATAAAAAAAAAAAACAAAACAAAAAAAAAAAAAAACAATCAAGCTTCGAGGGTCATAGCTCAGCGACCTGAGGTCATAGAGACCCCAAGTTAAAATACAGAGGGGCCATTTTAAATACAAGCTGACACACTCTGTTTGCAGCAGACTGAGAGGATGAGCTCACAGTGCCTCTCACTTCTTGTCAGAGGCACTGAGCTCAATAAACAGCTTGGAGTCTTGGACCAATGGTAAAAGTACCATTGGTCCCAGTTGTCCAATAAAAATGCTGCAGTGGAGGCACACCTCTCACTGCAGTGTCATAGGAGGGGCATGTGTCTAAATTACAAATGCTCCCTTCCAGCTCAGCCCTCTTAACTACAAGGAAATACAGGTGTTTATGGGTACAATATTTACCCATGTAAAAAAAATTACTATTTTTTTGCTAGAAATTTACTTAGAACCCCCAAACATTGTTTTAGCAGACACCCTATGGAATAAAATGGTGGTTGTTGCAACTTTTTATGTCACACGGTATTTACGCAGCAATTTTTTTAAACACTTTTTTGTGTGTGTGGGGGGGAATGGTTTCATGAATAAAAAAAAACACTAATGTTAGCCCAATTTCTTTGTATAATGTGAAAGATGACGTTACGTAGTAAATAGATACCCAACATTTCACACTTTAAAACTGCGCACACTTGTGGAATGGCGCCAAACTTCAGTACTTATAAATCTACATAGGAGATGCTTTAACATTTTTTACAGGTTACATGTTTACAGTTGCAGAGGAGGTCCAGTGCTAGAATTATTGCTCTCGCTCAAACAATCGCAGAGTATGTAACCTGTGTGCATCTGGCTCTGATACTAGCCAGTGCCTCACCAGCCACTGACCTCACCGCACGTCCCTGTTGTAGAAGTGGACCATAAGAACAGAGGGGACGGATCTGTATACCTAAAGCCACTTTCACTTTGCCGCACTGCGGTTTGGCACAACACAGTGCACCTGCGGGTTTTGTGCAGGTAACCCACGGTTTGCCATGAACTTCTATTACATCCCTTGTTTTTGGCGCGTTTGCTGAAAGAGCACCAAAGATGCAGCATGCAGGACTTTTGATGCCTTTAATGTACTCTAAATGAGGGATTTTAAACCCAATTTTCTTAATTATACAATAAGGGGCACAGCATTAAGTAGTCCAACTGAGGGGTGGGTGACACAGCAGACAAAAGACAATCAGGCTGCCTGACAAACCCTACAACCAAAGCCAGCATCTGGCCACAACATGCACCTGGTAAAACTGAGAAAAAGATGCCGATGGTGAAAAGCTCAAGCAGCACTAACTGATCAGATGGAGTGCACTTTGACAAAGAAAGGTGAAACCCTGCCCTTGAGGCTTTTGACTCTACCTGGCAATAATGAAAGGTGAAGCAGATTATCCCCTACAGGAACCTTCATGGCAAACAAAGGGCTCGTTAACACAAGCTTCACCCTCTGAGGAACGATTGTCAGCAGATCGCTTTTTATAGAGCATTTGACAGGAGGTAGGGCTGCGTTATGTTGCCTCCTCACTGCCTATTTTAACCTATAAAAAGGCACACTACAACCACGTGCATTGTAGATGTCAGTCAGCTTGTCAAACTCTATTTGTCATAGGGAATGACAAACAAAGGCTGCTGAAAGAGCTGTAGCTGTGAGAGATTTGAATAGTTCATATCACAGAGACAATGGATTCATAACAGAGATATATCTTGGCTAAGGTGAAAGGAAGAAAACATTTTAGAAAGAAAGGGACCCTGGGCTTCAAAACAAACAACTAGTCTTTATGGCCGATTCACTAAAACTGGAGTGTGCAAAATCTGATGCAGCTGTGCATGGGAGCCAATCAGCTTCTAACTTCAACTTATTCAATTGAGCTTTGACAAAAAAAAACCTAGAAGCTGATTGGTTTCTATGCAGAACTGCACCAGACTTTGCACTCTCCAAGTTTTAATAAATCTTACCCCTTTCTGTAGGACAATAAAGGGCTCTTTACAAGTTATTGCCACCAACTCAGACTCTCCTCACAGAAGTGATATGAGAAAGGCAAGGTTGTAATTAGGAGTAGATAGAGGAATAACCCTTGTAGGTTTAAAGGACATATATACAGAAACGCGATGGGCTGTTTCTCAAAAAGTAATGCGAGTGAAAACCATTTGAATATAAAGCATGAAGAACATTGACACACATACAAAGTTAAGTGCAAATCTAAAAAAGTGATAATGTGAAAGAAGCAGTCAAGTGTTGTCTTCAATGCCACAATAAATGCTTCAGTGTTCCATTAGTGCCAGAAAAATATGCTTCAGAGCTCCAGCACTTACACCCACAGCTTATTACCAGAAGCTTACAGAAGCTTAGACCTCCAGCAAGAGAGTTCTACCGGCGCTTATAAGAAACCACACAGATCCCTGATGGATGGATCTCTCCCTCACTAGGTTCCCCAATGGTAATTTCTAGCAATGTTCAGCATTCCACAGGAAGTAAATATAAGAGGAACTCCATAGTGCAGTAAATCAGCATATCATTTTATTCAGGTAAAGACAGGTACCTACAAACACAAGTAAACTCAGACAGATCACAAAAGCATCCCTCAATCTTGTGGGATGATGATGTTCCGCCCAATGAGTTTTGTCACAAGAGACATCACCTGGCGAACTCCAGGCACATACATTTTAAATAACTTCCTCAGTGGCCACAAAGGATATAAATCCACTTTGTGTACACCAAATGAGTTTGTAAACTCCGATACTACCTTGTAAAAGTAGAAGTGGCATTATCAGTTATGTGCTGTACATAGCCTGTGCAGACAGCAAAACTGTAGGAGGGCCCCAGCAATGCCGACCACTACAGGCTGCCTGCAGAAAACTACAGGAGGGGGCAGAAACAAGACCAGTCTCTCCCTGCGAGAGCAGAAGTGACCAGTGTTTTATACTGGAAGCTCCTGCACAGAGGCAAAGTTTCACACTGGATCACTGCACAGATCTGGAGGAAATACACAGCGCACACCAATATTACAGTAAGAATACATGCATCCTCTTGCATTTAGGAAATATTTATTAGCTTGAAGTTCAGCTTTAATGTAAGCCACGGTCTTGGGATTGTCCAACAAAATCTTGGTCAGATGATCCTGCAGTCGAACAGCCCAGAAGGATAACGGATTCACTAAGCCCCAGAATATGTATCTGGAGATGAACTTCCTCCATCAACCACAGTCCTAACAGAAAGAGCATTCAGAATATGTGACATCCGAAGAAACTGCTTTTCCCTCGCTGCCAGAATGTTGAGTTGCAATGATATGGAGGTAGAAAACTCCCAGACAGCAGTGTGGGTGGAAGGAGAGGAGAAGGTGAGAGCACAGAGCGATTACCCACTCTGGGCTATCTGTGTCATGCTGTGGCTTTGAGGCTCCGGGTTTGGAATTTCTACCTTGAGGACCCATCCTGATGTTTTTTGGAGGTTCGCCAGTTGAAGTCCATCCTGCCAGTTCCAGCATTCTGGATATCCCTTCTTCAGCCCGGTGGGGCTTATTGCCTTTCTGACTCCATGTCGCTGACAGGGGAGTCCACCATATCCGGTAAGAGTACCCATCTCTTCCCACTTATTGATGTTGAGCACCATTGATGTTGTATCACTTCCACGGATTTACACCATCCTTGTCAGTCCTTTTTGGACCACAACCATCCACTTCTGCCTTTCCTTCAGTGTGTCGACACAAGTGGACATTTAATTTATCCTTTTTTTCACCTATTGGATTAGGACTATATGATTTATTCATCACATTATTCACCACTAAAGACCACACCCATGGACTTGATTTATTGTTTTTATTCTTTAATATTTTCCCAGCGCTGCATTTTTCACTCCCATTTCACTGATTTTGTCACAACGTATGCTGCTGCTGATTTCATTTGTTTTATATTATAGAGCGCAGTGTTTTGTATATTTCCTAATGATATGGACTGTAAATGGGATATAGAATGGCTTTGAAAGAGGCAACGGCTAAACACAGAATTCTCATGCAGAGGGCTGGGTGGCTTCTGGACTGTATATACTGTAATATTGGGGGTTATTTAGCTTCAGTGTAGAGCTTACCAGTGAGCTGAGTCTACGCCAGATATGCAGTTAAGGGTTTTTTTGGCCCATGTTTATTGAAGTAAAAGAAAAAAAAAACAGTCCATCCAGGATTCCCACTTCAAAGCAATAATGAAATAACAAATGGAAAATACCGAGCCACCTGGCTCTCTGGTCAGCACTGCTGTTCAGGCGTTGACCTCGGTCCTCTTGACCCTGTAACTGCGTCCCTGTTTGGTACCCACTCTGTACCTCTGGTGACACTCTCTCTTACTACAGCTTCCTGGCAGCTACAGCCCACTGGCTTGGGGCCTCCGTCTGCTCTGTGAGACTGTATTGTGTCAACAGACACACTTCTCCCTTGCACGCCTGGACTCCTCGGCAAGGTGGAGCCCAGAACCCTGGTCCTGGCTCTGCTATAAGCCCAGGACCCAACTGCACAATCAACAAGCCAGACTCCTGGCTGTTCCCAAAACCCGGTCCCAGGATTGGAGATTCCACCCCACCCAGATCGCTATGAAATCTCCAGGCTCCAGGTCCTCAACTGGATTTTACAAACCAAAGAGGAAACTGATAAAACAGTTTCCTCCAAATTAAATAATCCTCCTGGAGCCTCTCAACCTGCCTATTTGAGAACCCTGGGCAACAGACACTAGGACAGGGATCTGTACTGTCACAATACGGAACATGGGAGTGGAGAGTCTGGAGTTTGTCCAGGGTAAGAGATACCCTGGAGGGGGCCATATTTAGCATTAGGCGAAACAATTTAGGATCCATTGGAACCTCTGTAGGGTCAAGGCTGTTGGACACTGGCTGATAAAGCCATTCAGATATTCCACTATGGGGGTTTCTCAGGGAGCAAAGTAGAGTAAGAACATGGGCCAACATCTTGGTGAATACCCAAGGTCCAGGGGACAGACCAAAGAGAGGGGCGAAAAGAATGGCGGAAGGATGGAAGTAGGCAACTTTAATTTTCACAGAGTCCAGGAAGGCTCCCAGATGGAGGGAAGCAATAACTGACCCTATAGATTCAATAACAGAAAGTGGTGAGAACTTTTAGATCCAGTATACTACCTTGGGAATGAAGGACAGGTTTAGGTAGAAACTCTGAAACTGTTCTTCTCCAGAACAATGACCTTGACCTTTAAAAGGGGATTCATGCCAGAGGGAAAGGTCCACCAGGCATAGCTGAGACGTTGAAAGGCAGCATGAAGCGGGGCAGAGGCAAGTTGAAAATTGTAGCTAGTGGCTCCTGGATACCATGTCATGGACCAAGGGCATACAATGTCCTAGGTACAGGCAGCTGCAAAGGCTTTGAGTAACTTAGCCTGGATTCAGAAGCCTGGAGGAAACAAAAAGTACTTATACCAACCTCTAAAAGGTAGAAGGTTTCCCAGGCTGAGGTTATTCCACCTTGCTGGGGCAAAAGGTCTTTCTTCTCTTCTTCTGTGTTGTCCTTATCAAAGTTAGCCAGGAATGTGCCAAGAGGCATTCCACATCGAAGGACATCTGCAATAAGCATTCCACGTCCTGGTGTCCCACAAACCAACATTCAATTTGAAGGGTTCTCCACAATTGTATAGATAGGAGACACCTAGATATTAGACGTTTATTATCCACCAGCTGTGGCAACACTGGTGTGAGGGAGGACTGAAGAATGAAATAGAATAGATTCAGAAAGACTGGACATATCCTGAGTTTTGATCTCTTGGAGATGTCCAAGGTCTGGAAGCTAAGCCTGGCAGCCATAAGAAGCTGCAGGGAGAGGTCTGTTATAGAGAATAAATCCTTAGCACTGGGCAGTCCTGCACAGGGACAGTCAGACAAATTGCTAAAATGACTGCTTCATAAGGAGCTGCTCCTTAACAGGGTAACGCTGTGCAAAGCAACGTTGAAGAGTAAACAATAAATCTGGGGTTTTTCTTTAGAGAACCCTGGTTGAGAACTTTAGATAGCAGAGACAAATTGCGCCAGGCCTAGACATGTGCAGAATGTGTCAATAAGGACAAAAAAAGTACCTTAAGCTATGTTAAGTTACAAGTTATGTCTGGAAATTGAATCTCCCCATGTACCAACTCATATAGAGGGATCGGTTACACTCATCATCCTCAGCTGAATGGGCAGATACAGCTGTAGGTGTAAAGGTTCAGAACTATGCTGGCGATGCCTACGTTCTAATTCAGCCATCACGGTAATGATTTTTCCCACTATTCTGATATAGCTGCAGAAATGCCCTCCCTGGATAAGACAGAGGAGGGTGCCATGCCTAGGAGCATGTGGACTGTAGCAGGGGACAGTTACCTGGGCTAGCGGTGATCAAACCTACAGGAAGGCTGCAAACTGCTAAAAAAAAAAAAAAAAAAAAAAGTCTGAGGATTGTATGCTGGAAAGGCCCATAGGGCCACTACGCCTTTGCTTAGGTCAACCCTGTCTAGGGAGGCACAGGCTCCATAGAGTATGGAGAGTGTCCCAATAGCAGTGGTCTGAATGGGCCCTGCGGCTGACAGATGGTACAGTAATAAAAAGAACCTATGCAGCAGGCCTAGTATGCACATTCAGACAATCTTCTCTTCCACTCCCGAAGGATTCTACCAGACGGTTGCACTATGGCCTTGGATCTGTAAAGCACTCTGCTGCTACCTCACACATTGCACTTTGGTACCTTGGCCAGAACTTTCAGAAGAGTTCAGTGCCTAAACAAATTACAGGCCGGCTAAGTTTCTTCCTCCTGTAGAATCCAGTTACAGACTCCATGACAATGAAGAGGATCAGCAGACCCCAAACTCGGAAAAAATTACTCCCTTCTGGTTTTCCAGCAACTAAAGAAACTTGCTAGATTAAAAAACTATTTGATAAAAGAAAAGGTTTTGCTTCCCTCAGAGGAGAAAAGAAGTCCTGTCCCCTAGGACACTAGCAAAAAAAAAGAGGCAGGCTGTGAATGGGAGGGATTATACTGGGCTGTTTTTGAAGATTTGTTTGCCAATGAGGGAGCAGCTGAAGCTTATAAAGTGTGCCTAAAATATGCTGTATGAGAATGTTGATGTGTCTACTTTATGCATGCAGCACTGCTTTGACTGAATTGATGAATCTGTGACCGCTTCACCCAAAACTTGGTGTTCAATTTTTCAGGAGCAATTTAAGACAGCATACAGACATAAGACAGCATATCTTCACTTTTTTGAGTTCCAGATAGATTTTAAGAAAGATATTCTGTACATTACAATAATGTCAGTGAACTACACACAATACATTACAGTAACTAGTGGAGGCCTTGCTTCAGGCCAGGGTCTCCCTAAGGTTTCTTGCAAGAGATGCTTTCAAAGAAATTACCTATTATTTATCAAATGGGAAACATATACCACATAGCAAAAAGGAGCTGAAGTAAAGAAAGGTGAAAAGAGTGGGAATTACCTTGACAACTTCTCCTCCATCAACATTCATTAACTGGCATAAATTCTGCTGCAGTAAGTTTGTATTAGATCGCCACTTTAAGAGACCCAACAAATCCACTAAAAGAAAAGAAAACATGTTTTACTTAGCAAAGCGTTAAAATTGTTAAAAACGGACCTGCATTTTAACATTCAGTCTGAATTAAAATTGTGCTGGTTTACTTGTCAAATTAAAGTATTTTGTTGCTTATTAAAACTCCTTTAAAATAAAAATCTGTCTTGTGAAAAACAAAGGCTGCCATTGCTGAGCTCTCCTAAAAATGCTAGTTGCTTGGCTGTCATGGCTTCAAAACATCAATCACCCACAATAATTATGCAAATTAGAGCCTATGACTTTAATCGGCGGCATACTTGTTCCAGATCAGTTACCCAAAGTACAGGCAACCAGCATTTTCAGAAAGGGGTCATCACTTTCAGTCTCCATATTTTGCTCAAGACAGGTTTCTTTTAACAGTGGGAGTCTGTTATTTTCCGGTCTATATTGCCATTCATGGTTTTTGTGTCAGCTCATTGCATTACAAACGTCATAAAAGTTAGCATCCTCCAGCTAGGTATTTTTTTTTTTTTTTTTACCAAGTAGACCCAAAGATTATTTTTCCAGGCTAAATTAGGATACGACTCCTGCTTGTAGTCTCTCCTCACAGTGACAGAGAGGAACTTGCCTTCATCATCACCCCCAAACAGAAGCTACAGCCGCATCCCACAGTCATTGTTATCTAAATTTTTTTGGTGCTCCAAGTTCAGCCTTTTAGTCTTGACATCTAATATGAACAACCAGGATAGCAAGACAACTAATTATGTGAAAATTGTTCTGTGATAGAGTTGCATTTTGCCTTTCAAAAGGGACACTGTACTACCAGTTTCAATGATTGGACTACGATACAAGATGCGACTTGAAGGTGTTATCGCATATCAATTCTGAAATCCTAGTCGCAAAGAAATGGGAGAGAGGTAAAATGTGGACACATACTGTATTATACTCTGGAAGACCTCTTATGTAAAAATCTGCAATTTAGTAAAAAACCCAACATTACAGCAGGCAGATAGACCACAAGATCTTCCTACACAAAGCCCCACTTACCGTTCTGTGTGAGTTTAGTTGAACAGACCAGGGTGGATATTTGGAAGGAGTCTTTGCTGATGGTGCAGCAGCCTAAATTCTGCATGCTCTTCCCAATAGATGCGTGTCCTTTCTCCTCCAGTTCGATCTTGGTTGCAGGGAGGCCGAGGTATGTTGATGCATCTTCAAGCTTCTTTGCCTCTGCCTTTTTGCAAAAAGAAAAAGAAAATCATTATGTGCAATTTGGAAATGAAATGCAGATACATAAATATCCAGACTAAAACACAGTTAAGCCTCTTAGGTCAAAACTGAACACACAGGCCATTTTTCACAAAGCTTAAGCAGTAGGAAATGGCTAATTATAAAATGTTCTTTAAAAAGCAGAACATTTATTAGGAGAACAAGAGATCTTCAAAAACATAAACAAATAACTTATGCACAGTGAAAAGCAGCCAGCATACCTCCATTTCTAAGACTAATGTCCTTAATTGCAACAATAATTTAATTCCCAAGTTGTGATTCATGTATTTGTTCTACCAATCAGAGATATCCAATTAAATGTTACAATAATTTCCAATAATTCTGAAAAACAACTACTATGATGAACACAGGTGTAAAATCACAAATCGCAAACCTATTTTCTCTATAAGTAGAGATTATTTATTGTGTAAATGGCTTTCTCTGCAGAGTGGTATAAGAAATACATTAAAAAGAATTCTCTGCAGACTTTTCCTGAGTGCCAAGTATGGGGCTGGCATTTTGGTCTGCAGCTTGCGGGTCAAAGACAACCGGTACACAAACCTCACCGAGAGGAATGCATCTTTATTTTAGTCTGATTCAAAGACCTTCCTTTGTAATGGTACATACACTTGGTTACCCAGTAGTGAAGGTGTACTACATTTGCATTTATCTACAGACTACTCGATTATAAACCCTCATACCATTTTCCCACAACCTAGGCAAACCAGCACAGGGGAGTATATACGTGGCAGGCTCAACCACTTCATTGTAGAGGATACCAACCTCTTCCACCATGTAACATGCCTACAGCTGCTTATATACAAAGTAGAACAAGTATGACACGGAAACTTGCTGTGGACGGAGATTTCCCTGGGAGTAGAGCTGCACGATTCAGGCCAAAATGAGAATCACAAATTTTTTCCTTAGGATAAAAAGATCACAATTCTCTCACGATTCTCGCGATGTAAAATCTTTCACATTATACAAAAAAAATTGGGCTAACTTTACCGGTTAGTTTTTTTAATTCATTAAAGTAATTTTTTCCAAAAAAATTGCATTTGAAAGACCGCTGCGCAAATACAGTGTGACATAAAATATTGCAACAACCATTTTATTCTGTAGGGTCTCTACTAAAAAAATATATATAATGTTTGGGGGTTCTATGTAATTTTCTAGCAAAAAAAAAATGATTTTAAATTGAAACCAACAAATGTCAGAAAAAGGTTTAGTGTTTAAGTGGTTAAACTTTCTTAATTTACACACAAAGTCTTATCCATCCACAAATTGTTACAATGTTTAGACTTCTTTCAACTGATAAAGAATGTTCTGATTCTTGGCAGACTGCCCAGATTTTTTTCTTCCTTTCTTTTCACAGCTGTGGCTTTAGAAGAGCAGAGAGAATTGTTTGCATAGCAAGAATCGTGAAACATATATCAAGATCGCAACGGGAAAAAATTGCGATAATGATTATTGGCGATTAATCGTGCAGCTCTACCTGGGAGCATTCCTCTGAGTTCTGGACTTTTGTTAATAACTGCTACTACTCAGCTATTTACAATTCAGAATACTTTATTAATCCCAAAAGGGAAATATATGCATGTGTATAGAAAACACGTCACTAAAAACACAAAACATGTGGCTACACTGCAACGCAAGTACCTGGTGGCACATATACATCGCCCCGTCTTTTTAGCACCATGAGAGACCAGAAACCCAAGGAGCAGTAGTATACACATTTCGACACCTCCTTAAATTGTCCAGATGTTGCTCGCCCCTACTGACTCTCCCTATTGGCAATCTTACTACAAACTAAAAGACAGATGCTTCAAACTGAGAACCCCGATTTTGAAGCAGATTAATTGTCATGTGTAACACAGTCAGTTCTAATTTCAGTATTAAGGTATCCTTGTGAATTTCCCTATGTGTAATAGGATGATCCTTGTCAAATAAAAAAAAAAATATATATATATTATATTATATATATATACGCACACACACACCTCAAGTTATGTCTTTCTTCAAACATCCTTCCATAAACATGCGGTGTTTCAATGAGAGAAAATTCAGTCAAACTATCTTACTATCTACATCTCTTTTTTAATGAGGGAACTTGCATTACCTTGTAAACAATGAGATCATGCTCTCCATCTCTTAGTGTTGTTCCATCATATCTGATTAGCTTCACAAATGCTACAGCAAATATCTTCTCTGATTTGTCTTTAGCTGTGGAAGAAAACATAACATACTTGAATGCCTTGTATGAATGTTGTTTGAGCCCGAGGAAGTGCTGGCCAAGCTTTATATAGTTACTGACTATTTTTTGTTTATCATGCTGGAACAAAGTAGCTTGTTCTTTTGGTTATAGCATCTAGGGACTTGTGAATAGCAGTGGGTCTCTGTGTGTACCACTGATTTGTAAAATACAAGAAACCTGATGTGTGCTTATGACCAGAAAAGCGTCTGCTGCTTTAACAGCAGGTTTCTGAAGCAACAGGCTGTTGGTACTTTATTGATATTTTCAAAGAAGAGGACAGGTAATGAAAGTGGGTGTTGTGATACCTGTATGGATTTTCAGAATGATTGCTTACAATGATTTTCAACAAACTAGGAAAAACACAAAAAAAAACAAAAAACAAAAAAAAAAAAAAACACCATTCCCTCTCAGGGCAGCTCTCCCACTGCATATGCAGCCAAAACTGATTACTAGGACACCTCAGATGTCTTCCAATTGCCATTCAGGATGCTACTGAATAGTACTCTGTGTCTATGGAGGTGACACAAAAGTAGACTCAGTAAATGATAGAGAACACATACCATGGTGAGGTGCAACAATGGCAGCCACTATGAAAAATCCGATCAAGTGCTAGAGGGGTAGTATATACCCAAGCTGGCCAAGAAAGGATTGAAATTTGGCCAGTTCAACAGGGATGGGCTTAAAGCGGGGTTCCACCCAAATTTTTAACATTATCTCTATGCATTCTCTTCCTTGCCTAGATGCTGACATGCTGTGTAAAAAAATTTAAATCGCCGTAACTACCTTTTTTTTCTAATCTTCTTAGCACTTCCTGGTTTTCCTCCCATGGGAGTAGGCGTGTTTCTAGCCTCTCCCAGACCTCCCACAGTCCCCTGGGAGCTAGTCTCAGGCTTCCCAGCATGCATTGTGCAACAGCGTCATCACAACATCTCAGTGAATGCTGGGAGCACAGCATTCACCGCATCCAGGAAATACATGCTTGTGGGCTTCAAATGCCCACAATGAAGATGGAAACCGCCTTCAGTGAATTTTATAAGTTATTCTTTACAACGAAATCGGACACAGGCGGACTTATTACACAGAACATGTGAGTAGATAATCATGAGAAGAAAAGTTTGTGAATGAACTCCAAAAAAAAAAAAAAAAACCATAGATAGGTGGACCCCCGCTTTAATTTCGATCCATCTATGGCCATTCCCATGTGACAGAAATTGATCCAACGATTGACCTTTATTGAACATAAACGTTGGAAAGTTTGCATTCGATCAGCAGCTGCAGCGTTGATCAGTGCATTCTGACAGTGGATGAGTCTCTGCTGTCAGAATACAATAGCACAGCAAGGAGGATTCCTCCATCCACTTCACTTGTGTGTAATGCCGCGTACACACGAGCGGACTTTACGGCGGACTTTGCCCGGCGGATTTTTCGACGTACTTTCCGACGGACTTTCTGAATGAACGGACTTGCCTACACACAATCCACCAAAGTCCGTCGAATTCATAGGTGATGACGTACGACCGGACTAAAATAAGGAAGTTCATAGCCAGTAGCCAATAGCTGCCCTAGCGTGGCTTTTTAGTCCGTCGAACTAGCATACAGACGGCGGACTTTTCGACCGGACTCGATTTCAACGGATAAATTTTAAACAAGTTTCAAATCTAATTCCGTCCAACTTTTGAGAAAACAAAGTCCGCTGGAGCCCACACACATCGAATTGTCCGACGAAATCCAGTCCGCCGGGCAAAGTCCGCCGTAAAGTCCGCTCGTGTGTACGCGGCATAAGGGGGAATCTTTTTTTTCTTCCGGTCGGTCCACTGGCAAAAAAACATGACCCATCTATGGGATGCCTTAGGGTCTGTTTAAACTACAAATCCTTCCAAACATTTCGCAGCTGCCAGAATTATGCACTTGTATTTTCTTCAGTTACAGCCGATTGCACTAGGGCAGGGGTGTCAAACTCAATTTCCTTGTGGATCGCATCAGCATTATGATTACCCTCAAAAGGCAGCTTGTACCTGTAAGTCTAGATGTCCGAAGCACCCAGAGACCAGCCCCTTTGCGTTGCAGAGAAGTGCAGGATGTGGTGGAGGAAGTCTGTCTGATTGCTGAGAAAAGGTGGGGGCTGCAGCAGCAGGATAGGTTTAAGGGCCACATGAAATGGCCTGGCGGGGGTCACATTTGGCTCCCAGGCCCTGTGTTTGACACATGTGCACTGGGGTGTTGTGCTTAGGGGATTTCTTAGAATAATGCCGGGTACATTTCTAGCAAGTTCTCCAAAACAATTACAATTAATAACAAATCCAATTACACGATTTTAAAGGTCAAATAATATCACCATTTTATTAAAAAACCCTTAAAAATACCCCTAAAATGTCAATACAATCGGGCCATAGAGCATACCGACACTTGCCCGGTAGGTCGGGGCCGCATGTCGTTCTGGGGTCCAAAGCTCCCCCTTTACTCTTGCCCGGCCCACCCCCTTGCTCTCAGACTCCCCCCAGTTCTCTCCAGGCCCCCCCCCCCATGCTATCAGACTCCCCCCAGTGCTCTCCACCCCCCATGCCTGCATTGGGATGGAGAGAGTGGGGAAGGGGCTGGTAAATATGTCATGGGCTGCTCAGTCTAAAATTCCTGGGCCTACTTTTTGTCCCAGTTCAGGTCTGGATACAATACTTGTAAAAACTTCAAAAGCACACTGAAACCAACTAAAAATAAGCCTAGAATTTCAGGGGCTTCTGACATGAATGGGTGCTTAAGGCTACATTATACTTACACTCTTGAGATGATCTGTGGCGAAATGTGAACTTTAAATGACTCCGATTTACATCTTCAATTGGGATCGCAACCTGGAAGGAAATGCATCACATTTAAGTGCATATGGTTCCAATTATGGCTAAGCATATGCCACCCTTAATTGTCTATTGTGCCAATCTTGCTATCAGATCTAGAATAAGCTTATTTCTATACACAGTGCACTATATGCTTTAAAGCGATATTAAAGTCATGTTTTTTTTTTTTTTAAATAAACAAACATGTTATACTTACCTGCTCTGTGCAGTGGTTTTGCACAGAGCAGCCCAGGTCCCTCCCTCCTGCCAAGTGCCCACACAGCAAGCAGCTTGCTATGGGGGCACCCGAGCCGAGCTGCTGTTGTGTGTGTGTGTCCATTCAGACACAGAGCCGTGGCTTGGCCCTACCCCCTCTCTCTCCTCATTGGCTCATTGACTCATTGACTGACAGCAGCGGAATCCAATGGCACCCACTGCTGAGTCTCAGCCAAATTAGGAGGGAGAGTCTCGGGCAGCCGAGGCTCTCGTGCAACATTGCTGGATCCAGATTGGAGTCAGCTAAATATTAGGGGGGCTGATGCACACTGAAGGTTTTTTATCTTAATGCATAGAATGCATCAAGATAAATAAACCTTCTGCCTATAGAACCACTTTAAGCCTCATTTATCAATGTGCCCAAAACACGCAAACCATTTAATTTTTCTTGCACACTAAAATACATACAAGGGATCGTTTTTACTTTTTTTTTTTTTTAAATCAGAGAAAAGTTTTCAAGAAACATTACAAAAACAGTTCACATTAGGAGAGTTTGGTCACTCAATACATTTACAAAAAATAAAGTACAGTAATGCGCGTATACACAACCAAAGCAGGTATATACACCAAACTAAACATAGTATACCATCACGTGTTACTACTCACAGCATATGTACTCACATATACATCTGATAATGATGCCCCCAACACATCCCTTCCCCATAATACCCATCCATGCACTATTTGAGGGTAGTGAATTGTTAAGCATGTGCATTCCAACTTTATAGCAAGAGTATCGAAGATTAAATCCAATGGAACTAGGCCTGGGGTAGCTAGCCAGCATTCCCAAATCTTATTACCGTGTCAGGCTACCCCTATGCTAACAAATCAGGCGCTCGTATCGTAAGGTTACTCCCATATTGGTTAGCTACATCTCTAGTGGACTGTGATATCCAATGTTGCAAAATTAGCTTACGAGCTTAAAATAGGGCCCTGGGTACTGCTTCTCTAACATAAATATCTGATATGACCTCATGCAGAAAGCCCAGTAAACACAGGGATGGAATATGGCTAGTTGAAAGGTACAGTTAATGGTGCGTACTATTCTGGTCTAGTACCTGTGTAACTTTGGGTATCTCCACAGGAGATGTATGAGATCCCCTTTATCTCTACCACACTTTGCACACAATGGGTCAGGACAGGGCCCAAGAGTGAACAGTTTAAGGGGGGTGTGATGAACCCGCAGTAGTATGTAAAGTTGGGACAACTGGCTCACTCCTTGAATGGGTTACATTCAAGGAGCAGCTACGTACAGATTCCAAGGCCTCAGTCCAGTGATTCCTGGTTATGGGGCCTACATCTTTCCATAGCCATGTTGGGGAAGCTATCCAAGTATTCCGCCAGCAGCATTGAATAGCAACTAGAAATGAACCCTTTAGTGGGAGTGGAATGCTGCATCATGTTGAAAAGAGGGGTTGGGAAAAACATAGGAAACTGCAAGGAGGGTTGCGCCTAAATGGCGTGTTGCAGTTGGAGATAAGGGAAATGCATGGTTTTCCCGAATACCAAGCATTTCCCCTATTGGGAGAGCAGCTGAGCAAATGAAAGCAACCTTCCATTACTGAAAATGTGGCGGAGGTGTCGTTTACATTTTAAAAGGATCTGTATTTCTGTCCATCCAGTCCTGAGCTTTCAAACAGCAATGACACACAACGCAGTCTTGAAAGAAGAGGAGACCTGATCTTTCCTTGATGCAGTTTCACTTTTACATACAGGTAACCTCCCCAGCCTTTGGCTGGGGAGTAAAAATAGAAACAAAAAGATGAGCTCATCTCTGTGTTACTCTACTCTTTCCTCTTAGCAGCATGCTTCTCGCACTGAACACACCTGATTAACACCTTGTGCTGCTTCTCCCTCTCTAAGCTTTCCTGTACAGGGGCTGGAAGAAGCTGATAAGTCAAATCAGGGTACTTACAGCCTTGAATTATTTTTTAAATGTAAGCCATGTATTAATGACTACAAGGCAGCATCAAGTTGTCTCTTTTATATATGATGACTGGAGTACAGCTTTAATGTTAAAAGATTTAAAGGGGTTGTAAAGGTGCCAATTTTTTTAAAGACAATAAATATACCACGCTAAGTGCCAAAAATGTTAAATATCACATTTGAAACCGATGTGACTTTGGAAAAAAAATTGCTAAGAAGTCCCATGCAGATAGTTTGTTGCAAACATCAATAACCTTGAAGCAATGAAAGTTCCAAATCCCAAGTGAAGTGCTTGTGCTCTACAAATTGGATACGAATCCATGCTTGATATGTGCTCACAAGACGGTGCCCCCACAGATGTGAACTCACCCCTCCAAGTGGACCAACTATTTCTAGTTTGGTCAAACACGCATGTGGTGCAGTCCCCGTGGATTTTCTGTGGTTTAAGATAGTCGTTTCCTCATATGAATGGACGTAATAAAGAGTGCCTCATTCCTCTATGTTACTAGCGATGTTTGGGGTAGATGTTCCTCATAAAAAATTACAGAAAAAGCCTCATTGCGCAGCAACGTTTAAAACATTTATTCCAGATAAAAAAAACATGGTATTAGACTCACATGTAAGGGTGCCTAAAAGCCTGGCACTTGGTGTAAACAGTTTCCAGGAAATTTCAGCCAGATGGGCCGTGTTTAGGAAGTTGTGGTTCCGCCATTTTAGTTGAGGGTATAAATACTCTCACTTCAGGTCACATGTGTGATTTGTTTGTTTGATTTATGAACCACAACTTCCTGAAGACGGCCCGTCTGATTGGCTGAAACATGTAGAGGTTGGTCCGCTTTATCGCATCGTCACGACACACTTCCGGTCCCGGAAATCAACCAGTATACCGTGGCGGCGGCTTACCACTGCTTATGGGCAGATTTCCTGGGAACTTATCTGCTGTTTACACCAGGTGTCAGGCTTTTAGGCACCCTTATATGTGAGTCTAATACCATGTTTTTTTATCTGGAATAAATGTTTTAAACGTTGCTGCGCAATGAGGCTTTTTCTGTCATTTTTATGAGGAACATCTGCCCCAAACAACACTAGGTACATAGAGGAATGAGGCACTCTTTATTATGTCCATTCAAATGAGGAAACTACTATCTTAAACCACATCAGCCCACAGAAAATCCACGGGGAATGCCCCACATGCATGCGTGACCAAACTAGAAATAGTCGTCCACTTGGAGGGGTGAGTTCACATCTATGTGGGGGCACAGTCTTGTGAGCACATATCAAGCCACATATTCGTATCCACTTTGTAGAGCACGAGCACTTTACTTGGGATTTTGAACTTTTATTGCTTCAAGGTTATTGATGTTTGCAACAAACTATCTGCATGGGACTTTTTAGTGATTTTTTTTTCCAAAGTCGCATTGGTTTCAAATGTGATATTTATTTAACATTTTTGGCACTTAGCGCGGTATATTTATTTTCTTTACTAGTATGTGATGACTAGTATCATTTTTCACTTGCAAAGTTTTATTCACTGCAGCTGTCAATTACCATAATATCACAAGCTCATATCAATATTTAGATTTCTTTGGCGCTTTGTTTTTTTTCTTTTTACTTCAGATTTTTTTAAACTAAAGAATAACAAACAAGAGCAGCCCGATCCCCCTCTTCTGGGGTGCCCCCACCGGAGCTCCTGGCTCCTCCCCTTCACCAGGTGCCCACATGGAAAGCTGCTTTCCATGGGGGTACCAGTGCAGGCACGCTCCCGAGTACTGCTGCTGCGTCCATTGACACAGACATCGGGACTCGGCCCTGCATCCTGCTCCCGTATCTCTAGATTTGAATGACCGCAGCGAGAGCCAAATGGTTCCTGCTGCTATCAATCTGTACAAAAAGATGAGAGCCAGCGGCCGGAGCCGCTGAACTCGTGCACAGCACTGGAACCATGGGCTATGGCAAGAAAAAGGGAGGGAGGGAGGGGGAGGGGGGGTGCTGCAGCAAAGAAGTATTTTAACCTTAATGCATAGAATGCATTAAAGTCAAAAACTTTAAGACCTTACAATCCTTTTATATTTATCTAACTGGCTGCTGCGTGCAATAAAGAAAACCCTTTCTGCAGACAACCAGATAAAGACCTATGTACAATTCAGAAAAATGTATTTCAAATTGTAATTGAGCACCAGTTAAATGAAAACCGCAGATTTTGTTATTGTTAGACCTAATTTGTGTGGTATCATTATTTTGGATAACATGTTAGATTTGTATTTGCAATTAAACAATAATCTGGTGACAAGCATCCCACATTCCTTTCATTACCTTAACAGTTTCAAACCAGCGGGGCTGCTTCACTTGATAGTATATCACAGATTTGTATTCTGAAATCGCTTCATCTCCTGCCCCCGGGTAAATCACATTCTTGAAAGAGAGGAGGACAAAACAAATACATTCAGTGTGTTCCGAGGTTCTCCAAAACGAACAGCTTTATAACAAAGCACTAAAAACTGTCGCACTAAAGCCATTAGTAGCAATAAGGCATAAAGGCTTTTCTGCTTAAAGAGGAAATCAGTCCGATATTGTGTTCTCAAACAGTACAGATCACAAAATGTAAAAAATGTTTTTGCACTGTAATTAGATTATTGTAAGATTAACATGCTTGTAAAGGCTCATTCCAAAAATAAATAAATAGTTTTGCCCCACCGGCACTGTCGGCTCCTCCCCCCCGCCAAGCGCTCCCATAGCAAACGGATTGCTATGGGGGCCCTCGAGTGTGCTTGCTCTCGCGCCCCGCCTCTCGCTCCCTCATCACTGGATGTGAATGACACCAGTTGGAGCCAATGAGGGAGAGAGCCGAGAGAGCCCATGCTCTCATTCACAATCGCTGGATCGAGAGCCGACCCAGGTTTGTATTTTGGGGGAATGCGGGGGAGGAGTTGCAGTAGGAGCTGCATGCAGATCATTTTTTTCCCTTAGGCCCCTTTCACACTGGGGCGGTGGGAGCGTCAGCGGTACAACAGTGCTATTTTTAGCGCTGCTGTACCGTCGTTCTTGCAGCGGTATTCGGCCGCTAGCGGTGCGGTTTTACCCCCCGCTGGCGGCCGAAAAAGGGTTAAAATCCCTCGTACAGCGCGGCTATAGCCGCGGTGTTGCCGCGGTATAGCCGCGCTGTCCCATTGATTTCAATGGGCAGGAGCGGGGAAGGAGCGGTGAATACACCGCTCCCTCCCCGCTCCAAAAAAGCAGTTTGCAGGACTTTTTTCACCGCCCTGCCTGCGCACCGCTTCAGTGTGAAAGCCCTCAGGCTTTCACACTGAACAAACAGCGGAGGCTGTTTAGGGACGGTTTTCAGGCGGTATTTTTAGCGCAATACCGCCTGAAAACCGCTCCAGTGTGAAAGGGGTCTTACTGCATATAATGCAGTAGGTGAAAAAAACATTCTGCGTTTACAACCACTTTAAAAGTATATGTAAACCCAACATTTCATATTTCTGATATGTGTCTGCTGTACCATGTACTGATTTGATAAAGTATCCTACTCTCTTTGCATTGCCTCCAGTGTGTGAAATCCCTGGTGTTCCTGCCATTCCTCTGCTTTCCTATCAAAAACTCACTACAGGAGAGAACAGCATGGTCCATTCTCTAGCTGTGCTGAGAACTCAGCCTGCTCTACTCCAATGTTCAGACTCGTCTTGACATGCCCCCACTGCACAGCCATTCACTAGGAAAACCAGTGTGCTGCCATGGGCTGTGTAACAAGGTGAGGGTCTACATATACTTTAACCGCTTCAGCCCCGGAAGATTTTATCCCCTTCCTGACCAGAGTACTTGTTGCGATTCGGCAATGCGTCGCATTAACTGACAATTGCGCGGTCGTGCGACCTTGCACACAAAATTGATGTCCTTTTTTTCCCCACAAATAGAGCTTTCTTTTGGTGGTATTTGATCACCTCTGCGAGTTTTATTTTTTTGTGCTATAAACAAAAAAAGAGCGACAATTTTGAAAAAAAACAATATTTTTTACTTTTTGCTATAATAAATATCCCCCAAAAATATCGAGAAAAAAAAACTTTTTTCCCTCAGTTTAGGCCGATATGTATTCTTCTACATATTTTTGGTAAAAAAAATAAATCGCAATAAGCGTATATTGATTGGTTTGCGCAAAAGTTATAGCGTCTACAAAATAGAGGATAGTTTTATGGCATTTTTATTATTTTTTTTTTTTTTTTACTCGTAATGGCAGCAATCTGCTATTTTAATCGGGACTGCGACATTATGGCGGACACATCGGACACTTTTGATACATTTTTGGGACTGTTGGCATTTGTACAGCGATCAGTACTATAAAAAATGCACTGATTAGTGTAAAAATGTCACTGGCAGGGAAGGGGTTAACACTAGGGGGCAATCAAGGGGTTTAATTGTGTTCCCTAGTGTGTTCTCTAACTAAAGGGAGGAGGGGACTGTGTAGGGGAAATGACAGATCATTGTTCATACTCTGTATGAACAGACGATCTGATCTCTCTCTTCTCCCCTCAGAGAACTGGAAACTGTGTGTTTACACACACAGATCCCGGTTCTCGTTGGGTCGGCAGCGATCGAGGAAGCCCGGGCACTCGCATCGGCTCTGGGGGAGAGCAGCGGGTGCGCGCCCCTAGTGGCCACAGGGCGAAGCAACGTAATGTTGTACAACTGCGGCGGCTGGTCGGCAAGTGGTTAAAGCGAAATGCCACTTTTGTTGATAAAAAAACATTTCCCCTAGGGTGATCTATGTACATTGCAACGATTTTAACACATTTTGTTGCAGATTCTTACCTTTTGTTATTCTGAAGAAATCACTGTTTGTTCCTCTGTGCCCATGTGCAGAGTGAGTCTAATGGAAGTGGCTTTATAATTATCAACCAGCTGCTGCAGAATCAGGGCTCTAATGAGTAAAATTGCAGGTTCTGCATCCCTTTGGACTTGATTTCCTATTGGGATCATCTCACCATTAATTACATTTTTGTTGCAGGGGATGCCTGAAATCTGACTTGCATCTTAGTGCAGACTTTTAGGCCCCTTTCACCCCCCCTTTTACCCATTCACCTTTTTTTCCTAGGTGAATGGGTAGGGGTACCATGTACCCCATACTCATTCACATAGGGTGGGGGGCCCGGGATCTGGGGGCCCCCTTATTAAAGGGGGCTCCCAGATTCCGATAAGCCCCCCGCCCGCAGACCCCGACAACCAACGGCCAGGGTTGTCGGGAAGAGGCCCTTGTCCTCATCAACATGGGGACAAGGTGCTTTGGGGTGGGGGGGCCGCAGGGCGCCCCCCCATGCCCCAGAGCACCCACCCCCCATGTTGAGGGCATGCGGCCTGGTACGGTCCAGGAGGGGGGGGCGCTAGCTTGTCCCCACCCCCATTCCTGACCGGCCGGGCTGCGTGCTCGGATAAGGGTCTGGTATGGATTTTGGGGGGACCCCCACGCCGATTTTTCAGCGTAGGGGGTTCCCCTTGAAATCCATACCAGACCTAACGGCCTGGTATGCCCCTGGGGGGGAACCCACGCCAGTTTTTTTATTTAAAACTTGGCGTGGAGTTCCCCCTTATGATTCATACCAACTACTGTATGTTTTCATTTGTTAATGCCAAAAATGTGGCAAAGTCCTACAAAGTAGTACTGCTCCCAAATCGCGGCAAAATGGCGGCCGCGAAATTGCGGTAAAATCGCGCGACTTTGAAGTCGTATAAGTGTGAAAGGGGCCTTAGGAAAATCAGTGAGCCAATCCCACAAGCAAGAAATTATGTTTCTGGGGGGCGTTCTGTACACATTCTGTGTACAGAAGGCCTCCAGGTAGCCAAATTGCATTTTACAGAAAGAGCTGCAGATTGAAAAGGAAAGTAATTTTTAAGAACATTCAATTACAATAGGAGTTGTGTTGCAATTGTATACGTTATATTATTATTTTTTTTATTTGGCATTTTTTTTCCCCATAAAAGTGGAGTTACCCTTTAACCACTTCCGGACCACCCACTGCACATATACTGCGCAGGGCGGCCCGGCTGCGCAAACAGACATACCTGTACATCGGTCCGTGCATTAGATACAGCCGCGGGAACTCTCATTGAGTCCGCCAGCCACCCACGATTGCGCTAAAGAGGCAGAACGATGATCTGCCTATGTAAAAAGGGTGAATCCTCCCTGCCAGTGCCATTTATACAGTGATCAGTGCATTTTTATAGCACTGATCACTGTACTGGCGTCACTGGTCATCAAAAAGTGCCATAGGGTCAGCTTTGTCCGCTGCAATGTCGCAGTCCCCTAAAAATCACCGATCCCCGCCATTAGTAAAAACATTAAAAAAAAATGAATAAAAAGTCCCTAAATCTTTCCCTTATTTTGTAGATAAAACTTATGTCAAGGGTGCTCAGAATGTCAGGATCAGGCAGATAGTGCCTTTATTGGATGGATGAAGTTGTCTTCAAACACTTAGGGCTGCACTCAAAGAGGGAATCAATCTCTAATAGAAAAAAAGTAAGAAAACAAAGAAAAGAAAAAAGGCGCCTCTAAGTGCAGAATGAAAACTTTTAATATCCACAAACAAGATTAAAAACACTTACAGAATCAAGGATAAGAAGAGGCATAACATGGATGTATGAAGCAGGTGATCTGGCATCAGGAGGTCCCAGTGTATCACAGCTTTCCAGGGATAATGATATGCAGCAGCAGAAGGTCCCAGGATAACCAGCAGGTGAACACCTCAGGCTCTGGGAACACTGGTGAAGAAATCGCATCATCTGAGTCAGCGTGGAGCATGACTCCCGGAAATGACATCAGCGGGAGGCGACAACAACCAGCATGGACAGCAAACAGGAAATATGTCATCAAAATGGGATGTGTTTCGGAACTACTGATTGGTTCCTTCTTCAAGTCAAGGTCACTGGACTCCAAAAGGAGGGCTTGGTGCTGGGTTTAGAAGAGTTTTGGACCAAGGGCTTTTTCTGGCCCTGGCTCTAGCGCCCTGTTGGCGGTGGAACTGCCTTGGCGCTGAGACACTTGAGGAAGCAGTCCCTGAGGTTTTAAACGAGGGACACCTCGTGCTTTTCTTCACCGGAAGTAGAGCACTCTTCCCTCCAGAAATCTTTTGGATATTTTTGTTCAAATGATCACCAAAAAAACGTTACCCATGAAAGGGGAAACCTGCCAATAATTTTTTACAAGGAAGCTCGGCTGACCGGTTATTAAGCCACAAGAGTCTGCGCATATGAACAGACAAGAGAGCCAAACGAGAAACCTGCTGTATTGAATCCTTTAACGCGACAACTGCAAAACACAGCGCTCAAGGAAAATCTGTCTTATTTTCAGCCAGATCATCCTCCCGGTTAGGCCTGTCAGGCTGTCTGACCTGATCTTTTACGGACTGGCAGATACCAATTGCTGCAATAGCTGGCTGAATAGCTGAACTGGCCAAGGAAAGGAAGCTTTTAATAATGACTCCAATTTCTTGTCAACAGGATTTTTCAAGCCCTGTACGTTATCTACCAGACAAGTTAAGTTCTTGTTTAAGGAAGAGACTGCTGCATCTACGGCTGGCATGCTCCACTTCTTAATGAACTTTTCATCCATGGGATATAAAAGGGAAAATCTCTTAGGAGAAACAAAAATCCTGTCAGGATGTTCCCAATCAGCATACATCACCTGTTTCAACAGAGAGTGTAAGGGGGAAGCCTGGGCGGCCTGAAGAGGCCTCAGGGACCCCAAAGAGGACCAGGGGGGCTCAGTAACCTCTGTAAGAGGCAACTTAAAGGCATAACGAACAGTCTCAGTAAAAGACTGGATCAAAAGGATCTGCGACTGAGAGGCAGACATCAACTGGATATCTTCTTGTCCATATTGCTCATAAGCAGACTTATCCGCCATGCCCTCCACAGCTTTTAGCTCTTCCCCATCCTCAACCCATTCCTGCTCCAAACCAGAAGGCTCCGGGGAAGGGGGATCTGTCACGCTTCTTGCCACCCTGCGGGATGGAGGAAATCATGCCAGCAATCCTGTGCTCTGAACCCGGCTAGGGCCGAGGACAGTTCATCCTTGGTGATAAAAGGTGAAGCAGCAGCATTGACTGTAGGCACAATACCAGATAGGCGCAGTGGCTCAGATTGCCCGGAAGCCTCTGGTCCTTCAGGGGATACAACACTAGTAATACGACTAGGTTTATCAGGAACTACTGACAACATAGGTGTGCCCTTCCCTGTAGTGTTAATCCTGCTCCTCTTTTTTGAAGACATTTACTAGCCACAAAAAGAGTACCCGAGTGTGGTATCAACACATCTCAGAAGGTGTGTTAATATGGTCGCCAAACAAACTGCTGAGCACAGCGTCGCTCTTGCAAACACACGTGCGCAATGGCAAAATGGCGCCATTATACAGTTAAAAAACAGCCAGACAGGTAAAAAACAGCCAAAAAGGTACACTTTGCAAACACCCACAGCTAGCCCAAAACTCCCCCGTATGGTCACCGCACACAGGTGTCCAGCCTCTAGCTAGCTTGACTGATTGTTACAATCACTGGGACACCCCACAATAAGGAAATAAAAGGGGTTTCACTTACCCGTCCAGGCGCAGGGCAGCTTGGAAACTAAGAGCCCAATCTTCACCTATCATGGCGGGTTCCTGTCACTTGAGGACCTTCAAGGACTGGGCACCCTTTTCATGTTTAGGGTCCACTCCCTTGGACCTGTACAGCACCCTGCAGGAATGCCTTAGCACTGTGATGTCCAGGATTCCACTACGCAGGGTCCAGCGACCGGAGGCCACATTATAGGCAAAACCTCACAGGATCTTGAGTCTTCTTTGCGAGGCTCGGGTACCATTTATCTAAGCATAAAGAGCCTGTGTCAAATGGATCAGATCGGTCAGTCCCTTGATTCATTTAAGAACAGTTTGTGGGACTAGAGACCTGGAGCTCAGAGAGATCAAACAACCGTGCCATCCACCTTGCAGACACTGGTAAAAAACTGAAGTACTTCCTGTACGGGAGGTGTTATATAGGGGACCACTTCCTGTCTAGAGACCTTTGGTCTACCAGTGTCCATTCACCTGGAGATGAAGTATAACTCAGTAGATAATGAATATTAGCCTAACTCTGTGTCCCATGATGTATAAAAAAGAAAATAAAAACTGCAGAGGTGATCAAATACCACCAAAAGAAAGCTCTATTTGTGGGGAAAAAAAAGGACATCAATTTTGTTTGGGTACAACGTCGCACGGCTGCGCGATCGTCAGTTAAAGTGACGCAGTGCTGTGTCGCAAAAAATGGCCTGGTCATTTAGGGGGTAAATTCTTCTGGGGCTGAAGTGGTTAAAGCAAATTTTCCACTTTTGCAGCCAAATTGGGATAACACCTACTTTATATTTGTTACACGTTCATGAAGCACAAAATATATATAAAAAAAAAACAGTTGCCCTTTTATCTAATAATAAAGTGGACCTTCAACCACGGAAACACGGCACATGCACGAGATACGCTGTGCATTCACAGCAAACAGCAGGTCTCTGACAGGCTTGGAGACCTGGCAGGAGCACGTGGCAAATCCCCACAAGTGTGAGGGGGTTTGCGCATGCACAGACATCACATGTCTCTTCCAGGTCCCATAGACCTTGTAGAGACCAGCGGTGTTGCTACACATGGGAGAGATGTTTTAATAAATACCTGTAATAAATAAAGAAGGTTCCAAAAAGGTATATGCTAGAAGTGTTGGCAACTGAGATACATTACCTCCAACCTTTTCCCATCTTCATCAAACACAGATACTGTGACTTCCACATTTTTGGCCGCGGTTTTGTTGCCTCTGTCAAAGTCGCCCTGGAGCAGTGTGACATATATATCATTCCGTACATCACCTGCAAAGTATGATCGAATGTTACGTTAGCAATGTACTTGTCTGCAAATAAACAAGTCTATAAAGCTTGCAGTACAAATGTCTATAATGTATGCAAAAAGAATGCCACTGGTTTGTAGGTTTCCCCGAATACATTTCAATTTTTTTTTTTATGACTATAAAACACACCACCTTTACCTGGCATACAAAATAAATGAGCCTTATGCACTTAATTGCAGTTGTAATAAAAGTCCCATATCCCAACTCTCCTGGATACATGTTTTAAAATACATGTAAACTCCAAATGGATGGCATTTAGTTTTTAAAAGCATTCTGCATGAAATAATTGGCATGTAATTTTCTTTAAGAAAATGGTGTTTTCACTTCTCTTTGTTGTATCCAAGGGCTGCTGATCTCCTGCAGCATCTCTGCAGCCACCTTATGTCTATACACAATCAAGCGATTACTGTACTTCACTGCTTAGCATGGGGTTTCTGAACTATGAGCATAGGGTGCAGCTAGATAGAGTCTTCACTGAAAGTGCATGTGGTGGGGTGACAATGCAGTAGCTCATTTGGGAAAACAAGAGACAGACCGCTGTCACCCTGTAACAGGAAGTGCCTAAAAAAGGACCTTCATGACAGGTAGTATTGCAAAAAAACATTTGAGATAACTTTTAATAAGATGGAAAGTAGCTTATGAAATTACCTCAACAAGATTATGTAGGATTTTAATTATTGGGTTTCTAGATGCTTAAGGGAACAAATTATACAGAAACAATGATTTTTACAAACCTCTACAGATAGGCTTTCACCTCCACAATTAAGATGAATATAAAGTCCATTTTATACTAACATTTAACTGAATGAGCTACAATTGTGTAGTGCTTTTGGCATAGTGAAATAACACCACAAAGTTTCAACTTTTTTTTTTAAAGTAACTAAACTCAAGAACATGTAATAAGTTACCAGTCCTTAGATGTTGTAGCTGCATTTTTCATGTTTTTATTTTTAACATTTTTACCTGATGATCCTGCCAGTAACATTTCCTGTGCCAGGATGACAACGCTCACTCACTATCTATGGAAGAGCAGTGTTGTCTCCCTAGAACATTCACCCCTCTCCTCCATAACAATTAGGGAGAAGTGTTCTGTAGCCCACAGAGATTCCCAGGGTAGGGTGGAGAACTTTGCATGTGATTTAAAGCGGAGTTCTGCCCTCCCACGAAGAAATTAAAAGCCAGCAGCTACAAATACTGTAGCTGCTGACTGTAGCTGCTGAAATACTGTAGCTGCTGACTTTTAATATTAGGACACTTGCCTGTCCAGGGATCCTGTGATGTCGGCACCCCAGCCGATATTCAAATTGCGGGTGCTCCCGCTGCCAATCGTGGCAGCCGGTTCCCTACTGCGCATGCACGAAGCGCGCTGCTCTAACTGGCCCGGCGGTGGAGGAAAAAGGAGGGGGGGACGAACTTCCGAGGGGTGTCACCGCTATGCAGTCTCCCAGAACTGGGGACAGGTGCCTGTCAGAAACAGGTACCCAGACCCCCCTCCCCCCGAAAGGTGCCAAATGTGGCACCAGAGGGGGAGGAGCAGATAAGCGGAGATTCCACTTTTTGGGTGGAACTCCGCTTTAAGTGCAGCATAGAAAGTCACAAGCTCAATGGAGTTCTGCCACGATTAATTATATTTTTTTATTTTTCACCTATCAAACATACATAATAAAACACTTTCAATGATACATTTGACAAAAAAAAAAAAAAAAGAAGAAGGAAGAGGAAAAGAAGATGTTCATTGTGTGGGTTTACATAAAAAAGCAGCTTGAAACACCTCACTTAAGAAAGATTTCTCTCAGTCTACACCACACCGTTTCCATTCTAAAGCATACAGAATCACCTTTCTATTTATCTTGGTTACTGACCTCACTTCCTCTCTACTAACATCACCACACCTGGGTCTAATAACAGCAGTCAAAACCAAAGAATAATCCAGTTTCTTATTGTACATCACGGGACACAGATCCATAGTAGTTACTATGTGGGTTATAGGCCACCTTCAGGTGATGGACACTGGCACACCCTAAGACAGAAAGTACACTCGCTATATAACCCCTCCCACTACTGGGAGTACCTCCGTTTTTTCGCCAGTGTCTTAGGCGTTGGTCACGAGTAAAGATGTGCTGCGCTGAGCTCCACTGGAAGATTTGTGCATCGGGCTATAGTCAGAAGAGGACGATGAAATACCCCCAAAAAAGGGCTAAAAGGGTCTCCCTCAAGCTCTGGAAAGCCTACTCATCTCTACAATGGCAACCTGCCCTGAGAGGGGGTGGCTGGTCGGAGTGAGCATCGGGGCCATGAAATGTTTGCAATTGTTTTCAACACTGCAGACCCTGTCTATTTTACTAAAGAGGTTTTTTTCTCCAGCCATGAAAAAAAAAGGTTAGTGGCTTTAATTGCATCCCAGTGTGGGACAAAATGTGACAGGTTCCCTTCCATTAACCAGGTCCCTCAAACTGAGGAACTGGGGGCAAGAAAAGATGAATTTCCCTCAGGGGACCGTGGTGAGGCCTGATGACTCCTCTTCTGAGAGGTCAAATGGGGGGGGGGGGGGGGGGAGATCAGCTTCACAATCTGTAAGATTGATGGTGCAATTTTTTGCTGATGGTCCGCTCCATATTTATGTACTCTTAACTGAGTGTTTGGGTTCGATAAACCCTCCTCAAGCTGTGAATGCCTTTCCTGTCCATTCATTGATACAAAAAGCTTTTCCAGTAGAGTGGGATCACCCAGATAAGCATTTTTTCCCTCCTAAAAAGTTTTTTTTCACACTTTATCCTATGGAGGAAAAAATTCAGGTGGGGATACCAGCAATTGATACTGCTATATCCTCCATGAATAAAAGTTTGACTTGTCCGGTGTTGTGGAATCTCATATTAGCCAATGTATTTCATATTGTATATATTGATTTGCATATATTTATTGATAATTATTATTATTATTTATATTATTATATAGTAGTGGTTTTATCAATATTATTATTCAATAAGTAGAGCAACAATTGTTAATCTTTAATAATGTATACTGTGTTTTCCAGATTTAGAAAGTCTTCATTTTTAAGTGTTGAACTTTAAATGACCTCTGCTTTATGACAAGTACTTGTAAACAGGTGTTCTCGAAAATGTATTAGGATAGTCTAATGGATGAAAGTTCATTAGAATAGATTCAAGTTATGAAGAATTATCTCAGACAGATAAGAAAACAGGTGGTTAAAATAATTAGGTGGCATACAGGAAAGTTATGTACAGAACATTAATTAAGTTTGACAGGGTCAAACAAAGGTCTTTGAGCCCTCATTAAAACTGTTAAAGTACATTGAATAAGGAAATACATGTGTGTATGTATTTGTATATATATATATATATATATGTATGTAATAATTAGACAATATTGAATTAGTAATTGGCTATGTATGTGTGTATGTGTATATATTTATATATGTATATGTGTATGTATGTATATGTATATATATATATATATATATATATATATTTGATACAGTACTTTTGCATATAGGATTATATAGTAAAGCATATAACACATCTGGTGGGGTTATTGAAAGTTCATTGTCTCATAGTCGTAAATCTGTCATCCTTGAAGCTAGTATCAAGATAAGGAGAGTCTGATAACACAGCTGGGTGCCAGACTGTCTCTATACAGGTGTTTTTAATTGGACAAAACCAGTTATAAATCACTTTAATGAACATATAGGAATTTTGGGAATAATTAAGTTTATCTGGTTGTAGAACAAGTGTCAGATTTATGGTTAGTTACTTTGACGTAGATCTTAGCGACCAATCATATATAAGACAGATAGTTGAGATAAGACTTGTAAAGGAGTATATAAATGCAAGCTCTGCTAATGTTAGACAGACAAGTCAGATAGGAGCTCATAAGGCTGAACTCTATGTATGCTGCCCTATTGCACGGGTCATAGAGGTCAGAACCAATGGGCAAGTATCTGTCCTAACTTGTCCCCTCGGACAAGTCAGATAGGAGCTCATAAGGCTGAACTCTATGTATGCTGCCCTATTGCACGGGTCATAGAGGTCAGAACCAATGGGCAAGTATCTGTCCACAACTTGTCTCCTCGTACGAGTCAGAGAAGACTTCTTAACTTGTTCCAGAATGTGGTCTCAGGTGAATTTCCCTCAAGAACTTGGTCAAGCTGGAACCCAGAACTCTGTGAGGGGACCAGACCACCGGCAGATCGGCTGGTCCCTATCAGGTGAGAGGTTCCCAGAATTGGCAGAAAAGACCCATTCTGGTTCAAGGTGAGAACAATTCACAATTGTTTAAATTTGGTTAGAGGATAAGAATATTTATATCTAATATGCTTGCATTGTAAGAAACTGTATAAATTAGATCTGTATCTTGTAATACTTTGAACATAAACCTGTATGTTATCAGCTGTTAATAAACCTGCATTGCTGAAGTTCTGCCTGGTTCGATACTTTACTATTCTACTTCACCGGCAAACAATGCTCAAATGCTTAGGGATCCAAAGGATAAAAAGTTGGAATTCCTATTAAAAACACTTTTTCTCTGGCAGGTTGAGTTCTGGCATTCTAGAGATTCAGGCAGAGCTCTTGGTCCTGAGGGGCTGAACGTTCAGTTTACGGAATTGTCCTGTCAGG
Organism: Lithobates septentrionalis; assembly: GCA_037952835.1. Taxonomy (NCBI): domain Eukaryota; kingdom Metazoa; phylum Chordata; class Amphibia; order Anura; family Ranidae; genus Lithobates; species Lithobates septentrionalis. Next base: position 1,048,584 of record JBBDGP010001594.1, read on the forward strand.
ATCCAATCCGACAATGCCACAGCAATGACCGATATCAATCACCAAGGAGGCACAAGAAGTTGTGCGGCCCAGAGAGAGAGAGAAAGGTGAATCATATCCTATCTTGGACAGAAAACAATGTACTTTGCCTATCGGCAGTCTTCATTCTAGGAATAGAAAATTTGCAGGCGGACTACTTGAGTCGCCAGCAGTTGTTCCCAGGAGAATGGTTCCTTCACCCCGATATCTTCCTGTCAATATGTCAAAGATGGGGGATCCCAGACGTAGATCTGTTTGCGTCCAGGTTCAACAAAGAAATCCACAACTTTGTGTCAAGAACAAAGGATCCGCTAGCATGTGGAACAGATGCCTTGCTGTTCCCGTGAAATCAGTTCTCACCGATTTATACATTCTCTCCTATTCTGCCTGCGTCCACGACTTCTTCGCAGGATCAAGCAGGAAGGGAAGTCGGTGATTCTTGTGGCCCCCAGCGTGGCCCAGGAGATCTTAGTCTGCAGAGATCTTAAGGATGGTGGTAGGGGTCCCATGGACCATACCACAACGTCCAGACCTTCTTTTGCAAGGTCTGGTATTCCATCCTACCTTACAAACACTAAATTTAATGGTTTGGCTATTGAGACCCACATTCTGAAGAAACATGGGCTGTCAAGTTCAGTGGTAGCTACCTTGGTTAATGCAAGGAAGCCAGCCTCCAGAATCGCATATTATAGAGTCTGGAAGGCATATGTCTCCTGGGATGAATACAGGGGTTGGCACCCCAGGAGGCATGTCATAGGTAGAATCCTTGACTTTTTGTAGATGGGGTTAGAAATGAAGCTGGCCTTGAGTATTTTCAAAGGGCCAGGTCTCGGCCTTATCGGTATTGTTTCAACGACCACTTGCTTTGCATTCTTTGGTTCATAGTTTTTTTTTTCAGGGGGTAATGCGGCTTAATCCCCGGTTAGGTCACCCCTGAACCCTTGGGACTTGAATTTAATTCTGTCGGCGTTACAAAAACAGCCTTTTTGAGCCATGTTGCCTGAAGGTCCTAAAAGAGGACAAGCAGCATCAAAATCTACTATTTCTAAATGGATTTGACGAGTGATTGTTCAAGCTTATGGTTTAAAGAGGAAAATTCCACCTTTTCATATTAAAGTGCACTCCACCAGGGCTGTTAGTACTTCCTGGGCAGTGCATCACCAAGCTTCCATGGCTCAAATCTGCAAGGCCGCAACTTGGTCTTCAGTCCATACATTTACCAGATTCTATCAAGTAGATGTAAAAGGTCATGAGGATATTGCCTTTGGGTGCATTGTGCTGCAGGCAGCAGTACAAGTCCTCTGATCTCATGATGCCCTACTTTTGTTGTGTCTCCCTCCCTTCAGTTGGCATTGCTACATAGTAACTACTATTTCTCTGTGTCCCGTGATGTACGATAAGAAAATAGGATTTTTATAACAGCTTACCTGAAAATTCCTTTTCTTTAAAGTACATCACGGGACACAGAGGTCCCTCCTTTCTTTCTGGTATACACGTGTATTGCTTTGCTACAAAAACTGAGATACTCCCAGTAGTGGGAGGGGTTATATAGGGAGTGGACTTCCTGTCTTAGGGTGTGCCAGTGTCCATCACCTGAAGGTGGCCTATAACCCAGATAGTAACTACTATGGCTCTGTGTCCTGTGATGTACTTCAAAGAAAATGATTTTACAGGTAAGCGGTTATAAAAATCCTATTATTTCAATACTACACCCAGCATGAGCCTCCAACCTTTCTGTACTCAGACTGTATCAAAAGTCTAACACCACATACTGTCCAAAATCATATACCTTTCAGTCTCATAATGTGGATTGAAATATAAGCTTTTTGAACTGTAAGTTTTTTAACTCCAATACATAAATCTGTTAAGAAAAAAAAAAAAAAAGGACTGAGGGTGCCAATAGTAAATGCTCAAAATTTGTTTCCACGTCTGCTCCAATAACAGGTTAGACTAATTAGCTATGGGAAGTAGAAGTGATTTTTTTCTTCCTTTACTGATTGTAACTAATTTGTAAGTGTCCTTCAAGAATTAAGCTTTTTTTTTTTAATATCAGAAAGACATTAGTATGATAGACACGTTCAGCAGCTGGCAACGAAGGTCTTGTTCGCACGGGGCGATCACATCCGTGCCCCATGCAGGGCCATGATTACCCACACAGGGATGCTCACCCTGGGTGTGTTTGAGGCCTTGCACCCGCACGGATGTCACATTGGGAGCTGTGTGTGTGCAGCTGCTGCTTCTCAATAGACATCTTTAGGACTGCCTACGCTGTTGCTTTCACCCAGCTGCTGAATGTTTCTATGCCAACATTTACATGTACCAGCACACATTTCACATTACAAGTTTTCACATTCTGACCCCATATCTTTACAAGCCCTGAAAAAGGGGGCAATATCAGGCCCAAGAAAAATGTTGGTTTTTGTAACCAAGTTATATTTGGATTAAAACCATTTCAAATTTATAAATTTTGGTGTGGACCTTCAATCTCCAGGATTCAAAAACAGCCTTGAAACTGATAGAGGACACCTCCTAGGTGACCGAATACTTTACCCCTGGTATAGTAGGCAAAGCTGTTCAGTCTTTCCTCAAGAGAAAAAGTATTCATAGCCCTTGAAATGTTCCACATTTTGTAATGTTACAACCAAAAAACGTAAATGTTTTTTATTGGGATTTTATGTGATAGACCAACACAAAGTTGCACATAATTATGAAGTGCAAGGAAAATAAATGGTTTACAAAATTTTTGACAAATAAATATCAGAAAAGTGTGGCGTGCATTTGTATTCAAAATATAAATTCCCCCCACCCTGAGTCAATACTTTGTAGAACCACCTTTCAGTGCAATTACAGCTGCAAGTCTTTTTGGGGATGCCTCTACCAGCTTTGCACATCTAGAGAGTGAAATGTTTGCCCATTCTTCTTTTGCAAAAATACAATAGATATAAAAAGTCTGCATAGCCCTGTAAAAAATGTCAGGTTTCAGTGATGTAAAAAAATAAGACAAAGATAGATCATTTTAAAAGATTTTCAACCTTTAATGTGGCGTATAAACTGTATAACTCAATTGAGAAACAAACTGAAATGTTCTAGTAGGTCTTTCCTGACATTTTCTTAGTCGCATCCTACAGCAAAACCCATGATCCGCAGAGAGTTTACAAAGCATCAGAGGGATTTCATTGTTAAAAGGTATCAGTCAGGAGAAGGGTACAAAAGAATTTACAAGGCATTAGATATACCATGGAACACAGTGAAGACAGTCGTCATCAAGTGGAGAAACTATGTCACAACAGTGACATTACCACGAACTGGACGTCCCTTCAAAATTGTTTATAACAATGAGAAGAAAACTGGTCAGGGAGGCTTGCCAAGAAAGCCTACAGCACCATTAAAAGGAGCTACAGGAATATCTGCCAAGTACTGGCTGTGTGGTAAATTTGACAACAATGTCCTGCATTTTTCATACAGTAGGTCACGGCTCTGGGGTAGAGTGGCAAGACGGAAGCCTTTTCTTACCAAGAAAAACATCTAACCCTGGCTAAATTTTGCAAATACACATCTGAAGTCTCCCAAAAGCATGTGGGAAAATGTGTTATGGTCTGATGAAACGAAGGTTGAACTTTTTGGCTATAATTCCAAAAAATATGTTTGGCATAAAAACAACACTGCATATCACCAAAAGAACACCATTTTTGTTAGGAGCATCAAAGTAAAGAGGGCTGAATACAAATGCACGTAATACTTTTCAGATATTTATTTGTAAAACATTTTGAAAACCATTTATCATTTTCCTTCCACTTAACAATTATGTACCACTTTGTGTTGGTCTATCACAGGGGTCTCCAAACTATAGCCCGCTATTCCCATCTTTCCTAGTCTTGTCTGTGAATGTCAGAGTTTTACAATGCCTCATGGAATGTGTAGTTCCGCAACAGCTGGAGGGCCATAGATTGGAGATCCCTGGTCTATCACATACAATCCCAATATAACGCATTTATGTTTTTGCTTGTATCATGACAAAATGTGGAAAACTTCAAGGGATATGAACACTTTTTCAAGGCACTGTTTATATGTGGTCAAGTATAATTACCAGGACTTGATTATCACAAATGTTAGTTGGGTTCGCTGGAAGTTTCAGTTAACGGTTTATTGTCAAGCTAGTATAGGAATGCCTACCAGCATTTGATCATTGGCTTATATTTGCATGCAGAAAGAGATGGAGGTGAAGGGTGACCCCTGACAGCACATGTGACAATGTTAAGAAAGAAGGCCAACAGTCACATATGGGGTACACTGTAATCAATACAAAGTAAAATATATATTTTCCACAGAATGACACAAAGAATGATAAATTCCCAGCTGTAAGAATACTTTAACCTAAATCACCCAGCTGTTTGGGTCTGAAAAACTCTAGAAGCTGTATCTATTCAATTCTGAAGGCAATTTTGATTAGGAGTACATTGCATTAGAAAACAGGCTGCATAAGCTGTATTCGAGAACTGCACAAGTCCACGATAGAAAGTTATTAACACATTTCCACACAGACCTGATGGTAGAATCTCTGAAGAGACAATATCAAGCAGCAACTTGCATTGTACTTAATTTCCTTTAAGAGCAAGTGATGAAAAGAAAGCCTCCAGATAGAAAACCCCAAGCCTTGCTAGAGTTTAATGTAACAGTCAGGATGTTCTATTGCTATAGTGATGCTCATGCATAATTAATAGCAGAACATCAGTGAGCTTTCATGGCTTATAAACCTACCAAGTAGAAAACCAGGCCAGCACGAAGCAACACACTCTGTTTCTAGGCTACATATTTTCCGAAAAAGGAAATGAATCCAATCGACCATCAAAAAATACAATTCTAAAACTTGTGTGTGAAATTATATATCGCCCAACTTTTCTTGAAATAGAAATAAAAAAAAAAAAAAAAAAAAAAAAGGTAAAAAAGTTTAAAAGTTCTGCAACACAGTTTAAAACTTTCATACATATTAAAAAGGAATAGCAGTTGAGACGAAAAAAAAATAAACCACAAACCTCAAGTCAGGTTGTGTGCACTTTCTACTTCCTGTATACCTCCCAATTTTTTGAGATGGGAACGAGGGACACCTATTGGCAAAAGTATGTGGGCCACACCACCTTAGAGAATTATACAAAAAAGTTTAAACCCACAAGTGCTTTTTTTTCACCACTACTATTCCTTTATACTGGCTTATGCTTTTTACAATACAATTTAGAAATTGGATGAAAGGTTTAGCACTGTGAAACCCTCTATGAAAGATAAATAGTGCGTTTTAAACACAACTATATAGCTCAAACTAAAATGAGAAGGAAAGAGGAACAGAGGGGACTTTGTTCCAAATAAGGGAAAAGTCCCTCAAAATCAGGGACAGTTGGGAGCCATTTTCCTGTTATAATAGCAACTTGAAGCAGTCTCCAGGGTTGGATTTTGGTAATCGTAGAACCGAGGCACCCCATTAGTAATCAGCCAGAACTTCATTCCCTGTTGATTTCAAGATTGTACTGAATGACTTGGAACTCCTTCCTGGAGTGGTACCACTAAAAGATGTAGTGTTGAGGGTGCACAGAAGCTGATCTGTTTTATCGTGGTCAATTTCATTCTTTGGCTGGCAATTCAGAGGCACAGACACGCAGGAAGCTTGTATTGGGTATTGGATTTGTTCAGCCACCACGCCTCCCAACCAATCACAGCCTGCCTCTGCCACACATCCCCTCCCAAACACAGCCTGCCTCTTGAACACACCCCCCTACTCAAGCACAGTCTGCATACTGCACAGACAATGGCATACAGTCACACTGTCCTGTAACTCCGCCTTCCATTTTTAGGAAGACGGGATGCATGGTCACATGTCAGAACTTTTTAAGCTTGTAAAAGAAAGATCATTTCTGAAACAAAGCAAATAGCAATTAAGGAATAGAGAAAAAGTTTCAGAAAAATAATAGCTGGGGGTGGGGATGGGGTTGATTAGGGTTAACCAAGTAGAGTGGCAGCAAGGGTACAGGGTACAGGGCATGCTGCATGCTACATAAGAGAATATTGAAATATAATGTATGCAGCACAACTAAGCTACAAGGTTTATGACTAGTGTCAGAAATAATTCATCTTGAATTTTTCTGCTTTATATTTTTACTTTTTCAGTGGCTATTCACATTTTGTAGACCCTGGGTACCATGCCTCCTAGCCTAATTCCTAATTTTGAACGCTTAGGCTACTTTCACACTGAGGCGCTTTACAGACGCTACAGCGCTAAAAATAGCGCCTGCAAAGGGCCTGCAAAGTGCCTCTCCTGTCTCTCCAGTGTGAAAGTCTGAGGGCTTTGACACTTGAGTGGTGCACTGGCAGTAGGCTAAAAAAAAAAAAAAAAAAAAAAAGCCCTGCAAGCAGCATCTTTGAGACGCTTTAGGAGCAGTGTATACACCGCTCCTAAAGCGCCCCTGCCCATTGAAATCAATGGGCAGCGGTGCTTTGCGGGCGCTTTTAACCTTAACTTTTTTGCTGTTAGAGGGGGTTAAAAGCGCTCCGCTAATGGCCGAAAAGTGGCGCAAAATCAAAGGTAAAGCGCCACTAAAGATAGCGGCGATTTACCACCGACGCCCGCCTCAGTGTGAAAGTGCCCTAACTGGCACCACCACAACTCACAAATGACACTCTTTTAAACTACATTTATTCAGTCCCGCCTTCTTTAGAACCACCCCTCTGTAACACTTAATGTAAATACCTACAAAAATAAACCTACTATTTACCTACAAAAGTGCTATATTGTTGCAAACCTAATTTCATCCTATAAATCAATGTACTACTCATAGCCAAACCACAGGAAATGTAAATGTATTAATAATGCTCCTAGTAACCCCAATGTTTGCTTCCAAATTCTATCCTCAGAAAACGATAGTTTTGTTATGGGCAGCCTGACAATGCATACAATATGTGTATTTTACACATGCAACAATGAGTTGTATGAAGAACATATCCTTCGGTCTTAGCAAATTGAAAGAATGGTTACCTGAACACTGCAAGCTACAATTTACAAAATATCTGTATTAGGCTGAGGCAAAGTCTGTAACTGCTTATGGGGCAGGAAACACATGCACTATATTGCCAAAAGTATTGAGAGGCCTGCCTTTACACAAACATGAAATTTAATGGCATCCCAGTCTTAGTCCATAGGGTTCAATATTGAGTAGGTCCACCCTTTGCAGCTATAACAGCTTCAACTCCTCTGGGAAGGTTGTCCACAAGGTTTAGGCGTGAGTCTATTTGACCATTCTTCCAGAAGCACATTTCTGAGGTCAGGCACGGAGGTTGGACAAGAAGGCCGGGCTCGCAGTCTCCACTCTAATTCATCCCAAAGCTGTTCTATCAGGTTGAGGTCAGGACAATCAAGTTCCTCCACCCCAAACTTGCTCATCCATGTCTTTATGGAATTTGCTTTGTGCACTGGTGGGCAGTCGTCATGTTGGAACAGGAAGGGGCCATCCCCAAACTGTTCTAACAGAGTTGGGAGCATGAAATTATCCAAAATGTCTTTGTATGCCGATGTCTTAAGAGTTCCCTTCACTGAAACGAAGGGGCCAAGCCTAACCCCTGAAAAACAACCCCACACCATAAACCCCCCTCCACCAAATGATTTAGACCAGTGCACAATGCAAGGTCCATAAAGACATGGATGAGAGAGGAAGTGGACTGGCCTGCACAGAGCCCTGACCTCAAGCTGATAAAACACGTTTGAGATGAATTAGAAAGGAGAATGTGAGTCAGGCCTTCTCGTCCAACATCAGTGCCTGACCTCACAAATGTGCTTCTGGAAGAATGGTCAAACATTCCCATAGACACACTACTAAACCTTGTGGACAGCCTTCCCCAAAGAGTTGAAGCAGTTATAGCTGAAAAGAGTGGGCCAACTCAATATTGAACCCTACTGACCAAGACTGGGATGCCATTAAAGTTCACGTGTGTGTAAAGGTAGGCATCCTAATATATTTGACAATATAGTGTAGCTTGTCATTCTGAACCCAACAAGTTAGGATATTGTCTGTGTTCTGCTTTATTCCCTGTTTTGCTACAGGCTCAGAAAACCTTCTCTGGCAGGGACTGAGGTCAATAATTTTATATTGTCCAAACGTGTTTATGGCGTTACACAAAAGAATTAAATATATCAAGGACAGTTTAGCTGTTAAAGTTTGTATTAAATAAACTTCAGGAAGGCATCAAGGAAAAGATACAGCAAACCTGTTTATTTACCTGACCAAGCCACAAACTACCAGTTACTTGCCAAAGCAGGTACCTTTATGTGCTTGTATGCTGGTTCATATCTCCTCTTTTATATAAACAGCAACCAGCTTCAATGATCCATCCTCCTGAAGGATGCCACTCTATTAGTCAGTGAGGCTTCCCATCATAGTGATAAGCTAAGACTTAGGCAGGCCATAGATTCTGCAACTTTCTTTCCTTCCACCATAGGTGGAAGGAAAGAAAATGGCTTGATTTCCGTTAATGTTGCGGTGGCGCTAATCGTTTGGGGAAAAACCTGACAGGCTGGTTGTACACAAGTCAGTTGATAGATCAACTTGTGTACAACTAGGATGCCCATACATGGACCGAAATTTAAACGAATTTTGATTCATATATAGCCGGCCTTAGACAGAAAGCAGTAGAGTAACCCATGACATAAAAAGCCTTTGACTGCTTCCAGGTTGCAAAGTCAGAACTCTTGTACATTTCCCCATGCTTGCTGGGGAAGGGGGGGAGAGGGGAAATTAGGCACTTGCAAGAGCACCAACCTAGGAGCTAAGCCAATATTTGAATCATTTAGCTCTCCAGGTTCGGGAAGCATTAGTAGAAGACTGAAATAACAAGAGTATGCAAAGGTTACCATTTTTTGTTATCAGTTGCACACATAAAGATGTTAATGTTTTCTTCCCCAGAAATTCCCTATTCCACCTAATGAATGCACGATGAGGCTCCCAATATGGCAACTAACTTTTATCAGATTGTGGGCTTTGATATTATCTTTGTTTACCTATACAGTTATAACTGTCTGTATCGAGACATTGTATATTTACTTTTATCTAAACTTACTTTTCCTCTTACAAATATAACAGCTGTTCTCTATCAGACCAGCTCGTCTGCTTTCAAGCAAAAGTACCTTTCAAAAACAGACCTCTCTAATACAAGAGATGCCATTAAACACTTAAAATGGGCACAACTACGTTTTGAGTGTGTTATTTTCCATCCAATTCATCAGTAATTACACAGCATTGTAGATGTCACCTCATATTTAAAATCACAAGTGCAGTGCTGCAGCTGTGCGCTGGGATCCAGGAAAGGCCTCCTCACAGGCGTACCAAGAAAAAAACTACCTTTACAATGAATGCTTGCCTAAACAATTCATTTCACCAAATGCACAGGCTAGGTCAACAAATCTTGAATGTAATAAAACCAACAGCAAGCAAAATGAATATATCAAAGCAACAAGAATGGACTTCAAGTCAGAACTTCTGAGGTGGTCTTTTAATATACTGGTTTCCTGCCAACACAGGAACATAACGAAAGTGGCGCAATACACTGCATAGTGCCGTGTACACACGAGCGGACTTTTCATCGGACTGAACTCCGAAGGACTTTTCGACGAAGTTCCGATGAAACGGACTTGCCTACACATGATTACACCAAAAGTCCGATCCTTTTGAACGTGATGGCGTACGACCGGACTAGAATAAGGAAGTTCATACCCAGTAGCCAATAGCTGCCCTTGCGTCGTTTTTGGTCCGTCGGACTAGCATACAGACGAACTGATTTTTCGATAGGAATGAAGTCCGTCGGAAAGATTTGAAACTTGTTCTATTTCTAAGGTCCGTCAGATTTTTAGACAGAAAAGGTCCAATGAAGCCCACACACAATCGAATTGTCTGACGGATTAGTTCCATCGGACCTTTGATGCCGAAAAGTCAGGTCCTGTGTATGCGGCATAAGGCCTACTTGTGACAAACTTAAATATTTACCAGATCCAAAATATTGGGCAACAAGAAAATTATTGAACAGAAAAGTTCCTCTCGTTCCTAATTTGCTTTACAGGGTGCACAATGGTAAACTGCCACAAATTATGGATATGATAAAGACCTGTCCTTCCTTCCAAAGTTGGTGGGGCACTGGTAGCTTCTAAATGTGCTCCATTAGGCCAGCTTAAACAGAGGAAGCTCACAATATAACAGTCAAAAATGTAATTGGAATAATACGATTTCTAAAAATGTTACATAACGATCCTCCAAACATCCTGAAATCGTCAGGATCAGTCAACAACTGGATATCACTGGAGACAAAAGAACGCAGCAGATAACTTTGGAAACACTTGAGGGTAAAGCAACGGTCATAATGGAATTTTTTGGAAGATATTTTCCTATAATATGCTCCAGAGACGCATTTCAAGCTTTGCCATTTTAATGCCCACTTATATGTAAAATTAAAACAAAGATACCGCGCTGTCTCTTTAAGTTGTGAGGTTGCAGCCAGCACAGCAAAAGATCAGTTTGCAAAGTGAAAAATGGGTAAGTGAAATGTGCAGCGCTAATATGCGGTCTTTAAAGTGAACCAAGACAGTATTTAAACAGGGTGCACAATAAATGTAAACACCTTGAATAAGAAAAAACAAAACAATAAGTGTATACAATGGTGAATGAACACTATATCAAAAAATGAAACAGTGCTCATATGGGTTGTTAAAAGATCATGAGGAGACCCACGTTCAATGTAATAGTTAAATTGACATGTCTCTAATATAAAAAACAATCATGTGAATATAACAAATAGAGAAGTCGTCCAGAAAGTGCAATAATTCAAAGTCCATAGATGAACATAACATGGCGACTTCAAATATAAGGTTTGTGTAGACAAGATTGCCAATAGACAATTCACCATCAACATGTACAAGACTTACTGGACAGATTGAACCCAAACAGGCATACCCCTAAATAAGTCAACCGAGCTTGTGGTGTAATACACCAGGGAAAACCAGCATCAACATACTTCCGGTTGGGGATAAACTCTGTGGTCCTTCACAGCAATACTTCTAATGAATAACCCTCCGAAGGGGTAATGACAGGGAGCCAGATGAGTGATCTCTCCTGTATGGTGTGGTTTATAGGATTAAGAGGAGAGAGGCCACATAGTGTAATTCCATTTCAGTAAAAAGGTATTTATTATGTGAAAAGGAACACTCACATTTGTGAAGATGAAAAGCTCTCGACATAAAATATGGATTGTGACGCAGTGGCATCAGCAAAGCCCGTCCTGACTAAATACCTTTTTACTGAAAGGCAATTACACTATGTGGCCTCTCTCCTCTTTGTCCTATAAACCACACCATACGGGAGCGATCACTCATCTGGCTCCCTGTCATTACCCCTTCGGAGGGTTATTCATTAGAAGTATTGCTGTGAAGGACCACAGGAGTTTATCCCCAACCGAAGGTCGTGTATGTTGATGCTGGTTTTCCCTGGTGCATTACACCACAAGCTCGATTGACTCATTAAGCGTATGCCTGTTTGGGTTCAATATTTACGCTAAGCCTTGTACCTATTGGTGGTGGATCGTCTATTGGCAAATCTTGTCTACACAAACCTTATTTGAAGTCACCATGTTGTTATGTTCATTCATCTATGGACTTTGAATTAGTTCACTTTCTGGACTTCTGCTCTATTTGTTCTTTATTATATTCACATGATTGTTTTTTATATTAGAGACATGTCAATTCAACTATTACATTGAACGTTGGGTCTCCTCATGATCTTTTAACAACCCTTATGAGCACCGTTTCATTTTTTGATATAGTGTACATTCACCTTTGTATACCCCTATTGTTTATTTTTTCTTATTGAAGGTGTCTACATTTATAGTGCACCCATAGGCGTGCGCACGGGGTGTGCCGGGTGTGCCTGGGCACACCCTAATCACCCCGTGCTGTCTCCAGAGATTTGCCCCAAAATGCTGCATCCAAGATAGTGTGTGGCCCGCGCTGCCTGTGAAACAGTTTCACAGGCAGCAGATCGTGAGAATTGCCAGAGCTGATCAGTGTATGGAACTGTCAGATAATGACACTGCATGCAGGAAGTAAGACCAGCTGTCTTAATGTCAGGGTGATGTCAGGGGTGGGCGGGACTGAACGGCCATCAAACACCAGCCAATGGGATGGGGTCTGGGCGGGCCGCTACATTTACGTGGCCCCGCCCCCTCTCTAAAGCAGCTCAAACATTGGCTGGTGTTTATAGCACTTGGTCCCGCCCACCCCCGACATTGCGGCTCAGTTGTAAGTCATCACAACTCAGCCGTGATGTCGGGGGTGGGCGGGACCAAGCGCCAACACCAGCCAATGATTGGGCTGCTTCAGAGAGAGGGCGGAGCCAGAGAAATGTAGCGGCACGCCCAGACCTATCCTATTGGCTGCTGTTTGGTAACTGTTCCATCCTGCCCACCACCAGCATCACCGCTGACTTTTAACAGCTGGTCTCTTGGTCTCTCCCCCTGCATGCAGTGTCATTATCTGACAGTTTCATACACTGATCAGCTCTGGCAATTCTCACGATCTCCTGAATGTGAAACTCCCCCTCTCCCCTATCTGTGCCACCCAATGCTGCCTATCAGTGCCAACCAATGCTGCCAATCAGTGCCAACCAATGCTGCCAGTGCCAACCAATGCTGCCAGTGCCAACCAATGCTGCCAGTGCCAACCAATGCTGCCAATCAGTGCCAACCAGTACTGCCTATCCATGCCAGTGCTGCTTATCAGTGCCAACCAATTCTGCCTATCAGTGCAAACCAGTGCTGCCTATCAGTGCCAACCAATGCTGCCAATCAGTGCCAACCAATGCTGCCAATCAGTGCCAACCAATGCTGCCAATCAGTGCCAACCAATGCTGCCAATCAGTGCCAACCAATGCTGCCAATCAGTGCCAACCAATGCTGCCAATCAGTGCCAACCAATGCTGCCAATCAGTGCCAACCAATGCTGCCAATCAGTGCCAACCAATGCTGCCAATCAGTGCCAACCAGTACTGCCAATCAGTGCCAACCAGTACTGCCAATCAGTGCCAACCAGTACTGCCTATCCATGCCAGTGCTGCTTATCAGTGCCAACCAATTCTGCCTTTCAGTGCCAACCAGTGCAAACCAGTGCTGCCTATCAGTGCAAATCAGTGCTGATTATTAGTGCCGACCAATGCTGCCTATTAGTGCCAGTGTTGCTTATCAGTGCCAGTGCCAACCAATGCTGCCTATCAGTGCCAGTGCTGCTTATCAGTGTCAACCAGTGCTGCCTATCCGTGCCAGAGCTGCTTATCAGTGCCAACCAATTCTGCCTATCAGTGCCAACCAGTGCCAATCAATGCTGCTTATCAGTGCCAACCAATGCTGCCTATTAGTGCCAACCAATGCTGCCTATCAGTGGCAACCAGTCCCAGTCAGTGCACCCTATCAGTGCCAACCAATGCTGTAAATCAGTGCCAACCAATGCTGTCAATCAGTGTCAACCCATGCTGCCTATCAGTGTCAACCAATGCTGCCTATCAGTGGCCATAAGTACTACCAATCAGTGCCCATCAGTGCCAATCAGTGCTGACAATAAGAGCCCATCAGTGCCGCCCATCAGTGCCACCTATCAGTGCTGCCTATCATTGCCACCTATCAGTACACATCAGTGCTACCAATTAGTGCCCATCAATGCTGCCAATCAGTGCAGCCTATCAGTGCCCATCAGTGCTGCCTTAGCAGGGATGGTGGAAACCCCTCTTCAGATAATTGCAATACACATTACCTTAAAGTGCAACAACTTTTTAGTTGGGAGGTTCACACCATTATAGGACTTTGGAATTTTTATTTTTTAGAGTGATTTTTTAGAGTGTTACACTTAATTGTATATGTTTTAGTTACGGTTATAATGTGAATGATTGCACTTGAAGTTAATTTCCCACCACCCCTGCTAAGTCCATGTCTTTATGGACCTTGTTTGTGCACTGGTGGGCAGTCATGTTGGAACAGGAAGGGGAGATCCCCAAACTGTTCTCACAAAGTTGGGAGCATGAAATTGTCCAAAATGTCTTGGTATGCTGACGACAGAAGAGTTCCCTTTACTGGCACTAAGGTGCCAAGCCCAACCCCTGAATAACAACCCCACACCATAATCCCCCCCCCCCACACCATAATCCCCCCCCCCCCACACCATAATCCCCCCTCCACCAAATGATTTGGACCAGTACACAAAGCAAGATCCGTAAAGACATGGATGAGCGAGTTTGGGGTAGAGGAACTTGACTGACCTGCACAGAGTCCTGACCTCAAAAAATGCCCTTCTGGAAGAATGGTCAAACATTCCCATAGACACACTCCTAAACCTTGTGGACGGCCTTCCCAGAAGAGTTGAAGCTGTTATAGCTGCAAAGGGTGGGCCAACTCTATATTGAACCCTACGGACTAAGACTGGGATGTCATTAAAGGTCATGTGTGTGTAAAGGCAGGTGTCCCAATACTTTTGACTATATATATATATATATATATATATATATATATATATATACACAGGTATGTGTGCTTGAGCTTTCGGTGCACACCCTAATGTAATAGGCTGCGCACGCCTATGAGTGCACCTTGTTTAAATACTGTCTTGGTTCACTTTAAAGACAGCATATTAGCGCTACACATTTCACTTACCTAATGCTCACTTATACACACATGGAAAGAAGAGCTGGGGTTCATCTACAACAAGCCAACACATTTACACGTAGTAAGACCTACTGTTCTCCAATCAACAAGCAGCATGAGCATTGCTCATTGGATATGCAGGGGGCATAGTGGACTGTCGAAGAGAGACCCGCTGCTCTCACACAACAGACAGCAGTCCTTACGTTTAACCAGCTGCCAGAAAAGCAGATTAACTGCTTCAGATCCGGGCCATTGCCAAATGACGGCAACAGCGCGGATCTGAATTGCCGGGACTACGTCCATTGACGTCGTCCCGTGCACGAGCGGCCTGCGCGCCCCCTGCAGGGCGCGCGCGGCGCGCTCGGTGATCAGCGAGTCTATGAGACTCGCCTGATCACAGATCAGAGTAAGGGGTTGGTCCCAACCCCTTACCACATGATCAGCTGTCAGCCAATGACAGCTGATCATGTGATGTAAACAGAGCCGGTAATCGGCTATTTTTCCTCCTCGCGCTGACAGCGTGAGGAGGAAAAAAAAACCCGATCACCGGCGGCCGTGATCGGGACATCAGTCCCGATCACGGCGATCTTACAACAAAAAGCAATAGGCAGCAGTGCTGCCTACCAGTGCCCACCATATTAACCCATCAGTGCCCACAGTGCCATCAATCAGCGCCACCCATCAGTGCCCACAGTGCCACCCATCAGTGCCCACAGTGCCACCCATCAGTGCCACCCATCAGCACCCACATCAGTGCCACCCATCAGCACCCACATTAGTGCCACCCATCAGCACCCACATCAGTGCAACCTATCAGTGCCCATCAGTGTCACCTACCAGTGCCCATAAGTGCCCATCAGTGCCACCCATCACTGCCCATCAGTGCCACCCATCACTGCCCATCAGTGCCACCCATCAGTGCCCCCCATCAGTGCCCCCCATCAGTGCCACCTATCTGTGCCACCTATCTGTGCCACCTATCTGTGCCACCTATCTGTGCCACCTATCCGTGCCGCCCATCTGTGGCCATCAGTGCCGCCTTATCTGTGCCCATCAGTACCGCCTTAACTGTCCCCATCAGTGCCGCCTTAACTGTGCCTATCAGTGCCGCCTTAACTGTGCCTATCAGTGCCGCCTTAACTGTGCCTATCAGTGCCGCCTTAACTGTGCCTATCAGTGCCGCCTTAACTGTGCCTATCAGTGCCGCCTTATCTGTGCCTATCCGTGCCCATCAGTGCAGCCCATCAGTGCCCACCAGTGCCGCCTCATCAGTGCATATCAATGAAGGAGAAAAATTACCTGTTTGCAAAATTTTATAACAAACTATTAAACATGATTTTTTTTTTTTTCAAAATTTTCCATCTTTTTTTGTTTGTTTAGCAAAAAATAAAAACCCCAGCTGTGATTAAATACCACCAAAAGAAAGCTCTATTTGTGGGAAAAAAATGATAAAAATTTCATTTGGGTACAGTGTTGTATGACCGCGCAATTGTCATTCAAAGTGCGACAGCGCTGGAAGCTCAAAATTGGTCTGGGCAGGAGGGGGGTTTAAGTGCCCAGTAAGCAAGTGGTTAAGGTCAACACATATCTCTAAATAGCTTATTCCGATACAAGGCATCATTTTTGACAATGTGGATATTAGTATCCCTTTAAAATGTTCTTTAAAAAGCCTGCATTCAGTAAAAATGTGATAAAAAAACCTCACCTGGCATGATAATTTCAGGGAATCCCATTTTCCGAGCAACAGCTGTAGACCTGTCTACAAGATGAGGAAATTCCTTGCGAATCTGATGAATGTCACCAGGCAACAGTTTCATTGTGACCCAAAGACCTGAAGGAGGAAGGAAAAGTTTACACAATGCTGTTTACCTTGATTTCATCTAAGGCTTCAATCACACATGAGTTGTTTTCCTTAGCATGTAGCAAATCATAAAAAAAAATAAAGAGATCATTTTATGAGCTTTTCTATTTCATTTGTAGTCTGTCACATGCATTACCACGTGCCTTAAAGCGGGGTTCCACCCAAATTTTGAACAATATCTGTATGTATTCTCTTCCTTGCCTAGATGCTGACATGCCGTTTAAAAAAATTTAAATCGCCGTAATTACCTTTTATTTTTCTATTCTTCTTTGCACTTCCTGGTTCTCCTCCCGTGTGAGTAGGCGTGTTTCTAGCCTCTCCCAGACTCCTGCACAGTCTCCTGGGAGCTAGTCTCAGGCTTCCCAGGATGCCACTGAGCATGTGCGGGAACGAGCGGTGAATGCTGGGAGCACAGCATTCACCACATCCAGGAAATAAATGCTTGTGGGCTTCAAATGCCCACAATGAAGATGGAAACCGCCTGCAGTGAATAATATAAGTTATTCTTACCAACGAAATCTGACACAGGCGGACATATTACACACAATATGTGAGTATGTAATGCTGAGAAGAAAAGTTTGTGAATGAACTAAAAAAAAAAAAAGATAGATAGATGGACCCCCGCTTTAATTGCACTCCAGGATAGAGATTGAATAGATCCGTAAATATAAATGTAATTCTGTTAAGTTACATTTACAATCCAAATATCCCATGCCAAACAGCACAGCAAAGTCCTGGACTTCTCTGCTCTTTGATCCAGAATGCAACTCAAATCATGAATGTACAATGAGGAAGCAGCATCACACAGATGGGTCATCCCTCTTCTCTCCCTCCAGGATGCATGTTTACTGACAGCAGCATACAAAGCTACTTAGCCCTGATTGGCTTATTGTGCTTCCCCTTCCTTTTCCGATCCGAGTGCTGCTGTACAAGCGACTACAGAAGGCTGATATCAAGACATTGTAAGATATATTATGCTAGCTATGTGTATATTTAAAAGTTTACAAAAAATAAAAATAAAGAACTGGATTTACGCTCTGCATTTTTTTTTTTTTAACACACCTGCCCGGAGTGTAGTCTTGAATCAATAAAACATGTGTTTTATACAAAGGAATCTAACTTAAAGGGGAACTTTACCCATAACAGCTTGCTAAAAAATAATGTTCTTTAGAGAGAAACATACAGTGCCTTGAAAAAGTATTCATACTCCTTGAAATTTTTCACATATTGTCATGTTACAACCAAAAATGTAAATGTATTTTATTGAGATTTTATGTGATAGACCAACACAAAGTGGCACATAATTGTGAAGTGGAAGGAAAATGATAAGATGTTCTTCCAAAATTTTTTTACAAATAAATATCTGGAAAGCGTGGTGTACATTTGAATCCAGCGGCTCCTGAGTCAATACTTTGTAGAACCACATTTCGCTGTGGCAAGACGTGAAAATTGCTTTTCACAGACGCTCTCCATCCAATCTGACAGAGCTTGAGCTATTTTGCAAGGAGGAATGGGCAAAATTTTCACTTTGTAGATGTGCAAAGCTGGTAGAGACGTCCCCAAAAAGGCTTGCAGCTGTAATTGCAGTGAAAGGAGGTTCTACAAAGTATTGACTAAGGGGAGCTGAATATAAATGTACACCACACTTTCCAGATATTTATTTGTAAAAAAGTTTTGAAGAACATTTTATCATTTTCCTTCCACTTCACAATTATGTGCCACTTTGTGTTGGTCTAGCACATAAAATCACAATAAAACACATTTACATTTTTGGTTGTAACATGACAATATGTGGAAATATTTTAGATTGTAAGCTCTAACGAGCAGGGCCCTCTGATTCCTCTTGTACCAAATTGTAATGTAACTGTAACGTCTGCCCACATGTTGTAAAGCGCTCCGCAAACTGTTGGTGCAATATAAAACCTGTATAATAATGGAAAAAAAATGTCAAGGGGTATGAATACTTTTTCAAGGCACTGTACATCCCACATTAATAATTATGCTACAAAAATTAGCATGTGCTGTAAAATGCCTCCGGCATTGCTCCCGTTTCTTCTTGCAGGAGGCTGCCATTTTGTTGAGGTTGTCAAAAGATCGGCCTCTACAAATTCAGCACAGTGCCAAAAAAATAAGAGAGCAACTGAGCATGTGCAGAGCAGGGTGAGACAGTGTATTACTGGATTTTGAGCAGTATAGGCACTTCTTTTTAATGTTTTACATAGCTAAACGTGCAAAAAGGGTCAGCCTGAAGTGATCTAACAGGACTTAATTTTCTAACGAAAGTTCCACTTTAAAATGCATGTGCTTGCTTTCATATACAAAACAGGTAAAACACACTGGACACAGACAAGATAACATTAAATCATTTTAACTGCCCCTTTTCTTAACATATTTATTTTAGTGCATTGCATATTAATGCAGATATGTGCCAATGAGGTGGCCCTAAACATTCAATGCACGTCACATAAATGGAAAGCTCATTTATAGACTTGGCCTCCCTTTGGATGGCTAAATTAACTGCAGCTCCACCACTGCCTGAGCCGCCAGCTCTAGTTCACCGCAGCCTGAGCCACTCAGCCACGTTCTGAATAAACCTGGCATAGTTCAATGTATGAGTAGCTGTAAATAAGTAGTTTTTTAAGAAAGGCAACTCACAACCTTGCCTAATGTAAGATTCACTTTAACTGAAAATACTACAATAGCCTTTCAGCAATGTTGACATAAAAACAAGTCTGAGGAATTCTATTTGTACAAAGCAAATGAAAACTAATGCAGTTTATATGATAATGCGATTTGTTCTAACAGACCAACTGGATGCACGTCTCCTGTGGAGGTGAGAAATTATCTGCTCCTTGTTCTAGAATGCAATCATTAATTTTAATTAAAATAAAAACCTTCCACTTGGTACAGTGATATTTTAATTACAAAGCAGTAGAGAATTCTTGCGGCAGCTGGATCACAAATGTTAATATTGCATGAAAGCACATACCTTGACCTTTGTGGTTAACTTCCTTGGCGGCGATGACTTTGTTGATGACCGTCTGCAGGAAATCATTCTCTCCCGCCACCCTGGGTGAAAAACGGGATGATAGGTTGAGCGGCTTGTGGCGGATGACGTCATCCAAGGCTAGCCTGGAGGGTGCACATCACAGACACCACCACAGGGGACATAGGGCCACAGGAACAAGGGAGTGGATGAGGTTAAAGCAGAGTGCAACAGAGCGCATGTATTAGTCCACAAGAGACAGAGAACAGGAATAAATGACAAGAAAGACAGAAAGATCAGTGATCAGGAAATAATGGCAGAAGAGAAACAGCAAGTTTTAGGACCCTAAAGCCCTGCGGAGCGTGTCTGTGACAGTTTCCAGAAAATTGGAAACCTGCACCCAGAGGTCAAAACTATCACTAAAGTTAATTCATTTATCCAACAAAAAAGGTGACATCCAAATATGCTGATTCTTTACAGCAGCAGCACAATGGCTTAGTGACAAGGAAAAATGTAAAATTATGTAACAAGTCACCTCAGTTTTCTGTGTGCAAAATTTTTGGCTGCACACTATTATGGAACTCAAATCACAAGTGGGTACACTTGACTTATTGTGAATCTAAACCCAATAAACACACATTTAATACATTGCAGCCTACCAGTCCTCCAGTGTCACTCTAGGCTGCCACCTACTGATCTGTACTACAGAACACCAGAAAAAAATATTGATGGCCAATGGAAAACCCAACTCCAGCCAACTTTTTTTTTTTGTTTGTTTTATTATAAAAGTGCTGCATGAGATTATAATGGGGAAATTTCCCCTTAGCTCTGATCTCTCTGACACCAGGATTTGTGATATATACAAATTCTACAAAATCATATACAAATACAATGACAGACGTTCTGCTACATTCAAAACTAAAAAGCAAACGTTTGCCCTGCGTTAGTTAATTTAGTCTGGAGATTGTGGCTAAAGCCTAACTAAAACATGTGTAAATCATAAAGAGGACTGGCGACACAAGAAATGAAATATTACAACCAGGTAATGGCTGTTCTTATGATCACTGCTAATTATGCCCATTGATGTAGAACACAGCAACAAAGGTCTTTCACTTCTGCTCATCAATGGAGATTACAACTACTTGGAAACCAGAGGAAAAAAGAGAGCTGTTTGCTATGCGAGCCAGGAGTGAATAAGTAATTGTAAATGGTTCAATGAGGTAGAAAAAAAATAAAACAAAAATGTAAAATAACCTTTTAAAAGCCTGAAAAAAAAATAATGCACGTTACCAAGACACTCAGGTCTTTATGTCGGCCAACTACAGGTGAATACTGAAGTGGAGGAGAACATATATAAATAATGTGCATGTGTATCTATGTGATCATGTACAGTGGGGACTGAAAGTATTCAGACCCCCTTAAATTTTTCACTCTGTTATATTGCAGCCATTTGTTAAAATCATTTACGTTCATTTTTTTTTCCTCATTAATGTACACACAGCACCCCATATTGACAGAAAAACACAGACTTGTTGACATTTGTGCAGATTTATTAAAAAAGAAAAACTGAAATATCACATGGTCCTAAGTATTCAGACCCTTTGCTGTCACACTCATATTTAACTCAGGTGCTGTCCATTTCTTCTGATCATCCTTGAGATGGTTCTACACCTTCATTTGAGTCCAGCTGTGTTTGATTATACTGATTGGACTTGTTTAGGAAAGCCACACACCTGTCTATATAAGACCTTACAGCTCACAGTGCATGTCAGAGCAAATGAGAATCATAAGGTCAAAGGAACTGCCTGAAGAGCTCAGAGACAGAATTGTGGCAAGTCACAGATCTGTCCAAGGTTACAAAAAAATTTCTGCTGCACTTAAGGTTCCTAAGAGCACAGTGGCCTCCATAATCCTTAAATGGAAGACGTTTGGGAAGACTAGAACCCTTCCCTAGAGCTGGCCGTCCAGCCAAACTGAGCTATCGGGGGAGAAGAGCCTTGGTGACAGAGGTAAAGAAGAACCCAAAGATCACTGTGGCTGAGCTCCACAGATGCAGTCGGGAGATGGGAGAAAGTTGTAGAAAGTCAACCATCACTGCAGCCCTCCACCAGTCGGGGCTTTATGGCAGAGTGGCCAGATGGAAGCCTCTCCTCAGTGCAAGACACATGAAAGCCTGCATGGAGTTTGCTAAAAAAACACCTGAAGGACTCCAAGATGGTGAGAAATAGGATTCTTTGGTCTGATGAGACCAAGATAGAACTTTTTGGCCTTAATTCTAAGTAGTATGTGTGGAGAAAACCAGGCACTGTTCATCACCTGTCCAATACAGTCCCAACAGTGAAGCATGGTGGTTGTAGCATCATTCTGTGGGGGTGTTTTTCAGCTGCAGGGACAGGACGACTGGTTGCAATCGAGGGAAAGATGAATGAGGCCAAGTACAGGGATATCCTGGACGAAAACCTTCTCCAGAGTGCTCAGGATCTCAGACTGGGCCGAAGGTTTACAACAAGACAATGACCCTAAGCACACAGCTAAAATAACGAAGGAGTGGCTTCACAACAACTCCATGACTATTCTTGAATGGCCCAGCCAGAGCCCTGACTTAAACCCAATTGAGCATCTTTGGATAGACCTAAAAATGGCTGTCCACCAACGTTTACCATGCAACCTGACAGAACTGGAGAGAATATGCAGAGGAGGAATGGCAGAGGATCCCCAAATCCAGGTGTGAAAAACTTGCTGCATCTTTCCCAAAAAGACTCATGGCTGTATTAGTTCAAAAGGGTGCTTCTACTAAATACTGAGCAGAGGGTCTGAATACTTAGGACCATGTGATATTTCAGTTTTTCTTTTTTAACCACTTGCCGACCGCCTCACTCCTATATACGTGAGCAGAGCGGCACGGGCAGGCAAAATCACGTACCTGAAACGTGATTGCCTTCCCGCGGGTGGGGGGTCCGATCGGACCCCCCCCCGGTGCCAGCTGCGGTCGGCATTTGGTTGGGAGCGATGAGAGACGAGGGGGAGACCATCCGATCGTGGCCCCCCCCTCGCGATCGCTCCCAGCCACTGACAAACATCCCCTGCCTCTGTATAGTACACAGAGGCAGAGGATGTGATGTCATCTCTCCTCGGCTGTCAGTTTCCGTTCCAGCGCCGAGGAGAGATGACATGTAAGTAAGTGCACAACACAAACACACACAGTAGAACATGCCAGGCATACATTACACCCCCGATCCCCCCCCGATCGCCCCCCGATCCCCCCCCAATCACCCCCCCCCCTGTCACAAACTGACACCAAGCAGGTTTTTTTTTTTTTTTTTTTTTTTTTTCCTGATTACTGCATAGTGTCAGTTTGTGACAGTTAGCAGTGTTAGGACAGTTACTGTAACCCCCCTGTAGGTCTAGGGTACCCCCCTTACCCCCCCTAATAAAGTTTTAACCCCTTGATCACCCCCCCTCACCAGTGTCGCTAAGCGATCATTTTTCTGATCGCTGTATTAGTGTCGCTGGTGACGGTAGTTAGGGACGTAAATATTTAGGTTCGCCGTCAGTGTTTTATAGCGACAGGGACCCCCATATACTATCTAATAAATGTTTTAACCCCTTGATTGCCCCCTAGTTAACCCTTTCACCACTGATCACCGTATAACCGTTACGGGTGACGCTGGTTAGTTCGTTTATTTTTTATAGTGTCAGGGCACCCGCCGTTTATTACCGAATAAAGGTTTAGCCCCCTGATCGCCCGGCGGTGATATGCGTCGCCCCAGGCAGCGTCAGATTAGCGCCAGTACCCCCCCTAATAAAGTTTTAACCCCTTGATCACCCCCTGTCGCCAGTGTCGCTAAGCGATCATTTTTCTGATCGCTGTATTAGTGTCACTGGTGACGCTAGTTAGGGACGTAAATATTTAGGTTCGCCGTCAGTGTTTTATAGCGACAGGGACCCCCATATACTATCTAATAAATGTTTTAACCCCTTGATTGCCCCCTAGTTAACCCTTTCACCACTGATCACCGTATAACTGTTACGGGTGACGCTGGTTAGTTAGTTTATTTTTTATAGTGTCAGGGCACCCGCCGTTTATTACCGAATAAAGGTTTAGCCCCCTGATCGCCCGGCGGTGATATGCGTTGCCCCAGGCAGCGTCAGATTAGCGCCAGTACCGCGAACACCCACGCACGCACCGTACACGCACCATACACCTCCCTTAGTGGTATAGTATCTGATCGGATCAATATCTGATCCGATCAGATCTATACTAGCGTCCCCAGCAGTTTAGGGTTCCCAAAAACGCAGTGTTAGCGGGATCAGCCCAGATACCTGCTAGCACCTGCGTTTTGCCCCTCCGCCCGGCCCGGCCCAGCCCACCCAAGTGCAGTATCGATCGATCACTGTCACCCCGGTCGTAGTCAAACCAGCACTGCAGTAACACTTGGTGACGTGGCGAGTCCCATAAGTGCAGTTCAAGCTGGTGAGGTGGCAAGCACAAGTAGTGTCCCGCTGCCACCAAAAAGACAAACACAGGCCCGTCATGCCCATAGTGCCCTTCCTGCTGCATTCGCCAATCCTAATTGGGAACCCACCGCTTCTGCAGCGCCCGTACTTCCCCCATTCACATCCCCAACCAAATGCAGTCGGCTGCATGAGAGGCATTTTCTTTATGTCCTCCCGAGTACCCCTACCCAGCGAACCCCCCAAAAAATATGTTGTGTCTGCAGCAAGCGCGGATATAGCCGTGACACCCGCTATTATTGTCCCTCCTGTCCTGACAATCCTGGTCTTTGCATTGGTGAATGTTTTGAACGCTACCATGCACTAGTTGAGTATTAGCGTAGGGTACAACATTGCACAGACTAGGCACACTTTCACAGGGTCTCCCAAGATGCCATCGCATTTTGAGAGACCCGAACCTGGAACCGGTTACAGTTATTATAGTTAGTTACAAAAAAAAGTGTAAAAAAAAAAAAACACAAACAAAAATATAAAATAAAAATAGTTGTCGTTTTATTGTTCTCTCTCTCTCTATTCTCTCTCTATTGTTCTGCTCTTTTTTACTGTATTCTATTCTGCAATGTTTTATTGTTATTGTTATTGTTATTGTTATTATGTTTTATCATGTTTGCTTTTCAGGTATGCAATTTTTTTATACCTTACCGTTTACTGTGCTTTATTGTTAACCATTTTTTTGTCTTCAGGTATGCCATTCACGACTTTGAGTGGTTATACCAGAATGATGCCTGCAGGTTTAGGTATCATCTTGGTATCATTCTTTTCAGCCAGCGGTCGGCTTTCATGTAAAAGCAATCCTAGTGGCTAATTAGCCTCTAGACTGCTTTTACAAGCAGTGGGAGGGAATGCCCCCCCCCCCAACATCTTCCGTGTTTTTCTCTGGCTCTCCTGTCTCAACAGGGAACCTGAAAATGCAGCCGGTGATTCAGCCAGCTGACCATAGAGCTGATCAGAGACCAGAGTGGCTCCAAACATCTCTATGACCTAAGAAACCGGAAGCTACGAGCATTTTATGACGTAGATTTCGCCGGATGTAAACAGCGCCATTGGGAAATTGGGAAAGCATTTTATCACACCGATCTTGGTGTGATCAGATGCTTTGAGGGCAGAGGAGAAATCTAGGGTCTAATAGACCCCAATTTTTGCAAAAAAGAGTACCTGTCACTACCTATTGCTATCATAGGGGATATTTACATTCCCTGAGATAACAATAAAAATGATTTAAAAAAAAAAAAAATGAAAGGAACAGTTTAAAAATAAGATAAAAAAATAATAATAATAAAGAAAAAAAAAAAAAAAAAAAAAAAAAAGCACCCCTGTCCCCCCTGCTCTCGCGCTAAGGTGAACGCAAGCGTTGGTCTGGCGTCAAATGTAAACAGCAATTGCACCATGCATGTGAGGTATCGCCGCGAAGGTCAGATCGAGGGCAGTAATTTTAGCAGTAGACCTCCTCTGTAAATCTAAAGTGGTAACCTGTAAAGGCTTTTAAAGGCTTTTAAAAATGTATTTAGTTTGTCGCCACTGCACGTTTGTGCGCAATTTTAAAGCATGTCATGTTTGGTATCTATGTACTCGGCCTAAGATCATCTTTTTTATCTCATCAAACATTTGGGCAATATAGTGTGTTTTAGTGCATTAAAATGTAAAAAAGTGTGTTTTTTCCCCAAAAAATGCGTTTGAAAAATCGCTGCGCAAATACTGTGTGAAAAAAAAAAATGAAACACCCACCATTTTAATCTGTAGGGCATTTGCTTTAAAAAAAATATATAATGTTTGGGGGTTCAAAGTAATTTTCTTGCAAAAAAAAATTATTTTTTTATGTAAACAATAAGTGTCAGAAAGGGCTTTGTCTTCAAGTGGTTAGAAGAGTGGGTGATGTGTGACATAAGCTTCTAGATGTTGTGCATAAAATGCCAGGACAGTTCAAACCCCCCCCAAATGACCCCATTTTGGAAAGTAGACACCCCAAGCTATTTGCTGAGAGTCATGTTGAGTCCATGGAATAATTTATATTGTGACACAAGTTGCGGGAAAGAGACAATTTTTTATTTTTTTTATTTTTTTTTGCGCAAAGTTGTCACTAAATGATATATTGCTCAAACATGCCATGGGAATATGTGAAATTACACCCCAAAATACATTCTGCTGCTTCTCCTGAGTACGGGGATACCACATGTGTGAGACTTTTTGGGAGCCTAGCCGCGTACGGGACCCCGAAAACCAAGCACCGCCTTCAGGCTTTCTAAGGCCGTAAATTTTTGATTTCACTCTTCACCGCCTATCACAGTTTCGGGGGCCATGGAATGCCCAGGTGGCAAAAAAAAACCCCAAATGACCCCATTTTGGAAAGTAGACACCCCAAGCTATTTGATGAGAGGTATAGTGAGTATTTTGCAGACCTCACTTTTTGTCACAAAGTTTTGAAAATTGAAAAAAGAAAAAAAAAATTTTTTTTTCTCGTCTTTCTTTATTTTCAAAAACAAATGAGAGCTGCAAAATACTCACCATGCCTCTCAGCAAATAGCTTGGGGTGTCTACTTTCCAAAATGGGGTCATTTGGGGGGGGTTTGTGCCACCTGGGCATTCCATGGCCTCCGAAACTGTGATAGGCAGTGAGGAGTAAAATCAAAAATGTACGCCCTTAGAAATCCTGAAGGCAGTGCTTGGTTTTCGGGGTCCCGTACGCGGCTAGGCTCCTAAAAAGTCCCACACATGTGGTATCCCCGTACTCAGGAGAAGCAGCTAAATGTATTTTGGGGTGCAATTCCACATATGCCCATGGCCTGTGTGAGCAATATATCATTTAGTGACAACTTTTTGTAATTTTTTTTTTTTTTTTTTTTTTTTGTCATTATTCAATCACTTGGGACAAAAAAAATGAATATTCAATGGGCTCAACATGCCTCTCAGCAAATTCCTTGGGGTGTCTACTTTCCAAAATGGGGTCATTTGTGGGGGTTTTGTACTGCCCTGCCATTTTAGCACCTCAAGAATCGACATAGGCAGTCATAAATTAAAGGCTGTGTAAATTCCAGAAAATGTACCCTAGTTTGTAGACGCTATAACTTTTGCGCAAACCAATAAATATACACTTATTGACATTTTTTTTACCAAAGACATGTGGCCGAATACATTTTGGCCTAAATGTATGACTAAAATTGAGTTTATTGGATTTTTTTTAGAACAAAAAGTAGAAAATATCATTTTTTTTCAAAATTTTCGGTCTTTTTCCGTGTATAGCGCAAAAAATAAAAACGGCAGAGGTGATCAAATACCATCAAAAGAAAGCTCTATTTGTGGGAAGAAAAGGACGCAAATTTCGTTTGGGTACAGCATTGCATGACCGCGCAATTAGCAGTTAAAGCGACGCAGTGCCGAATTGTAAAAAGTGCTCTGGTCAGGAAGGGGGTAAATCCTTCCGGGGCTGAAGTGGTTAATAAATCTGCATATTATTATTATTATTATTATTATTAAATGATTTTAGCAAATGGCTGCAATATAACGAGTGAAAAATTTAAGGGGGTCTGAAAACTTTCCGTCCCCACTGTATGTATATATGCATTTTTTCCTGTATATTATTGTTCGTGTCTTCTTTTCTATAGATCATTACCCCTTCTAAAGCTCCAGAGGAAGCGGTCGCCCCACAAAACATGTTGAGATAGACTGGATAAGCATCTATTACAGATCCCCCATGTTAGTGGGGCATTATGTAAACACGTCCAGGTCTTGAAGGAGTCTCTTCTTGCCTCTATATTCTTTTTTTAGTTGCTTTATTCTGTTTGATCAATGTATAAATGATTTTATGAATTTTTCTAATAAAATATGAGGATTTTAAATTATATATACTTTTGTGAATACTAGCGGTACCATGAAAGTCCCCAGTGCCTGCAAAAATTAGCATTTCCAGTATTGAAACTATTGGGACGCAGGTATATCAATAATATATTATGCGTAGTTGTAGCACATTTAATTATACATAAATAGTTGGTAACAATGGATTGAGAGAATATAGTATGTATGTGTATCAGTTTAAAGCTGGACTAAACTAACGCGTTAACTATTTTTAATGCTGCTAGCCTAAGTAAATAGGAAGATATATTAGATCCACTTGTTTTAAACCCTTTTTCAGATTTCATTAGCTTCCTGGTTACTCACCTAGCCCAAAATGATGTCATACATCCCATGAGTCTTAATGGGCTTCTTTTTTCCCCCTTCATGGGGAGGAAGGGCTTTCTCAGCTAAGTACACCCTCCTGCATGCATGCCTGAGCTAAGGGCAGATGGATTCCTGAAAGTAAACACTCATGAATCATCTGCCCTTACTCAAGAGGGCCACAGCTAAAAATGCTAGGGGGAAGGCATTTTTCACAGTGATTTCTTAACCAAATAAAACATGGAAACAAGGACAGATAGGCGAGTTTGTTTTAAATATTAAAAATTAATTAAATAGCGTTTTCAGTTGATGGTACGCAGATACAGTTCCTGTTTAACAACTATTTCAATGTTTGTACTAGCTGAAGTAATTACCATAATGCAAGTGCTTAAAGAGACTTTTTTTCGGTTTTTGACCAGAACACCTTTTTAAAGTGCACCAATCAATAAATGTCCATCCTTCTTCGGGACACAAACTGCTGTAGCTTGTTGTTGAACCTGGATGCACGTAGGTCAACCTCTGGCCATCCCCAACATTGGCACATTTCTGGAACACCCCTGGGTGTAGAGACCATTCCCCCAGGCAGATCTGCTGGCGACTGAGATAATCTGCCTTCCAGTTCTCTACTCCTGGGATATGGACTGCCGAAAGAATCGGCACAGGTCCCTCTGCCCAGGTTAGTATGTGGTTCACCTCCTTCAGAGCTGAACGACTCCTGGTACCGCCTGGGTGGTTTATATAGGCCACTGCATGGCATTGTCGGACTGAACCCTGATAGGACAGTACTGAAGCTCAGTCATCCAGGACCATAGGGCTAGACGTGCGGTCGTAATTACAGGACGTTGATGGGCAGGATCTGTTCTGTCCTTGACCATTTCCCCTGAGCTGTGAGCCCTTTGCAGTTTGCCAGCCAGATGCCAGCCTGAGAGACTGGCATCTGTAGTCAGTACTGGGAGGAAGGCTCTTCCCTTTCGCAGGTTCTGATCCTGCAACCACCGGTTTAGGCTTAAGCGTGCCCAAGGAGATAAGAAAATTGGATAATCCAGAGCTTGTTCTCTCCTGTTCCAAGCCAACAAGATTTCCTGCCTTACCGACACTGGTAAAAAACTGAAGTACTTCCTGTATCGGAGGGGTTATAAAGGGGATCACTTCCTGTCTAAAGACCTTTGGTCTACCAGTGTCTTCACCTGGAGATGAAGTATAACCCAGCAGGTAACGAATATTAGCCTAACTCTGTGTCCCATGATCTATGAAAAAGAAAAAAACCCTGCTGATCCGGCCAGTTCGCTAAACACATCCCTTGCGCCTTGCCTGTGCTGAACTGAAATCCCAAGCAATGATATTTGACCTGCACAGGTTATCTTTGTGGACCACACTCCACCCCCACCTTATGATTAGAAGAAGGGTCTGTGTTTTGTAGTCCTAATACTTTTTCTGTCTTAGGTTTAGCTAAAGTCTAACTTCATAAATTGTAATAAAGTTAGAATGTTTCCGAACGTTATTCCAATCAATGTGTTAAATAACTTTAATTGCCAATTAAAAGGCATCCTATTATTTCTATGAATAATAAGCTCTGAGCTGCAGCATGTCACCTGTACCCTAGGCAAGATGACATGGCCTCTGGCTGCTGGGTCTATTGTAGGTTTTTAACATCCATACAAACTGTTGAGGGCCTATACAAAGCTTAGAGGGTCAATAATGCCTCGTTTCCACCGAGCGGATCGGTTCGGGTCGGATCGGTTTGGAAGGCCTAAAATGGTCCGGCCTATTCAGGCGAGCGTTTCCACTGCAAGTCGGACCGACAAGGACCATACGTGGGTTTAGAAAAAATGCCGTCATGGCGTCACACGTCCACCAATCAGTGAAATGTATCGTAGCTCTGCCCTAACCGAACCGTTCCATTTTCTATGGCCCCACATCTGAAGCAGGACCCTGAATGGAACGGTTCGGTTCGGTTGTATAATGGAAACACCCAAAATAGCGTACCGTACCGTACCGAACCGATCCGCTCAGTGGAAATGAGGCATTAGAAGCAAACTAAGCTTACGCATTCACAGCATTTTTTTTTTTATTTTTTTAAGCCCGACTGAAGTTTAATTTTTTTACCCACTTGCCAGTCTCCTGCTGTAGTTTTTATTTTCTAATTAATTCACGCAAAAAGCCTTAAAATAAATATTTGACTCCCACTGTACAGATGAGTAATGGCCACTCTCCTCATATTATACTGTACATCCTCACGTACACTTGTATTGCTAAGGAAGGGCAGGGGGGGGGATAACCAAGGCTGCTGGATTGATCTGTGCAGTGGTCAGCATTGTCAAACTATGGCACCTATTTGGACTGTGCAGTCAGCTCTACAAAAATTGCACAACTGCTATAATAGGTCATTGGAAGCAAGTCTATAAAAACCTAGGTTGTCCGTATTCTGTTTATGTGACATAATACATATATATTTCTGAAAAGTCAACACATCTACACGCTTTGTTAATATAATCTACACTTAATACCTTTTATACATTCAAATAATACAAATGTAAAAGTCTCAGTTCCTAGTGCTATAGCTATGGTTGCAATTAAGGGAATTTTTCATAAATGAACATGCATCATCGACTGGAGGAGCCATCACCAGCGTGATCTCCCTAATACAGATCTTAGTCATTATTTGAATGTAGCAGTGGATAACTAGCTGGCCTTTGAGCCAGTGACTATGCTTGTCTGATGTCTGAGGAAATCTCCAGCGTGCCTACACACTGATGAAAGCAAGGCTTCAGAAAGCGCTCGATGCGCCCATGTGTCATAAAAGGTAAATCCCTGAGAAGCAGAGAACATTATTATAAGCAAGGTCAGCGGGCGCCTAGCAGAGGCGTTCAGTCCTAATTAATGTGGAACAATGATTTTGTATTGTTTGTTATATAAGACCATAAAACAGCTGTCTTCCTGAATTATTCACACTGTACCGCTGTAACCATTCAAAGGCTTCACACACAATCTTGCAATAAAATGCCACTGTGCATTAGGACGACGGACTGGTAAGAAATCACGTCTGTCCAATGTTTGGCTGTGGAAATGGCCACGAGTAGGTTAAAATAACGCATGCTCATTGTTATTACGATTTCATAGACTGAAATCATGTTTTTGCTCCCATTGGCTGCAGAGGAGGTGGCGAGCCACACTGGACACTTCAGTTTTTATTCAACCAGACAAACATCATATGCTGAAACCAATACACAAACAAAAAAATACATTTTCTGGTGTAAACGCTCATAAGGCAACCATAGATGTATGCTTTCAGGAAGCAATACGGCTGATTCAGGCATTACTTGCATTCATTCAGTGTTCATTGTGTACAAATTAAAGCAGACCTTGTGCTACATGTAAGGTAAAATAAACAGATGTAATGCAAAGCCCAGTAAGCTGGTTGTTCAACATTCCCTATGTTTCCTTTCTACCAGAGCCCCCAGAAAAAAAACAAAAAAAAAACACCACTTCTAGGTGACCTGACACTCCTACAACTAAGCATACAGTGGCTGAACAACCAGCTACCAGGTTCTAGAGTTAGCCATGTAGGGGAGACTTGACATCTTGACATCACAGAGAAACGTGCGAGAGATGTAGCTCTTGCTGCAGATCAGGGTAATTCAAGTACATTGTGGTTTAATAATTTGCTGCTTCATGTGTCCTGGTATTAACTTAGGGGCCTATGGATAAAAAAAACAGTGCACTGTGGGGGAAACAGGCACTCGCCATGCTTGGAAGTGTATTTATGGCAAGCTTCTGCCGGAGGCTGCAGAGCAAAGATAAGAGAAACGGGAGCATGGTATAGATCAGGGATATGCAATTAGCGGACCGTCAGCTGTTGCAAAACTACAGTCCCATCATGCCTCTACCTCTGGGTGTCATGCTCGTGGCTGTCAGAGTCTTGCTATGGCTCATTCTGCAACAGCTAGAGGTCCACTAATTGCATATCCCTGGTATAGATTATGAAGCCTCTGAAGAGAATAGAAAAACAATTGGGAGGGTACCTTCATCCTAATGTAGTCATACAAAGAAACTAGAGACCATCCCTCATGGTCACCAGGTGAGCAAAAGGAAAATTAAATGAAGATGGATAAATAAATTCAATGATAATCCTGAATCCTCCTCCTGAAAAAGAGACAGTCTGTGAAACATGTAGAGGATATCAGATATACCACGGTGATCCTGGTCCCACATACCTTGGAAAATATCAGCTAGGTTGATGCAACATTGGTGCGACACACTTGTTTTTTTGTAAACATTTAATTATGTAATACTATGTGATCTATGTTTATCCCTTTTTGTGTGTATAATTTTTAATCTTTGTATGAATAAAATATGATTGGATTTTTTTAATCAAGTTGTCTGTATATATATTGGTACCGAGATAGTCCATTTTCCTTTTGCTCACTTGGTGACTGTGGGGGATGGTTTGTATGGCATGGTATAGACAAGCAAAACATTTTTCTTTTGCATTTTTTTTTATTTTTTTAATTTTTCCAATTTGTTATACAGTCACTTATATGTAGCCCAACCTTTTTTTTGGAGGAGTTGGGAAGAGTTAAAACCCCTGCAAGTTGTTTTTGTTTTTTGCGGTCTGCGAACCACTGGGGAAATTTCCCCTCATTTCCTGTCAAAACGACGAACAGGAAGTTAGAGGAAATCTCTCATAAAAGGGGAATTCCCCTATTAGACAGTTGTCCCCAAAAACAGGTGTCCCATCAGAAGATTTCCCCTTACCTCTTTTGGGAACAACTCTAAAATTTTGGATTTTCCATTTTCTCTTTTGGTGACATACAGAAGGTGATTCTGCCCAGTGGGGAAACAGACAGCAATCCAAACTGAACACAGGAAGAATTTAACATCCAAAAAGGGAAAAAAATACAATTTCGTCTAGATTACTATTTAAAGTGGTACAATTAAACAAACCTACGGAAAGTATTCAGACCCCTTTAAAAAAATTGTTACTGTTTGTTATATTGCAGCCATTTGCTAAAATCATTTAAGTTCATTTTTTTTTTCCTCATTCGTGACCGCCAGGTACAGAGGACCCCTCCGTCAAATGACAGAGCGATCACTTGTAAACAAACCGGCGTCATGTCATGACGCCGGTTCCTCTCTCCCCTCTGTGTACCGATCTGTACAGAGGGGGAGGGATCGGATGGCAGCAGCACTGTGGGCTGCACCTGTAGTGCCCACAGCGCTGCTGTGTGACACAGAGCCACAATCCATCCATCCATGCTCAGAAATACCCTGTGCAATACCCAGCCATACTCGGCTGTACTCGGCTGTACTCGGCTGTACTCGGCTGTACTCGGCTGTACTCGGCTGTACTCGGCTGTACTCGGCTGTACTCGGCCTCTGTGTGTGGCCAGGCTGTGAAAGTCTCACACATGTGGTATCGCCGTACTCAGGAGTAGGAGAATCTATTTTGGGGTGTCATTTTTGGTATGTACATGCTATGTGTTAGAAATATTGTATAAATGAACAACTTTGTGTTAAAAAAATAAATAAAAATGCGTTTTAACCAATTCCCGTCCGCCGTCATATGACGTCCTTGACTTTGTGCGGGGATATCTGAGTGATGCCTGCAGCTACAGGCATCATTCAGATATAAGCTTTTTCAGCTGGCGATTCCCTACACCATAAGAATGATCATAGCGGCTGTTCCACTGCTTGATCGTTCTTACGGGAGGCGAGAGGGGACGCCCCCCCTCCCGCCACCCTCCGGTGCTTCTACCGACTCACCGCTACGATTGAAGCCAGGATCATTTTTTTTTTCATTATTTCAGGCTTCCCAGCCTAGAGGTGAGATGTGGGGTCTTATTGACCCCATATCTAACTGTAAAGAGGACCTGTCATGCCATATTACTATTACAAGAGATGTTTACATTCCTTATAATAGGAATAAAAGTGATCAAAAAATTATTTTTTGGAAAAAAGTGTCAAACTAAAATGAAGTAAAATGAATTAAAAAAAAAAAAAATTTAAAGCATCCCATGCGTCGTCTGCTCGCATGCAGAAGCGAATGCATACGCAAGTCCCGCCCACATATGAAAACGGTGTTAAAACCACACATGTGGTATAACTCAAAACATATAACCAGTAAAAAATTCTAAAGCGGCGCCTATGGGGATTTTTAAGTAGCGAAGTTTGGCACCATTCCACGAGCGTGTGCAATTTTTAAGGGTGACATGTTAGGTATCTATTTACTCTGCGTAACTTCATCTTTCACATTATGCAAAAACATTGTGCTAACTTTACTGTTTTTGTTTTTTTAAAGCACAAAACTGTTTTTTTCCCCCCAAAAAAACACGTTCTGCTAAAAAAACATATATAATGTTTTGGGGTTCTATGTAATTTTCTAGCAAATAAATGATGATTTTTACATGTAGGAGAGAAATGTCAGAATTGGCCACGCTGTGTAAAAGTCTCAAACATGTGGTATTTCCCATACACGGGAGTAATAGCAGAATGTGTTTTGGGGTGTAATTTGTTGTATGCATATGCGGTGTGTGAGAAATAACCTGCTAATATGACAATTTCGTGGAAAAAAAAAAAAAAAAGATTTTGCAAAGAATTGTGGGAAAAAAATGACAACTTCAAAGAACTCACGATGCATCTTTCGAAATACCTTGGAATGTCTTCTTTCCAAAAAGGGGTCATTTGGGGGGTATTTGTACTTTTCTGGCATGTTAGGGTCTCAAGAAGTTAGATAGGCCGTCAGTAATTCAGGTGTGATCAATTTTCAGATATTGGCACCATAGCTTTTGGACTCTCTAACATTCACAAAGACCAAATAATATACACCAATTTGTACTTATTTTTACCAAAGATGTGTAGCAGTATAAATATTGGGCAAAATTTATGAAGAAAAATTAATAGATTGCTAAATTTTATAACAGAAACAAAGAAAAATTCATTTTTTTACCGAATTTTCAGTCTCTTTTCTTTTATAGTGCAAAAAATAAAAAACCCAGCGGTGATTAAATACCACCAAAAGAAAGCTCTATTTGTGTGAAAAAAAGGACAAAAATTTCATATAGGTACAGTGTTGCATGACTGAGTAATTGTCATTCAAAATATGAGAGCACTGAAAGCTGAAAATTGGTCTGGTTATTAAGGGGGTTTAAGTGCCCAGTGGTCAAGTGGTTAAGGTACACACAGCACCCCATATTGACAGAAAAACACAGAATTGTTGACATTTTTGCAGATTTATTAAAAAAGAAAAACTGAAACATCACATGGTCCTAAGTATTCAGACCCTTTTCTGTGACACTTTAACTCAAGTGCTGTCCATTTCTTCTGATCATCCTTGAGATGGTTCTACACCTTCATTTGAGTCCAGCTGTGTTTGATTATACTGATTGGACTTGATTAGGAAAGCCACACACCTGTCTATATAAGACCTTACAGCTCACAGTGCATGTCAGAGCAAATTAGAATTATGAGGTCAAAGGAACTGCCTGAAGAGCTCAGAGACAGAATTGTGGCAAGGCACAGATCTGGCCAAGGTTACAAAAAAATTTCTGCTGCACTTAAGGTTACTAAGAGCACAGTGGCCTCCATAATCCTTAAATGGAAGATGTTTGGGACGACCAGAACCCTCCCTAGAGCTGGCCGCCAGGCCAAACTGAGCTATCGGGGGAGAAGAGCCTTGGTGAGAGAGGTAAAGAAGAACCCAAAGATCACTGTGGCTGAGCTCCAGAGATGCAGTTGGGAGATTGGAAAAAGTTGTCGGGCTTTATGGCAGAGTGGCCCAACTGAAGCATCTCCTCAGTGCAAGACACATGAAAGCCCGCATAGAGTTTGCTAAAAAAAACACCTGAAGGACTCCAAGATGGTGAGAAATAAGATTCTTTGGTCTGATTAGACCAAGATTGAACTTTTTAGCCTTAATTCTAAGCGGTATGTGTGGAGAAAACCCATGCACTGCTCATCACCTGTCCAATACAGTCCCAACAGTGAAGCATGGTGGTGGCAGCATCATGCTGTGGGGGTGTCTTTCAGCGGCAGAACCAGGACGACTGGTTGCAATTGAGGGAAAGATGAATGCGGCCAAGTACAGGGATATCCTGGACGAAAACCTTCTCCAGAGTGCTCAGGACCTCAGACTGGATCGAAGGTTTACCTTCCAACAAGACAATGACCCTAAGCACACAGCTAAAATAACGAAGGAGTGGCTTCACAACAACTCTGACTGTTGTTGAATGGCCCAGCCAGAGCCCTGACTTAAACCCAAATTGAGCATCTCTGGAGAGACCTAAAAATGGCTGTCCACCAACATTTACCATCCAACCTGAAAGAACTGGAAAGGATCTGCAAGGAGGAATGGCAGAGGATCCCCAAATCCAGGTGTGAAAAACTTGTTGCATCTTTCCCCAAAAGACTCATGGCTGTATTAGATCAAAAGGGTGCTTCTACTAAATACTGAGCAAAGGGTCTAAATACTTAGGACCATGTGATATTTCAGTTTTTCCTTCTTTAATAAATCTGCAAAAATGTCAACAATTCTGTGTTTTTCTGTCAATATGGGGTGCTGTGTGTACATCAATGAGGAAAAAAAATGAACTTAATTGATTTTAGCAAATGGCTGCAATATAACAGAGTGAAAAATTTAAGGGGGTCTGAATACTTTCCTCCCCACTGTATACATCTACTTTACCAAATATGTAATGATCAAATTACATTTTTATTAGCTAGATTATGTAAAAATTATGACTTTAACAATTGCCATGGTCATCACTACCAAATGTTTAATCTTCAAGATTCATAAAAAGAGTATCTGTAAATGCACCCTACAGCACCATACAATAAGTTTTAACCTGTGCACTCTCAAACCCCAAGCAAAACTATAAAGAACTGCATTCTGAGGTTATCAATGCAGGGAAAAATAATATTTAAATGTCGAAATCTGCATTATAATTATGCATGTTTACTATAATTGTACTTACGGTTGAAAAGGTATAAAATGCTGTTTGTCCTCGTCATCGAGTTTTCCAGTAATTATGTCAGTCACATCCATTACTGGAAGAAGAAACATAGAATTAATACAGTCCTCCGGGTAGCCAAGTGTGTTAATGGATGGAATATTTTAATGGAGTGCATAGATGGAATAAACATTCGATTTCGAATTCATCAAATAAGTACGTTTATTCTGCATCTGTCATTGGATGCTTCACTTTCCTTTCTATTAAGGGAATAAGCTGTTTATTTATTTATTTAAATAACATTGTTTTACCTCAAAGACACTAATCAGACATTTGCCTTACAAAAAAAGGAACGCTAATCAACAGAAGAACTTTTATTTTTATAAACTAGATGTTAGATTCTAGATCTGAACCTATTAATGTCATCCCAGTATAGGTAGAAAAGGTTCCAACTAAGCTGAATTACTGACATTTCAAACAAGACATTCCATTATTTATTTATAGTAACTGCATCCCAAAAGTAATTTTATAGTAGCTTCTAAAACTTATTAGATGCATGTAAAAGAAATAATTTTGATGTAAATAATATCTTATAGATGCGAGTTAATGCTTTGCACAAACTTTGCAATTATATATGTACACATGGGCAGACATCTATGCCCATTGCATATTTACACAATTGTGCTTTACTGCTTCTTTTTACAATGCAAATCTATAGGGCCTGCAGCGAACTGCGGTGTTTTCTCTATACTGGGGCCTGACTTCTATAAGCCATTCATAAAATGCAGGCCGCAGTGTGGTGCCTACAGTGTCCAACAGAATTTGCACTGCGAATTCAGGAAAAAAAAAAAGAAAAAAAAAAAACACACACACAATAGGGACCCCAATTTTTTTGTATAATATAAAAGATGTTACGCCAAGTACATAGATACTCAACATGTCATGCTTTAAAACTGCGCACGCTTTTGGAATGGTGACAAACTACGGTACCTAAAAATCTCCATAGACATCGTTTTAAATGCCTTTACAGGTTACCTGTTTAGAGTTACAGAGGAGGTTTAGTGCTAGAATTATCGCTCTTACGTTCGAAGCGATAGATCACGTGTGGTGCGAACACTGTTTACATATGCGTGTGCAACCATTTGTATGTGTCCGCTTCTGCACGCAAGCACAAAGCACAAAGGGATGGGGGCACTTTAGTTTTTTTTTCTTATTTATTTTACTTTATGTAAACATCCCTTGTAATAGAAATAAGGATAAGTCCTCTTTATGAAGAGATTTGTGGTCAAAAAGACGCCAAATTTCTTCTTTACCTTTAAAAGCTAAAAAAACAAACAAAAACACAACATTATTGAGCTTTTTCTTTTAAAAAAAAGTAAAAAAAAAAAAAGGCCATAGGGGTGATCTAAGCGGATAATTTTTCAGGCAAGCCGGCGGAAATGGTAAGCCTGAGAAACACTGGTGAGTAGTGGAAGGGGGGAGGAAAGTCCCTTCCCGTCGCTTCTGAAAGCATTCCAGTGGCTCATGAGCCGCTCGCAACGCTTTGAAGAGAAAGCCAGCCGCTGGCTGAAAAAAAAACCATTAACGGGGTTATGGCTGAAATCTTCAGCCATAATCCCAGTAAACCACTTGCAAACAGAGACAGATTTATATTTATATATATATATATATATATACACATATATATATATATATATATATATATATATATATATATACACATATATATATATATATATATATATATATATATATATATATACACACACATACATATATATATATATATATATATATATATATATATATATATATATATACACACACACACACACACACACACACTTCGGTCCATATATATTTGGACACAGGCCCAATTTTAGTTTTTTTTGAGGCATGTACCAAGACACATTAAATTCATTATATAATGGATATGGGCTGAAGGTGCACACTCAGGTTTAATTTGAGGGTATGTACATCCAAATCGCAGGGAGGGTTTAGGAATTACAGCTCTTAAGAATAGCCACCCCCTCCCCCTTTTTAAGGGGCCAAAATGAAATTGGAAAATTGAATCAAAAACTATTTCATGGCCAGGTGAGGGCTACTTCTTCGTTATTTCTTCATCAATTACGCAGGTAAAGGGTCTGGAGTTGATTGTAAGTGTGGCATTTGCATTTGGAATCTATTGCTGTGAACCTACATCATGCGTTCAAAGGAGCTGTCCATGCAAGTGAAACAGGTAATTCTAAGGCTTCAGAAACTAAACAAATCCATCAGAGAGATAGCTGCAAAATTAGGAGTGGCGAAATCAACAGTTTGGTACATTCTGAGGAAAGAATAACACACTGGTGAGCTCAGCAACATAAAAAGGCCTGGACATCCACGGAAGACAACAGTGGTTGGTGATGGCAGGATCCTCTCTATGGTAAAGAAAAAAAACCCATTCACAACATCCAGACAAGTGAAGGACACTCTGCAGGAGGTGGGTGTATCATTGTCAAAGTCTACAATCAAGAGACGACTTCACAAGAGCAAATACAGAGGGTTCACTAAAAATGTGCAAACCATTCATAAGCCTGAAGAATAGAAAAGTCGGATTAGACTTTGCCAAAAAAAATCTAAAAAAGCCAAACCAGTTCTGAAAAAGCATTCCTTGGATGGATGAAACTAAGATTAGACAAGGTTATAAAACAAAAACAAAAAGGATTCTACATACCCTATAGAGTTAACTACATAATTTATTGCATCAAAAGCCACACAAAACATTTCTAGCACAAACCCCAAGGCCCCCACATATCCAAAACGCTCCAATGGTATCCCCTCTCCCCCTAAAACAACCCCAAAGTACCGCACCCTGTATGGGACAATGGTGCATCACCCCTCGTAAAAGAGACCGAGGGGTGGGGGACACAATGCCCACAGGGGGCTAAGCCCACCCTACCCAATACAAACACCCCCCCCCCTTTTTAAAGATG
Source organism: Lithobates septentrionalis (assembly GCA_037952835.1). Classification (NCBI taxonomy): domain Eukaryota; kingdom Metazoa; phylum Chordata; class Amphibia; order Anura; family Ranidae; genus Lithobates; species Lithobates septentrionalis. The sequence goes on from JBBDGP010001594.1 coordinate 1,088,739, forward strand.
GCTCTAAGCCAACCTTTCAAGGACCCCTAGAACGCGTTCCTAAAAGGGGGCAGTGATCAACTTTGTAAATACAAAGGGCATATAACACACTACCCCATACTGGAATGGGGATACACTGGCCGATATATGTCCACACTCTACTAAACCAACAGGGAAATCCGCACTGTCATAGGTCAGTCAGCCATGTGAAAAATGGGGCTGATCAAAAAATGGAATAGACACTCCGATATTCAATCGATGTCAGCTCGCCCGATATCCAGCTGATGAACACTGGTAACACAGGTAAGGTTGAACCAAATAGCTGGTCAGTCCCGACTGCTGTTGCCTGAAGCAGACTGTCCATGTGGAAATATGGAAGGAGGGAAAGCTGAAATGCGGAGATGAATGAAGCAAGGAGTAAGTTCTGTGTAAGGTCAATTATCTGCACACCGCGCTTGAGAGGTTGCCAGCCACAGTATCAAGTGTGATGATGCATGTCAGCATAAAGGGATTCCCGCAGCGTGCAGATCATTCTGATCTATCACAAATGTAACAAAACTTCTCACAGCTTCAATATGCTCAGTGTACTCTCAGATCACCGTTCAGTCTCCCACAAATGGATGGACGAGCACGCCGTGCAGTATACTCCCAGTTTAAACGGGTCGCCTTAGCTGGGATACTCGTGTCTGTGCCGATCAGCTGGTGTGCTCCAGCGTAATCAGAGGTGGTTACTCTCTTGAATCCAAAGAGGTGGTCAGATGGAATTTAAGGTCAGTGCATCAAAAAAGTCAGGTTAAAGTCCCTGAAGTTCAGGGTGGCTAGGTCAATGAAGGGGGGGGGGGGTGCATGTCCCAGCGTCAATGTCTACATGTTTCGTTCCTATACACCCGAACTTCGTCAGGACACCCCCCCACCCCTCGGTCTCTTTTACGAGGGGTGGTGCATCATTGTCCCATACAGGGTGTGGTACTTTGGGGTTGTTTTAGGGGAGGGGATACCATTGGGGGGGGGTTGGATATGTGGGGGCCTTGGGGTTTGTGCTAGAAATGTTTTGTATGGCTTTTGATGCAATAAAATATGTAGTTAACTCTATAGGGCGTGTGTAATCCTTTTATTTTTTGCTTTATATCCTTGTCTATTATATTTTGATTACACCCCCCCCCCCTAATTCATATAGGGCGAGTACTACATACAGGTATTAGGTGGGATTCCCATTTTTTTCTGATTTGTGAAACTAAGATTAATCTGTACCAGAATGACGGGAAGAAAAGAAAGTGTGGAGAAGGCTTGGAACAGTTCATGATCCAAAGCACACATCATCTGTAAAACAAGGTGGAGGCAGTGTGATGGCATGGGCATGCATGGCTTTCAGTGGCACTGGGTCATTGGTGTTTATTGATGATGTGACAGAAGACAGAAGCAGCTGGATGAATTCTGCAGTGTTTAGATATATACTGTCAGCCCAGATTCAGCCAAATGCAGCAAAGTTGATTGGACGATGCTTCACAGTACAGATAGACAATGATCCAAAACACACAGCAAAAGCAACCCAAAAAGCTTTTGAAGGAAAAGGAGTGGAATATTCTGCAATGGCCAAGTCAATCACATGATCTCAACCCAATTGAGCATGCATTTCACTTGCTAAAGGCAAAACTAAAGGCAAAACTAAAGGCATAAAGACCCACAAAGAACAACTGAAGACAGCTGCAGTTAGAGTCTGGCAAAGCATCAGAAAGGAGGAAACACAGTCTTTGGTAATATCCATGGGTTCCAGACTTCAGGCAGTAATTTTTTTTAGGATTATATTCATTTGTCCAATTACAATGAGGCCCTGAAAATGGAGAGACTGAATAAAAATGGTCGCAGTTCCTAAAATGTGTACTTGATATTTAAGTTCAACCCCTTGAATTAAAGCTGAAAGTCTGCACTTGAAATTCATTTGGATTGTTTCAATTTTCATTTTGTTCTGGTGGCATACAGAGCCAAAAGTATGAAAGTCATGCCTGTGTCCAAATATATATGGATCTAACTGTATATATATTGTGGTCGGCAAGTGGTTAATGCTGCAGGGAGAACTCTGGTATAGAAGAACTCTCCTTCTCCCAGCGTTTATTCAAATTGCACTCCATTTTCTACGGTACTCTTACTGAGTCCTACAAATGTTTCCAACATTTTTATATCAGTAGAGCAGCAGAAAGGATATCCCATTGCCTTACAGTGTTAATTTTGACGTCAAATTTGGATTTTGTTTTAGTCAGTCTTTTTGACTAAAATGCCATTTTAGTTTTAGTCGTATTTAAGTCATCTGAATTGTTTTAGTTGCATTTTATTCGACTAAAGTAATGTGAATTTAGTAGAAGATATTTGTAACACTAAAGATAGTGTTACAAAAAAACAAAAGCATACAAATGTGAAAACACATCAAAAAACATTACTTACAAACATCCTGTGCAATAAAATGAAAATATGTGCTAATTGACAATGCATTATACTTTCCCTTTAAGATCACTGGGCGTTAATGTTGGTAACTTTGTCTGTGTCCACCCCTACCATTGATTCATTATGACTCACATGTGGAACACAAAATGGAAAAGGCTCTATGGGAGCCGTGAATTTTTTGATCCTGGGCCAGACCTACGCGAGTCATTTGTAACATGCTGAGTAGGTAGTATGTCTGCAAACACAAGTCCTAATTGTTTTTACTTCTTTCACATAAGACTATTAACAGCTGTAAACTATGTACATTGTATAGTGTATAATTCATCTACACAGGCCAACTTGGCTGCTCATTTAAACAGCACTTGAAACATTAATATAAAAATCTATTACACTCCAAAAAAAAAAAAAGAGAAAAATAAGAGGCCTTAGGGTTTTTTTTGTATACACATCATTGCAATGTGCCTTAATCATTTCAATAGCAAGTAAATAGAGTGCGCCACAGCTTTACCTTTTCATTACTAATGAAACAAACATGCAAATTTAATTAACCTATAATCACAGATAATTCACAGTTTCTTTAGCGAAATTGCTGTCACATGTCTGAACACAGGAGAAGAGAGGTTGAGGTCTCAAAGTGAAAATTATACTTGACGTCAAACAGTACTCTTTATTTAATACATCAACAACAAAATATTTTCTGTACAAAACATAATTTTTTATACACACCGCCAAGTATAACAGTAGAAATCCTTTTTGTTTTCAGAGATTTTTGTAAAACATAAATGGGAGAAAAGAACGAACTGGTCATGTTTTTTAATATAAAAAAGGGGCGTGGTCCTGTACCGTACTCCAAGATATGGAATTTACTGGTCGGCCCAAAATCATCGGTATAGAGTCACAGACCATGGGACATCCCTGAGCAAAAAATGAATTGGTGGGAAAAAACATAGAAAATAGGTCCACAAAAAGAACAGTCAATAGACCCAAAACTCTCAGATGACAGCTTAAAACACCTTGCAGCCAAAGCTCACATCAGCAGCAGCCTGAAAAGCAATCTGGCAAAAAAAATAAATAAACAAGCAGACCAGTTGGCGGACTTGCAAACCTGCAAAACTGATACTCATTACTGACATATCCAGTGTAATGGGCCCTGATAGGGAAAAGAAGAACCTGTGCCTTGAGGGTATAAGCCCTGGAAATTAGCAGCCTGGTACCTTCAGGGATGACAAAAAGGGAAGAAAGATGTTGCAGCTTGGTACACCCTAACCCAGTGATGGCCAACCTTGGCACCTCAGATGTTTTGGAACTACATTTCCCATGATGCTCATGCACTCTGCCGTGTAGTTGAGCATCATGGGAAATGTAGTTTCAAAACATCTGGGGTGCCAAGGTTCGCCACCACTGCCCTAACCACTCTGATACATCCAGGCAGTGTAGTTAAATCTCGTTGGCATGCTTTGGAGTAGGAAAGATGAGAAGGGAGGACAATATCCTCACTGAGGTGAAGGAAAAAGACAACCCTGGGGAGGAAGGATGGTCTCAATCTCTGGACCATCTTGTCCCCAAGACAAGAAGACAAGACCATAAATGTCTCCTTTCACAAAAAAAAAAAAAAAAAAAAGAAGAGAAGATGCCACCTCAGAAACACGCCTGACAGAGGTACCACATAAAACACTACCTTACTCCTGAGATCCCACAATGGGACTCAAATGAGTTCAAAGGAAGGTTTTTGAGGTACCAAATATATCAGATTTAGATCCCAGAGAGACACAGGAGCCATAAGCAACTCCTTATTTAATGGGCTTAAAAAAAGAGTGTATGAAGCCAAAGGTTTCTAGAATAGAATGGATAAGAGAAACCTGTCTCTTTAGAGTACTACGGGCCAGATGCTGGTCTAGGTCTTGGGCAATCCTCATGCAAAGTACAGTTAATTATCATGTGCAAAGAAAGACTTTCTAGACTTTGCCAGCTCTTTTGTGTCCATAGTAGCTTGTTTAGGCTGATAAGATTCTGGTGTATAGAGGGTAGTACACACCCTATCAATAAGTGAGCTCACAGTAGAAAGCATATGGCATGAAGCCTTAGCTTCTGCCTCAAAATGCAGGAGGTGAGAATTCCTTTACAGAGCCCTCTTCTGTGTCAACCTCATCTTCCTCCAAGATGTTAGTTCAGGGCCACACTCTTGAATAGATTTAAGTGATGGAGAGGCAGAAGAGTGCTTTCAGGTCCTGGGCAGTTTTTAGACATAGTTGCAGTGAAATCTGTCTTTAGTCAAATTAGCCTGTGCTGTGTCACGAAGAATGAGCTAGAAAGAGAGCGGTGTCTAGGACCTTGCTCAAGAGCAGGGGAAAAGCCATCACCCTGTTTAAATGATTTTCCTCAGTGCTGCCTATATAGCACGAGGGGTACTGGGCCTTTTTTTTTTTTTTTTTTAATTCACAGCTCTTCTGCACCTAGTCTCTGCCATTGCTCAGTGAGGAGTCTGTGGGGTACTCATAAAATGGATGTGGAATGAGAGGGTATTCGTATGTCTGGGAAAGGATCCCATGATACCCCCAAGACCAGCAGACGTGCATGCACAATAGATTATCAGCATATATGGCTCTAATGGGTTCCTCAACTCAATTACACTGAATTTTTAATCTTTATGCCGTTTATATAGAGGAAATAACATAGTTATGGTTCTTTGTTTGTTTTAACTTTGTTTTCTTTTGCTTTTTTATAAAATAAAAAAGAGAAATGTGTTACCTGCCACACCAAAGGGTCTCCTTAGACCTGATGTAAGTTTTCTTGTACTATTGTCCCGTAATTCCATGCGCCCGACTCTTACAATTTGGCATACAAAACTTATCTTTTCTCTATTCAGGTCTTTACTGCCAAGATCCTGTAAATAAAGTTAGGCTAAGTAAATAATAATAATAATAATAATAATAATGCACACTAACATTTATCGCAGTGCAAGACATCTTTTACATGCATGCATCCTCATTATTCCTTTCCCCAATTTCTTATTGCAGAGATGTAAAATCATGGGCATGTAACCCAAAATTCAATACCTTGCCATCGCCTATAATGCAACTAGTATTTTTCAAGAAACCCGCCATAATGCATATTGACATTTACAATGACAGCACACACCATACGCACTGTCACTGTGCAGGGAACAATACAGTGGACTGCTGCAGCTCATTGTATTACTTCCTCCATCTTCCCCACAATCTGGCAGGACTTGGTCCCAAAGTCAAAGAAGGTGAGCCCTTAATAATAACATGAAACTCGGATCATCGGCCACACCATAAGGTTTTTTTTTTTTTTCCAACTATAGTATCAAATGGCATTTTGTGGTGCCTGCTCTTAGACAAGGCAGCTGCAAAAAAGGAGTGCAACATGAGCAGCACAGGCATTCTTTGGGAAAACAAAATCACTTTTCCAGAAACAAAAGGAAACTGCTTAAAAGGGAATTTATACTATAAAAGATAACAACTTGATTTTATTAAACCCAGCAAAATTTAGATTTCATCTGAAAAACATAACTGCTGTTAAAAATGCCATGGGATTGGTTATTTGCCTTCACTGAATCAGAGCATCACTGTTCAGGCAAATCTGCCATTTGTCCTGCTCTGCCTGGATTTCAATCCCCCCAAGGCATTTTGGCAAAGACGACAAGGCTCTGACAGGGGGATGGGTGCCCACAGGGAAAAAGAATGCATTTAAGTTGATGGAGATTTATGTAATAAAATCAAGTACAGCTTAAAAGTATTAGGAATGTTGGTCATATTTAGTCAACACCATGCTAAACATCTTACTATTAAACTAGAAAACAACTATATACAAAAATATTTGCCAGTCACCCACCATCTTGAAAATCTCTTGGTGGCAACAGCGGAAATATTCTCCTGCAGTAAATTCTCTCTCTGTATCAGTAGAGAGGTGTACCATAACAGGCAAAGGTGCACTCACAATGGATTCCCTTCAAATATAGGAAGCCAGCATACGATCCAACTTAGCAGCACCCAGGCAAAACTGACATATAGGTTTGTTTTTTGTTTTGTAGTATTCAAACACTGCAGAAGTTGTTGAGGTGTTACATGACTGACCAAAGTTAAGGAAAACCTGCCTAAAATTATTTTCTACAGGATGGAATAGTCATGTCTAGCTAGGTCTCTGCAACCACGGGCTGCGATCTCAGAATGATATAAAACTTCCTAATTAATTTTCCATCGCCTCCTCTCTGAAGAGCATCCCGGAACACTTAATGCAATAACTTACTGTGAAAACTGCTCGTAGATTATGCAGCCGCTCAATATCCTTCGGCAGGCCCGAGCTTGACCAGCGCACCAAATAGTTTTCACTGCAAAAATAGAAATGATAGGCGATTGGAGTAGGAACATTTTCGATTTGGAAAAATAAACATTACAATGAACTGAAAGCCTGGGCTCCTTGACATATCTTACTTCAGAGCAGATCAATTCTTAAATAAATAGTATGAAAAATAAATGTTTTTTTTTAACTTCATTTCTTTTTTTTTATAAGCAAACATGTAAAAAATAGTCAGAAAAATGCACAAGAGGACCATTTCTATCACTTTAAGCATTTTAAACAAACAATATAAGAGGACCTGTCATGCAACACTTAAAGTGAAGCTATAAGCAAAATTTACATAAATGATGCAATTTGTCAAAAGCATTAACATTGCAATTTATGTTTTCCTGGTAACATAGTTTTATTAACTGTTGATTCTGTTGGTATATATCCTTTTTTTTTCCCCCTACTTTCTTTAACAGACCACGTTGTCCAGCAAATGTGGCTGTTACAGCGGGGAAAAAAACATTAACACATGTAAGGGTGCTTACAACAGTCACCTTTTATTCATATAGGATCTAGATTAAACCTAGCTAGCTCCGGGGAAAGCGCACTTACCACTCGATCTCCATCTGCCTTAGTACCAGAAAGGCCCTGCACCCTACTAAGTACTCCACTTCAAGGGTCCAGCTCCCAGAGCTATAATATACCCATTTTCTGAAGTTTATCCAGTATTTGGACTCTCTAACTTTATTCCAATCAGTCTTGCTGGCCTACAGGGAACAGACTACCAGTCGTATTTGGGCAACTTGCCCCCTTACCTATCCTCAATTCCTCTATGGATACCATGAGTCAGTTGATCACTGACTCTGTAATAAGGGACCTAATTTTCACCATCTCACCTGTCCCGAACAACTATTGCTATGATATTCTGTTGAATCCTACTATGCCCACACTGTCCAGATGTCCCAGTAAACCCTACTTTATTTGCATGTCTTTATTGCCATGCCCTCATGGTGTATACCATTGTCCTTTTGTGTCTCTTCAGCTTATCTTTGCTTAATAGGCTGAATAGAGTTGCTGGTCATCTCTCTCCTGGGTGATTAAGAAGCAGTTTCCCCACCAGACCTGTGTCCAGCCATGTTTTGACCCTTCTTTCTTCAGTGCACTGGGACCACAGGGTCTATAATAATCTTGTTGTTGATCCTTTTTTAAGCCAGGTAATATTGGGAACAGAGAATGCTGTCTGTTTTACACTACAGTTGCTATTTTAACTTGTTAATGTTTACTTGGCCTTAACGTTACGATGGGAAAACTGTTCACTAGCCCGATATTGATGCTCTTATAAATGTTAATTACATGCACCCGTTGCTTCTGGGGGGGTCACTGCTCCTCAGATGCCAGTCCGCAACCCCTTGTGGTTATTGCTCACAGATTACCCTCCAAGTACATAGTGCAACTTACTGCAAATGTACCCAGAGTTACATAATTGGTTTATGTGAAATCTCCATTAACCGTTGTAAATAATATTGCAATTAGAAATAGGTTTCAGTTAGAAGGAAATATATTTAAAATATTGAGTGTTGTGTTGGTGTTACGTTAATTAGTTCAACTTCAAAGGTTGGCCTTTTGTTTTCCCTGATAACATCTCACCTGGGTAGGAAACAGCCTTCTTTGATACATCCAATCAGGCTGTGCCCAACACCCATTTACTAGGTACAGTGACCAATTAGGGAGAATTATATTAGCCACAGTACAGAAAGAAGGGGGATATAATGCTTTGTGACCAAGCTAAGTCCCTCTTTGGGGTGGGGACAGAGAGCAGTCACCATGGGCCGACCTGAAGTTAACAGATAATCTAACGCTATACTTGCATCTTATATTGTATTGTAAATATGGTTGTTGTGGGAAATTTGTAAATATCATGTAAGCCAGGGGACCTACACTGTACATTGTGCTGTAAATACAGTCTGGTGTGTAATTTGTATATATTATGTAACCCTATCAATAAATGTGTATTGCGGATGGAACTACCTCTTTTGTGTAAGATCTCTCAGATCTAGATATGTAAATGTCCATACTACAATGATTGAGGCGTGTGCACATAATCACAGAAACTAGGTAACATCGGCATATACCTGTTTCTATACAGTTTTGAGTATAATTAAACCATGCATTTCTCCTTCTTAATCCTAGATTCATTCAGCTAGAATCCTTTCCTCCATACTCATTCCCCTCTTTTCCTATCTGGAGCACTGTAAAATTGACTTGCACCGCCCAGCCCCGGCTGGGACCCAAAATCCAGATATGGCTACCAAATTCTCCATTTTACATTGCAAAGCTACGTTTTGCGACCCTTAACGTTAAGGGTCAATGCAAACCACTGTGTTATGCCATTTAGGTTCCTAGGAAGCAGATATAGTCTGCCTACAGAAGACCCACTTCTCTCACTCCTTTTCACCCGGCTGCCTTATAAAAAAGATTGAAGAGAGCACACCACTCCCTTGATTATTGGTCTAATTCTGAGACCAAATGTCTTTATTGTAAACTTTTAAACTGATGAACTTTTGTAATAAATTAAACTATTTTTACTATTTCGTTGTTGTGCTTACCTCGGTGAGAGCTCTATAAACATCCTTTAAATTCCACCATCTTATGAGGGAGTGGTGTGCTCTCTTCAATCCCTTTTATATTCACCAGGGATGTGGATGTGTATATACACACATACACATACATATACACATACATACATATACACATACACACACTGCTACCTTAGTCCACATTAACGACAAATATATTTGGCCAATGTCAGGACTAAGGATCAAGCAGTACTCACAGCCTTTGGCAAGGTCACTAAGTTTTTTTTTTTAAATCAAAAAAAGGTTTTATTGAACATTCACATATTATCCATCAATCAACGTCACTCGGTTTACAATTACATAAGATTTGTTATAGCAGATTCTATTCACGTACATACATACAGTGTTTATTTCAACTTTGCTCTCCATCCCACTGCGCTTCTCCTGCCAACCATAATTCACCTTTTCTCATCTCCACCCCCCAGCACAGCTTATAATATATATATTATCCTGAATCCCCTCGTTATGTTTACAGAGATTGTAAGAGTCTGGACATCACTAGCTCTCTCGGGCTCAGCCCCGGTGTGTCCAGCCATTTGGACCAGATTCGATCAAACCTGGTTGGGCACCCTCTGTGTTGATATATATACTTTTCCCTTATGAGGGTTTGTCCCATGTGTTCCACCCATGTGCGACTAGTAGGTGGCCCCACAGACTTCCAACCCATGAGTATAAGTTTCCTGGCCTGGAATAAAGCTCTGGAGAACGCGACCCTGACCAGCTCTTCAGGGATTTCATTCTCCAGGACCCCCAGTATACAGCACATGGGGTCCATGGGGACCTTCGTTTGAAATACCTCATTGAGCGTACCCATCACCTCCCTCCAATATCGGTGGAGCTTTGGGCATCTCCACAGGAGGTGAATAAGGTCCCCATCATGCTGACGACAACGGGAACATAGAGGGTCTACTGTCCTGTCCATTTTAAATAGCTTTTTTGGGGTATAGTGCACTCTTAAGGCTATAAACAATTGGGAAACCTTTTGTGCAACGTTAAGGGAGCACGTGGATACAGACTGCAAGGCCTCCTCCCATTGCTCCTCCGTAATCTGACCTAGGTCTCTTCCCCAAGCCAACATTGCATTGCACGGGTATGCTCGCAGGTGCCTTACTAATAACATCTGGTAACATTGAGATATAATTCCCTTGGTCTCACTACTGGACTGCAATACATGAAACACCGGCGTGGGCGACAATGTCCAGCCACCCGCATCCCCCTGCGCAAGGATCGCATGTCGCAGCTGAAGGTAGGAATAGAACATGCTATCCGGAAGGTTAAATTTATCCTGCAGTTCTGTAAAAGAGAGTAGTTTACCGTTTGCGAATATATGTGATAGCAGTTTAACCCCATGTTTACGCCATCTTGGCCCTTGTAGTAATTTATCCAGCTCAGTATAAGAGCGGTTGCCCCATATTGGGCTAAAATCAGTGAAGCCTTGCACCCCCTGAAGCTGTCTGACCTTATTCCAAATTTTTTGTACCAGGGACAATGTTGGGGTCTGTTTGTTGGATTTTGCAAATAGCTGTGCCGACGAGCCTTTTGGTTCTGACGCCATAGAGCCGACCAGCTGTTGCAATTGGGACGCTATATAGTACAACCAGGGGTTGGGAACTGCCAACCCCCCGTTGTCCTTTGATTGCTGCAGCTGCTCCAGCTTAATTCTGGGGTTTTTGTTATTCCATAGTAACCGACGGAAGAGTGTATTTACTATTCTGAAGATTTTTAGTGGGACCACTACCGGAGTGTTATGTAAGAAGTATAGCAACTGTGGCATTAGGATCATTTAAATTAGGTTGGCTTTGCCCGCCAAGGACATCTTCAGGTTATTCCAGGTATTTATTTTGTCTCGAAAACGAGATAGCAAGGGATAGATGTTTAGGGAGCAGTAGTCTCCAATCCTGGGCGCCACTTGTATGCCCAGGTATTTGAAACCAGTGACCGGGGGGATGGGGCAGCTATCTGGGAGTACAACCCCGTGATCTCCTTCCAACAACATCAGGGCCGACTTGGACCAGTTGATGGTTAGCCCGGAGTAGTGACCGAACGTTTTTATTATAGACATCACCTCCACTAACGAGTGACTCGTGTCCCCTAAAAAGAGTAACACGTCGTCAGCATACAACATTATTTCTTCATGTAGATTTCCGTATTGGAACCCCCGTATCTGGGCACTATCTCTTATCAGGGCTGCTAGGGGCTCTATCGCGATCGCAAAGAGCAGAGGGGACAGAGGGCAACCCTGCCTTGTCCCCCTGCCCAGAGCGAAAGCGTGCGAAACCCTGTCCGTCACTCTAATATTGGCTTGAGGGGACGCATACAGCAATTTAACCCACGCTATAAACTGTGCACCAAAACCAAACTTTTCCAGTACTGCCCATAAATATCTCCAGCTAACGCTGTCAAAGGCCTTGTTGGCGTCTAGAGACAACAGTGCTCTTTGACCCCCGTTATCCGCTTGCATCTGTATATTCAGGAACAGTCTCCTAAGATTTGTAGCTGTTGACTTTTGCGGCATAAAGCCTGCCTGATCCTGGTGTATAATGGAGGAGATGATCCCATTGACCCGGAGCGCCAGGACCTTAGCTAGGATCTTCACGTCACTCTGGAGTAACGATATAGGTCTGTAGGAGCCGGGGTCAACCGGATCCGTCCCCTGTTTGAGTAGTAGGATTACGTAGGCTCTTGACGTGGATTCAGGAAGTCTACCCGCATCCAGGCAAGCGTCAAAAACCTTTAACAGTTCAGGGAGTATCTGTTCACCATATTGACTAAACACCTCTATGGGGAGGCCATCCTCTCCCGGTGCCTTACATGTGGGAAAAGAGCAGGCCGCTGTCTGTAGCTCCTCCAAAGTTATAGGAGCATCTAACTGATTTCGAGCTGCCACCGACAGCGAGGGTAAATCGATTTTTGTCATATATACGATTAGGTCTGCATCCGAGTAAGCATCCCTCGATTTATACAAGTCGCCATAGAAAGATGCCAGCTCGGAAATAACGACCTCCGGAGAATTAACTATTTTACCATTGGCTGCCCTAATAGCCCCAATGGCTGGCGACTGCTGTTGGGATCGTGCGATTTTAGCAAGTAAGCGACCTGTCTTTTCCCCCTCTCCATAAAAAATCTCTTTCTCTCCGCTGTGGAGGATCTCAGCCGGTCCAGGGAATCCTGGGCCGACATCCATGCCTCCCTGGCGGAGTCGGTGGGGCTAGTGACATAAGTTAGTTCCAGTTGTCGCACCAAGTCCCCCGCCTGTTCTAACAGGACCGAGGAGTTGTGTTTGACCTTCTGTATTTCCTGAATAAAAGTCCCTCTCAAGTGTGCTTTAAAGGTCTCCCATTTCAAATGAGCATTAGTTAAATGTCGATGGATTTTAAAGAAAGCCTGAATCTGGGCGGCTATTCTTTCTAGTGAAGTGAAAAGTTTTAACCAGAAAGCATTTAACTTCCAGGGGGCTCTGGGTAGGTTACTAGGGGGCCGAGTAGTTAGCCATATAGCTAGTGGGGAGTGGTCCGAGACACCTCGCGGGAAATATTCTATTTTAGATATACTGCCAACCAGGTTTGGGGTGCCTATGCATAAATCAATACGAGATAGTGACCCATGGGTCTTAGAGAAACAAGAGAATTGCTTGTTATTTGGATTTCTGTTACGCCCCATATCCATCCATCCTACCTCTGTAAGTAGGCGGCTCAGAGCTGTGCCTCGTCCGCCCCCAGGAGGCTGTACAGGAGGGTGTCTGTCTAATTTTGGATCCAGGTAACAGTTAAAGTCACCCATTATCAGTACCGGTATATCCGGTTTGTTAACCAAGTATGAGATTAATAGCTGCAGAACCTCTCTGGAGAACGGAGGGGGCACATATACAAAGGCTAATATCAATGTGATTGTGTACAATTTACAGTGCAAAAACACAAACCTTCCAGATCTATTAATGAGTCTAGTTCCTGGTAAACTAGGGCTTTATGTATCAAAAACACTTACTCCACGCGAAAAAGCAGAGTAAGTGGAGTGATAAGCTTTGCCTACCCAGGCGTATTGTAAAAAATTGACTGTCGCTTTTCAAGTGGGTTTCCTGCAGGCCGATTATGGCCGGGTGAAAAGGTCACTAAGTTTAGATGTAGTAAAGAGCTACTTATTGTTAATGGGACACTTGCAAGATTAAGAAGTAACCATTGTCCCCAATTATGCACCCAACCACCAACTCCCCTTCTTCACACATTTATTTCAGCCGAAACACACCAAGTGAGTATACTCATCCTATGCAGAGACAGCAATTTTGCTGTTCAACCAACACTCGATAGGTCCCTTACTCAGACAATAATACCCGATTTGTCAGCCTAATTTCGAGCTTTGCTGACACACCAGTCATTGACTGACTGTTGGTGTAAAATGAATCCAATGACCAAAAATTACACATTCCATTTCTCGCCATATAATACCTTTTCTTGAATAGATCACTTTTTTAGGTCACATACCCTTCCTACCCTATCAAGCTTTAATTATAGTAGTTGTCTCTTAGTCAGATCATAGTGCAGTCACCCATAGGCTGGCCATACATTATACAATTTTCTTGTTCAATTTCCTTTAGATTTACCTTCAACTATGTAGTGCAAGGGCCTGCCTGATTGCATACAAATGGAAAAAGTGTTAAGGTTTGACCTCATATTATATGGTTTTGGTATATCTAAAGGAAATTTGTACAAGAAAATTGTATAGCATATGGCCAGTCTTACTCCTACCTCACTTTGGTCAGCCCCAACCAATCACACCTGGACTTTTAATGATTCTCTGCTGCCAGTAGAATTCTCAAGAGCCTACATTTGTTATTCCATCCTAGAATATCTTAAAAACAACCGCTGTGACACAATCTCCCTGTTGACACTGTAGGAAGTCTACCTGGTGGTGATTAGGGATGACTGCGTTAAGCTGGCTACATCACTTATACCGCGTACACACGACCGGACTTTACGGCATACTTGGTCTGGCAAACCGGAGTATGTCGAACAATTCAATCCTGTGTGGGCTCCAGCGGACTTTTTTTCCCCCAAAAGTTTGACGGACCTAGAAATTAAACATGTTTCAAATCTTTTTGACGGACTTGAGTCCGGTCGAAAAGTCCGCTCGTCTGTATGCTAGTCCGACGGACAAAAACCGACACTAGGGCAGCTATTGGCTACTGGCTATGAACTTCCTGGTTTTAGTCCGGTCGTACGTCATCACGTACGAATTCGTCGGACTTTGGTTGATCGTGTGTAGGCAAGTTCGTTCATTCGGAAAGTCCAACGTAAAGTCCGTTGAAAAGTCCGCAGGACAAAGTATGCCGTAAAGTCCGGTCGTGTGTACGCGGCATTAAACATAGTTACATAGTAGGTGAGGTTGAAAAAAGACACAAGTCCATCAAGTCCAACCTATGTGTGTGATTATGTGTCAGTATTACATTACATATCCCTGTATATTGTGGTCATTCAGGTGATCTAATAGTTTCTTGAAGCTATCAATGCTCCCCGCTGAGACCACCGCCTGTGGAAGGGAATTCCACATCCTTGCCGCTCTTACAGTAAAGAACCCTCTACGTAGTTTAAGGTTAAACCTCTTTTCTTCTAATTGTAATGAGTGGCCACGAGTCTTATTAAACTCTCTTCTGCGAAAAAGTTTTATCCCTATTGTGGGGTCACCAGTACAGTATTTGTAAATTGAAATCATATCCCCTCTCAAGCGTCTCTTCTCCAGAGAGAATAAGTTCAGTGCTCGCAACCTTTCCTCATAACTAAGATCCTCCAGACCCTTTATTAGCTTTGTTGCCCTTCTTTGTACTCGCTCCATTTCCAGTACGTCCCTCCTGAGGACTGGTGCCCAGAACTGTCACACACCAACAGACAGCAGCAATACACACACCAGCAGACAGCAAACACCAACAGACAGCAAGACTTGTATACTCTAACACTTGTTTACAACTCCCACTTAATCCAGCTCCACTTACACCAAGCTCCACAGCTTCAAACTGAGCACGCTCAACTGAGTCCTACAACAAGTTAAATAGGCACCTGGGAGCAATTAACCACACCCCTTAATTGATAGACTGATGAAACAGAAAAAAAAAAAGCTATTTAAAAAGTGACAGCAAAAGGCAAGATAAAAACTAAAAGGAAAAGTCCCCAAAATGCAACCCAGCAAACACCAACAGACAGCAGCAATACACACACCAACAGACAGCAGCAATACACACACCAACAGACAGCAGCAATACACACACCAACAGACAGCAGCAATACACACACCAACAGACAGCAGCAATACACACACCAACAGACAGCAGCAATACACACACCAACAGACAGCAAACACCAACAGACAGCAAGACTTGTATACTCTAACACTTGTTTACAACTCCCACTTAATCTAGCTCCACTTACACCAAGCTCCACAGCTTCAAACTGAGCATGACGGAGTAAATCACTTTCAACAACTGGAAGACTACTTCCAACCGAAGGCCTTCAAAAAATCCCCCCCTCTGGCCTTGATATCAATCACTCCAAGTCCCAAATATTAAATGTTTCTCTGACATAAAAACAATTCAGTATGCTACAGATCTTTTTCTTTACCACTAAGAATCCAAGCGCCTCCCATATTTCAAAATCTATCTTTGCCCTTTTTTTCACTCTCTCTATGCCACTAATTATCTGCCTTATCTTAATAAACCCAAAATACTGTTTGGATTACCCACTCTCTTGACTTGGCTGCATATGGACAATTAAGATAACATATTTGCCAAAAATCCTGTATCTGTTTTGTGTGTTGCCCATTAGGATCCCGACTTCAATTCTCCAATAACAGCTTTTAAAATTAATCTGGCACTGCCATAGACCGAAAATGGCTAAATCCACTACCAGAGCCGGCCTCAGGGTGCTCTGGGGGTCCTACATTTGCAGAACGACTATCATTGGTGCAAATAGCATTCCAAATGTGAAATACCCATTTGGGTATCCCTTGAAACAGTGGACTGTGCCCCTTATACCAAATCAATAACCTGTTATGGCTACTGACACATAATAGATCCTAGTAGAACCTAATAGAAAGCAGACATTATGCAATCCATCTACCGTATATAGGATGACTTTAAATACTCTGGAGCGCTCCAGTCCCCCATATACCTTTAATGTCCTGTCTCTGCAATCCTGCCTTTCCGCCAGGATGGGAATACTCATTCGCTTTTCAGCATTGGATAGACCTAAAGCTCACTGACATGTGTTACCACTTAACATCTCATGGCCCTGAGCAATTTCGTACTTTGCAAATAAAGGATAAAATTGCCTAAAACCTTCATTTTTTGCTACCAAGTCAAACACTTCATACATTCAATGATCCCTCCCCCCTGTTAAAGGATCAGCACTCTCCAGGCTTGATCTTTGACTTATCACAGGCTCCTCGTCACCCCATCAAGAATATATGAAGAAACAGAAATCAGATTTCAGTATTATTCAAACCACAGCAATGGCAGCAAATCGGGGAAAACACCAAATCATATTCCCAGAAAAGTACTTGTACTAGAAACCGATTATAAAAAATTACTTTACCACTGGTACCTATTTTAGACTCAAACTGCACGTCATACTCTAGGGCATGATGAGACTTGTTTCTGTGGCTGCCTAGAACTGGGCATTTATGTTCACGTATGGGGGACCTGTCAAATTGTGGATGCTTTGTAGGCGCAGGTCTATGATATGCTGAAAGTACTCTTTGGGATTACTGATACCTTGAGAGACGATGCTCAACTTGAAACCAGATGGGCTTTCCAGGCGTCAGTTCAGGCTGACAACTCACTTTTTTACAGCTAAGCAAATCATGACCAGAACCTGGCTGTGGGATTCCCTCTCCCTGGCAGCAGTAAAATTGAAGGTGCTCACTCACGAACGACAGGCTGACTGCTAAACTTACTGACATTATGCACAATTTCCACACAACCTGTGTTCCATGGGTTTCCAGCTTTATGCCATCAGATATTGACCGCCAATTATTAGATTTAAGAGAAACAACTACAATCATCTGATATTGAGAGGGTATCTCCACGGCTTCTACGTGATCCTCCAAACCTCTCAACTGTCCACCCTCTTTCCTACCACTTTTTTCCTTCTCTCTTTCTGCACAAGTTTTTCTCTGTGGATTTATGTTGACAGTAAAAATGAGCCCTGAGGTGATTTACTGGCTTCTTCTTAATGTATTGTACCATGTTGAACTGTTGGCCCATTTTGTACTGCTGGCCTGCGTGACATACTCATACATTGTGTATTTAACGTCTCTCGATCTGCTGCCTTTAAAATAACAAAAAAAAAAAAACCTAACACGAAGTATTTTTTCTAGTGTTCGCATCAAATGCAGAAGGGTATCAGAAATTCACACACCCAGAAGTGTTGCTTATTTAATGCAGTTGGAAAGGTAAATATATTGCCTTTTCTTTCTACAGATTTTGCTACTTGCCGTTTACTGTTTAGATCCTGTAGTAGCAGTACCAATTTAAAGCCAAAAGTTAACCTATATCCACTACTCTGTCCATAAGTAGACAATGATGCTGAGCAAACAGTTTGAAGGCTTGGGGGCTCCGTCATACTGTAATTTTTGCCTATAGTTACACTTTATAAAATCTCACATATACATGGGCACCTGAAGACTCCTTGATTCTTCAGTAAACCAGTATTTATATTTTGCTGCTACACCGAGCAACAGACTTTTTAATTCTATAATAAAATGAAGATGCAATTTAATCTATGTAATGTCAGCAATTATAAAAACACATTAAATAATAATAATCGTGATAAAAGAGTTTTGCTACTTACTAGAAGAATGTATTTCAAATTCCTTCAGAGAAACTCACATTAAGAACTTTACAGGAGGAAGACTCTTAAAAATAATGGCATTCATTTCAGATACTTGCATTAATTACTATAAATGCAAATAGGATTTATTAACCAGTTATGAACTGTAATGCACTGCCAATGGATTTATTTTCTCCTCATTAATTTTCAATTACACTGCATTCATTTGCAAATCCTCCATTAGGAAAAAAAAATACATAAAAAGTTTCTGAAAACTACATGATATTTAATGTTAAAAACACTTCCCATTAACTTGGGGATTTTTGTAAACAATGTATTTTGGTACCATTATATAAAACTAACAGATAGAAAAACTAACGGATAGAAAAATATTGCACACCAATATCAAAAATGCATCATGAATCTATGGATACAAAACTGTAAAGTGAACTTTTTTAGTAACAGTTTGAAGTTGAAAACTTCAGACACATCCAAGAGGTGCTGGGACTTCAAAATGTATTGGTTCAATAAGACGTCAAAAACATAGTAATTGTACGGGCACTAGTAAGGCTGCTCATGTGAAGCAAGGCTCTCCATCGGTGGCACCTAGAATGTTATTCAAAGCATAACACAAAAGGAGCTCCAAAATAAATGGTGATCACATAAAATAGCCAATGCACTTTGGGGAACAACACAATCCCTCTTCACCAGGGCTTCAAAATAAATGAAAAACAGGAGGTATATTCATATGCATTACAGCACATACATGCATATATGACCAATTGTTATGAAAAAAATTGATAACTTTAAAAAAAAAAAAACATGATCTTAGACATGTTTGGGCCCCTTTCACACTGACTGACTGATCGGGTCCACCTGTCAGTTTTTCAGTTGGACCAGATCGGATCACCCATTGCTCTCTATGGAGCAGCGGATGTCAACGGACATGTCCATTGACACCCACCAAGAAACCGATCCAATCCTGTCTGCTAACAACAGACGGATGGGGACAGGCGGTCGATTTCCATCTGACAGCCCATAGAGGACTGCAGTATGTGTCCGTGTCCACCGGACATGGACCGGTCATCAGCCGGCTCAGCAGAGATCAACAAAGAGATCCCCATGTTGAGCGGGCAGACTCCACCAGTGTGAAAGGGGCCTTAAAGTTTAATGCTATGCATTTTATATTTTTATACAGTTACATTGGTCCAGTTTGGACCAATGTACTGTACCCTATGCATATACCATACCTGGCTGATGCACCTTAAAGCTGGAAATCACTGAAGCAGACACAGCCAATTCAGTGGTCTGCACTTGTTTCCGGGTCCCATGCTGAGCGGCCAGTCTGATGCAATGTAAATACAGGTCGTCAGCCGCTCAGCAAAGAATGCTTTGAATTTTCTGAAAAACTGCAAACTGTTTTATGATTGGAGAGGCAGTCAGTGATGTCACAAACTTGATCTTTAAAGCTGCTGGGACAGGAAGAGTACACAATTCTGTCATATGGTTTCTTTCAGGTGCAGCAAGGGCCAGAAATGTTTTCTGCATCAAGGGTGTAAACACCATCACGCAGAGGTAAACATGTACTGGGGGGGGTGGCACAGTGCTATGTTAGATTCGTTTGGTGAGCAATGGAAGGGAGTGGTGTTTTATAGAGAAAGATGAGTGATGTATGAAGTATACAGCTAGTGTAAGTACACAATTATGTATTTATATCAGCCCCCTGTATTCCATTAAACAGCAGCCTTCAAACAAAGAAGGTATAGGATTTAGGGCACTACAGTTTTGCACAGTGCTTTAAGTTCAACAACATGTTGTGTTTTATTGCATCATAGGAATGGTGGGGCAAATGGATAACAAGGCAGCATTAATGACTGAAGTAGAGAGAAGAAAAAAAAAACCACAGATCTGACTATGTCTAGCAGGGTTGCCTGGGTCACACGACTGAACAGAGAACTACAAAATTAATTTGCAAAAAAACAGCAAATACATGAATTTCAACTGTTTTAGCCATTTCCAGAAGTCAAGCTTTAATGACCCTTTAATGCTGTTTAGCCCAACATTTTATAACTTTTGTCTGGGGAAAAGCATTAGCAAAGTCACATAATTTCACAGTTCCATATCTCTTGTCTAAGTAAAAGATAAACCCTTACCTGATAAATTTACACTCAGAAGGGTCATAAAGAGACATCAGAACTTCAGCGTCCTCCCCGATCTTACACACCACATTTTTTAAATTAACAAACAAAGTAAACGAGGGTGTGGCAGCAAACTTGGCTTGTCTGTTGATGTCACTCTGTTTCTGAGACTGCAAAAAAATATAATAAATCAACACTGGAAATGCTAAACAGGTAAACACGCTGCTAGTATCTATAGATCTGCTTCCTATAAGCTCCAGTAACTCAACACTCGGGGAGAGGATCCAAGGGTGGGCCGATCCAAGAAGTCAGACAGGTTTACCTACAGTGCACATGTGCTGGCAGTGACCTTGCCGAAAGGAGGAGAAGGCAGAGTGAGCTGACTAATTACTCATGTATGCTGCTGCTGCTCCTTCTTGGTCCAGTAAATATAATGAGGGCAAGATTGTCACTAAACTGTGTTGCTTCTTGGATCAAAAGACTAGCTGAAGAGTTACAAATCTTTTAGCAGGTAAAACGTGGTTCCATATATGTATTTCAATTGTGCATGCAGCCGCATGTCTGGAGCACAGACACAGAGCACAGAAATATAAATATAACAGCCATTCAAAAGTCCAAGTAAATGTGAAAATTCTCTACTCTAGTGTGTTTCCAATGTTTTGTAGACACCTGATTTGCTTTGGGCCACAAGCAGTAGTTCTATCAGAGGCAGTTCATTACGGAGGGGCCTAGTGTAAACAAATGTTTATTTAGCTGCCTGTAAAATATTTTAAATTGCATTCCCTTCCTTCTAATCAAAGATACAGTGCACAGTGTTGGTTTAATGATTTCTCTGTCGCAGGCACTAGCAATAACCAAAATACAGAAAAAGTGTGTGCTAAACCTTTTCTTCCTGAAGTCTTTCTTCAACTTGCTTGGAAGCTATTTCATGTGCCCTGAAAAGACTAATTGTGCTGGTCTGTTCTGGGTCGAGTATATTTCCATCCTCATCTCGTACAACCAGGTCCAAATCAAGGATTCTAACAAAAGAAAAAAAAGGAAGAAAACGACAAAGTAAGTTTCCATGACATTAAGCAGCAAGAGCAGCTTCTAAATAAAACAAACATATAAATATATACTGCATTTTAAAATGAAATTGGTCAGAGGAAGCAGGCCTGGCTGCCTACTGTTGGTCTCTTTACATTGAGGGTGGAGAATGGCAAGTAGAAGCGCTTCTAGAAGGGTCCTCCAGGTCTATATACAGTGGATATAAAAAGTCTACACACCCCTGGTAAAAATGTCAGGTTTCTGTGATGTAAAAAAAAATGGAGTAAAAGATAAATCATTTCAGAGCTTTTTTTTCAACTTTAAAGTGGGGTTCCACCCAAAAAAACAAAAATACCTCAAAAATTCTAAAAAACAAAAAAACAAAAAACATTTGCATATTTTTTTTTCCACTTACCTCTAAATGCCTGTTGCTAGGTGGTCCCTCGTAGTCTGCCCCTTCCTTTGCCTGGGCTGGTGACATCACTTCCCCCTCGGCACAGGAAGGGCTCCGCTCTGCTCCCTCCCTCCTGTCAATCATCTGGGACCCATTACAGGTCCCAGGTGATTGAGCGGCCAATCACGGCCCGCGGCGCAGCTCGCGCATGCGCAGTGGGTGCCAGGCTGTGACACAGCCCGGCGCCCACAGTTGAAATGCCGGCGCCGGCGAGCGGAGGGGGGGGGGGGGACTAGCGGGGCTTCGATCCCCCGCATCGCTGGACCCAGGGACAGGTAAGTGTCCAATTAAAAGTCAACAGCTGCAGTATTTGTAACTGCTGACTTTTTTTTTTTTGACGGCCCCCCTGGGTGGAACTCCTGTTTAATGGGACCTATAAACTGTACAACTCAGTTGAACAAACTGAAAGCTTTTAGGTGGAGGGAAGTAAAAATAAAAGAACTAAAATAATATGGCTGCATAAGTGTGCACACCCTTAAACTAAAACTTTTCTTGAAGCACCTTTTGATTTTATTACAGCACTCAGTCTTTTTGGGTATGAGTCTATCAGCATGGCACATCTTGACTTGGCAATATTTGTCCACTCTTCTTTGCAATAACACTCCAAATCTGTGAGATTGCGAGGGCATCTCCTGTGCACAGCCCTCTTCAGATCACCCCACAGATTTTCAAAATCGGATTCAGGTCTGGGCTCAATATTGACTGGTATTTGGAACTGTTCATAATTCCCTCTACCTTGACTAAGGCCCCTGTTCCAGCTGAAGGAAAACAGCCCCAAAGCATGATGTTGCCACCACCATGCTTCACTGTGGGCATGGTGTTCTTTTGGTGATGTGCAGTGTTTTTGCGCTAAACATATCTTTTGGAATTATGGCCAAAATGTTCGACCTTGGTTTCATCAGATCATACCACATTTTCCCACATGCTTTTGGGAGACTTCAGATGTGTTTTTGCAAAATTTAGCCAGGCTTGGATTTTTTCTTGCCACTTGACCCCATAATCCAGACATATGAAGAATACGGGAGATAGTTGTCACATGTACCAACACAGCCAGTACTTGCCAGATATTCCTGCTGTAGGCCTCATGGCAGCCTCCCTGACCAGTTTTCTTCTTGCCTTTTCATCAATTTTACAGGGACGTCCAGTTCTTGGTAATGTCACTGTTGTGCCATATTTTCTCCACTTGATGACTGTCTTCACTGTGTTCCATGGTATATCTAATGCCCTGGAAATTCTTTTGTACCCTTATCCTGACTTATACCTTTTAACAATGAGATCCCTCTGATGGTTTGGAAGCTCTCTGTGGACCATGGCTTTTGCTGTAGGATGCAACTAAGAAAATGTCAGGAAAGACCTACTAGAACAGTTGAACTTTACTTGGGGATAATTAGAGGCACTTTAAATTAAGGCAGGTGTGTACTGACTCCTATTTAACAGGAGTTTGAATGTGATTGCTCAATTCTGAACACAGCTACATCCCCAGTTATAAGAGGGTGAGCACACATATGCAACCACACTATTAGTTTTTTATTTTTACTCCCCCCACTAAAATATTTATTTTTCAATTGAGTTATAGGTCACATTAAAAGGTGGAAAAAGTTCTGAAATTATTTATCTTTGTCTCATTTTTTACATCACAGAAACCTGACATTTTAACAGGGGTGTGTAGACTTTAAGGTAGCAGGATAGCAAGCTGACAGGCGCTCGAGCAGCACTTACAAGAGTGAAGCAGGCTCTGGATAGACAAAGAAATGCTGAGAAAGGCGCTTCTAAGTGCAGTAGGTCAGCAACTTTATTAAAAGGCAACAGTTAAAAACATTTAAAGGTTTACAGAGTAAACAGGCTCATCAATGTCTGAAGTCCTCCTGAGATGGTCTCCCTGTCACTGTGCTTCTGAGGTTTTGAAGAAGGAGCCTTTGAGCATGCTCCAAAACTAGTCACCTCCCCTTGCGGACATCACTCTACCCCGCTCCCCCCGTGTTCCACATGGTTTCAGGAAATGTGGCAGCCATCTTGTTCCGCCAGTCCCTCGGTTCCTGCGGCTGCGGGCCAGCACAGTAACAGGGAGACCATCTCAGGAGGACTTCAGGCATTGATGAGCCTGTTTACTCTCTAATCCTGTAAGTGTTTTTAACCATTGCCTTTTAATAAAATTGCTGACACTGCACTTAGAAGCGCCTTTCTCTGCATATTTTTGTCATTATATTGAGGGCGACCTGCAGAACCATTTTAAATGGACGTTATGTATGCAGAAAAGCAACAGAAAAGCGGAATTTTAGTCAAGAGAGATCCAGTGTGTGGGAAAAAACTTGCATGATCTCTAATGTTCTTTATTCAAAAACAAAGTGCTGGCACATGGGTAACCCAAAATATCTCCTCTCAGACATCCATTACTTGGCATGGGTTCATCAAGCCATTATCTATTTTATACGGACAATCACAGTGATGATGTTCGTGGAAGCATGTATATCTATATATATATATGCAAAGAATCTAATAATAAAGCAACTTATACACTGTAGATATGGGTGTTACTACTAGCATGCAGATATTTTTATAGAACACCATGAAGGGAAAATGTATTGATTATTAAAAATGTATTAATGAATATATGTTGATTTCTATTATATATTAAAAAAAGTCCACTACAATGGGAATTGGGTAAACATAAGATGCACAACAGGTCCTTTATTATCACACACACACACACACACACACACACACACGACAGCAGATTGTCATGCTAAGGAAAGGATCTGCTAAACATATCCTCGCTGCTGTATCCAACCCTAAAAGTAAAACATTTTGCCTTTAGTTCTACTTTAAGGAGCTTTGCCTGCCCAACCTAGAGCAGCAGTCTCATGTTTTACAGAATGAGGACAGAACACATCATAGACGTAGCTTAAACACTGTGTTTGAAAGCCTCATCGGAACTTTCATCCATTAGTATTTGGGGGACAAAGACTGTTTTTTCTGCAACTCCTGTTCCTATTTGTCAGAAGTTTCAGAACAAAACAAATTCTCAAGATGTTCATCCCCGTTTGAAAGCTGAGCATCTGGAGTCCATGCAAACTTTAAGCAAACACGTTGGCAGATGGTAAGACACAATAACAAACAAGGAATCCATTAATTGAGGAGAAGGTGAAGCTTTAAAATTTTCTACGCCAAACAGAATCAAGGCTCAGTCTCAAGTCTTTCTCTGCAAAGCTGAACACAGTCACAGGAAATGCAAAACTTCCATATCTCAGCAACCCATACATAAAATTAGATTTTCATGAGGCGTTCATACTTTTAAAAGCTAAAAGGCAAAATGCATACCTAAACATCACCTACTCGCAGAAAGGTAAGCTTCTGGTTATAATAATCTGCAAATATTCATAAGTCACTACATGGCTCACTGCAGCCTCCGATAAGTAAATTTCTCACGTACGTTCAGTTCAGAATAGGGAGTTTAGTTACAAATTTATTTATTTCAGGCATTTATATAGTGGTGACAATTTATACAGCCTTTTACATACTGTACATTCACAACAGTCACTACCCTCAAGAGGTTGCAATCTAAGGTCCCCATCTCCCAATTTAGGCAGTAGCCAATTAAAGAATGTGTTAGCCCAACATTTCATACAGTGATAGAGAATATAGATATACATCTCTCTCTCGTTTATTTTTCAAGAGAGAGTGACACTCACGGGTATTAAAAGGTGTTTCGACAAGGCACAAGCTGGTCTTTCTCAGGACCGCTTATGCCTCGTCAAAATAAAATCTTCACTGTGCATTCACCTCTCAAAACCCGCGAGTTTCGCTCTCTCTTTTGAACTGTGTGTACTACAGGCTGTGCAATGGACCCACTTTCTCTCCGATCTGTGTGCAATGGCAACATACATATATATATATATATATATATATATATATATATATATATATATATATATATATATATATATATATATATATATATATATACACACACACACATACCCCCTATTAGATTGTAGGCTCTTCTGAGCAGGGCCTTCCTAATCCTCTTGTATTTTATTGTATCTGTATTGTCTCCTTTTATATTGTAAAGCGCTGCATGTTGGCGCTATATAAATCCTGTATAATCTATATATATATATATCTATATCTATATATATCTATATCTATATATATCTATATATATCTATATATATCTATATATATCTATATATATATATATATATATATATATATATATATATATATATATATATATATATATATATATATATATATATATATATATATGTATATATATATTTATTATCACACACACATACATACACACACATACATACAATGCTGTGAAAAAGTATTTGCTCCCTTCCTGATTTTTTTTTTTTTAAATATATTACACAAACATAACCCGAGTAAATCCAAGATGCAGTTTTGAAATCATTTCATTAAGGGAAAAAAGCTGTTCAAACCTGCCTGGCCCTATGTGGAAAAAGTAATTGCCCTCTCCCAAGCTGAATCATGAATGAACTATGATTAACCACAATTTTTTGGAAAGCTTAGTTAAATTTCACTTGCCACACCCAGGCCTGATTACTGCCAGACCAGTTGAATCAAGAAATCACATAAATAGAAGCTGATAAAGTGAAGGACGCTAACAGATCACAAAAAGCCACACATCATGCCACAATCTGAAAAAAAAAATCAAGAACAAATTAGAAACAGACATGTATCGGTCTAGGAAGGGTATCAAAGCCTTTTCTAAGGCGTTGGAACTCCAGTAAACCACAGGGAGAGCCATTATCCACAAATGGAGATAACTTGGAACAGTGGTGAACCTTCCCAGGAGTGGCTGGCCTACAAAAATTACTTCAAGAGCATGACAACAACTCACCCAGGAGGTCCTAAAATAACCCAGATCAGTGTTCATGATTCAACAATTATAAAGAAACTGGGCAAAAATGGAATCCATGGCAGAGTACCAAGGTCAAAGCCACCGCTGACCAAGAACACAAAGGCTCACCTTACATTTACCAAAAAACATCTCGATTACCCCTAAGACTTTTAGGCAAATATTCTGTGGACTGATGAGACAAAAATTTTACTTTTTGGAAGGTGTGTGTCCCGTTACATCTGGCATAAAACAAATACAGTATTTCATAAGAACATCATACCAACAGTCAGACATGGTGGTGGTAGCATGATGGTCTGGGGCTGCTTTGCAGCTTCAGGACCTGGATGACTTACCATAATTGATGGAACCATGAATTCTGAGCTCTACCAGAAAATCCTAAAGGAGAATGTCCGGCCATCAGTTTGTGACCTCAAGCTCAAGTGAACTTGGGTTATGCAGCAGGACAATAATCCGTAACACAACAGCAAGTCCACCTCCAAATGGTTCAAACAAGCAAAATTTAGGTTTTGGAGTGGCCTAGTCAAAGCCCGGACTTGCATCCAATTGAGATGCTGTATCATGACCTTACACAGGCTGTTCATGCTGGAAAACCCTCCAATGTGGCTGAATTAAAACAATTCTGCAAATAAGAGTGCCCCAAAATTGCTCCACATCAATGTGAAAGACTCATTACCAGTTACCGCAAACGCTTGATTGCAATTGTTGCCGCCAAGGGTGGCACAACCACTTATTAGGTTTAGGAGGCAATTACTTTTTCACATAAAGCCAGGCAGGTTTGTACAGCTTTTTTGCCTTAATAAATGAAACCATCATTTAAAAACTTCATTTTGTATTTACTCTGGTTATGTGTGTGTACTAATAACATTTGTTTGATGAGCTGACCACAACAAAAAACAAAAAATGCCCTTGGGACTTTTAAAAAGCACACCTCAAAACATGCCAAGTAAAATTTATAAATTATTTATTCAACGCACATTTAAAAACAACATGTGATACAGAAAAAAAAAAAAAAAAAGTATATTAATTGTCATTATATTGGTAAATTTTGCATTCATGAAATCAACCTTTCCATGAGACCTGGATGTGTCACAAAGATGACTGTCAGTAGTCTGGAATAGCTGGGCTAGGTCTCGACACATTTTGCGAGAAGAGTCTCTCTCTATAATGACATTTAATATACATTTTTCTTTTTTAAATGTGCGTTGAATAAATCATTTATAAATTTTACTTGGCAAGTTTTGAGGTGTGCTCTTTAAAAGTCCCATGGGCATGTTTGTTTTCTGTTGCGTGCATACTAATAGGGACTGAGTAGCACCTTTACCCATCCGACACCAGCTCTTTTCTCTTTATTGTTTGATGATCTGAGTCATTTAAGTGTGACAATTATGCAAAAAAAAAAAAAATCAGGAAGGGGCAAATACTTTTTCACACACACAGAGTAGATTCACTGCTACAGGGTGGCCACGCCGTGCAGAATTATGTGTCTATACATGATTCAGCAGAAGCCGATCAGCGGGTGCTGGCCAATAGATGTCTGCTGGCACCCAGCGATCGCGTGGAAGAGACGCAGGACGGAGCTTCTAAACAAGACACATAGTACGCACATGAGTAAAAATAGCACAAACACTGGCTAGGCACACATTTAACTCTTTGATGACCCTAGATGTTTAACCCTTTCCCAGCCAGTGTCATTAGTACAGTGACCGTGCATTCTTTTAGCACTGATCACTGTATTATTGTCACCAGTTCCCACAAAGTGTCATAAGTGCCAGTTAGTGTCATAACGTCTGCCACAATATCACAGTCCCTACTATAAGGCATTGTAGCCAACTATGACTCCTGTCCCCATTTTGTCAACCCCCTGAAAAAAAACAAAATGTTAAAAGGACAACGCTAGCCAAAGCATAAGCTTTAGCAAAAAACTGTGTAAAGTGAACATTTTCTTTTTACTATGTCTCTTTTCGTTCTTTGATGTACTGGTTAGGGGAAAAACTAACTAGATACACAGTTGAAATACATACATGGGAACTGATTTGTTGTTCTGTGATCCAGTCTTGTGAATCAGGCAGTACCAAGATGGAACACTACTCCAGCAGCAGCACAGGGTGATCACATACAGTGGCCAAAACACACCTCCACCCTGCCAGCTAAACAATGGAGAGAAGCAGCTATAGAGAATGGTAAGGGTGGATGGGATCAAAGGATCATGTGCACCAGGTACACAACTTGCCCCAAGTAAAACATTTTCTAAGCATCTTTCAATTGCATATTTATTGGAGCTACCAGGTAAATGCCAGTTTTGTCCAAATTCAATATTCCAGTTTTGCATTGTTAAATAGCAAACAACATGCTGCCTATCTATTGTTAGGAACTCACTGGCGACAAATCCCCATTTTTGCCAAATGTTGCAGCCACTAGAAATTCATCTGATTGTTGGACGTCCTCATTGGATTCTTGATGATACAGAATGACCACCAAGGACTCCCAAGCTGCAAGAATGACAATTGTGCGATGGCTTGCAGAAACTCGAAACACAAAGGTTACATTAACCAGGCTCAGCCATCTATCCCTAACTGCAGCCGTCTACTCTGTCTCTGCTATTTGACCAATTAATGCCACTGGAATCCACCAGTGGCTGCAGGTGTGAAAGAGGCCAAACTGTTGTTGGAAAAAAATCTCATCAATGAAGCCTGAAAAAAATACAACAGCCAGTAAATAAACATCAGGGGGTATATTTATAATGCAGTGAATGTGACTTTTAGCAAACATTGACTGGTAGTAAATCAGTCACTCTCATTTTGCTGCCAGAGCCATTTAGTGTTTTATGCATGCATGTTTAAAAAAAACATCTTGGGCCTGAAGGATAAAGTGGTTGTTAAACCAATTAATACCATCCTCTGTTTAATTATCCTATGTGCCCCTGTGTCTGCATTTTATAAAAATAAGCTGCTCTTTACCAGTTTTCAGAGTGCCAATCGCCGCCTAAGTGACCCGCCGGCTCTCTCCTCTCCCTGTCTGACAGCGGGCGGAGCCAATGATTCCCCGCTGAGGAGAGGAGTGGAGGAGGAGGGGAGGAGAGAGGCGGCGGGTGACGCGAGCGGCGATTGGGGCTCTGAAAACTGGTAAGGAATGGCTTATTTCTATAAAAACACAGAAACAGGGGCACATAGGATTATTAATCTGGCAGGATGGTATAAAGTTTAAATGAAACTTCAACAGCAGGAGGGGAGGGCGGCGGGCATTGACACAGGAGTAGACAGGCACGGAGGGGGGGGGTGGTGCGACAGGAGAGCTGCGGATGACGGAGGCACGTAAACTGACCATGGTGTCAGGGCCCAGCAGCCATTATAAACCATGGTCAGTTTACAGGAGCATAGCCCGGCAGGATCAGCCAGGTTTTTTAGGTGAATGCACAGCTATACGCAGAATGTGTACAGCAATCAACGGTTTCCAGCTTTGGCACCCTTGAAAACACGTATATGTTAATATGTGCTTGTATGTGGCAGTGGGGGTTGAGCCAAATTTTTTTTTAACTTTCTTTCTTAACCAACTATTTTTTACCACATGGAAACAAAAAAGTATCCTATATTATTTATTTATTTTTTTTCGTGGCTGGCTCTCTTTAGCGAGACATCATGGGTTTATTGGAGGCAACATACCAGGGATGCTTGGAAGAGATCAAGCGACTTCCATGCGCCCCTGGTACCGCCGCCTGTCAGATTTACACACCTTATATCATCCCCTTTACCCCCCATTGCAGTAAAGGGTTAAAACATGTACCTGGAAGATTCACCTGCAGTGAGTGTTTGATGTCAGATTCACTGTTTATAAATAAGTCCCCCCTGATGCTGAGCTTTAAATTAAAAAAAAAATGCACATTAAAAATGGACGTGGATTTTAAAGTCTACAGACCTGTTTCCATAATCAATCCGTGCTGTGATTTTCTTTTTGAGCTCTTTCAGTTCATCCTGGGGCAGCGTTCCAGACAAGATCTGTGATCTCCACTCCACCAGGTCACAGATCATATTTCTGACGCAGTTAAACATGTCTCGATTATCTTGCTATAAAAGGGAAATACAAGTATTGATTTGACTTTATGCACACAACAAATAAGTATATAGCAAGGTATAGTTTGCTAGAAGCCAAAACATTAATATTTCATTGGACAGTGAATTGGATGTGACCTGGCACACTCGCTTAAACACACATGGTGTGCCTCCGTCCCTATATTGGTTTATAGAAAAGGAGAGATAATTGGGACTTTAAGTGAGGCCCGCCATGTCAAAATGGAGACAAAATCAACACATGAATAAAATTACAATGCATGATTTATTGTTGCAAACTAAAAATTCATTCCAGATTGAGAAAAACATTGTATCAAATATATAGGTAGTCACATGACTTACACTAAAATATGCTGCTCATAGCATGCAATACAATTGATAGATATAAAAAAATATACATAAAAGAATAAAAGTACATAATGAGACCAGGTATCTTTTGGCATCTAGTAGCACTCAACGCGTTTCTTGGCATTTCAGCCATTCAGTGTGATAATGCAATATATGCACCACCTCAAAGCTGGGCCCAGCGTCTGCACAGGAGAGTGGGGATACCGTACCGGGTGTAGTATCTCCCCCGGAGTTGAGACGGGAAAACCCCAAGAACCGAGGAGAGCACCCAAGGGACGACAGGGTGGTCATAGCATGATCCAGTGTGGTGTGCGTGCACGTAACATGCATAGCATCCAGAAAGTGGTGACTAAACTCCCCATAAAATGTGAATAGGGGAATGAATTGGCCCCAATGTTGATCTGTGAATGGTATGTGTAAACCAGCTCAAATCTGTGTGTGCTTCCAAGTGAGTGAATCAAGCAGAAGATAAGTAACAAATAAGTATATAGCAAGGTATAGTTTGCTAGAAGCCAACGTTAATATTTCATTGTTTACATGCTGCTAACAAATAAAGCCAATCCATAGTCTTAAGATATAGTTGAAAATAATCAGCTTTGAGTAAATGACTGAATTAGTATATTCTGTGTCTTTGAATTGTGCTGGCCATGTGAACCTTTCCTTATGCCAGTTAGAGATTGATTTGAGATGTTGCCTCTTTTGCTACATTGAACTTAGTACATACACACACTGAGGGGAGGGGGGGGGGGGGGGGGTATAAGGGGCTTTAGAAGCCCAGACCTACCAAAAGGCAGCTAGTGTATTGCTGTTCCTATAGGGAACAATAGTCAATCTCCAAGGTATCCCACTCTCAATCACTTTAAATGTTTTAGGCTAGGAACTCAGATAGTTAGGAGCGAGGAACCAAAAAATTGCACAGATGCCTTGACAAAGCAGTGTGGCTTCACAAATGTATACAACAAAAATCACATTTGACCCCCAAAAAGAAGAAAGGTTTAAATAAAAAGAAATCTAGTCCAAGAATGTTGTTTAGAAATGTTACAAAAAAAAGAAACAAAAAAAACAAAACACACATTTCAACACCTAGCTTTGTTACTCATTTATTACTGTGGATGAAGGAAGTCACTGGAATGGGTGGTAAAAATGTCTTCAACATTCCTAAACTAGTCTAGATTAATTGCTTAAGCCTTTATAAACCCCTTTATAACCAGGCCATATTTCAGTGCTGTGATAGCTAGACTGACAATCACTCGATCACTCACCACTGTACCAAGATAAATTTTATATACCGTAATTTTTGAGGTAAATGAAACATTCTTTTGGTGATAAATATTGAGCGCTTAGTTTTTATTATTTTTACTATTAAAAAAAAGGATAAAAGACTAACAACTTTGGGAAAAAAAATTGTTTCCCTTACTTTCCACTAAAAGAAAAAACAAACAAACATGTCAGGTCACTACAAAAATCACAAAATCTACCCCTTTTTGTAAACACCCCAAGATAATCTCATTTACCACAGTTTCTTATAAAAGAAAGTATCATGCTGGTATTGTGGCTAAAATATGAATCTTGGTACATGATCCATGTACAAGCCATACACAGA
Organism: Lithobates septentrionalis; assembly: GCA_037952835.1. NCBI lineage: Eukaryota > Metazoa > Chordata > Amphibia > Anura > Ranidae > Lithobates > Lithobates septentrionalis. The sequence continues at coordinate 1,121,435 of JBBDGP010001594.1, forward strand.
GGGAGGAGGTAAGGGGCTAATGTACAGGTCACATACAGTGGGAGGAAACATGCTGCAGCCTACCTGAATGACTGAGATTCGTTCATGGAAAGGGAGAGAAAATAGAGGGTTCTCAAACACAAAACAGTAGTACAGTTTACATTTGTGATAGTTAAGAAAGGCGATAACAGCGATTACAAGGCACAGAGACAATCAAGTTGGCTCTATGCCTTGTGATCACTGTTGAGGCCAATTTTGCAACCACTTTGGGGGGGGGGGGGATCTGCATGAATGACAGTTCGATCATAGTCATTGTGTGAAAACTGAGTACTAGTGTAAAAACCAGTGCAGTCCAGAACCCAAGGCCACCATCATGACGTACAGTAGAAGTGATCTGGTCAATGTGACTAAGGCCGGCCATAGACTGAGAAAATTTCCTTTCTTGCAACCACGAGTGGTAGGAAAGAAATTTGCTCAATTCCCCCCCATCAACACAGTCAGTGGGGGTAGGGAGGCCGCCCTTCCAGGAGAACACAGTGATTATTGCTAGCAGCTATAAAAGCTGCTGGAAATAAGCGCATGTAAAATCCAACAGGCTGGTTGTACCCAAGCAGATCGATCGATCAACTTGGGTACATTCAGCCAGCCCATACATGGTTCCAATCTCAGTCGTTTCCTGATGAACCGGCGGAAGTTCGAACCGTCTGACTGGCTTTACTATTACTAGCTACACCCTTTCTAGATGCCTCATCTGGAATGGATTTTCTTACAACAGCTGCTCTTTAAGAAGGTATCAAAATCATTTTCTACCAAAGTTAGACAATGAAAGGCAAACTTGTAAAACTTGTATATGAACATAAATTTGCCAAAACACATAAAATATTACATTCAGCTACTTGACTTTACAAAAACGACACAAGCGGCATATTCACTGAAAGTGCATTTTTCTGTAAAGAAGGAACATGTCTGGAGAAGGAAACTAAAAATATTAATATGCTTATTTCATATTTACCTAGAAATACATTTTCCTGACCATAATAAGCTAAGAAACTATGTACAAAAAAACCCGACATTCTCTTTTAAAGCCAATTAGATTTACTTTCCAGTGAAGTGCAAGAATAAAATAATCTGCCTTGTCGCTATGGGAATCAAGGATATAATGTGATACAAGAAAAACAAGAAAATGTTATTTATAAGACCCCTTTCACACTCAGCCGCGGCCGCATTAGCAGTAAAGCGCTGCTAGTTTTAGCGGCGCTTTACAGTCGTTTTAGCGGTGCTTTTCAGCCACTAGCAGGGCGCTTTTAACCCCGCTAGCGGCCAAATAAAGGGTTAAAAGCTCTCATGTTGCAGTGCTGCCGAAGCAATTTGCAGGCGCTTCCGCAGCGCTGTCTATTAATTTTATTCGGCAGGGTGTTTAGGGAGCGGTGTATTACATCGCTCCCAAACTGCCCCAAAAATGCTGCTTGCAGGACTTTTTCTGACGCCTTGCAAGCGCACCGCCCCATTGTGAAATCACTTGAGTTTTACACTGGGGAGGCATTTTTCAGGCTCTTTACAGGCACTATTTTTAGCGCTAAAATGCGCCTTCAGTGTGAAAGGGGTCTAAGACTTATAACACTGACAATTGTCTTGATTTACTTACAACATAAAGTTGCCTCCATATGATGGACCACTCACGCAGCGTGGTGGTGACTTCATGTACAAGCGGAATCTCGCAAGGTGTGACCGTTTCATGTTGCCTACAAAATAAATGCAAAATTCTAAATAAATAGCCTTTATGAATAAACACACAAATAATTAAAACTATACCACTGAGCACGGTCCATCAACAGGCTAAGAGCAACACTATGATAGCGACCAATCAATCATCCATCACTGCTTTGAAGTAGAGATGAAATTTGATTAGCTGCTATGAATTACTGCAGTTTATACATCACCATTCTATGTATGGCTTTAATAAACAAGTCTAGGTCTTGAAATTACTTTTTCTTGAAAGCAAATGGGAACATATTTGCAAGTAAACCTAAAATCCATAAAGTGATAAACTTACAAAAAAAGAGCAATAAAGCTAAATTACAACTTTATATAAAATAGAAATGTATTATGCCGACAGATGTTTACGTACATATTTCAGGATTTTATCTATATTGAAAAAGCAAGCCGAAGCAAACTGTTACAGCAATCACTAGCTGCTAATGACACTCTGACAACTGCTGCTGCTATGTTTTTTAAGCCTTCAAAAGTGGCTCAAAGTAGGACTGCAGCAGAAGTGCAGCCAAATAAATAACAGAAGAGGAAGCCAGGCATATGGCAGAGGGTATGGAACAGTGTGGAGGAAGACTGCAGGGGGTCCGATGACATTGTGTGGGGGGATTCAGGACACAGAAAAGCCCACATACACTAGGAGGACAACTAAACGTGCAAGATTAATTCAACCGCTCTCAAACACTTGCATTAGCAGTACAGTACTAAAAGGACAGTCTAAAGAAAACAAACAGTGGGGGAGATTTACTAAAACTGGTGCAGCTGTGCATAGTAACCAATCAGCTTCTAACTTCAGCTTGTTCAATTAAGCTTTGATAATAAAAGCTGGAAGCCGATTGGTTTTCTATGCAGAGCTGCACCAGATTTTGCACTCCCAGCTTTAGTAAATAACCCCCATTGTGATTTATGAAGGCAAAGCTACTCATTTCGTTAAAGTGTAACTAAAAGGCATTTTTTAATTTTTGGATAGAGGGGAGATGGATTAGAACACCTGTCAGTTTTTATTACCGTCTGTGCCCTCATTAGGAAGATTCACCCTCTCTCTTGTTTACCGTTAAAAAAAAAAAATCAAAAATTTTAGGTTGTTTCCAAAAAAGTAATAGAGGGGAAATCTTCCAATGGGAACACTAGTTCTGGTGACCTGGGGGGGGGGGGGGGGGTTTACTGGGATTTCCTCTCACTTCCCGTCCTGGCTATGGGACAGAAAGTGAAGAAAAATCTCCTCAATGGGATAAAAATGGTAAAAAAAAAAAAAATCTGACAGGGGTTATAATCCTCCATTACCCTATACAAAATGGGAAAAAAAAAAAAAAAGTTTTGCCTATAGTTCTACTCTTTAACAAACTGCTATGGAGAAAGAACTATAAGGAGCGACAAGACACCATTATTATGATATATTGGCTCCCCCTGGGCATCACCAGGGTTCCTTAAAAAAAAAAAAAAAAAAAAAAATCAACTTTCATTAATTTGGGAACTCCAGTATGGCCATATACAGTGGGGCATAAAAGTATTTAGTCAGCCACCAATTGTGCAAGTTCTCCCGCTTAAAAAGATGAGAGAGGCCTGTAATTGTCATCATAGGTATACCTCAACTATGAGAGACAAAATGTGGAAACAAATCCAGACAATCACATTGTCTGATTTTTGAAAGAATTTATTTGCAAATTATGGTGGAAAATAAGTATTTGGTTAATATCAAAAGTTCATCTCAATACTGTGTTATATATCCTTTGTTGGCAATGACAGAGGTCAAACATTTTCTGTCTTCACAAGGTTGTCACACACTGTTGCTGGTATGTTGGCCAATTCCTGCATGCAGATCTCCTCTAGAGCAGTCATAACTGTCGCTGGCCAACACAGACTTTCAACTGCTTCCAAAGGTTTTCTATGGGGTTGAGATCTGGAGACTGGCTAGGCCACTCCTTCATTGCCCGGGCAGTGTGTTTGGGATCATTGTCACGCTGAAAGACCCAGCCACATTTCATCTTCAATGCCCTTGCTGATGTTTCCACATTTTGCCTCTCATAGTTTAGGTATACCTATGTGACAATTACAAGCCTCTCTCATCTTTTTAAGTGGGAGAACTTGCACAATTCCTGCCAGCAGCTTCTTTGGAGCGGTGAAGGAACGGTGAACTCACTGCTCCTCCACCGCTGCTCCCCAGTGAAATCAATGGGGCAGCGCTGCGATACCGCCGGCAAAACGCAGCTCTGCCGGCATCTTGCGGGCAGATTTAACCCCTTTTTCGGCCGCTAGCGGGTCTAGCCGAATAGCGCCGCTAAAAATAGCGCCGCTTTACCGCTGACGCCCGGGCGTCGGCAGTGTGAAAGGGGTCTCAGGAAGAGGGGGGCCAGTTTGACTTTCACAAAGTCCAGCTATACATATATTTTCAGCATCCTATACATCTGGATTTACTTATTGGTTTGGGATTTAGTTTTCACTGCAGGTAACAAAGGTTTTCATCATCAACTTGGACTTGCCCATGTTTGTGACAGGGTTACTTATAATCCAACTGCAACCAAAAAACCTTCACTGAAGACAGAAGTGGAAATGAGGGTAAACTTCCCCAATGGGATCAGATGGGCATTGGGCCTTAAAAAAAAAAAAAAAGTTAGAAGGAAATGCCAGTGATTTTCTCCTTGCATTATCTGTCTTCGCTGTACTGCTTATTTCTTTAGCATATCTTAAACGATTTGAAAACATGGCATTTTCTAATGTAACACAAATTGTATTAAGGCTTTCTGCATGTTGGCGTCAATCCTTTCAGCGGGTCTTAGTTGTGAGCAGTAAGTATCTTTTAATGTATTTATCCTATCAAAATAAATCAACTTTGTTATTTTAGTATGGTATGTCTTCTTTATACAGCCATTTTGTAATCAGTATAGAGATGTCATTATACAGTCATCAGATGATCAGAATACTGATGTTCACTCCATCTACAGGCCAAGATAAACTCAGTCATAAAACTCAATGAAGTTTATTCAAGTCAATTAATGATGTGCACATTGCCATAACCATCAAAAAAAAATAAAAAAAAAAATAACACATTCATCTAAAGGTTATTTGCTGCCCCCCACCCTTCCCCAAGACCACCACCCCTATTGTACTAGTGTGTCCCTGTCAATCTAAAGGAACACATGAGCATGGGAGAAGAGAGAAGGTTTAACATCATAATCTACCTAAAGGTACAAATATACAGATCAAAATAACATCTAATACTCTGGCTCGTGTACTGGAAATATTTAGGGCCTCCTTTTCCCAGAGAGCGCAACTCTCTGACATCACTTTCTCTAAATAAGTTACGGAGCAGAGTAGCGTCACCCCCTTGCCCATGCCTGTTGAATAGAAAGTGAAGTAGTAGGCAGCATATTAGAATAAAAGGAAATTAAATGCAATCAAAAACCCTGAATGGCTGATGTTACCGTCCCTTCCAGTCTCAAGCTGAGCCCTGATATGTGGGCTACTATAGAAAGCTGATCTAAACACAACATTTTAAGTACTTTTAATAGCTGTAACATAACTGGAATAAAAAAGTATTTACATGTCTGTTCTAATTTCACCTTTGGGGGAAAGGGGAGATTTTTGACTTTATATGAGGCAAAGGACACGAAGGTACAATCCCTCCCTGTTTGACAAGTCATTAAAGAAAGAGGTTTGGGACTTTGTATGAAGCATGGAGCTGGGGGGGGGGGATAAAAATATATTTTTATTCTATTATACTCTTTATGTGCATTGTATTGAAATTTAGTAATTACAATTATATACTGAACTGGTCAGACACAATTTGCATCATGGTCACCCCAGCTGCATGCTTCATACAAAGTCCCAAACCTAATTTCATCTTTAATCCTCTATCTGCAAAGGATGTATTACACACCTCATGGCAATCAATAAACCCAAAGCAGCTCATGGCTGCCTGAATCAATGTGGATTTTAGCATTCATATAAGAGTCAGATTGTATCTTTTGCTCTGTGCCACCACAATAATACAAATAAATTAACAATATTTACATTTCTGATGCTCTGTTATTTTGTGAAAAGTATCCAATACTCCAGAATTCAAAGGTTTTTATATCTGAAACAACTTGCAGTTCCCCCTGACAGCCCATTAAGATTAGGGAGGGGAATGTTTGTGTCCTCTGTGTGGAAAAGCCCCTAAAAATACTGAAAATCTCCCCTTAAAATAGATCCTATATGACCACACTGCCACAAGACAGATTTTTCAGCAGCCTTCCTAATGGCCCATCAAAATGACGGGCTGCCCTCACTGGTCTAAAGGAATGTGCTCTAAGGCTGGCCATACACTAAGATTTAGCTACAGTGGGGATCAAAAGTTTGGGCACCCCAGGTAAAAATGTGTATTAATGTGCATAACAAAGCCAAGGAAAGATGGAAAAATCTCCAAATGGCATCACATTACAGATTAGACATTCTTATAATATGTCAAAAAAAGTTAGATTTTATTTCCATCATTTACACTTTCAAAATGACAGAAAACAAAAAAATGGCGTCTGCAAAAGTTTGGGCACCCTGCAGAATTTATAGCATGCATTGCCCCCTTTACAAAGCGGACACCTGCCAGTGTCATGGATTGTTCTCAATCATCGTCTGGGAAGACCAGGTGATGTTAATCTTAAAGGTTTTAAAATGGCCACACTCATCTGACCTTGCCCCAACAATCAGCACCATGGGTTCTTCTAAGCAGTTGTCTAGAAATGGATACTGAAAATAGTTGACGCTCACAAAGCTATAGAAGGCTATAAGAAGATAGCAAAGCGTTTTCAGATGTCAATATCCTCTGTTCGGAATGTAATTAAGAAATGGCAGTCATCAGGAACAGTGGAAGTTAAAGCAAGATCTGGAAGACCAAGAAAAATATCAGACAGAACAGCTCACAGGATTGTGAGAAAAGCAATTCAAAACCCACGTTTGACTGCACGATCCCTCCAGAAAGATCTGGCAGACGCTGGAGTTGTGGTACACTATTCCACTATAAAGAGATACTTGTACAAATATGGTCTTTATGGAAGAGTCGTCAGAAGAAAATCTCTTCTACGTCCTCACCACAAAAATCAGCTTTTGAACTTTGCAAATGAACATATAGACAAGCCTGAGGCATTTTGGAAACAAGTTCTGTGGACCGATGAGGTTAAAATAGAACTTTTTGGCCGGAATGAGCAAAGGTACGTTTGGAGAAGAAAGGGCACAGAATTTAATGAAAAGAACCTCTGTCCAACTGTTAAGCATGGGGGTGGATCAATCATGCTTTGGGGTTGTATTGCAGCCAGTGGCACAGGGAACATTTCACGAGTAGAAGGAAAAATTGATTAAATAAAATTTCAGCAAATTTTGGATGGTAACTTGATGCCATCTGTGAAAAAGCTGAAGTTAAAGAGAGGATGGCTTCTACAAATGGATAATAATCCTAAACACACCTCAAAATCCACGGGGGATTACATCAAGAGGCGTAAACTGAAGGTTTTGCCATGGCCTTCACAATCTCCTGACCTCAACATTATTGAAAATCTATGGATAGACCTTAAAAGAGCAGTGCGTGACAGACAGCCCAGAAATCTCAAAGAACTGGAAGACTTTTAGAGTCCCAATTTGGGGCGATCGGCGCTGTTCCACTAAACCCCGTCTGATGTGCAGAAACTAGTAAGGTGTATAAAGTAAATAAATAAACAAATAAATAAATAGTGAGAACTGAAATAAATTATATATATAGGAATAGTAAAATTTCAAACGTGTGGGAGAAACATTATTAGTGTGTATGTAGAAAAAGCCCACAAATATATAAAGTGGGATGTGTGTTATCACCTTACTAAAATAGAGGTGATCCAGACAAAACAAATAAAATAAATGAATATAAAGATAGTGGTAAAATTACCAAAAATCTTAAAAAATTCCTAAGTAAAAAAACCGGTGTAAATGTGTACATCAAAAAGTGCTAAAACATAAATGAGAACCATATGTTCATACGTGCACATAAAAGTGTTTGAAAATTGATTTTAGATCATCAGTCCATAAAAATGTCCCAAAAAGAAAAAAAAGGAAGAAAGTCCATAGAACATTCTTCTTAAAGTGCAATAATATGTCTCTTCAAACATCTAACAATACTCTTGATGAAATAAACTCTTTCAGCCTTCCAAAGGACCCCCCTATGTGCCCTCACTCACCGGAAGAATTCACCCCTGCAGGGGTATCAAGCCTGTAAGCCGTATCCTGCAGCAATGGTCCCTGGTGACAGTCCTCCGTTCGGATCTCCTCTCCTGGTATCCCGATCACTTCCAGTCACTCCCCGCAGGAACATCCATATGAAACAAGAATGAGCCCCATCGCGTGAATCCGTAAAAAACGTTGCTTTATTGTAAAATTATAAAAGGAAGCAAACAGTGCTCCGCTGACTAGTAAACAGTCAAACAAATGTGGGGAGAGCAGCGCGGTGCGGCGTGCGTTCCACCGCTCGCTACTCAACCCGGAAGTTGGCTCGAAAAGACAAGACGTATGCGTATCACGTGGCCACGCTTACGCGTTTCGTCATCAAGACGTCACCTGAGGCGCGGCCATCTTCGTACTCCATACGTCTTATATATACAATGGAGGCGCCTGGAGGCCAATCATGGTGGAAATCCCGCCCCCCAGCCTAAGTTGGATTCTAATAGACACAAGGAATATGTCCCAAGCGCCATCTAGTGGGCCGGAAGAAATAAACTATATTCAGCGCCTCCATCCTAAACATATAAACAAAAATATATAAACAAAACGAGGAAAGGACGGGAAGTGGGGGAATTATTATAAAAAACATACTTGGAATCCTAAAACACTGGTCTACCAGTAAACAATGAAGGTACCTAATCAAAAAGGGATTATTTATGAACATAAAATTATAAGATTATAAAAATTATTATATTTCACATATATGTGAGTTGCTCAAATATATTGATCTTCTAAAACATATCCCATATGTACACACATATGTAAAACATAATAGGGGGGTGGTATACATAACTATCCCCAGGAAAATCGGGACTCTATTCACCCCATATAAATCAATATACCCGTTACCTATCAGTGGGTAGGAATAGAACCCTATGCAAAACATTTATAAAACCATATATACCCCTATTTATTGCAATCAATGTGTGCCTTTGTTTAAAAACTTATGGTGTAAAAAATGGACATCCATAAATAGTAGAACTATAAAAATGATGCAGTGTAAATAGAAGAGTATAAAATGTGATATAAATTTTAAAAAGGGTGTATGGAAACGAAAAAATCCCTAGGGGACTCAATGTGGAAATAGACCTGAACTGTTTTTTATCTAATTTTTAATTGTGTGGTCCTTTTCTGAGCACCCTAGAGGCCTTACACCCTCATGTACCATAATGATGGTCACCACTTCTTCGTTTTTTTCGTTTCCATACACCCGTTTTAAAATTTATATCACATTTTATACTCTTCTATTTACACTGCATCATTTTTATAGTTCTACTATTTATGGATGTCCATTTTTTTACACCATAAGTTTTTAAACAAAGGCACACATTGATTGCAATAAATAGGGGTATATATGATAGTTTATATGGTTTTATAAATGTTTTGCATAGGGTTCTATTCCTACCCACTGATAGGTAACTGGTATATTGATTTATATGGGGTGAATAGAGTCCCGATTTTCTTGGGGATAGTTATGTATACCACCCCCCTATTATGTTTTACATATGTGTGTACATATGGGATATGTTTTAGAAGATCAATATATTTGAGCAACTCACATATATGTGAAATATAATAATTTTTATATTCTTATAATTTTATGTTCATAAATAATCCCTTTTTGATTAGGTACCTTCATTGTTTACTGGTAGACCAGTGTTTTAGGATTCCAAGTATGTTTTTTATAATAATTCCCCAACTTCCCGTCCTTTCCTCATTTTGTTTATATATTTTTGTTTCTATGTTTAGAATGGAGGCGCTGAATATAGTTTATTTCTTCCGGCCCACAAGATGGCGCTTGTGTCTATTAGCATCCAACTTAGGCTGGGGGGCGGGATTTCCACCATGATTGGCCTCCAGGCGCCTCCATCGTATATATAAGACGTATGGAGTACCAAGATGGCCGTGCCTCAGATGACGTCTTGATGACGAAACGCGTAAGCGTGGCCACGTGATACGCATACGTCTTGTCTTTTCGAGCCAACTTCCGGGTTGAGTAGCGAGCGGTGGAACGCACGCCGCACCGCGCTGCTTTCCCCATATTTGTTTGACTGTTTACTAGTCAGCGGAGCACTGTTTGCTTCCTTTTATAATTTTACAATAAAGTAAAGTTTTTTACGGATTCACGTGATGGGGCTCATTCTTGTTTCATATGGATGTTCCTGCGGGGAGTGACTGGAAGTGATCGGGATACCAGGAGAGGAGATCCGAACGGAGGACTGTCACCAGGGACCATTGCTGCAGGATACGGCTTACAGGCTTGATACCCCTGCAGGGGTGAATTCTTCCGGTGAGTGAGGGCACATAGGGGGGTCCTTTGGAAGGCTGGAAGAGTTTATCTCATCAAGAGTATTGTTAGATGTTTGAAGAGACTTATTATTGCACTTTAAGAAGAATGTTCTATGGACTTTCTTCCTTTTTTTTCTTTTTGGGACATTTTTATGGACTGATGATCTAAAATCAATTTTCAAACACTTTTATGTGCACGTATGAACATATGGTTCTCATTTATATGTTTTAGCACTTTTTGATGTACACATTTACACCGTTTTTTTTTACTTAGGAATTTTTTAAGATTTTTGGTAATTTTACCACTATCTTTATATTCATTTATTTTATTTGTTTTGTCTGGATCACCTCTATTTTAGTAAGGTGATAACACACATCCCACTTTATATATTTGTGGGCTTTTTCTACATACACACTAATAATGTTTCTCCCACACGTTTGAAATTTTACTATTCCTATATATATAATAATTTATTTCAGTTCTCACTATTTATTTATTTGTTTATTTATTTACTTTATACACCTTACTAATTTCTGCACATCAGACGGGGTTTTAGTGGAACAGCGCCGATCGCCCCAAATTGGGACTCTACATTATTTAGAATTTCACTTAGGTGTTATTCTGTGCTGGGGGGGCTGCAGTTCTTTGATTGCCTAAGCGCGGAGCTATTTGTTTCTTATAACTGGAAGACTTTTGTAAGCAAGAATGGGCAAAGATACCTCAAACAAGAATTGAAAGACTCTTGGCTGGCTACAAAAAGCGTTTACAAGCTGTGATACTTGCCAAAGGGGGCAGTACAAGATATTAACTCTGCAGGGTGCCCAAACTTTTGCAGACGCCATTTTTTTGTTTTCTGTAATTTTGAAAGTGTAAATGATGGAAATAAAATCTAACTTTTCTTGACATATTATAAGAATGTCTAATCTGTAATTTGATGCCATTTGGAGATTTTTCCATCTTTCCTTGGCTTCGTTATACACATTAATACACATTTTTACCTGGGGTGCCCAAACTTTCGATCCCCACTGTATCGATTCCCCCATCCATGCTACACAGAGTGGATGGAGGAATCTACCCTGCCAACTATCAGCTCTCAAAAAACCTCACAAGTGGGCATGATTGGATGCAGCCTTTGTTTGGCCAACAATTTTACACCTGGATCCTTGGATTTTCAGATCGCAGGATGTGGGGTGGGAGGGTGCCAACAAGTTTATCGGAAACCTCTATCAATTCACTCTGTGTATGGCTAGCTTAACAAACATAAAAAGGTCTAATGAAACATACTGAATGTATTCAAAGGTTCCCAGGCTACAAACCGTGGTCTTCTTTTACGGTTAATAAACACAAGTTTTAACAAACCACAATGACCACATGGTCCATTTTTATAAATTACACATTTTTTTTTTTTAAAGGTTTTTATTTGCCAAATGCACATATACAGAATAGAACATTGCATACAAAATTACACATTTAATTTACCCCTTTCCTTCGACTGCAGCTTCTTTAAGATGAACATAGTTGGAAGGAAATATACCCTAGAAACATAAACATATAGTTGTTAAAAACAAAAACAATCACCATGTTAATTAAAAGACAAGAATCCTTAAAGGAACACCAACAATAGAAAATTATACTCCCAAAACTTCTTTGATTTGAAATTCTGAATTTATTTCTCTCTACAACCTAAACCATAGAAGAACATACATTTTTAATACAAGTGCACTGTATCTGTACTTAAAGTGTTTGTTACCGCAACATTTCATTTTCCTGATATGTGCCAGCAATACTATGTACTTGTATGAAAAAGTATCCTGTCCTCTTTGTATTGCTTCCTTTGTGTGAAATCCCTGGTATTCCTGCCAGCCCCTCTACTTTCAAATTAAACATTGAGCACACCAAAGCAGGAGAACACACCATGGTCAGTTCTCTAGCTCTGCTGGGAACTCAGGGTGCTCTCCTCCAATGATCAGACTTGTCCTGACACCCCCGTCCTGACTACGGAAAACAACTGTGGTGGATGACCGAAGAATTCTTTCCTCGGTGAAGAAAACACCCTTCACAACAGTTGGCGAGATTAAGAACACTCTCCAGGAGGTAGGTGTATGTGTGTCAAAGTCAACAATCAAGAGAAGATTTCACCAGAGTGAATACAAAGGGTTCACCACAAGATGTAAACCATTGGTGAGCCTCAAAAACAGGAAGGCCAGATTAGAGTTTGTCAAACAACATCTAAAAAGCCTTCACAGTTCTGGAACATCCTATGGACAAATGAGACCAAGATCAACTTGTACCAGAGTGATGGGAAGAGAAGAGCATGGAGAAGGAAAGGAATTGCTCATGATCCAAAGCATACCACCTCATCAGTGAAGCATGGTGGTGGTAGTGTCATGGCGTGGGCATGTATGGTTGCCAATGGAACTGGTTCTCTTGTACTTATTGATGATGTGACTGCTGACAAAAGCAGCAGGATGAATTCTGAAGTGTTTCGGGCAATATTATCTGCTCATATTCAGCAAAATGCTTCAGAACTCATTGGACGGCGCTTCACAGTGCAGATGGACAATGACCCGAAGCATACTGCAAAAGCAACCAAAGACTTTAAGGGAAAGAAGTGGAATGTTATGCATTGGCCAAGTCAATCACCTGATCTGAATCCGATTGAGCATGCATTTCACTTGCTGAAGACAAAACTGAAGGGAAAATGCCCCAAGAACAAGCAGGAACTGAAGACAGTTACAGTAGAGGCCTGGCAGAGCATCACCAGGGATGAAACCCAGCGTCTTTTGTTGTCTATGCGTTCCAGACCTCAGGATTTGCAACCAAGTATTAAAAAGTGAAAGTTTGATGGATGATTGTTAATCTGTCGCATTACTTTTGGTCCCTTAAAAAGTGGGAGGCACATATACAAACTGTTGTAATTCCTACACTGCTCATCTGATTTGGATGTAAATACCCTCAAATTAAAGCTGAAAGTCTGCAGTTAAAGCACATTTTGTTTGTTTCATTTCAAATCCATTGTGGTGGTGTATAGAGCCAAAAAAGATTAGAATTGTGTCGATCTCCCAATATTTATGGACCTGACTGCAGGTGACTGGATGTAAATTAGACTTTGTTACACAAATAGACATCCATTTACATTAGACTAATTCCATCACATTTAGGCTTGGGAAAATAGAGAAGGAAGTAGACCTTTTAACATTAATTTTTTCCAGACCTGGACGGACTCAAAAGTGAGCAGATAAAATAAAAATGGATGAATGTCTGCCTGCCCATAGGCACATATGGAGCCTCTGATAAGGTAACCCAACATAACCTAATTGGAAGCTCCATGCAAGTCAACTACCCATGTGAAAGGGGCCTTACTAAGAACTTCTGGAAAAGTTAAATTGTAGCATTTGAATTCCCCATAGTATTGGCACCACATCATTCTTTCAGTATCAGAAGGCAGGAGACCAAACCTGTTACAAGTTTTGTTTAAACGTTAGGTCCCTGTAGCTTTTGTATTCATTTTTTTTTGCTATGGAGAACACAAAAATATGGAGTCTCTGGAGATTATTATGCCCCGTACACACGGTCGGACTTTGTTCGGACATTCCGACAACAAAATCCTAGGATTTTTTCCAACGGATGTTGGCTCAAACTTGTCTTGCATACACACGGTCACACAAAGTTGTCGGAAAATCCGATCGTTCTAAACGCGGTGACGTAAAACACGTACGTCGGGACTATAAATGGGGCAGTGGCCAATAGCTTTCATCTCTTTATTTATTCTGAGCATGCGTGGCACTTTGTCCGTCGGATTTGTGTACACACGATCGGAATTTCCGACAACGGATTTTGTTGTCGGAAAATTTTATCTCCTGCTCTCAAACTTTGCGTGTCAGAAAATCCGATGGAAAATGTCCGACGGAGCCCACACACGGTCGGAATTTCCGACAACACGCTCCGATCAGACATTTTCTTTTTCTGGACACTTTAACAGAAATCCACAGGTTGTGCTTCCAACCTCACAATAATTGGCCTAAACAAAAAATTTTGGACACGTCTAAAGGCAGAATGGTTTCATATCTCCTGGTTAGTTTAATCAAAGTTTAATTTTTCTCTTATAGAAAACATCTGAATTGCAGTCTTTGCCCAACCCAGAAGCCATAAGGTGACTTTGCCCCCTTCCCCCAATGCAATACATAAGAGAAGATTCTCCAACCCAATTTAGGTTTTACCCAAGTGTGCCCTGCAAAAGAAGGAAAATAGCCACACAAAACTATATGCTTTGGATTGGGATGTAATGTTAAGGCCATCAATACCTGATTATAATTTAAAGACAATAAGACAGCAGTGTATGATCTTCATTAGCAGGATAGTATGAATTTATTAAATAAAACAAAATAGTACACTCACATTAAAAATTCTCGACATTCAGCATGGAGAACAATGGATCCACCAGGGGAGAGATACCATCAGGCTGTACTTTTCTTTCCATTAGCGTGTTGAGGCTTCCATAAGGCAATGTCAGCATTGCCAATGGTTTCTGAAAGCTGTCAGATCTAAGTGCCCTTCCAGGCCGGCGGGTGGGACCAACTGGCGCTTAGTACAGCCTCATGGGATCTCTCCCCTGGTGCATCCACTGTTCTCCATGTGGAATGTCAAAAAAAATTAATGTAAGTGTACGTTTCATTTAATAAATTCATACTAACATGGTAATGAAGATCCCGCATTGCTGTCCTATTGTCTTTGAGCTGCACTAGATCTTCCTTCCAGATCTCTATTAGTTGCAGGATTATTCTCAGCGTGGACCTGAGCCACATACACTATACAGTTAATGCATTGCATTTTGGACGCTAAAAGTTGAGACTTGTAGTGTGCTGGACTGGTTTGTGATTTGTTTATTATAATTTAAATAGAACCTATGGGTTCTGTACCCTTAAAGTACAACGAAAGAATGACAGTTTAAATACGTTCCAAATTAATTTTCTATGTGGTGCATACGTCTTATCAAGTATACGAAAAAACTTCCTTTTCACACCCTTTGCAACATTTTTTTTTTTGTTTATCCCACTTTAGTGCAAGCAAGCACAGCCTATGAGAGTGACAACAAAGCCGTAAATCGTACAAATGAGTCCCTCTGCTTGCAGGCCTCATTTGAACTAACAGTTGGGATCTTACAGTTCAATATCAATAAAGTATCTCACAAAAGTGAAGTACACCCCTCACATCATTGTAAATATTAGATCTTCATGTTACAACACTGAAGAAATGACACTTTGCTACAATGTAAAGTAGTGAGAGTGTACAGCTTGTATAAACGGTGAAAATTTGCTGTCCCCTCAAAATAGCTCAACACACAGTCATTAATGTCTAAACCACTAGAAACAAAAGTGAGTACACCCCTAAGTGAAAATGTCCAAATTGGACTCAAAGGGGGTTATTTACGAAAGGCAAATCCACTTTGCACTGCAAGTGCACTTGGAAGTGCAGTCGCTCTAAAACTAAGGGGTAGATCTGAAATGAGTGGAAGCTCTGCTGATTTTATCATCCAATCATGTGCAAGCTAAAATGACATTTTTTTATTTTCCTTGCATGTCCCCCTCGGATCTACAGCGACTTTACTTCCAAGTGCACTTTCAGTGCACTATGTCCTTAGTCTGCTTGTCTTCAGCAAACTGTTTGTGGGCTGTTGCATCATCTCTAGAAGAGGCTTTCTTCTGGGACGACAGCCATGCAGACTAATTTGATGCAGTGTGCGACGTATGGTCTGAGCACTGACAGGGTGACCCCCCACCTCTTCAACCTCTGCAGCAATGCTGGAAGCACTTATACGTCTATTTCCCAAAGACAACCTCTGGATATGACGCTGAGCATGTGCACTCAACTTCTTTGGTTGGCCATGGCGAGGCCTGTTCTGAGTGGAACCTGTCCTGTTATACAGCTGTATGGTCTTGGCCACCGTGCTGCAGCTCAGTTTCAGGGTCTTGGCAATCTTCTTATAGCCTAGGCCATCTTTATGTAGAGCAACGATTCTTTTTTTCAGATCCTTAGAGTGTTCTTTGCCATGAGATGCCATGTTGAACTTCCAGTGACCAGTATGAGAGAGAGCGCAATAACACCAAATTTAACACACCTGCTCCCCATTCACACCTGAGATCTTGTAACACTAACGAGTCACATAACACCGGAGAGGGAAAATGGCTAATTGGGCCCAATTTGGACATTTTCACTTAGGGGTGTACTCACTTTTGTTGCCAGTGGTTGAGACATTAATGGCTGTGTGTTGAGTTATTTTGAGGGGACAGCGAATTTACACTGTTATACAAGCTGTACACTCACTACTTTACATTGTAGCAAAGTGTCATTTCTTCAGTGTTGTCACATGAAAAGATAAAATAAAATATTTGCAAAAATGTGAGGGGTGTACTCACTTTTAGCACACTCCTTATTGTTGCCAAAATCTGCAACCTATAAGCACAATGGACATAAGCCATGGTCACCAATAAATTTACATGTATATTTTATTTTACTGGAAGTGATGTACCTTTTTAGATTTTTTCCTCAAAGCGTATCCTCTGTACCATCCTGTAAAATAAAAATGTTCAACAGGTCAGCTAATGCATAGATACAACCTAAAGAAAAAAGTTGCTTTACCATTAAAGTAAGATGACAGGGTGTGACCAACTTGGAATTCATTTTTTTTTTTTTTTTTTTTTTTTTTTAAATATGAGCATCTGCTTGTATTAAAGTTTAAAGCTCAGCTCCCAGTCACGGACGTGGGCTGCAAGCACTGCTAGAGCCCGATGGTAAAGGCACTTGTAGAAACGAGAGAACATTTGCCGGTACAGCCAATTATGATCGGGTTGGGAACAGTGGAGGTTTGTCAGTGGTGTCACTGAAAGTTAAAAAAAATCCTCTGTCAATGGTGGCTCTTGGGGAGTTCTGAGGAGGAGAGGGGAGGTCCAGGGCGGAGCCGTCCACCCACTCCCTGTGTACTCACTTCAGAACTACTTCTCAGTGACACACCCACTGGAAATGAAGCCAGTTCCTTTTTTTCCTGCCTCTGGTCATGTGATATGTCACATGACAAGGGGAGACAGAAAGAAGGGCAGTTTACCTCATTCCCCCAGCAGCGCCGCTCTGAGATTGAGGTGTGTTCTCAACCACCGTTCGCTCTGTTCCAAAAGCAGCCTGCGGTGGGTGGAAGGAGAAGAAAGTAGAATCCTTCCTCCAGCAGCTATTGAGGCCCCTACTTCTTGTATTAGGAGCCCCCCCCCCCCCCTCCAATTATCAACACTGCACCTGGAGCACATTCCGCTTCTACACCCCACTCCCCAATTCCAAATCCCTGGTTCAAGCCACTGAATAATGCAGGATCTGCGACCCTATCATTAAAAAGGAGAATCTGACACTTTGTCCACGCAGGGCAAAGTGACAGGTTCTCTTGTAAGAACAAATCTTCATGCTTCTATCTCTCTTTAAAGTATACCTTGAAAAGGAGGAAACATGGAGCCTGCTACTTATGACCTTCTTAAAATACTACCACTCACACTGACATGCTGACTTCTGTCATTTCTGCGCAACTTCCCAGAACAAGTACACAGATCAGGGACATCAAATAAAGGTAAGAAGTTCTTGTCTGCATACCTGTTCCAGATGATCTAACTACCCATACTCTTCGTACACTTGCTAGAATAACTACAACAAGCACAGATAAACAATTTTTAGAAAGTGTACCTCGACTTGCCCCAGCCTGGTCACATTTGGCCATTACATTCTAGTAGGGAACCCAGACAACCACATGGGTGTTGATGTGACAAAGGTGCAACCTGGAGAGAGTGGGTGTCAGACCTCCTACTTGCTACCAATGTATGTTAGCGATTTATGAGTTATTTCTGATTATAACCTCCTCTGTATTGTGTGGCAAAGTAAAAAAAAATCTAAAAAAAATTACAGATTTTAAAAGCCATTTCAGGTGCTAGGTACACATTAACCTAGTTCTGCTAACATGCAGGACAACAAAAGCTTAATTTTGTATCCCACTAATTCTGCCCACAACAAAAACGCCACTGTGCTAATTCCTGGAGAAATAATTAGCTACGGATTTCTGTACCAAGCATGCTTAGGCATTATGTAAGTCATTAGAACTTTATTTTAATAGAATATAATTAATTGTGCATAATAATTATAATGATACACACAGGACGAAATCAAATGCTGATGGAGAATTCTAAATATAGAAACACAAGTCCCAAATGCAGTCTCTTAGAATACCTTACATTGCAGATTAGGTGCATCACAGACATTTGAAAGAAGCAAAATAATAAAATCAAAAGACATGTCATTTTTTTTTTTTTTCAAAAGGGCCAACATTTCAACCCCATACCAAGGATCCATTTCTTGAAAATCCTTCACTTTGGTAAGTGGCTATAAAAGACTCTGTGGGGAGTCCGGGCCTTTCATAAGCCACTGCACCTTTACCGAGAGCCAGCTGTGATTGGGCTTTTGTCAGAATCTGAATTTAGTCTCAGGTTTTAATGCAGTAGGCTAGTAAACTCTATTAAGTTTCAGATTATATTTAATTTTAGCTTTAATTATGGAGTACCCTGCTTAAAAGTCGAGAGCTAAAAGTTCTATTTTTTTTTGCAAACGGTTGCATGCTGTACTTGTGTTTGATATCACCGCCGCATACATAAGTACAGTAGCATACAGTCATTTAGGTTAATGATAGGTTGTACACTGTACCTTGAAGGGCTGCCTGAGCAGAGGAAATATGGCTTCAGTTACGCAGAAAGGGCTCAGGTGGTCCGTGTGCAAGAGCCTCAAATCTAAACTTGGTGATATTAAATGCAGATTTTAAAAAACAAAAACTGTTATACTTACCCTGCTCTGTGCAGTGGTTTTGCAAAGCAGCCCCGATCCCCCTCTTATCGGGTCCCCTGCTGGGGCTCCTGGCCCCTCCCTCCTGCCGAGTGCCCCCTATAACAAGCAGCTTGTTATGGGGCCCTCGGCTCGCTCCTGAGCTGCTGCTCTGTGTTCATTCAGACATGGAGCGTGGCTCAGCCCCGCCCCCACTCTTTCCTCACTGCCTGTGATTGACAAAAGCGAGAGCTCCCGCTGCTGTCTCAGCCAATGAGGAGGAAGCGACCCAAGAGAGGCGCTGCTCTTGTGCACATTGGTGGATCAAGATTGGGGCTCAGTTGAGTATGGGGTGGGGGGGGCCTGGTGCATAGGTGTATTTTTACCATCATGCATAGAATGCATGAAGGTAAAAAAAAAACTTAAACCTTTAAAAACACTTTAAAGAATATGTAAACCCAACTTCATATTCCTGATATGTCTGCTGCACCATGTATTTATAAAAAAAGAAAAAAAGTATCCTATTCTCTTTGTATTACTTCCCTCGTTTGAAATCCCTGGTGTCCCTGCTAGTCCATCTGATCTCCTGTTAAAAACTGACCACACTAGGCATGAGCGTGGTCAGTTCTCTAGCTGTGCTGGGAACTCAGTCTGCTCTCCTCCAATGATCAGGCTTGTGCTGACATGACCACCCCTCTCCCTCACAGCCATTCACTGCCATTTCTCCTACCTGAGCATCTTATGCAGCTGAGAACAGAGGGTATGTGGTCACTTTAAAAGGCCGTGTAGCAGCACTAGTTTTGCTTCTCTAACATCAATGTGGTTTATGTCTCAAGCTGTCAGAAGCAATGTGGGTTAATGTTAGACAGTTTTATAAGACTGGGGTTGACAGTCTGCTTTCTTGTGAAAAGCCACTCTTCCGAATTGTATTTCCTATTTTGGAGAACTGATAAGAAGCACAAGAGTAGGTGTTCAATTCTTTTTCTGAGACTGAGACTGGTAAATATCACACTGAGAATGAAAGGCAATGAGAGATATGGTTGTCTTTATTGGAATCACTGCATCACCAAGTCTTGCAACAATCCTCCACCCAACTTGGCTGAATATGACATGCAGTATACATGCAATAAAAAAAACAACTAAAAAAAATATATATTTTTTTTGCCACAAAAAGGAGAAGGATTCTAGACGTGCATAAAATGTCATGATGAGACAGAAAATCTCTCCCTGCTCCAACAACTGCTCTGAATACTCTTAAAAAAAGTCTGTTTCTTTTTTTCTTTTGTAGCACCTCCCCCCTTAGGGGAAAAAAAAGCGTAGATAGCACTTTGTTCCATCTCTCTATGTACTGTAGTAGCCGAAATACCATGACAACCTCTCCTCACCACTTTCCGGCCACACAATATCAGAGACAAATGTAATGAGCCACAAATAACACCACTTGTCTCCAGCTCTGTGCACTACACAGCACAGACACTTTTATATGGTCTGAAGTAGGGTTGCACCAATATCATTTCTTTAGCAGCGAGTATGAGTCCCGATACTTTTGGTCAAGTACTTGCCAATACCGAGTACTGGTACATTGCGGTGCCGATGCGAATTGCGCCAATACCAAAAATTTACGCAAATCGCACTGCAAAGAATCACATGCAATTTGAACAGGCATGTGGAAGAGCTGCACGATTAATCATTAAAAAATTGTGATCTCGATTCATCCCCCCTCACAATCTTAATCCAGCCTTTCTACGCTTTAGTGCAGAGCCGTTCTCTGCTCACAGCTGTCAAAAAAAAAAAAAAAAAGCAGCCTGCCAGGTTATCACATTGCTCAGCCCTGAGATAAAAAGAAATATTGTATCATTTGGTTCTTTTAGATCAAAAGGCATGAACTTCAGTCTGTAAATGAGGGCAGTTTAACCACTTAAGGACCGGAAGGATTTGCCCCTTCCGGTGTTTGTTTGATGTTGCACTCAAACAAAATGAATGTCTTTTTTTTCCCACAAATAGAGCTTTCTTTTGGTGGTATATAAACACCTCTGCATTTTTTATGTGTTGCACTAAACAAAAAAAGAGCGACAATTTTGAAAAAAACAAAACAAAAAAAAAAAAAAACAATATTTTTTACTTTTTGCTAGAATATCCTAAAAAAAAAAAAAGTTAGAACTCACAGTACAGATCTGGCCACATACAAAATAATCTACATTAGTGACCCGGGCTGCTGATGATAGCAAATCAGGGCCGCTGGAAGAGAAGTTCCGGGACCCTGTGGGTACAGGGTGGAAGTGATATCAGCTTGGTGGGGAAAACCGCCTCCATCTCCGCCAGCCCTGTGAGAAGCCATCATCAGCGGAACGGGACACCTATGTAGATTATTTTGCATGTAGCCAGATATTTTTTTAAACTGCCCATTAGATGGTGCTTTTCTCTTCACACACGCACACAGTGGGGGAAATTGCATTAAATTCAGACAGGAATCATACTGCATTCCTGTTCAAATCGCATTTGATTCTTTGCAATGCAATTTGCGCCCATTAATTTTGTATTGACGCAAATTGCACCACAAACTATCGGTTTCGGTATCAGGAGCATTTGGGCGAGTACCGATACTCGTGCAAATGCTTGGTATTGGCACAGATATCGAGGCATCCCTAATCTGAAGGATTTATTGAAGAATGACCACATCACAAAAGGACAACATGCAATGTTTTAGAGCCATCCATGACCCCTTAATCTAGCGTGTGATAAGTGCATACAATGGTACACTGAACATAGAAGGCCATATTTATAAGACAGCTGTACATTTGCCAGAATCAGAAACCCCATCAGAAGAATATCAGCCATACAGTAACTATACGTTACTGACATTTGTCAACATCTGTTTTTCAATGGAAGAATGTGATTACTGTAACATTTGTCTTGTTTATAACAAAGTGCAACTACATTAGCTACACATTTCCAGACACTTTAGCACATTTACTAGCCTCAGATGGCACATAGTTTCATTTTACAATGTAAGGCCGGTTTCACACTGTTTCCATGTGGAGCACCGGTGGGTTTCGTGCGGTCAACCCGGTGTCCCCTGCACTACCTGTTTGTGAGGTTTTGGTGCGTCTGGCAGTCCTAGAGTCTATAAGTGCTAAACTAAACGTTTGCAGTTCTTATTGTTAGCATAGCAAAGTGCAGAAAGTGCCCCAAATTACAAGCATCCCACTTACAAATGACAATACTTACTAATGGAGGGAGACAACAGGAAGTGAAAGGAAATCTTCCCCTAGGAAGGGTAACTCACCTCTGAGAGTTATCATGGGAAAAAAGGTGTCTCCACTGAAGCTTTATCACCAATCCTTGTTTCTACAACAACCCAAAATTTTCAAAATCCAATTGTCACAAGGACAGAAAGTGAGGTGAAATCTTCTGAACAGGGACACAGACCGGCAAATAAATGTGTTAACCCTTCCCTACGCTATCCAAAAAAAAAAAAAAAACTAATTTTTTTTTTGGTTGGAGTTGCACTTAAAAAATGTACCTGTTCCAACTTGCATACAAATTCAACTTAAGAACAAACCCATAGAACCCATCTTGTTTGTAACCCGGGGACTGCCTGATTTCAGTTTTAGCTTGGGTTCATTAGTAAAAGAGGAGGTCCTTCACTCACCTTCATGTGTCTCTAGAAGGTGCACAGTGTCGCCGATCTGGAGGTTGAGCTCATCGCTTCCTCTTCCCTCATAGTTGTAAATGGCTGGAAAAAAAATAAATAAAAAATTTTCCTTTATTAATTGTCTTCAGATAAATACATCTACATGGTAAAAGGTACAGAATCATCTGTAGTCTGTATGAGGCAAAGATGAATTTGCTTTATTCAGCACCATATTACTTTTATTTGGGCGAACAGCCCACATCAATCCTCTTCTACTAGGATGAATTCTGCAGTAGCCAACATTTTGCCTTATAAATGCACAGTAGTGACGGGTTGCTTAGATTTCCATATTATCCACAGGCCCACAAAATAACGTAATATAAAGTGAACCTGTGCAGGCTATGGACATGCAATTATGTACATATCTTTAACAAGCAGATGAGGTCCTGGAGAAAAAAAATAAATAATGAAAACGTTGTGCATGCAGGGCTTTTTTTCAGGGGGAACTTGGAACTCAGTTCCACCACCTCTGGCTCAGACCCTTTGGTACCTGCTCACCACAATCACTTGTAAAACACAGAAGTCTGGTTTCTGTGTTTACAAGTGACAGCTCTGCACTCTGTGTAACCCCCACGAACTCCTCACTCTGTATGTAATGCAATCCTGATATTTAATGTCCCTTTAAGACCCTTCTACTGTTTGTGAAATATAACCACACCCACTATTTGATGTGATTTGGAGGGTCGTGGTTGAGTTCCAGCACCTATTGTTTGAGGAAAAAAAGCCCTGTGTGCATGCATATAAAAAACATGCTTTTTAAAAAAAAATAAAAATAAAAAAAGGGAGCACTTAAAATGCCCAAAACAATATATTTTACGAAAGTAGAGGACCTAAAGAATAAAATTGATGGTAGTTGCAAATCCTTTTTAAAGTTAATACAAGTCCATTATTTTAGCTGCAGGTACTGGGGAGCAATTGATTCTCAAAGTTAACAGAAAGGTACTGTAGTAGGGTAGGATGTAGCTACAGTGCCTTGCAAAAGTATTCGGCCCCCTTGAACTTTTCAACCTTTTGCCACATTTCAGGCTTCAAACATAAAGATATAAAATTTTAACTTTTTGTGAAGAATCACCAACAAGTGGGACACAATTGTGAAGTGGAACGAAATCTATTGGATATTTTAAACTTTTTTAGCAAATAAAAAACTGAAAAGTGGTACGTGCAAAATTATTCGGCCCCTTTACTTTCAGTGCAGTAAACTCACTCCAGAAGTTCAGCGAGGATCTCTGAATGATCCAATGTTGTCCTAAATGACTGATGGTGATAAATAGAATCCACCTGTGTGTAATCAAGTCTCTGTATAAATGCACCTGCTCTGTGATAGTCTCAGGGTTCTGTTGAAAGCGCAGAGAGCATCATGAAGACCAAGGAACACACCAGGCAGGTCCGTAATACTGTTGTGGAGAAGTTTAAAGCTGGATTTGGATACAAAAAGATTTCCCAAGCTTTAAACATCCCAAGGAGCACTGTGCAAGCGATCATTTTGAAATGGGAGTATTAGACCACTGCAAATCTACCAAGACCTGGCTGTGCCTCTAAACTTTCAGCTCAGACAAGGAGAAGACTGATCAGAGATGCAGCCAAGAGGCCCATGATCACTCTGGATGAACTGCAGAGAACTACAGCTGAGGTGGGAGAGTCTGTCCATAGGACAACAATCAGTTGTACACTGCACAAATCTGGCCTTTATGGAAGTGTGGCAAGAAGAAAGCCATTTCTCAAAGATATCCATAAAAAGTCTTGTCTAAAGTTTGCCACAAGCCACCTGGGAGACACACCAAACATGTGGAAGAAGGTGCTCTGGTCCGATGAAACCAAAATCGAACTTTTTGGCCACAATGCAAAACGATATGTTTGGCGTAAAAGCAACACAGCTCATCACCCTCAACACACCATCCCCACCGTGAAACATGGTGGTGGCAGCATCATGGTTTGGGCCTGCTTTTCTTCAGCAGGGACAGGGAAGATGGTTAAAATTGAGGGGAAGATGGATGCAGCCAAATACAGGACCATTCTGGATGAAAACCTGTTGGAGTCTGCAAAAGACCTGAAACTGGGACGGAGATTTATCTTCCAACAAGACAATGATCCCAAACATACAGCAAAATCTACGAAGGAATGGTTCACAAATAAACGTATCCAGGTGTTAGAATGGCCAAGTCAAAGTCCAGACCTGAATCCAATCGAGAATCTGTGGAAAGAGCTGAAAACTGCTGTTCACAAACGCTCTCCATCCAACCTCACTGAGCTCGAGCTGTTTTGCAAGGAAGAATGGGCAAGAATTTCAGTCTCTCGATGTGCAAAACTGATAGAGACATACCCCAAGCGACTTGCAGCTGTAATCGCAGCAAAAGGTGGCTCTACAAAGTATTAACGCAAGGGGGCCAAATAATTTTGCACGCCCCACTTTTCATTTTTTTATTAGTTAAAAAAGTTTCAACAATCCAATAGATTTCGTTCCACTTCACAATTGTGTCCCACTTGTTGGTGATTCTTCACAAAAAATAAAAATGTTATATCTTTATGTTTGAAGCCTGAAATGTGGCAAAAGGTTGAAAAGTTCAAGGGGGCCGAATACTTTTGCAAGGCACTGTAGATTCTCAGCAGCTCCAATGCTCCCAACAGCGACTTCTATGTAAACACAGCTCTGCTTACTAGTGCACCCACAGCTGGTTTACATTAGAAGATATAGGCCCCTTTCACATGGGCGCTTCCACTAAATGGAATCCGCTTGCTCAGCAGGGATCTCTCTGCTGATCCCCACTGAGCAGTCGGATGACAGGTCTGCATAGCGGAGCAAACATGGACACAGCCATGCTCTGCTCTTTTGGAAGTAAACGGACCGCCTGTCCATTTCCATCCGTTGCG
This sequence comes from Lithobates septentrionalis, assembly GCA_037952835.1. NCBI lineage: Eukaryota > Metazoa > Chordata > Amphibia > Anura > Ranidae > Lithobates > Lithobates septentrionalis. The sequence continues at coordinate 1,147,096 of JBBDGP010001594.1, forward strand.
ATTCACCAGACAGATGGGGAATAGGACCACCATCCGTCTGTTTTTGGCGGACAGGATGGGATGGCGGCGGGAATCAGCGGACATGTGTCTGCCGACATCTGCCTCTCAATAGAAGGGTCCGATCAAGTCTGTCTGAAAAACTGAAAGGCGGACTTGATCAGACAGAACGTGTGAAAGGGGCCTTAAAGGGCAAATTCCCCTCGCATGTAAACAAGAAAATTTGAAGGTTTTAAAAGGTAGTGTTCATCATGGGAAATGACTTTTGAGTAAGAAGAGTCTTCAACTTCTTTAACACTAGGAAGTTCTTTACAATCAGAGTTCAGTTTTAATATCATATATATAAAAAAAAAAGAAAAAAAAGGTACAGCAGTTTTTCTATTTTTATTATTATTCACGATTTATATAGCGCCAACAGTTTATGCAGTGCTTTACAATGTATAGGGGGGACAACACAATTACAGTACAGTTCATTACAAAAGGTACAGGAGGGCCCGGCTCGTAGAACTTACATTCTAAGTTTGCTATCTGATGTCACAGTTGCATGTTAGCTGCTGTGCCACTTCAAGTATGATAATTAAAATAGAACCACCCTATTGGAGTTGATGGTCATATTAAAAGGACAACACAAAAAAAACCAAAAAAAAAAAACCGATAGTGACTGATGATAAACAAATGTCCAGCCACATTATGCTGAAGTGGAAATAGTAAATACATTAAGCTTTTTGGCTAACAGATATATCAGTCTGGATGTCACTCCACTTCCTCATACTCAATCTATCCAAAACCAAACTTATAATTTTTCCTCCAGCACGTGCCCCCTCCCCTGATCTCTGTCAAAATCGATGGCGAAACTATAAGCCCCTCCCCGCATGCCAAGGTCCTAGGTGTAGTCCTTGACTCTGAACTCTCCTTTAAGCCTCACATCCATTTACTGTCCAAACCATTGCAACATCTCCAAAATATGCCCCTTTTTAACCAATGACACAACAAAGCTCTTAATTCACTCCCTGGTCACCTCTCGCCTCGACTACTGCAACTCCCTTCTCATTGGCTTACCTCTACATAGTCTATCTCCCCTTCAGCCCATCATGAATGCTTTTGCTAGACTCATCCATCTTACCAGTCATTCTGTATCTGCTACTCCACTCTGCCAATCCCTCCACTGGCTTTCACTAACCCAACTATTTAAATTCCAAATACTAATAACTTACAAAGCCATCCACAATTTAGCCCCAAGCTACATCCGCCTAGTCTCAAAATACCAACCAAATCGTTCTCTTCGTTCCTCCCAAGACCTCCTACTCTCTAGCTCCCTCGTCACCTCCTCCCATGCTCGTCTCTAGGACTTTTCCAGAGCCTCTCCCATTATATGGAACTCCTTACACCAATCTGTCCGATTATCTCCTACTCTATTAGCTTTTAGACGATCCCTGAAAACCCTCCTCTTCAGAGAAGCCTATCCTACCCACACCCACCAAGTGTATTTTCATTTTCTCTATCAGTTCATTCCCCAAGTTATTAACTTTTGTTTCACCTGACCCTCCATTCTAGATTGTAAGCCCTCAGATTCCTCCTGTATTGAATTGTATCGTAACTGTACTGTCTGCCCTCATGTTGTAAAGCGCTGCACAAACTGTTGGCGCTATATAAATCCTGTATAATAATAAAAGTACGGAGGTAGCCTCAGTCATTTAGCAGCACCTTTTAATCAGCTAATCCGTGATGGTAAGAGCATCATCATCCCCACTGGTCTGCAGGGGAATAGGGTCAGCAAACACATTTTCCAATTTCAAATTAAAAGTGAGAAACACATTTAGATCTGACTTCACAGCACACAGAAGCTTAAAGTTGGAGCTTTTGCTAAACATTCAGTAAACTGGACACTGGATAACTGTTCAGAATAGCAGCCTTTGCAAAAAATTTAGCAAATCACTGTAAAAAATAAACGGAGTATGGAAAGAAATGAACAAAACCCCTTTTACTTCTTCAAATTAGTCCAATGGCAAGCATTTTTCTATGGGCAAAACACGCTGTAATATTTTTACTTAACCACTTGTCGCCCGCGATATAGCAATATGATGTCGGCATAGTGGTTGCGATATCCTGACCAGACGTCATATGATATCAAGCTGCTGCGCGCCCCCGGGGGCACGCATCGCGGCAATTGTTATTGCGGTGTGTCAGTCTGACACACGCAACTCCGATCTAGGTAAAGAGTCTCTGACAGACTCCGATTAGGACACAGGTTGCAATTGGAAACATGGGGTCTAATACCAAGCTGGCACTACCCACAAATTTCAAGCCTGCGATACCTTGGTACTGACAACTGCTCAAGATGCTGTGCATGAAAGCAAACAGAATTTTACCTGCCACACACACTGCTCTCACTAGCAGGCAATACAACGTATATGCAAATGAGGTGAAACAAATGTCAGGGAGAGAGGGAGAAAGAGAGAGAGAGAGATAAATCCACAGTAGAGCACTACATTAATCTACAAAACTCCTAAATATTAACATAGTGAAATGATCAACATAAAACACCCATACATAATGAAAAGTGTCCATATGGCATATCCAAAAAATATATATGCTCCAGCATATGCAAATCAATATGGTAATACTGTCCAACTTAAAACAATGAGAAAATAGTGAAACAAAATCTTGTTGTTCCACCAAAATCCTTCAAAGTGATGTGTGCCAATTCCACTCCCTATAAGAATAAAGCTCACCAGAGGCCGAAGTGACAAAGCGCGCCGGGACGTGGCTACACGCCAACGCTGAGACGGTGACTTCATGTGTACGAAGGAAGCTATGAAGCTCATTTTTTCCTCAAGAGCTGCAGCAGAGGATGTTCTCACCACCATCATGCTGAATGATCTTTGGAGCGGCGGATGTCACAATGCAGTTCTACATTCATGATCAGGATACACTTCTACCCCTCTGCTGCAGCTATTGAGAAATTATTTCTCTAGATGTTTTGAAGCTTTGACTGTTGTATAGGATCTATAGGCTAGCTATATGCCTCTCTTCTACCCAGTATGCTATATTATGCTACTTTTGTAACAACTGCTGAATCAGGGTTCAATATTGTCTCTACTAATATGGACCAGTCATACATGTGATTACACTTGCATGCAACATCCGCCGTATCCTGGATACTTACCTACCTTTGTTATCAACTTTTGGTTGATGTGCATATTAATGTATGCCTAAGCTCATGAAGAAGCGTGTAACATGTAGAGCTGAGCTACTGCACATTATGATCAACTCACACCAAGCCTGATAGAACAATATCTGTTTCAACAAGGACATCGTCATGATCATTCAGGAGTATATTTCTTGGTGTATGGGTTGTGTCTTGTAATAGCATATAGGCAATTTCTACTTTGCAAAAGTTTTAATCTAGTGTCTGTCTGGTTGGTCTTTTTTTAATCAAATTGTAATCAAAACATTTTTATCTTTAAAAATTGTGTAACTCAGTGCCTATAAAGTCCAATACCAATCCTTCCAATAGCATCTCCTGTTTCCCAAAGGAGACAATGCATTGGGCATTACCTGGCCCCTTTGGTCTATGAAACCTTGGGACCCCGATCCATGACAACAGGAATATAGAAGTTACAGGAATGCAGTACTTTCTTTCAGACATCCAAAAACTTTAATATGACATGGACAAAATATTAATGTATTAAAGTGAAATATACTATTCGCTTTACAACACCACTTAGGTATTTGAGATGGACAAAATGAAGATTTAACAATCCAGCCGGCCAATTTTGGCAAGCAAAGCAGCCGGTAATGTATTGTTTTAGCTTGAAATGCTTTTAGTATGGAAGCCAAAAATATAGATAAATTAGGACTAATTAAATAGGCATGTCAGTTTTATAACCTGGATTCAGTTCTCAAATGGTCCAATAATTACTTCAGTAAGGACAATGCTGGACTACTGGTTACCATCTTGTCATCTGCTGTCCGGTGATAAGCACGACTCCACACAAACAGCTAAATGCGCAAATTTAGTACGTATAAAAAGATAGGAGTTTAATCTGTTTAATCTGCCAAAAGGATTTGCATTTCTGTCCATTCATCCCTGAAATATACATAGCTCTGTCACACAGCACAGCCAGGGGGGGGGGGGGGGGGGGTGACATCACTTACAATAATGCCCCTCTCTATCTCCTGCCTGCAGATTACACGGTGAAAAAGCAGCAACAGACGTCAAATTTGATGTCAAATTGGAGCCTATTGCCAGCAATAGGAGCATTCCAATCGGTGCAACGCTGGCACTGCACCGATTTCCAAAAATAGTTCCTGAACTACTTTTGGCGACTTCGGGGGTGATTTCAATAGACATCTGTACATGAACCCGCACAGATGTCTTTCAAGTCACCCTCAAAGTCGGACTAAAATGTGGCTTTGAAATGATGTAAGTTCAGATGAATTCACACGATTTCAAAAGCGTGTTCAGTGTGAACGAGGGCTTACTGAAAAAGCTTAACTGAACAACCTGAAGTTAGAAGCTGATTGGCTACTTTGCACATCTGCACCAGATTTTGTACTCTCTAGTTTTAGTAAATTAACCCTATGAGGTATTTCCTCTGCTCTGTCCTCCTATCAGCATGTTTGTACATTTTACACATAACTGCATGCGTTGTACTTGATTAGTCCCCAGCCCTGTCCCATCTTCTCCCAGACTGAGGGCTGCTGTGTAGGAGACTGCAAAAGGTTGATATACCAAGTTAGACCCCTTTTCACACGGCGGGCGTTTTGCAGGCACTATAGCGTTAAAAATAGCGCCTGCAATCTGCCCTCAAACAACTGCAGCATTGTCTCCAGTGTGAAAGTCCGAGCGATTTCACACCGGAGCGCTGCGCTGGCAGGACGTCAGGAAAAGTCCTGTCAGCAGCTTCTTTGGAGCGGTGAAGGAGCGGTGTGTTTACAGCGCCTCCACCGCTGCTCCCCATTGAAATCAATGGGGCAGCGCTGGGATACCGCCGGCAAAACGCCGCAATTGCGGCACATTGCGGGCGGTTTTAACCCTTACTCGGCCGCTAGCGAGGGGTAAAAGCGCCCCTCTAGCGGCCGAAATGCGCCGCAAATCCAACGGTAAAACGCCGCTATAAATAGCGGCATTTTACTGCCGACGCTATAGGCGGCTCTGTGTGAAAGGAGTCTTAAAGTGGAACCAAACTCATCAATTTAACAGTTTCAAAAAATATTTACATGCAACTGTCACATTGCTGGCGACAAACAATCACATGTCCAGCATCATGGCAGATGAAGATCAAACAGAAGCCAAGATGGCAACTCCCTTGGCTGAAAACGATGGGATGGTTTAGTTTCACTTTAAATTCAAATTCTGTATTTAAGCTTGGTTCCAATCTGTGTGAGTAAAAGCGCGAAAAACCTTGTTTTTCCGACCAGTACAGAAACACGCTGCTCTTTAGTAGATGCACAATTGATAATAACACCACCACCCCCTCACACACTGGCAACCATGCGGTTCGGTGAGCTGCCCCCCCATTTCACATGGGTAGGGCAGCTCATCGAAAAGAATATGCTGCTCTACATGAGCATCCATAGATGTGAACCAAGGCTTACACTATTGCATTAAAAAACATTTAATAATTGCTAAATAAATATCTAACTTAGTCCGAGTCTTTGACGATTGCCTGCAAGCTTTAGGCTGAGTCCACACTATCTGAGGCCGAAGCTCGCAGCAGGGGGTCTCGTGCGTCCGAAATTTTTGCCTGAATTCATATCTGAAACAGATCCAAAAGATGCACAGGACTCTTCTGCTTTGCGCTCCACAGCTGCCCCGGAGATGTGTGAACCGGCTCCATTGAGAATCGGTCACACTCTCCTGTCATGAGAACTGGATGCAGCGAAATCCACATCCAATTCACATAAGTGTGAACCCAGCCTTACCCACTGCAGCAAATCAGTGTGCACTTATTGCCTGGCTCAGATTTACATTTGTTTCTACGAGAATCAATAACCTAGCCCCTCTATTTTTTATAAAGGAATTCCAGGTATTTCAAGCTGGACCAATGTAACTATGTATAAAATATCCATACCTGCAATTTCTCTAAAAGAAGATCTTTAGCTCCTCTTTAAATTCTTGTTTACGGGGTTTAGTCTGGAAAACACTTAAAAGTCAGCAGCTACAAACACCGTAGCCGCTGACCTTTAATATAAGGACACTTACCTGTCCAGCGATCCAGCAATGTCGGCACCCCGAGCCAAATTTGTCAATCGGCTTCGAGTACAGGCGCCAGTTTTGTAAAAGTAAGGGAAACCAGCAATGAAGCCTTCAGGCTTCACAGCCGGCTTCCTACTGCACATGCACGAGTTGCACTACGTTTCCTGAATGGCCCCGCCGTCTTCTGGGACCTGTGGTTCCCAGAAGGCAGGGGGGGGGGGGGAGACAAGGAGAGGCTGGAAAATGCTCAGAGATCACCTCAAAGATCTTACCCAGAAGTGGGAGCGGGTACCTGACAAAACCAGGTACCCACTCCCCCTCCCCCCCAAAAAAAAAGTGCCAAATGTGGTAGTGGAGGGTACAAACAAGCGGAGGGTGGAGCTCCGCTTTAAAAGTCAGCAGCTACACTATTTGCATACTGTAGCTGCTGACTTTAAAAAAAACACACACTGACCCGTCCCTGGATCCAGCGATGTCCTCACCCAACCCGGATTCTTTGCCAGTCTTTGGGTCCCCAGCGTCAGCCTCCTAATTGTAGACCTGTGGCATGTCCCAAGGCTGCGGGGGAGTGTGTGTGTAGCAAACTTTTGCTCTGATCTCCTAGGCCAGGGGTAGGCAACCTCAGCACGCCAGCTGTGGTGAAACTACAAATCCCATCATGCTTCTGCCTCTAGGGGTCTTGCAATGTCTCATGGGACTTGTAGCTTCACCACAGCTGGAGGACCGAGGTTGCCTACCCCTGTCCTAGGCCTTTGGGTGAAGTTCTGCTTTGAGGCTATGTTCACAGTTTTTCAAGTGACAGCCCATTGCACATCTAATGTGCCAAAGAAGCTCATGTACACCAAGCACTGAGCCAAGCACTTTTGGTGAAGTGAGTTTTAGCGTGTTTTGTTACATGACAAAATGTACCAAAACTGCACCGCATTTGGGCTGCCACTAATAAGGGTACCACAAGCGCATTGCGAGCTTTGCCGTGTTTCTGAAAATGCGGGAAGAAATCTACAATTCTGGCCACATTTTAGAACACCCAGGCTCACGTGCACAGCCTTAAAGAGCAAGTGAATAAAGATGTGGTGCTACTTATAAAAGGCAACAAACAGCAGAAAGGGGTAAAGAATTGTCCACTCAACTCCTTAGAGTATATATACACAGAATATAAATATATAGATAAGATAGACCTATCTACATACACACACTATATATATATATATATATATATATATATATATATATATATATATATATATATATATATATATAATCTTCCAGAAGCGCATTTGTGAGATCAGGCACTGATGTGGACGAGAAGGCCTGGCTCGCAGTCTCCACTCTAATTCCAAAGGTGTTCTGTCGAGTTGAGGTCAGGGCTCTGCGCAGGCCAGTCAAGATCCCCCACCATAAATTCGCTCATCCATGTCTTTATGGACCTTGCTTTTGTGCACAATCATGTTGGAACAAAGTTGGGAGCATGAAATTGTCCAAAATGTCTTGGTATGCCAACGCCTTAAGATTTCCCTTCACTAGAACTAAGGGGCCAAGCCCAACCCCTGAAAAAAAAACAACCCCACACCATAATCCCCCCTCCACCAAATGATCTGGACTATTGCACAAAGCAAGGTCCATAAAGACATGGATAAGCGAATTTGGGGTGGAGGAACTTGACAGGCCTGGACTTAAAGCGGGGGTCCACCTAAACCACTTTAAGTCCAAAAAAAAAATATTAAAAGCCAGCAGCTACAAATACTGCAGCTGCTGACTTTTAATACATGGCCACTTACCTGTCCCAGGGTCCAGCGATGTCAGCAGGCGACGCCGAGAACCCGCTCGGTTCTCGGCAGCAGCCGCCGCCATCCTAGGTGAGGGAATCAGGAAGTGAAGTGTTGCGGCTTCACTGCCCGGTTCCCTACTGCGCATGCACGAGTCGCGCTGCGCATCGTAACTGGTCCCTGCTATCTCCTGGGAGCTGTGTGTTTCCCAGGAGACAGCGCGGAGGGACAGGAAGAGGCATAGACTCCCATGGGAGTCTATGCCAGAAGTGGGTGCAAATACCTGTCTTAGACAGGTATCTGCACCCCCCTCCCCCCTGAAAGGTGCCAAATGTGACACCGGAGGGGGGGGGGGGGGAGGGTTCCGAAAAGCGGAAGTTCCATTTTTGTGTGGAACTTCGCTTTAAGAGTCCTGACCTCAACCCAATAGAACACCTTTGGGATGAATTAGAGCAGAGACCGCGAGCCAGGCCTTCTTGTCCACTTCAGTGCCTAACTTTACAAATGCGCTTCTGGACAACCTTCCCAAGAGTTGAAGCTGTTATAGCTGCAAAAAGGTGGGCCAACTCAATATTGAACCCCACAGACTAAGACTGAGATGCCAATAACTAGTTACGGACCGCCCGCCACAGTTGTACTGTGGCGGGTTGGCTCGCCTGCGTGAAACACAGTCATTGTACGTCGGGTGCGTACACAGCGATTTGTGGGCGCACCCATTCGTGAGCGGGGGAGCCAACCAGCTGGTCTGCCGGCAACCCACGATCGCTCCAGAAACAAGCAGAATGGGCATCTGTCAGTGTACACAGATCCCCGTTCTGTCAGGGGAGAGAGATAGTCTATTCCTAGTGATTAGGAACAGCGATCTCTCTCCTCCTCCAGTCAGCCCAGCCCCCATACAGTTAGAAACACCTCCCAGGGAACACACTTAACCCCTTTCCTGCCAGTGACATTTATACAGTAATCAGTGGCTATTTTTAGCTCTGATCACTTATGTCAATGGTCCCGAAAAAGTGTCAAAAGCGTCCGATCTGTCTGCCGCAATCCCACTAAAAATCACAGATCACCACCATTACTGGTAAAAAATAAATTATATATATATATATATATATATATATATATATATATATATATATATATATATATATATATATATATATATATATATATATATATATATATATATATATATATATATATATATATATATACACACACACACACACACACACACACATACATATACACACACACTAATAAAAATGCCATAAATCTATCCCATAACTTGTAGACGCTATAACTTTTGCGCAAACCAATTAATATTACACTTATTGCGATTATTTTTTTTTGCCAAAAATATGTAGCAGAATACATATTGGCCTAAACGGAGGAAGAAATTTGTTTTTGTTTTTTTACTTTTTTTTGGGGGGGGGGGGGGGGGGAATAGTAATTATACCAAAAAGAAATATTTTTTTGGGGTTTTTTTTTCAAAATTATCACTCTTTTTTGTTTATAGCGCAAAAAAACCCCCCAAAAAATAGGGTTGTCCCGATACCACTTTTTTAGGACCGAGTACAAGTACCGATACTTTTTTTCAAGTACTCGCCGATACCGATTACCGATACTTTTTTTACTGTCATGTGACACTGTTTTTGTTTTTTTTTAGGGGGGGTGGGGTGGGGGCATGGAGTGAACGGTGTGTGTGTGTGTGTGTTTTGTTTTTTTTTTTTCCATTTACCTTTATTATTTTTTACAATTTTTTTTTTTTTTATTCTTTATTGCACTATGTGTGTATTTTTTTTTTTAATCAGTCCTGTTGGGGGGCTTTGGTGAGATATCAGGGGTCTTAACAGACCTCTGATATCTCCCCTTTGAGACAGAGAAAGAGACCCAGGATAGAGATTCCCCAGTCCCTTTCTCTGCAGCCTCAGCTGCACTGACAATGAATGGAGAGAAGACAGCGGCTCCTCTCCATTCATAAATTGTCACATCGTAATCACAGGAGATTACAATGTTTCAGTTATGTGAATAGACAGAGTCGGCTGACTCTGTCCATTCACACAGCGGAGAGAGACAGCAGAACGGAGGAGACCGAGAAGGAGAGGGGGACAGCGGAAAGCCGGAATGGATGGGGACAGCGGAGGGGGACAGAGGAACGGAGGGGGACAGAGCAAAGAAGCAGGACAGCGGAGGGGGACAGAGGAACGGAGGGGGACAGCGGAGGGGGACAGAGGAACGGAGGGGGACAGAGCAAAGAAGCAGGACAGCGGAGGGGGACAGAGCAAAGAAGCAGGACAGCGGAGGGGGACAGAGGAATGGAGGGGGACACAGCAACGGAGCAGGACAGCGGAGGGGGACAGAGGAACGGAGGGGGACACAGCAACGGAGCAGGACAGCGGAGGGGGACAGAGGAACAGAGGGGGACACAGCAACGGAGCAGGACAGCGGAGGGGGACAGAGGAACGGAGGGGGATGAGGTGACAGTCAGCGGTGATAGCGTGTGGGGGAGTTACAAGCACCAATCACTGCTGTATGTCACTAAGCAGCTGAAAGCCGCGGGGGGAGAAGCTTGTAACTCCCCCAGGCGCCGATCACCGCTGACAGTCAAGGTATCGGGGGAAGCATCGGGAGCATTTGCCCGAGTACAAGTACTTGGGCAAATGCTCGGTATCGGTGCCGATACCGATACTAGTATCGGTGCCGATACCGATACTAGTATCGGTATCGGGACAACCCTACAAAAAAATTAATAAAAAAAAAAAAAAAAAAAAAAACGCAGAGGTGATCAAATACCACCAAAAGAAAGCTCTATTTGTGGTAAAAAAAAAAGGACATCATTTTTGTTTGAATACAGTGTCGTGCAATTGCCAGTTAAAGCGACGCAGTGTTGTTTCGCAAGAAATGGCCTGGTCATTAAGGGAGCAAATTCTTCCGGTCCTTAAGTGGTTAAAGTTCGTGTGCCCCAATACTTTTGGCAATATAGTGTATATCTTTCAATCGATTTTTACACCTACTTATATCTTATTTTATGTACATGCTATTTTTAGGTTTATCACGTATGGGAACACAGTATGCTCTGATGAGGAGTTGAGTGGACCATTCTTTACCCCTTTCTGTTTGTTTCCTTAGAGGTAGCGCCGCATCTTTATATCTATATTTATTAGTTTATCACATGGTGGGGACACATTTGAGTGTTGGCAACTTCCTTATTTTATTACTATATTATTATTGGTTAGCACACAAGTAGCTTGATTTTTTTTTAGCCTTAAAGAGCAGCTTTACAAAGTTTTGCTGCTTGCGATTAAATACGATCTGAGTCTTCTGAATAGAAGATAAGGCAGAAGATAAATAGATGTACACTGAACTGAAGACTGATGTGCAAAACGGATGTAAGCTAACTCCGTATCCAACATTTTATTTTTATTTTTAAGGAACCAATGATGTCCTGTGTGAAAATACCTATAAAGTGGAAGTAAACTTGTTTTTTTTTATGCAAATGGCTGACAGGCAAGGTATTTATGACAGAAGAGACCCTATTGGTCTCTTCTGCCATAAATGCATCCTTCTGCCTGTCAGCTGTCATGTTCACTGAGCCGCGAACGCGTAGCTCAGCAAACATTTATGGCCCCGATCGCCCCCCCCCCCAATTCGTGCCGCGGTGATGTGACACTCGTGCGCATGTACGAAAAGAAATGCCGCTCCCAGGACTACCACACCTGGAGGATTGCTCGCGCCCCACTCAACCTCTTAGGTGCCGGCTCTGCACTGGTATGTAGTAGAGGAAAAGGATCCTGGACAGCCGCACTCAATGAAAAAAGGTCATCTTTATTGAACAAAAATAGATAAAATCCAAAATACAGTCACATCAGAGGTGGATAGTACAGGAAAAATCGCTAACACGTTTCACATCGACTGATGCTTAATCATAGCTATGAGTAAGCATCAGTCGATGTGAAATGCGTTAGCGATTTTTCCTGTACTATCTACCTCTGATGTGACTGTATTTTATCTATTTTTGTTCAATAAAGATGCCCTTTTTTTTATTGAGTGCGCCTGTCCAGGATCCTTTTCCTCTTCTACATAGTCGTGCGCATGTGCCAGAATGGCGTCATCGCAGCCTGACCTATCAAGTGGCTGAAGGCAAGGGACCTGGAAAGAAGAAGTGGGCAAAGATGGAAGCACCCGGGGCCTGCCAGGTCAGTCCCAGCGCTGCGCTGGAGGACACGATATGACAGATAAGTCTGCCATGATGTACTAATATGCTGTGCATAATATGGCATAACCCACCTGGGGGCCTTAAACAAAAAAAAAATAGCAGACTTTACTTCTGCTTTAAGACCTCGTGAACACTGGGTGTTTAGCCTTGGTGCATGAATGAGACTGGGGAAAAAAAACTGGCTTGGTGTCTGACATTTTTCTTTAAATTTTGTTACATGAGATTTCCATGCTGGGGTGCTACACAAGAAAGAAAAAAAACAAAAAAAAAAAGACACATCTGGGGTCATAACTCGCCCGTACGCATCCAAAATGAAGTCCATTAGTATATTCAACTTTGTATTGCCATTTAAATAAGCTGGAAAGCAGCGAGATCATAGTAGCACGTGCAACTCTACAGAAGACACAATTAAGCAAACACTGTTTCCCAGAATAGAGTCTTTGACAGTTCATACCGAACACATAATCACTGAAAATCACATTATCAAAGCAATGAAACAAGCAATTGCATCGGGGTGAACAGACAATGTGCTGGAAGAACACAGTGGGCAGAATGCACAAAACAGGCACACAAAGCCTTGGATTAGGGAAACAAATGGAGATAATCCACCACTCGCTAATAAATATTTGCAAGTGTTAAAATGCTGTCAGTAATCCCCTTCCTCCTGTGGATAGGGATAAACTTTTAAAGTTTATCACTCAAATTAGGAGGAGTTCGATTAATGCAGGTCATGTGCTGTGTGCCCTTTAACTTGTCGTTACATGGCTCAAAAACATTATATGAAGGCGGTCCTTAAAGAATTCCAGGTATGGATATTTTATACATTGGTCAGCTTGGACCAATGGAACCATTTCTTATACCATACCACATAGCTCCCAACTGTCCCTGATTTCGAGGGACTGTCCCTCTTTCCTCATGTGTCTCTCATTTAGGTTTGATATATATAAAAACAGTGCCTTGAAAAAGTATTCATACCCCTTGAAATTTTTCACATTTTGGCATATTACAACCAAAAACGTAAATGTATTTTATTGGCATTTTATGTGATAGACCAACACAAAGTGGCACATAGTTGTGAAGTGGAAGGAAAATGATAAATGGTTTTCAAAATTTTTTACAAATAAATATGTGAAAAGTGTGGTGTACATTTGTATTCAGCCCCCCTAAATCAATACTTTGTAGAACCCCCTTTCTCTGCAATTACAGCTACAAGTCTTTTTGGGGATGTCTCTACCAGCTTTTCACATCTAGAGAGGGACATTTTTGCCCATTCTTCTTTGCAAAATAGCTTAAGATCTGTCAGATTGGATGGAGAGCGTCTGTGAACAGCAATTTTCAAGTCTTGCCACAAATTCGCAATTTGATTTAGGTCTGGATTTTGACTGGGCCATTCTAACAAATGAATATGCTTTGATATAAACCATTCCATTGTAGCTCTGGCTGTATGTTTAGGGTCGTTGTGCTGCTGGAAGGTGAATCTCCACCCCATCCTCAAGTCCTTTGCAGACTCCAACAGATTTTCTTGCATTTGGCTCCATCCATCTTCCTATCAACTCTGACCAGCTTCCCTGTCCCTGCCGAAGAAAAGCATCCCCACAACATGATGCTGCCACCACCATGTTTCACGGTGGGGATGGTGTGTGTCAGGGTGATGTGCAATGTCAGTTTTCCGTCACAAATAGAGTTTTGCTTTTAGGCCAAAAAGGTAAATTTTGGTCTCATCTGACCAGAGCACCTTCTTCCACATGTTTGCTGTGTCCCCCACATGGCTTCTCACAAACTGCAAATGGGACTCCCTATGGTTTTCTTTCAAATATGTCTTTCTTCTTGCCACTCTTCCATAAAGGCCAGATTTGTGGAGAACACGACTAATAGTTGTCCTGTGGACAGATTCTCCCACCTGAGCTGTGGATCTCTGCAGCTCCTCCAGAGTTACCATGGGCCTCTTGGCTGCTTCTCTGATTAATGCTCTCCTTGTCCGGCCTGTCAGTTTAGGTGGACGGCCATGTCTTGGTAGGTTTTGCAGTCTTGCCATACTCTTTACATTTTCGAGTGATGGCTTGAACAGTGCTCCGTGAGATGTTCAAGGCTTGGGATATATATATTTTTTTAACCTAACCCTGCTTTAAACTTCTCCACAACTTTATCCCTAACCTGTCTGGTGTGTTCCATGGCCTTCATGATGCGGTTTGTGTACTAAGGTTTGCCAACAAACCTCTGAGGGCTTTACAGTACAGCTATATATATACTGAGATGAAATCACACACAGGTGGACTCTTTTAACCAATTAGTTGACTTCTAAAGGCAATTGGTTCTACTAGATTTTAGTTGAGGGTATTCTGAGGGGCACGCCACACTTTGATATTGATTTGTAAAAAAACTTTGAAAATCATTTATATTTTTTCTTCCACTTCACTATTATGTGCTACTTTGTGTCAGTCTATAAAAATCCCAATAAAATACATTTACGGTTTTGGTTGCAACATGAAAAAATTGTGAAAATTTTAAGGGGTATGAATACTTTTTCAAGGCACTGTAGTTGCATATAAAAAGTGTTTCCCAGTGCTAAACCTTTTCATCAGAACTCTAAATTGCTGCATTTAAGTTTCAAAAGCCAGTATAAAAGAAATGGTAGTGGTATAAAAAAATAAAAAATAATAAAGTACTTGTGGATATAACTATTTTTTAAATTCAACTCTCCTAACCGCCTGACAATCAGCCGCTGTCGTTATATGGCAGCAGGTTGGCTCACCTTCGCAAATCGCTGTACGAGCGTGCCCACAGGTCGAGTGGACGAGATATCCACCAGCGACCCGCAATCGCCCATTACAAAGGTAGAATGGGGAACTGCCTTTGTAAACAAGGCGATTCCCCGTTCTGACAGGTGACATGACAGGGATATACTATTCCCAGTGATCAGGAACAGTCAATTCTTTCATGTTCCTGGCAGCCCATCCCCCCTACGGTTAGAACACACCTAGGGAACACAATTAACCCCTTTGATCGCCCCCTAGTGTTAACCCCTTCCCTGCCAGTGACATTTATACAGTAATCAGTGGCTATTTATAGCACTGATCGCTGTATAAATGTCAATGGTCCCCAAAAAAAAAAAAAGTGTCAAAAGTGTCTGATTTGTCCACCACAATGTTGCAGTCCCGCTAAAAAAAATTGCGGTACTGAGGGGGGGGGAGGGGTGTGGTGTGAGGAGGGCATCCTGGGTAAGCTCACCTTACAGATTCTTCTGTAAAGGTGAACAAAATTACACTTTAAGTGGTTAAACTGACCTAATTTACAGACCGAAGTTCATTCCATTGTTCTAAGAGCCAAATGTTACAAGGTTTATAGTTAGTTGAGATAAATTTGTCAGGCTGTCTGGATTGTTTTTTTGTCAGCTGTCAGAAGAGAGCAGACAAGCTCTTCACTTGTTACACAGAATCGGGGAAATGCTTTTTTAGGATCAGGAGAAGGGTAGAATCACAATTCTTTAACGATTAAGCGTGCAGCTCTAGTTCACACTATGTGCGGCGTGGGGCACAGCAAGGGGTCCAATTCATCCCAGTTTACTGTTTCAGGTACAAATTAGGTCAGAATTTTTGGCTGAATTTGGACCTAAAACAGAGCCAAAGACGCATAGGACCCTTCTGCTGTGCGCTCCGCAGCCGCCCTGGAGATGTGTGAACTGGCTCCTGTCATGCAAATTGGATGCTGAGAAACCTACATCCAACTCGCAATAATGTGAACCCAGCCTAAAAGATGTGCAAACTAATAGTGTCATTGCACTTACAATGGGGTTTCAAAGCAAAATTACAAAAGTGCAATTAAAGTGGTTGTAAATGTTCAATAAAAAAAAAAAAAAAAACACAAAACATTCCTATACACACCTGCTCTGTGCAATTGTTTTGCACAGAGTAGCCCCGATCCTCATCTTCTGGGGTCCCCCCGCCGGTTGTTCCAGGCCCCTCCTCTTCATCTGGTGCCCCATGGGAAAGCCGCTTTCCATGTGGGCACCCGTGCGGCTCGCTCCCGAGTCCCGCTACTGCATTGATTGACACAGACAGCAGGACTCTGCCCTGCCCTCCGTTCCTCCATCACAGCTTTTGATTGACAGCAGCAGGAGCCATTTGTCCAATGAGGAGAGCAACAGCGGCTGGAGCCGCTGCGCTCATGCACATCGCTGGATCAGATCAGGCAAGAAGAATGCAGACTCATTTGGACAATTTAGCAGGAATCAATCAAATGTAGTCCTGTATTGCACCAGCCTTATAAATACCAGGAGTGTACACTGAATTGTGCATATGTCACAAGTGTACAAATCGATAAAGGAAAAAAAAAAAAAAAAAAAGCAATAGGCAGGAAAAGTTTTTGGCAGAAGAGACCTAAAAACAAAAGTGTTTAGTTGTGCTTTGACATATTACACACAAAGCAGGAATCAACCACAATCCAGGCACTGTATGGCCAGTTTAATTTAAAGAACAGGCTTTAATGGCGATAAAGAATAAATTCACCTTTGGGAACATGTTTACATGTTCCCGCATCTCTCCCCTCGATTGCCCCACCCCACCCTGTGACATTGGGCTGGGGATCTTCTCCCTGCACTCACTGTCACAATTTGAAAAGAGCACAGCTATGTGGGGCTCCACCCACACGACCGCATCATTCATTCACAGAGTTCTGTGAATGAACAGACTACAAGTACCAACAACCTTTGCAGCCGACAGCTCATAGTTCATAGTTCATAGTGCTTGCTGGTGAGCATCCTCGTGGTTCATTGATGCTTCCTGGACTGAAGTAACTGCCTGCCAGTATTGGAGGTACAGGCAGACAGCTACAAAGAGTCTGCAGGTGCCTGATATTGCACTTGTGATCTGCTGATTGTGGGTGCAATGCTTTAAAGGCTCCTAAAAGAAAAAACAAAACAAAACAAAACAAAAAAAAAAAAACAGTAAAATGCACATTTTTTAATTTTTTTTTAAAAGGTGAACTTATCCTTTAAAGTGGTTGTAAACACTTACAGACCACTTTTAACTACATAGATAAGCCTATAATAAGGCTTACCTGTAGCTACCCCGGATATCTCCTAAACTTGCACGGTTTAGAAGATATCCCCTGTATCAGCACATGCGCACTGAAGCAATGGCACATTTGTGTCGTTGCTTGAGCTAGTGTCCTGTTACCAGCGGCTCCTTTGCTCATGCGGGGGAGTGACGTCATCGCGGCTCCGGCCAATCACAGCGCCGGAGCCCGCGATACCCGGAAGTAACTCCGGGAGCGATGTCGCCGTCCAGAGCTGTGTACGGGGACCGCGATCTATGCATACTATGCTCATTATGCCTTTGTCTTGCAGGTTGTTGTTTTTTGTGGGTTTACAACCACTTTAAAGTACACTTTTGTTGAGAAGAAAAACATACCTACTAGGCCATACATTGCAAGGATTTTAACAAACTTTGCTGTAGATTCCTAACATTTGCTGCTCTGAAGAAATAATGGATTGTTTTGCCATATCATTTGCAGTCCAATTCTGAATGTTGGGTACTGGTGCATTATAAGTAGCTGGTTAACTCAGTGTTTTAATGAGAAAAGCTGCAGGGTTCATTCCCTTTAGAAATATTTAAACTATGGGGAGTATCTCACCACTCAACCAACTCAAATTCCTATTGCCTAAAATTTTGACTTGTATCTTAAAGTAGTTCTAAAAGGCACAAGTTTTTTTTTTTTTCTATTTACCTTAAATGCATACTCTGCATTAACCACTTTAATACTGGGCACTTTCACCACCCTCCTGCCCAGGCCAGTTTACAGCTTTCAGCGCTGTTGCACTTTAAAAGACAGACAATTGCGCAGTAATGCACTGTACCCAAAACAATTTTTTTTATTTTTATTTTTAGACAGATCAAGCTTTTTTAGGTGGTATTTAATCACCACTGGGTTTTCTATGTTTTGCCAAACAAACGAAAACATTTTGAAAAAAAATAAATAAATAAATAAAAAAATAAAGTTTTAGTTTCTGTTATACAATTTTGTAAATAAGTAATTTCTTTCCTTTAATGATGTGCGCTGATGAGGCTGCACTGATGGGTACTGATGAGGAGGCACTAATATGCAGCACTGATGGGCACTGAAGGGCAGCACTGGTGGGGCTGCACTGATAAACAGTGCAGATGTCCCCACTGAGAAAAGCCACTTATTGGCTCTCCTCACGAGCTGTCAGTGTGTTGAGAGGAATGCCAATAACCGGAACTTCTTATTTACACTGTGATCAGCTGTAATTGGACACAGCTGATCACATGGTAAAGAGCCTACATCATAGTCTCTTTACTGTGATCGGAGATGTGTTGTGATAAAGGGGCAAACCGCACCACCGATCGGCGCGCGCAGCACGCTCTTAAGGACGTCATATGATGTCTAGTCAGAACGGCCGTCAATCTGCTATAGGCCAGGCGGGAAATTGTTCAAGTAAAAAAACCTTCCATGATCACCTCCCCTCTAAATACTTACCTGGCTCCTCTTTCCATCCAGGCAGCACCTGCTACAGTCAATCAAATCTTGTGAGGAGAAAGTGGGGTGGGGGACGAGCCATGCTGCGTGTGTCTACAGACACACACAACCCGGCTTGATAGCACACCCACACAAGTACCCCCCCATAGCACACAACATGCTACCGGGGGGAACTTGAAGAAAAGGAGGAGCAGATAACGCCTTTGGGGGAACCTAGAAGAGGGGGTAAGAGACCACTCTGTGCAATATTATTCCAAAAATGTATAGCATGTTTGTTATTTTAGGAAGAAAGAAAAAAGGCTTTAACCACTTCAGCACCGGAAGGATTTACTCCCACAGTGACCAGGCCATTTTTTGCGATACGGCACTGCGCCTCTTTAACTGACAATTGTATGGTCATGAGACGTTGTACGCAAACAAAATTGATGTTATTTTTTTCCCACAAATAGGACTTTTTTGGTGGAATATGCTCACCTCACGGGTTTTTAATTTTTGTGCTATAAAACAAAAAAAGGCCGCCGGTTTTGAAAAAAATTATATATTTTTTACTCTGCTATAAATATCCAAAAAAAGTATTCATCAGTTTAGGCCAATATGTATTCTTCTACATATTTTTGAGAAAAAATAAATAAAATCTCAATAAGCTTATATTGATTGGTTTGCGCAAAAGTTCTAGCATCTACAAACTATAGGATAGATTTATAGACTTAAATTTTTTCTTATTGTTATTACTGGTAATGGCGGCGATATGCAATTTTTAGTGGGACTGCAACATTGCAGCGGACAAATCTGACCCTAAGTGACACATTTTGGGGATCAGTGACATTATTACAATGATCAGCGCTAAAACAAAATGCACTGATCAATGTATAAAATGACACTGGCAGGGAAGGGGTTAAGCGTGTTCCCTGGGTGTGTTCTAACACTGTGGGGGATGGGCTTACTGGGACAACAGAGATCGCTGTTCCTTATCACTAGGAACAGCAGATCTCAGTGCTGCCCCCTGTCAGAACGAGGATCCGCCTTGTTTACATAGGCAGATCCCTGTTCTGCCTCTCTGCACCACGATCGTGGGTGGCCTCTGTACCGCCTCCAGCGGCGCACGCGCGCGCCCACTGTATCTCATGCACAGAACGACGTACAGGCACGTCGGTTTGTGCAGCCAAGCCGCCTTGTCGCAGTATATATGCGGAAGGCAGTTGGCAAGTGGTTAACCTGACTTCTGGGTCAATCCGTGAGCCAATCACACAAGCAGGAAATTATATTTCTGGGGGGGCGCTCTGTACAGCAATGGTAATTGGATCAATGCAATATGGCAACCCTCAGGTTGCCATACTGCATTGAATTTTGCAAAAAGTAAAAATAAATAAAAGGGGATTGAACAGGAAAGGTAATTTTTTTATTAACATTAAATAATTTACATCATAGATTTTCTAGCAATTGTTTATGCTATATTTTCTTATTTGCTATTTTTTTTCATGAAAGTTGAGTTACCCTTTAAGAATCTATCATCACTTTTTAATCTGCAATTAGGAATTAACAGCAAAATGGCTCATGCTGGTGAAACAATGAGCCAAACATAAGCAGGCTTGCTGTGTTCTCTGTGTAAAAAGGATGTCCAGCAGGTAGCTTTATTTTCATTTTAGGAAACTGTTCCAGCAAATTCCCTGTTAACCTGTAGGCAGAAGTAAAAGATGTAAACACTAGACACATGACGCAAACACATGTGTAAGGGTATTGGCTGTAAACTCCAACTAAATGACCTTTACGTTATTAAAGTACCCCATGTCATATGCTATTTATTGTTTTTAATCAAAATGAAACAGTTTTTGATCCTTTGTTGCATTGCAGTGCTGCTGATCTTTATATCACTTCTACATGCATAATGGCTGCAAAGCAAATCATGGGTGGATTTTCTGACAGTGAAAACAATGGACTATAGCTGTATAATGTTTGTTGCAATGGCCACCTGTAGACTATTAAAAGCCCATGTGACACAATGACAATGCAATTAGGAGCAGGGATACAGCACTGTCCCCTATATGAAGACCTACCTGAACAAAGGGCTAAATGGCTCATGTGACATGATGGCAACGCAGGAACACAACTGGGAGGCAAAGATAGAGGGTTGTCAGGGTGTTGGTTCACCTGTTTATTTATCTGAAAATGTGACCTTAAAGGAAAGGGGCTCGCCCCCCGAAACGCGTTAGCCGTTGCCGCATCTACTTGATGTCCGGTCCCATTCTATCCTGGTGTCTGTTACTGCATACTTGCAGTCCATGTCCATGCCTGTATTTCAAGCTCGTTTGTGAGTATGTTACTTGCCATTTACTTTTTAATAAACGCTACCAGTGGTAATGCGCTAGGTCGGTGCGCCCTCTCTTCTTTTTGTTTCCTCCAAGCATAGGGCAAGCTCATTGGTTTCAGTGTGTGTGCCCCACACGTGCCAAAGTAGCGGTATCCTAATTTTGAGTGCGTTTTGCTGCATTTGTCCCTCATTTTTTCACGCGGCAAAATCTGTTTCCTTCTGTTTGGGGTGCTGTTAACAACCAATAGCATTGAAAGCGCAACAAGTTCACTTAAGGTTTATAAAAGGTGGCCATACCACTATACAATCTGATTGTACTATCCAGTGGCGGCTAGTGCTGCCAGCCAACCACATAACCCAACTACATAGTGCTCTGCGCCCCGAGCCCACCCTTTTTGAAGCCTCTGGATTTAATCATGCGCTTCTAAAAAAACAAAACAAAAAAAAACACCCCATTGGAATTCATGCGGCTGGTGCCCAGAATGTAGATTAATGGCCTGGAAAAGGGGGGCGGCGCATATGATTGGGCAGCAACTGGAACAATCTCTGTACGATCTTCTTTAGATTTACCAAAACTATACAATAGGACGACACACCTATCTTATCCAATCTGTATCCAGCCAGACAGGCCCTTGCACTACATACTTTATGGTAGATCTAAATGGGATTGTTCAATCAGATTGTATAGTGTATTGTGAGCTTTAACCAGCTTACTGGGCATCTTTACCCCCCTTCCTGACCAGGCCGATTTTCAGCTTTCAGCGCTGTTGCGCACTTTAAAAACAGCAATTGCGCGGTCATGCAACACATGTATTCACAACATTTTTTTTCGAGACAGAGCTTTCTTCTGGTGGTATTGTAAGTGATAGATTTTCTGCAACAGCAGTACATTAATCAGGGCCGCTGATAAGCCAGTACAACCGGCCCTTCAGTACTGGGCCCGGTCCCCATCAGCCCTACAGGGGGGGCCGGGCAGCTTTGCACATATAATAACTTCTGGTGAAGCAGTGCAGAGCAGCATTACCACTACTCCTACTAGGCTTGAGGACTTTAGCACAACCATATAGCACATGTACTATGATCATCATCATGATGATAAATGATGATCATAAGCACAGTGAGATGCTTCTATTTAGACCTTGTTTACACTTGTATCTGGAGGGCGGTAAAAATGTATGGCTGAGCCATGTTTTTACCACCCCTCAACTCTCCCTTAGGCTCGGTTCACACAGGGGCAACACGACTTCAGCGCGACTTTGCACGGCGACTTCAACGCGACTTTAAGCAAATTACAACGCGACTTCCAGTCGCCTCCAGGACAGGCGACTTTGGCTGTGGCCAATCACAGGGTAATCAGCTCTCTGGGAGGGAGGGGTTTGCCTGGGCAAACTAAATTTTTTCCCTGTAAAGTCGCTTGACTTTAGATAGAGATCCGACTTGGAGGCAACTTCCATTGATTTCTATGGTACAGGTCGCCTACCAAGTCGGATCCAAGTAGTACAGGGAGTACGCTCTGAAGTCGGAGCGACTTCAGTAGTGTCTATTAAGACGTTCTGATTCCCTGTAATGTGAATCTCTTCTTGGGGCAACTTGGGGCTACTTGAGGGCTTACAAGTCGGATCCCAAGTCGTCCTAGTGTGAACCGAGTCTTAGGGTCCTTTCACACAACCTTTCCAATCAGGTACTCCTGTCAGTGTTTCAGGCAGACCTGATCAGAATCTCCATACAGGTCTTTGGGCAGTACATGGACTTGTGTCCTTTTTACACCTACCTACCTCCTAGTTCATTCAGGTCTAGAAACAAAAAAGGGAAAAAAGACTGCATGCTTTTCCATTTTTTACAATCTAAACATTACAGAACAGGGGTAGATGTAAACAGATAGACGGCTGCCCATAGAGCCATAGCCCATACAACTCTGCCCCTGTCCATTGTGTAAATGTGGACACAATCTGAACGGGTAAGGATGTAAAAAAAAAAAAAAACAAAAAAAAAAAACAAAACACTGACATCTGTCCCATTCAGCTCCGATTCAGCAGGGGATCTGCTCATGGACTCCCTGCTGATTGATGTTGACCAATCCTGTGTGAAAGGGCCCTAAAGGGTCATTAACACAGGCAATGTGGCGGCGTGAGTGAGTGGTTTGTTTATGTGGATGGAGCAGCCGCTTGTTACTTCATGAGGACACAGCCACAGATCATAACCTGACCGGTGTGCAGGTGCGCGTGAGCGGACCCAAATGCACACTACCTGTGTTTGGGGTTGCACCCACACATCTGTCAAATTAGAACCTGCGGCTGTGTCCTGACAACTGGAGCATCCCCATAGCGTAACATAGCCGCCTGCACGCAGCTCCAGCAACTTAAACAAAATTCTGATTCACATTGTACAGGCCCCACGATTTCTAATGGCGTCCAAACAGGCTGGGGGGGGGGGGGGGGGTCTGTTTGGTAGGCTGTACGGGGCCCCATGATTTCTAACATCAGCCTTGACATGGTGCATAGGGGAGCTGGAATTTAGGCTCCATGCACACTGGATGTTAAAATAACTTTGTAAACATGGCAGTATCTTTGCAGTGAGTCTTTCAACGTTTAACGTTTTTGCAGTAGTGTTTATTAGCGTTTTTTTTTCTCAATGATCAAAAAAGTAAAAAAAACACTGGCGAGACACGTTTTGAGCGTTTGGCGTTTTTTTGTGGTCAGAAAAACGTCTCCTGAACGTGATTTTATGGCCTTCAGAAAACAGCCCAAAAATTCCACTGCTGATAACCATCAAAAAACATCCATGTGTGCATGGACACATAGGATAACAGAGGGGATTTATGGGCTGTTAAAAAAAAAACAAAAAAAAAACGCCCAAACTCCCAAAAACGGCCGTTTTTGAGCTTCAGTGTACATGGAGCCTTAGGTGAAAAAAGTAAACTTAGCCTTAAGCCCTGGTTCACACTTTTGAGATGCAGAAACCAGTGCGATTCCAGTGCCGGTTTCCGCATCTTCCGCACAGGCAGTTCACACTGCCCTTTGCGAACCACTGCAGGTGTCAATACAAAGTTAATGACACCATCAGATCGGTTCATATATTGCAGTGCGAACTGTGAATTCGGACAGGAATCTGATCTTAGTGCAGGAAACAAATAAAAAAGGTTCCTGCAGCATTTTCATGCGAATCCAATGCGAATTCAGCCATACAAACTGTATGGCTAAATTCGCATTGCACAGACATTGCATGTGATCTACACAGCAATGTGGTGCGAATCCCATGCAATGTCTGCGTTCGCAATAGTGTGAACCAAGACTGAAGGCTGGGTTCACACTGCCGCATGGTGTGGCTCACAACAGGGGCCCAGTGCGCCCCTGTTCGCCGTTTCGATTTTAGACCGCATTTTTGGCTGAATTCGGACCTGAAACGAACCAGAAGACGCACAGGACTCCCGTGCAATTCACACCGGAGCCGCTCCGGAGATGTGTGACCCGGCTCCATAGAGAGCCAATCCCGATCTCCTGACACGCAAATTGGATGCGGGGAAACCCACATCCAATCACAATAGTGTGAACCCAACCTAAGCAGCAAACAAGATCTCCCCATTATATAATTAAAAAGTGTACCTTCTGGCCTACTAACTATAGTAATCAGTGACTGAAGCTGCTGGTACCTCCAGGTGTCTTCAGGTTTAGTTTGAGCTCCTCTAACCTGCCCTGAAACACACGTTATGCAATTAGCAGGCAGCTTCCCGACTCCAACCCACCACCTTCTTCCAACTCTGCTTAAGCATAGAGGTTTGCCTTCAGGTTACTCTTCATTCCTTTACATTTGAGTCATTTATTTTTATGCAGAACTAGAATTCAAATCGATCAGAAATCTTTGCTACCCTGTTCCTTTAACCACTTCAGCCCCGGAAGATTTTACCCCCTTAATGACCAGAGCATTTTTTTGCGATTTGGCACTGCGTCGCTTTAACTGCATATTGCGCGGTCCTGCAACATTTTACCCGAACAAAATTGACGTCTTTTTTCCCCACAAATAGAGCTTTCTTTTGGTGGTATTTGATCACCTCTGCGGTTTTTATTTTTTGCGCTACAAAACAAAAAAGCGCAACAATTTAAAAAAAAAAAAAAAATTTTTTTTTTCGTTTTTGCTATAATAAATAAAAAAAAATCTTCATCAGTTTAGGCCGATATATATTTCTTCTACATATTTTTGGTTAAAAAAAAATGCAATACGCGTACATTGATTGGTTTGCGCAAAAGTTATAGCGTCTACAAAGCAGGGGATAGATTTATGGCATTTTTAATTTTTTTTTTTTTATTAGTAATGGCTGCGATCAGCAATTTTTAATCGGTAATGCGACATTGCGACGGACAGATCGGGCACTGACCCTTTTTCGGACCATTGACATTTATACAGCGATCAGAGCTTAAAATAGCCACTGATTACTGTAAAATGGCACTGGCAGGGAAGGGGTTAACACTAGGGGAGATCAAGGGGTTAAGTGTGTTCCCTCAGTGTGTGTTCGAACTGTGGGGGGAGGGGACTGAATGGAGGAGGAGGAGACACATCGCTGTTCCTAACTAATAGGAACACACGATCGGTCTCTCCTCTCCTGACGGAACGGGGATTTGTGCGTTTACACACAGATCCCCGTTCTGTCTTTTCGCCACGCGCATCAGGTTCCCCGCCGTGCAGCGCCTGCCTGCTAAGGCTCTTTAAGGAGCCGACATACCTGTACATCATTTTGCGCAGGAGAGCCAACCTGCCGACATACATGTACGTGAGACGGTCGGGAAGTGGTTAATGGAAACCTGTACTGTGAAAAGTATTGGCAATGCTGATCACATTATAAAAGTGCTAGATAGCAGCTCATCTCAGGCTCCATTACCAAGTCATTAGCGCAGAACAGGGACACCGATTAGAAAAAGAGCATGAAATGTAAAACGAATATGAATTTTTCCTTTAGATCTGTGGTACAGACATTGGTTAGCATGCTAGCTAGGCAATCAACA
The DNA here is from genome assembly GCA_037952835.1 of Lithobates septentrionalis. Lineage (NCBI taxonomy): Eukaryota > Metazoa > Chordata > Amphibia > Anura > Ranidae > Lithobates > Lithobates septentrionalis. The sequence goes on from JBBDGP010001594.1 coordinate 1,173,074, forward strand.
TTTCCAGGAGGAGAATTCAGCAAAGGCAGCCTACATATACTCTTTGTACAGGTTTTCATTAAACTCATTAGATTTAACAAACACACTGTAGAACCCCCTGCTCTGGGATCCAAAAGCAGCTGATCTACAGAGCATCTTACCATCTCCAGAACATAGGGGAAATGTCCTATAGTCTAGCAAGGGAGAATTTAAGCAGGGCTGGAGCATATGTATTTACGGAGACCATCCAAAAGAAAACAACCCCCCCCCCCCCCTTTCCTTTTTTTTGGAGCTGCCGAAGTGAAAGCACTGAAAAGATACAAAACCGTTCCTGAGGCTATGGTTGGATGTCAGGCCTCATGTACACTGTTGCTGGTAAACGGACATTTAGGAGCAGTTAGACATTTTTTTCAACTGCTCCTGAACCCTTCTCTGTGTTATCTTATCAGTACATGTACACAGGGTCGTTTATAGTAGTTTCTAGGCAGTTGTGTTTAGAGGCTTTTTTTGGAACCCAAAAAAACGCGTTCAGAAGCTGTGTTTAGAGGCATTTGAAACGCCAAACGCGGCTAAACGCGCAACTCGCGTTTAGCAGCATTTTGTTTACAGGCGTTTTTCATTTTTGGCTATTTTGAAAAAAAATATATATATATATTTTTTTCAAACGCTTCTAGATGCAAATGCGGCTAAACGCGACTAAACGCGGCTCAACAGACGTTTTTAGACGCTGGTTTCTAGCTGTCAAGTTAAATCTTTCAGGAGAGGTTGCACAACGTCCCGTGTACATGAAGCTTTATTAGATAGAAATAGCTAGGTGTTGTGACAGAAGAACATCCTGCTGCACTTGTTTTTTTTTTTTAATAGCTTCCAGAATAATAATTTAAGTAATTGTGCTAGCATAGCGCATGGTTTGTAAACCATGGTTTTCACCACGATTTTGTACAGGTCAAAAGGTCACCAATGTTAAAAGCAGAAAAAAAACTTCCAACTCTACCTAAAAAAAAAAAAAGTTCCAGAACTTGTTTGAGCTTCAGGCGTTTGCAAGATACATTTGGGAAGCTATTACAATTAAATGTACCTGTAAAAGTACCTTCTGGCCTACTAAATATAGTAATCAGTGACTGAATCTGCTGGTACCTCCAGGTGTCTTCAGGTTTAGTTTGAGCTCCTCTAACCTGCCCTGAAACACACGTTATGCAATTAGCAGGCAGCTTCCCGACTCCAGCCCACCACCTTCTTCCAACTCTGCTTAAGCATACAGAGGTTTGCCTTCAGGTTACTCTTCATTCCTTTACATTTGAGTCATTCAGAAACATTTTTCTTTACTTTTATGCAGAACTAGAATTCAAATCGATCAGAAATCTTTGCTACCCTGTTCCTTTAACCACTTCAGCCCCGGAAGGTTTTACCTCCTTAACCACTTGCTTACTGGGCACTTAAACCCCCCTCCTGCCCAGACCAATTTTCAGCGCTGACGCACTTTGAATGACAATTGCGCAGTCATACAACACTTTACCCAAATGAAATTTTTATCATTTTTTCCCCACAAATAGAGCTTTCTTTTGGTGGTATTTAATCACAGCTGGGATTTTTATTTTTTGCTAAACAAAAAAAAATGGAAAAGTTTTGAAAAAAAAAAAAAAACATGTTTAATAGTTTGTTAGAAATTTTGCAAACAGGTAATTTTTCTCCTTCATTGATATGCGCTGATGAGGCGGCACTGATGGGCATGGATAGGCACATATAAGGCAGCACTGATAGGCACAGTTAAGGCGGAACTGATAGGCACAGTTAAGGCGGCACTGATGGCCACTGACGGGCGCTGATGGGTGGCACGAATGGGTGGCATGGATAGTTGGCACTGATAGGTACCACTGATGGGGGGCACTGATGTGCAGCACTGTTGTTGCACTGATGTGGGCGCTAATGGGTGGCACTGATGGGTGGCACTGTGGGCACTGATGGGCGACACTGGTGGGCACTGGTAGGCGGCACTGCTGCCTATTGCTGTGTCACAGAAGATCGCCGTGATCGGGACTGATGTCCTGATCACAGCCGCTGGTGATCGGGTTTTTTTTTCCTCCTCACGCTGTCAACGTGAGGAGGAAAAATAGCCGATTACCGGCTCTGTTTACATCACATGATCAGCTGTCATTGGCTGACAGCTGATCATGTGGTAAGGGGTCAGGACCGACCCCTTACTCTGATCTGTGGTCAGGCGAGTCTCATAGACTCGCTGATCACCGAGCGCGCCCTGCAGGGGATGCGCAGGCCGCTCGTGCACGGGACGACGTCAATAGACGTCATCCCGGCAATGTAGATCCGGGCTGTTGCCGTCATTTGGCAATGGCCCGGATCTGAAGTGGTTAATGACCAGAGCACTTTTTGCGATATGGTACTGCGCCGCTTTCACAATTGCGCAGTCGTGCGATGTGATACCCAAATCAAAATTGACGTCCTTTTTTTTCCCCACAAATAGAGCTTTCTTTTGGTGGTATTTCCAGCACCGTGTTCCGGTGTGAACAGGCCCCAACTCATTCACACATGAGCGCTTTTCTGCTCATTCCCCTACTCCTGACCATGCAGAATCCCATTCTTTGCAATTATCCCGGTTCACAATTGTATGTTCAGTCACCCTACGCTCTACATTTAAAAAGTACAAGTCCCCTCAAGCGCAGTCAGATGTTTTTGGTTCCACAGACTTCAACGCCTGTAAATGCATGCTGTGTGCATTTTTACACCTAAAGAATTCCGCTCCTCCTATGAAACTGCTCACCCCCTGCCCAGCCCAGGAAACAAACTCCTGAAGCTTGATGCACATACATGCTCAGACTGCAATCTGGGATCATTCGAGAGCCGGGACAACTAGGAGAATCAAGGGACTGGGGTATTGTGGAGGGCTTGGAGGAGTGAGAAAGTCCAGGGTGTTGGGAGAACTGCTATTGAGAGGCGAGGCAGTGGTCCCAAGCAACAGGGTGCTGAAACTAAAAGACTAAGAGAGCCCAGAGAGCCAGGTAGAATGGTCTGAGGCAGCGACCGCCAACCGATGGTCCACGAGAAAAATTGTGGTGGATGTAAATTGCCCAATGTTGTTTCCACTGTTGTTCTCAAATCAATATTGACTGTCAGCGCACATTGATAACCAATGCCTCCTCTGTAGTTCCGGCTCCTGTGAACTCAGAGGGAGGCACCAGGAGTAGCGCACAAAGTGGGAGGAGAAAAAGGGGGCTTCCAATGGTGGGAGGGAGCATGGAGCTCAGGCACACGGCTGGATAAGAAGGTGAGATCCAATGAGAAGTCTGTAAGACAGCAATGTGATGCAGAGTGCAGGGGGGGGGGGGGGGGGGCAGTGAGCCGGAGTAGTGTGTGTATAACCGCTTCAGCCCCGGAAGGAATTTACCCCCTTCCTGACCTGCGTCACTTTAACTGACAATTGGGCGGTCGTGCGACGTTGTACCCAAACAAAATTGACGTCCTTTTTTCCCCACAAATAGAGCTTTCTTTTGGTGGTATTTTATCACCTCTGTGGTTTTATTCTTTGCACTATAAACAAAAAAAGGAGCGACAATTTTGGGGGGGGGGGGGGGGGGACGACAATATTTTTTACTTTTTGCTATAATAAATATCCCCCAAAAATATAAAAAAACAAAAAAACAAAAAACAAAAACACAATTTTTTTTCCCCTCAGGTTTAGGCCGATATGTATTCTACATATTTTTGGTAAAAAAAAAATAAAAAAAAAATCACAATAAGCATATATTGATTGTTTTGCGCAAAAGTTATAGCGTCTACAAAATAGGGGATAGTTTTATGGCATTTTTTTTATTTATTTATTATTTTTTTTTACTAGTAATGGCGACAGTTTGAGATTTTTATCAGGACTGTGACATTATGGAGGACATGTCGGACAATTTTGACACATTTTTGGGACCATTGGCATTTTTACAGCGATCAGCGCTATGAAAATACATTGATTACTGTAAAAATGTCACTGGCAAAGAAGGGGTTAACCACTGGGGGAGGGGGGGGCAATCAAGGGGTTAATGTGTTCCCTAGTGTGTGTTCTAACTCAAGGGGGGATGAGACTGTCTTCTCTGCTCAGAGAACCGGAAACTGTGCGTTTACACACACAGATCCCGGTTTTCTGTGTGCCCTGAGTGATCGCGGGAGCCCGGCAGGGAGTTCGGGACCACCGGGCACTTGCATCGGCTCCGGGGGGCGCGCACGCACACCATACTGGCCACAGGGCGAAGCGACGTTACATAACATCGTTTCGCCCAGTCGTGCCATTCTGCCATAGTACAACTGCGGCGGATGGTCGGTAAGTGGTTAAGGCATGTTAAATTCAGGTTAGTGTTCCGAGGAATTCAAAATTGTGAGTTTAGTGGTCCGTGCAGCAGAATGGGGAAGAAAAGGGGATTTAAGGGACTTTGAACGTGGCATGGTTGTTGGTTGAGTATTTCAAAAGCTGCTGATCTACTGGGATTTTCACACACAACTGTCTCTCGGGTTTACAGAGAATGGTCCGAAAAAAGGGAAAATATCCAGTGAGCCGCAGTTGTGTGGATGAAATTCCTTGTTGAAGTCAGAGGATAATGTGCTGACTGGTTGGAGATGATAGAAAGGTAGCAGTAACTAAAACAAAACATTCGTTACAACCAAGGTATGCAGAATACCATCTCTGAACGCACAACACATCGAACCTTGAAGCAGATACAGCAGCTACAGCAGCAGAAAACCACACCGGGTGCCACTCCTGTCAGCTAAGAACAGGAAACTGAGGCTACAATTCGCACAGGCCGTCCATCTTCTGATGACTCCTTCCAGCAGGATAATAATGCACAATGTCACAAAGCTCAAATCATTTCAAACTTGTTTCTTGAATATGACACGCACATAGTTGTACTCAAAAGTTTGCATACCCTGGCCAAGATCATGAAATTTGGCATTGATATTGAAAACATGACTGATCATGCCAGAAAAACCTTTTTTTTGTAAAGATAGTGATCATACGAAGCCGTTAATTATCACAGTTGTTTGGTTTTTTTTTAATAATAATGAGAACAGAAATCCCCCAAATTGCCCTGATAAAAAGCATTTTACAAATCCTGGAAAGTACAGCATCGGTACAGACACAAAGGTGACACACGCAGGGTAAAAATGGCAACTAAAAGGTTCATTTCCCACATCTGAGGCTTTTTAAATTGCAATTTGTGTTTGTCTATAAATGGTCAATGAGTTGCACTGAGCAGGCTAGATACTGAACCATGGGGGAGCAGAAAAGAACTGTAAAAATGCCTGCGTAACAAGGTAACAGAACTTTATAAAAAGATGAAAAAGAATATAAAAAGCCAAAGCCTTGAATATGCCAGTCAGTACTATTTGATCACTTAAGAAGTGTAAAATTCAGGGATCTCGACACCAAGCCAAGGTTATGTAGACCAAAAAAAAGATTGCAACCACAGCAAAGATATCGGGATACAAGTTTCAGGATAGATCAGGATACAAAGAAAACCCCACAAGTAACCTCAGGAGAAATACAAGCTGCTCTGGAAAAAGATGGCATGGTTGTTTCGTGAAGCACAATACGACGATACTTGGACAAAAATTTGCTGTATGGTTAAGTTGCCAGAAAGAAGCCTTTATTGTGCCAATGCCACAAAAAGCCCAGTAACAATATGGATGACAACACCTTGACACGCCTCACAGCTTCTGCCACACTGTAACTTGGAGTGACAAGACCAAAATAGAGCTTTATGGTCACAACCATAAGCACTGTGTGTGGAGAGGGTCAACAAGGCCTATCAGGCATGCGCAGCCTATTGCATTAGGGTGTGCACCCCAAAGCTCAAACACACGTGTGTGTGTGTGTATAGATCTATACACACTATATATTGTCAAAAGTATTGGGCCTTTACACGCACATGAACCTTAATGGCATCCCAGCCTTAGTCCGTAGGGTTCAATATTGAGTTGGCCCACCCTTTGCAGCTTCAACTCTTCTGGGAAGGTTGTCCACAAGGTTTAGGAGTGTGTCTATGGGAATGTTTGACCATTCTTCCAGAAGCGCATTTTTTAGGTCAGGTACTGATGTTGGACAAGAAGGCCTGACTCGCAGTCTCCGCCCTAATTCATCCCAAAGGTGTTCTATGGGGTTGAGGTCAGGACCCTGTGCAGGCCAGTCACCACCCCAAACTCGCTCATCCATGTCTTTATGGACCTTGCTTTGTGCAATGGTACAAATCATTTGGTGGATGGGGGATTATGGTGTGGGGTTGTTTTTCAGGGGTTGGGCTTGGCCCCTTAGTTCCAGTGAAGGGAACTCTTAAGGTGTCAGCATACCAAGACATTTTGGACAATTTCATGCTCCCAACTTTGTGGGAAAAGTTTGGGGAATGGCCCCTTCCTGTTCCAACATGACTGTGCACCAGAGCACAAAGCAAGGTCCATAAAGACATGGACTTAGCAGGGGTGGGGGGAAATTAACTTCAAGTGCAATAATTTACATTATAAAATAGTAACTAAAACATAAAATTAAATGTAACAATCTAAAACATTTCAATTACTAATGCTATAATGAAGTAAACCTCCCAACTAAAAAGTTGCAATTAGATAGTTTGTATTGCAATTATCTGTAGAGGGGTTTTCACCATCCCTGCTAAGTTTAAATTGTTATGTCTTGTTTTAATTTTGATGTGCATTATATGTGAAGTTACAGTACCTATCACAGAGACCGGTATTATCGAAGTTTGAGATTTATATAAATCAAGAGGTTTGCAACATTATTGTTAAGTTATTGATTAGTAAGTTAGCGCTGCACTTTTTTTTTGTGGTGTGGGAACACGTAACAGTGCTTAGCAGCAAGCATTTTACAGACACTTTATTTTACCTCCAGTAGTTTATTGTAAATTATAGTGTGGAGATTATCTATTATACAAAAGATCTGCATGTGGCATTAATAAAACATCAACGGATTTCAGGTGTGCCCTCCCCCCCATGGATAGTGTGCATGCCTGCTGAGTTCATCTCCCCATCCCTGCACTGATTAGCAGCACTGATGGGAACTGATTTGCACTAATAGGCGGCAATGATTGGCAGCACCGATTGCCACTGATTGGCAGCATTATGGGCACTAACAGGCTGCACTGACTGGCAGCATTGATTGGCACCGATAGGCAGCACTAATGGGCACCGATAGGCAGCACTAATGGGCACCGATAGGCAGCACTAATGGGCACCGATAGGCAGCACTAATGGGCACCGATAGGCAGCACTAATGGGCACCGATAGGCAGCATTGGTTGGCACTGGCAGGGGAGAGGGGGAATTTCACACGCAGCAGGCAGTGAGGCTTGCCAGCGCCGCTTGGTGTGTGAAACTGTCAGTAGCTAATGTAACTACCTGCAGGGAGAGAGATCACAACTCAGCCGGGACACAGGGGATGGGCGGGACTAAGCAGCTATCAACACCAGCCAATGATTGGACTGCTTATGAAAGGGGATGGAGCCACACAAATGTAGCGGCCTGCCCAGACTCCATCCGATTGGCTGGCGTTTGATAGCTGTTCGGTCCCGCCCACCCCCGACATCACCGCTGAATTTTGACAGCTGATCTTACTCTCTGCAAGTAGTGACATTATATGACAGTTCACACTCAGTGGCTGACAAGCTTTACGATCTTTACGATCTGCTGCCTGTGAAACCCTGTCTGTGAAACCCATGTTTGTAATCCCCCTGCCTGTCTCACAGGCAGGGGGATTACAAACATTTCGGGGCAGATCTTGGGAGACAGCACGTGTGATTAGGGTGTGCCCAGGCACACCCCGTGCACACACCTATGAGGCCTACAGTGACAAAAATATCATCCCCACTGTGAAGCATGGTGGTATCTCTCTCTTCTAATAGTAAAAACAGTATCTCTCTCTTCTAATAGTATATACAATATATCTCCCCTCTAATAGTATATACAGTATATCTCTCCTCTAATAGTATATACAGTATATCTCTCCTCTAATAGTATATACAGTATATCTCTCCTCTAATAGTATATACAGTATATCTCTCCTCTAATAGTATATACAGTATATCTCTCCTCTAATAGTATATACAGTACATCTCTCTAATCGTATTTATAGTATATCTCTCCTCTAATAGTATATACAGTATATCTCCTCTAATAGTATATACAATATATCTCCCCTCTAATAGTATTTACAGTACATCTCCCCTCTAATAGTATATACAGTACATCTCTCTAATAGTATTTACAGTATATGTCTACTCTAATAGTATATATACAGTATATCTCCTCTAATAGTATATACAATATATCTTCCCTCTAATAGTATATACAGTATCTCTCTCCTCTAATAGTATATACAGTATCTCTCTCCTCTAATAGTATATACAGTATCTCTCTCCTCTAATAGTATATACAGTATATCTCTTCTGTCTGTTATTCTCAGAGTGGATATTTTGCTCCCTAACCATATAGTTGGTCATTTATATTTACCACTGCATAGAGATATTTAAGAACACATTTTTGTAAAGTTTACATATTAACTAAATTATACACCACACTTTTAAGGTTATTAACCGATCAAAACAATAAATCGGCCAACGAATCGACTATGAAAATAATAGTTGCAGCCCTAGTATGTATACACACACACACACACACACTACATATGGCAGCTCTGTACGATGTATTTATTATAAAATAAATACAGGCCTCTCATAGGTGGACATGTTTCATATATACTGTATATTTATGCACACATACACGCTGTCTCTAGAGGAAAAACGTAGTCAGAGCCTGTGCTAGGTTAAGCATTATTTACTGTAAGCCACCAACACAGACTTCCTCTGGAGTACACTGCCCGCCACTGCTGATGGGGATGAGGCTCGGTGGAAGATGTAAATACAGACTAGACAGCTAGCTTTTTTGCAGGAAACTGGTATGGAAATATATTTATAGTTTTGTGATTCATCAGCTACCAACTGTGGTTTTTCTTTTCATTTTTTTTTCCTTAGTCTAGTTATGCAACGTACCACGTATATTAAAAAGGTATGTATATCCCAATAATGAACTTCTCTTAATTGCTTCCCTTTGGTCTGCTAAATTTATAATGCAAATCCTGTGTTTTGTGCAATCAACGTTTATGTACACTCTTTTTCGTTCACATGTGCAAGTACATTGGGGCGGGAGGCTTTCAAAGAAATGAAGGGGTTTTTTTTTAATTTAATTTTACACATAAACATTTAATAGAGGGTGCTTTCATACCAGGTTTACGGACATACTGGACATTCTTCAAAGCCTCACGTAATTTTAAAGCTCAGTAGCGTTCACTAGGTTTTTGACTGCTTTTGGCAATCTGAAAAAAATAAACTGATTTATATCAGCTTGTCGAAAGACAGAAGTATGGCCCCACCACGGATTCACTGAGCCCCTTATGCCGAATTTGTGAGGATAAAATGCGATCAGAAAAGCATAGATTTGCATATCACGTAAAAAAAATATTGTTTCCAATGAAGGCTGTTCACATATATATGTGGTGCAAATTTGATCCGGTTCAAAAAAGGGACCCGAGTGAGTTTAGTGCAAATTTCAGCTCCATAGACTTCTATGGGACATATTTTAAATCGCAGTCGTGTTCACATCACTGCAATTTTTGGCCTAGATTTTATAAGAAAAAAAAAAAAATGCAGATGTGACCACTCCCCTCACAAATTCACACTGAATTTGCATTGAATCTACACAAGCAGAAATTACAATGCAACTTTTCACCGTGTCCTGCTTTAAATTTGCACCAAATTTGCAGTGCATAAGTGTGAACCGGGGGGCTCACAGCAGTAACAAGAGATTATATTACATGGGATATTCATAGCACAGCAATAAAATTGCAAAGCAGAAAAATAGTAGAAAAAATAGCCTCACGAATGCCACTTGCTATATTTCATTTCTATCAGATAAGAAATAAATTTTGTATTTATAAGCATATTTTTTTACCTCTGAATATGATAAACGTTCAACATTCATTAGAAATAAATACTTCCTTATAACTTTATTCAAGACACAGGCTTTCCATTCTGAAGTGTGACACAAAAAAGGTTGGCTTTTTATATGCACAATCCTCTATAACAATTGTCCTACAACATAAACACAAAATGAGATAAAAATCATTAAAATAGAGCTACAAATTCAGCTAAATATTAACCAATGACATAAAAAGATAATAGGAAGATTGACATAAAAGATGACAGAGAGGAAGAGACGGGTGCCCACAGGCTCCATTGATGTAAATATGCCACTGAATTTTTTATTTTTTTTTGCATTGACACATTTAAATGTATTTTTATCTGGAAGCAGAATATAAAAAAAAGGATGATGAATGCCAGTGTTATTTATTTCTGGAGAAGTCAGTGACACATCTTACACAGTGCAAGAATCACAGGGAAGATTTCAAAGTCCTCCAACTCTGCAGCGTAATGGGTTACAAAAGCCCCTTCACAACTGAAGGGTTTAATCTAGAATTGAATTTTGAATGAAGTAAAATGTAAATGGTTACATTTACAATGCGTAACTAATCCGGATTAGACGGATTAGTCTGCTGCAGAAGTTAAACGTTCAACGTGTGGGGACATAAAATAGGATATATAGTGAATTAATTAATGTGAGCAAAATAAAATATACCTTGTCTGTATAATATTTGGTGGGTCAACTGGAGTTTACTCAATGACCGAAAGTTTGGGGTACCTGATGATTATTCGTATATCATATTTACTATTTGGGACGGACATCTCCTATTATATGCAGAATATACAGTATGTCACAAAAGAGAGTACACCCCTCACATTTTTGTAAATATTTTATTATATCTTTTCATGTGACAACACTGAAGAAATGACACTTTGCTACAATGTAAAGTAGTGAGTGTACAGCTTGTATAACAGTGTAAATTTGCTGTCCCCTCAAAATAACTCCACACACAGCCATTAATGTCTAAACCGCTGGAAACAAAAGTGAGTACATCCCTAAGTGAAAATGTCCAAATTGGGCCCAATTAACCATTTTCCCTCCCCAGTTTCATGTGACTCGTTAGTGTTACAAGGTCTCAGCTGTGAATGGGGAGCAGGTGTGTTAAATTTGGTGTTATCGCTCTCTCTCTCATATAAGTGAAAATATCCAAATTAGGCCCAAAGTGTCAATATTTTGTGTGGCCACCATTATTTTCCAGCACTGCCTTAACCCTCTTGGGCATGGAGTTCACCAGAGCTTCACAGGTTGCCACTGGAGTCCTCTTCCACTCCTCCATGACGACATCACGGTGGGGGATGTTTGAGACTTTGTGCTCCTCCGCCTTCCGTTTGAGGATGCCCAACAGATGCTCAATATGTTTTAGGTCTGGAGATACCAAATTTAACACACCTGCTCCCCATTCACACCTGAGACCTTGTAACACTAACGAGTCACATGACATCGGGGAGGGAAAATGGCTAATTTGTCCCAATTTGGACATTTTCACTTAGGGGTGTACTCACTTTTGTTGCCAGCGGTTTAGACATTAATGGCTGTGGGTTGAGTTATTTTGAGGGGACAGCAAATTTACACTGTTATACAAGCTGTACACTCACTACTTTACATTGTAGCAAAGTGTCATTTCCTCAGTGTTGTCACATGAAAAGATAAAATATTTACAAAAAATTTGAGGGGTGTACTCACTTTTGTGCGATACTGTATATATGAAGTAGGCAGATGTAGAAACTGGGATTATCTTGATAACAGAGTCCAATAAAAATGTTCTTTATTCTTGAGCCATATTCATAAAATCAATTAGAAGAGACGACAGGGTTCACCGGCAAAATTTGTGTACGTAGGATATCCGGGTCATTAGAATTTAGCATGTTTCCCAGAATAACATCAGAGACCTCCGGAAATAGCAACTGTACATGGTCTACAAATTCAAGAATTACAATACATCATTAGCCAAAACGTTACAAAAACAGAATAATATTCACACACAACTGTGTAACATACACCTACATTATACAGAACACACATAACTGTATGACGTATGTCTAACAATTGTGTATAATCTGCCATATACTGTAGATTGGCAAACCACACGTAACCATAGGTAGAATACTTCAGATACTGGGTCTCAAAAGATTGAGCTTTAACTATATAAAAGAAGGCAATTTAGAACCGTTCCAACTGACCTGTGATTGTTCTTCATGTAAAATTACTATAGAAGGTAAAAAAAAAAAAAAAAAAAAAACACTATGCCAAGAAATTCTCTGAAGAAAAATTGTGAAATCTGTATGTGACCCCTACCTGGTAGTTTTCCCCCTCCTGTCCCAGTGACACAGCAAGAAAAATCGGAAATCCCCCAAAAGTAAAGGTGGCAATTTTTTTGCTCAACAAGCAGGTTGAACGAAGAAAAAAAAAAAAACTGACCCAATTCCCCCTGTCCACACAGTCGATGTGGATGCAGGAAACCTCCTTGCTGGGTCATTGGATTCCGACTTCCCCGCTGTCAGGATACACAGATCAGCACTGCAATCTATAGCCTGCAGTGCCAATCAAGTGAGAAAACACAGACAGGGCAGTTAAAACAGATGCCAAACACTAGATTGACTTCTGTTCAACCACAGTGGCCATACATAGATTGAAATCCTTCCGGTCCCTGCTGAACTGGCCAAATTTCAATCCATGTACGGCCGGTCTGTGATGAGGAAGTACTGTGTGCCCCCATAGCAAGGAGCTAGCTATGAGAGGACATGGAAAAGAGACGGAGCCGAGATCTCTGGCAAGGGACCCCAAGAGGAGGAGGTTCGGGGCTGCTCGGTGCATTGCACTGAGCAGGCGAGTAGAACAGGTTTATCATTGTAAATTTAAACAAAATTTTGCTTGTGGTATCACTTTAACAGCCTTCCCAATCATCAGTGGAACAGGGGACTCAACTGAAAGGAGATGTTTGCTCCATTCTAGCGACATCTATGACAGGTAGAAATTTTCCTTCACCTGGTGGCCCAGTGATAACTATAATTGGAACGTGGAGGGAGGGCTCATCTACCCAAAAGGGATAAATATAGTGATAAAAGCCTGTAGCCCCCCCCCCATTTGACCATAATCTAAAACTGAAAATAAAAATAAAAAAAAGGGGCTTGGCTGGATTGACAAGACATTGTACATTTTGAACAATTAAAATGGGAAGTCAGACTCGCCTACTGTATAAAAGTTCACGAAAGTGAGCTGGTTTATTATTAGTACAGGTGACATATCTATGGGATTCCAGAACTTCCTCCAAATCTGTTTCCTCCAAAACCGGAATAATAGAATACCATTATTTTAATCTTTTTTTTTTTACCCGTGTGAGAGATGACCTCTGAAGTGAATCAAAGAAATATAAATAGTAGATTTTAACCCCTGGGGAGAGCAGGATTCTTATCACAATGTACACTGAACAGAACAGGAGGCATTGTGAAAGAAGACTTGTAAGCCACGGAATAAACATGTAAACCCTTTACTACCACCTTTACCTACAGGTAAGACTAGAATAAGGCTTACCTGTAGGTACCGTGAATATCTCCTAAACTTGCGCCGTTTAGGATATTCATTACATCCGCATGTGCAGACGTCATCGGCACATGCGCACTGTAGAAACGGCTCGCTCGTGCCATTTCTTGAGTAGCTGTGCCGTGACCGGCGGCACCCGTGCTCATGAGCGGGAGTGACGCAATCGCGGCTCCGACCAATCACAGCACCCACAAACCCGGAAATAAATCAGGCATGTCACAGCGGTGTACGGGGAATGCTGCAACAGCTACATTCTAAGGTAAGTATTTCATAATGAGCTAGTATGCTTTGTCTTGCAGGGTTTTTTTGTTTTTTTTTTATTAGAGAGTTTACAACCACTTTAAAGTTTAGAGACAAGTACAGGCACAGCAAAAAGATTTATGTGTGAAGCCAACAAAAATAAAGGAGGTAGGAAGGCAAGATCTACACCCCAGTAGCAAGGGACACCAGGTCAGCAGGATAACTTCAGTTAACCAAAATAAGCTTTCCCCCCCCCCCCCCCATACATTCTATTTGGTTAATTATGTCTGACCTCTAATTCAGCTTAAGGCTTGGAATGCATGTATGTGTGTATTCTGAAGGTTAGCTTGTGAACAGGTATCTGGCTTGTTTATTACAGAATGCTCTGAATCCAGACAGGGCACGTGAACAAGTCCAAACATCTCAAGTGTGCAAAGCATTCTAAGGTGTAAATATCTAAATGTTAACTCATGCACGGTCTGTAAGAAGGCACAACAAAGATCTTTTCCAATTATTATTGACAGCACTACCCCTAAAATGTTGGCACTGACTACTCACCACCTACAGCGTTAAGCAGATTTGGGGAGGGCAGGGATAGGTGTTAGTTCACTTTTAAAAGGTGGACTAACCCTTTAAAAAAAGGGTACACCTGTCATGACAAATATTAAAATGACTCTGCTGACTTCTGCCACTCAAAATCCAATTATTTTTTGTGAAAAATAAATTGACGAAGAACACCAACTTCTCTTGTACTGGATCTGAGGCACAGGTACAGAAGATAAGCCATTGTACTAGCATGTTTCAGGAGGCCAGCATGGGCATCCTATATTGTTCTCTGATGGCAGGTATGCCTCATGATCTGAAGTCAGGCTTGGAAAACAGTAGCTATAGCAGTAGTAAGGCACCTACCAGTGTCAGCCCATCCATGCAGGGTGCCACCCCCCCCCCCCCAATCAATTTGCTCGGCCCCCAATCTCCATGCAGGGCGCCGGACGCATGGATTTCAATGGGTTTTTTTTTTCTCTGAAGCATGATTAGAGCCAGAGGCTCCAATTGGCTTAGTAAAAAGGTGGGCTTGGGGCACCGCATTCCTGTCCGTCTACCACCGGGGGGGGGGGGGGGGGGGGGCGGATGTGGCAGCGATGTGAGTGAGGGGGGCAGATTTGTTTGCCACTCCCCAAAATATTGAGCCCCAGCCGCCACTGGCACCCACCGACCAGCTGGATAAGTACAGAAGCATATCCCCCAGGGGAATGACATGGGCTCACCTGAGGTGCTGAGTTTAAGTACTAACTGGATTGGTTTTGTGGTTTGTTAGTACCAGGTAGCAATCTTTAGGATTGCCCCATTAGGAGGTGAGCAAGCCAGGGTCCAGTAGCAGATATAGCAGGTAGGGATCAAGCAGCAGCACAGTCAGTAAACAAGCCAAAGGCCGGTAACGGGTGGTTGCAGGTAGGGTTCAACCAGAAGTGTAGTTGGGGAAAAAGCCAAGAGTTGGTAATGAGTGGTAGCGAAGATACCAAGAGTGTGATATTGGCTGCAGAGAGCAAAATAATCTGCCAAACAGGAAGTGCAAAAGGCATGGCTTTAAGAAAAAAATTAATGGAGGAGAAAAGGGCTCAAGATTCAAGACAAACCAGGTTCAAGGCAGGATCATCCAAAGAATTGTCCGGGGAGCTCACAGGTTCAGCTCCAGGCCCTGACAGTATGCTTCTAGTGCACATTTAGAAAGAAACTGGTATCCCAGCCTGCCCTCTTTCTTAGTGGTCAATAGGGTAACAGACCCTAAATGCAGACACATACCAGTTCTAACCATGTTGGAAATCTTTGTAAGTCCCGCCTCCTTCCTCCACTGTGAGAGGAAGGGGAGGGCTTTCAAATGTATAACTGTAGTACTGGTTAAATTTGTGGTTCCTGTGACTGGCTGTCACAGTAATGACTAGGCACAGAGGCACTCTGATTGGCTCTGCACATTCTGCCTATGATTTTCCCTGTCTAAGCACAAAGTTATCTTAAACTTTGTGCGTTCCCAGGCAAAATAAAACATAGTGCCGTTTTAAAATGGCAATCCAGAACACCACGGCCACCAGTTTAAAACAAACAGCAACAGTTAAGTGGTTAAAGAGGTAAATATTTATAAATCCACAGGTAAAGCAGAAATAATTAAAGTGGTTCTAAAAGGCAGAAGGTTTTCTATCTTCATGCATTCTATGTATGAAGATGATTAAAAAAAAAAAAAAAAAACCTATGTGCAGCAGCCCCCCCCCCAATACTTACCTGAGCCCATCTAGCTCCAGTGATGTTGCATGAGAGCCTCGGTTGTCAGGGACTCTCCCTCATTGACTAAAGTGGGCATTATTGACTCCCGCTCCTGTCAAAGTCAGTGAGCCAATAAGGAGAGAGGGGGTGGGGCTGAGCTGCGGCTCTGTGTCTGAATGAACACACAGAGCAGATGTACTGCGGCAAGGTGGCTCAGCTGCACAAATCCTCGTACCAGTACAGTGATTCGTGCACTAGCATCCGTGGCCGCGTGCATGCTCCGATTGGCCAGCGGGCCCGGCAGCTTATGTCGGCCAGCCGCCCGCGATCGTTCCCCCGCAGAGACAAAAAACAGATCTGCCGAAGTAAACAAGGCAGATCTCCGTTCGGTCAGGGCATGACACAGATCTGACATCCTGCTAATTCCCCCATACAGTTAGTCATCACAAACAGGGAACACATTTAACCCCTTGATCACCCCTTATGTTAACCCCTTCCCTGCAAATGCTCTTAGTACAATTAGCACTGATCACTGTATTAATGTCACTGGTTCCCAATAAAGTGTCAACAATGTCAGTTAGGTGCTCGATCTGTCTGCCGCAATGTCGCAGTCCTGCAAAAAAAATTATCGCCTATTTTGTAGATGCTATAACTTTTGCGCAAACCAATCAATATAAGCTTATTTTTTTCTCAAAAATTATCGTTTTTTTTTTGTTTATAGTGCAAAAAAAAAAAGCCGCAGAGGTGATTAACTACTTCCCACCCGGCCAATGTACATAAACGGCCGGGTGGGCGCTCTCTCCTTCTGAGTGGACGTTCAGGAACGTCCCTCAGAAGGAGCGGGATCGCGCGCGCGCGTGCCCGCGCAGCGGCGCGATCCCGATGCGCTCGTGTCCCCCGGACACGGCGCATCTCGGATCGGCAGGAGGGCTCTGTGATTGGCCCTCCTGATCACATGACGGCCGTGTCCAATCACAGCCGTCATGTGATGTAAACACAGCCGGTTGCTAGGCGATCAGCTCTCCTCTCCTCACACGGAAGTTGTCGCTGAGGAGGAGAGGAGAGGGGATCGCTGCAGCCG
Source organism: Lithobates septentrionalis (assembly GCA_037952835.1). Classification (NCBI taxonomy): domain Eukaryota; kingdom Metazoa; phylum Chordata; class Amphibia; order Anura; family Ranidae; genus Lithobates; species Lithobates septentrionalis. The sequence continues at coordinate 1,190,210 of JBBDGP010001594.1, forward strand.
GCTGATGATCAGTGAGTATGAGCTGTTTTTTACAGCTTTTTACTCACTGATCACCAACCTAGTGTCAACACACATGTAAATACATACATGTAAAACACACACATGTCCCCACATAATGTAAAACACACACACATGTCCCCACATAATGTAAAACACACATGTCCCCAAAACACATGTCCCCAAATAATAAAAAAAGCTGTCCCCCACATATGTCACACTAAAATCACATGTCCCAATGGTAATCTGCACACATATGTACGTGATCACCTGCACACATCTGTACATGATCATTTGCGTACATATGTCCGTGATCACACAAACCAATTATTATACACTTAACAGGATTTTTTTTATCAAAAACATGTAGCAGAATACATTTTGGCCTAAATTTATGACAAAATTCGATTTTACTGGATTTCTTTTAAAACAGAAAAAAGAAAATATTGTTTTTTTTCCAAATTTCCACTATTTTTGCGCTTATATCGCAAAAAAAAAAAAATGGAGTCGTGAATAAATACCACCAAAAGAAAGCTCTATTTGTGCGAACAAAATGATAAAAATTTCATTTGGGTACAGTGTAGCATGACCGAGTAATTGTCATTAAAAGTGCGAGAGCGCTGAAAGCTGAAAATTGGTCTGGGAAGGAAGGGGGCGAAAGTGCCTAGTATTGAGGTGGTTAAATAACACCAAAAAAAAGCTCTATGTGTGGGGAAAAAATCGGAGTTACTTACCGGTAACGTCCTTTTCCAGGAGTCTTTCAGGACAGCACCATAGAGAGAGACCTTGACTCCTCCCCTTCTGAGGAAACACCGCCTTCAAATTTCAGATTTAAACCTCACCGCTTCCCCCCGGCCCCTCAGTTCTTCAAGAGGACCTCCGGTTAGCTGGGGAGACACAAGAACACGTCATAATAATTCTGATCTTACCTGACGTTCTTCTGCGATGAACTCTTCACGAATGTCCCTAAAGTAGGGTGGGTAACTGTGCTGTCCTGAAAGACTCCTGGAAAAGGACGTTACCGGTAAGTAACTCCGATTTTCCCATTTACGTCTTTCAGGACAGCACCATAGAGAGGATGAGCGAGCACCTTACCTTAGGGTGGGACTACTGCCTGCAGAACCTTACGCCCAAAAGCCTGGTCTTTTGCTGACAGAAGGTCCAATCTGTAGTGTTTCACGAACGTGTCGAATCTGGACCACGTTGCCGCTCTACAGATCTGCTCTGGAGACGCACCAGCCCACTCGGCCTGAGAGGTCGCCACTGCCCTAGTGGAGTGTGCCCTGATACCTTTGGGGGCTTCCAACCCGCTAATTATATAGGCCTGGCTGATGGCTAACCTTAACCACCTAGCTATGGTGCGCCTAGAGGCTCTGTCTCCCTTCTTGGTTCCTGAAAATAACACAAAAAAGGAATCAGATTTTCTAAATGGTTTTGTATCCTCCAAGTACTGCAGGACACACCTTCTTACATCTAGTTTATGAAACCTATGTTCCTGTTCCCTCACAGGATTCGAACAAAAGGTGGGCAAAACAATTTCCTGGCCTCTATGGAAAACCGAGGCCACCTTTGGCAAGAAGGCCGGATCGGTTTTAAAAATTACCCGGTCCGGAAATATCTGAAAAAAAGGTGCCCTAATGGAGAGGGCCTCGAGTTCACTCACCCTTCTTGCCGTAGTGATTGCCACCAAAAACACCGTTTTGAGGCTAATCCATTTTAGCGTACACGTCTCCAATGGCTCAAAAGGTTCCCCTGTAAGCGCTTGTAAGACCAAAGAAAGATCCCACATTGGGAAGGGGGAGACCCTCAAAGGTCTCTGCCTACTCAATGCTTTAAAAAATCTAACGATCCAAGGATCGGAGGCCAGTTGTTTCTCCAGAAACACACTTAAAGCGGAGACCTGTCCTTTCAGGGTGCCAAGGGCTAAACCCTTGTCCGCCCCTGCTTGCAGGAACTCTAAGACCGCTATAGAGCTGTGAACATCAAAGGAAGTCTCTGTGCACCAGCTATTAAAACGCTTCCACGTTTTTTGGTAGATAGCTTGGGTCTCTTTTTTCCTGCAATTTAGGAGGGTCTTCACTAAGTTATCTGAGAAACCCCTGCTCTTCAACAATCCCTCCTCAGTAGCCAAGCCGCGAGGTTCCATCTCCCCACCTGGGGACAACAGATTGGCCCCTGGGAAAGGAGATTCTCCTGAACTGGCAAAAGCCAGGGGGGTTCCGCTGCCAGACTTCTCAGGATGGAGAACCAAGGCCTCCTGGGCCAATGTGGCGCAATAAGAATGAGGGTTGTGTTTTCCAGCTGGAACTTTCTTAGAACGGCTGGGATCAGTACAGGTGGGGGGAAGGCATAACACCTGTCGAAAGTCCAACTCTGAGCCAGTGCGTCTACCCCTAGAGCTCCATCCCACCTGTTTAGGGAGAAAAAGAGATGCACCTTCCTGTTCTCTCTCGAGGCAAAGAGGTCTATGCATGGCCTTCCCCATTTTTGGGATATTTCCTCGAAAACCCCCTGGTTCAGAACCCAGTCGCCTTCTCTTAGCCGTTTCCTGCTGAGGAAATCTGCCACCAGATTTTGTTCCCCCTTCAGATGCACTGCCGAGAGGGATAGGACATTTATTTCGGCCCATTTGAGAATGCTTTCTACCAGGGTCCACAAGGGCCTGCTTTTTGTACCCCCCTGCCTGTTTATGTAGGCTACAGCTGAGGAATTGTCCGACCGGACTCTCACATGCTGTCCCTGAAGTTCCTTTTGAAAGGCTCTGAGGGCCAAGGCCACTGCTCTCAGCTCTTTCCAGTTGGAGGATCTTCTTGCGTCCTCCCTCCGCCAGACGCCCTGAGCCACCCGGTCCTCCATATGCGCCCCCCAACCTCTGCCACTCGCATCGGTCGTGACGCATCTGGACACCGGCAGCACCCACTCCAGACCCTGTGAGAGATTGGCCTCTCTTCGCCACCACCATAGGGATCTCTTGACCTGGTCTGGTATGGTTATCAGGGAGTCCAAAGACCCCTGACTGTGGTCCCAAGTACTCAGGATGAAGAGTTGTAAAGGGCGAAAGTGTAACCCTGCCCATTGAACTGCTGGAAGTGCTGTCGTCAGTAACCCTAAGGCTGACATAGCCTTTCTTACTGATATTTGTTGGCTGCCCTGGAGTAACAACATAGCCTTGTCTACCTTCTGGATCTTCTCCATTGGCAGGAAGACCTTCTGTTTTGTTGAATCCAACAGGTAACCTAAAAAGACTACCTTTTGCGATGGAGTCAAATTGGACTTTTCCAGATTTAATAGCCAACCTAGACCCTCTAGAATGTTCCTTGTGAACTGTAGGTCCTGTGACAGTTGTTCCGGGGAAGAGGCAAAAAGTAGTAGATCGTCTAAATATGCGATCACTGAGATGCCCTTGATCCGTAGGAAAGCCAAGACTTCTACCATGACTTTGGTGAAGATGCGGGGGGACGAGGATAGCCCGAAGGGAAGGGCCCTGAATTGCCAATGAAACGTCCCTTCTCTGGTATTTACCGCTAGCCTGAGGAACTTCTGACACTGATCTGCAATGGGAATGTGCAGGTAGGCATCCCTCAAGTCTACCGATGCCATAAAGCAGTTCGGAGGAAGGAGCGTTTTTACTGAATAGATCGAGTCCATTCGGAACCTCCTGTAGGTGAGCGAGACGTTCAGAGGCTTCAGGTTCAGGATGAGCCTGAACTTCCCCGAGGGTTTGCGCACCACAAAAATGTGGGAGTAAAAGCCTCTGCCCGTCTCTCCTTCTGGAACTCGAACTACCACCTCCTGTTCCTCCTGGAGGGAGGAAAGGAGAGCCGCTGACCTCTCTGCACATTTCGGTAGCGTGGTTACCAGGAGTCTGCATGGTGGAGGTTCTGCAAACTCTAACCTGTACCCTCTTCTTATGACTTCCAAAATAAAATGGTTGGAGGTGATCATCTCCCACTGTGGAAGGAAGGCCCCCAATCTTCCTCCCACCGTTATTCTGTCACTTTGTCTTTTTGGGCTGTTCAGGAGGGCGAAAAATAGCCCCCCCACGCCCTTTCCCTTTTTGTCCCCACCCCTTTTTCTGTTGATCAGATTTTGGGGGGTCCAATTTCTTCCAGGGCCGAGACTTTCTTTTAGTCTCTGCCGGTTTCCTTTTAAAAGGGAACGCCTTTTTTCTGTCAGCCGTTCGATCCAACACGGCTTCCAGACCTGGTCCGAAAAGCAAGTCCCCTGTGAGAGGAATGCCGCAAAGTTTAACCTTGGATGCGGTATCTCCCTGCCACGTTTTAAGCCATAAGGCTCTTCTTGCCGAATTAGACAATGCGGCTGATCTTGCGGACATACGCACCGATTCAGCTGAAGCATCTGCCAGATAAGCTACTCCCTTCAGGAGCATGGGGAAAGACGACAGGATTGTTTCCTTAGGTGTTCCTGCCTCTATGTGCGCTTTAATTTGCGTCAGCCAGTATTCCATGTTTCGTGCCACGACTGTGGACGCCATGGCGGGTTTGAGGTTCCCTAGGGAAGAGTCCCAGGATTTTTTCAGAAGGGAATCTATCCTCTTATCCATGGGATCTGGGAGTGCCCCCATGTCCTCAAAGGCCAAGTCAGTGTGCCTAGAGACCTGCGAAAAGGCTGCGTCTAGCTTAGGAGATTTGTTCCATACCAGCGCCTCCTCTTCTGCAAAGGGGAACCTACGCTTAAGTGCTCTTGAAAGGAAAGGTTTCCTTTCGGGGTCTTGCCATTCTTTCTTGATGGCGTCGACCAAGACCTCATGGACCGGGAACACCTTCCTTTTATGTTCCCCTAGTCCCTTATACATCTGGTCATGGAGTGAAAGTTTTTTTCTTTCCTCCTGGATTCCTAGGGTGGTATGAATGGCTCCTAGGAGCTCCTCCACCTCTTCTAGGGAAAGCTTGTATCGAGAGGATCTTGTGGATTCCCCTTCCACCTCCTCTCCCTCTGATTCCCCCTGGGGCTCTGAAGAGTCGCTATCAGGCTCTTCCTCAACCTCGAGTCTGGCACCTCCTGGATTCTCTCCACTTCCCGAGGGAGCATCCATTAAGGACTGAGGGACACTCAGCTGTGTTGGTGGAGGAATAACCTGCGGCTGTGGCAACTGAAGACTGGAAAATAGTGCCTTAAAGGTCTGCACCGTATTAGAAAGCTCCTTAACGGATGCTGCTAAATCTGAAGACTGTTCTTCAGACTGCTCCCTCACTAACCCCTCTATACATTCCCTGCAGAGGGGCTTAGACCAAGACTCCCCCATTGTGATTCTGCATGAGGGGCATTTTTTCTTGGTACTGTGGGGCGACTTGCTTTTCTCTGTAGCCTTGCCCTGTAAAGAAGTTAAAAAAGAGGGAGCAATCAGCAAACCTATCCACCAACACTAACACAGAGGGCCACCAGGGGTGCACTTCCCGGGACCGACCACCACCAGGGACCCAGTCACACCCTCACACCTGTGGAGCTTACAGGAATCGGTAAGGGAACACCACCCCAGGGTTCCTCTTACCTTGGAGTGGCTGGTGCAGGATTCTCCTGGAGCGGTTCTTGAAGCCTCTGCTTCCGACATCTCCTTTAGAGCACAGTGGTGTTCCAAGCTTCTGTATGCTGTCCCCACAGCAGGTCAGAGGCAGCACCAGCCGAACGCGCGGTCCGTTTTCATCACCGCGACCGGAACCGGAAGTCACGGGTCAGACGGAAGCACTGACCTCCGCCGGAAATGACGTCACCCGCCCTCCGACCCAGCGCTCAGAGCTCCCACGCTGGCTGCTAGTGCAGGGCGGTCTCCTGTGCCTCCGCCTATGCCACTACTAGGCAAAATGAAAACGGACCCCTCCAGCTTACAGCTTCACTAAGAGAGGCTGGAGGAGCGTGATGTGCAGTCTTTAAAAAGGTACCCAGCCACACTAGCCCCTTAGACTGCAGTCTTAAGAAAAAATGAGCAGGAGAGAGACAGAGAGAGAGAGCGCCCGATCCACCCCCCTCTGCTCAGCCTGCAATTAGCCTCAGCCTCCCTGGCTGATTAGCCCAGGTTCCTTGCGATGTCTCCCCACCGGAGGAAACACCAGAACTGAGGGGCCGGGGGGAAGCGGTGAGGTTTAAATCTGAAATTTGAAGGCGGTGTTTCCTCAGAAGGGGAGGAGTCAAGGTCTCTCTCTATGGTGCTGTCCTGAAAGACGTAAATGGGAAAAAGGACGTCAATTTTGTTTGGGTACAATGTCACACGACTGCGCAATTGTCAGTTAAAGTAACAGTGCCAGATCGCAAAAAAATGGCCTGGTTAAGGGGGTAAAAGTACAAGTGAACTTCACCTAAAAACGGGAATTGTTTTCGGCAGAATCAGAAAAAAAAAAAAAGGAAAAAAAAAAGTTAAACTAGTGCATTCACCACATCTAAAGACTGGCAAGCTGCAAAATAACAAATTTTTGTTCTTACATTTAGATAACCTTCAATTCATTGTGATTGGGACACAACGTACAATTTTGTCAGAGTCATTTATACTCATTCCCATGCAGACAGTGAAACATTGACAACATTTGAACAAACCTCACTGCGGCACTTGTTCCATCAGAGACACCAAACAATGGACACATTATACACAGCCAGTACAGTGAGAACACACAGCCAAAGGAAGGTATAGTGACTAGACTTTATAGTGGCTGAAAAAAATAAATAAATAAAAAAAGGGAAGGTCTGCAATATGCTAATGCAATTAAAATTCCAGTTGTCAACTTTTAGTAGGAATGCAAAACTATAGCCAAGCTTAAAATTGCTCCCACTCGCGTCCAACTCCTATACTAGCTACCCTGTAAAGAGGAAGATGCATATACTTACCTATTCTCAGGGCGCTCTGGGCACATGATCTCCCCAGTAGCCTGCCAATAGGTAGGCAGGATGAAAAAAAAAAAAAAACAATAAAAGGATAATAGAACATAACATGTAACTAAAAACACACATCACTATTTTCATAACTGTTATCCAAGAGAGACAAATTTTTTATGGCATTGATCAGAATAGAAATGGAGGGGATCGAATTTGAAGAAAGGAGGTATGAGGGATTGCTGAGAGAAACCCGTTGGATACATGAACTTGAAGCTTTAGTACTGGATGGGTTCAATATAGATATAAATCTTAACTGCTTTAATACACATTTCTAAGGGCCTTTAATCTAGTTTACCTCCGGCGGATCGCCGCCATCTTGGTCTGGAGGGTCTTGATCTGGGCATCGATATTTTCCTAGTTTAGCAGGCGCATCCGAGCTTTTTTTGGGGGTGCGTGATCCAGACAGGTTCCCCTTGTGAGGGTGATGGTCGGCGGGCTTTCTGAGCTGTATGGGGGGGGGGGGGGGGGTGTCGCAGGATTTTCAATACAGGATGTTCGGCCGGCGGAGCTCAGATCCCTAGCTTCCTATCTCATGCTGCTTTAGGCCACGCCCCCCAATCCAGTTTTATTACATTTTAAAAAGCTTTTCTCATGTTTTAAACAGGTTTATTATTAAGCCAGAACAGTTTTTAAAATATTATAATAACATTTGTGTTAATTTTATTTAGTTATATTCCTCACAATTAACTATTCGATTATGCGTTATTAAAATACTATAAAGTAGAAAGAATAGAATAAATGTAATGATTTAGCTCATACATTCCCATTAATAATAAAGACTGACACATTAGGTAGGTAGTAAGGCAAGTACAACCTGTACGGTAGTGCAGGAATACAGAAGTAATCTGTAAGGAGACACACGATGGATCCCATAGAGCAATACAAGAGAAGTGGGTGGATCAGGCTTGCCAATTAGTATGCTGAGGATATAAAATGGGCAGAAGATGTACAGAAATTCTGTTTCTAAAGACATCAAGATACAGATGAAATGCGTGGGGCGGGGCTATAGGTCCGTAATTTCATATCCATCTACATCACTTCCAGTGCGTGGAAGTTGGGAGACAAGGTATTCCTTGTATCCTGGTGTATATACAGATACATTTGAACCTGGCATGTTATAAAAAATTGTGAGTGCGCACTTTATGGAGCGTTTTTATGATTTTAAAAGGAAACATTACTGCATGACGCAATCTTTCTTTTAATCTCTGCGATGGTGGAGCTGGTAATGAATGTGTAAGAGGGCTATCCTTGCAGGGTTAAAAGCGGAGTGGAGAGCTGATTATATTGGAAAAAAGATGTTTTGGACCCATTTATTCATTTAAAGGGGTCAAATAAATCCTGGTAGTGCATCAATTGAGGAAGAGAATGTGGTGAATTCGGAGGTGGTGAACTACAGTCTTCCCCCCCCCCCCCCCCCCAATCAAAACTAGCACTCTGATATTGCAGTGGGGGATTGAAGAATTTATCACATGGACCTTTTATGAGACTGATTGATATCAGTTGATATCACTGTTTCACTTAGCTTATTTATTTGCACAAAAGGGGCAAAATTGATTGTTTATTCTCTCATTTGTTTACTATTCACATATGTTAATGGATATTGATTGACATATGCTTATGTTCATTGTTATTTATTGTTGGGTTGTTGTTTTTTTTTAAAGATTATTAAGGGTGATTGGCTACCATGCACAGCTCCACCATATATTACACTATCCAGTTTTAGTAAGTCAACCCCACAGTCTCCTAAAACCTGGAGGCGATGGCCTGGTAAGGTTAAGAAGATCAGGTTTTAGACAAAAATATAAAAAAGGAAGATTCTGCTCTCTACCCCTTTAAAGTAACTCTACAGAATCAGAGCTCAGTGTCTGAGGTCCCATGGCGTACACTGTAAATTTATAAGAAAAAAGTAGCACAGCAAGGATTTTTTGCTGCTCATTCAGGGGTGGAGAAGGAACAATTACAGGACTTCCCACTGGGAGGCAAGACAAATAGAAAAAAAAAAAAAAAAAAAAAAAAGACAATAAATTTTCTTAATTAGACCAGAGTTCTTTAAATCCTTATTGTATCATCTTAAACATTTCCCTGACTGTTCCTTCTGCATACACAATAGCCCACGGCGAGGACATCCACAGATTATATTGATTTTCTCGTTCTTAAGAATTTGTGTTTTGAGGAACTCAAGTGATGTAGGAGGTGATTTCCAGCTGTTCCACGATATGCATTTGGAGTTTCCATTTCCGTTTATTCAATTTCCCATTTCAAAACAAAGAACAACTCAAGTAAAAAAAAAAAAAATCATAGTTAGGGGGTTTAGTTATGAAATAATTAAGATCATAGTTGGGCAGAAACATAGCCAGATATTTGCAAATCGATGTGATGTGGGACTGAAGTAGAGGAAAAAAAATGCTATTAGCTGGAGTTTTGGGCAGCAGAGACTTTGTATGTGTCCTGTGTAAAAATGAGGGGGGAAAAAAAACAAACAAAAAAAAAAACACACACAACAGCTACACTATGTGCCCACTCCCGGAGAATGTATTCCGATGCAGAAGACATCTGCGGCATGAATGTCCAGGATTGCATCATCGGTGGCCGCTCAATGGCCAAGGAAAGAAGACACTTCCAGAAAAAAATGGAGTGGAGAGCAGTCTGTGCTGGAGGAGGGAAAGCCATCAAGCTAGTCTGCCATATTCTGAAAGTATGCACATTATAGTAGAAGATGCCACAGTCTTCCCCAGAAGGTCCAAAGACTGCCAACCAAAGATGTATTTTCTTAGATGGTTCTCTTCTTATGTGGGTTCCTATGGAGCCACTCTTGTGTGCATATTTCCTAGGGGAGAGACCACAAGCCTCTGTTAGCAGGCCGCCTGTTCTGACTTGCACAGGCACCTAGAGAGGACTAGATACACAGTATGCTTGATATCATGGGGCATATGGTGCTGAGAAGGGGGACTGGGGCACTTTCTGTGAAGCTAAGTGCGCGATACCCAACCAGAAGCAGCGCACTGCAGGCTGGAGGCAACGGTAGGAAACCATTTGAATTGTGTTTGCCTTTTTTATGTAGCACCCTCTAGCTAGGTCCTAATGTACATAGACGTTCGTGTAGGTAAATGTGGTCTGGCTGAAAGCCAGGCCTGGGTTGAATCTGGGTCAGGACTAAGTGACTTAGGGAGGCTGGATGACTCAACAAGCAACACCTCTGATTACTCCCCCTGCTCTCTGGAACCTTGAAGAAGTTTCCAGAAGTAAAAGGTGGAGTCTAGGAGGAGCTGCTTGGAGTATTGACATGGGTCACAGTCAATCCCCAGCAAAATGGGCTGGCAGGAGGCAGGCACCCCATATACTCTTGGGTCATGCCAGCAGGGGCAGTTGGGTGGAAGATGGAGGAGGAGTGCTGAGGAGGGTGTCCCCTAGTCTGGGGCTCAGGTGCTGAAGGAACCCTATACAACATATGGAGGAAATACTTCCTGGAGGCACGGTAGCAAGGAGAGGACAGCAGGAGCAGGTCAGCACGTTCAAGAGTTCTCCAGAGGAGTCAGCTGGGAGGGCTGTGGTGTGCGAGGAGTCTGCGAGGGCTGTGGTGTGCGAGGAGTCTGCGAGGGCTGTGGTGTGCGAGCAGTCTGCGAGGGCTGTGGTGTGCGAGCAGTCTGCGAGGGCTGTGGTGTGCGAGCAGTCTGCGAGGGCTGTGGTGTGCGAGCAGTCTGCGAGGGCTGTGGTGTGCGAGCAGTCTGCGAGGGCTGTGGTGTGCGAGCAGTCTGCGAGGGCTGTGGTGTGCGAGCAGTCTGCGAGGGCTGTGGTGTGCGAGCAGTCTGCGAGGGCTGTGGTGTGCGAGCAGTCTGCGAGGGCTGTGGTGTGCGAGCAGTCTGCGAGGGCTGTGGTGTGCGAGCAGTCTGCGAGGGCTGTGGTGTGCGAGCAGTCTGCGAGGGCTGTGGTGTGCGAGCAGTCTGCGAGGGCTGTGGTGTGCGAGCAGTCTGCGAGGGCTGTGGTGTGCGAGCAGTCTGCGAGGGCTGTGGTGTGCGAGCAGTCTGCGAGGGCTGTGGTGTGCGAGCAGTCTGCGAGGGCTGTGGTGTGCGAGCAGTCTGCGAGGGCTGTGGTGTGCGAGCAGTCTGCGAGGGCTGTGGTGTGCGAGCAGTCTGCGAGGGCTGTGGTGTGCGAGCAGTCTGCGAGGGCTGTGGTGTGCGAGCAGTCTGCGAGGGCTGTGGTGTGCGAGCAGTCTGCGAGGGCTGTGGTGTGCGAGCAGTCTGCGAGGGCTGTGGTGTGCGAGCAGTCTGCGAGGGCTGTGGTGTGCGAGCAGTCTGCGAGGGCTGTGGTGTGCGAGCAGTCTGCGAGGGCTGTGGTGTGCGAGCAGTCTGCGAGGGCTGTGGTGTGCGAGCAGTCTGCGAGGGCTGTGGTGTGCGAGCAGTCTGCGAGGGCTGTGGTGTGCGAGCAGTCTGCGAGGGCTGTGGTGTGCGAGCAGTCTGCGAGGGCTGTGGTGTGCGAGCAGTCTGCGAGGGCTGTGGTGTGCGAGCAGTCTGCGAGGGCTGTGGTGTGCGAGCAGTCTGCGAGGGCTGTGGTGTGCGAGCAGTCTGCGAGGGCTGTGGTGTGCGAGCAGTCTGCGAGGGCTGTGGTGTGCGAGCAGTCTGCGAGGGCTGTGGTGTGCGAGCAGTCTGCGAGGGCTGTGGTGTGCGAGCAGTCTGCGAGGGCTGTGGTGTGCGAGCAGTCTGCGAGGGCTGTGGTGTGCGAGCAGTCTGCGAGGGCTGTGGTGTGCGAGCAGTCTGCGAGGGCTGTGGTGTGCGAGCAGTCTGCGAGGGCTGTGGTGTGCGAGCAGTCTGCGAGGGCTGTGGTGTGCGAGCAGTCTGCGAGGGCTGTGGTGTGCGAGCAGTCTGCGAGGGCTGTGGTGTGCGAGCAGTCTGCGAGGGCTGTGGTGTGCGAGCAGTCTGCGAGGGCTGTGGTGTGCGAGCAGTCTGCGAGGGCTGTGGTGTGCGAGCAGTCTGCGAGGGCTGTGGTGTGCGAGCAGTCTGCGGGGGCTGTGGTGTGCGAGCAGTCTGCGAGGGCTGTGGTGTGCGAGCAGTCTGCGAGGGCTGTGGTGTGCGAGCAGTCTGCGAGGGCTGTGGTGTGCGAGCAGTCTGCGAGGGCTGTGGTGTGCGAGCAGTCTGCGAGGGCTGTGGTGTGCGAGCAGTCTGCGAGGGCTGTGGTGTGCGAGCAGTCTGCGAGGGCTGTGGTGTGCGAGCAGTCTGCGAGGGCTGTGGTGTGCGAGCAGTCTGCGAGGGCTGTGGTGTGCGAGCAGTCTGCGAGGGCTGTGGTGTGCGAGCAGTCTGCGAGGGCTGTGGTGTGCGAGCAGTCTGCGAGGGCTGTGGTGTGCGAGCAGTCTGCGAGGGCTGTGGAGTGCGAGCAGTCTGCGAGGGCTGTGGAGTGCGAGCAGTCTGCGAGGGCTGTGGAGAAGTAGCCAGGAGGGCTAGTGAAAGGGGCAGCTGCAGCCAGGTGGGCTGGCAGTGCCTGAAGAGGTGGTTCTGGGATCAGTTGCAACAGGGATGTAAAGCTGGACACCGACTTTTTGCTACACACAAAGGGGCGTCGGGTTCCTGCGTTTTGTCAGACTAGCCATCAGTATGCCAGCTGAAGTTCTGCAAGCAAGTGTACTGGAGGAAGTGAGGCGTGTATATCGACTATGTAGAAAAGTTGTCCCTAAAAGTTGTTTGAAGTCAAGTGGGCATCCCATAACATCCATAACTCCTCATCCAAGATTTATCCCCTCAAAACACAAAACAAAAAAAAAAAGTGCTGGACTGTTTTGACTCTGGGAGATATCCAATTCGTTTACAGTGCACAGTTTAGTGAGGGATGCTGAAGAGTTGTAAAAGTGGGTGGAACTCCACTTTAAGACCTCATGTACACCGCTGCTGGTAAACGGACGTTTAGGAGCAGTTGGGCATTTTTTTCAACTGCTCCTGAACTCTCCTCTAGGTTATCTTATCAGTACATGTACACAGGGTCGTTTATAGTCCTTTCTAGGCAGTTGAGTTGAGGCTTTTTTGGAATGCAAAAAAATGGGTTCAGAAGGCGAGTTTAGAGGCATTTCAAGCGCCAAGCGCTTTTAAATGCGGTTAAACGCGGTAACTCGCGTTTAGTCGCGTTTCGTTTACAGGCGTTTTTTATTTTTGGCTATTTTGAAAAAAATAAATGCTTTTTTTAAAACACTTCTAAACGCAAATGTGGCAAAACAGACGTTTAAGAGCCCATGTACACGGGACGCCGTTAAACGTGCGTTCAGAGGCAGTTGGATGCTTTTTTCAACTGCCCCTGAACTCATTCAATGTTATCCTTTGTGACCATGTACACAGTCTAGTTTCTTGCCGTTTCTTTGCAGTTGCGTTTAACAACGTTTCTTAGGAAGCAAAAAAATGGGTTCAGACGCAGAAGAAGATTTCCACATTTCAGACGCTAAACGCGGCTAAACGCGGTACCTGCATTTTAGTTTATAAGCGTTTTAAAAAAAAGGTACCCTATATTTTAGACCTGAAAAGACAAAAATATGGATGGAAAACAATGAAAAAAAACATTAAAAAAAATAGTTAAAAATGTTTTAAGTACTTGCGATGATTCATAGACCATATATAGCCCTTGATGCAATGCAATACACCACTGGCCTTGGTGTATCCAAATTTTAATTGGAATTTCACCCATATGTTCAGATTTGACCAAGATGACCCCACCATTGAGCTTGAACCCTGGACTTGATCAAACATAGTTTCATGAAATTTAAATTTTTTATTTAAAAAATTCCATTTTGCCCTGGTCAAGTTTATGTTAATAATTCCATTTTAACTCTAGTTTTCTTGGTAGCTTGGACAATGATTCACAGGACTGTCTGCACTGTTATCTTGGACACCCACCCTTCATCCAAGTCCTAAAAAAAGCACAGAAATAGAGGCAAATACAAGTAGACAACTGCTCTCTCTGCTGCTGCTGCTACTCACTCTGGTCAAAATGGCTGAAATAGTTAACTACAATGTTTTTTGAGCTTGGGGAGGGTCTCAAATGAGGTATTCTTAATAAACGCTTCTAGACGCAAACGCGATTAAAGGCGGCTAAACGGGCGTTTTAAACGCCGGTTTCAAGGTGTCAAAAAAATTTGTTCAGAGGACTTTGCCTCAGCTTCCCGTGTACATAGGACCTTAAACGTGGGTCGTTCAAGAGAGGTTGTAAAAACGTCCTGTGTACATGAAGCCTAAATCATCTCAGACTTACATGAGGGTACATTGTTACAAGGATCGGACAATTACAATGCAGCACACAAATAAAGCAATATTGACAAAATTGTAATTCTATCCTCTACTTTTTCCCCATTCTGACTCAGCACACCAGATCCCGTCTCCTTCTCCCCTGGAATCATGAGACTATTATACAGTCGGAGTCTTGCGCTTTCAGATACGGCTGAGTTTGCCGTTACAGAGAACATATGTTGGATTTCTTTTCCCTCCTCCAACACTGTAGAAAAAACAATGAGAAACATTGGAGGCAGACGTCTAACTGTTGTGTGGAGCCAATGTAGTTTTTATTTCCTCTCACTGTAGATTGTAAAATCCAAATATTTATAAACACACACACACACACACACACACACACACACACACACACACAGTTAAAAAGCTAATGATCAAAAGCAGATTGTAGCTATTGCAAACTGTGTAATACATAGACACCAGAAATGAACGTGGAAAGTTAGTATAGCAGCTGGGAACCCAATGTACTGTAGATAAGATGATTTCCATGTCTAAGGGTACCAGCAGGCTTCCACGGATGTCTCCACAAAAATTCATAAAAAATAGAAATCACTATTTTTATTCTTTTTTTTTTTTGCCTGTCACCATCTTCTTTCCAGATTAAACTGCAAACAAAGGGTTTCCTCTCCACTGCCCACAATGCTAGGGGAACACTAATTCCTGCTCCCCCCCCCCCCCCCCCCAATTTTTTTTTTATGGCTGGACTGCCAACCAGTGCCAAGACAAGGTCATCTGGTACCCAGGGCAAAGATGGCAAACTGCAGCCACCCTCCCATAAGGAAAGTCCGTGTCATTTCAAAACAGGAAAATACAAACAATACAAATTAAATTAGCTTTAATTCGTTAGAAACAGAGTTCACTCCCACATTTTAAATTTATGTATTTTATTAGAGGTACTTAAAGTGCTTTGAAATAATAACGCAGCTTAGCTTCCCCACTGACAGGACAGAGCTCTTCCCAACAATCGGTGGGTGCCGGTGGTCATCCATTGGCCGGTGTTCTATCGATTTGTGCCCTCTGTCAAAAAAGTGCCCGCGCATGTGCAGAATGGAAGGGCACTCCAGCTGATCTGCCGATCAGCTGAAGTGACGTAACCATAGCGCATGCACACATCGTAGGAAGGTTTTTTTACGGGAGATACCATTTCACTGACACAATTGAAAGCTATGCAAAGAGTGGAGGGGCACCCTAGACATCAGATTGTGCTTCGCTGTAAACCTGCGGCCCAACAGCGAGACACAATATGACAAATACGGTATCCCTCTGCCGTTTGCATAGCATTAAATTGTGGCCGTGAAATGGTATCTCCCGTCGAAAAAAAAGGCACCTACGAAGTGCGCATGCGCTATGGTGACGTCACTCCAGCTGATAGGGAAATCAGCTGGAGTGCCGTTCTGCGCATGCACTTTGACAGCGGGCACATAATCGACATAACACTGGCACCCACTGATCAGCATCTGCTGTGTATCATCACAGCACAGCCAGGTCACCAGTGGCACGTGTGCCCCCTACCTGGAAGTGCCAGATTACATACCTGGTAAGTGATCCAGTGCAGCAGAGCTGCCGTACATGTGATACAGTCAGCACGCCGATAATAATGACCACCAGCATCAGTCCCAGTTTCTGCAATTATATCCCCCAGCATTGGTGCCAGTTTAGAAAATAACTCAGTATAAATGGAAATCTCCATAATAATAACCGCCAACGTCAGTGCCAATATACAAAACAATCCACAGCATTGTTGTCAGCAGCACCAATAATAACCCCCCAGAATCAGTGCCAGTTTCTACAATTCGATCCCCAGCCAATTTACGCGATAGTAACCCACAGCAGTCGTGTCAGTTTCTGCAACGATAATACCCAGCAATAGTGCCATCTTATGTAATCACCCCCAGCATTGATGGCAGTGTCTGTGATCACCATCTGTACTGGCTGGAGTGGTAAACTCTGGAAGCTTTTACCCCTTTCATGACCAGTCCATTTTAGAACTACTCTACTTTTAAGTGGTAACTGCACGGTTATGCAACGCTGTACACAAAACTAAAATTGATATAAACTTTTTTTTCACACAAATAGATCTTTCTTTTAGTGGTATTTGCACACCACTGCATTTTTATTTTATTTTTTTATTATATAAACGGAAAAAAAAATAAAAAATTATAAATATACATACATATATATATATATATATATATATATATATATATATACACACACACACACACACACACACATACATACATACATACATACATACATATATATATATATATATATATATATATATATATATATATATATATATATATATATATATAAAATAAAAAAAAAAACACACTACATTTCTTCACAAATTTAGGTCAAAATGTATTCTGCTACATGTCTTTGTTAAAAAAAAAAAAAAAGATGCATTAAAGTGGTTTGTGAAAGCTTTAGGGTCTACTAAACAATGGATTTTTTTTTTTTTTTTTTTTTTTTAATATACACTAGCAATGGGGGTGATCATTGACTTATAGTGGGACTGTGATAGTGGCACTGACTAACTATCACTGACATCACCAGTAACACTAATACAGTGATAAGTGCTAATACTTTACACTGTCACTTTACTAATGACACTGGCTGGGAAGGGTTAATATCTAGGGGTGATCAAAGGGGTTAATTGTATATCAAACAATATGTGATATACCAAAAAAACTCATCCAGTTTGCCCTTTCCTTTAATTCTTCAGTTAATGCAGAAGCAATAAAATTATCACACAGAAGCCCCTTGGGTTACCCCTGATCCTACCATACTAAATCTGTAAAGTAGTATCAAAATCCACATTAGCATACGTTATATCTGTCATAATTATAACACCACCGGATATTTTACCTATTAATGTTAACTCCATTCTGTATCACTGAGAAAAAGGTCAAGAATTAGGTTGATACTCCATAATTGATACAAGGACCCCTTAGGGTTCATGAACAGGGGCGTATGAAAAAAGAAATGCTGCTAGAAAAAAATGCCTTTAAATGCCATGTTTTTTTGAGTGTTTACATGTGTATGAGCGTGAACTCATTCCATCGGCTAGAACATTAACCTATTCTAGCCACTAGAATAAATTTACATGCATAACTGTGCGTATATGCATGTTTAGACAAGTTTACAAACATTTATAAGTGTAAAGCTTGAATGTCTCTACTTATTTTGAATTTGTAAAATCTTTAAAAAAAAAATACAAACATACTGAACAAGAAAAAAATTGGTGTCAGTATAAATTAGCTAACTTGACAATGACTATGATTAAGTCTGCCTACCTAAACAATTTTCAGATGTAAATAAAAATATTTAAAATAAATAAAAAGGTCAAGCTAGTCTTTAAAAAAATATATATATATATCACTAAAGTAGACAAAATAATAAGAGTTATTGTCAAGTTAACCAGGACATAGTGACTGCTAAAGTTTGTCTGGGTGTCTAGGGTTCAATGCCCCCTAGGCATAAAGGGTTAATAGGTCTATTTCAATTGATGTAACAAAGCTACAGCCACAAAGGCCATCTATAACAAAACTCAGCAGCTTCAACAAGCTGAGAAGGGGCTTTATGATGAATCTGAACTCCAGGCAGCTAAAAAGAAAACCCCCTTTGGTAGTTTCACCCCTCTATATGGTAGGGCTCTGCTTGTTTAATCTAGGGTGCATGAGGTAACCAGAAGTACTTACCCTTTTCCATGCTACTTCATGCTTCCTTTCCTGCTGAACAATCGGTCCCACGAAGCTTCCAGTCTTGTGCCAGCCCCCTCGCTGACATCACATACAATGCAGCACCAGTGGTCCTGCATTGTACATTAGGATGGTGAGGGTCTAGGCACACTCCAGGGCTGTAGGGGGATCAGAGAAGTGCACCAACTGCCAGGGAAGGGGAGAATAAAGTATGCACCCTCTCTGTTAAAATTTCCAAAGCATTTTTTGTTAAAACAAAAACTAAACCCTCCTATCCTTTATAGCCAAGGAAGATGCCATCTTAGCCTCTGTTTGATCTGCAGTTGCCATGGTGCTGCACAAGTGATCAGTAAGGACACCAGCCATTTGATGGCTTGACAGTTCAGTTTGAGAGCACAAGCTTATCCATGGCAAACCTTGAGGGCTCATTTACACTTGCTTCGGCTTGAACACACATTAATGGCTAGTTTACACTTTTCTTCAAAACAAGGCTTCGGACACGCTTTGTTAAAGCTCTCTGAACGCCAGTCAAAGCTCCGTCACTAAATAAAATGGTTAGCTTACAGTCCTGTTTACACCTTGCTTTTGCTTCAACAATTATACCCCATGTAGCTTTAGTGGTGCTTCAAAGCGTCTTCAAAGCCTCCATAGAAGTCTATAGCAAAGCTCACTTGAAGCCCCACCAAAGCCTCATCGAAGCACCAAGCAAAAGCAAGGTGTTAACAGGACTGTAAGCTAACCATTTTATTTAGTGACAGAACCTTTGACTGCCGTTCAGAGAGCTTTAACCGCTTGCCGACCAACCGCCGTCATTTTACTGTGGCAGGTCGGCACAATCCCGCGAGCCGTCATAGCTATACGTCGGCTCGTGGGATCGGGATAGCAGAGCACAGCAGGGGTGCCGGTGCTTGTGGCCAACGGTCACGATGACCGCCGGCCACGAGAGGCAGAACACAGAAGTGTGCGTGTAAACACACAAATCCCTGTTCTGCTCTGAGAGGAATGACAATTCGTGTGTTCCTAATAGCTAGGAACCACAATCCGTCACTTCCTCTAGTCAGTCCCCTCCCTCTTCAGTTAGAAACACCTCCCAGGGAATACAATTAACCCATTGATGATCCCCAAGTGTTAACCCCCTTCCCTGCCAGTGACATTTTTACAGTAATCAATGCATTTTTATAGCACTGATCGTTGTATAAATGCCAACGGTGTCAAAACTGTCCGATGTGTCCGCCATAATGTCGCAGTCACAATAAAAATCACAGATCACCGCATTACTAGTAAAAAAAAAAATTTAAAATGATAAAAAATGCTATAAATCCATCCCCTATTTTGTAGACGCTATAACTTTTGTGCAAACCAACCAATATACACTTATTGCGATTGTTTTTACCAAAAATATGTAGAAGAATACATATATCGGCCTAAAACAGAGAAAAAAAATTACTTTTAAAAAATAAATAAATAAAAAAATGGGGATATTTATTATAGCAACAAGTACAAAATAGTGTTTTTTTGTTTTTTTTTAAAATTGCCGCTTTTTTGTTTATAGCGCAAAAAATAAAAAAAAACGCAGAGGCGATCAAATATCACCAAAAGAAAGCTCTATTTGTGGGGGAAAAAAGGACGTCAATTTTGTTTGGGTGTAGCGTCGCACGACCACGCAATTGTCAGTTAAAGCGGCGCAGTACCGAAACGCAAAAAATGGCCGGCCATTCAGCAGCCAAATCTTCCGGGGCTGAAGTGGGTAACAAAGCGTGTCCGAAGCCATGTTTAAAACTAGCCCTAAATGTCACCGTTTTGGGAAACCCGTTAAATCAATGGGTTTAGTCCTGCTTAAAGCTAACTGGAGTTCAGCTTTGAAATTGGTGACACATGTGGGTCACCTAATAGCTCATTTACATGGTTGAATTTTAGTCTGATTAATCTCTGGGGAGTAATCACTCAGCAAAACACAGTGTTCTTTTATGTGCATTCCTGTGATTAATCGCTAGAGGTTAATGCCTCAACACAGTGATTAATTGTTTATCCCGTTCAATTCATTGGAGGTGTTTAATCTCTTCAATTCTAGCCATGTGATTAGTTAGAAGTACTGAATTCTTATCAGGACACAGCGCAGGTAAAAATGGCTTCCCCGTCTTATCACACACATATCAAGATGAAATAAACGTTACTGTCACCATGAATCCCTCAAGTTCCGGTAAAAAGTTATATACATGACAAAAGATCTGAGAATTTCCCTTCTCATTTTACAACTGCAGAGACAAAAAAAAAAACCCCCACACACAGACATGCAACTTGACCTTCTTTTACAGTACAATTTCTAAGGAACAATTCCAGGCAACAAATGGATCACACGCTTAGGCGCCTTTTACACGGACGGCTATTCTGCCGCAGTTAAAAGCATGTTTTTTTTCTTGTGATATTTAGACTCCAGGCACTGCGATCAGCTGCATTTGCACAGTGCGATTAGCTGCGGTTGCGTTTAGCCATCTCCATGGCAACCCGACAGGGTACCGACTCGCACTGTTTGGTATGAATCTTGAGGGGGAACTCCACGCCAAATTTTAAATAAAAAAACGACGTGGGTTCCCTCCCAGGGGCATACCGGGCCCTTAGGTCTGGTACGGATTTTAAGAGGAACCCGTGCGCCGAAAAAACGGCGTGGGGTCCCCCCCAAAATCCATACCAGACCCTTATCCGAGCACGCAGCCCGGTAGGTCAGGAAAGGGGGTGGGGACGAGCGAGCGCCCCCCCTCCTGAGCTCTACCAGGCCGCATGCCCTCAACATGGGGGTGGGTGCTTTGGGGGAGGGGGCGCTCTGCAGCCCCCCCACCCCAAAGCACCTTGTCCCCATGTTGATGAGGATAAGGGCCTCTTCCTGACAACCCTGGCTGTTGGTTGCCGGGTCTGTGGGCAGGGGCCTTTTAGAATCCGGGAGCCCCCTTTAATAAGGGGGCCCCCAGATCCCGTCCCCCCACCCTATGTGAATAAGTATGGGGTACATGGTACCCCTACCAATTCACCTGGGGGAAGAAGTGTCAATAAAAAAAACACTACACAGGTTTTTATAGTATTTTATTAGACAGCTTCGGGGGTCTTCTTCCGCCTTCAGGGGTCCTCTTCCGGCTTCGGGGGTCTCTCTGGTCTTTCTCCGCGCTCTCTTCTCCCGGGCTCCTCCGCTATCTTCTGCTCTGGGTCTGGTATGTATTTTGGGGGGGGACCCCACGCCGTTTTTTTCGGCGCAGGGGTTCCTCTTAAAATCCGTACTAGACCTAAGGGCCTGGTATGCCCCTGGGGGGGAACCCGCGTCGGTTTTTTATTTAAAATTTGGCATGAAGTTCCCCTTCAAGATTCATACCAATCAGTGCCCGGTATTGGCGGGGATCCGAGTCGGATCCCGGTGCTTGTCGCTCATTGGGAAAGGAAAAATCATTTTTCCTTTCCCGATGAGCAGCTCGGCGCTGTTATCCGCAGCTGACACAGTGCACTGCGAATACCTGCGGTTATGTGCGGATAGCTGCGCTAAATCGCTCCTGGACGTAGTTAATTCTATTTTTTCTATCCGCACAGAACCGCATGTATCTAATTCGCAGCTAAACGCAGTGTGTGAATGGGGCCATAGGAAAGCATTGTGTGCTTTTAGCTGTGGTAGAAAATAAGACAATCCGCAGCTAAAAGCACCATTCTATCCATCCGTGTGAAAGGGGCCTTAACTGCTGATGCTCTCAATAGTGATCACGGGATAAATACACTTTAAAACAAAGCAAAAATGTAACTTTTCTGTCCTCTTCCCATAACCTAACCCAACCCCTTTGTCTCCACAGATACCTATTTACCTCAATCTGGTGGCTGCAGTTATTTGTTTACATCCAGCAGTGCAAGTCTTCACTGTCCTGGCCACACCTGTACATGATTCCCCCCGCCCCCCCCCCCCCCCCATAGACTTCTTCCGGCCCTTTCCTGAGACTGAAGATGATCTGATAATATTATATTTGGCTATAAATGTGCAGGTGTGGCAAGGACGGGAAACACTTGGAGCGCCGAATGTAAACAAATAGAGCAGTGGCCATCAAATCAAGGCAACTATGCATCTTCCGAGGGTAGGAGAACAAGTCAGGTTATGTCTGGGGAAGTGGGGGGGGGGGGGGGACCAAGTGCTCTTCATTTTAAAGTGCATCTATGGTCAAAATGTAAAATTAAAAAGCTCTTTCTACACTTAATTGCAATTATTTCTAGCTTACTCCTATTAATCTGAACAATCCCTCAACATTTACTTGAATTTGGTGACATGTATTCACTATGCTCTGTGAGTAGGCACTGCTGTGTCACAGAGCCTGCCTTCTGAACTACAGGAGGGGGGGGGGGGTCTGAGAAGCAGTTTTAGGTAGGCGGAGGTAATACAGGAATCACTGGTTGCTGTGGGATATGTAATAAACAGCGAGTAAATAAGAGAATTTTATATTGTTAGAGTTAATACTCCAGATGAGCAGGTTTTTTTTTTTGTTTTTTTTTTAAATCTCAAAACCTAAATACCGCTCATGCCATAGCTCATGGCAACAGTCACAAAAATCTTTTAATCTTTTGTAGAACTTTCAGCATGCATGATCAGTATTCATTGTACTTGGGCCAGATCCAGCTTTTCAGAAAGAACATTTTAGCTAGAACACAGACCACAGGTTTGCCAATGACCCAACATACTTCAGAATACTCAAGTTCTCTTATTCATTATGCAAAAGATTGAGTGGGGTCAGCAGAAGAGACTTTCAACGTACTCCCCTCCTGCTTCTTCAATAGTTTGCGAAGTGAGGAGTTTTTGATCATGTAGGTGTATGTGCACAAGGTTGTCACAACTGATAGGTAAAAGATTAACATGGCCTGAATGCACTGGTTTCAGCAAGATCTGAAGACCATAAAAATGTATTTTCTGAGACAGCAATCACCTATGAATAAAATACACCCACACCACTGAAAATATGGATAATCAGACAGGTACAAAACATATTGCTAAGAATCATATAAGAATATGCAACTGCTGTTAAAACATAAAACCTGTCCTCCAAGTTACCCTATTTTTACTAAAATCCAAAGACTCCATCCAAATACCTGGGGCCTTCAGTAGTACCCCTCATAGTCTGACAGGGCCGCAGATTCTTCACTAATTCTGGCTTAAAGCTCCAGCTGAAGGACTTTAAACTGGTTGTAAACCCTAAAGTGGTGTTCCGACCGAAATTATACTTTTTTTAAATAAAAATACCCCTATAATACACAAGCTTAATGTATTCTAGTAAAGTTTGTCTGTAAACTAAGGTCTGTTTTGTTAGTTTATAGCAGTAGTTTGTTATTTTATAAACTTACAGCAGGCCATGGCCATCTTAAGTGTGGGCATCTGAAGCCAGATCTCGCACATGCTCAGTGCAGCACAAGCAGTGTAATAGGTTTCAGGTCAGGTTTCCATAGCAACAGCAGTGTCAGAGGAAGTTGCCGCCCCTTCCCAGAAGGCATTGCAAACAGGAAATGATGCAATGGGCCACGGCCAGAGAGGAGGAAGTGAAAAATGAATACAGCACATATACAGTAGGTGCTGAGAAAAAAAAATTAAAAATATCCAATTTGTTTACAGTGAACAGTTTAGTGAGGGATGCTGAAGAGTTGTAAAGGTGGGTGGAACTCCACTTTAAATATAGCCAGTGAAGTGACTGGCCTCAGGGGATACACAGATGAAACAAATTCTCCTACATAAGCTGTACCTTTCCATCTGAAGCCTTCTTTCCACCACAGTCTTCTAAAACAGTGGTCATCAACCCTGTCCTCAGGAACCACTAACAGGCCAGGTTTGCAAGATAACTGAAATATATCACAGGTGATATCATTTGCTGCTTAGTGATTGCAGTATTCTAGTCTGTATCTCCCCCAAGGTAATACATAAAACCTGGCCTGTTAGTGGGCCCTGAGGACAGGGTTGATGACATTGACCACTGTTCTAAAGCACATATTTCACACAACACATCTCAGCTCCAGGGGGCTGGGGGTCTGATGTCCCAAACTGCACAGCATAAAGCAGAGAACTGAGTGTAATCTGAGATCTGTGTTGAGGGAATGGATACACCCCCCCTACATAGCCTCATATGGAACATACACAGCTAGGGCTGTCATTTACCTTCTGTCTACTGGAGGAGGGTTGGGCAGTCTCTCAGGATTCTGCGGTATTGGCATACCCTATCTGAAGGGACTTATGCAGATAGCAGAGGAAAGAGAAGAGAAAACCACACTATGTGCTTTAGATTGAGGCTATTACACACTACAGAGGGATATGCTTTATTCATTTTACATTTCAGAGATTTCCAACCACATGAGCAGAGGGACAAACTATCTGCTTATACCCAAGCAGAGACAATCACAGGAACCACTCACAGGTCAATACATTTTGCTAACGGTTGCCGAGGAACACAGATTTGAAAAGCCACAGGCCAATGTAAATTTGTATCTACTCATGCAAATTAGCACTTGGTTGATAAAATAAACAAATATCCTGTCCACAAATATTTGCCTATTAACAAGAAAAAAAAAAAAAAAAAGAGAAGTAAAACACAAATACTACATGTCTTCCTAGCAATGTCAAGTTTTTACAATTTAAAGTAGTACTAAAGCCTCACCGTTTTTATCCAAAATTAAATTTTTATTGTACAGTTGATTATATGACAAAAAAAAAAAAAAAAAAAAAAAAAAGTTTGCTTTAAAAGTCCAGCAACACTTACAAGTTAGCATGTTTAAACTACAGGCCTTGAGCTTGTTCTGTGCCTCTTCTCTGAACTTCTAGTAGAAGAGTATGAACTTACTACTGCACAGGTCACCACATTTACATGAAGGAAGCACAAGTCTGTGCTTGCTGAAATCAATGCTTAGAGGAGTACCTTTAAATCCAACTAGTCAAACTCACAGCTAAAATTGCATATGCAGGATGAGTTATCCGTCAGATTTTTTTTTTTTTAACCCACTGCAATCAAAGCAATGGAACTTGGTCAAGAAGACTGATTGACTAGCGAAAGATCAGCAGACAACAGGTTGTCACCTCTGTGCTCCATTCTCCAATCAGTAAGCTTCATTTTTTACATTCACAGCACTGTGCAATGTAGTATAGCTTGAATGGCTATACCATCACTCTGTCTCCCAATCTGAATGCGGATTGATAACCTAATAACCATTTCACTGGTGTGCGCAGTTTATAATTAATTGTGAATTATGGAACTAGAATTATTGCTCTCACTCTGACATTTGTCACAATACCTCACATGTGTTGTAAAATCACTGTTCATAGATGTGTGGTGGACCTACATGCACGATTGCATGTGTGTGTGTGTGCACAGGGGGATGGGGGTGATCGTATTTACCTTTTTTTTTTTTTTTTTTAATTTATTGCTAATCACATGAGCACATGAAAAGTCCATATTTAAAGTGGAGTTCCACCCCAAAAAAAAAAAAACCTACATGAAAAATCCTAAAAATACAAAAAAAAAAAATTTGGATTTTTTTTTTTTACTCACCTCTAAATGCCTGTTGCTAGGGGGTCCCTCGTAGTCTGCCTCTTTCAGTGCCTGGGCTGGTGACATCGCTTCCGTCTCGGCACAGGAAGGGCTCAGCTCTGCTCCCTCCCTCCTGTCAATCATCTGGGACCCATTACAGGTCCCAGGTGACTGAGCGGCCAATCACGGTGCGCGGCGCCACTCGCGCATGCGCAGTGGGTGCCAGGCTGTGAAGCCACAGCCCGGCGCCCACAGTTGCAATGCCGGCGCCGCTGAACGGAGGGGGAGATGAGCGGGGCTTCGATCCCCCGCATCGCTGGACCCTGGGACAGGTAAGTGTCCAATTAAAAGTCAGCAGCTGCAGTATTTGTAGCTGCCGACTTTTAATTTTTTTTTTTTTTTGACTGGCCCTCCTCTTTAAGATACATTAATATTTTAGTTTCATTTAAATTAAATGGAGCTTTGTTATGTAGCAAGAGGCTGTATATTCTGCAGTATTTACATTTTTGATAAATTCATTCAATAAATCCAAGCTCTGCAAGCTGAGATAACATGAACTGCATTGATGCATTTACACAGTTTCACAGTAACCATGAGATAAAACAAAGTTCAGGAATATTCCTTTATCCCATTGTTTTGCAAAATCTATGTACACTACAAACTGTATGATTGAATCGGTTCTGATAGCGCCAGTCTCCTAACCTGACAGCTTAATATTCTAAATAGGAAATCCATATTGTTTGCAAAATATTAAAGATCCTAACTATCAGCAAGAAGAAGTTCTTACATTTAAAGAGCACCTGGTCATTTCAGACCCATCATGGCAGCGCCTGTTAGCGGGCATCCACTTACCTGCTACCGCCACGTCCCTCACCTTGTTGTGTCGCTGCCGCATCACCAGCGGTCCCATTAAAGTGAATGGGACTGTCGGTGAGTCAACATCGGGTCAGAGGAGGAGCCGCTGCGGGACAGAGATAACAGTTCTTTAAAAATGATGATTTAAATCAAGCCTTTTTACTAGGGATTTAAATCAGGATTTTAAATCACATCCACCATGGTAAAACGACACATTTGTTTTTCTTTTCCAACTATCAGATAATTAAATGCATGATTTCCTCACAAACGATGTGTATGTGCCCATTGTCTCATGCTAACTAGTACATTGAATAGTCAATCATAAAAAGTGCCTGTTGCATCATGAGACCAGAGCTGTCATTTAGTAGTAATAATAATATACATAGGAAGTAAATATAAAAATTTCCCCACATGCTAGATGCAAAGAGAAAGCATAAAAATAAAAGTTTGTAACTACAGAATGGCTCAAAGAACGTTTAAAGTTCTAAAGAGGTTATATAATGTGGCCATTTCATATGCAAACAGCACTTAATAGGCTTCTTCTTGAAAATATGCATAAATCTACCATTAATTCCTGCCAACAATTACAAATCCATTCTCTTCCTGAAGCATTAGCATTCTGTAAAAATGAAGACAAAATAATCAACGTTCAGAAACTTCCTGCGGAATTAAACGAATCCCAACCATGCATATCAAACACTATCCGATGAATATGGATAGTCCCTGAATATGCAAATAACGCAGACAAAAATGTAATAATTAAATATACACTCTGTCTGATTGCAATCAGCTGGCAAAGCAACAGGAGTGACAATAGTGAGGGTCATGCTCACATAAGGGGAACGTCTCAAATTCGACAAACTTCATCTGTCATAATAAACGACCTGATTCCAAAGGATTAGCACATATTTACATGAAGGAAGCACAAGTCTGCGCTTACTGAATCATAACCGCATCTAGTCACAGCTCCTTCCAAGACTTAGGAAGTTATGGCCAAGTAATATTTCTATCATAACAAACACAGCAAAATAAAGCGGTTAGGAAGGTCTGGACAAATCCCTGCAGATAGGTAGGCTGTGGTTCCAAAAACTACAGAGTATGTCCAACTTTTGTCATGTTCTGGGCACTTTAAAGGGCCCTTAATTGAGCAAAGTGGACAGGCTTTTCTTGATCGCCTCCTTTTCCATCCTGTCAGCATTTTCCTACTGCTTGAGTCCTCCCAGTTTGTGTGGGAGATTATACAGGGCTAATAACCTCACCACTGTGGCGACTTTTGGGCCTTGAGATTGTGGGTGGAAGGGTAAGCAGCTCCATTGACCTTCCGTACCTTGAAGTACTGAACATTTCCAGGGGCTCAAGCAGGCGAACAGGATGGCAGAACATGGTGAAGGCAAATCTGACAGAAAAGGGCAGGCATAGTCAAGTTCTCTTCATGAGGGATCCTGACAGACCTTTAGCTGTGTTGATTCCCCGAGGGGGTGGGCAGGGGAACGTGAAAGGATGGAGTTAATATCAGAGCAAAAAGACAAAAAATAAAAAAAAGCAGTACATTTATGCAATGCATGCACATTCCCCATGTTTTATCCCATTAACCCCTTTGCTGCTGCTGCCTTATGAGTTTATGTGAAATCTCCGTTAATAGCTGTAAAATATTTTAATTAGGAATATATTATATTACATTTAGCTTGTATCTAGAGGCCAGAACATATTAATCTTCACATATATCTCCAGTCAGTGCCCAGGCTTTTGGGCAAAAACAATGGGTTTCAAACCTCATTGTGGTACACAAACTCACTTCAAAAGGATCCCATGCTGGGATATGCAATGAAGGTAGGCCCACCCCAGGCCAATACTTAAAGTGGTGTTCCACCCAAAAGAATGATATATATACACACACACACTGAGACACATTGACCAGTCGTCCCCCACCTAAGAGGTTCTGCAGCAGCTCCCAATATATATATATATATATATATATATATATATATATATATATATATATATATATATATATATATATATATATATATATATATATATATATATATATATATATACACATACATACATACACACACACACACACACACAAATGTGTCTAAAAAAAAAATTTTTTTTACTCCATAGTCCATATTTAAAGTGGAGTTCCACCCCAAAAAAAAAAAAAAAACCTACATGAAAAATCCTAAAAATACAAAAAAAAAAATTTGGATTTTTTTTTTTTACTCACCCCTAAATGCCTGTTGCTAGGGGGTCCCTCGTAGTCTGCCTCTTTCAGTGCCTGGGCTGGTGACATCACTTCCCCTCGGCACAGGAAGGGCTCAGCTCTGCTCCCTCTTGTCAATCATCTGGGACCCATTACAGGTCCCAGATGACTGAGCGGCCAATCACGGCGTGCGGCGCCGCTCGCGCATGCGCAGTGGGTGCCCGGCTGTGAAGCCACAGCCCGGCGCCCACAGCTGCAATGCCGGCGCCACCGAACGGAGGGGGAGACGAGCGGGGCTTCGATCCCCCACATCGCTGGACCCTGGGACAGGTAAAGTGTCCAATTAAAAGTCAGCAGCTGCAGTATTTGTAGCTGCTGACTTTTATTTATTTATTTTTTTTTTTAATGGGAACTACTCTTTAACTTCCCGGGAAAGTTCAAGTCAATCTCCTGCCTTAATAGTCACAAGAATTTGCATTAAAGGGGGCTGACTTAAGCAAAGTATAGGGATTGGAGATGCAGCCAATCCTTAACCAGCAATAGGGAAGCTCACCAATCAATTGCCACGCTATTCCAACCAATGAGGCATCAGCCTGTATTGATATACACAGACTAGATGGGAAAGATTTTCTCTCTTTATGGTAGAGCAGCCATCAGAATGGAACCTTGGTGAGAAACGGGTAATTACGGGAAAGGTCTGCCCTTTTACTTGTAACTAAATATGTTTGTAGATTAATATTTTAAGGAATATACTCTGTATTCCATCATGTAATTCTTTTATTTTAACCTAATCTTTTCCTCTTTGGCGTAAGACTACAGATAGATGCTTTCAACTACTTCCTAATAAATGTTATTATGTTAGAACGTTCACTCTTGGTCAAAGAACTCGCAATTAACCCACCTCATATATTTGAGATATTAAATCTTAAATATAATAAACAGGTAACACTGCCACAACTCCTGGGGTGGGAGAGGATGTACCAGCCCGTAAATGAACTCACAGCCACTATAGTACTTACATTTTTTTCCCAGCTTTTGTGTGGAAGTCATTCAGGCAGCTGTTTAGCTGTCTGGTCACTTCTACACGGTGATGTCCCCCTTCCCCACCACGTACACCAAGGCTTACATGTACCCCTCCTGGGTGCCCTTCATAGTGGGAGAGCAAGAGACACCAGCAAATGTGTTCCCTGATCTACCCTGGGGATCAATAA
Source organism: Lithobates septentrionalis (assembly GCA_037952835.1). Lineage (NCBI taxonomy): Eukaryota > Metazoa > Chordata > Amphibia > Anura > Ranidae > Lithobates > Lithobates septentrionalis. Next base: position 1,219,853 of record JBBDGP010001594.1, read on the forward strand.
CCTAAAAAATCTTTGCAATTCCAGGTTCACAGCGGTCGGATCCTGGCCAGGGAAAAGGCTGTTTGATCTCAGTTTGTGCTTGATTGGCATCGGCAAAATGCAGGTGTGATATTAGGGGGTTGAACGGGTTACCGATGTCTCCTTAAAGAGACAATAATCCTGGAACTGGGCTTTAACTGTAAATTAATGACCTGTAAAGGCTTTAAAGCATTGTCTATTGACAATTATGAGTACAGTAAAGTTTTGCCGTTTGATGGGTGCACACAGTTTTTGAGACTTGACTTCTTTGGCATTAACCCACTCAACACAACCTTATCTCTTATATTTTACAAAGAATTCCGGGAATTTGTATTTTGTTTTAAAAACTAAAAATATAAATTAATACAGTATTTCAAATATTGTGCAACATACAAATTGTAGCTGCCACTATTCTATTGTAAAGGACTATATATATATATATATATATATATATATATATATATATATATATATATATATATATATATATATATACATACATACACACATACATATACATACACACACACATACATTACATACATTAGCGACCGATTAGAACGGTTCCTACTTGTCAGGCGGCTAAGTCGCCTGACAAGTCGTCCCAGTGTGAACCGGCTCATAGAGTTTACATACTGTATACTTGGTGCGTTTCCTCTTTGGGTCCACTATGGTTTTCTGTAAGGAAGTTTGTTGCTCTACATATGATGCAGCAGAGGAGGATCATAAGGACAGCTAGGGGGCTCAGCAGCAGAGTACTTCATGATGTAAATATCAGTCATGTAATCTATAAAAGGAACATACACCTCTCCAAGCATCTCAGCAAATCTCTCTAAGAATGCGGAAGGCCTTCAGGGGGCCAGTTACCAGATGCAGCTTAATGTGAGCCCCGAGGGCCCTGCAGCCTTAGAGGCCGTTCTCCTGTCTACTTCGAAAACATACATACAATCGACAACATGATTGTTGACTTCCTGTAAGGAAGAAATGTGTTTTATTCACATCAAGCACATTATTATTCAGTTCCCTTTAGTGGGTTATCGGATTAGCAAAAATCACTTTAGAGAAGACTGACTTTTTTTCCTGTTCCTTTTTTTTTTTTATAAGCAAAAATAAATATACCAAAAAAGGTCTCCGCCTAAATTGTCTGAGTACTTGCACCTTTTTTCCCCCCCAAAGTAGTCAACAAAGACAATAAAAAAAAAGCCAAAATCCGGGATACCAGTAAACTTGCTTCCCAGGTCCTGTTTAATATGTGCAGTGAAAAGTTTCTAATCATTTGTTATGAGACTTCAGTGGTTATCGGCTATATACTGTTAAAAAAAAAAAAAAAAAAGTGTGCCCTTATTATTCCCATTCACAAAAAGCTGCAATGGATGGGTAAAAGGAAGAGGTTTCACGGAGGTGGAACCATCAGATCCACTCATTGTGTGGTGCCACTAGTAGAAACCACAATTCCCATCATGCAATGGGAATAGTAGTTGCGAATGGCCAGAATGTGGGCAGAAATTGGGGTCTTTTCAGATGTAGCCGGGAGCGGACTACAGTTATCTGACCTTGCAGACTATCATTATTCTAGCTTTGTTGTCATAATCCTCTAGTGCTGGATTTCAAATCACGGACATCTCCTGAAGCACAGAGACTGCTCGCAAGGGAGGATTGTGGCAGAGACTATATAGGGATTTGCCGATCAGGCCCGCGCTCTCTTGCTTCCTGGATCTGACTGTGCGAGCACCACGTTGCCGCTGTGTCAGAAGATTGCGGCCTAGCGTGCGATCCATAGCCACCGCTCCAGTACCAGCTAGTCCAGCTGTCAGCTGCTGGGAGAAGGACGCACTGCAGCAGCGTTGAACACTGGGAACCAGATTGCTGATTCCACAGACTAATCCCTGCCTCGGCCTACCTGCAAGAGGAAGAATCGTTCGTTGGTCCCATCAGGAGGCTTTAAGGTCTATCAGGATTGGTGAGGAAGCTTATGCTCATAGATTCGATTTTTCTGCCAAGTATTACATTTTCAACAGAGGACACCTGCAGCATTTTCTTGGATTACAAATAGAATCACTATCATCTAGGATTTATTATGTTGCATTGTTCATCATCCCTGTTCTATGAGCTCCAACGTTGCCGTTGAAGATAGTGCAAGGCCTTGCTGTTATGAAAATGTTGTTAGTACTGTTAAAGGGGCCATTATAGTATACTATCTCTCGTTAGGATAAAAAAGGTAATATAAGTCAGTCTGGCGTTTTCCTTTAAAGTGGACACTTTTCTTACATCCATTGACACTTTCTCTTGAACATCCTATGGAAATTGTATTTATTGCTGTATTAAAGTATCAGTATTAATTGCCATTGTCACAAGAGTTATTTCAACCTAGTTCTGGATCAACCCAGGATTTGGCTGAACAACTCTACTTCATATCTCTCATTACAAAGAAGTAAAGCCACATTTTTGAAACGATTAGCTTCGAGTCTTTCGAAGGTGTACATAACATATCTGAACCTAGAGAGTCAGAGGGACGGGAGAGTTCACTGGGTCAAGGCGGTATGAGAGAACATGCATTACCAAGCAACCCCCTAGGCTGCAGTGACACACACACACACACACATTAGGGGGTATTTCACACAATGATGTTGGAGAACTACAACCAGACAGCAAAGAGGACGATTTCTGGGCACTGGTCTTACAGGGAGGTGGAAGCATGCACGAGCAAGGAGTAAGGTCATGATTTCACCTATACCTATCCCTCTAGACAAAATCAGCATTATACCCTTACAGTACAGGAGGGGTATGGGGATGGCAAAAAATAGGTTTTAGTTAGAGTTGTGTTTTAGAATCTAATCAGAATCTATTTGTTCCTTACAAAATTATGATACAAAAAGAATTTACATCTGTCACTTTAGCAATGTGTCTGCCAAGACAGAAAAAAAAGCAAAAAAAAAAAAGCATGACAGCATGTTTTCGAGCTAACTTTCCAGAACGGTCACATTTTACTCGACCTAACATAACAATGAAGATTTGGAAGAAAGCCAGATGTTCTGGCTGACCAGAGCAGATCACAGACAGAACCTTCCTGAATGCAACTATGTTTTCTCTGTTTTAAAACAAAAGGATCTGTCCCTATAAATGTAAAAACAAACAGAGCTGCGGTGGGTGAAATCTGTTTCTCCACTCCCTAGCATAGAGGCCAATATTTATCAAGCAAAACCTTGGTGTGTGTGTGGTAGCTACCCTCATATGTTGCCATACATAACTAAATGTATCGCATAAAACCCTTTAACAATGTAATGGTCTTTACATTTAAGTAAAATCAGAACTCAAGGCAAACACAAGATAAAAATTGACCATAAAAAAAATACTATACCAAAAACGTACTTTTGCTGCAATACTCCGCTTTAAAGCGAGAAAAAAAAAAAAAAAAGTATACATTAACCAGTTCCCTACCACCGTATAGTAAAATGACAGCGACAGGAACCCTTCCTCCCTCCCGGTGGGCGTTATATGACGTCCTTGGCTTTCTGTCATTGTGGAGAGCGATGGGGGCCCGATGCGCACGCCTGCGGCCGTGATGTCCACGGGGCACCCGCGATTGCTTATCACAGAGCAGGGACGTGGATCTGTGTGTGTCTTGCAGGTGTTTTTTGTTTTAAGTGGGTTTACAACCACTTTAAAGTGATTTAAAGTTTTTTTTTTTTTTTTTTTTTTTAATTAACAAACATGTCATACCTCCACTGTGCAGCTCGTTTTGCACAGAGTGGCCACCGATCACCGCCTTCTGGGGTCCCCCGGCGCCTCTTCCCCGCATTGTATAGCCCCCTAGGAGAAGCGCTCTCCCGGGGGGGGGGGGGGGGGGGGGGTTACCTTGCGGGCATAGGATGCATTAAGGTGAAAAAACGCGAGGGTTTACAATCCCTTTAAGGGTTTGCTGGCCAACTTTTATAAACAAAATGGAAAACGTTGACAAAGAAAAATCAGTTCCCATCAACATGACCATAATATTCAGCCTCGTGGCTCTCTAGCAACGCCACTGCTCAGGCCTTTTACCTTGGTCCTCCAGACCATCTAACACAGCACCTCAGTGCTCCCATACAAACTCTGTACCTTGGCTCTTTTCCAGCTCCTTGCTGCTCGGTCAGTCTGCACCTACACTGTGCAGACATACACTCTCTGGCTGCCCCATGCAGCCTCTCTGAATCCTGGGTAAGGGTTGGGATCCTCCTGACCCCTATACAGAGACCTCATGTCTCTTGCATGGAGACCTGAACTGTTGTGAGGTCCTGGAGTTTAAGGCTCTGTTCACACTATGACCCGCATGTGAACTGCCCAGGTACTACAGTGCATTCCAATGCGGTGCAGTGCAATTTGTGCCCATGCTCAAATCGCCCCTCACCAAAGTTCATGCACCTTTTTTGAGCCACACCGCAACCGGATCACGTTTGCATTGTACCAGGCAATCCGATGCCGGCAAATGCACTGGGTTCGGTGTGTCATTAACTTTGCACTGACACCCGCAGCAGATCGCAAGAGCAGTGTGATTTGCATGCGGTGAGTGAAATGCGCTGGGATCGCCGCGTTTCCCGCACTGCATAAGTGTGAACCAAGCCTAAGGGCTGTGAACACCTGCACACTCAGCCTACTGGATTCTGTCAAGACCTGGACACAGGATTGGAGATTCCTTCCCTCCCAAAGCACTTCAAAGTCTCCGATTTACAGAAACCAAAATATCCTCTAAATGCATATAAATGCAGGTTTAACACAGCCATTGTGAATGAGGCCTTAGGGTTTAATGATACTTTAATTCCCCATGTGTTTCATTGTGTTAAATCAAAATGAAATATGTTAAAATAAATCTATTCTATGTAAAATATATATATATATATATATACATATACATATATATACATATACATATACATATATATATATATATATATATATATATATATAAAAATAAAAATACTATAATCTGGAAGTCAAATTTAAGAGACAGAAGAAAGAATACATTTCATCTACCCTGCCTTATACTACCATATTTAACAGACTGGAAGCAGAGCTGGACTTTTAAGAACAGTTAACAAATAGTTCTAATATAAAAAAGGCACTTGGAATTAATAGCAGTTTAACCAGAAGGGTGAATAAAAGCTACAGTGACAGGTCAATAACCTCTTATAATTATGTGCTCACAGTCCAGAACAACTTTTACATCCAGGATTGGAAGTGTCTGCAATCTCAACTGAAGTGATCGATTTTACAAAGCCAGTTTCTCGGTGCCTGGTGTTGAAGGAGATGCAGTTAAATGTCAGAGTTGAGGCCCTGGCAATACAAGTGAGGGGAGGGGGGAGTGCAGATTGGACGGACACAGCCTTCCTGTGCTGGGAGAATAGGCGCGCCTTATACTCCACTCCAATGGGATGAGCCACAACAATCTCTCATACAATGCCTGGAGCAGCAGGGATGCACATCTGTCTGTGCTGCAAGAGAGAGTTAGCCAACTTGTGTTAAGAGTTGCTGCCACACTACCAAAAAGTTATAAAGCTATTTCCACACAAAACCACTTCCTCTTGTGACATGCCCAAAGAAATTTCATGTCCGAGGGAATTACAATGCAGATGTTCAAGGATATGCGTCTTTTTTTTTTTAACAATGTAACTTATTCAGTAGATTAGAGTACATAGGTGCACATTTTCCAGCATCAATACACACCGGAGATTGCGATAACTAAATAAACACATCCCAGGAGGCCTTGTGGTAAATTGCAGAACATGTACAGCAGCACATCATCGGGGGTGAGTGGGGTTGGCTGCAAGGACCAGGAAGAGGTAGCCGGCTCCCAATAACGTAAGAGAGGACAATGGCGGCACATCGTGAACAGCAGCGAACCAAAATGTAGCGTAGGGCAACAATGTATTTGCTGGGCTTGTGAATATCTTGATAAAAGTAAACCCAGCAAAAAAGGAAAGAGGGGGGGGGGAAAAAAAAAACACACAAAAGACACAAAAGGTCACCCCAAATTTTGTCAAACTTTACTGGGACAACTTCTTGTTTCTTAGGCGATTGTGTATGGAGAGAACACTTTATTCATTTGTTTCCAATCATTGATAAAGACTTGCATATTTTTTCTTTTTAAAAAAGCAACCCATGTTTTTGAACAAATTTCATCTTTTTTCGGTGTTCAGTACTGGTACAATTACTGTACAGTTTCCCAAGCTTTACACTTTAATGCAAGTTTCCTTTTTTTCTTTTCTTCTTCTTAACATCCTCACATTATACACTGAACGCTCATCTGTTAAGCATGTCCCAATGGTGAGCTTTGTCATTTATAATTACCTGCTATGCCCAGCTGCTGTAAGCAAAAGCAGTAATTATACTACAAGGACAATGCCCCTTATAGCCAAGGATTATAGAAGGGGCTGTTGTGAGAAAGGGGTACTGGTTGCATGTACGTCTTTTATTGGGAGGATGGGGAATGGAAACAACTTTCTGTATGGCCTCTGTGGTGGTAGGGGAGAGATCCAAACCTGTTTTAAGGCTGGGTTCACACTGCCGACGGAAGCGGCTCTCGCAGCAGGGCACCGGTGCGCCCCCAATTTGTGTTTCAGGGACGAATCGGGACCGAATTTTTGCCTGAATTCGGCCCTTAAAAACGGAGCCAAAAGATGCACAGGACTCCTGTGCAAGCCGCTCCACAACCACCACAGAGATATGTGAACTGGCTCAACAGAGATCTGCTCTGGGTGTCAAATACCCTAGGACAGTGATGGCGAACCTTGGCACCCCAGATGTTTTGGAACTACATTTCCCATGATGCTCAACTACACTGCAGAGTGCACGAGCATCATGAGAAAAGTAGTTCCGGAACATATGGTGTGCCAAGGTTCGCCATCACTGCCCTAGGATATCAAATGCGTTATTCTTCGGGGGTAAAAAAAGGTTGATAAAGGCTTTTGTAGATCAATACAGATGTGGCTGGTTCGTTGATCTGATGAAAGTCAACAACAAAAAGACATCAAGTACTGATCAGGCTGTATATGTCTAAAAGTTCAAATGACTCTAGTAAGCAATTGTTTTTTGTAACTGAAGAAGCATTTTTAAAATGCTCTGCAATGATACAGAAAATAAATACAGGTTATTCACAATATTCATTAAAGAAGAAGTTTTCAACAACCTGAGATGCTAAAATGTTAATATTTATAGAACACATACTCATGCCTTAACTCAAACGCATATAACAAACAATATAATAATATTGCACAAAATAAACAAACATACTTTTTTAAAGAAGTCCCTCTTCTGAAGAGCACACTATAAAAGTCGATGTTTAAATCCCATCTCCAGCAAAAAAAAAAAAAAAAAAAAAAAAAAGAAGGTTGTTTTTTTAGGTTTTGGATAGACATGGAAAGGGTACATACTTCTGTCAAGTATTTATTGCCATCTGTGAATCCATTGTGGAGATTTAACTTAATTTCTTTGTATCTGAGTCCAGATGTCACCAGGATAGGAAGACACAAATAGTAATAAACTGACTTAGATTTCTAGCCTTTTTTCTATTTTACTGCAAAAAAATTCTTTGCCCCCACTGGAGAGATTTTTCATCACTTCCTGCTCTTCAGAAGCAAGGAAAACCAAGGAGGACAAAACACAGATCACCATAAAAACTTACAGTGGTTCCATCTCTTCCCCACTCTGCAATAAATTAAAAGTTGTCTAGAGTTGGGCTTTATCCTAAAGAACAGGGGTGCCTAACGGCTGGCCCGTGGGCCACTCCTGCTCTGGGATGGAGGGTCGGCAAAACGAGATCGCGGGTTCCGTGACCCGCCATCCCTGAGCATCGTTGTGAAGATCGGAGCCAGCGCTAGAGGAAGCAAAATACCAAATGCACACCGTCTGTGACAGGAGTGATACAGGAAGCATCAGCTCTGCTCTGTACTGCAGCCGCATGCTTCCTAGTGCCGGCTCCTGTCACACTGATGCTCAGGGTGGTGGGCCGGGAACTAGCCAGCAACACCCACCAACAGTACCTTGTGCCCATCTCCAGTCCACCTAAAATTACAGAAGGGGATCCGACCCCCTCTGTCTGGGCGGATCGGATCAGGGGCCCATAGAGCGGGCTGTGTCCGTGTTGGCTTCGCACATGCAGAGTGGACACGGACCTGTCATCTGCCCGATCCACTCGTTGTGGCCCACGACCAGTTAACAAGTCGCTAAAGTGGCCCTCGTTACTCAAAAGGTTGGCTACCCCTGTCCTAAAACTACCACATGACCAGAGATGATCTAGCACCCAGGAGCTGCTCACAGATGCTCCATACCCACCACTGTTGGAGAAACAATCCCCCAGATTGATAATGAAACCTGTACCGATTGCTGTTATTCCCCTCTAGAATAAATGGTACTCAGAGTTAGGCTGGCCATACACAGTTCGAATCTTGGCCGGTTAAGCAGGAAACGTCCAAGATAAAAACCATTAATAGGCAGGCTAATTGATCAACTTGGGTACAACCAGCGTGCTGGATTTGCTTCAGATTGTTGCAAGCCGCCGCTATAGCCGCTAGCGATAATCACGGTCTTCTCCCATCCCCCTTCTGGGAGCAGACAATGGTGCGGCAGGAGGGATTCCTCTGTCAGCGCTGATGAGGGGACCATACAAATTTCTTTCCTGCAATCTGTGGCTGCAGGAAAGTAAATCGCACTGTCTATGGCCAGCCTTAGCCACACTAAAAGGTATCACCTTATCTCTTCATTTACATAAATATTTGATCTGTCAAAGCCCACTTTGCTCATTCACACATATGCATTAACACACACAGCAATATATGTGTTGTACTGCAGTGCCACTCGCGATTAACAGGGGTCTCCAAACTTTCTAAACAAAATGGCCAGTTTACAGTTCTTCAAACTTTAGGGGGGCCGCAATGTGGCCAGTGGGAGCAAAGAATGCTCCATGATTGGTATTAGGGGGAAATAGCACCCCTGTTACTGGGAGGAATAGCGCTCCCGCCACTAGTGCCAGTGGGTGGAATAGCACCCCATTGTTGGCGTTAGTAGGAGGAACTATGAGAGCAACAGTGGGGGAAAGAATGTCCCATGTGCCAGATAAAAGCAAGCAAAAGGCCACAGTTTGGAGACCACTGACTAAAAGCACATGTAGATGTTAGACTGATATCTCAGAGTAGTGGGGAGTTTTAGGCCTTAATTACACCATGTGCAGAGATGAAAAACAATTGTTCTCTACAGTATGTGCCTTGTTCACACCACAACACTGGTATCATGTGCAGATTTTTCTCTGGTCAGGAATCTGCAATGTATTCTGCGTTGGAAAAAAAAAAAAGAAAGATGTGACATCAACATTGTGGTGTGAACAGGGCACATAGAGAGCAATTGTTTGTGTCCTTGCAGAGATGTATATAATAAATATGCACATCTCTGCACACGGTGGACAAGCTTATGCAGGTCAAAAACTGTATTTCCCATCAGTCTTTATGCACGTATGGTGTGAACGCGGCCTTACAGCAACAATAGGCTGGAGGGGGTGTCTGTTAGAATTGTGTTGTAATGGTACTTTAGAGTGAAAAGCATCCCAAGGAAGAGGAAGAAAGAAGAAGTTATCTGCTTAGATTTTGCCTTCCCTGGTTCACCCCCCCCCCCCCCCCAATCAACAAGCTCATGAAGTTTTTAAATAAAAAGAGACGCATGGGTTTTTTTTGTTTTTTTTTTATAATCATACTTTCCTAGGTGGATTCAGCATCGGTCCGATGCTGCATCTGTCCCCCCGCCGGCTCTAAGACTGAGAATCGAGAGATCAAACACCGCCGATCACTCGGGTCTCAGGGCTCCCTGAGCAGAGAGCTGGTGTCAGTCGCCACGGTCTGCTCTGCTCCCTCTTTGCTCATTGGAGCGCCGGGCTGTGGAGGGGGCGGGAGCAGCCGGGCCAGTCTCTTAGCAGCCTGCTGGGAGGCTGAGCCGGGCGTCGGTCCAGGCATGTGGGCAGATCCCAACTTCATTGCGATCTTGACCACCTCTGTGACGTCAGCGGGCATCAGCCTGCTGAAAACGGGTCACAGGTGTGCAGAACGAACCACACTTCTGTGATCCACAGGAGTACAGCCAAACAAGCTTTGGCTGTAATTTTCCTTTAAGAGAATTATTCAAACTATATTTTGTAGATTGTGTGCACCAATGCAGCAGGAAAATGTTAATGGGCCTTTATGATGCACCCTGTAGCGTCCAATAATTTTCATGCCCTGAGGAATGTTGGGGCTTACCTAAATTACACTGTAAATGTTCCTGAGTTTTACGAGTACCAGTAACAAAGATGTGTCACATAAAGATAGGATTTATGGGTAAGGGAGATATTTTCCTACACACCTCATTATGCGTAATACTCCCACAATCTCAAGCTTTTAAAAGAAAGTGAGCTGAAAGAAAATAAATAAAATAAATAAAAAAAACTTGCAGCCCATAGTAAGTCCAGAAATTCACACAGCGGTCCCGGTGTGTTCAAAGCAGCTTTTCAATGGAAGAATATGCAGTGCAGAATGAAATCTTTTTTTTGGCATATTCATTTTTTTTTATGATGCATTTCACCATCCAGTATTTCTAACTTTTTTTTTATTTTTCTCCAAATATAAATGTATTTCCTCCTTTTTTAAATTGTTTTCAGCCTTTGCTTAAAGCGGGGGTTCACCCACACCGCCAAAAAAAAAAAAAAAACTTACCTGTCCCAGGGTCCAGCGATGTCGGCAGGCGACGCCGAGAACCCGCTCGTTCTCGGCAGCTGCCGCCGCCATCCTAGGTGAGGGAATCAGGAAGTGAAGCGTTGCGGCTTCACTTCCCGTTTCCCTACTGCGCATGCGTGAGTCGCGCTGCGCATCCCAAGTGGTCCCCGCTCTCTCCTGGGAGCTGTGTGTTCCCAGGAGACAGCGCGGTGGGGACGGGAAGAGGCGTAGACTCCCATGGGAGTCTATGCCGAAAGTGGGTGCAAATACCTGTCTTAGACAGGTATATGCACCCCCCTCCCCCCTGAAGGTGCCAACTGTGACACGGAGGGGGGGGAGGGTTTCCGGAAAAGCGGAAGTTCCATTTTTGAGTGGAACTCCGCTTTAATAAAACACAACATACACAAATTAAAAATGTAACCACAAAATACAGGAGTGTTTACTAACTCTCTTTGAAAATAAATACAAAAAGTGTTTGATTTATTGAATTGTAATGACCATTATATACAACTCACTACAATGTTTTGATAACACAGACCAAAAGGGTGCAGAACAAAAGTCAAATATCTCCATTTATAAAGAGATATTAGAACTGGCACTTACCTACCCTGTTTCCCCGAAAATAAGACCTAGCGTGATTGTCGGTGATGGCTGCAATATAAGCCCTACCCCCCAAATAAGCCCTAGTTAAAGTCCTTGTAGGTCTTATTTTCAGGGTAGGGCTCATTTTCGGGGAAACAGGGTAGGGCTTATATTGCAGCCATCACTGACAATCACACTAGGTCTTATTTTCGGGGAAACAGGGTATTTAGTCAAACACAGGTACCCAATCCCACTGCCGTGTAATGGAGCGATTTACGGCCCCCTTCCTCCACTGCCTTCAGACACACACATCCCAGAAGACAGCGGGACCATTCAAAAAAGGACAGTGCGACTCACACATGAGCAGCAGGTAACAGGCTGTGGGGTCGTAAGGCTTCACTTCCTGTTCCCCTCAGTAAGGATGCTGGCGCTTGCACCCGAAGCCAATGGACGGGTCGGCTTCAGCGGCCTCCCTGGACAGGCAAGTGTCCTTATATTAAAAGTTAGCAGCTACAGTATTTGTAGCTGCTGACTTAATTTTTTTTTAATAATACAGGCTGGACCTCCTCTTTAAGCTCAAAAAACTTCTCTACTGCAGGACTGAAATTGTAGCTGATCATGTGACCAAGCCTGGGCATGTGGTCACCAGTCTTCTGCCAAACAGGAAGATGAAACCAATCTGAGCTCCGCTGTTCCTATTCAAAGGGGACCATATAACTATCCATTTGGTCACAGGACCGGGTACCAGGAGATTCCACTCTCCAGCAACAGTAAGCTTCGGTACACAGTGCTGCGACTTATGTGACTTGCAACACAAAGTCGCATGACAAGCCAAAAACACTTTAATTTTAAAGTGTGCTGTCTTAATGTGGCTCAGCTAGCAGTGGCACCAAAAAAAAAAAAAAAAAAAAAAAAAAAAATAAAAAGTTCCTGACCTACTTTTCAGTGACTTGAGTGCCATGCTAAATGATAAAAGTTTGCAAGCAAGTCGCACGACTGAGGTTGTAGCAGTGTGAACCGAGCCCAAGTAAATTTTTCACTTCTGCTACAGTGTATCCGTACAAAGTAATGAGATGATATAAATAGGAAATCTTATTTTTACATTAGATGCACTAAATAATGTACTCCTGTAGCTTCTGCATTAAGGCTTTATACACATTGGACATTTTAATGCTGCTGTTAAGGCCATCTGGCATTTTTTCTTTTCTGCCTTCAAACGCTCTGGCATGTTAGCCTATGTGTTCATAGGCAGAAAAAAACCCACTGCCAGTGTCCCAGGAGCAGCGCTATAAAAGGCATGTTAACATGTGCCATGTTTAGCGCTTAATCATTACATGCGTTTACAAGCGTCAAAGCTTTTCTTTTTGCTACTGTTCAGATTACTTAAGAGGTTAATATGAGGTCAAAATGTACTTACAGCATTTATATTTAAAAATCCATTTAATGATTTTAATAAACTAAAATATGTGTTTTTGTTTTACACCCCCCCCCCCCCCCCCCCGATCTCCTTGGAGATCATCTTTAAAGGCGTTGGTGCTGACTAGGTCTACTCCTATAAATCATCCGGTTTTTTTTTCCACCACAATGATGCACCTATGCTTCAGAAATATAAAAGTTCCTGTCATGATGGAGTTTAGGAATGCATTTCCCTGCCCAAAATGCTGGCAGTCTGCCTTTGACAGAGAGCAAGCGCCAATGCAATGACTCAGAACAGGATGTCCATTTACTCAGCATGACACTACACCAACTTCCCCCACATGTATTTCCATCGGATATAGGCATCAAAACCTGGAAGTGTATGCAGGCTGCAGCCCCAGCAAACTGCAGTACGGTTTTACGAAAGAGCATAATGTATGTACATGCATGAATGAGCAGCCGTGTGAAAGAGGCCTAATAACACTTGCACATCTGAAAATAAAGATATACATTAGACCAGCCTCTCCCAACTATTTTACATCAGAGGAAGCCTTCAAAAGGCCAAGTTCACTTTTTTTTTGTTTCTAAACTCCAGCTCCCCTATGTACCAATATAGCATTATTCTACTTCTTTTGCAAAAATAAAACCGCTTTCCATTAATTCTACACCGCTAGAAATAGCACCTGCAAAGCAACCTCCAAATGTGGAGGCCCCCCCGAGGGCTTTTCACACTGGAGCGGTGTGCTGGCAGGATGCTAAGAAAAAGTCCTGCTGGCTGCATCTTTGGAGCGGTGAAGGACACCACTCCTAAACCGCTCCTGGCCATTGAAAATCAATGGGGCAGCGTGGCTATACAGCCGGCATAGCGCTTCTGCAGCAGTGCTTTTAACCCTTTCTCGGCCGCTAGCGGGGGGGAGGGGGTAAAAGCGCCCCAAATAGCCCAGCAAAATTGACGGTAAAGCGCCTCTAAAAATAGTGGCGCTTTACCGCCAACGCACCCACCGCCCCAGTGTGAAAGGGGCCTTAGAATAAAGATCACGATTCTCGCAGCGTAACACCATCTTTCACATTATACAAAAAAATTGGGCTAACTTTACTGTTTAGCTTTTTTTTTTTTGTATTTCTTCCACAAAAAAAAAAAAATTGCATTTGAAAAGACTGCTGTGTAAATACAGTGTAACATAAAATATTGCAACATTTTATTCTCTAGGGTCTCTGCTAAAAAATGTTATATAAATGATTATTGTGTATATCATGTTTGGGGGTTCTAAGTAATATTCTAGCAAAAGATACTGATTTTAACTTGTAAACAAGTGTCAGAAAAAGGCTTAGTCTTCAAAGCTTTTTTTTTTTTTTTTTTTTTTTTGGGGGGGGGGGGGGGTTAAGAAAAAAGGATCCTGTTACCTTAAAGCATTTCATGCAGCATAGTGCTTCTGCTGTGTCATTTGGCCTCCTGTATCACCAGAAATACCTGGTTGATCCTGCCAGCTTCTATGCTCCCCTCTGTACTACAATATATATCAGGCGCTGACACTGTGGTCAGTTTACGTGCCTCTGTCATACGCCATCTGCAGCTCTCCTCTGTCCCCTCCCTGCCTGTCAGCTCTCACTAGCGCTCTCACTGCTCCTTCAAAACTATCAGACCTTTATATCATCCCCTCTGTCAGATAAAAAGCTGTATCCTAGTGCCTGTGCTTTTTTTTTTTTTTTAAACAAACAGATTTCTACCCGTTTTAACAGCATCTCCCAGCAATCACGCGCCTCCAGGCTCTCTTCTCCTCATCTGACGTCAGCAGGAGAATCTTGGCCTCACCCACTGGAGCAATCAGACGGGAAGAGCAGAGAGCCTGGAGTCATGTGATCGCTGGGAGATGCTGTAAAAAAAAAAAACAAAAAAAAAAAAAAAAAACCAGGTAGAAATCCGCTTTTTTTTCTATAAAGCACAGGCACTAGAATACAGCTTTTTATCTGACAGAGGGGATGATATAAAGATCAGATAGTGGCTTAACAACCACTTTAAGGAGGTTAAACTGACTTCATTTACACACCAAAGTTCAAGGTGATGTAAACCCTTGTGTTTTTTCACCTTAATGCATCCTATGCATTAAGGTGAAAAAACACCCGGCAGTGACCGGCCCCCCCAGCCCCCCCGTTTTACTTACCTGAGCCCCATATTTCTGTCGGCAGAGACGTGCTCTCCCTCTCTCTATGGGGTTCCGGCTTTTGATTGGATAGATTGATAGCAGAGCAGCCATTGGCTCCTGCTGCGGTCAATCAAATCCAATGACGTGAGCGCTGGGGCTGAGTCCGGCATTCGCGTCTATGGACGCAAATGCTGGACTTGGAGCGCGCCCGCAAGGTAACCCCCCTGGGAGAGCGCTTCTCCTAAGGGGTTATCTGATGTGGGGAGGAGCCGTGAGAGCCGCCGGGGGACCCTAGAAGACGAGGTTCAGAGCCACTTTGTGCAAAACGAGCTGCACAGTGGAGACAAGTAGGATATATTTAAAAAAAAAAAAAAAAAAAAAACCCTTACAATCACTTTTATCGCTTTGATCTAAAGAACTAAATTGTTACAATGTTTTTCTTTCTCTCTGCCCAAGCTAAACTTTGCAGTTTAGTTTCCTTTTTTGACAGCTGTCAGCTGTGAGCAGAGAACTCTCTGCACTAAATAGGGAAAACGCTGTGTTAAGATGGCAAGCTGGTAGAATAGAGATCTCGATTTTTTTATTGATTAATCGTGCAGCTCTACTCCATGCTGTTTAAACACACTGCTTGATTACTTCTGCCTTACTTCCTGGTCAGATGTAAGGTCATGACACAGGAAGGAGTTGACTAGCTGAGGGTAGATGATGCAGGGTGTGTGATAATGAAATCAGCTGGTCAACTCCTTCCTGTGTCATGACCTAAAGTCTGACCAGGAAGTAAGGCAGAAGTAATCAAGCCAATATAAGCCTGTGTAGAATTAAATGGAAAGCGGTTTTATTTTTGCAAAATGCTCCCTGTAAATGGGATAATGAGGGAATAACACACACCTGGCCATGGAACAGCTGAGCAGCCAATTGTCCCATTACTTTTGGTCCCTTAAAAAGTGGGAGGCACATTTACAAACTGTTGTAATTACTACATTGTTCACCTGATTTGGATGTAAATACCCTATATATAATTATTTTTCATCCTGGGTATTTATGCACCTCTTTTCCCCCCCATCGTTATTATAAAAATAGCTCATGCTATAGAAAATTACAACTGCCGCAGAGCCTCTTAAGAAATGTCAAACATGCAGAAGAGGTTAGCAAGTGGTAACTCTGAGCATCTTTATGAAATAAGGATATGCCCTTGTGTAATATTGTGGGTGCCCAACGTGTTCTTAATGTCAAACTTCAGTAGTTAATGCATCTTCTATGCTGTTGAAAGCTGTCTTGTATCTGGTAGCTACAGTATGAACTTCTGCTTACCATTGCAACCATTTTATGAAAACCCAGCTCCACCCAAAAAGGGTATGCAGATCACCAGTTTCGGCTTCAACGATTGCATACTTGTTCCAATTTATTAGTGGAGCCTAAGAAACAGAAAACTGTAGTGGAAACCTCTATCAGTTCAGTACAGGTTTCATTTATTTAAAACAAATCTAGGAAGATTTTTCAAGGGAAGAATAAGTTGGCAGCTATGCACCATTACAAATGTCTATCTGTAGCTGTCATTACTAAGAAATTAGCTGATCCTTGTGGGTGTGTCCAGTCATGGTGCAGTACCTCTGAGCAACCACAACTCTGCTCTTCCTCTTGTGTGCTGTTGAATATGGGATTAGTCTCTATATAGCAGAATATTAGAGCCTTGGCACTTAGTCCATTGCAGCATACTCAACCAGGGTTCTGTAAAACCATATAGTTCCTCCAGAGGTTGTTGGGGGTTCCATGAGCTGTGGCTAACTGGACTCCCACCTAACCTACATCATTTTGAATCTAAAGCCACTTGGCAGAACCAGTGTTGTGACATCAGTGATCCGATCAGCTGTCTTTCTAGGTTGCACGCTTTCCATTTGCATTAAATAATTTTAGCAGGAGGCTCCCAAATATTATCTTAAAGTCCCTTGTTTACCCCCCCCCTTTTTTTTTTTCTAAATTCCATGTCCCCTACGTACATACATATATACACACACACACACACACATCCGCTTACCAATCAGTGACTACATTGGTTTTCTTTAAGGCTTGTTTTCTTCTTTATTTTAACCTGATGATTCTGCCAATAACACACTCCCTCTGTTCTAGGTGGACAGCTCTCACTTATACTGTATGGCATTGTCACCCTAGGGGATGACTATACAAGAACTCCCCATCTCCTCCTTTCTCCATGACATGGGGGGGGGGGGGGGGGGGGGAGAGGCGTTTTGTACACCACAGCTGGAAACAACCCTTACAGATAAAAAGCACAGGCAGAGAGTACAAGAAGTTGTCAGCTTACAGCATGTCTAACAGGAACAACTGGTAATATTTTTTGCTAGTGTAACAAATGTTTTGTTCTATATGTTCAATATTTAAAAAGGTAACTCTTTCGAGGGGGAAAAAAACAAAAAAATTAAAAAAACAACACACACACACACACACACACACACTAGCATACAAAATTGCTACACACGCCATATTGTAATTAAGGGCCAGTTCACACCACATTGCAGTCCAGTGCTTTTTTTTTTTGTCTGCATCAAAAACTCATGGAAAGTAGGTTATATGGTTTCCAATGGCATAGTACACACCAGTGCTGTCAGTTCCAGAAAAAAAAAAAAGGAAGTAGAACATGCTGCATTTTTTCTGCACGGGACTGTACTGGAACGCGGTAAAGCGCATCAAAAATGCACTGGACCCCAGTACAAATGAAAAATAAAGAAACAGGGAAAAAAAATGCATCTGGAATGCATCCAGAAACGCATAAAAAAAAAAAAACAACACACTGGAATGCACCAAAAACACACATGCAGAAACCCAGTGGGATGGATCTGGAGTAAGGATGGGCTCGGGCATGTTCACACACTCCACGTGTAGAGCCCGCCAGGAAGTCGGCACGCCGCTGCGCTAATCACAGGCAGCGAGACATTTTCCCGATGTGCGGCTGCAGAGATAGGCAGTGAGACATTTCCCAATCTCTGCAGCCGCACATCGGGAAAATGTCTCGCTGCCTGTGATTAGCGCAGCGGCGTGCCGACTTCCTGGCGGGCTCTGCACGTGGAGTGTGCGAACACGCCGGAGCTCATCCTTACTCTGGTTTGCTTTTTTGTCGTGTGAACAGCCCTTAATTTTATTACAAAATGACTTTCCTTTTCAGTCTGTAGCCCTGCAATTGTCTGTATAATGCAATATGGCAGCCTCGAGGCATTCTGAACACAGATGGTATAGAGGAAGCCCCCCAGGTATGTAATTTCCTGCTTGTGTGATTGGCTCACTAATTTCCCCAGAAGTCTGCACTAAGATACAAGTCAGATTTTGAGCATCCCCTGCAACAAAAATGTCATTTTTTGGTGATACGCTCCCAAAGGGAACATATGTCTAAAGGGCTGCAGGCCCTGCCACTTTCCTCATTAGAACCTTGCAAGTACAGCAGCTGATTGATAATTATCACTCCCATACAGATTCACACAGCACATGGACACAGACAGCTAATTCTTCAGAACAACAAAAGGTAGGAATCTGCAATAAAGTTTGTTGAAATCCTTGCAATGTCGATAGATCACCCAGGAGGAGAATGTTATTTTCCTCAACAAAAGTGGAGTTAATTCTTTAATAGGCCAAAATGGAACAAATAACAAAAAGTTCATTGATACAGACTGTCCAACTTCCTGCATTCATTGGCACCTTATGCAAATATCCCAAATCACGGATGGTAGTAAAAATGAATACACATAACACATAGAATGAGGGGTTGGCATAGCTTTGCAGCTGAACTCAAGTAACAATTTCTGACCACACAAAAGTTTGTGATTTGTAATAAACATGAGCAATACATTTCAGATCACAGCCAGAAAGTACTATCAATGCTCCGTTTAGCAATAAATATAGAAAACAATGCAACAAGAGAGCCAAGCATGACTCTCCCCAACCTCACGGAACCTTACAGCAACTGCCAAACACCCAAGGGCATTGTATGTACGTGCTGCAGAGTAAGAAAAAAAATGTGCACAGCAGTTTTGGATTTTTTTTTCTTACAAAGTTTCAGCCAGCATTGTTGACGCTTTTTAGGCCCAGTTTGCATTTCATGTAGCCGGAACGGGAACGCACATTCCTGCTCATTTTTTGGGAGTGATTCATATGCGTTTGTGTGTCCTGCATAAGGACGGTACATTTGTCATGGCAAAAAAAAATGTGGCCTTGAGCCAGGGGTGCTTTGTCACACAGTAAATTCGTACCACATTTGGGCTGCCACCAAGGAAAAATGGCAGCCAAGCATGCATTGCACATTTTGCCACGATTTTAACATCATCTGGAATCGCAGGCTAAATAGCGCCATTTTTTGCCAGCTTTTCCAAATTGCAAGTGTGAACAGAGCCTAAAGCAGCTCCAGGTTAGGAAGGTTAAACTCCCTAACTTTAATGGGAGATCCTCGGACCCAATCACACTATCTTGTTTCAGGAAGGTGCATGTTACTGAAATGAATGTTAAATGCATTGGCGTGATGCAGTTCAATTCATTCTGAATGGCACTCCAATGCACCCAACAATGGAAGGACACTGCATGTGGTGTGCCGACGAAAAAATGTTGCATTCACCATTTTCTGTCAGCACATTGCAATGCATGTTAGTGCATTTCTGCATGTTGTGTAGCAACCAGTGGTCCCTCAGCAAGTGCCTTGGGGTTCTATTCAGAATGAATGGCACCGACTCACACCAACGCATGTAAAGCAGAACTAAAATTCTGCTGTTATTCACTAGGAACAGGCAGGCACTTTACTGCAGAGAGACATGCAATGTATCTTCTTTGATAGAATACACTTATCTGCCTAATCTAGGCATTCCCCGGCTGGCCCATTCCCTGTCAGGGTGACTAGCGGGAATGACATCCTCCTGCAGAGGCGAACGAAGCTGGTCAAAAACCAGCACACAGAAGAAGATCCCGACATCAGAAAGGGACAAGGACCGTTGGAGGAAAGGCGAGTATTCCCCCCCCCCCCCTTTTGTTCCACTTTAACATGACCTGAAGTCCACAAATACCGCCACTCCATCAATGCGACATCCATATCTTCTTGGCCTGGCTTCTTCCAGGAGCGGGGTCTTTGGTCGTCTTGTAACTCCCCACATTCAATCACAGGTGTTCATTCAACATCAAGGGATGCTGACCATGTACACCGAGCTGTGCATGAACCCTCTCTTACTCACTCCAAAGATGGAATATGGGATTTGTAGTGTGCATACAGCAGTGCACTTGGCTGCAACTAATGTGCACTGCTAATTCCTAACAAATGGGAGTGAGTGTGGAAAGGAGAGGTTTGGGAGCTCATGGGAGGATGTTACAAGCAGGCAGAAAGTCACAGAAATTAAAAATACAAGAAATAAATTGCAGGGCCAATAAAGTGGAGCTCCACCCAAATGGGGAAGTTCTGCTTGTTTATACCCTTCCCCCCTCCAGTGCCACTTTTTTTTTTTTGGTTTACACAGGTACCTGCTCCCACTTTCAGCTCAGATCACCGCAGGGATCCGAGCCGGACATTTGCCCCCTTCCCCGCAGTCTTCTGGGAAACATGACAGGTCCCAGAAGACTATGGGACCATTCACAAGGCGCAGCAACAGTATTAAACCAGCCATGAAGCCACAAGGCTTCAGCTTCCTGCTTCCCTTACTAGAGATGCTGGCACCTGCACCCGAAGCGGATTGAATAATCGGCTTGAGTGAGGATAAACCTGGACAGCGGGTACCTGCTCCCACTTCCAGCTCAGATCACAGCGGGGATCTGGGCTGGACGTTCGCGCCCCCCCCCCCCCCGCCTCCTTCCGGGACACATCACAAGTCCCAGAAGACTACAGGACCATTCACAAGGCGCAGCACAGCTGGCGCAGTAGAAAACAGGCTGTGGAGCCACAAGGCTTCACTTCCTGCTTCCCTTACTAGAGATGCCAGCACCTGCACCCGAAGCTGATTGAAGAATCGGCTCGGGAGAGGACATCGCTGGATCCCTGGACAGGAAAGCGTTGGTATATTAAAAGTCAGCAGCTGCAGTATTTGTAGCTGCTGACTTTGAAATTGTTGGGGGGGGGGGGGGGGAGCCTGGAGATCCTCTTTAATTAGTGAATGCATATGGATTATTTTAGGAGAATACCAATGTAGTTTACTGCCACTTTAAGATCTGTTCTGGAATTGAAGGTTGCAGTTGGTTGAATTAACACCTTTGCAGTGTGTTTTATGTCAGCAAATTCATTGTTAATGGGTTTCCAACACAACTCAATCTGGACCTGCCCCCCCAGGTTTTTTTTTTTTTTTTTTAAATAGTTCAATGCTCGGCTTGAAAGCCTTACAAATACTTATTGCATAATGAAACCTGTATACGGAAGCGATAAAGGTAGAGATTACCAGTCTGTTAAAATAACAAGGCCTCGGCATGAACCCTCAGTACAATACAGACAACACAAACAAACCAAAACTGGCCTAACCATTCAATTTACCGTAAATATCCTACAATAGTAACATTTAGCACGCCTTAATGGTCAATGCAGCCCTTTCACATAAGTGACACAAAATACTAGAACAATGCAACAATCAGTAGTCATAGCTTTATTCATCTCCTTGCTCCATTGTCCAAGAGCTTCTTCAACTCCTCCCAAATTTCCAATGCTCTCCCAGAATCACTAGTATTGAATCAAAATCATACAGAGCAATCACGAGCCGTCACCTTTACTACACCAATGTAACCACTTCCAAGCCAGGCCTATTCTGGCACTCCTCTCCTCCGTGTAAAAATCATCATTTTTTTTTGCTAGCAAATTATTCAGAACCCCCAAACATTATATATGTTTTTTTAGCAGACCCCCTAGAGAATAAAATTTCGGTTGTTGCAACTTTTTATGTCGCACGGTATTTGCGCAACAATTTTTTTTTCCAAAAAAAAAAAAACGCATTTGAGAAACAGTTTCATGAATTAAAAAAACAAAAACAGTAAAGTTAGCCCAGTTTTTTTTGTATAATGTGAAAGATGATGTTACACCGAGTAAATAGATACCCAACACGGCATGCTTTAAAATTGCGCACACTCACGGAATGGCGCCAAACTTCGGTACTTAAAAATCTCCATAGGCGATGCTTTAAAATTTTTTACAGGTTACCAGTTTAGAGTTACAGAGGAGGTCTAGTGCTAGAATTATTGCTCTCGCTCTAACACACGCAGCGATACCTCACATGTGTGGTTTGAACAGCGTTTGCATATGTGCGGGAGCACACAGGGACGGGGGGGCGCTTTAATTTTTTTTTTTTTAATATTGTTTATTTTACACTTTCTTTAAAAAAAAAAAAAAAATAATAATAATGTGATCACTTTTATTCCTATTTTTTTTAATAAAAAAAAATTTGATCACTTTTATTCCTATTACAAGGAATGTAAACATCCCTTGTAATAGGAATAGTGCATGACAGGTCCCCTTTATGGAGATAAGACCCCACATGTCTCCTTCAGGCTGAAAAGCACGAGATCAGAAAAAATAATTTAAACAATCCCATGCTTTCCAGCCGCAATCGCAGCTTTGTTTACAACTGCTGCCCAGACGTGACGTCACGTGCGAGCCTCCGACTGTCAGAGATGACTGGCGACGATCTGGTCACCGGAAATCTCTATGCTCATAATCCGGCGGCGGGAGGTGTATATGCCCTCTCATCGCCTGTAATAACGATCAAACGGCGGAACTGCTGCTATGATCCTTCTTACGGTGCACAGAATCGCCGCCTCCAAAAGATGATACCTGAATGATGCCTGTAGCTGCCATATATCCCCACTGAAGGTCAAAGTCGTCCTTGGGCTGGAAGTGGGTAATGATACATGAATGAAAAATGGTATTCGCTGTGGCTTACTCCAGCTCTTAAAGCAGAACTACACTACATCTGAGCACCGCAAACCAAAAACGCCAATTAATTTGTATTATTCAAAGCAAACTCTCCCATCCATCCATGTCTTCATGCTGAGAGATCACTTTGAAAAACACCCCCTAGCTTTTTTTGGCAGTGGCCATCTGAAGTAAAGGCAGATGATTCATGTAGCATTTACTCTCTGGAATCCATCTGCCCTTAGCTCAGGCATGCAAGCAGGAGGGTGTGCTTAGCTGAGAAAGCGCCTCCTCCTCTCCTGAAGACTCCTGGATTGTGGGACATCGTTTGCCTAGGCCTGGAAAAAGGAAAGTAACTGAAGAAATGTGAAAAAAAAGTTCAACACAGGTAAATATGATATGCTGCTAACATTGGTACATAGGAAAGTATAAGGATTAAAAAATAGTCAGTGTTGATTGAAAGAGCGAACGTCCGATTTAAAGCAGCATGGTTTTTTTTGTTAAATAAATAAGTTATGTTATAGTCACCTGCTCTGTACATCTTGTGAACGTAAAAATAAGTTTGTGCACAAAAAATGTGACCGCATATGTGCAAAATTACGCGCAAATGCATAGCAAAAAAAAAAAAAAAAAAAAAAACTGAAAAAAATAGATGCTCAAAACAGAAGTATCGTGTGCAAGAGGCCTGTAACTCTGCTACATCAAAAGAACAGTAAGTGAGCAAGCTGGCCCTGGTTTTAAAGGGTATCTATAGTCAAGTCTTTTTTTCCCCCAGATTGTGGGATGGAATTGGGGGGGGGGGGGGGGGGTAGATTTTCTGTCAGATTTTACGACTATTCAGGGCTCTCATTGAGAGAGATTTCCCCTCACTTCCTGTTCTGGCAACACCCATTTAAGTAGTGAGGAAAAATCTGCAACAGGGAAACGGACAAGAATATAAAGACAAGAAGTGTTCTAGCCTTCCCCTACTTAAAGAGTAACTCCACTGTTGTTGAGAAAAAGGGGTGTCCTGTCAGAACACAATTCGGGGGGGAATATTGCTAGCAGCCGCTAGCATTAAATCGCAAGATAATCCGGCAGGCTGGTTGTACCCAAGTTGCCACATTCAGCCTGCCATTTAACGGTTCGAATCTCAGCCAGTTCCTGCTGGACCGCGTATGGCCGACAGTGTATGGCCGACCTTAGCTACAGTGGCTCACACAAAAACGAATCTGTTCTACCCCTCCCACTATCAACAGCAATCTGACGCATGCCCTGATCGAAAACACAGCCTAATCGAGTACTTGGAATGCAAAGTATCATTATCAATATGCAAGACAAAACTGGGCACAATGACCCGCCACCACCACCTAAGAGGTTCTGTAGCAGCTTTTAAACAATCTATGCTTTTTTAATAACATTGACCTAATTAAAACTAGCATGGACCCAACATAAGACATGAAATTTATTTCTAAACAATTAAGAATTATAAACCAGATTCCATGTATGATTATTAAAAAGAGCCCACATTGCTTATCTGTGCATGCAGCAGATTGCTGTTGATGGTGGTGGTGGTGTACAGCTTAGTTGTGATGGCCTACCACCAAAACTAATCTGTACTCCACCATCAATGACCGTCTGCTGCATGTACTGAAGAGCAGCATGGGCCTTAAACAGAGGACTTAAGTCTCATCATAAAATTATGTAGGCAGAACTACCGTAAATAAGAGGTTCTGCAGAGTCACCCAGACCTCCTATACCTAACCTGAATTGGTAGGAAGTGCAACGTAAAAAAGCAATCTGCTGCACGAAGTGATGGACAATACAGGCCATCCATAGGGCTCAGAAGTATCACATATACATTATATTATAATATATATATATATATATATATATATATATATATATATATATATATATATATATATATATATATATATATATATATATATATATATATATATATATATATATATATATATACATACACACACACACACACACACACACATATATACACATATATACATATACACTGAGACACATTGACCAGTCGTCCCCCCCACCTGCAGCAGCTCCCAAACGTCCTTCGCTTTGTCAAGACAGGAAGCTCCCTGCATGCCAAGTGTTACAATGTATTAATAAATCAATAAACAAATGCCAAGAGTTACTATGTATGAATGAAGAAATTGGTAAATAAATGCCAAGTGTTACAAAAAACATGGAAGACAATACTGGGGTACAGTGATCTGCTCTAAGGCTGGATTCACACCTATGCATTTTTAGTGCTTTTTGCATTTTGCACTACAGTCCATTTACTATGGTTTCCTATGGAACACGTTCTGTAGTGCAAATCTGCAAAATGCACTAAAAATGCATAGGTGTGAATCCAGCCTTACTCACTCCTCCTACCCAAGAGGTTCTGCAGCAGCTCCAAAACTTCTTAGCCTTATTCAGGACTCGGAGCAATGCATACACTGCCTCATTAAGTGATCCACAATGCAGGTCATCCACACAGGACTTGGAAGTGTAACAATATAGTTATACAGAACAGAACTGAGACACGGGGACCAGTCCCCACCTAAGAGGTTCTGCAGCAGCTCCCAAACTTCTTTTGCTTTGTCAGGACAAGAAGCACTCTGCATGCAAAGTGTTGCAATGTATGCATGTATAAAAATGGAAGACAAAACTGGGATATAGTAATCTGCTCCAACTTCCTCCTCCCAACTAAGAGGTTCTGCAGCAGCTCCAGACTTCCTCTATCTATCCAGGATCAATGCATACGCTGCTGCATGAAGCGATGGGCAATGCAGGTCTTCCACAGAGGACTTGGAAGTGTCACCATAAATATATAGGAGAGAACTGGGACGTTCTGCAGCAGCTCCCAAACTTCCTAGACTTATTCGGAATCAGTGGGATGAGCAATTTAATCAGCAATCTGCTGCATGAAGTGATGGGCAATGCAGGCCATCCATAAGGCTCGGAAATGTTACTTTAAATATATAGGACAGAACTGGACCACAGTGACCTGTCCCCACCTAAGAGGTTCTTGCAGCAGCTCCCAAACTTCCCTTGTTTTGTCAGGACAAGAAGCACCCAGCATGCCAATTGTTACAATGTTTTCATGTATAAGAAAATGCCAAGTGCTACAATGTATTTATCTATAAATAAATAAATGCAAAGTGTTACACCAAGCATGAAAGACAAAACTGGGAAACAGTGATCTGCTCCAACTTCCTCCTATCTAAGAGGTTCTGCAGCAGCTCCCAGACTTCCTCTACTCATCCAGGATGAATGCATACACTGCTGCATGAAGTGATGGGCAATGCAGGCCATCCATAGGGCTTGGAAGTGTCACTATAAATATATAGGACAGAACTGGACCACAGAGACCTGTCCCCACCTAAGAGGTTCTGCAGTAGTTCCCAAAACTATTCTGTACTACCTCCACCACCAACAGGAAACTGCTGCTTGCACTGGTGGGCATTGCAGGCCTTCCACATAGTTCTTAGACGTGTCACCATAAACATGTGGCCAGAATTCATCTAAAGCCAAGAACTTCTGCAGCAGCTTCCAAACTTCCTTTGCCTTGTCAGGACAAGAAACACCCAGCATGCCAATTGTCACCATGTGAAAATAAATGCAAAGTGTCAAAATGTGTTTCTACACAAACAAATAAATACAAATTTGTTACAATAAACATGGAAGACAATACTGGGATATAGTAATCTGCTCCAACTTCCTCCTCCCATCTAAGAGGTTCTGGCAGCAGCTCCAAAACTTTATTCTTCAGGATGAATGCATACACTTCTGCATGAAATGATAGGCAATGCAAGCCATCCACAAAGGACCTGGAAGTGTCACCATGAATATAAAAAAAATTAATAAAAATAAAAATAAATAAAAAAGGACAGAACTGGGACACAGGAACCTGTCCCCATTTAAGAGGTTCTGCGGCAGCACCCAAACTTCATTTGCCTTGTCAGGACAAGAAGCGCCCTGCATGTCAAGTGTTAGCATGTATTCATGTATAAATGCCAAGTGTTACAATAAACATGGAAGACAATACTGGGATACAGTGACTCCTCTCATCTAGGAGGTTCCGCAGCAGCTCCAAAACCTTTTAAGCCTTATTCTGGATCAATGCATACACTGCTTCATGAAGTGATGGACAATGCAGGCCATCCACACAGAGGACTTGGAAATGTCACAACAAATATATAGGAGACAACTGGTACGCCAAGAGGTTGTGCAGCAGATCCCAAACTTCCTAGACCAGGGGTGTCCAAACTTTTTTTTAAAGAGGGCCAGATTTGATGAAGTGAACATGCGCAAGGGCCGACCAATATTTGTCTGACATTCTTTGAATGATTAAAATGATATGAAAATTAACTAATACACTGCCAAACAAGAATCATCTTGCCTTTATGGCTGTGTGTGGTGAAGAGATGAGCTTGGGTGTGTTATTTGGATATACAGTATTTATCTGCGTATAACACGCAACTTCACTTTAAGAGGGAGGTTTCAGGGGGGAAAAAAAACGTGCATTTTAAGTAAAAGAACTGTGAAGCAAAATAAGGTTCAGTGCCCATCAATGCAACCTCACCATTGCCATCAGTGCAGCCTGCTCCATGCCCATCTGCAGCCTCAGAGGGGACAGGGAGGGAGCGGGACAAGCGCCAACAGATTACATACAGGAGAATCTCCTGATTACTCGGCGGCCTCTTTAATACAAAGTCTGGCCTTCTATGATAGACAGAACAGTCATCCAATGCCAGCCCAGGACATGGGACTTCCTGTTACAGAGGCCACCGAGTAAACAGGAGATTCTCCTGTATGTAATCTGATGGCACTCGTCCCGCACCCTCCCTGTCTTCTCCAAGGAACGATAAATACAGTATATATATTTTGTGCCCCCCCCCAATTCGTTGGGGGCCACAAAAGATATACATTTACAAATTACCTGTGGAGCTGCAATTGGCCCAAGGGCCGGACTTTGGACATGCCTGTCCTAGACTTATTTAGGATCAATGGGATGAGCAATTTAACCAGCAATCTGCTGCATGAAGTGATGGACAATGTAGACCATTCATAGGACTTGTAAGTGCCACTATAAATATACAGGACAGAACATGGACACATTGACCTGTCACCACCTATAAGGTTCTGCAGAAGCTCCCAAAACTACTCTATACTACCTCCACCTCCAACAGCAATCTGCTGCATGTACTAGTGGGCATTGCAGGCCTTACACATTGTTCTTAGAAGTGTCACCATAAACAAGTATGCAAAATTCAACTAAACCCAAAAAGTTCTGCAACAGTTCCCAAACTTCCTTTGTCAGAACAAGAACACCACCCAACATGCCAAGTGTTACCATGTATAAATAAATGCCAAGTTCTACAATGTGTTTATATACAAACAAATGCAAAGTGTTACAATAAACAACTTCCTCCTTCCATCTAAAGAGGTTCTGCAGCAACTTTATTCTTCAGCATGAATGCATGCACTTCTGCATGAAATGATGGACAATGCAGGCCATCCACACAGGACCTGGAAGTGTCACCATAAAGGACAGAACTGGGACACAGGAACCTGTCCCCATCTAAGAGGTTCTGCAGCAGCTCCCAAACTTCCTTTGCCTGGTCAGGACAAGAAGTGCCCTGCACGTCAAATGTTACCATGTGTAAATAAATGCCAAGTGTTACAATAAACATGGAAGACAATACTGGGATATAGTAATCTGCTCCAACTTCCTCCTCCCATCTCAGAGGTTCTGCAGCAGCTCCCAAACGTCTTAGCCTTAAATATATATATATATATATATATATATATATATATATATATATATATATATATATATATATATATATATAAAAGAACTGGGACACCTAAGAGGTTCCGCAGCAGCTCCCAAACTTCCTAGACTTATTCAGGATCAGTGGGATGAGCAATTTAACCAATCTGCTGCATGAAGTGATGGGCAATGCAGACCATTCACAGGACTTGTAAGTGCCACTATAAATATATAGGACAGAACATGGGACTCATTGACCTGTCACCACCTATGAGGTTCTGCAGCAGCTCCAAAAACTTTACTCCTCAAGATGAATGCATACACTGCTGCATGGAGTGATGAGCAATGCAGGCCATCCACACAGGACCTGGAAGTGTCACCATAAATAGCAGAGAACTGGGACACAGGGACCTGCCCCCCTAGCTCCAAAACTTATTTTGCCTTGTCAGAACAAGAAGCACCCTGCATGCCAAGTGTTTCAATGTATAAATAAATAAATGCCAAGTGTTACAATAAACATGTATAAATAAAAGCCAAGTGTTACAATGTGTTTATACACAAAATAAAAAAAAATGCAAAGTGTTACAATAAACATGAAAGACAATACTGGGATACAGCGATCTGCTCCAACTTCCTCCTCCCACCCAGGAGGTTCTGCAACAGCTCCAAAACTTTTTTCTTCAGGATGAATGCAAGCACTTCTGCAGTGATGAACAATGCAGGCCATCTACAGAGGACCTGGAA
Source organism: Lithobates septentrionalis (assembly GCA_037952835.1). Classification (NCBI taxonomy): domain Eukaryota; kingdom Metazoa; phylum Chordata; class Amphibia; order Anura; family Ranidae; genus Lithobates; species Lithobates septentrionalis. The sequence continues at coordinate 1,249,109 of JBBDGP010001594.1, forward strand.
GTGTCACCATAAAAATAAAAAAAGGACAGAAGTGGGACACAGGAACCTGTCCCCATCTAAGAGGTTCTGCAGCAGCTTCCAAACTTCCTTTCCCTTGTCAGGACAAGAAGCACCCTGTATGCCAATTGTTACAAAAGTATAAATAAATGCAAAGTGTTACAATAAACATGGAACGTGGTTCTGCAGCAGCTCTCAAACTTCCTTTGCCTTGTCAGGACAAGAAGTGCCCTGCATGTCAAATGTTACAGTATATTCATGTATAGATAAGTGTTACAATGTGTTTATTTACAAATAAATAAATAAATGCAAAGTGTTACACTAAGCATGGAAGACAATACTGGGATACAGTGATCTGCTCCAACTTCCTCCTCCCATATAAGAGGATCTGGAGCAGCTTTTAGACTTCCTCTACTCATCCAGGATGAATACATACACTACACTGCTGCATGAAGTGATGAGCAACACAGGCCATCCACACAGGACCTGGAAGTGTCACCATAAATATATAGGAGAGAGATGAGACACCTAAGAGGTTCTGCAGCAGCTCCCAAAACTACTCTGTACCACCGTCCTCCACCACCAACAGCAATCTGCTGCATGTACTGGTGGGCATTACAGGCCTTCCACACACTTCTTAGACGTGTCACCATAAAAACATGTGGGCAAAATTCAACTAAACCAGTGATGGCGCACCTTGGCACCCCAGATGTTTTGAAACTACATTTCCCATGATGCTCAGCTACACTGCAAAGTGCATGAGTATCATGGGAAACGTAGTTCCAAAACATCTGGGGTGCCAAGGTTCGCCATCACTGAACTAAACCTAAGAGGTTCTGCGGCAGCTTCCAGACTTCCTTTGCTTTGTCAGAACAGGAAGCACTCAGCATGCCCAGTGTTACCATGTATTCATGTATAGGGGGTGAGCTTCGAGTTTGACTCGAACAGCGGGTGTTCGCCCGTTCACCAAACAGCAAATTCGAGCGCCTCATAATGCACTGCAAGACCGCAGTGCATTGCTGTATGACGATTGGCCAAAGCATACACCTGACCTGCATGCTTCGGGCAATCAGAGCACGCTCCGCAGGGTGCCTTTGGCCAATCATGGCTCAGGGGGACCAAGTCCACACCCCACACTATATAAGGCTGCTTACACGGCACCCGTATAGTGCAGTGAGGGCGAACCTTGGCACCCCAGATGTTTTGGAACTACATTTCCCATGATGCTCAACTACACTGCAGAGTGCATGAGGATCATGGGAAATGTAGTTCCAAAATATCTGCTGTGCCAAGGTTCACCATCACTGGTATAGTGTGTTAGTGCTAGATTAGGCAGGCTAGTTAGTGGCTGTGTGTGTGTGTCTATATATATCTATATATCAGGGCTTGACAAATTTGCATGGAATCTAGGAGCCAGCTAAAAAAGTTAGGAGCCAGGTTTTTTTTTTTTTTTTTTTTTTAAACGACCGACAGCTTAATTTTCAATATAAAAATTAACCAATCTTAAATTTACACAGAGACGACTAGAACGAATGTGACTGCTTTTATTTCCTGCCATGCAGGGACACAAGACCACCATATTGCCGCTAAGGATCCAATCAGGTCCGCCTGAAAAACTGACAGAGGAACCTGATCAGACAGCCCGTGTGAAAGGGGCCAAGCAGGGAGATGACAAATAATAAATTCATTTTAATGAACCACTTCCTTCCCGCAGGACGACTATATACGTCCTGTCTTTGAAGAGAAATACCGTTGTTATGGTAGCAGCTAGCTACCATAACTTCGGTATCTTCTTCAAGAGCCGGCGGTTCTCTTTCAGATAAAAGTGGTCTCTGCAGCAGATTCGCAGCGAGATCACTTTTATCGGCGGCAGGAGAGGGGCCCCCCCTACCGCCGCGCTCCGGTGCCCTTCACCGCTTACCGTGGCCGTCGGTAACGGCGGAGGCGATCCGGATCTGTCCCTGGCCTGACATGGAGACGAGTGAGAGGAAGATGGCCCCCCCACCCATCTCCAAGTCATTGCAGGGCGGAAGCGACGTCAAATCGCACTTCCACCCATAGCTCTTAAAGGGACATTTTATTATTTTTTTTTCAAATGACAATTTTTTTTTATTTTTTTTTAATGCATTTTAGTGTAAATATGAGATCCGAGGTCTTTTTGACCCCAGATCTCATATTTAAGAGGTCCTGTCATGTTTTTTTTCTATTACAAGGAATTTTTACATTCCTTGTAAAAGGAATAAAAGTGACTTTTTTTTTTTTTTTTTTTTAAAGAACAGTGAAAAAAAAAGTTAAAATAAGAAAAAAAAAAAAAATTTAAAATGTGCCCCATCCCTTGTAATAGAAATAAAAGTGACAGCATTTTTTTTTTTTTTTGAAGCATGACATGTTGGGAATCAATTTACTCGGCGTAACATTATCTTTCACAATATAAAAAAAATTGGGCTAACTTTACTGTTTTCTTATTTTTTTTATTAAAAAAAGTATTTTTTCCCAAAAAAGTGCGCTTGTAAGTCCGCTGCGCAAATACGGTGTGACAGAAAGTATTGCAATGACCGCCATTTTATTCTCTAGGGTGTTAGAATAAAAAATATATATAATGTTTGGGGGTTCTAAGTAAAGGGAAGGACATGAGCAGGCAGTGAAAACAGGCAGGGGAAGCTCCATTAGCATTGGTGGATGTCTTGTCATACCAACTGCCACCACCAGAGGGCGCCCGATTGCAGAAGGAACCATAGGACTGCAGTAGGCCGCAAAGCCGGGGCCTCAATTACCGGCGTGGCCCAACGCGATCGCCGGGAGGGGGGGGTGTCGAACGGACACAGGACCCCCCAGCTGTGCCGCCCCAGGAGCCAGGTCGCTAATTCTAGTCGCAAATGCGACCTGGCGCCCGGGGTTTGTCGAGCCCTGCTATATATATATATATATATATATATATATATATATATATATATATATATATATATATATATATATATATATATATATATATATATATAGGGCCTGCTATGGTATGGACTTGGGGGAAACCAAGCTGTCTTTTTTTTTTTTAAATGATTTTTTTTTTTTATGTATGTTGCCGGGAGCCAGCAATACATTACAGCCGCGAGCAAGTTTAAAATTACATTTTTTTTTTCTTTAGAAACATTATTGCTGCGACATGTTCTATACATTGCACACATGCACCACTTTACATGCAGACTAAGGGGACTCCCCAGGCACACTATTTAAAGGAATATTTCATCTTTATTGTTTCACTTTAAGCATTCTTAAAATCACTGCTCCTGAAAAAACGTCCGTTTTAAAAACTTTTTTTTTTGCATTGATACATGTCCCCTGGGGCAGGACCCGGGTCCCCAAACACTGATTATGACAATAACTTGCATATAAGCCTTTAAAATGAGCACTTTTGATTTTTCATGTTAGTGTCCCATAGACTTTAGCGGTGTTCGCACAAATTTTTTGTCTGTTCGCAGGTTCTGGTGCGAACAGAACCAGGGGGTGTTCGGCTCATCCCTATTCATGTATAACTAGCCAAGTGTTACAATAAACATGAAAAGCAATACTGGGATACAGTGATCTGCTCCAACCTCCTCATCCCATCTAATGCCACGTACACACGAGCGGACATTACGGCAGACTTTGCCCGGCGGACTGGATTTCGTCGGACAATTCGATGTGTGTGGGCTCCAGCGGACTTTGTTTTCTCAAAAGTTGGATGGACTTAGATTTGAAACTTGTTTAAAATTTATCCGTTGAAATCGAGTCCGGTCGAAAAGTCCGCCGTCTGTATGCTAGTTCGACGGACAAAAAGCCACGCTAGGGCAGCTATTGGCTACTGGCTATGAACTTCCTTGTTTTAGTCCGGTCGTACGTCATCACGTACGAATTCGACGGACTTTGGTGGATTGTGTGTAGGCAAGTCCGTTCATTCAGAAAGTCCGTCGGAAAGTACGTCGAAAAGTCCGCCGGGCAAAGTCTGCCGTAATGTCCGCTCGTGTGTACGCGGCATAAGAGGTTCTGCAGCAGCTCCCAGACTTCCTCTACTCATCCAAGATCAATGCATACGCTGCTGCATGAAGTGATGAGCTATGCAGGCCATCCACACAGGACCTGGAAGTGTCACCATAAATCTATAGGAGAGAACTAAGATACAAGGACCGGCTCCCAAACTTCCTTTGCCTTGTCAGGACAATTAGTGCCCAGCATGCCAATTGTTACAATGTATAAATAAATGCCAAGATTGGGATACAGTGATCTACTATTCAGGATGAATGCATCCACTGATGAGCTATGCAGGCCCATCCACATAGGACTTGGAAGTGTCACCATAAATCTATAGGAGAGAACTGAGACACGGGGATCTGCCCCCACCTAAGAGGTTCTGCAGCAGTTGTCAGCCCTCTCCACGTCACTATCCCCTCCAGACATGGGGGGTCCCCTGCACGTCTCTATCCCCCCCCCAGTGATGGGGGTCCCCTGCACGTCTCTATCCCCCCCAGTGATGGGGGTCCCCTGCACGTCTCTATCCCCCCCAGTGATGGGGGTCCCCTGCACGTCTCTATCCCCCCCAGACATGGGGGGTCCCCTGCACGTCTCTATCCCCCCCAGACATGGGGGGTCCCCTGCACGTCTCTATCCCCCCAGACATGGGGGTCCCCTGCACGTCTCTATCCCCCCCAGACATGGGGGTCCCCTTCACGTCTCTATCCCCCCCCCAGTGATGGGGGTCCCCTGCACATCTCTATCCCCCCCAGACATGGGGGTCCCCTCCACGTCTCTATCCCCCCCCAGTGATGAGGGTCCCCTGCACGGCTCTATCCCCCCCCAGTGATGGGGGTCCCCTCCACGTCTCTATCCCCCCCAGACATGGGGGGTCCCCTCCACGTCTCTATCCCCCCCAGACATGGGGGGTCCCCTCCACGTCTCTATCCCCGCCAATGATGGGGGGTCCCCTCCACGTCTCTGTCCCCGCCAGTGATGGGGGGGTCCCCTCCATGTCTCTATCCCCGCCAGTGATGGGGGGTCCCCTCCATGTCTCTATCCCCGCCAGTGATGGGGGGTCCCCTCCACGTCTCTACCCCCCCAGTCATGGGGGGTCCCTCCATGTCTCTACCCCCCCAGTCATGGGGGGTCCCTCCATGTCTCTATCCCCCCCAATGATGGGGGGTCCCCTCCACGTCTCTATCCCCCCCAGTGATGGGGGGTCCCCTGCACGTCTCTATCCCCCCCAGACATGGGGGGTCCCCTCCATGTCTCTATCCCCCCCAGTCATGGGGGGTCCCCTCCACGTCTCTATCCCCCCAGTGATGGGGGTCCCCTCCATGTCTCTATCCCCGCCAGTGATGGGGGGTCCCCTGCACGTCTCTATCCCCCCCAGACATGGGGGGTCCCCTCCATGTCTCTATCCCCCCCAGTCATGGGGGGTCCCCTCCACGTCTCTGCCCCCCCCAGTGATGGGGGTCCCCTCCACATCTCTATCCCCCCCAGTCATGGGGGGTCCCTCCACGTCTCTATCCCCCCCAGTCATGGGGGGTCCCTCCACGTCTCTATCCCCCCCAGTCATGGGGGGTCCCTCCACGTCTCTATCCCCCCATGTACAGAGGTGTGTATCCCCCCAGGGAGAGGTGTGTATCCCCCCCATTTACAGAGGTCTCTATCCCCCCCAGTGATAAGGGGGGCCCTCCATGTCTCTATCCCCCCCATGTACAGATGTCTGTATCCCCCCCTTGTACAGATGTCTGTATCCCCCCCATGTACAGATGTCTGTATCCCCCCCATGTACAGATGTCTGTATCCCCCCAGGGAGAGGTGTTCTCCCCCCAGGGAAAGGTCTGTATCCCCCCCATGTACAGATGTCTGTATCCCCCCAGGGAGAGGTGTTCTCCCCCCAGGGAAAGGTCTGTATCCCCCCCATGTACAGATGTCTGTATCCCCCCAGGGAGAGGTGTTCTCCCCCCAGGGAAAGGTCTGTATCCCCCCCATGTACAGATGTCTGTATCCCCCCAGGGAGAGGTGTTCTCCCCCCAGGCCGCTCTCACTCACCCACTCCGTACTTCTCCTCTTTCTTGGTGGGGATCCAGCGGGTCATGGTCCTCCCAGCTCCGGTCACAGCCGCCCAGGACCATCCAGCTCGGTGAGGAGGAGGAGGAGGCGCGGAGATCACAGGAACAACAAAAGAAGAAGAGGAAGAAGAAGAAGTAGTGAGGAAGATTACAAATGTAACTTTGTGATCAGGAGGGAGGAGGAGGAGGAGGGGAGCCCAGCCCGGCTGGCGTGTCAGGGATTTCCTGGAGGCGGGGAGGAGCGGCACACAAGGTGTGAGAGGACGGGACACTCTGGACTCTGCGCCTCTCCTCTCTCCCCCTCAGGCCGCCATTCCCAGCCCCCCCTCCCTCGTCCCTTTTTTTTTGGGGTGGGAGCAGAGAGAAGTTTGTTGTGGGGGGAGTCACATGAGGCTGTGGTGACGTCACGGGCTGGAAGCGGGAGAAGAGGGAAGAGAGGGGAATGTGGTGACTGTCAGTGAGGGAGAAAGTTTTTCCTCACACACAGGAAGAGGAGGCAGGTAAACCACAGGCTGAGCCCCTGTGAGGGACTAGGCAAGTTTCCCATGGCAACCAAGGCTGCAAGCAATGGCGGCTGGTTGCTTGGTTGCCAGGGGTGACAAGACATGGTCCGCTTATCCCAATGTAGACATTATGTGGAGAACGATTGGCAAATTAGGAGTGTATACAAGAAAAAGAAGAGCCCGTTCACAGCGGGGCGGTTTTCAGGCGCTTTAGCGCTTTAAATATCCTCTCCCGCCTCCCATTCATTCAAGCTTGACTTTTCACACTGGGGCGGTGCGCTTGCGGGACGTTCCGAAAAGTCCTGCAAGCAGCATCTTTGGAGCGGTTTGGGAGAGCTGTATTTAGCGCTCCTAAAACGCCCTGCCCATTGGAATGAATGGGCAGCGCTTCAAAAGCGCCGCAACGCGGGAGTTTTTAATCCCTTCTTTGAGTTTAAAAGCGCCCCGTTAGCGGCCGAAAAGCACCGCTTAGACCCTTTTCACAGTGTGGTCGTGTTAGCGCTAAAGCGCGGCTCGCTTTAATGGTACTTTGGCACTGTTTAAGTGGCACATTTTTTTAGGCACTTTTAACCCCCAAAAAAGGGGTTAAAATCTCCCGTGTTGTGGCGCTTCCGAAGCGCGGCCCATTCATTCCAATGGGCAGAGCGTTTTGGGAGCGCTAAATACAGCGCTCCCAACCCGCCCCAAAGATGCTGCATGCAGGACTTTTTCGAGATCGTCCCGCAAGCGCACCGCCCCAGTGTGACAAGCCACACTTGAATGAGTGGGAGGCAGTTTTCAGGTCCCAAAAGTGGTCTTAAAGCGGGGTTCCCACTTAAAAAAATAAATAATAATAAACAAATACTGCAGCTGCTGACTTTTAATAATCAGACACTTACCTGTCCCAGGGTCCAGCAATGTGGGGGATCAAAGCCCCCGCTCGCCCCCCCCCCCCTCCGCTCGGCGGCGCTGGCATTTTAACTGTGGGTGCCCGGCTGTGGCTTCACAGCCAGGCACCCACTGCACATGCGCGAGCCGCGCGCCGTCACTGGCCGAGCAATCATCTGGGACCGGTCACGTGTCCCAGATGATTGATAAGAGGGAGGGGGGATAGGCGATCTCCCTTCCTGCGCCGATAGAAGTGACGTCATGAGCCCAGGCGCCGAAGGAGGCAGACTACGAGGGACCCCCTAGCAACAGGCATTTAGAGGTGAAGAAAAAAATGTTTCTCCAAATTTTTTATTTTTTTTAAGCACATTAATATTTTTTTTTTTTTTGGGGGGGTGGAACTCCACTTTAACCACTTAAGGACCGAGCCTCTATCTGAGATTTGTTGTTTACAAGTTTTTTTGGGGTTTTTTTTGCTAGAAAATTACTTAGAACCCCCAAACATTATACTTTTTTTTTCTAACACCCTAGAGAATAAAATGGCGGTTGTTGCAATACTTTCTGTCACACTGTATTTGCGCAGCGGTCTTACAAGCGCACTTTTTTTTGGAAAAAATACACTTTTGTGAATTAAAAAATAAGAAAACAGTAAAGTTAGCCCTTTTTTTTTTTTTTATATATTGTGAAAGATAATGTTATGCCGAGTAAATTGATACCCAACATGTCACACTTCAAAATTGCGCCCGCTCGTGGAATGGCGACAAACTTTTACCCTTAAAAATCTCCATAGGCGACATTTAACAAATTCTACAGGATGCATGTTTTGAGTTACAGAGGAGGTCTAGGGCTAGAATTATTGCTCTCGCTCTACTGATCCCGGGGATATCTCACATGTGTGGTTTGCACACCGTTTTCATATGCGGGCGCTACTCACGTATGCGTTCACTTCTGCACGTGAGCTCGTCAGGACAGGGCGCGGTTAAAAAAGTTTTTTGTTTTATTTTTTCTTTTACCTTTTATTTTTTCTATTTTTACACTGTTCTTTAAAAAAAAAAAGTGTCACGTTTATTCCTATTACAAGGAATGTAAACATCCCTTGTAATAGAAAAAAAGCATGACAGGACCTCTTAAATATGAGATCTGGGGTCAAAAAGACCTCAGATCTCATATTTACACTAAAATGCAATAAAAAAAATGTTGCCATTTAAAAAAATACAAAACAAAAAAAAAAAATGTCCCTTCAAGAGCTATTGGCGGAAGTGACGTTTTGACGTCGCTTCCGCCCTGCGATGATATGGAGACGGGTGGGGGCCATCTTCCCCTCACTCGTCTCCATGTCACAGTGTGAAGGGGGTCTGAGAGTCTCCCTGTCTGCAGACACTTGTAGAACTACGGCAAAACTTTTTTTTTTTTTTTTTGGATAAAGTAAGGGAGGGTTATAACCCCTGTTTGTTTGTTTGTTAGGGTCGGTTCACACTGGGGCGACTTGGGATCCGACTTGTCGCCCCAAGTCGCCCCAGAAAGAGATTCACATGATAGTTATGGGAGCGTCTTAATAGACACTACTGAAGTCGCTCTGACTTCAGAGCGTACTCCCTGTACTACTTGGATCCGACTTGGTAGGCGACCTGTACCATGGAAATCAATGGAAGTCGCCTCCAAGTCGGATCTCTCTGTAAAGTCAAGCGACTTTACAGGGAAAACCCCTCCCTCCCAGAGAGCTGATTGTCCTGTGATTGGCCACAGCCGAAGTCGCCTGTCCTGGAGGCGACTTGAAGTCGCGTTGTAATTTGCTAAAGTCGCGCTGAAGTCGCGTTGAAGCCGCGTTGAAGTCGCCGTGCAAAGTCGCGTTGAAGTCGTGTTGCCCTTGTGTGAATCGAGCCTTAGGCCATTGGGGAGATTTCCCTTCACTTCCTGTCCCATAGCCAGAACCTTTGTCACCATTGGAAGATTTCTCCTCAATTCCTGTTCTGGGAACATGGGATTTTCTGACGGGAAATCTGACACATTGACACTTTTTGGGGACCAGTGACACGTAGGCCCCTTTCATATAGGCTTTCAGGTCAGGTCCATCTGTCAGTTTTTCAGGCGGACCCGATCGGAGCCTCCATTCACTCCTATGGGGGGCGGCGGATTTCAGCGATGACATGTCCGCTGCTATACGATCCGATCCTGTCCGTGAAATCCAGACGGATGGTGACTCTATTTTCCATCCATTTATCGGATCAGATGGGATGGGATGAAGGCGGTCTGTTTTCATCCGATCTCCCCATAGAGGAGAGTGGGACCCTGACAGGTCTGTCTCTTCACAGTGAGCGGAGATGGACCCATCATCCACCTGCTCAGCGTAGATAAACAGAACGATCCCCCACTGGGCAAGCGGAGTCCGCCAAGCGGACAAGCCCGTGTGAAAGGACCCTAAAGCAGTGATGGCGAACCTTTGCATCCCAGATGCTTTGGAACTACATTTCCCATGATGCTTATGCACTCTGCAGTGAAGTTGAGCATCATGGGAAATGTAGTTCCAAAGCATCTGGGGTGCCAAGGTTTGCAAATCACTGCACTGAGGAGCTTTTCAAGTGCTTTGGCGCTAAAAAAAAAAAAAAAAGCGCCTGAAAAGCTCACAAAAAACCTATTTCCATTAAAATCAATGAATGCTTTCACACTGGGGCAGTGCGCTGTCGGGGAGGGGGGAAAAACTCCTGCAAGCAGCATCTTTGGAGCGCTAAAAAAAAGCGACCCTCTCCAGTGAAATGAATGGGAAGCCCCTGAAAAGCGCCTCAAAGTGGTTCTTGAAGCAGTTTTTGAGTCACGTAACCCTCAAAAAATTGCACCGGTAACGCCTCAAAAACGATTGAAAAGCGCTCTGTGTTTTCATACCTCCCAATTTTTTGAGATGGGAATGAGGGACACCTATAAGCAAAAGTATGCAGGCATAGGACACACCCCCTACCACGCCCCCTTAAAGGAGAATTGTACAAAAAAAAAACCCACAAGTGCTTTTTTACCACTACTATTCCTTTTATATTGGCTTTTGAAATTTACAAATGCAGCAATTTAGAAATCAGATGAAAGGTTTAGTTCTGGAAAACACTTTTTGATAGATAAAAAGTGCATTTTAAAAACATCTATATAGATCAGACCAAAGTGAGGGACAAATGAGAAGGAATGAGGGACAGAGGGACATTGCTCCAAATCAGGGACAGTCCCTCGAAATCAGGGACAGTTGGGAGCTATGTGTTTTAAGGGCAGTTTTCAAGCTATAGACGCTATAACTTTTGCACAAACCAATCAATCTAGGCTTATTGCGATTTTTTTACCAAAAATAAGTAGAAGAATCAGCCTAAACTGAAGGAAAAAAATGTTTTTTTTTTATATATTTTTGGGGGATATTTATTATAGTAAAAAAAAAAAAAAAAATCCTGAAAACCGCGGTTATTCACGCTTATCAGCGTTTTTGAGCCATAAGCTTTTGTGGGAGTATAGTTTTGTTAAAAAAAAAAAAATCTAAAAACCCCAAAAGCTAAAAATAAAAACGCTACTGCAAAAACGCTTCAAAACGCATTTTACAGCTATAGCTTTCTACAGCTAACGCTACTGGCCAGTGTGCATGAGGCCTTAAAGTGGTTGTAAACCCTTACAGACCACTTTGACCTACAGGTAAGCCTAGATTAAGGCTTACCTGTAGGTGCAAGAAATATCTGCAAAAAGACAGGCATGCCGCTGCTAACCGTTAGTGGCGGCTCCCGTGCGCATGCGTGGGAGTGATGTCATCGCGGCTCCGGGCAATCACAGCGCCGGAGCCACGATACCCGGAAAGAAGATGGACGCTCCGTAGCAGAGGGGACATTGCAGGCTCCTGTGTCAGGTAAGTGACACATAATGGGCTACTATGCGATGCATAGTAGCCCATTATGCTTTACCTTTGCAGGGAAACAAAGAGGAAGTAAACCCATTAGGGGTTTTAATACTGTACGAGTGGAAGGGACTCAGGGAGTGCTAAATGTCCGTGGGATAGGGGCGCAAATTACTTGTACTGCCTTGGGTACTGAAAACCCACGCTACGAAAATAATTTTACTGTTAGGGGTCCCCACAACTTGGGAAATTTTACCAAGGGGTCACGACACTAGGGAGGTTGAGAACCACTGCTCTAGAGGATCTAAACGTGTCAGGGATATCCCAAAGTACTCTTTTTCCCAGGATTCGGAAGAGGAACAAGAATCCGAATCTCTTCAGCAGAGATCTTCGGATGAGGGGGTAGCAGACAGCCAGGAGGAGGAGGAGGGTGAGGACTCCAGGTCTAGTAGGCATATTTTTTCAGCCGACTATATGGAGATTAGACGCCTCCTTAGCTCAAGTGTCTAAACAGTCCGATCTCTCCTTTGAGGACACGGGCAACATAAAGGATCAGATGGGAAGCTAACGCTGCGGCTATGAGCCCCGCATTGGCCTCAGCTTGCATTGCAAGAAATGCGGACATGTGGGTATGTAAACTCATGGACCATGTGTCCCGAACCACGAAGTCTAAGGAGGTCTTAGATTCATTGGAAGTCATAGGTAGTGCAGTCGCATACCTAGCTGATGCTGCGGTTGAGACAGTGTGTTCTACCGCTAAATCTAGTGCCTTATTGAACTCAGCCAGGCGTGCCCTCTGGGTTAAAACCTGGGATGGGGATAGTTCATCAAAGACCCGGCTTTGTGGCCTCGACTTTGAGGGTTCACTCCTTTTTGGTACTGGGTTAGATCAAGCTTTGGCTAGATCTACAGAAAAAGGGAAAAAGTTCCCTGTTAAAGAAGAAGAGGAGAGAGGAAGAGACAGGAAGAGGTTTTTTCGTGGCCCCTAAGCAAAGAACAGCTTCTCAGATAAAAAAAGTCTCCCCTAATAGGCGTTGAGGAGTTGGAAAGGACAAGCAGAAATCAGGTATTCTCTTTTCCAGCCAGTAGGCGGGTGACAAGTCCGCCAAATGACTTGCCAGTAGGGGGAAGGCTTTCCCACTTTATCCCTCAGTGGGAAAGAGTCACGCAGAGCCCCCACGTTCTCCGGATAGTAAGAGAGGGTTACAAGTTAGAATTTCTCTCCCCTCCTCCCCAAAAGTTTCTTTTGACCCACCTTCCCAAGGATCCCTGCAAGGCAGGAGGCATCCTACGGAACATAGAAGAGCTGGCCAGTCAGGAGGTCATAGTTCCGGTCCCAGAAGACCAACAAGGTCGGGGGTTTTACTCCCACATTTTTGTGGTGCCCAAGCCCTCGGGAAAATATTGTCTTATATTAAATCTAAGGAACCTCAATGTCTTCTTGCGGCACAAGAAGTTCCGCATGGAGAGTGTGTACTCCCTCAGAGGACACCTCCTCAAGGATGTGTTCATGGTAACGTTAGATTTAAAAGACGCTTACCTCCACGACCCTATTTTTCAGGGTCATCAGATTTTTCTGAGGTTCGCAATTGCCTCCCCACAGGGAATTCAGCATTGGCAGTTTTCGGCCCTCCCCTTTGGACTAGCATCCAGTCCAAGGGTCTTCACGAAGGTCCTGGCAGAGGTAGTGGCCTTTATATATCTCCAAGAAATAACGTTGATCCCCTATTTAGACGACATTCTGATTTACAATCAGAATCGGACCAGCTGCTTTTGAACCTAGCCAAGGTGATGGAGATCTTAGAATCTTTGGGATGGATCATCAGCAGGGAAAAATCCTCGCTGGTTCCGGCCCAAGTGAAGATGTTCCTAGGATTCCTGGTGGATTCAGCGGAACAAAGGTTAATTCTTCCTCAGAGCAAGGTGGAGGCCCTAATTTCAGCCGCCACTTCTCTGCTAGAAGCAAGGACAGCCTCATACAGGGGTATTATGAGAGTTTTGGGCCTAATGACTGCATCTATACCTGCAGTCCCTTGGGCACAACTACATTCCAGGACCCTCCAGCATTTCCTCTTATCCTCCTGGGACAAGAAAAGGAGCTCTCTAGACCTAAAGGTCATCATTCCGGCCGAAGTAAAAGAATCTCTTCACTGGTGGCGTCTTCCTCGGAGGCTTCAGGGGGGTCTCCTTTGGGGTCAGCTTCAGCTTCTCAGAATTACGACAGATGCAAGTTCCTGGGGGTGGGGGGCACACCTAGAGGATCTAAAAGCTCAGGGGTCCTGGGACTCGAGTCAGAGAGGATCCTCCTCAAACTTTCGAGAGCTTTTGGCTGTCGGAAAAGCGTTAAAAGCGTTCGAGGGGAGAATCAAGAACCAAGAAGTTCAGATCCTTTCAGACAATGCCACAGCTGTGGCTTTTCTGAATCATCAAGGGGGCACCAGATTCACGTTCCTCCTGGCTTTGTCTCTCTCCTGGGTTGGGCAGAGCACAGGGTTCTCTCTATTTCCACAGTTCACATAAAGGGAGCTCTGAATATAGAGGCCGATTATCTCAGTCGCCAGCCGATTCTGCAGGGAGAATGGATGTTGAATCCAGAGGTTTTCTCCGTGGTATGCCAGCAATTCGGCTTTCCAGAGGTAGATCTCTTCGCTCGCAGGGAGAACAGAAGGGTAAAGAGGTTCTTTTCTCTCGCTCGAGAAATGGGCGCGGAGGGGATAGATGCATTGGCCCAGGTTTGGAAGTTCCGGTTGGCTTATGCTTATCCCCCCCTGGGGCTTATCCCGAGAGTTCTGCAAAAGGTATTTCTCTCGGAGGGCAATCTAATTCTGATAGCCCCGTGGTGGCCCAAAAGAGCTTGGTTTCCAACCTTACAGCGTTGGTCCATAGCCCTGCCTCTTCATCTTCCTGTTCGGCGCGACCTTCTCCTTCAGGGTCCAGTCTGCCACCCAGACTCCAGCTTCTTCAAGCTGAGGGCCTGGCTCTTGAAAGGCGGAACCTACAGGAAAAGGGCCTGTCGGGCAGAGTAGTGGATAATCTTCTGCTTAGCAGGAAGCAAGTCACAAGGCGTATTTATGCTAAGACTTGGGGAGTTTTCTCTCGCTGGTGCCATGCGAGAGGAACTTCTCAACAAGAGATCCCCGCCATTCTGGAATTTCTTCAGGATGGAGCAGATCAGGGTTTAGCAACCAAGACGCTTAAAGTACAGGTCGCAGCCCTATCCTGTTTTTTGGAAAGACGCTTGGCATTGAACCCCCTGATTAAGAGATTCCTTTTGGTCAGAGAGAGATTGTCCCCTGTCAAGATGTCTAGCTTTCCACCTTGAGATCTTACCTTGGTGTTGGAAAGTCTAACTAATGCCGCGTACACACGTAGTTGTGTGTGGGCTCCAGCGGACTTTGTTTTCTCAAAAGTTGGACGGACTTAGATTTGAAACATGTTTTAAATCAATCCGTCAAAATCGAGTCCGGTCGAAAAGTCCGCTCGTCTGTATGCTAGTTTGACGGACAAAAAGCCACGCTAGGGCAGCTATTGGCTACTGGCTATAAACTTCCTTGTTTTAGTCCGGTCATACGTCATCACGTACGAATTAGACGGACTTTGGTGGATTGTGTGTAGACAAGTCCGTTCATTCAGAAAGTCCGTCGTAAAGTACGTAGAAAAGTCCGCCGGCAAAGTCTGCCGTAAAGTCCGCTCGTGTGTACGAGGCTCCCTTTGAACCTATAGACCAAATTCCCCTTAGGTTCCTCACCTTTAAGTTGACTTTTTTATTAGCAATCACATCTGCCAGGAGAGTAGGTGAGATTCAGGCCTTCTCGATTAAGGAGCCATTTTTTCATTTATTAGAGGACAGGGTGATACTTAGGCAGGACCCCCTGTACCTCCCTAAGGTAGCATCTAAGTTCCACAGAACTCAGGAAGTAGTGCTGCCTTCCTTTTGCAACAATCCCAAAAATGAAAGGGAAGTTTCTTTTCACTGTCTGGACGTCAGACGTTGTTTATTATCCTACTTAGATAAAGTTAAAGAGTTTAGAAGGTCCAGCCATCTTTTAGTTAACTTTTTCGGCCAAAAGAAGGGCAAACAAGCAAGTAAAACATCCATAGCTAGATGGATTAAGCACACTATTTCTTTGGCCTATGAGCATTCCGGTAAGGCAGCCCCTAGGAACCTCAAGGCACATTCCACGCGATCTCTGGCAACCTCTTGGGCGGAAAGGGCCGGAGCTTCGGTGCAGCAGATATGTAAATCCGCTACTTGGACAAGCCAGAACACCTTCCTGAAGCATTACAGGGTGGAGTTACTGTCTCCTCAAGATCTGGTTTTTGGCAGGAAAGTCCTGCAAGCGGTTGTCCCGCCCTAAGGTAGGCCTGAGCTACTTGCTCCTCTCTCAGGGTGCCGTCCTGGAAGACGACTTGAGAAAATGACCAGTTACTTACCGGTAACTGTGTTTCTGGGAAGTCTTCCAGGACGGCAGGCCTACTTCCCACCCGTTCTGTTTTGGTATGTCTAATATATAGAGTGTGGTGGTATTAGTCTTTTTTCTTCACTCTCGTGCACTGGTGTGGGTCAATACTTTGTCACAACTGAGGAGCACGGGGAGAGGCGGGGGCTTTAACCTCTTTGATTAATTGTGTTTCCTGTCAGGTAGACCAGTCATCTCTCAGGGTGCCGTCCTGGAAAACTTTCCAGAAACACAGTTACCGGTAAGTAACTGGTCATTTTTTTTTCTCTTCATACTTACCTAGGTGGATGCAGCATCTGTCCCCAGGCGCCTCTACATTGAGAACCGAGCGATTGAACACTGCAGATCCCTCCGTTTTCAGAGCCCTGTGAGCAGAGAGCTGTAGACTGTCAGTCACAGCTCTCTGCTCTTCCCCCTCCTCACTCACCGGAGTAATGAGCTGTGGAGTGGGTGGAGCGACCGGCTCGCTGAGAGGCTGAGCGGGGTGTCAGTCCAGGCACCTGGTGGATCCAGACTTTATTGTCATGATGACGCAGTGCCTGGACTGATATCGGTGGCGTTACAGGAGAACAGGTCACTGGAGTGCAATTTTTTCCGAGCTTTGGCTATACTTTTCCTTTAAAGGCACCAGATTTTAAAAAAATAACAGTATTCAAAACAGCCAAACTTGATGTTTTGAATGCTTTTAAGTGCAAAGGAAGGATTTGAGGTCTTCTAGACCCCTGATCCCTCCATAAAGAGTACCTGTCACTGACTATTACTGTCACAAGGGATGTTTACATAAAAGTGATAAAAAATGTAAAGGGGCAGTGTCAAAATGAAAAAAATTAAAATAAATAAGAAAAAAAAATTGAAAGCACCCATCCCTCCGCACTCACGCACAGAAGCGAATGCATACGTAAGTCGCGCCCACAAATGTAAACAGTGTTCAAACCACACATGTGAGGTATCACCGCTATCGTTAGAGCAAAAGCAATAATTCTAGCGCAAGACTTCTGCCCCGTACACACGGTCGGATTTTCCGATGGAAAATGTGTGATAGGACCTTGTTGTTGAAATTCCGACCGTGTGTAGGCTCCATCACACATTTTCCATCGGATTTTCCGACACACAAAGTTTGAGAGCAGGCTATAAAATTTTCCTGGAACAAAATCCGTTGTCAGAAATTCCGATCGTGTGTACACAAATCCGACGGACAAAGTGCCACGCATGCTCAGAATAAATAAAGAGATGAAAGCTATTGGCCACTGCCCCGTTTATAGTCCCGACGTACGTGTTTTACATCACCGCGTTCAGAACGATCGGATTTTCCGACAACTTTGTGTGACCGTGTGTATGCAAGACAAGTTTGAGCCAACATCCGTCGGAAAAAATCCTAGGATTTTGTTGTCGGAATGTCCGAACAAAGTCCGACCGTGTGTACGGGGCATTCCTCTGTAACTCTAAACAGGTAACCTGTAGAAATTCTGCGAGTGTGCGCAATTTTAAAGCATGACATGTTAGGTATCTATTTACTCGACGTAACATCATCTTTACATTATACAAAAAAAAACTGGGCTGACTTTAGTGTTTTTGTTTTTTTTATTTAATTCATGAAAGTGTATTTCTTCCAAAAAAGATATGCATTTGAAAGACGACTGCGCTAATACAGTGTGACATAAAATATTGCAACGACTGCCATTCTATGTGGTATAATATATATAAAAAATTTTAGGCATCCTCTGCAACAGGAATTCTATGCAATTAGAGATACTCCCTAAGGGTAATGACTTCTAAAGAGATGTAGACCCTGCAGCTTTCCTCATTAGAATGCTGAAGGTGTACCGGAGTATTATACTGAACACAGACACTCCCATTTAGAAGTCAGTATTCCAATGACTTAGTGGAGCATACAGCTTTTTCTTACTAACAGAAACAGGTAGGACTCTGCTACAAAGTTTGTTAAAATGCTTGCAATGTACATTGTTCACCCAGCAGGATTGTTTTCTTCTCAGCAAAAGTGGAGTGAGTTACTGTTTAAACTTCAAATTGGCTTCAGCCCTGGTTCACATTGGTGCTTTTTGGCATGCGATTTGACATGTCAAATCGGCGGCAATTGCTGGCAATGGGACTGTCCTAATCAGTGAGACTCCGCACCAATTTCCACAAGTAGTTTCTGTACTACTTTTGTTGATTTCGGGGTGCGATTTCCATTAACATCTGTGCAGAATCCCGCAGACAGATGTCTCTGAAATCGTCGCCGAAATTGGGACTGACATACGAGAATGAAATCATGCGAGTTCACCTGAACTCGCACAACTTCATTCCCGCACTCAGTGTGAACCTGGGCTTAGGGCTTGTTAGGCAGGTGTCTTCACTTAAAAAATGTTGATCTCCACAAGGGCACACAGGAAACAATGTTTTTTTTTTTTGTGTGTGCTCTGTTCACATTAGAACACAGGCGGCAGCTGCGGAGATTTTCTGTACGGAAAACTGCTTTATGTTTGCAGTTTTCCACACCACTCCACACTTCGCACCTTGTGTTTCTATGCATTGCGGCTGAGCTGCGGTTCATAGAAGTGAATGAAAAATCACTTTGTGAAATTTCAATAGCGTTAAAAAAAGGAGGAAAAAAGCAAGACACCTTTCCTCAAAGGCCGCCCAGCACAGTACATTAAAGCGATACTAAAGCCTTGGTTTTCAAAAAAAAAAAAATGTTATACTTACCTGCTTTGTGCAGTGGTTTTGCACAGAGAAGCCCTGATCCTCCTCTTCTCGGGTCCTACGCCAGCGCTCCTTGCTCCTCCCTCCTTCCGGGTGCCCCCACAGCAAGCAGTTTGTTCTGGGGGCACCCAAGCAGGCGTACTCCCGAGTGTATGCATGTCCATTTACACACGGAGCCGTGGCTCGGCCCCTCCCCCTTTGTCTCCTGATTGGCTCACTGGCTGTGATTGACAGCAGTGGGAGCTAATGGCTCCCACAGCTGCCAAAAGCCAATCAGGAGTGTGAGTACCCTTGTCTCTCGTGGACATTGCTGGATCCAGAGGGAGCTAAGGTGAGTATTGGAGGGGCTGCTGAAGACAGAAGGGTTTTTTTTACCTTCATGGGATGCATGAAGGTAAAAAACCTTGTGCCTTTACAACCACTCTAAGTACATTTTCCTGTGTAGCTAGTGTGAACCAGTTATAAACCACTTGAGTACCAGCCTGTATTACCAATTCATTACCAGACCATTTTTCAGGTTTCAGTGCTGTGATAGTTTGACTGACAATTACTCTGTCATGCACCACCCAGCGGTTTTCTTCACTATTAAAAGCAGAAAAAAGACCAAAATGTTTGAAAAAATAAAACAAACAGTTTTCCTTACTTTCTATTAAAGTAAAAAATGCCAGAATACCCAAATTGATCTAATTTTGACCCAACTCCCCCATCCACACACTTGATTTGGACAGGGGAATCACTCCTGCTGAGTTATTGTATTCTGACAGCAGGGAGCCTTCTCTGCCATCAGAATACCCTGATCAGTGCCACCGGCTATAGCTGGCAGCACTAATCGTTCGGGAAAAACCTGACAGGCTGGTTGTACAAAATTTGGTTGGTAGATTAAATTCTATACAACCCGCCTGTCCATACATGGGTTGAAATTCAGCCAGTTTAGCAGAATTTCAATCCATGTATGGTTGGCTTTAAACATGGAGCTTGAGAATGGTTCACTAGATACAGTAAATGTATTATACATGTAGCATGGCCCCCTAGAGGACTGCTGAGAATTACCTGCTCATCTGCACGGCCATGACCAAGTGAACCTTCCAACCCACCTGACACTCTGGGTTCAGACATCCTTGTAGCACTGTGTGGTAATAATCAAACAACTCAGTATGAATAGGTTCTGAAATATTTTACTTGAACCAATAAGAGAAGTTATTTTAGAGAGGGAGGTGATAATCTGCTGAGTCAAGACAACAGGGCCAACTCAGCAAACCAGCCCCTTCCAAAGGCACAAAACAATGTTCAGCAACAACCCTATTATATGCATATAAATATATATACACACACACTCTCCCTAAAGGATGTTTCAGTTAACTACGTATGCTGCCACACAGAGAAAGATGTAATCTGGCCAATCTACACTATACCAAAGGATAAAAGCAGGTCTATCAAGAGTAGTATAGGGGCCCTCTAAGTAATGACAAAGAAAGTTCCACGTTGCAGATCTGATGTTCTTCGCTAGCTAGTTGGAGCTCATTAACTGTAATCTGTTAGGGGTTTGATGAAGCAGTAAGTTCCTAGTAAGGAAGATTTAAGGGTGTCTGACCACAGTGTTCACGCTATGCAATAAAGTGTTCTTGGGGGTAAAGGTGTCTGTTCAAAGTGTCTCTGTAATAATGGCAATGGATAGGTAAAAGTTGAGGTATTTGCCTATTCACCACCGGCCATATCACTCCAATGTCTTCAGGACTGGGACTCGCGTAGCGGCGCTTGTGCGGCGGATCCACTGTCTTGATCTTCTGAGATGAAGCTTGTCACACACACCCACACCGACAGGCAGGTTATTCCAGTAGTGTGATGACAGGGTGTCCAACAGCAGATGACAGAGCTAAGCCCCTTAGGCCTCAGGTTGGCAGTAAACCCCGCATGGTAGGCCGCGACCTCTCTCCCTGTGGCACGGAGAGGTCCGTCTTGCGTCAGACCCAAGAGGAAGAGACTTTTCCGCACGGGCTTTCAGCTCTTTTTATAGCAACTTCCAGCAATCTTCAGGTTACAGCAAGAATCCCTTGGATGTGTAGTCTTAGGGTACATTATTGCACAATCCACTCTGTTGGGCACACAGATATGAGGTCACCGATTCTCCAAGGGACAAGCGATGTCTAGAAACACCCAAAGGTATGGTGCTTTATGCTGGTAGTCCGCATCGCTACATACACAAGGGAGTGAGATGGTTAATGTACTGGTCACATACTGTGGCAGGATGGAGATGAAGGGGTTACACAGGATAAGGGAGGTGAAAAGGTTAAAAGGTCACATGGAGATAGTATGCCTAGGAGGGGAGGGGAGCATGAAAGGGTTAAAAACACACCCTGTGTGACTGAAACAGATTAAACTAACGTGGAGCTGTCGATCCATTCATTCTGTCCTCATTCACATGCACTTGAACTCTCTTCTTCTCCTGTTGTAAGGGGAAGGGGAGGGATCAACACTGTAAACAGTTCCATGTGATTGCTGTGATGAATTATCACAGAAACAACATGAAACCCCGCCCCTTTGATCAGCCAACTGGTGGCTAGTTATCTTAAACAGCAGTGGGTATGTATAGGGCTGCCAATCCACCATTTAAATTTGGAGTCAGGTAATGTGGTTTAGCAATCACTTACATTTGTGGAAGACCAGAATTTTTTTTTTTTTTTTTTATGTCAACATTACAAGAATAATCAGAGGGTGATCAAATTTAGGTGTAAATCCTTCCAGTTTAACCACTTCAGCTCTCAAAACTGTACATTCCTCCACGGACCAGAGCAATTTTTACATTTCAGCTATGGACATTGCTATTGCAATAACCTTGTCATTACTTAAGGATTACAAAGTAATACATTTTTTATTGTTTTTTTAAGGACAAACAAGTCTTGTTCTGTTCGTGATATTTATTACTGGAAGCTTTTGCACAGTGGCTAAGTCTTAAGCTGAATCACTGCACAGACCTGGAGAAAATAAACAAAGCACACCAAAATCCAAGTAAGGATACACATAACTTTAAATATTAATGGTTATTTAACAGGTTTGACAGGTTATTTCACAGGTTTATTGTGTTCCGGGAATAACGCTACATGCTATGGTCTCAGCTCCTTCAAGTGTAGAATCGATATAGCTGCTATGCCCACCCAAACGCTTTTCCTGCCCATTTACAGAAGCCTTTGTACGATGTGAACTCATTCATAAAATACAAAGGTTTCTGTGAACGTACAGAGTGGAGGGGCAGGCATAGCTGTTAGGTTTGCTTCTCTCTTCTTACAGCCCTGGGGTCTCCTCCAGGAGCTCAATAAACTTGTCAAGTATAAATAATGGCATGCACACATGTTGGACTTAACTCATAGTAAACCTTCACTTTTTAGAAAGTTGCTGAATTGGGGAGTGGGGGTTAAGGAAAGACCTGGTGACCTACCGTGTAAAAAAAAATTTAGAAAATTATATGGGAAAGGCTTTCAAGAGTATCAGCTATGATGCGCAGTCTGGCCAATAGAATCGCTGAAAGTTGGCATATGACTGAAAGGATATATAAATATGTATCTATATATATAGATATATATATATATACACAGTATCTCACAAAAGTGAGTACACCCCACTGAAGAAATAATGACACTTTGCTACAACGTAAAGTAGTGAGTGTAGAGCTTGTATAACAGTGTAAATTTGTTGTCCCCTCAAAATAACTCAACACACAGCCATTAATGTCTAAACCACTGGCAACAAAAGTGGGTACACCCCTAAGTGAAAATGTCCAAATTGGTCCCAATTAGCCATTTTCCCTCCCTGGTGTCATGTGACTCGTTAGTGTTACAAGGTCTCAGGTGTGAATGGGGAGCAGGTGTGTTAAATTTGGTGTTATCGCTCTCACTTTCTCATACTGGTCACTGGAAGTTCAACATGGCACCTCATGGCAAAGAACTCTCTGAGGATCTGAAAAAAAGAATTGTTGCTCTACATAAAGATGGCCTAGACTATAAGAAGATTGCCATGACCCTGAAACTGAGCTGCAGCATAGTGGCCAAGACCATACAGTGGTTTAACAGGACAGGTTCCACTCAGAACAGGCCTCACCATGGTCGACCAAAGAAGTTGAGTGACTGTGCTCAGCGTTATATCCAGGGGCTGTCTTTGGGAAATAGACGTATGAGTGCTGCCAGCATTGCTGCAGAGGTTGAAGGGGTGGGGGGTCAGCCTGTCAATGCTCAGACCATACGCCGCACGCTGCATCAAATTGGTCTGCATGGCTGTCGTCCCAGAGGGAAGCCTCTTCTAAAGATGACGCACAAGAAATCCTGTAAACAGTTTGCTGAAGACAAGCAGACTAAGGATATGGATTACTGGAACCATGTCCTGTGGTCTGATGAGACCAAGATACATTTTTTTGCTTCAGATGGTGTCAAGCATGTGTGGCAGCAACCAGGGGAGGAGTACAAAGACAAGTGTGTCTTGCCTACAGTTAAGCATTGCGGTGGGAGTGTCATGGTCTGGGGCTGCATGAGTGCTGCCAGCACTGGGGAGCTACAGTTCATTGAAGGAACCATAAATGCCAACATGCACTGTGACATACTGAAGCAGAGCATGATCCCCTCCCTTCGGAGACTGGGCTGCAGGGCAGAATTCCAACATGATAACCACCCCAAACAAACCTCCAAGACGACCACTGCCTTGCTATGGAAGCTGAGGGTAAAGGTGATGGACTGGCCAAGCATGTCTCCAGACCTAAACCTTATAGAGCATCTGTGGGGCATCCTCAAACAGAAGGTGGAGGAGCGCAAGGTCTCTAACATCCACCAGCTTTGTGATATCGTCATGGAGGAGTGGAAGAGGACTCCAGTGGCAACCTGTGAAGCTCTGGTGAACTCCATGACCAAGAGGGTTAAGGCAGTGCTGGAAAATAATGGTGGCCACACAAAAAATTGACACTTTGGGCCCAATTTGGACATTTTCACTTAGGAAAGTACTCACTTTTGTTGCCAGAGGTTTAGACGTTAATGGCTGTGTGTTGAGTTATTTTGTGGGGACAGCAAATTTACACTGTTATACAAGCTATACACTCACTACTTTACTGGGGTGCCTACTTAGCCGGGGGGGCAGGAACTGGTGCCCCCATAAAGCCGCTAGTGACTGGCCAGACCGGCCGCACTTAATGCAACTGGTGGAGGCAGAGCCTAATGCTCTGCCTACCCTCTTCTGCAGCATCTTTACATATCGCAACTTCCTTCTGGCCTGGGCTCTGTGTCGATAGGAGAGAGGAGGACGAGGGGAACCCCCAGGCCAGCCAGGCACGATTAAAATGCAATTGGAAACCCTTATTGGGGCAATATCTATTAGAAAAATATAGTTCTTCCCTATCAGTATTATTACATCAGAAAAGATGGGGAGCGTTGTTGTTTTCAGGATCACATTCTTCTGACTTTAAAATGAAACATTTGTCCATAATATTGGCAGCAGAGCCATAACAGTCCCACAGTTTCCTACTGAAAATGTTCAATATTTGAAATCCATCCGACAGTAATATTACATGCCTTTTCCTCTTGTATGTAACAGAAACCACTTTCTATTATAGTCTTACCACCTATATATTTTTTTCTGATTTAACCACTTCCCGCCCGCCCTATAGCGGATTGACGTCCGGGAAGTGGTTCTGTTATCCTGACTGGGCGTCATATGACGTCCTTCAGGATAACATGCCGCAGCGCGCCCCCGGGGGCGCGCATCGCGGCGATCGGTGGAGCGGTGTGTCAGTCTGACACACCGCTACACTGATCTTGGTAAAAAGCCTCCGGCGGAGGCTCTTTACCACGTGATCAGCCGTGTCCAATCACGGCTGATCACGCTGTCAACAGGAAGAGCCGTTGATCGGCTCTTCCTCACTCACGTCTGACAGACGCAAGTAGAGGAGAGCCGATCGGCGGCTCTCCTGGCAGGGGGGGTCTGCGCTGATTGTTTATCAGCGCAGCCCCCCCGCAGATCACCCCACTGGACTACCAGGGATGCCACTAGGACCACCAGGGAAGGGGCAACGTGGATGGCCAGGTATGTACCCCATGGCCATCCACATGTGCCCAATCTGTGCCAATCAGTGCCCACAAATGGGCACTGATTGGCACTATTATGCCAATGATATGCCTAGCAATGCCCAGCAATGCCCAGCAATGCTATATCAGTGCCACCTGTCATTGCCCATCTGTGCCAAATGTCACTGCCCATCGGTGCCACCTGTCAGTGCCCATCTGTGCCCATCTGTGCCCATCAGTGCCCACCTATCAGTGCCCATCAGTGCCACACATCAGTGCCACACATAAGTACCCATCAGTGCCACCCATATATACCAATCAATGCCACCTACGAGTGCCCATCAGTGCCGCCTATGTGTGCCCATCGGTGCCACCTATGAGTGCCCATCAGTGCCGCATACCAGTGCCACCTATCAGTGCCCATCAGTGCCACCTATCAGTGCCCATCAGTGCCGCCTATCAGTGCCCATCATCAGTGCCCGTTAGTGCCACCTCATCAGTGCCACCTCATTGGTGCCACCTCATCGGTGCCCATCAGTGCCGCCGTATCAGTGCCCATCAGTGCAGCTATTTTAGTGCCCATTATTGAAGGAGAAAGCGTACTTATTTACAAAAAAATTTAACAGAAACAAAGAAAAACTTGTTTTTTTTTGAAATTTTCGATCTTTTTTTATTTGTTGCGCAAAAAATAAAAACCGCAGAGGTGATCAAATACCACCAAAAGAAAGCTCTATTTGTGGGAACAAAATGATAAAAAAATTGTTTGGGTACAGTGTAGCATGACCGCGCAATTGTCATTCAAATTGCAACAGCGCTGAAAGGTGAAAATTGGGCTGGGCGGGAAGGTGTCTAAGTGCCTGGTATTGAAGTGGTTAAAGACATCCAGTACATTTTCAGAAATGTAATTGCACATAAACTGAGTTTTCTTCTATATACACAAGGTACTATTACTTTTGTAAGTCATGTGCCAATCAAATATAAAATGCTCAATTAGAGACCCGATCAACCAGCTGGCGTGGCTTTGCTCGGCTATTTGTAACAGTAAACCGGAAGTGATGACATGACATCACTACCAGTTTACTCGAGGACCACCAGCACCAGTTTTTAAAAATCTAAATCGAAAGCATTTGAAAACACAGATCTTGGTGTTTGATTGCTTTTAAGACCCCTTTCACACTGAGGAGCTTTTCAGGCGCTTTTGCACTATAAAAAAACGCGGTGAAAAAAGACTTATAGACCCCAGATCTCTCCATAAGGAGTACCCGTCACATCCCTATTGCTGTCACAAGGATGTTTAAATTCCTTGTGACAGCCATAAAAGTGATTAAAAAAAAATTAAAGCAAGTGTAAAAATAAAATAAACAAATATTGAAAAAAAAAATGTTTTAGTGCCCCCTTCCTCCCATGCTTGCACGCAAAGGCGAACGCGCGCGTTTGTCCCACACGCATGCAAACAATGATCGTCCCACACATGTGAGGTATCACCGCGAACGTCAGATCATGGGCAATAATTCTAGCACCAGACCTCCTCTGTAAATCTAAAGTGGTAACCTGTAAACCTTCGCCTATGGATAGTAACGTTTACATTGTTTTTTTGCCTTTGCACGGGTGTGCGCGGCTGTGGTGGGACAAATTTAGTCTTACCTAGGGCAGCACAAAACCAAAATACACCACCGACTACATCACATACCCTCCAAGCAGATTCTTCACAAGATTGTATGTAGAACTCATGTAGGCTGGTGACATTGGTAGGTTAGCTAAATACCCAAATTTGAATGGAAATGGAGCTGGACATTCTGGCTACTGTCCCAGACTGCAGTAAAGAGCTGGTGTGGAATCAAAGCCTCTTTGCACAAAAAAAGTTACATTTAATTTCAGGGAGTTGCTTTTAAGGCTCCATTCACACTTGTGCGACTTGTCATGTGACTTTGGGTTCCCATGACAAGTCGCAGCACATTGGTTTAATTACACATTGGTTTAATTGGTATTAATGTCACGCTCCAAAGTTGCACGGGAAATCATGCGACATTAGAATTTTGTAAGTGTGAATGGAGCCTAAAGGGAAATCCCAGTATGTACCACATTTTGTAGGCAAGGTTAAACTGCCAAAATGACCACAACTTTAATAATAGTACAGCTAGATGTATTTCCACATATAGTACCCATGTAAACATAGCTTCAAGGTCACTCCCATATGGGTGTAAACTCTAGCCACTTTTTTTTTTTTAATGTGGCAGGGTTACAACATCTGTCAGCTTTTTTGTTTCCTATTGTGGCGTTTTTTCCTCTCTCCCGTCTGTTTCATGGGTGTCAGACAAATTAGCAAGTAAGAGGATATCTCTCCAATTCCTGTCTAATTGACAGGTGTCATAAAGGAAGGAATTAGGAGAAAATCCACCAAATTGTGACACAGATAACAATATAAACACATTATGTAGGGTCAAAGAGAAGTTTGGGTTTCCCCCAAAAAATCTGATGCTGCAACTGTCCCCTGCCACCTCTACACTGAGAACTGAGCGATCAATCACCACTAATTGCCCAGTTCTCTCCTCTGCTCTGAGAAGAGAGTGGTAACTGTCAGTCACTGGTTTCCTGCTCTGCCCCTCCAGCGCTCAATGGAGCATCGGGCTGGGGAGGGAAGGAAAGGGAGTGGCTGGCTCAGTCTGCCAGCGGCTCGCTGAAAGGCTGAGCCAGCTGCTGGTCCAGGCTTTTGGGTGGATCCCACACAAATTGCACTCCTATGATCCATAGAAGTAGAGCCAAAAATGCTTTGACCATACTTCTCATTTAGGAAGGTTTTAGAACCTCCCTCAAGAATGTATTGCTGTCTGTGTCTTCACCAGAGAGATGATTCAGGAGGTGTGGTCTACTCCAAACCGCACAAGGCCAAATGTAGGTGAATGCTGCAGTAATCAAATGGTGCATGGCAACACCATCAGGAATCTTCAGAGCAGGAAATCACAAGCACCATTAAGAGCCATTTATTATTTATTACATGAACACAGAGCAAGTTCCTGCGTAAAATTTTGCACACTGTATGCATGTAACGTTTGTGGTAACATACAGAGCAGCATATCAGCAATGTGCAATCAGTAGCAACTGCCCGCTGTTGACACTACTGATGTGTACATGTTGTCCCTAAATGAGTCATTCATCCGGTAATGGCGCATGCACAAATTTCCATAACAGTTATTCTTGAATGACTAAAGGCTGATCTTTCTGTGCTTGCACTGTCGCTGCTTTGTTGACATTTACATGTTGGCCCTGAGCTGTTGCGACCAGTATGTTGGTGGGTAGTGGGCTGCCTCGTGCGTGGCCATAGCGAGTAGCCCAGCAGACCCCCAATGTAAAGTGAACTTTAGAATGCCAAGGGTGGTGTAAACTTCCACTGTCAGTGGTCGGGTGGGTAAATCTAAACAAGATGATCTGGGCTCCACAGCTCTTATATATTTTCCACAATTCCCCTATGTGGATTTCTAATAAATGGTTCAAATGTATTGACTCCCAATTTCATGATCTTTTATGGAAAAAGAGACAAGACCGTCGAACCTACAATATGGCAAGGATAGGGGGAGACTGGCAGTTCCACACTCCAAGATATATTTTTTGGCATTCCAGCTACAATCATTTGCAGGCTGGGATCTTCGAGACATTGATGATCCTATTATCTTTCTCTAACCTCGTATTAACAGCCAGTTCCCATCTGCAGATGGCTCTCCCGAGTATCCCCCCTTCCTCTCCAACAGCGTCATTGCTCCGGAAGGTTTGGAAAGCAGCCAGGGAAGCACTGTCAGTTATTGGGCCGATGGAATTTACTCCTCTATAGAATATTCCTAAATGTCTGGAATTAGATAAACTATGGGGCTTTTCCCTCTGGAAACAACAAGGTATCTGGTTCTTTAATCAATTCTATTCTGATGGTACACTCAAGTCATTTAATCACCTATGTGCAGAATTTTCTTTACCACGCAAACAATTCTATCAATACAGTACCTCCAACTTAGGCATGCACTACAAACCCAGGCACAGACCGATAGTTTGTCTGTCACCAAATCTCCGCTTCTTCAAGAGGTTCTTCAGGCAACCAATCGTAGGGGCTTAATATCACGAGTATACTCAGTACTATTATCATCAATTCAGAACTCTGCTTTACTTAAATGTAGAACCCACTGGACCACTGATGTGGGATATATAGATGGAGACCAACAGGATAAGGCCCTGGAGTCGATCCCAGTTGTGTTGGCATCTCATAAACTCTCGTAACTATTCGTGCTGCATAGATCTTATTCCACACCTGATCAATTATATGACTGGGGCCGAAGGGATTCTCCTCTATGCCCAAAATGTACCGTCTATAGGGGGGACTTTTTACACATGATTTCGCGATGTCCAAAACTTACAAGGAATTGGACAGAGGTTACTATCTCTGACATAACTCAAATGCCCGTACCTCTGACCCCGTTGGTGTGCCTACTGGGTGGCGATTGATGCTGAAATGTACCCAAAAGGTATATATATTATGGTAATCAGACTACTACATCTTGCTAGGAAGCTGATAGGCCTCTTTTGGTTGGCATCCACTGTGCCTACTAGGGCCCAATGGGTCTCTTATGTTAACTCTCTTCTCCTCAGGGAGCAGTTGGCTTATCGTCATCGCAATGCGGTTAAAAAATTCAATCTTATCTGGCAGAATTGTTTGGATAATTCTAATCTTGCGCCTCCGCAATTAGTAATGGCTAGGTTACTACGATTCTAAAACCCACCTAATGTTTCACTGGTTTTCACCCGGGCTTTGGACTTTGTCCTATATAAGCATAGATGAAACATCATTCCGTGCACATGTGCACAAACAAGCTCGGTTTTTGGTTTGGTTTTTTTGGGGGTTTTTTGTGTTCTTTCGGAAAAGTGCTTACATGTGCTATGTAATGTATGTATGTATGTATATCATGCGTGTGATTTTGGTATGATTACCTTTGCATATCCTTTTTTTGTACTTTACAGTTACCCATTATTCTCATCAATAAAAAAAAGTTTTGATTTAAAAAAAAAAGTAAACTTTAAGGCAATATAATACCTTTGCCCACAGCTCTCCCCGATGTGTGGGTGACGGACAGGGATCGACCCCTTTCCACCCTCCTGGCTGCACGGCTTCACCCCCTCACTCTCAGGGGTTCCAGTTGCTGACCCCCCTTTTCCAGGCTTGACAGCCAGGGGACACCAGTAGCCCACTCTCCTCGGAGCAGAATGACAAGCGAATAAAGGCACCACAAGGCTGGATGTGGTTAACCTTCTTTTACCGAGAAGCCTCAATCAATTCAAGGTTCTTCCTGTGTAACAGACCCCAAGTTCTATAGGCAAAATGTGAGCAATAATTGACAGTAGGCCCTGCTGGAGGCTGCTTGCATCTTCTGCGAAGGGCACTTATTCCCTGTAGCTCTCCTACTCCTCTCGGCCTTTGCTAAGAGGGGCAGAACCAAAGGACCAACTCCCAAGATCTTCATTTGGACCTGAACTGACCCTCTGGAGCTCTCCTTCTCTCTCAAGACTATGGTGGGGAACCCCAGGGCAATCCTGCCTTTCCCCAGAAGGGGATGTTGCCTCTTCTTCCTCTCTTGTCTGACCCACCTCCCTCTCTTGTCTTGCTTAAACTTCCAACCTTTTCCCAAGGGAAGGAGGCACCTTCAAGGAGACCTGCTCCACTACCTGCCTACAAATAGAGTACATTCCTGCTGCTTTTACAAATATTTACACCTGCCTTTCCTTGAATGCAGGATTTTTCATTTTTTGTTTACACAGCTTTGCACTGCAGACCAATATGAGCCAGTGTGCATGGGTTCATAGAATACAATACTGCTGCATTCAGATCTGTATGAATTACAGGTCTGAACGCCACGTATTCCCATGTGCATAGTACACCCGTGTATATTGGACCTAAAGGGTGTCTGACATAACAGGTAAATTGAGAATGATAGAAAAAAACGTGTCAACAGTGATACAACATTTAAAACCTGAGGGAAATTTTAACCCTACCACACTTTATCCAAACCTAAACATCAGATTTTGGATACAATTGGCATTTAAGGAAAAAAAGAGTACACAGTGATGGATTAATTTGTGTAGAATTCTGCAGCCAGTTATTCAGTTCTAGGATCCGAGAGGCTCTTTATAGGCTCATTCAGGCAGGAAGTGAACTACATCTTGGAGATTCATTGCTCTGTACTTTCTGTGCAGACAGACATGCTTTGCTGCATGAATGACAGGGTCAAGTAATTTCTAAAGATGCTTTCATTTGTCTGTGTATGCGATTACACTTTCTGTATGGCAGCTTCATCCATCCTAATTGCTGATTGTAGCCGTTAATTTCACACCAAAGCATATCTAGCTGCCATAGACATAAAAAAAGGTTTTGTCTGCAAGATGCATTTTGTAGTTATTCTGAGGAAACACCATAAGATATTGCAGGATCCTGTGATTGTCTGAGCAGGTTCCTAAGGAGCCAGGTGGTCTCACTGACAAAAGGACATTGTAAATATTAAATAATTTAAGAGTCTAATTCCTGGGATTAGTCCAGCATTACTGTATAAGCTGCCATTACTGACTTTCCCTGCACTACATTAAAGCCTTGTTTGCCTGACGGAGCCTTTGGTAAGAAGATCTGTACAAGTTTCAAGTCAGTTAGGCTGGCCATAGATGGTTTGACTCTCCTGCTGAACTGGCTAAGATTTACTTGTGATTGTCGCTAGCAGCTGTTATAGCTGCTATCAATAATCACTGTCTTCTCCCGACGGAGGCAGCTTCCCCCGCCCCCCACGCCGGGAGACAATTGCTTAGCAGGAGGGATTCCCCTGCCAACATTGTCTGTGTTGATGGGGGAATTGTGCGAATTTCTTTCCTGCAGCCCATAGGCGTGCACACAGGGTGTGCTGGATGTGCCTGGGCACACCCTAATGTGTGTCCCGAGATCTGCTGTAAATTGTTGCAAGAGACTGTATAGCGCACTTCCTGTGAGACAGTATCACATTAGCAGTCAGCGAGGCATGTAGGAGCTGCTCAGTGCATTAAACTATCATGTAATGTCACTGCTTGCAGAGACCAGCTGTCAAAACTCGGCACTGATGTCGGGGGTGGGCGGGACCGAACAGCTAGCCTATCAAACACAAGCCAATGGGATGGGGGCTGGGCAGGCCACTCCGTGTATGTGGCTCTGCCCCCTTTCTATCAGCTATCAAACACCAGCCAATGATTGGGCTGCCTAAGAAAGGGGGCAGGCCACATACACTGAGCGGCCCGCCCAGCCCCTATTCCATTGACTGGTGTTTGATAGCTGATAGAAAGAAGGCGGAGCCACATACACGGAGCAGCTCGCTCCCAGCTCCTATCCCATTGGCTTGTGTTTGATAGGCTAGCTGTTAGGTCCCACCCACCCCATCACCATCGAGTTTTGACAGCTGGTCTCTGCAAGCAGTGACATTACATGGTAGTTTCACGTACTGAGCAGCTCTTACATGCCTCCCTGACTGCTCAATGTGAAACTCCCCCTCTCCTAGATCAGTGACAATCGGTGCCGCCTATCAATGCCCATCAGTGCCACCTGTCAGTGCCAACCAATGCCACCTATCAGTGCCACATATCAGTGCCACCTGTCAATGCCAGTGTCCAATAGTGCCACCTGTCAGTGCCACTTATCAGTGACAATCAGTGCCACCTGTCAGTGCCAACCAGTGCCACCTATCAGTGCCAATCGGTGCCATCAGTGCTGCCTATAGCTTCCAGTGCCACCTATCAGTGCCAATCAGTGCTGCCTATCAGTACTTCTAATCAGTGCTTCCTATCAGTGCTGCCAGTTTTGCCTATCGGTGCCAATGGATGCCCAACAATGCTGCCTATCAGTGCCAACCAATGGCACCTATCAGTGCCATCTATCAGTGCCCATCAGTGTTGCCAATCAGTGCCATCTATCAGTGACAATCAGTGCTGCCTATCAGTGCCCATCTGTGCTGCCAATCAGTGCCACCTATCAGTGCCCATCAGTGCTGCCCATCAATGCTGCCTATCAGTGCCAATTAGTGCTGCCAATCAGTGCCCATCAGTGCTGCCAATAAGTGCTGCCAACCAGTACCGCCTATCAGTGGCCATCAGTGCTGCCAATCAGTGTCACCTATCAGTGCCAATCAGTGCTTCCAATCAGTGTCCATCAGTGCACTGAGTGCAGGGATGGGGAGATAAATTTAGCAGCCAGGCACATTGTACGTGGGGGGGCCGGCCTGGTGGGGCACAACTGAAACCCATCTGTTTATTAATGCCAATCTTTAGTGTAATAATAGGTAATCACCACAGTACTATTTACAATAAACTACTGAAGGTAAAATAAAAAGGTGTCAGTAAAAGGCTTGCCGCTAAGAACTGTTACGTGTTCCCACACCACAAAAAAAAAAAGTGTAGCGCTAACTTACTAATCAATAACTTAACAATAATGGTGAAGCCCTCTAATGTATGGAAATCTCAATAAACTTCAGAATTACCACAATTCTGTGATATGTAACTTCACATATAATACACATCAAACTGAAAAAAGACATAAACCCCTCCTATAGATATTTGCCATACAGATTAACTTCAAGTGCAATAATTCCAGTGATATGTGATTTCACATGTAATACACAGCATACACAATACAACATACATTTTTCTACAACTTAGCAGGGATGGTGGAAACCCCTCTACAGATAATTGCAATGCAAATGAACTCAAGTGCAACAACTTTTTAGTTGGGAGGTTCACACCATTATATCACTTTGGAATTGTTAATTTTTATATTTTTACATTTAATTCTTTGTTTTTGTTATTATTATAATGTGAATTTTTGCACTTGAAGTTCATTTTCCACCACCCTTGCTAAGTCCATGTCTTTATGGACCTTGCTTTGTGCACTGGTGCGCAGTTATGTTTGAACAGCTAGGGGCCATCCCCAAACTGTTCCCACAATGTTGGGAGCATGAAATGTCTTGGTATGCTGACGCCTTAATGCCCCGTACACACGGTCGGATTTTCCGATGGAAAATGTCCGATCAGAGCGCGTTGTCGGAAATTCTGACCGTGTGTGGGCTCCATCGGACATTTTCCATCGGATTTTCCGACACACAAAGTTGGAGAGCAGGAGATAAAATTTTCCGACAACAAAATCCGTTGTCGGAAATTCCAATCGTGTGCACACAAATCTGACGGACAAAGTGCCATGCATGCTCAGAATAAATAAAGAGATGAAAGCTATTGGCCACTGCCCCGTTTATAGTCCCGACGTACGTGTATTACGTCACCGCGTTTAGAACGATCGGATTTTCCGACAACTTTGTGCGACCGTGTGTAGACAAAACAAGTTTGAGCCAACATCCGTCGGAAAAAATCCTAGGATTTTGTTGTCGGAATGTCCGAACAAAGTCCGACCGTGTGTACGCCCTATAAGAGTTCCCTTCACTGAAACTAAGGGTCTAAGCCCAACCCCTGAAAAACAACCCCACGCCAGTCAAGTTCCTGGGGTGGAGGAACTTGACTGGCCTGCACATTAGAGCGGAGACTGTGAGCCAGGCCTTCTTGTCCAACATCAGTGCTTGACCTCACAAATGCACTTCTGGAAGAATGGTCAAACATTCCCATAGACACACTCCTAAACCTTGTGATACAAACTGTTGTAATTCCTACACCGTTCACCTGATTTAGATGTAAATACCCTCAAATTAAAGCTGAAAGTCTGCAGTTAAAGCACATCTTGTTCATTTCATTTCAAATCCATTGTGGTGGTGTATAGAGCCGAAGAGATTTGAATTGTGTCGATGTCCCAATATTTATGGACCTGACTGTATTTACTCATATTAAACTTTTGTTTTTACATTTCTTCAGTCACTTTCTGGTTTCTTGCCTAGGCAAATGATGTCATATATCCCAGGAGTCTTTAGGAGGGGAGGAGAGGAGGAGGAGTTTTCTGAGCTAAGCACACCCTCTTGCCTGTGTAGCAGAATCTCTAACCTCTTCCAGTCTAATGAGAACCTTTGAGGCCACAGACTGCTGACATCCTTCAACATGTGATGTAGTGGGTTGTGAGGCATAGTGGGTGCTAAGGAGGTAAAAGTCATTGGTCGCCAGACACTTCTTGGATGCAAAAGAGTTTTTTTTTCTTTTAACAGTCCTTTTATTTTTTGCAAGGGAAAGAGGGTTGGGGCCAGGACACCGTTAAGTAGTTGCAATTTCAATAGGCAGACTCTGAGGCTTCAATAGGAGGACAGCCGTACATTGAAAGGCCCCAGCAAGGCGTCACTTCTGCATGTGCAGGTTTGCTGTCCTCTATGGCTACAGTACTTAACAGTTCCTAATTCAAACGTAACAGTTCTCTCAGCTTTACTACAACTTCTACTTATAGTTCTTCAGCCCCTTGAGCTCCTGGTCTCTTGCTGGACCCTCTGATTCTCTAATTCTGAATCCTGTGAGTTCCTCAAAGCTTTTGCGGTGGTATCCCCCTCAAGCATCACCCACGCTTCCCTGCTGGTTCCCTAGCTTGGCACTTTGGATACCTTCAAGCTTCACCCCTGCTGACCGGCTTGGTCCCTAGCTTGACTCACAAGGCTGCTCTGCAAGCGTCACCTCCGCTGGTTGGGTCCCTGACTTAATCACCACCTGAAGTTTCCCGATTCTCCACCATTCGATGAGAATACTGCTCTTGCTTCAGTTACTCACTATGGACCCTGGTAAAGGTGGTTGGTCCCTTAGTGGCGACAGCTTCCCTTCTACCTCTGACCACGACAGGTTCTCCGGCCGGCAGAACCGTCACTTTTGGTTGGACTGCAAGCTGCAGTCCCAACCCTGCGCTGCCCTCTTACTTCTGGATAGGCCCTTACACAGCCTGGCAGCCAGATGCCCGTGGGATAGGCCCAATCTCCGGCCTAGCAGCTCGGGGCAAACAACACCCTTCCACCCAGACGGCAGTCGGGGTGGCACAGAACACAGATCATCTGACTCCACCGAATATATAGGCTATACCCTAAATACCCATAACCTGACCTTGAGTTGTCCTTCATATATCTAGTGCCACCAAGTGCCCGGCCACCTAGTAGAAAAGTACAACAAAGCCAAACTTAGGGGGAAATCAATGGATCTCTAACAATTTAACTATGGTAGCTACCCCTGAAAAGGAATTTGGTGAGGAGCTCCCTGACTAAATCCCAGGGCGCTACATCCTCCCCCTGCCCAAGAAACTATGTCTCGGAGTTTGCAAAACAGTTTGGGCTCCCAAGCCTGAGAGCGGATGTCCTGGCAAAACTGTGATGGGTAGGGAAAACAGGAAAGGATTAACAGTATAACAAGATAAAGGCATTAAGGCAATAGCATTGCTCCCCGACTATCTATCTAATATATACAGTTGTAACAATATACAAATGGTTAGTGTTGTTATCCGGCTAGATTCCTATCTCTCCTTGGCCAAGGAAGACGCACAGACTCAGCAACACCTGAAAGAGAGAAAACAAACAATGCAAAATCATCCTATCCTATAAGAGCATTTTGCGATATGTACACAATGATTTAAAGTGGTCCTCAGCCGAGGGCAGCATGAAATGTGAGAACATCCTATATATGTCTACATTATTTACATTTTTGAAAGCAGACCCCATTCTCTGTAAGAATGCCGCCCCCTTTCATCAACAGTATAAAACTATAAAACTTTCAGTAATACTTCGATCAGTGACAGTCCTGATATATATGTGTATGAGTCCATCATTTGAAGAAATAGGCAATCATTTCCCTATCACAGCCTATTCTAGCTAGCTACATGCTCACTGTCCATGACCGGTTATCGTCCATTAACTTTATTTCAAATGGACTACATTTGCCAGCAATTCCTTTTCTTCTTTAAAGGAAACTCCGGGCACAGGGCATGACTGCATTTCAAGCAACAAGCAGTCAGGCCAATTTTCAAGGGACCACACTTCGGGACACAGGCCCCCTTGCACAGACATCTTCAGTCTGCCCACATGGCGGCCAAAGACAGAAACTTTTGTTGTTCTTTTGCAACCTGCTAAAGTTCACAGATCGCTCTTCAGAGTGAGACACCCCACTAAATTTAAC
This sequence comes from Lithobates septentrionalis, assembly GCA_037952835.1. Classification (NCBI taxonomy): domain Eukaryota; kingdom Metazoa; phylum Chordata; class Amphibia; order Anura; family Ranidae; genus Lithobates; species Lithobates septentrionalis. The sequence continues at coordinate 1,285,712 of JBBDGP010001594.1, forward strand.
CTTTTAGCCAACAGGCTCAAGTGATCGCTTCCTGTAACTGCCGGTAGCATTCTGTCCAGCACAGTCCTGGCGTTACAGCTTTCTGGGATTTTCCCATCAGTAAAATTCTGAATGGGTGTGCAAAATACCTGTTAGCATAGTGTCCTTTGCATCACACAACCCATATTTGTAATCCACAAGGTATGATTTTGACAAGGCTTCACCAGTAATATCTGGGATCTGGCAGTGTTACATCTTCCTCTTTGGCATTTACAGTGACAACATGGTATTTAACATCTCGCTTGTCTGGCCCACGGAGATCACACTCTGCGCTGCCCTCTTACTTCTGGATAGGCCCTCACACAGCCTGGCAGCCAGATGCCCCTGGGATAGGCCCAATCTCCGGCCTAGCAGCACGGGGCAAACAACACACTTCCACCCAAACGGCCGTCCGGGTGGCACAGAACACAGATCACCTGATTCCACCTGAATATATAAGCTCTCCCAGAAGGCCAAGGGATTCAAGAAAACCCCTGCCCATTGGCTGAGATACCCCATATACCCATAACCTGACCTTGAGTTGTCCTTCTCATATCTAGTACCACCAAATTCCTGGCCACCTAGTGGTAGAAGAGAAAAGTACAAGGCCAAACTTAGGGAGAAATCAATGGATCTTTAACAATTTAACTATGGTAGCTACCCCTGACAAGGAATTTGGTGAGGAGCTCCCTGACTAAACCCCAGGGCGCTACATCTGCATGCTTGAGCTAGGAGCAGATGGATTCGAGGAAGTAAATGCTACATGAATCATCTGCCTTTACTTAAGATGGCCACAACCAGAAATGCTAGGGGATTGTTTTTCAAAGAAATTTCTCAACAAAATAAAGCATAGAGATATGGATGGATGGGGGAGCTTGCTTAGAATATAAAAATGAATTAAATAGTGCTTTTGGTTTGTGGTGCTCAAATGCAGTGCAGATCCGCTTTAAAAAATAAAAAATAAATTGAATATGACTATTGAAATGACATTAAGCCATCTTTCAGAGCTGAACGTTTTGTAGCATGAAGCTCACAGATCCAAAGTGCTCAAAATGGCAAATCCTTTGCTTTCAGTTGTCTCTGTTCACATCTGAGCATTCAGGCGCTTTTAGCTCAACACCTGAAACTCCAAAAAGTACACAAGCTAATTTTGAAGCAGGGTGGGGTAATTTTTGCCCCATTGACATCAATGGTAGTATGAGAAAAAACCTTACAAAAATGCATGTTACATGCACTCCCACAATAACAGTCAGTGTGGTCAATTCGTTAACGTTTATCGCATTGCAGTGTTTGTGTTTTTTAGAAAATATTGCATTTCATAATTAAAGTGTCAATTCACTACAATTAAATAACGCATTTGTGGTAAACATCCCACATGCAGTAATTACCTGTAGTAAATATTGCACAAAGAAAAGAGATAAAGTCAATTCACAAAAAAAATTAATAAAAAAAAAATTGGTAATTATCTTGTGGCCACTCGCTATTTAACAAACATACAAAATGAGAATTGAAACATTTAGCAGCGGCATTACTACCACTGCTAAATGTGGCAGCTCCAGCTCAGCGATACTGGTTGTCAGGGAGCCAGCACCCTCCGGCATCCAACCAACCAGTGCCTCATTCCTGCCTGGCTCAACCCCAGCAGTGAGCTGGGGATTCCCAGCTAATAGGTGAGAGTAATCAAACAGGCTGAGACAGTGTTACAAAAAACCCCAAAAAACAGCATGGGGATTCCCCCACAATCCATACCAGGCCCTTTGGGTCTCTTATGACTTTTAAAGGGGTACCCAACGCCAAAAAATAAATTAAAAAATGGCTTGCAGACCCACCCAAGTCCCATACCAGACCCTTATCAAAGCATACAGCCCAGCAGGCTAGGAAAGAGGATAGGGGGGAGTGCACCTTGTCCCCATGCTGGTGAGGACATGGGCTTATCAGAATCTGGAAGCCTCTTTAACAATAAGGGTGTGCCCAAATACCTGTCTTACCCCTCCCCCATCGTGTTTATGAATACCCCTAAAAAAAACACAAACACAATTTTTTGACAATTTATTGTCAATAATGTCACCCAGCAATGCAGGTTCACAATAAATGATGCCCACTGTCCCACCGAAAAAAAAAAACAGATGCCCGCGGAGACATATTCGATCCCATCAAATCCCTTTCACTGAATGACACCTCCAGGTCCCAGCTGCTAGAGAGAACAAAGGGGCAGGATTACCCGGGTGACATCATTAACCAACAATGAACATGTTGACAAGACTGACAATGGATGTACATCGTGGGACATTTTTGTTTTTGATAAATGACTTGTCAGACATTTGGGTGTATTTTTTTTTTTTTTTTGAATGAGCAGGGTACTCATAAACATAGAGGAATCGGTTTCTGGGTGCCAACTTATTGTTAAACGGGCTACCAGATTCCTAATAGCCCCGACCTACAGACTCCCACAACCACCAAGCAGGGTTGTGGGGAAGAGGCTATTGTCCTCATTAACATGGGGATAAAATGCTTTGGCAGGGTACTCCCCCATGTTGAGACCATATAGCCTGGTAAGGTTCGGAGGGGGGCTGGCGCATGCTGGTGTCCCCCCCTTTCTGGCCAGGCTGCCTGCTAGGTTAAGGATCTGGTATGGAATTTAGGGTGGTACTTTTTTTACATTGGGCCCCCCTTAAAATTCATACTAGGCCTGAAGGTCCTGGTATGGAGTGTGGTGAAATTGTTGTGTTTTTTTTTTTTTTTTTTTCAGTGCTGTCTCCACTACTTTGCTTACCTGCCAGCCGGGCAGGAATGAGTCACAAGTTGTTAGAATACCAGCAGGTGCTGCCTCTCTAACGAACAGTATTCCTGAACAGGAGCTGTCACATTTCACTTCCTCGCTGCAGCTGGAGGCAATAAAATAAGGTATAAAAAAATGCGCTGAATACCGCAAAATAAATAAATGAACACATGCGTTAATTAACACATTTTTTTTTGTGAATTGCCATTTTCTGAGATAAATACCACATGAGGTATTTTACCACAAACATTCATGCGGTATTTATCTCTTAGTAAATTGACCCCTATGAGGCCAAAGTGATCATCCCCCAAAGAAGATCCTGTATAGCATTTCACGTTTAAAAATGCACAAAAAACACACAAAAACATGCCAAAAAAATTGTCTACAAGCGCTACACTCAAGTGTGAATAGAAACTAATATCACAATTATGAGATTTTTGTGACTGAGTTTACATGAACTTTAAACTGCATGTGTGCTGCATTGTTTGTTGGCTGCATTGAGAAAACAATTACAGCACCTCCTAAAGGTCAGGTGATGTACTGAAGGATAGGCAGAGCTCTTCCCACCTGTAAACCTCATCCCATGCACATGGACCCTTGTGGGATCACTGTCAGTGGAATTATAGCACAGCCAAATAGTGGTCATGACCCTGGTAGAGCTGCTGGCAATAAAATAACACATTGCAACCAATAAGCAGTCATGTTACATTGATCTGTTACATTGATCGGATCATACAAAACTAATGAAAATAGAAGTTGCATCGGTAGCTCTGGTAAATACACGTTATAAATATTTGAACTTAATGACACTCGCATAGAGCAGAAGTTGGAGAATCTGAACTATACAGTATGCTGTCTGAGTTTGCATACTGAAACAAGAAAGCCTTCAGTGATTTGTGCAATATAAATGGTGGCACACACTTTTCAGTCTTTGCATATCCGCTTCCACCACTAAGATGGTAAAAAAAAAAAAAAAAAAAAAAGCAAAAACAAGGAGACCTTTGTATATATTAACACAAAAGCTGAAGCTGTGCAGACATCGAGAGTGCCTGTACATTAACCCAATTAGTAGAAGGAAACATAGAGATAATTCATCTACAGGAATTAATCTACAGGTTACATGTATCTACTGTACACTTACATGCAGTATATGCAAATGAAAACATTTGTTTTTTTTTACAGATGAAAATAAAAAATAACTAATGGCTCTCTGATTATACTACCAATTTTAGGGTAAATCACAATGAGCTCTTCTAGCAAAATATAAAACACTATATAAAATGTCTCCTTTTATACAACATTTTCAGTGCTTAAAGTGACCCATGTCATTCCTCTTACTATTCCATTTTATAGTACCTGTACAGAGGGGCTGTTGTAAGCTCCCTCTGTCGCAGGCTGTATTTCTCCCTCTCTCATAACCCAGCTCTATCAACACCTTCATCTGTGATATTCTGTGTAAAAATGTACTTTATTTACTGTCATTTACTTTAGCTTCCTTTATCTTTCATGTCCTTGTTATATTATTATTTCTATTGGCTGATCTTAGCTTATAGAAAAAGATTATAGTTCCAGCCAGTCACTAAAGGCGACGTGGCATTATTGTACCCAGACAGAGTTTAAGAACCAACTTTACCTTCAAAATTCTGATTTCCAGTCAAATTTTTCACAGCTGCTGTTTAGGAATTACGAGAGAACTGTGGCATGAGAAAGGGAGCCATAGAGAGATTCTAGCAGCCTCTGTGCATGTGCAGTGGCCGCCCGTCCATTAGGGGCGCACGGGCGCCGCCTCCCCTATCCATGCGTCCAGCCCCCTGATCTACATACAGGGTGCCGGACCATGGATTCCAATAGGGGGGGGGGGGGGTTTGAAGCACATGATTAGAGCCAGAGACTCTAATAGGCTTCAAAAAAGGGTGGGCTCGGGGTGCAGAGCCCCGAGCCCACCCAGTTGTGTGACAATAATGAATGGCCAATCAAGAAGCGGGTCGTGCCACGCCCCCCTGACCGATGGAGCACTAACCGCCACTGTGCATGTGTACTCTGAAGCTGGCCCTTAAAGAATCAAAATTCAGCCAGTTCAGCAGGGACTGACCAAACTTTGTGACATGTGTGGGCACTGTGGTTAAACAGAAGTTGATCTCTGGATTGACTTCTGTTCGACCACCCTGTTGGTATATTTTTGCTCAATTAGTACCGCAGGCAATAGGCTGCAGTGGTGATCTGTGTATTCTAACAGCACGGGAGTCTCCCTGCTCTCAGAATACACAGCAGGAAGGCTGGCAGAAACCAGTAAGATTGGATGTAACAGGAGACAGTTTGTTCACTGAAGGGCTGGAGAGCCGCACAATAATGAGTGTCTGCAGGCAACAGTGAAGCATGGTGGAGGTTCCGTGAAAGTTTGAGGCTATATTTCTGCAAATGGAGTTGGAGATTTGATCAGGATCAAAGGTGTCCTCAATGCTGTGAAATATGGGCAGATACTTATCCATCATGCCATACAATCGGGGAGGCGTGTGATTGGCCCCAAATTTATTCTGCAGCAGGACAATGTTCCCAAACATACAGCCAATGTCATTAAGAGCTATTATCAGTGTAAAGATGAAAAAGAAGTCCTGGAAGTGATAGTTTGGCTCCCACAGATCCCTGATCTCCGCATTATCGACTCTGGGATTCAGTGAAGAGACAGAAGGATTTGTTGCTGCCTGCATCCACAGAAGATCTGTGGTTAGTTCCCCAAGATGTTTGGAACAACCTACCTGTCAAGTTCCTTCAAAACTTCTGTTTCTGAAAGGATTCTTAATTTTTTCACACCTGCCTAAAATGTTTGCACAGTAGTGTGTTTATATATATATATATATATATATATATATATATATATATATATATATATATATATACTGTATCTCACAAAAGTGAGTACACCCCTCACAGTTTTGTGACAACACTGAAGAAATGGCACTTTGCTACAATGTAAAGTAGTGAGTGTACAGTTTGTATAACAGTGTAAATTTGCTGTCCCCTCAAAATAACTCCATACACAGCGCCATTAATGTCTAAACCGCTGGCAACAAAAGTGAGTACACCCCTAAGTGAAAATGTCCAAATTGGGCCCAATTAGCCATTTTCCCTCCCCTGTGTCATGTGACTTGTTATGCCCCGTACACGCCAGTGGAATGTCCGTCTGAAAAATCTTGGATGGTTTTTCCTACGGAATTCCGGTCAAGCTTGGCTTGCATACACACGGTCACACAAAAGTTCTCTGAACTTTCGACCGTCAAGAACGCGGTGACGTACAACACTACGGCAAGCCAAGAAAATGAAGTTCAATGCTTCCAAGCTTGTGTCGAATTGTTTCCGAGCATGCGTGATTTTTTGCGCGTCCAAATTGCAAACAAACTATCGCATTTTCGGATAGGAACTTTTCCCGACCAAAAAATAGAGAACATGCTCTCAAACTTTTGCTGGCTGGAATTCCACCAGCAAAAGTCCGATGGGGCATACACATGGTCGCATTTTCTGACCAGAAGCAGTTTTGCTGGCGGCATTTTCAATCGTGTGTATGCGGCATTAGTGTTACAAGGTCTCAGGTGTGAATAGGGAGCAGGTGTGTTAAATTTGGTGTTATCGCTCTCACTCTCTCATACTGGTCACTGGAAGTTCAACATGGCGCCTCATGACAAAGAAGTCTCTGAAGATCTGAAAAAAGAATTGTTGCTCTACATAAAGATGGCCTAGGCTATAAGAAGATTGCCAAGACCCTGGGGTGGGGGGGTCAGCCTGTCAGTGCTCGGACCATACACCGCACACTGCATCAAATTGGTCTGCATGGCTGTCATCCCAGAAGGAATCCTCTTCTAAAGATGATGCACAAGAAAGCCCACAAACCGTTTGCTGAAGACAAACAGACTAAGGACATGGATTACTGGAACCATGTCCTGTGGTCTAATGAGACCAAGATAAACTTATTTGGTTCAGATGGTGTCAAGCGTGTGTGGCGGTAACCAGGTGAGGAGTACAAAAACAAGTGTGTCTTGCCTACAGTAAAGCATTGTGGTGGGAGTGTCATGGTCTGGGGCTGCATGAGTGCTGCCGGCACTGGGGAGCTACAGTTCATTGAGGGAACCATGAATGCCAACAAGTACTGTGACATACTGAAGCCGAGCATGATTCCCTCCCTTCAGAGAATGGGCCGCAGGGCAGTATTCCAACATGATAACGAGCTGAGGGTAAAGATGATGGACTGGCCAAGAATGTCTCCAGACCTAAACCCTATTGAGCATCTGTGGGGTATCCTCAAACGGAAGGTAGAGGAGCGCAAGGCCTCTAACATCCACCAGCTCTGTGATGTCATCGTGGAGGAGTGGAAGAGGACTCCAGTGGCAACCTGTGAAGCTCTGGTGAACTCCATGCCCAAGAGGATTTTTTTCAGTGCTGGAAAATAATGGTGGCCGCACAAAATATTGACACTTTGGGCCCAATTTGGACATTTTCACTTAGGGGTGTACTCACTTTTGTTGCCGGCGGTTTAGACATTAATGGCTGTGTGTTGAGTTATTTTGAGGGGACAGCAAATTTACACTGTTATACAAGCTGTACACTCACTACTTTACATTGTAGCAAAGTGTCATTTCTTCAGTGTTGTCACATGAAAAGATATAATAAAATATTTACAAAAATGTGAGGGGTGTACTCACACAGGGAACAAAAAGACAACAAACAGGCAGCAGGGGTGGGGTATAGGCGTGAAAAGAAAGGAAGAAAATGAACCTATTGAAGACTGCTGCAAAATATGCAGATAAAAATTAAATATTGAAACCATCATCATCATCTGCATATTGTGTTTTGTAGGTAATTCTTCAATCGAATGAGTAGCTGAAACCCCTGTCTCTTGTGCTGCACCTGAAGACAGAAATTGGTAAGCATATATCTTATCTTAAACTGTACATCAAATAACTTTCTGCACACATTCACAACAAATATATTGGTTATATTTTATATTATACATTTTTTGATTTAATTATTAATATTTACCTTAATATTGTTTTACCATTTCTACAAAATCTTGCAGCTGTAGATATCTGATACAAATGGCCCAGGCCATCGTTATTTAATGGGAATGTATAGGATCTTTGTACAGTATGCCATCTCTGTATTTATTATCTTCAGGACAAAAACACAACTTTTTTTTAAATACTCTAATTATTTGATGTGGTAAATATGAAGTTTTTCAATTAAAGAATCAGTTTTAACGTGAAAAACTACTGCTGTGCTTACGCATTAAAAAAAAAAAACAGAATGCTTTGCAAAACTAGGATTATGGACATACCCTGTATTTACATTGTAAAAAAAATATCTTATTGAAATCATAAAAATATAAAATAAATATAAAATAAATGTTAGGTTAAAAACGTAACTTTAAAAAGTATGAATGAAGTGCATAGATATCTTGCTACCTCATGATCATCTATGATAACATTCTTGGTAAAAAGATATAACATGTCAATTCTGATTTGCTCTCATGTAAATTTTCATTAAAAACCATTGAAACTAAAGAGGATATATCTTTTTATAAACTTTAGATTTTTTCACATTCACACATTAAAAAAAAATTAAGTAATTTTATCTTTTGTTTGTCATACACTACAGGATATTTGCTGGAGGAGCAATGTTTTAAGCAGTATTTCTTTTTTATAAGGTCTACCTGTGTGTAATTTCAGTATAAATACAGCTGTTCTGGTTAGAGGTTTGTTAGAGAACCATAGTGAACAAACAGCTTCATGAAGGCCAAGGAACACACCAGACAGGTCAGGGATAAAGTTGTGGAGAAGTTTAAAGCAGGGTTAGGTTATAAAAAAAATATCCCAAGCTTTGAACAATTCACAGAGCACTGTTCAATCCATCATCTGAAAATGGAAAGAGTATGGCACAACTGCAAACCTACCAAGACATGGCCGTCCACCTAAACGGACAGGCCGGGCAAGGAGAGCATTAATCAGAGAAGCAGCCAAGAGTCCCATGGTAACTCTAGAGGAGCTGCAGGGATCCAAAGGTCAGTGGAGAATCTGTCCACAGGATAAATATTCGTCGTGCACTCCACAAATCTGGCCTTTATGGAAGAGTGGCAAGAAGAAAGCCATTGTTGAAAGAAAGCCATAAGAAGTCCCGTTTGCAGTTTGCAAGAAGTCATGTGGGGGACACAGCAAACATGTGGAAGAAGGTGCTCTGGTCAGATGAGACCAAAACTGAACTTTTTGGCCTAAAAGCAGAATGCTATGTGGGGCGGAAAACTAACACTGCACATCACCCTGAACACACCATCCCCACCGTGAATTTTCTTCAGCAGGGACAAGGAAGCTGGTCAGAGTTAATGGCAAGATGGATGGAGCCAACTACAGGGCACTCTAAGAAGAAAACCTGTAATGCCCCGTACACACGGTCGGACTTTGTTCGGACATTCCGACAACAAAATCCTAGGATTTTTTCCGACGGATGTTGGCTCAAACTTGTCTTGCATACACACGGTCACACAAAGTTGTCGGAAAATCCGATCGTTCTGAACGCGGTGACGTAAAACACGTACGTCGGGACTATAAACGGAGCAGTGGCCAATAGCTTTCATCTCTTTATTTATTCTGAGCATGCGTGGCACTTTTTCCGTCGGATTTGTGTACACACGATCGGAATTTCCTACAACGGATTTTGTTGTCGGAAAATTTTATCTCCTGCTCTCCAACTTTGTGTGTCGGAAAATCCGATGGAAAATGTCCGATGGAGCCCACACACGGTCGGAATTTCCGACAACACGCTCCGATCGGACATTTTCCATCGGAAAATCCGGCCGTGTGTACGGGGCATTAGAGTCTGCAAAAGTCTTGAGACTGGGGCGGAGGTTCACTTTCCAGCAGTACAACAACTCTAAACATACAGCCAGAGCTACAATGGAATAGTTTAGATCAAAGCATATTCATGTGTTAGAATGGCCCAGTCAAAGTCCAGACCTAAATCCAATTGAGTGTCTGTGGCAAGACTTGAAAATTGCTGTTCACAGACGCTCTCCATCCAATCTGACAGAGCTTGAGCTATTTTACAAAGAAGAATGGGCAAAAATTTCACTCTCTAGATGTGCAAAGCTGGTAGAGACATCCCCAATAAGACTTGCAGCTGTAATTGCAGCGAAAGGGGGTTCTACAAAGAGGGGGCTAAATACAAATGCTCGCCACACTTTTCACATATTTAAAACATTTTGGAAACTATTTATCATTTTCCTTCCTCTTCACAATTATGTGCTACTTTATGTTGGTCTATCACATAAAATCCCAATGAAATACATTTACGTTTACGTTTTTCGTTGTAACATGACAAAATGTGGAAAATTTCAAGGGGTATGAATACTTTTTCAAGGCACTGTATCTATATTTGAGTGCAGTTCTGCACAGCAGTAAGTATACAAGTATAGGCGCAGAGAACTGGAAATGACAATAAGAACAACAAAAAAAGGGGGGGGGGGGGACTGAAATCTTCCCTGTCTTACAATAAATTAAATAGATTAAATAGATAGTATCCACATGTATAGAGAAAAAAAATGTATCACATGTGGAGCATAATCTCACAGTCATATGCAGATAAAAAGATACAAGGATCCAAGGGATGGTAAGTCCACAAACAGGGCTGCCTTCATCAAGAAACGAAACCACATTCCAAATCCTAAGGAGAAACAGAAGAGAGAGGCACCTCTGGGTGTAGACTAAAAACTGTTTTATTCACAGCAGTAAGGACCGCTTACCACGGGAGAAGAGGAAAATACATGTTTTGTTATCAACAAGAAGACACATAAAAAAAGGTATGTGTGACAATCATTGTAAAGATTACTTGTCATGTTAGGACTGGGGAGGGGGGGGGGGGGGGGGATTGCAGGGAATGGGATTGGAGATCCTTAACAGCAGGGGATGAACTTTTTGACCTTCCTGGGTCACATTGGAAGAAGAGAAATTGTCTTGGGCCACAAATAAAATACATCTTCACTAAGGATAGCTGATAAGCAGAAGTCGGACAGACCACAAGTTAACAATGACTGATATACTGTAGATAATGTACCTATAGTAATACGACTTTTTTTAATTTTTATTATTATTATAAAAGTAAAAGAGGGCACCATTAAACTAGTGAAATATTTGTTTTTGATAAACGAATGCATGAATATCTGGTTCGATGGACGTAGTAGCAATTCCTAATGAATTCTCAAAGTGTTCATCAGATATTTGGGTTGTGACGAGTGGGACTTTTTTTTTGGGAATATAAAACTTATAAAAGTCCAGTAAGGAAACACTGTCACATTTTTCTTTGGCTGCATGTGTTTGCTAAGTGTAAACTCATTTTTACAAAAACCCCCAAGAACAATATAAGGTTTTTAAGTAAGTTTATGATTTTGTGTTGGGTCGCATTCATAGCTGTCTTGGGCCGCGGGTTGGACACCCCTGATTTAAAGGGAAATTTTTACTCCACCATACTGATTTCAAACAACCCACTTTTGTAATCTATCTGTTGTTAAGCAAACACATCTGTAAGCATATATAGAATGTATTATGCTCAATATCTTTTTTGTATACATTTACATGTTATTAGTGGGAGATCCTATGATGATCAGTAAAACTTTTCCGTGTTAAACAAAAAAAGGCCATGTTTTTGAAGAGTGTAAAAGCTCTGACATACAGTACATACAGTTTTTTTTTTTAATAATGATGCAGCGCAGAAGAGGAGCATTGCTTATTTAACAATTTGGCCCACTGGCCAAAAGTATCATTGTACCAATATAAACACACCTTACCAGCATTTATATGTCCATCTTATTTCAATAAATCATTTCCTTCAATTTATATCCTTTAGTCTTTCATCCTCTTGGGTTTTTTTTTTTCATTCCTTATGAAATCCACACAAAAAATTTGAAATAAAATAATATTTAAATAGGGATAGAAGGAATTGTATTTTTTTTTTTTACCATTCTTCATTTAGGGAAAGGTTACATCACATATACTAAACAAAAAGATGTAGTACAGGTCAATTTCACCAGGAAAAACGTGATGTTGATCATATGTACGTTACAGACAATAAAATCAACTGACACAAAATATATAAACCGCCTTAGATAGCGCAAGAAAATCTAAACGTTCATAGAAACGTCAACTTACCAATAAGTAGGTGAAATCTTTTTCGAAGTGCTGCAACGTCATCCACATTTTTATTCAAGTAACAGAAAGGAATAAAGCAAGCACAGCCATTTGGGAAAGCCCTTTATTGGTTTGCACAGATGACTGATCATAGCATATTATTTATTGCGCCAGCACTTTTTTGGACTTTGGGAGGACATTTATGTTTTTTTTGTAAAATTTTTTGTTTACACTGTGGATTGTTTACAACACTATTTACTGTTATATTGGATATAGCACTAGCACCTTATGTATTATATTCAAAGGGATAAAATAAATCGTATTTTTTTTTTTGTTGTAGTTTAACGCTTCACCTAGTTTTATATACTTTTATTCTGCTCCAGCTGCAACACACCGAAGTAAAAATGCAGGTCATTGTGGGAAGGGGCAGAGCTTTTTTGCTACCAGGTTCCTAGCACACCAATTACATTTACAAAAATATTTTTTCCTAGGGATCATTTTTTGAGTTCTGTAGTGGTGTAATGATAAGACACTTAATTCTTTTTCAATGTTTTTATTAAAGATTTTCAATGATAATAAGTTATGACTATAGAAAGCTCACATATCACCCGTAAGGCGTTGGTGTATAATCAAAGTGTGGTTACCTAAAACAGCGAGGTGTTCAGAAGCACGGCATAAAAAGCAACAGTCAAAATATAAAGAACCAAGAATTTGCGGCGCCTCTAGGCGACCGCGCCAATGAATAACGGGTGAGGGGTTGAGGCGGGGTTCTCCTTTATATCACAGCCAACAAGGAGACTGAATCTAACATTGTAGGCTGAAGCCACAGCTCTGCTCCTTTGAGGTCACACGTTATTAAGAGGGAATGTCCCTGACCAGGGAGTGAGGGGGAAATGTCTTTGACCACCGGAGTCTACAATAATACACATCACTACAGTGAGGGGTTGAGGCGGGGTTCTCCTTTATATCACAGCCAACAAGGAGACTGAATCTAACATTGTAGGCTGAAGCCACAGCTCTGCTCCTTTGAGGTCACACGTTATTAAGAGGGAATGTCCCTGACCAGGGAGTGAGGGGGAAATGTCTCTGATCACCGGAGTCTACAATAATACACAATGAATAACGGTTATCGGCGGCAAGTCATAGTACCGAGTAAATATTCCAGGGCCATGAAAGCCGGCCATTACAAAAAGCACTAGTTATTCATTAAGGCTAGGTTCACACATATGTGAATTGGATGCGTTTTGAACCGCATCCAATTTGCATGACATGTAAAAGAACATTTCTTTCTATCGTGCCTGTTCATATATGTCTGGTGCAGCCAGAGTGCGGATTCAGTGCGGATAGAAAAAGAGTCCTGTCAGTTTTCTGAGCAGTGCCATCCGGCTTAGGTGTGAATTCAGGCCCATTGACTGCTATGAAAGTGTTTGTGAATCGCACATGTCATTCAGTTGTGAACAGGATTAAATATTGATCTGACCTGATGTAGACCTGACCATGAACAAAAACTAACCTGAGATGCTAAAACAACTACTTTGTCAATTAGCTGTGAAAATTGAGCTTTAATTCGCACTGCAATGTGTGAACCCAGCCTAAGTCAGTACCAGGAATGGCCCTATCTGGCATAGTGAGACAGTTTATGTTTGTTCATTATAAGAAGAAAATAGAAAAAGAAAGAAAAGAAGGAAGAAATGTCAAAGTCAGAAACCCGACCAGAACTCTGCGTCCCTACCCCCCCCCCCCCCCCCATTGGAATTCAAGAAGATGGAGATTGTACGTAACGCAAGGTGTCCGAAAACCCTCTTGAATTGAGCTTCCTTGTCTAATAATGTGTCAGCTAGTTATTCAACATAATCCAGGTAAGTTTGTGCTTTGTGACCACAGTGTCAACCATCATTGATTCCTAAGCTTTAGCTATAGAAATTTTTGCTGCTAGGAACATAAAAAAAAAAAATCTGTGTTTTTGTGTGTGTTTGGGAATGCTATCGATAGGTTAATTCAAAAGAGAAGTTTGTGCTCTTTTTGGTATATTAATTACAGTACTTGGGACAAGTCTCCCATGTATAGAACATGGGGCCCTTCTGACCACAGCCTCAAAAACATTGAGGCGAGGCATGGGGGTACATCTTAGATATTCTGGCAACTACCAAGTGCCATCGCGATAAGCCTCTATTAGCTGAAGACCCTTAATGTGTAATTAAAGTACCCCACTGGTTTACCTGCCTCCCCCTATGTTGGAAAAGATAAGGTGTTCTGTAGTCCAACAGGGTGGAAAACAGGCAATGCTGACAACACTGCTTGGGATTTAAGTGCAGTTGTCAGCCCCTTACTGGAAGTTGTAGACCACTAGACTTATGATAGATCAACAGTTTTTTTTTTCTGTAATTGCAGTGTTTTGCAGAGGGATAAACACAGGGAAATGCGTGTATAGGTGTATTAAATCATTTTTGTTGTACTTATACATACTGTATACATAAGTTTTCAACTCTGACTGGCATGTACTGTACATTTAATGGTAATCCAGTCTTTTAATCGTTAACTTACACCCTTCAGGATCGATCAATCAGTCAGGATCAGTAAAATGTCACAGACATTTTCCAACATGGTATGTTATAAAATGTTGCTTTTTTTCGCCCTCAAAGAACAAATGCTATTGGTGTGTGCATGCTGACAAAGGAGTTGAGAGGTAAAATCGAGGCTCTGATTTTTCAGTCAGTGTAAAGCAAGGCATACCTTGGATCTTTTTTTGGGAACTGCCCAGGGAATTTCCCCATCCATAGCCAGCCTTTGAAGTAAAATCAGCTTTACTGGGCCTATAAAAGATTTACGCCCTCTAAATATGAAACTACCCATGAAATGTAAGTTCTTATAAAAGGACTTCAGGCTGATGAGTAAAAGCAGCCTTTATTTCAGTAATGTTTTTCTTTTTTGGAGACATTATGAATTCAGCTGGTGTATAAATCTGAAATCTGTCTTCCTGACAACTTTAAAATCCATTAATGTCAGACTTGCAGTAGGAGTGCTTCCTCTTTTAGCAGATGGACAGGAATAGGCACTTAATTGGATTATCAGGAGGGAGAGAGTCCAGAGTGGGCAACACCAGTATACCAGTATAACATTGCAGTGGAGTTGACTGAAAAGTGCTGGACCTCAGAATTTCATGCATTACATTGCAGATCTATTGGCAGATAAAATATTTCCTCTAAATATGTTCCAATAGTGTAAATCAGAAGCTCTCATCTGGGGTGCTCAAGATGGAATTTCAGAAGTGAAAAAGACTGGCTTGTGTCCCTCAGGCTGGGTTCACATATGTGTGAATTGGATGCCGGTTTCCCTGTATCCAATTTGCATGACATGCGAGTGTGACCGGCTGTCAATGAAGCCGGTTCACACAGGTCTGGGGTCCACACTCAGAAAGGGTCCTGTGTGTGTTTGGGTCTGGTTCAGGTGAAAATTCAGGCAAAAATTTGGACTTGAATCACACCTGAATAGGTGGGCAAAAACAAACCGGACCACATGCTGTGAACCACGGTCACACATATGTGGACCTGGCCTTAGAGATGAGTCACTGCCATACATCCTCACCTTCATGCTGCAGCATCATCTCTCACTGCCTCCTAAGCCCAAGATCTGAGCAATCACTTGACAGCTGATGGCTCAGCTCCTGGTGTTCTCAGAGTAGAGAGCAGTAACTATCAGTCACCACTCTCCGCTCTGCCCAGTCAGCACTCAATGGAGGGCAGAGGAGGGGGCTGGCATAGCTATCATCGGCATACAGCCGCATGCTGAGAGCCGGAACCAGCTGTCAATGAGGCATCTGAGTGGATCCCAACAATACTGTATGATCGGGATGCTTCCAGAGCCTGGAGTGGCTCTGTGAAGTCAGCCGACAGCAGGCTTTAGTCCACAGTTGGCTGATAGTGGGTTACAAAAGTGCAAAAGTAAAAGCACTCCTGTGAGCCACAAGAGAAGTGTGGCAAAAAGCTTAAACCATACTTCTCTTTTAACATATTCAGTAAGTCAAGTAATGCCGCGTACACACTAGTGGACTTTTCGACCGGACTGGTCCGACGGACCATTCGACCGTGTGTGGGCTTCATCGGACCTGCAGCGGACTTTTTCGGTCGAAAATCTGACGGACTTTAGATTTGGAACATGCTTCAAATCTTTCCGACGGACTCGAGTCCGGTTGAAAAATCCACTTGTCTGTATGCTAGTCCGAAGGACAAAAACCGACACTAGGGCAGCTATTGGCTACTGGCTATCAACTTCCTTATTTTAGTCCGGTCGTACGTCATCACGTATGAATCCGTCGGACTTTGGTGTGATCGTGAGTAGGCAAGTCCGGTCGTTAGAAAGTCCGTCGTAACTCCGTTGAAAGTCCGTCGGAAAGACCGTCGGACCTTTGTTGTCGAAAAGTCCGCCTGTGTGTACGCGGCATAAGTGATTATCAGAGTATTGCTTTTAAAATCATTATAATGCAACATCTGACATAATTGTATATTGTTTCACTCATAAATTCACAATTGGGGGAGTTCAGATCTTCATCTTCAAATGTGATCTTACTTCTATAGGGGGTGTGAACATTAATCAAACATTTTCTTGGGCTGTGGGCCATAGAAAGACTGGGAACCGCTGATTTAGTTGTTAGCATGGTAATTCCAATTGATACCTACATGTACTGTATGTCTAAATTGTAGATATTGAATGTCAGTATTTTTTTATATGGTAAACCATACTGTGGACTCTGTCCTTTCTGTGATAACCCAATACTGCCCAGATTAGGGCCACTGATAAGGCAGTACAGCCGGCCCTCCTTCAGTTTAAAAAGTGGCCTGGGCACCTGCTGAGCTGGAGGGTCGGCTGTACTGCTTTATAGCTGACACTGATCTTCCTGTGACTCCCTCTGGCTGCACTGCAGGGGGATCGGTTATAGTATCTGCGCCCCCCTCCACCTGCTGTCGGGCCCTCTGCGTGCAGGGGAATCGTTTCAGGATGGGGGGGGGGGCGGCGCAGTAAATGTATTATATATACCAGCCCCTTCCTCAGAGTGCTTCCCATTCATTCACTGTCTAGTACAGCTGAGGCTTCAGATAAAGGGAATGGGGAAGCTCTGTCCTCAGTCCCTTTCTCTGTCTCCAATTTAGGACATCGGGGATCTGTTTAGACCCCTGATATTTTGCCAAAGGCCCTCCAACAGGGCAGTTAAAAAAATTTTAAAAAATATTAATAATAAAAAAGTACAAAAAAGTAAAATAAAAATCGAAAAAAATAATTAAAAAAAAATGAAGAACTTGTTCAAATGTGCCTTGCTCTCCGAAGAGCAGTCAGCATTTGGCTTGCGTTACAAAGTACATTTGACAGGTTGTGAGGAGGCATATTGCCTTTTTTAACCCCTCACTAGCGCAAAGCAACTGCATGCAATAGCTCTTGCAGTGCGGCACTATTCAATTAAATTGGTCTTGACCAATGAGGGTAAAAATTCTGCCATCACTGTGAGGCAAAGCAACACCGCTGTGGCATTTTAGTGAAAATATCATTTGATGTTTTTGGAGGGGCGGGAACCTGTCAGGTGGGCTGTATGGGGTCCCATGATTTCTAACAGCAGTCCTGGCCCTGATTCCAAATATGTTTTGTGCAGTGATATTATAATTGCTAAAAGCTTAGACCAGTCTCCAATTTTTGTAATCCATTTACTAAAAATTCCCAAACATTTACATGTATATTAAACTAAACCTTGTTTAACCAAACAACTATTTTTTTTTTCTGTTTCTGGAGTCAAGACATTTGCCATCTGCAGTGCTGGTTTACAAATTACAGCGATTGTAAAGAACTCTGAAGTTGTTTCTTATCCCTGTAGAGGTTGTAAAAGCAGTACAGCACACATTCACATAAACAGGACTTCTCACAGGACAAAACCTCTTTAGAAGACTATGCATTTCCCAATGACCTCCGCCGAGAACCTTCAATAGATCAGCCAACCTTGTGTACTAAGCATATAATATTGTGATGCTGCATGGGTGCAATAAATATCCCCGTGTGTTGCCCTGCAGCCTATAAAGCACATTGCACTATTAATCCTGCTGACAGTGAACATGCGACAGAGGCAAGTTCATAAAGCAAATTGGAAGCACAATTTCTAGAATGTTCTATAAGCATGGTTTATTTTTCCCGTGTTTCCCTTTATGTACTAACATTTTTTTTTTTTAAATCACAAATACACCCCTCTATTATATCAAGGCTTTGTAGCTATGGTGGTTTCTCTCAGAGTTTATGTTTTTTTTCATAAGTTGTGCCATTTTTCTGTGCAAGTACAAAATGTCCTTGTGACAGAGGCACCGGTATATAAATTCCACTTTGAGAAAGCCTTGCATCAAACCTTATGCTTCATATATTATAGCAGGGAAAGCTTGCAGCGGTCAATTACATGAAATATAGTCTCTTACAGCACTTAAAGGAAAAATATGGCATATTTTCAGTCAGCACATATTTTAAGTTATTATTGCAGGGTTTACCTTAATTACATTTTTGAGGCGACTTGCACATTTTTATATTCTTGAGCTCCCACTTTTTTTTGCTTCTAAGATTTGTACATTAGCCTTTAGTGGGAGATTTGTATTTCAAAGCCATCACTTTGCCTCTCTATTGAAAGCAGAACTGAACCCTCCTATCTCTCAGAATCAAGCAAGCTGTCATCTTGGGCCTCTGGTCTTCAGTTGCTCGTGTGATCATTTAAAGGCTTGACAACTCAGTTGAGAGCAGAAGCATCACGAAATGTCTTGGAAATAACTGGTTTGGGAAACCTTTAAATCATTTGTTTTAATTCCACTTTAAAGAGGAGCTAAACCCTCCTATCCTTTACAGCCAAGGAAGCTGCCATCTTGCACCACGCATGAGCGGTATTTCTGCGAATGTCCGAGAGTAGTAATTCTTTAACTATAATTCATGATCATTTCTAAACTGATAACCTGTAATGGCTTTTAAAACGTTGCCTATGAACAATTTTAGTACCGTAGTTAGTCAGTATTTTACAGGTGTGCGTAACTTTAAATCTTGACATGTTTGGTATTTATCTGGTAGTATATGTAAAGAGTGCCGTGAAAATTAAGTGCATAAGCTCATAAGTTTATATTTAAAAAAAAAATGTATATATAAACAAAAAATTACAAAAAACACAAAGGGAAATCGGCTGTCGATCACTCGCTGGAACTCCGGCTGAACACCAACTCAACATGCTGATTTGGTATTTATTTACCCATCGCAACGTCATCTTTTAGATTTTACCAAACATTGAGTATTATGCCCCGTACACACGGTCGGACATTGATCGGACATTCCGACAACAAAATCCATGAATTTTTTCCCGACGGATGTTGGCTCAAACTTGTCTTGCATACACACGGTCACACAAAGTTGTCGGAAAATCCGATCATTCTGAACGCGGTGACGTAAAACACGTACGTCGGGACTATAAACGGGGCAGTAGCCAATAGCTTTCATCTCTTTATTTATTCTGAGCATGCGTGGCACTTGTGCTTCACAACCTGTGCTTCAGGTTTGTGTACACACGATCGGAAATTCCGACAACGGATTTTGTTGTCGGAAAATTTTATAGCCTGCTCTCAAACTTTGTGTGTCGGAAAATCCGATGGAAAATGTGTGATGGAGCCCACACACGGTCGGACAATCCGACCGTGTGTACGGGGCATAACTGGTATATTGGGGGTTATTTATGAAAGGCAAATCCACTTTGCACTACAAGTGCACCTGAAAGTGCACCTGAAGGGCAGTCACTCTAAATCTAATTGGTAGATTCGAAATGAAGGGAAGCTCTGCTGATTTTATCATCCATTCATGTGCAAGCTTAAATGCTGTTTTTTATTTTTCTTGCATGTCCCCCTCAGATCTACAGCAACTTTACTTCCAAGTGCACTTTCAGTGCACTTTCAAGTTCACTTGCAGTGCACTTGTAGTGCAAAGTGGATATGCCTTTAGTAAATAGTGTTTGTGTGCACTAAAATTCATTAAGTGTATTTTTTCCTGAAAACTTGTGTTCCTAAACTGCTGCACAGTTATCATGTGACAATGAAAAATTGCATCTACCACCATTTTATTCTCTAGGGCCTTTGCATTCATAAAATGTATCATGTTCGGGGGTTCTAAGTAATTTTATGGCAAAAAATGCTGATTTTGATACGTATGTGAAAAATGTCAGAATTGTCCTGGTAGACAAGCAGTTAATGTTGGGAGCCAGGGAACTGATATCTTCAGAACTGAAGCCAGTCACCAGGTATTTCCCATGAAAGGGCTGTATGGAGCAGTTGGGGGAGGGGGGGGGGGTAAGACGTTCTTGTGGTAGTTCAATCATCCATGGCCAAAATAACAATGGGAAGGATAAGTCTGATATATGGAACCTTCTATGTGAGCAGTGTGTGGCAGGTTCAGTGGTTTATAGATTTAAAATCTGGTGGAGTGATCAGAAATGTTCCTCATGGGATGGGGGTATTATGGAGCATGTACGTGTTGTGTGTTCACCTCTGAGCTTCTTCCCCTCTCCATACAAGTCAGTGTAAATGCAGCTTGAAGTTAGTGGAGTCCAAACCCCTCCCCTGCATTCTTTTGGTGCCTCAGGAAGTACTGGAGACACCGGAATGGCAGAAAATCAGCATCTCTAGACAACAGTCAGTAATGGCAGATCATAGATTTCTCTCATAAGGCCTGGTTCACACTGATGTGACAATCGCTCTGACCTTGGAGCACTTGACGCATCAGAATTTGGACCCCATTCTGTGCAATGGAACCGTTCTAATCAGTGCGACTTGAGTCGCTCTGACTTAGAAAATGGTTCCTGCACTACTTTTGGTCCGACATCAGTACGACTTGCATTGACTTCTGTTTGACTTTTGAAGTCGGTGCAGTGTGAACCCGGGCTAAAAGGATTTATTAAATGATATGAGCTCTGCACTCCCATCACCACTCCTCATCAACAGGCAGGGATACACTCAGCACCTAAATTGCGCCTTCTGAGCGCCTAAAGTGCACCCAATTTCCCCTTTCCCAGCGCCTGAATTGGGCCTACTTTCAACCCTTTTAGAGTTCTCCCTTGTCAGCATAGTTGGCCTCTCTCCCCCACCCTCTGCTGTCCGTGTACCTGTAGGGAACCAAGCGCCGACATGCTGTTTCCCGTAGGATGGTTTATAGTGCTGTACGCAGTGTGTAATGTATGGAGGATGGGAATAAACACCATGTGCACTGCTGTTATATTCCCCTTCTTCATACACTTACATAAAGCGCACTACACTATAAGGGGTTAAAAAACCAAAAACAAAGGGCAGACTGGATGGACCAGTTTTTTCTGCAGTCACTTTTCTATGTTGTTTCTGCCAATAGGACCACTGGATAGGCACTTCCCTAGAGAGAGGGTGACAACGCACATACTTCGGCAGTGAAATAATTTCAGCGTTGCTGCTGTAGTTGCTGCTGTAGCTGCTTAGATGATGGTGCTGTATATAGCCTTAGCCTTTTCACTAAACAGTCACACATAGCCCCTCCCACTGTGCTTTAGATTGACAGCACATTGCTCTGTCTGCAGGAGGTTCGGTCAGTGATGTAGAAACCCTGCTTAACTGTGATAGCTAATCAGAGGCTATCACAGCGATCAGGTGACACAAAACCGAAAGTCCCAGGACCCGATTTTTTTTTTTAAATCAAACAAAGTTTTATTGAGTAACTTGTGCATACATAACATGAATTTGTTTGCATTTTGACATTGTAACAATGCAACCATTATTATATCATGAATAAAAATGGTATTGAATACAGACATACCTGACATACAATAATATTCCGGGTGTATATAATTGGTTTATGTAACCTGTACAACCATTCCTATGTCCATTAAATCGTTTCATGAGTGATTATATTAGACACATGTAGAAGATTCTTGCAGCCATCTATCCCATATCTTATTGTACTTGGCTGGGCATCCTCTATTAACATATATACATTTCTTGTACGGTAATGTATTGTTTATCTCCACCTTCCAGTCCACTACTTTAGGAGCCTCCTGCCTCATCCATTTTTTAGCTATAACCTTTCTTACTGCAAACAATGTTTCATGCAAAAAAGTTTTGGTGTATTTGTCAGTTGTGTCAGGAACTATACCCAAAAGGCATTGTTTGGGGTCTAAAGCTAGAGGTGAGCCCATTGTGTCATGTAGAAATGTTACAATTTGTTCCCACAGGCCTTTTATCCTAGGGCATGCCCATAGTAAATGAAAAAAAGTGGCTGTCTCTCTTCCGCACATCTGACATGTGGTGGTTTGTGTACGCTTATATCTTGCCACTCTGAGGGGTGTAAGATATGCCCTGTGGAGAATGTAGAGCTGCGTCAGTCGATCTGATAGTTTAGGAGACACAGTTTTACAGGACTCCAAAATCTCCCCCCACTCCTCGTCCTCCATCGGTCCCACCTCTCTCTCCCATCTTGGTTTGAGATCATATGCTATTTTGGTAGCTAGAGGGGTTAAAAGTAAGTTATAAAATGCTGAGATCAATTTATGTGAGTCTGTGCTCTTGATTATAGCTATGAGAACATTAGGTGTAGGGCTTGGGCAGGAGTCAGGAAATTGTGTTTGTATCGCATGGCGGATTTGTAGAAATCTAAAAAACATCTGGTTCTGTATTGTAAATTCTTCTTTGAGTAGTTCAAAGGTTTTAAGCTGTCCATCTTTTAATATATGGTGTAGGTAAAATACTCCCTGTATAGACCATATGAATGTGTCATGTATTTTATTAACTTCAGGGAGGTTCTTGTTATGCCACAATGGTGTATAATCGTTGAACTGTGGAATTTCAAGTCTAGATGTAGCTACATTCCATATTTTCCTGTAATGGTATAGCATAGTGTGCCTTCTTTCACCTTGTTCCATCCCATCTAAGCCCGCTGCTATTGCATATATGGGGTCCTTAGTGTATTGCGCCCACTTTGGACATAGTAGCATAAGAAATCTTTCACTGTCCGTTTTATCTATGTGGAATAGCTGAGACAACTGTGCTGCAATGTAATATAGATTAAAATCGGGGAGAGCAGTACCTCCCAGATCAGTCGGATTCTTAAGGGTTTGCCATGCTAATTTATGTCTATTATTACCCCACACAAATGACTTTAGAAGGGACTCTAGAGATTTGAAGTGTTTCAAGGGTAGATAAACTGGGGTGTGCCATAAGACATAGAGTATTTTGGGTAGTAGGATCATTTTGATTAAATTTATACGGCCCCAGACTCCCAATGGCAATTTGGACCAAACCCGTATTTTATTTTTAATCGTGGAAATGAGAGGATCTATATTTAGGGATATATAGTCTGCAGGGGTTCTGGTTATACGAATCCCTAAATATTTAATAGCATCTACTCTCTGAAGCGGAAGCCTGGCTTGGGATTCTGGGGGTGGGAAACTGTCAATTGGTAAAATTTGGGATTTGTCCCAATTAATTTTCAGCCCTGAGAATATTCCAAATTGTTCTATCACATGAAGTGCAGTACTCAATGAAGAGCCCGAGTCTGCTAGATATAATAGTGTATCGTCAGCACACTTGCTAATTTTTTCAATCAGTGAGCCCATTCTGAGTCCCTTAATCTCTGGGTTCGCTCGGATGGACATCGCCAGGGGTTCTGCCGCCAGGGCATACAGCAATGGGGACAAGGGGCAGCCCTGTCTCGTGCCTCTACTGAGGTCAAACAATTGAGACGACCACCCATTAGCCACCACTCTGGCCCTAGGTGCCTGGTATAACAGTTGAACCCATTTAATAAATTTCGGGCCAAACCCATAGCCCTCCAAGCATCTCCAGAGATACCTCCACTCTACCGAGTCGAAGGCTTTTGCCGTGTCTAAGGTCACAACAACCCGTGAACCTACCTCTTCATGTGTAGCCTGCAGATTAATATATAGTTTCCGGAGGTTAAACGAGGTGTTGCGGCCGGGCATGAAACCAGCCTGATCTGCATGTATCAATGTTAGTATGACCTGATTAAGCCTAATAGATAGTACTTTGGCTAGAATTTTAATATCGACCTGTAAGAGCGATATGGGGCGATATGATTCTGGGAATCCCAGGTCTTTTTCAGGTTTAGGAATAAGGACTATCGTGGCCTCTGTCATAGATGGGGGTAACGTCCCAGTTTCAAAGAGATGATTATATAGCTTTAATAATTTGGGAGTTAGTATTTCGCTAAATTGGGAATAAAACTCAATGGGGAGTCCATCCGATCCGGGAGATTTAGACCTAGCAAAGCTAGCTATAGCAGTTGTAATTTCATCTACAGTAAGTGGTGCTTCCAGTGATTCAATCTGTTCATCTGTCAACTGTGGGAAAGTCACCTTTTCAAGGAAAAGGGACATGGATTGGGTCTCTGTGGGGGCTGTCGTTGTGTATAAGTCAGCACAAAAATCCCTGAATATTGAAGTTACCTTAGGAGGGTCTGTCTCTTGCTGGCCTCCTGGACTATGTAGCGTGATAACCACCGGGGGTCTATCCTCGCTATGCACCAAGTATGCCAACAGCTTGCCTGCCTTCTCTCCATGCTCAAACATTTTCTGTTTGGAGAAAAACATTTTTTGTCTGGCTTTCTGGTACTGTAGTTGGTCAGCCACTCTAGTCTGTAACTTAAGTAGGTCTGCGTTTGCGGGTGTCGGAGTGTTGGCATATATTCTTTCAGCAGAGGACATATCCTCCAGCGCCTTACCGAGGGCACCGGAGGAGTCCATCTTAATTTTATTAATAGGGGTTATTAAGGTATGCCTAGCATATAACTTAAAAGAATCCCACACTGCGGATGGTGATTCTGACTCGTCATTCTCCACAAAGTACGCTCTCCATTTATCTATAAGCTCGTTATCTTCTTTTTTTTTTTTTCAAATAACATTTTTTTTATTATTATTTCGTTTTTGCAGTACATTATGTAATAACAGTTGGTGATTGTAACAGTAGTATAATAGTGCTGATTTCTTGTATACAGTGTCAATAATCAAATGCCATATTCCAATATTAAAATTTTGCAAAATGCCAGCTAAGTGTCATCGTCTTCCATTTGCTATATTTACTGGCAGGTTTATAATCTTAATGTAATAGCAGAATCATAACTTAGTTATCTATGACTATGACATCACAGGTGTGTATAACATAAAGAAGAAGAAGTGGGTAGTAGAGAAAGGGAGTTAGAGGGGGGGGGGGGGGGTTTAGTAGGTATATCAACGGTGGTGTTACCTGGTCATGGTGGGTCCTCCCGGAGGTGCCATAGCTCCCAGACCCTGTTATGTGCTTCCAATGTATCTTGTATTCTGGCTGTCATCTTTTCCATCACTTCTATGTCCTTTATTCTAGTGTACAGGTCCTCAGCAGAGGGGGGTGAAGAACGCTTCCAATGTAGTGCTATAAGGCATCTTGCCGCCGTTAGTATGTGACGTACCAATTTTTTATATGGGGTGGGGAGTTTAGACGGCGGTAGGCCCAGTAGGAAGAATTTTGGGGAAGCCTGGATCTGTATGTCCAGGAGGCGTTCCAGTAGTTGCTGGACTGTGGACCAGTAAGGAATCAACAATGGGCAGCTCCAGTATATATGTAGGAAGGTGCCCCTTGCTCCCTGGCATCTCCAGCATCTATCGGAACTATTGGGAAAGATGGCATGGAGAACATCTGGGGTCATATACCACAGCAAGAGGATTTTATAGGAGTTTTCTTTGTATAAAGAACATAATGAGCTCTTTGCTGTTTGATTCCAGATTATCTGCCATTGCGCGATAGGGAGTTCCTCCCCAAGGATCCCCTCCCATTTAGTCATATACAAGTGTTTACCTTAGCCGTCCTCAGAGAAGACGTTCAAGAGCTTGTATATGCTCGATATAAGCCCCCTCTGGTTATTGCCCGCCAAGATTGTTGTTTCAAACGCTGATGGTGGTGAGAATTGTAGGGTGGGTGTAATAGTGAGTGCATAGTGCCGAATTTGTAGATACCCGTAGAATGCCTGTCTGGGGAGGTCATGTTTATTTTGTAGTTCGCCGAATGGCAGCAGTTTCCTTGTTCTGGGGTCCACCAGGTTCCCAAAGTGGAACAAGTTCCGGGCTGTCCAATGATGTGACATTTGGTAGGTTAGACTATCCGGCACTTTGGGGTTACAGATAAAAGAGGTCAGGAGCGATCTATCCGATGAGAGACTATGTTTGGGGGCCAGAGTGCGCCACAGCCGCCTCAACTGGGACATGGGGCCCAGCATACGCTCAGGGGCTACGTCCGCATTCGCGCTCCACAGCAGGCTATTTGGATGTATGGGAGCAAGCCATAGTTTTTCGATTTCGGTCCATTTGTTGTAAGATTTGTGGGTATACCAGGAGGCTATCGCTCGCAATTGAGCAGCGTAGTAATATTTAATAATATTAGGGAACGCCAATCCCCCTTCATTGCGAGATGCCATCAGCACCGACCTTGGGACCCTGTGCCTTTTGTAATTCCATGTGAAATGTAATAAATCGGATTGGAGTTTTTTCAGTTGGGCAATCGGGATTGGTATGGGTAGTGTTTGGAAGAGGTATAAAAGCCTTGGGAGGATAGTCATTTTTATTGAGGCTATTCGACCTAGTAGAGAGATGTGGTGTTTTTTCCATTGGGTCAGTGAGGATCTTATAGATCGGAACAGTGATGGGAAATTTTCTTGGTATAAGGTACTGAATTTGGGTGTAATAAATGTGCCTAGATACTTCAGGGAGTTTGTTTTCCATGTGAATGGAAAGTTAGATTTTAAAAGGGAGACCTCGTTAGGAGGGATGTTAATTGGGAGGGCCTCCGATTTTGATGCATTTATCTTATACCCTGAGAGAGCGCGAAAGCGATCTAGTTCTGTTTGCAAGATCGGAAGAGTAATATGAGGTTGAGTTAATGAGAGTATGATATCGTCCGCAAAGAGGGAGATTTTAAACTCCCTTCCTCTAACCGATATTCCCCGTATGTCCTGGTTTCTCCTAATGGATGCAGCTAGGGGTTCGACGCAGAGTGCAAATAGCAGGGGCGAAAGTGGAAATCCCTGTCTGGTCCCGTTCGCCACTGAGAATGCAGGGGATAACGCAAAGGGGGTCCTGACTTGGGATGTTGGGCCAGTGTATAAATGTCTGATTGCTTGTAGGAAAGGGCCTCGAAAGCCCATGAATTGTAAAGTGGCAAATAGAAAGGGCCATCCCAAGCGGTCAAACGCTTTTTCTGCTTCTAAACTAAGCAACAATGCCGCTTGGTGTTCCCTATTCACCACCTCCACCAGATCTATAATCTTTCTGGTATTGTCGCCAGCTTGACGCAGCGGGACGAACCCTACCTGGTCTTTATGGACCAGTGAGGGGAGAATTTGGTTTAGGCGATTGGAAAGTAGTTTGGTGAAAATTTTAAGGTCGGAATTCAATAATGCAATGGGTCTGTAACTGGCGCAGAGGGAAGGGTCTTTGTCTGGTTTAGGAATTAAGGTGATAAAAGAACGGTGCATGTCCGGGGGTATGTCGACGTTGTGAAGAAAGGCATGGAAGACCTTGCGCATATGTGGAAGCAGTATGGGGAGAAATGTCTTGTAGTATTCATATGGGAATCCGTCAGGTCCCGGGGCTTTATGGGATGGGAGGGATTTAATGGTCAACTCTATTTCCTCATCTGTAATCTGTGTGTTCAAAGTCATCAGGTCGGCGGATGTTAAATGGGGAACTCCACTGCGTTCTAAGTATTCTCGCATTTTGTAAGACAAGTCGGGGGGAGGGGGGATTGCTAGGTATGTCTGGGTTATTGTATAAGTGTTTATAGAAGTCCTCAAATACCTGAGCTATTTCTTTGGGGTGGGAGACTATATGCCCCGACTTATTTTTAATCTGATGTGGTGTCTGCATGTGGAATTTGTCACGTAGTTTGTTAGCTAAAAGGGAGTGCGCTTTGTTACCTTTGTCGTAGAATAATTGCTTTAGTCTTGTCAGTGCTTTTTCTACCTGGCCTAAGGCGAATTCCTTCAGGGTTGAGCGAAGACTAATGACCTTCCGAAGTATGGGTATGGAAGGGGTGGCTTGAAGTTTGCGTTCAAACATTTTAAGGTCCTGTTCAGTTTTTAACTTTGCGACTAGGGAATCTCTCTTCATTGCGGAGGACAAGGCTATACATTTACCGCGTAGGACCGCCTTGTGGGCCTCCCAGAGGGTGGCCGGGGATATGTCCGGCGTGTTATTTTCAATGAAGTAGTGTTTTAGGGTGGTATTTAGTTCAACTTGGGAGGGGAGATGTTGGAGAAGAAATGTGTTAAGCCTCCAGTTGTAGGGTTTACGGTTGGGATTGTCTAGATCTAGCTCCAGTAGAATCGGGGCATGATCCGACCACGATATGGGGAGTATTTGGGCTTTTCGTGTAAGTCTGAGTGTGTGGTTGTTAACAAAGAAGTAATCTATTCGGGAGTGTGTATGATGGGGGGCAGAGTAAAATGTATATTGCCGATCCCCCGGGTGAAGGACCCTCCAGGCATCAAAGAGCGCATATCGTCTGGAGATTTGTCGAAACAGTCTAGAGCCCTGAAGGACCCCTGGTGGAGATGCCCTGGAGCCCACCACCTGGCGATCGACAGTTGCTGATTGTACAAGATTGAAATCTCCCCCCACCACCAAGATCCCGGGGACTGACTTGAAAATACGTTTATATATTTTTGAGAGGAGATTATGTTGTTTAGTGTTAGGCGCGTATACAGCGCACAGCGTGATAGGTTGTGTATGCCAGTGCCCCTGTAGAAAGGGGCCCCTAGGGTCGGAGTAATGGTTTGTGCAGGTGAAGGGGGTTCCCTTTTTGAATAATATAGCCACTCCTGCTTTTTTTTGAGTACTAGATGAGAGATACACCTGCGGGAAGTATTTGGAGGCAAATGCGAACGAGCCTTCCTTATTGAAATGTGTCTCCTGTACCATTACAATATCAGCTCCCGACTGTCTGAACTCCCGCAGTGCCAGATGTCTTTTTCTGTTAGAGTTCAGGCCATGTACATTTAAGGATAGTAACTTTGCCATCTGATTACATGTGGGTAGGTGTGCGTTTGCTTACCTAGTGATGGAGCACCAGGGTCTGAGGACAGAGGACCAGGAGCCGGCACCACCCGGGAGGAAACCAGGACCTTTCACCCGCACCGTTGTGCGAAGTTGACTCCTACAAAAAGGGAAAGAGGAGGGAAAGAGCTGGGGAAGAAGAAGATGATTAGTTAAGACCAAGTGGTAACAGAACGTATACATTATCAAAGTATAAATGGCCAATAGGCCTAAGTAACACGGAGTCCCAAGTGTCCGTCCGCCGGCCGCTCTATTGGGGCAGCCGGGGGGGGGCCACCAGGGGATCCGCAACCAATGTGGTAATATAAAACACTTATATAACTTCCTGAACTAAAAATCAGGAGTGGGGGGGGGATAGGAGACGAACGGTAATGCGTCTACTCTCTCGGAGCCTGATCACAGCAAGCCCTTAGTATTTATGTAAACTGTGGCGTAGGGGCAAATTTTGGGGGGTACTGAACTAGTATGTTTGACCAATTGTTTAGTCCCGGGCATGAGAAGTCAGTACGTTGAGTTAATCACGTCTTGTAGCTTGGTATGGACTGTGTTAAGACAATGATGTTGATCAGCTTCTGGGTTTGGCAGGCTTGCGAGGTGCTTCTGGGTTTCGAGGCCGGTTGGAGGAAGGTACTTTCTGCCAGACTGTAGGCGGTGATGGGGTAATGGTTACTAAGTTCCATTCTGGTAGCTGTGGGGGTTGTATTTCCAGGGTGTTGCAAAATACTCGGAGATCTTCGGGGTATCTCAGAACTGCGGAGGTTCCCTGTAGTTTTGCTGTGAGAGTGAAGGGAAAACCCCATCTATAGGGGATTGCTTTGTTTTGCAGCTCATGTAACAGTGGTTGAAGAAGTCTTCGTTTCTGCAGGGTGATCCAGGACAGGTCAGGGTAGAGCTGAATTTGTGTTCCAGCAAAGGTGATTTTGCGAGCTATTCGTGCTTGTCTCATGATGGATTCTTTGAGGGGGTAAGAGGTGATTCTGCAAATAATATCCCTTGGTTTTGATGCAGGGCCTTTAGGTCGCAATGCTCGGTGGGCTCTGTCCATTTCTATGTGTTTCGTAAGGGGTTCTCCCAATAGGTTGTTGAAAATGGTTTGCAGGGTGGTTTGCAGGTCCTCGTTGCCCTCTGGCTCCGGGATTCCTCTTATTCGGATGTTGTTGCGGCGCCCCCTGTTGTCCAGGTCCTCTATGTGCCTTTGCATGTCTCTGAGGAGAGAACGGTGTTCCGCTCCTTGCAACTGTGTTCTGTGGACTGCTAGCTTGGTTTCCTGGATCTCCTCCTCCGCCATTTCCACTCTATCTGCTAAATGTTTAAGTCCCGTTTGGAGGACCTGGATTTCTGAGCGACAGGTTGATTTGACATCCTCTATGAGTTGTTTAAAGTCCTGTTTGGTGGGCATCGCTTGAAAATAAGCGTGCCATGGGGGTGGTATATGTTGGTCATGCGTATGGACCACTCGGTGGTCTGGTGAGGCTGGTGCTGGAGGGGGGGAGCGTGGGCTAAGTGATCCCGCTTCGGGTGACCGGCGGGATCCTGGAAGAGGGGGATCCCACGGTTCAGTCCACATCAGGGCCTGCGGCAGTTGGGGGGGTCCCTCATGGTGGGTAGCTGTTGAGGAACTTGGGGGGGTGCTGGCCTTTTGTGCGTATGTGAGATTGTTAGAGGGCAGCTGTTTAGAGACATTATTGTCTCCAGATCTGGATAGTCTCTGCGTCTTGGGTGGGGGGGAAGACGCTGCCATAGCCCACAGTATCCCATCCTCTCCCCCTGGTGTATGGTGCAGCTCCACTGATGGACGAGCGGGGCCTGGAAGGGGTGGAAAGTCCTGGGAAAGAGCTGACGGTGTTGGGGACAGAGGAGACTGATCCTGAAGGTAGGGGTCTGATGCCGCGCGTAGCAGCCGTGGAAACGCCGCCGAGCACTGAGTATAGTGCTGTGAGGAGATGGTTAGTCCGGATGGCTGCGGCGCACGTGTCTGCCAGGCCTGGGGGTCGGGGGGGTTGATGGACTCACCGCTCCCGTATGTGTGGCTGGAGACACCGAGCCTGTCACCGCTGGAGAGGACTCGGTATGCGATCGCTGCTGTGTGAGGTGCGGCGGTTGGTCTCGTGGAGAAATCCGTCCTCCATGTGCCTGTGTGATCGGCGCCATCTTGGCTCCTCCGGCCGGAGTACTCTCTGGTTGGAGAAAGAAGGAACGGAGGTCTGTAGAGGTCCCCGGAGGGGGTTGGGATGTACCCCTGTACTTAGAAGATCGGGTGGTCCGCGATCTGCCCATGTGGGTATGGTTTTTCGACCCCAAAATTGCTTTTATTGCTGCGGGCTGCTGGAGCTGAGAGATCAAGCGTCCATTAAGGTCGGCTTCCGGTCACCAAGCTCGTTATCTTCAGGTAGAAGAGAGAGCCAAAATGGGTTCAGACGCCACGACCTTGGTGGTTTTGCCACTGGAATACTCACCATAATCCAGTAAGGGCTATGGTCCGAAAGTACCCTAGGGCAAAACATTACCTCCAATAGTCTCGGCACCAACCTGCGGGAAATAAGTATAAAATCTATACGGGACATGGAGCCATGAGAGGACGAGAAGCATGAATATGACCTAGCCTGTGGGAACTTGTGTCGCCATGTATCTATTAAATGGAAAGTGGAGATAAGCTTGGAAAATCTAGTCTCAGTGGGAATATTATGGGCCGGTGAAGCCAGTTGTAGCTTGTCTAAAGTCGGATTTAGAGTGACATTGAAGTCACCTAGCCACACCGCTGCTATATTCGAATGACGGGTCATGAATGATATACCCTCCTTGACTATAGAAACATTAAAGGGGGGTGGTACAAAAAAGCCATTATGAGCAGAGGCTCTCCATATACCTTAGCATGAATAAACACATAGCGGCCTAGCGGGTCTGTGGATAACTCACATAATTCAAAATGTACCGATTTGGCTATTAAGACGGATACTCCCCTGGAATGGGATGTGTGGGTAGAATGGTACGCCCACCCAACCCATGGCCGGCGGAGCGCCATCTGTACTCTCCCCTCAATATGTGTTTCCACTAATGCCACTATATCAGCGTGTTGCTTCTTAAGGAATGCGAAGACCGCCGCACGCTTAAATTTCTCGCGGAGTCCTCTCACATTCCATGTAAGAAATTTCAGGGATGCCATAGGTCAAACTTTTTAATCATTAATAACCCAGTTATACAAAACCATTTACTCTCTATGCAGAGAGGATACAAGTTCCTAATACTCAGACATAGCTGCCTTAATCGTGTATCACACAACACGTATGTACGTTTCAATAGATCTAACATATGAAATGTTACCTGTTTTCCATGACAAGTATGCACACTCAAGTGTAACCGAACTATAAACCTTTGAACCCCCTCCCCCCTCCCTGCCCTACACTGACCCAAACTGGTGTGGGCATAATCCCTTAACTGTTTGCAAACTGGGAAACAGACCAATTTCTTGGTTGCCAATAAAATGTAGAACAACTGGTTAATTTCCCGAAGACTATATAGGATGAGGGGTATCAGCCATATTACTTGCAAAAGGAGCAGTATGGTCCCCCATTCTTCTTGCCTCCACTCGACTGCAACAATTAAGTTCCGGAGAAAGTTCCAGTGTTCTTGGTGTTGTTTCCCTGAACTGTGTGGGGTAAAGTCTCGCTGCACGATGCATGCTGTCTGTAGGACTGTTGTCACTCCGGAGCCCCGGAGGATAAGTTGACTCCTGTACTGTAGATATCCAAAATTTATGCTTTAAACTTGCGCCGGCTAGGAACGGTTCTTGGTTACAGCTACGTGACTGGTAGGACTCAAGTAATTAATTAGCCCGTTGAGGATTAGCTCGTCGTTCCAACCACGCAATCACCTCCTCTGGGTCCTCGAAGAAGACCGCACGACCCTCGTGTTCCACTCTGAGGCGAGCAGGAAAGAGCATGGAGTACTTGTATTGCAGATTCCTTAGCTTACGTTTGGCCTCCGTAAAGCTCTGACGTCGACGTTGTACCTCTGCCGAGAAATCTGGGAAAATAGCCACTTTAACATTCCCTACTGGGATATTGCCCTTCTCCCTTGCCATTCTCAAAGCGGTATCTCTATCCTTGTAGTTAAGGAGTTTAGCTATGAACGTGCGAGGAGGAGCTCCCTGCGGGGGGGGGGGGGGGGGGGGTCTTGCAGGCATGCGATGTGCCCGCTCCACCGCAAACATGGGGGAAAAGGCTTCTCTTCCATAGGCGTTAATCAGGAGTTGTTCCAAAAATGTGGTAGTGTCCTTACCCTCAGATCCCTCTGGCAGGCCTATCAGGCGTATATTACATCTTCTCAGCCTATTCTCCATGTCGTCCTGCTTTATAAGAAGTTGCTGTATTTGCCTTTGTACGCGGTCCGAGGATATTTGTAAGGGCGGAATAGCATCCTCCACCTCGCTCAGTCTGGTCTCGGTTTCTTTCACTCTTTCTCTTAGCTTTTGAAAGTCCTGTCTGATAAGGGAAATATCCATCTTGACTTCCTCAATTTTTGCTGTAAGAGAAGTTCTGCAAAGGGTGATTGCTTCGAGGAGTTTATCAGTGTCAGACGTTGTTCGTTCTCCCCCTCCAGCTTTCTCAGAAGTTCCCTCTTCCTCCATGTCCTCCTTTTCTAGTCGGCGGTACTGGTCAAGTTTTGCCGCTGCTGCTTTCTGTGCTTTAGTTGGTGACATACTGTAATGGTCCGGGGTGTCACCCTCAGTTCCCTAAGCTTAATGTAGTAAACTTATGTGCCTGCTGTCCAAAGGAAATTTCTGTTTGCAGTCACGTATTTACCAGGGTGTCCAGGGACAGAGACTGTTCTCACAGATCAAGTGTGTGAGATACTACCCCACTTCCTGGGGATTTGGCAATCTGAGGTTGTAGTATATAATAAAGAGGGACCCCAATAAATGTTGTGCAGAGGGGGGTAGGAGGGCCGCAGCCTATGCACAGAATACAGGCAGGAGGAGCAGGTGTGCCAAGATGGCCGCCGGGCACCTAGGCCGTAATTTAGCCCGAGTTTTACTATCCGGTTTGCTGGGTTACTGAGGGCCTGGGAGGCTAAGTATAAGAGGGTTAGTGCAGTCTAGCTCCCTTGGTAGGTTTGCTGGCCTCTGGGTATTCGTGCTCCGTAGTTATTACAGGGCAAAGCTGGAGTACAGGAGTACCAAAATGGCCGCGGGCTCCAGTGGTAGGCCGAAGCCACGGACTTGCCTGATTCTGGCCGCCGTGTAGCAGATCGCCGCTCCGCTCGGGTCTCCGTGCGTCCGATCGCCCCCAAAGTTGGTTCAAGGGGTCCTAGGTGTGCCAGGGAGATGATCTAGCCAGGCAGAAAGTACAGGTAGTCCAGGATTAATCAGGTATAAGGAGTAATGGACGGAGCTCTGTGTACAAGCCTCCTACTCCATGCTGTGTCAGGCCACGCCCCTCCAGGACCCGATTTTTAGTACAGGACCCGGTCTCCTAGCGAGAACTTGTGCTGGGAGCGTGCTATGCCTATATCCCTATAGATAAAGGCCCACTTCCGTGATGCCGCATATATGCGTACTGTCGGCAGGAAGGGGTTAATTCATACACGTTTTTGTATTTTTTGGTTTTGTTGTTTTCTTTTTTTTTTTTTAATTTGAACATAGTTCTACCTTCACCACTTCAATACAGGGCAATGTTTCCCCGTTCCTGCCCAGGCAAATTTGCAGCTTTCAGCGCTGTTGCACTTTCAATTACAATTTGCGTGGTCATGCTACACTGTACACAAACTAAATTTTGTTCATGGAACTAGAGCTTCCTTTTAGTATGTATTGCTAAATAAATGAAAAAAGACAAAACATTTTGAAAAAAAACTTGTTCTGTTATAAAAATTTTCAAATAAATAATTGCTCTTCATAAATTTAGGCTAAAATGTATTCTGCTACATTTCTTTTGTGAAAATAACCCAAATCAGTGTATATTATTTAGTCTGTAGGAAAGTTATAGCGTCCACAAACTATGGTATATTTATCTGAAAATGGATCAAGTCTGATGTACTGACGGCCTAATTTCATGAGGCCCTACATTGCCAGGAAAGTACCCCCCCCCCCTTTAAATGACCCCTTTTTGTAAAGTAGACAGTCCAAGGTATTTAGTAAGAGGCATGGCGGGTTTTTTTGAATTTCTAATTTTTTGTCATAAGAAGAAATGAAAAAACAAATTCACTATTTTTTTTTATTTTTTTTTACATACTGTCATCAGTGCTGTACAGCATCATAACATAACTGGTGTGGGGGTTATCAGGGGCACTGAC
This sequence comes from Lithobates septentrionalis, assembly GCA_037952835.1. Lineage (NCBI taxonomy): Eukaryota > Metazoa > Chordata > Amphibia > Anura > Ranidae > Lithobates > Lithobates septentrionalis. The sequence continues at coordinate 1,321,068 of JBBDGP010001594.1, forward strand.
TGGTGAATGTACGGAAAAAAACCACACATTTTATTACATTTTTTTTAACACACTGGTACCAGAGCAATATAATGCCAGTAACATTGTACTACTCTGGGGAAGTGATCAGGATTTTTTTTTTTTTTACACATTATGATTGCTTATAGCAGTGAATTACATTGCTATAAGCAAGCATTTTACTGAATGAAACTGATTCATTCAGTTTGTTTTGTAGTGATTGGTCAATGCTAATCACATGGTACAGATGGGCTGTGAATAGTAAGAAGAGCCGGCAAGACTGTAATCCTTGAAGTGTTGTTTATTGGTACATCAGAGTGACAGTAAAACAATAGCCCTGACGCGTTTCGGCAATAGTCTTAGTCGTAGCGGGCTGTGATTGGCCCTGTCTGTACCACGTGATCACATTGACCAATCACACCTAGCAACACAGTTGTACACAATGGATGGCATGAAAGGAAGCCATCCATCGTTTACAACTATCATGTGAACCACTGTGATTGGTCACAGAGGTCACATGGTACCGGCAGCGAGCCAGTACACTGATCAGTCATCGGCTGTGTCCAGTAGACACAGCCAGTGACAGATTGCGCCGCTTTGAGGCGCTTTCTGAGAGGACGTCATATGACGTCCACTCAGAACAGTAAAGCTGTTCAAGTAGAACTAAAAGGCAAAACTTTTATTTAGTTTTTTCAATCTTGGATTGAGTACTGCCTAGTAAACACAATGAGAATACCTGCTCTGTGCAATGGTTTTGCACAGAGCAGCCCTGATCATCCTCTTTTCAGGTCCCCCACCAGTGATCCAGGCTCTTTCTCTTTGGCGAGTGCCCTATAGAAAGCCGCCTTTTATGGGGGCTTACTCCCTAACCTCGCTGTCTGCAAACATTGACACAGACAGGCTCCCGTGGCTTTTAGCAAAACCTGTGAGAGTAGGGAGAAGTAGAGAGAGCCTCTCATGAGCTGCTTTTATGCACAGCGCTGGATCGAGAATGGGCTCAGGTATGTATAAGGGGGGTGAGGAGGGGGACACAGAAGGTTTTTTACTTTAATACATACAATGCAATAAGGTAAAAAAACCTTTAAGCTTTAGTAGGGCCGGAGTGAGGGAGGGGCCGAGCGGGCACCTGCCCTGGGCGCTGTGTTGAGGGGGGCGCTCTTGTGACTTAGTTTGTTGTGCCGCTCCTCACTGACAGGAGTTATTCACTGCTGGAAGAGAGGATTCGGATTTTCCTCCCTCCAGCCTGTAGGGGGAGATAGAGAGTCTGCACCGAGACTGGGAACTCAGCTAAGTCTCAGTGCGGCTCTTCTGAGGAGTGAGGGCAGACTGCCCTTTTTCCACTCACCCCTTGTCATGCGAAATGTCACATGACAGAGAGGGGAAAGAAGAAGCTGCCTGTGTGTTAACTGTGAGGGGAAAGGGGAGGACAACTAAGCCTTAGACCTCCCCTCTTCTCTCCTCCTCAGAAACCCCTCACACCTCCCCTCAGACCTCCCAACGTCTCCAATCTCAGAGGCCCCCTCTCCTCCTCAGAACCCCCCCTATACACCTCAGACCCCCTCCTCCCCCCTACCTCCCCTCTTTTCCTCAGCCCCTCTTAGCCTCCTCTCCTTACACTAGATGGCCATTTGTGCGTTGCAGGAACGTGTACAAAATCACATGCCTTCCTGCAATGCACAAAAACGCACAGCTCTATTATAGGTGTGGAGTGGTGCCATTCATTTGCCCGCACTAAAATGCATGGTAACAAAGTAGCATGCATTTTGGTGTGGCACAATTTTTAAAAGGTTCTTTTGTGCATTTTTAGTACATAGAGCAGCACATTGAAATGAATTGCCTGCACTATATGTGGTACACAAACCCACACACACACACACACTCCTTCACAACTGCAAAGGTGTCAATGAAGTTTTTAGTTTAAACTTGCAGTAGACCTCTGAAGAGCAGAATCGCTTTCAGTGGGCATTTGACAGGCAGTGAGAACGCATGCATTATGTCTCCTCCTCACTGCCTGTTTTAACCCCCTAAAATCCAGCACCACTGTGCCAAAACTCCATGTATTGAATGCTGTTGCAGCTCAGCCCCATTCACTTACATGGGTCATGTTTAGCGGGCAGTACTGCTTGTCAAACATAATAGGGGATAATGTTTGCTGCACATGTGTATAGCCTCATACAGCTTCCTTTGCAGCTCAGAAAGGGGAGAGGTAGTAAAAACAATGCTCAACCTCATGTTTTTCCCACCCATTCCCCCCTGAACAGCAAGTGTAAACGAGGCCTTAGGGTTCCATCACATGGGCAGACAGAGGATGGTAAAAGCAGTTGAGCCCCATTTTTTCCACCTCCTGACCACCTACCTGTACAAGGAGATGCAGCTGCTCAGGGCTGTACACATGCCATGGCCTGATGGCTTCCTTCACAGCCATGGCAAAAATGAATGGAATGGGTCAGCACAGTGGGTCAGTGAGGTTAAAACGGACAGGGGGGAGCAGAAATATTGCCTCCTCACTGCCTATCGAATGTCTTTTTTAAAAGTGATCTGCCATGGATCATTTTTCAGAGGGGCAGGAAATCAAAGCTGCATATCTGAATGAGCCCTTAGAGCCCTTTCAGCCCCCTACCCTCCCTCAGAGCCTCCCTAGATGCCTATAGTTCTATAGTTTTTCCCCACTGACCCTGATGCAGCACCTTGTTCCTCTTGGCTACACCACTGACACAGAAACGTTTTTACCTTCCAGTGACACCACCGATGCAGGGACATTTTTTTTTTCTTCACTACTGTAAGCCCCTTATTTGTGTACTGATTTAAACTGTTTAGTTTTCTGCAGGGGTGTGCAGGGGTTTTCTGCACAATAACTGTGCCCATTATTAGCTCTGCCATCTTTGCCATCTTTGCTTTGGGCGCTGGATAATCTTGTTGCGGCACTGCATCTTAGCCTCTGTTTGATCTGCAGCTGCCATGGTGTTGCACATGTGATCAGTTATGACACCAACTATTTGATGGCTCAACAATTCGATTGGAGCACATGCAAATGTAACCTTTATCATTTAATGCATGCTGGGAATGTAACTATTTTTTGAAACAGTTAAATCGATGGGTTTAGTTCTGCTTTAAAGTGACTCTGCTGCTAAAATCATATCCTAAACAAAGGTCCTATGTGGTAAGAACATAGTAAATGCCCCTCCCTCTACCCGCTTCATGTAACACCACACTGATCAACGAGAGATCAACACTCTTGGATGTGTCAGTTTCTGATGTTTGTTTTCCTCTTTCACTGTACGTAAATTATACCTGCTTTGATCTAAACTTGCTTTTAAAGTACCCCCTTACCTGTCAATTTTATACCTCGCTTTATTTACATCTAAGGGCCCATTCGCATGGGCACATAGGCCCTATTGTTTGAAGAGCCATTTGTTTATCCATTTCAAGAAATGTGGAGCTGCACTCAGACTGCCTGTTGTTGTTAATGGAGATGGAGCAGGTGTACAGACTCGCCCGCAGCACCGATGTTGACAGGTATGCAGGGACAGGTGCACTGACCTGGATGCACACTGTCTGCTTCTTGTGCATTGGGCCTTGCAGAAATTGGCCATAATAGGAGCCACCATTAGCTATTGGTGAAAAAAAAATTGCAGATTTTCTAGCTACTCCATATAGAGGCTACATCAGAAAGTAATCGGCAGTCTTTCTGAATGAGAGAGCCACCTCTTCCGTTCAGTAAATAATTATTGGCTTGAGCGGACCCACAGATTCACAGTGAGGTAAGAGCAGCAGTAAGGGACAATAAGATTTCTTTCACATTATGGGTCCTGTTTACCGCCCTGTAAAAAGTGATCTGCGGGTTACTTTATTTTCAGATAGCAGTATAGCAGCAGCTGACAGGCATTCAGGAGGCACTACTGCTCCTGAACACCTGTTTCTTTTTTATTTTCATTTTTTAATTCCTGAAATGTTGCATTTTTACTGCAGCGCAACCCCATTGAACTCAATGGGTGAGTTTGACAGGCGGTGCCACCTGTCAAACTCTGTACCCCAATTTAAAATGCTGTGGTCACATTTTTTTTGTACACTGCAGTTAAAGCAGTTGTGTGCCCCGCTTTGTGATTTTTACCTACCGGTAATTTTACCGGTAGGTAAAATTAATATATCTGTACACTGTTTAGGAGATATTTACCCTGCATGCAGCCGCTGATATCAGCGGTGCATCCACTCTGAAGGACTGGAGTATCGTGCCAGAACTTCAGAGCTTCTTGCGCACATGCACGGGAGTGACATCACCGTGGCTCCGGCCACTCGCAGCGCCTGAGCCAATGAATCTGGAAGAAATGCCAGGGGAACATGTCACCCCATCAGCGGTGACCGGGCGCCACTGCAAAGGCTTTGTTCTAAAGTGAGTATTTCATAATGTGCTAGTGTGTGATGCATACTAGCACATTAAGCCATTGTCTTACAGGGTTTTTTTTTTCAGCAGTTCACTACCACTTTAAAGGGTGTGGTCTGGGAACCCCCATAAAACGTCAGTTTTATTGTAATGTGTAAAATGTTAGTATAAGTTTTAGCGTGCCAACCAGACAAATAGATTTTCAGGAAAGATCAGCAATGGTAGCCTCACTATAACTAACCTCACGTTAACATTAACCTAATAAATGTAAAACAAAATTCCTGAACTTCCCTAATATGTACACTGACTCCATATGTGAGAACTTACCAGCCATATAATACATTCAGTAAAATTCACAATCTTTAAAGCTGAACTCCAGTTTTCCCTTCAGTCTTTCACAGTTGTATAGGCTCCTCTCCTGTACTAAGAGTGCCTATGTACAGTCGTGGCCAAAAGTTTTGAGAATGACACAAATATTAATTTTTACAAGTCTGCTGCCTCAGTTTTTATGATGGCAATTTGCATATGCTCCAGAATGTTATGAAACGTGGTCAGATGAATTGCAATTAATTGCAAAGTCCTCCTTTGCCATAAAAATGAACTTAATCCCATAAAAAATATTTCCACTGCATTTGTGAAGAAGGCTTCAGGGTGCCCAAAAAGGTCCAGCAAGCGCTAGGATTGTCTCCTACAATTGATTCTGTTGAAGAAGCAACAGCAAAGTCGCTTTAAAGTGTGAACTATATATATATATGCATTATACCTATCTATATCAGCAGGTGGTGCTGCAGTGTAGTGTGTATTCTATGGTAATGTAATCAGAGATAGTACCTTCCTTATTGTGTTATATGCACTTGTTTGTTATTCAGTTCCTGTTTCCATGCTGTAAGACATGATCTGCAATTCTCCATGAAAGTAAAGCCGTTTGCTGTATAAGCTTCTAGCGCATTATTTCAACACTCTGATAACAGGTTATGGGCCCAGCACACCCAGGGTACCCAGTAGCCACCCAACAGCACCCAGGCACTGGAAAAAAAACTCTGCAACTCAGTGAGTACAGTGAGTACTGTATACAAGCTACTCAAAGATGGCAAGTGGTTCAGATGTGAAGTTTGCAATAGCAAAGCTGAACAATGCCAATTACCAGTGGCAGTGGAAGTTTAAACTAGAAATGCTTCTGAACAAGGATGACTTGTGGCAAGTGCTGAATACAGACAGACCCACAAATGGAGAGACGGAGGAATGGGACAGAAAAGACAGGCAGACAAAAGCAACTATAAGCTTACTAGTGGAAGATGACCAGCTTATCCACATAAGAGCAGAGAAAACAGCCAAAGGTATGTGGACTTCATTACAAAAAACGGCATGAGCATTCAAGCCTAAACAGCAAGCTATTTTGATAAGAAAGTTGTACAAGATGAGACTAGAAGAAGGCCTGCATATGTGTGACCATGTTAAAGCTATGCTAGAGATCATAGAGCAACTGTGCGCCATCTGAGAGGACATCAAAGATAACCATATTGTTGCCCTGCTTCTCTGCAGCCTTCCAGAGACATATACTGCTCTTATTAATGCTTTAGAAACCAGACCAGAGCAGGAGCTGACACTGGAATATGTCAAAGGTAAATGAATCAATGTATCTGACAGAAGGAAAGAAAATACGCACTGTGATGACAAAGCTCTTAAGATGTACAAAGAAACAAAGCACAACAAAGAAAGCAGAGCCTGTTTTTTTACTGTAAAAGGACCGATCACTTAAAAAAGGACTGTTCTATCTGGAAAGCCGAGCAGTGAAAGATAAAGCTATCCACAAAAGAAAGAGTCAAAGCAGGCCACGAAGGAAAATGAAGACACATCATGGAGTGGCACCTTTAAGGTAACACAGAGCGGCAAGCCAAGCAGCTGGTGGAAAGCCACATGACTAGCAATGAGACCTTCTTCGCAAACATTGATTACAGTGCAAAAGACAAAGTTTTCCTAGCAAACGGGAAAAGCATCACTGCAGAAGTTAAAGGCCAGGGCTTCCTGAACTGCATTACACCACAAGGCAAGCACAGTATCATTGTAAAGACAGTGCTGTATGTTCCAGAACTAGAAGGCAGCCTTCTATCAGTGAAAAGTCTTGCAAACAACGGTCTCACAGTTAAGTTCCAGGGTGATGAATGCACAATTCACAATAATAATCGATTCCTCGCAAAAGGAAAACAGGATGATCACCTATACAAGTCAATATAGTCTCTAATGACCTACACAGCAAATGTATTTACTTATGGCACAGGAGGCTGAGGCACAGAAGTCCAGAAGCTATACAGGTCATTATAAAGAGAGGCTTATCAGAAGAGTTGACAATAATACCTTGCAAAGTGCTCATGAAATACAAGAGCTGTATAGAGGCAAATGCCACACGTGCTCCCCTTCCACAGGCTTTCCAAACAAAAACTACCCACCCCCTGCAGCTCATACACAGTGATGTATGCGGTCTAATGAAAACTCCTACGTTAGGCGGGAACAGATATCTACTGACTTTCATTGATGATTATTCCAGGTACACAACCACTGATCTGATGAAACACAAGAATGAAACATCAGAGAAACTCTAAGAGTTTGTTGTTATGTCTAGCAACAAATTCCAACAGAAACCAGGAATAATACACACAGACAATGGGGGAGACTACATATGCAAATAAGTGGCCTCATATCTGAAGAGACAAGGAATAGTACACCAGACAACCGCACCATACACTCTTGAACAAAACAGTGTAGCAGAAAGGAAAAATCGCACTTTTATAGAAATGGCCAGATGCATGTTGTCGGATACCAACCTACCTCACAAGTACTGGGGAGAAGCAGTCATGACTGTAACCTACCTACAGAACAGATTACCCTCAAGAGCCAATAAACGTACTCCATTTGAAATGTGGCATGGATCAAAGCCTAGCATAGGGAACATCAGAGTGTTTTGGATGTAAAGCACATGCCTATATTCCAAGTGAAAAGCGATCCAAGCTGGAGAACAGAGCCATAGAGGGCGTACAGCTAGCAAAGTAAGGGTTGCAGCATCCTACACCCGAAGACTGACAAAGTGACAATAAGCCATAGTGTTAATTTTGATGAGAGCCCATCAACAGAAACACCGGTCCCTGAAAGCAGTGAAGTGAATATGCCTAAATCAAGTTCCCCACCAGATCCTGCTGAACTGCCACTCGGACCACAAGGGGGATACCACTGTTAAAACACACAGCATACTTTAACCAAGTGAAACACCTAGTCGTTAAAACTGCTTTCCCCTATGGAGACATTAAGGAAGATCTCTACATGGAGCAACCACCAGGGTTTGAGCAAGGAGACAACCTAGTTTGTAAACTTCAGAAGAGCATCTTTGGTCTTAAGCAATCTGCAAGGATGTGGAATAAGAAAGTGAAGGAAGTACTCACCAGAGAGGGATTCTCAAGAAGTAAAGCAGGCCCCTGTCTCTACTCCAGGAATCAAGAAGACAGATGGATATACATCCTTATCTATGTTGTTGACATTATAACCTGTTTTGAACAAGAAGGGGATTATAATCAGATAGTTCACAAGCTGAAAAAAATGTTTTAAATCATAGAGCTAGAGAACATTAGCTACTATCTGGGAACCCAGATAGCGAGCGAAAAGGAGATGGAAGTTATCTTCTCAACCAATCTCAGAAATCTTGGAACAATTCCATATGCAAGATGCAAAGGAAGTTAAAACTCCTATAAAACCAGGCTATCAAAAGAGCAATGAAGCAGAAAACTTGCTACCCTACAATGACATGTATCACAGAGCAATCAGTAAGCTGCTATATGTTGCCACTGTGACAAGACCAGACATAGCCGCAGCAGTGGGCATACTATGCAGGAAGGTTTCAGCTCCCTGTAAGCGTGACTAGAATGCAGTAAAAAGAGTGATGCAGTACTCAAAGAAACAATTCAGATGAAGTTATGGTTACGAGCAACATCCAATCCAAAACTGGTCGGATATTTAGATGCTGATGTAGATGCTGATGCCGGGGACTGCACAGACACCAAATCCACAATTTGATTCATCTTCCAGTATGGGGAAGGTACATAAGTTGGTCTAGTTGAAAGCAAGCAACTGTCGCTCTATCTTCAACTGAAGCTGAGCACATTGCAGCAGCACACGCATATCAAGAAGCGGTATGGATTCGTCAACTTTTTGTGGACTTTGAAATAGACATGTCAACACCAATTTCCATTTTCAAAGACAACCAGGGATGTATAAAGCTTACACAATCAGAAAGGGTCAACCCTTGGACCAAAGACATCAACGTCAAGTATCCCCTACTGAGGGACAATCAAGGTATTATTGACATTCAGTACTGGCCGTCAGAGGAGATGACTGCTGATGCACTCACCAAACCTTTATTGAAGGAACTTCATATTTATTTCCAGAAGAAGCTGAATGTAATTTGACAAAGCACATGCTGTTGAGAAGGGGTGTTGGAAGAGCAATAGCAAAGTTGCTTTATAGTGTGAACAATATATATATGCATTATACCTATTTATACCAGCAGGTGGCACTGCAGTGTTATAGTGTGTATTCTATGATAATGTAATCAAAGGAAGTACCTTCCTTATTGTGTTATATGCACTTGTTTTGTTATTTAGTTCCTGTTTCGACGATGTAAGACTTGATCTGCAGTTCTCCATGGACGTAAAGCTGTTTGCTGTATACAAGAAGCTTCCAGCACATTATTTCAACGCACATTCAGCTGCGGGATCAGGACAACACCATTACAGAGCTTGCTCTGGAATTGCACAGGCAGGTGTGAGGGGAAGACTTTTGGAGGATGACCTGGTGTCAAGAAGGGCAGCAAAGAAGCCACTTCTCTCCAGGAAAAACATCAGGGACAGATTCATATTCTTCAAAAGGTACAGGGATTGGACTACTGAGAACTGGGGTAAAGTAACATTCTCTGATGAATCCCTTTACCGATTGTTGGGATGGAAAAAACCTTGAGAAGAAAAGGTAAGCACTACCATCAGTCCTGTGTCGTGCCAACAGTAAAGCATCCTGAAACCCTTCATGTGTGAGGTTGCTTCTCAGCCAGGGGAGTGAGCTCACTCACAATTTTGTCCAAGAACACAGCCTTAAATATAGAATGGTACAAAAACATCCTGCGAGAGCAATCATCCAAGAAAGTTTGGTGATGAACAATGCCTTTTTCAGCATGATGGAGCACCTTGCCATAAGGCAAAAGTGATAACTAAGTGGCTGAGGGAACATAACATCGAAATTTTTGGGTCCGTGGTCAGGAAACTCCCCAGACCTTAATCGCATTGAGAACGTGTGGTCAATCCTCAAGAGGCAGGTGAACAAAAAACACTCACAAATTCTGACAAACTCTAAGCATTGCTTATGCAGAAGTTGTTTGACAGCATCCCAGGGCAAATTGCAGAGGTCTTGAAAAAGAAGGGTCAACACTGCAAATATTGACTCTTTGCATAAACTTAATGTAATTGTCAATAAAAGCCTTTGACACTTATGAAATGCTTGTAATTATACTTCAGTATACCATAGTAACATCTGACAAAAAGATCTAAAAACACTGAAGCAGCAGACTTTGTGAAAATGAATATTTGTGTCATTCTCAAAACTTTTGGCCACGGCTGAAATCACTGCACAATGTGAGATTCTTACATGCACGAGAAGCCACAGATAAAGCCCATCCTATTTTCTGAATGGAGGATGTCCACCATCATCCAGCCCGTTTGTCTAGAACCTTACTGTCCTTGGGCCGCCTTTTCATTTATTATTCAGTTCAGTTCTTATAAAAAAAGGGGGGTACTTTGTGGGATTTTAAATGAAATGTATGTGAATATGTCTCCATCCCTGATTCAGTAGAAACAAAGAAGAAATGAATGGGACTTTATATGTGGTATGTAGAACGTATGTAGAATGGGCAACAACAACAAATTGATACATTGTATAATAAATATATGACCGCTGCATCAAGATAATACATTGCAGGATAAATATATAACAGCCATCCTAGATGACACGGACCACCTCAGGAACAGAGTATAAAGATAACATCTGTTTATATAAAACTGGTTGAACCATCTAATGAAGATGAGATGCATCAAATAAGCCCTACGCATTTCGTGGATTTATTCCACTCTTCAGGGGCAAATGCATTAAATATCTATGAAAAAACGCAAATATAAAAAAACAGAAAATATTATTGTATAAAACAATTTAGCAAGGGTGCCTGACAAAAAAGAAGGATAGTAACCAAAGGGGGGAGATTGCTCCTCCCCCTTGGGTACTTACATATGAGCTAAATATGAAGTGGTGAGATTACAATAAAAGTGCCGCGCCTCTGTCACAGGAGCTGAGGTACTGGGACCCAAGGAGTGGAACAGGAGCATAAATCGAACCTCCACAGGAAAGGAATGTCCAGAGGTGATGTGTGTAGGCACCAATACAAAATCGTGAATGAGAGTGAATGGAACCCTCAACCAAGGACAAGCTAGAGATACAGGTGAAAGAAAAGTTAGAGGGAGGCAGAGCCACATGGTGAAAATAGATGAATAATATGTAATTATTAATTATATAATATTATTATTATTATGTATTATATTATTTTATAAGTTGTAATAGGAAAATTATGTGTTAATAAAGAAGAGAATTGAAATGAAATGGGAAATTGTATTGAGCCTGGGTATGCATAATAGTCTCTGTTTTGTATCAAAAACATTTTTTTTTCTCTTAATAAAAAAGAATAATAAAAAAAAAAAGCAATAAACATTGTGTTTTTACACTGACTGCTTTTCTGTTGCCGCACATACCTCATATAAAGTCCCATTCATTTCTTCTTTGTTTCTGGAGTTTAGTTATTTTAACCACTTGCCTACTGGGCACTTTTACCCCCTTCCTGACCAGGCTAATTTTCCGTTTTCAGCACTGTCGCACTTTGTGGGTTTTTTATTTTTTGCTAAATAAATGAATATAGACCGAAAATTTTGAAAAAAAAAAACAAAACAAAAAGTTTTCATAGCTTGTTATAAAATTTTGGAAACAGGTAATTTTTCTCCTTCACTGATGTGCGCTAATGGGCATTCATGTGGTGGCACTGAGGGGGCACTGATGAGGCTGCACTGATAGGTGGCACTGATAGGCAGGACTGAAAAGCAGCACTGATGGGCGGCACTGGTAGGCGGCACCGATGAGCACTGATAGGTGACACTGATGAGGCACTGATGGGAACTGATTGGCAGCACTGGTGGGCACAGATTGGCCGCACTGGTGGGCACACATTGGCAGCACTGGTGGGCACTGTTTGGACTGCACTGATAATCAGGACACTGGTAATCAGTGCCCTGATCATTAGTGCCCATGTCCCTTTTAGAGAAGCTGGTTATCGGCTCTCTTCTTCAATCCTCATGCTGTCAGCATGAGGAAAGGAGTGACGATCACGACTTCTATTTACATCCGTGATCAACTGTGATTGGACACAGCTGATCACGTGGTAAAGAGCTGCTGATTGGCTCTTTACCTCAATCTGTGATCAGCAGTTTCCTCTGAACACTGTGATCACTGAGTGCGCTGCCCGCGCCCTGCAATGGAAAAGTTGTATTTAAAAATGTCACGTTGATATAGGAGACAGGGGCAGAATCAGAAAAAGCAAGATATGAGTAGATTAAACTTCAGCTTTAAATCTGCCAAATTAACCAAAATACCTTAAAGCAGAAGTAAACCCATCCACAAAACAGTTTCATTTCCAGCACGTGCCGAAAATGTAACACTCCCATTAGTTGTGCTCTCAACCAAACTGTCAAACCATCCAATGGCTGGTGTCATAACTGATCACATGTGCAGCATCATGGCAGTTGTAGATTAAACAGAGGCAAAGATGGCAGCTTCCTTGGCTAAAAACGATAGGCGGGTTTACTTACACTTTAAGAAAGACACATATCACTGTCTTATTGTTTATTGTTATGGGTGGGGAGGAGAAACAGGAGCTAAACTTCCTAACTGATCAATATTGATTATGGCAATGTATAAGCAATACAATATTCGACTCCCTAAAAGTCAATTTGCACAAGCTCGATAAAACCCAAAGCACAACAGTAAAATGTGACCCTGGCTGTAGATAAAGAAATGTTTCTTAGTTTTCACAGAGCTGACCACATCTTCACATCTACATCAATACAAGAGCAGAAAATCATTTGTTGAGCTAGCCGTGGAATTGTTGAGCCTTACTCTCTGTTCAACACATTCAGGATTGCGTATTCCTTCAGCACAGACAGCATAATGCCCAGGGACTCTAAACACTGCATTTTAATTATTGTATCAGTTTGTCTCTGTCTATTTTTCACATGATGTACATATTATACATGTAGAACAAATATAATTGTTTTTCTCCAATAAATCTGATTATAATTATTTTAGAGGTTGGATTGGTAAATGATATCTACAACCAAATGATAAAGTAGAATTCCAGACAAAAAAAAAAAGTCCCGGTCTTTTTTTTTTTTTTTTTTGTCAGCACACCTCTTCTAGATAGCACAGCCAGGCCCTTCACTTTATGTCCTCTTTACTGTCTGCAGTGCAGTTGGGCAGGGCAGTACAGTAGCAGCAGCACACTGGTGAGGGCATCATTCTGTTATCTGCTACTGTCAGTGTTAAGCTTCATTCACAGTGGGAATAGAAAAGAATCAGCCACATTTAAAATAATCACGTTTTGTTGCTTTGCAGCTTGAAATGAAGACAAACACAGTCTTTGTTTTATCCAGCTGTATTTATTTCTGACATGTTGGTATTATATCTTTCACTTGGATGTTATATGTTGCAATACAGCTGCATAAAACAAAAATTGTGTCTGTCTTCAGTTCAGGCTACAAGGAATCAAAATGTGATTATTTTAAAGGAGGTGATTCTTTTCTATACCCACTATAGATGTGCAGTTGGCTCAATCATGCATATGTACCCTTAAGCTGCAAATAGTAGCAGACGGGGGTGGTTACATGCTGCCCTCACAATGCTTTGCACCCGTAACTAAAACTGTCCAACATGTGGCAATCGGTGTGGCAATTCATTCAAGCAAATAATTTAGACACACATCTAAATTACCATTAGTTGGACATTATTATACAAAGCAGTAGTGCCTGACTGGTTGGAACTGCCGATACATCCCCTTCCTTCTTGCCCCAATCTAAGTGCTATTGTACTTACTGGGGTTGATTTACCAAAATTAGAGAGTGCAAAATCTGGTGCAGCTGTGCATGGTAGCCAACTTCAGCTTGCTCAATGCAAAAAATGGAAGCTGGTTGGTTTCTATGCAGAGCTGCACCAGATTTTTCACTCTCCAGTTTTAGTAAATCAACCCTACTGTGTCCATTTTGCACAGGAACTACAGATGGCTAATAGGCAAATATCAGTAGAGACTGAGGTAGGGTAGGCAGCTGTATGTAATTGTATTTTTGTATTTATTTTTGTTTAATTATTCTGTGACTGTATTAAATGGTCTCTATATATATATGCCTTAAGTCAGGCTTTCAAATGCTGCTGAAGGTGTATGAATTAAGGAGGTCATTCTCATGTTTCCTTCATTACTTGCCAAGTCACTTACCTGGAACATGCGTATGAGGTGTCATAATTCTTGATATGTTCGTGTTTATTCCAGGTCAGTGGCTCGCCAAGTAGGTAAGCAATAATGAGGATGACAGCCCTGGAGCTTGCAACTTCTAAATCAAATATGCTAAGGCAGCTTCCATATTTCCATCCTGACAGATTCTTTCAAGGCCTTTCGCTGTATCTGTACTGACACCTGCTGACATTATAAACTAACACCATAGCAGAGTAGTTTGGGGATGAGCAAATCTGTGTGTACTACTTTGATTTTATGATGAATCCAGTTAGTTCATTTTCAACCAATCTTTCCATATAATGGGTAATCTATTGTTTTCACGGCTTACCATTTTTAAATGGCTCCTCAAAAGCCCCAGCATCCATCCCTTCTGATACATAAAACAGCTTGCATAATGCCTGCAGCAGCCATTAAGCAAGATTGAAGTCCATTGGTACTCCAAACGAGTTTCCCATTTCAAGGGTGATGTGTCTTAGGCAGGTGGCAGATGACAAGCACATACAGTATCTCACAAAAGTGATTACACCACTCACATTTTTGTCAAATAAAACCAAAGAATTTCCAAGCTCAACCCCTCACATTTTTGTAATTTTTTTGTTATATCTTTTCATGTAACAACACTGAAGAAATGACACTTTCACCAGCTTTCACAGGTTGCCACTGGAGTCCTCTTCCACTTCTCCATGACAACATCAAGGAGCTGGTGGATGTTAGAGACCTTGCGCTCCTCCACCTTCTGTTTGAGGATGCCCCACAGATGCTCAATAGGATTTAGATCTGGAGACATGCTTGGCCAGTCCATCACCTTTACCCTCAGCTTCTTTAGCAAGGCAGTGGTCATCTTGGAGGTGTGTTTGGGGTCATTATCATGTTGGAATACTGCCCTGTGGCCCAGTCTCCGAAGGGAGGGATCATGCTTTGCTTCAGTATGTCACAGTACATGTTGGCATTCATGATTCCCCCAATGAACTGTAGCTCCCCAGCACTCATGCAGCCCCAGACCATGACACTCCCACCACCATGCTTGACTGTAGGCAAGACACACTTGTCTTTGTACTCCTCACCTGGTTGCATCATCTTTAGAAGAAGCTTCCTTCTGGGACAACAGCCATGCAGACCAATCTGATGCAGTGTGCGGCGTATGGTCTGAGCACTGACAGGCTGACCCCCCACCCCTTCAACCTTTGCAGCAATGCTGGCAGCACTCATATGTCTATTTCCCAAAGACAACCTCTGGATATGACGCTGAGCATGTGCACTCAACATCTTTGGTCGACCATGGAGAGGCCTGTTCTGAGTGGAACCTGTCCTGTTAAACCACTGTAAGGTCTTGGCCACCGTGCTGCAGCTCAGTTTCAGGGTCTTGGCCATCTTCTTATCACCTAGGCCAGGGATATGCAATTAGCGGACCTCCAGCTGTTGCAGAACTACAAGTCCCATGAGGCATAGCAAGACTCTGACAGCCACAAGCATGACACCCAGAGGCATGATGGGACTTGTAGTTTTGCAACAGCTGGAGGTCCGCTAATTGCATATCCCTGGCCTAGGCCATCTTTATGTAGAGCAACAATTCTTATTTTCAGATCCTTAGAGAGTTCTTTGCCATGAGGTGCCATGTTGAACTTCCAGTGAGCAGTATGAGAGAGTGAGAGCGATAACACCAAATTTAACACACCTGCTCCCCATTCACACCTGAGACCTTTTAACACTAATGAGTCACATGACACCGGGGAGGGAAAATGGCTAATTGGGCCCAATTTGGTAATTTTCACTTAGGGGTGTACTCACTTTTGTTGCCAGCGGTTTAGACATTAATGGCTGTGTGTTATTTTGAGGGAACAGTAAATTTACTCTGTTATACAAGCTTTACACTCACTACTTTACATTGTAGCAAAGTGTCATTTCTTCAGTGTTTTCACATGAAAAGATGTAATAAAATATTTACAATGATGAGGCTGTCTTTAGATAAAATAATTTGGGGTTGATTTACTAAAACTGGAGAGTACAAAATCTGGTGCAGTTGTGCATGATTGCCAATCAGCTTCTAACTTCAGCTTTTGCAATTAAGGTGGTTGTTAAACCTCTCTGACCTCTTTATACTATTCGCCTAATGACAGGTGATCTGTGTGTGTGATTTATAAAAAAAATGCAGTCTATACCCAATTTCAGAGCGCCACTTGGCGCTCATGTGACCGGCCAGCTTTCTCCTCTCCTCGTCTGACAACTAGAGCGGGAGGGGCTGAGATTCCCCCCTGACGTCAGTCGGGAGGGGAGGAGGAGAGGAAGAGAAAGCTGGCCAGTCACATGAGTGCCGAGCGTTGCTTTGAAATCAGGTATAGACTGCATTTTCTTTTATAAATCACACACACACGGGCACCTGTCATTAGGAGACAGAGCGAATAGTATAAAGATGTCAGAGTTATTTCAGCAGCAGGAGGGGAGAGGTCTAGCACTGTCACTAGCTGGCAGGCAGGGAGGGGAGGGGGGAGAGGACAGAGGAGGATGGGGGAGAGCAGACAGCAGAGCTGCGGATGACGGAGGCATGTAAACTGACCACGTGCCAGGGCTCAGCAGCCATGATAATCCATGGTCAGTTTACGGGGGAGGGTAGAAACTGGCAAGATCAGCCAGCTATTTAAGGTGCTAGAGAGGGCCAAATGACACAGCACAAGCATTGTGCTGTATAACATGCTTTAAAGGGACAGGATCCATTTGTTTTTTTTTTAGGGTAACAAGTGCATTAAGCTTTGACAAAAAAATTAGCTGGTTGTTTTCTATACACAACTGTACCAGATTTTGCACTCTCCAGTTTTAGTAAATCAACTCCTTTGCCTTTAATGTGATAGGAGTTCCCAATTTTTAAACTCTGTGTACTAAAAGCTGTTCTACTTGGAGAGAAAAAAAGGCATATTTTGACTCTGTTTTATTGCTATTGTAATCCTGGGCACTGGCTTTTTTCCCAAACTCAGTTTACTGAAACTTGCAATTTTTTGAAGAAAACTCTTTAACCACTTCCCGCCCGCCCTATAGCGGATTGACGTCCGGGAAGTGGTTCAGTTATCCTGACTGGGCGTCATATGACGTCCAGCAGGATAACATGCCGCCGTGCGCCCGCGGGGGGCGCGCATCGCGGCGATCGGTGGATCGGTGTGTCCGTCTGACACACCGCTACACCGATCTTGGTAAAGAGCCTCCGGCGGAGGCTCTTTACCACGTGATCAGCTGTGTCCAATCACGGCTGATCACGCTGTCAATAGGAAGAGCCGTTGATCGGCTCTTCCTCACTCGCATCTGACAGACGCGAGTAGAGGAGAGCCGATCGGTGGCTCTCCTGGCAGGGGGGTCTGCGCTGATTGTTTATCAGCGCAGCCCCCCCTCAGAACACCACACTGGACCACCAGGGAAGGGTCAAAATGTGGATGGCCAGGTATGTACCCCATGGCCATCCACATGTGCCCAGTGTGCCCAATCTGTGCCCACAAATGGGCACTGATTGGCACCATTATGTTGCAGTGATGCCCAGCAATGCCACCCTTAGGGGCATCACTGCAAACAACCAGTATCATCAGTGCCACCCATCAGTGTCCATTGGTGCCACCTGTCAGTGCCCATCTGTGCCCATCTGTGCCAACTATCAGTGCCACCCATAAGTAACCATCAATGCCACCTACGAGTGCCCATCAATGCCACCTATGAGTGCCCATCAGTGCCGCCTATGAGTGCCCATCAGTGCCGCATACCAGTGCCACCTATCAGTGCCCATCAGTGCCACCTATCAGTGCCCATCAGTGCCACCTATCAGTGCCCATCATCAGTGCCCGTCAGTGCCACCTCATCGGTGCCCATCAGTGCCGCCGTATCAGTGCCGTCAGTGCAGCCATATCAGTGCCCATCATTGAAGAAGAAAACTTACTTATTTACAAAAAGATTTAACAGACACAAAGAAAAACTTGTTGTTTTTTTTTTCAAAATGTTCGGTCTTTTTTTATTTGTTGCGCAAAAAATAAAAACTGCAGAGGTGATCAAATACCACCAAAAGAAAGCTCTATTTGTGGGAACAAAATGATAAAAAAAATTGTTTGGGTACAGTGTAGCATGACCGCGCAATTGTCATTCAAATTGCGACAGCGCTGAAAGCTGAAAATTGTCCTGGGCAGGAAGGTGTCTAAGTGCCTGGTATTGAAGTGGTTAAAAAGAATGCACTCCCTATGTGGATGATATTTTTTTTACAGTGGTTGTTGAGCACAGAGGTTGGATAAGGCTGATTCAAGTGCAAAGCTCCCTCTAGTGGCTCTTGTACAAGTCTCTACATTTAAAACTGAAAAGGAAAAATGAAAAATCAAGCATTTAAAATATGGACATTCCATATGAATTTACTTTGCAATAAAATGCAACAGAATCTGAAAAATGTGATAAAAAAACACTTTAATCTCTCTCTAAGTACATTGAGAAATCTATTTTTATGTTCAGTCTAATTTTTATTGACAAAAGAAAACTAGAAGTTTAGCATACAAAGTATTAAAACCCAAACATAGGCTGGGGAAAGTTCAAACTAAAATAAAAACAATAAAACGGTGGCATCAAAAACAAACAAAAAATTCTGTGGATTGTGCACAAAATAAACAACATTTAAGAGAAATATAGCAATAGTCCAAGACAGGAATATTTCCAGGGTGCCGGTAAGATTGGTACAAAAGATAGGTGGCCCAGTGTACAAAAGCCTGGACAACCAGGGAAAAATACAAGAGAAATCTATTTTTCAAGCGAATAACACCAGGTAAAGAAAGTATTGCATTATTCTTTTATGAATGGAGTCTTTTGTATGTTATGTTTAGTTGTATTTCTAGTTTTTTGTTTAATCTGGTCAGTATAGATGTTTCCATTTGAAAGGCCTCATGCACACTGGACATTTTACTAACACTCCTAGATTCCTTTCCTTCTGGCACCGTGGCATCATGTAACGTGTTTCTTTAGGCGCCTCAAGCTCTTGGGCATTAATTCATTTCATTGGCCAGAATAATGATTATCATTCTGGCCATTGAAATGAACTAACACTCAAGGGCTAAACGCGCCTAGCACTTAGGTGCATCCAGATGCATTTACACACGTTTAGGCGAGTTAAGCATTTTTTCTGCCAAAACTTTGCTGCTTCTGGACACACTGGCTGTGGGGTTTCTTTTCTGCCTCTAGACGCCCCTGCCTGTACATTCCTCTAAACGCCTATGTGTGCATGAACACATAGGCTAACATGCAGGGGCATTTAACCACTTAACAACCGGCCCATAGCTGAATGACGGCTGCAGGGTGGTTGGATAACTTTAGGAGGGCGTACAGTGACGTCCTCCCAGATTTCCACTCTTACGCGCCCCCTGGGGTGCGCACCCGACAACATCCGGGACCGCCGGGTACAGAGGACCCGGCGCATCACGGATAACGGTAAACGGCCACTGATTGCGGCCGTTTACCATGTGATCGCTCCTTCAAATAACGGAGCGATCACATGTAAATAAACTGGCGTCATCATGACTCCGGTCCCCCCCCCCCGCTCTCTGTACCGATTGGTACAGTGGAGGGGAGAGATCAGATGGCAGCAGCGATGTGGGCTGCTTCTGTAGTGCCCACAGCACTGCCCTGTGACACAGAGCCACAATCCATCCATCCATGCTCAGCCATCCCTCCATGCTCAGAAATACCCTGCAATACTCTGCAATACTCTGTGCAATACTCTGCAATACCCTGTGCAATACCCTGCAATACCCTGTGCAATACTCTGCAATACCCTGTGCAATATCCTGTGCAATACTCTGCAATACCCTGTGCAATACCCTGCAATACCCTGTGCAATACTCTGCAATACTCTGCAATATCCTGTGCAATACTCTGCAATACCCTGTGCAATACTCTGCAATACCCTGCAATGCTCTGCAATACCCTGCAATGCTCTGTAATACCCTGCAAAAGCCTGCAATGCTCTGCAATACCCTGCAATAATCTGCAATACCCTGCAATACTATGCAATACCCCGCAATACTCTGCCATACTCAACCATACCCAGCCATACTCTGCCATACCCAGTCATACTCGGCAATACCCAGCCATACTCAGCCATACCCAGCCATGTGCAGCCATGCCCAGCCATACTCTGCCATGCTCAGCCATACTCTGCTGTACTCGGCCTCTGTATGTGGCCAGGCTGTGGAAGTCTCACACATGTGGTATCACTGTACTCAGGAGGAGTAGGAGAATCTATTTTGGGGGGTCATTTTTGGTATGTACATGTTATGTGTTAGAAATATTGTATAAATGGACAACTTTGTGTAAAAAAAAAAAAAAAAAGCGTTTTAACCACTTCGCGCCCGCCGTCATATGACGTCCTTGACTTTGTGCAGTGATATCTGAATGATGCCTGCAGCCACAGGCATTAGTCAGATATCAGCTTTTTCAGCCGGCGATTCCCTACAACATAAGAATGATCATAGCGGCTATTCCACTGCTTGATCGTTCTTACAGGAGGCGAGAGGGGATGTCCCCTCCCCTCCCACCACCCTCCGGTGCTTCTACCGACTCACCTCTACGATCGAAGCCAGGATCGTTTTTTTTATTATTTCAGGCTTCCCAGCCTAGAGGTGAGATGTGGGGTCTTATTGACCCCATATCTCACTGTAAAGAGGACCTGTCATGCCATATTCCTATTACAAGGGATGTTTACATTCCTTGTAATAGGAATAAAAGTGATCAAAAAAAATTTTTTTTGGAAAAGAGTGTCAAACTAAAATAAATAAAGTAGAATGAACAATAAAAAAAAAATTAAAGCGCCCCCTGTACCCGTGTGCTCCCATGCAGAAGCGAACGCATACGTAAGTCCCGCCCACATATGAAAATGGTGTTCAAACCACACATGTGAGGTATCGCTGTGAACATTAGAGCGAGAGCAATCATTTTGGCCCTAGACCTCCTCTGTAACTCAAAACATGTAACCAGTAAAAAATTTTAAAGCGTCGCCTATGGGGATTTTTAAGTAGCGAAGTTTGGTGCCATTCCACAAGCGAGTGCAATTTTGAAGGGTGACATGTTAGGTATCTATTTACTCGGAGTAAATTCATCTTTCACATTATGCAAAAACATTGGGCTAACTTTACTGTTTTGTTTTTTTTAAAGCACAAAACAGTTTTTTTTCAAAAAAAAACTTGTTCGAAAAATTGCTGCGCAAATACCGTGTGAGATAAAAAGTTGCAACGACCGCCATTGTATTTTCTAGGGTCTTTGCTAAAAAAATATATATAATGTTTTGGGGTTCTATGTAATTTTCTAGCAAATAAATGATGATTTTTACATGTAGGAGAGAAATGTCAGAATTGGCCTGGGTGCTCCAGAACGCCTGAAGGTGCTCCCTGTATGTTGGGCCTCTGTATGTGGCCACGCTGTGTAAAAGTCTCACACATGTGATATCGCCGTACTCAGGAGTAATAGCTGAATGTATTTTGGGGTGTAATTTGTGGTATGCATATGCTGTGTGTGAGAACTAACCTTCTAATATGACAATTTTGTGAAAAAAAAAAAAAAATCTTGATTTTGCAAAGAATTGTGGGAAAAAATGACAACTTAAAAAAACTCACCATGCATCTTTCTAAATAACTTGGAATGTCTTCCTTCCAAAAAGGTGTCATTTGGGGGGGTATTTGTACTTTTCTGGCATGTTAGGGTCTCAAGAAATTAGATAGACCATCAGTACTTCAGGTGTGATCAATTTTCAGATATTGGCACCATAGCTTTTGGACTCTATAACTTTCACAAAGACCAAATAATATACACCAATTTGTACTTATTTTTACCAAAGATATGTAGCAGTATAAATTTTGGCCAAAATTTATGAAGAAAAATTACTAACTTGCTAAATTTTCTAACAGAAACAAGGAAAAATTCATTTTTTTACCGAATTTTCAGTCTTTTTTCTTTTATAGCGCAAAAAATAAAAAAAAAACCCAGCGTTGATTAAATACCACCAAAAGAAAGCTCTTTTTGTGTGAAAAAAAAGGACAAAAATTTCATATAGGTACAGTATTGCATGACTGAGTAATTGTCATTCAAAATGTGAGAGCACTGAAAATTGGTCTGGTTGTTAAGGGGGTTTAAGTGCCCAGTGGTCAAGTGGTTAAAGGCAGAGAAAAATAAAAAAACGCCAGATGCCCCTAGGAGCAACAGAAAAAAAGTCCAGTGTGGCCTAGGGCCTGGTATAAGGGTCTGCCCAAAACTACTTGTTATGTTATGTATACTAGTGCGCTAAATCATCCACAAGCTTAACCTCTTCCCAACCACGCCGAATGATGGCTACAGCGTGGTCGCACATTTCCTGGGAGGATGTCAATAGACGCCCCTGCTTCCCCGTGCCCCCCCAGAGCGCTCATCGGGAGTGCTCTGTGATTGCTGTGGCCTTCAGACACAGCTGATCACAGATGGGGTAAAGAGCCAATCACAGCGGCTCTTTACCATGTGAACAGCTGTGTCCAATCACAGCTGATCACATTGTTAACAGGATTTGACGGTTATCGGCAGTCCTCTCCTCACGCTGACAATGTGTGAGGAGAGCCGGTAAGCAGCAATCCACACAGGGGACATCTAAACTGATAATCAGGGCACTTATCATCAGTGTCATGATTATCAGTGCAGCCCCAACAGTGCCACTAATCAGTGCCCATCAGTGCTGCCAATCATTGCCCATAAGTGATGCCTATCAGGGCCACCTATCAGTGCTGCCTATCAGTGCAGCCTCATCAGCGCACATCAGTGAAGGAAAAAAATACAACAAGAACTAAGAAAAACATTTTTTGTTTGTTTAGCAAAAAATAAAAAAAAACAGTGCTGATCAAATACCATTAAAAGAAATGTCTGTCTAAAAAAAAAAAATCAAAATTGTGTTTGAGTACAGTGTTGCATTACTGCACAATTGTCATTCAAAGTGTGACAGTGCTGCAAGCTGAAAATTGGCCTGGGCAGGAAGGGAGTGAAAGTGCCCAGTAAGTGGTTAATATACCTCTTATGCCGTGTATACTTTTCGACCGGACTGGTCCGATGGGACGAATCTGTCGGACAATCCGACCATGTGTGGGCTTCATCGGACCTGCAGCGGACTTTTTCTGTTGAAAATCAGACGGACTTTAGATTTGGAACATGTTTCAAATCTTTCCGACGGACTCGAGTCCGGTCAAAAAATCCGCTCGTCTGTATGCTAGTCCGACGGATGAAAACCAACGCTAGGGCAGCTATTGGCTACTGGCTATCAACTTCCCTAATTTTAGTCCAGTCATATGTCCGTCGGAAAGACCGTCGGACCTTTGATGCCGAAAAGTCCGCCCGTGTGTACACGGCATAAGGCTGGGTTCACATATGAGCATACAACGGCTCACAGCAGGAGTTCGGTGCATCCTCGTTCATCGTTTCCAATTTCAGCTGAATTTTTGGCTGAATTCGTACCTGGAACTGACCAAAAGACTCACAGGGCTCTTGTGCAAATCGCACCTGAGCCACTGCAGAGATATTTGAAGCGGCTTCATAGAGAGACAGTCACAATCTCCTGCTGTGCGAATTGGATGCGGGGAAAACAGCATCCAATACGCACTAGTGTGAACCCAGCCTAAAGCACTGTAGTGATACGTTTCCAGCCTTTTTTTTTTTTTTGGTACTAACTAAGGCAACAGAGACTATCCACAATCACTGTGGAAAGTGGGAGATCTGGGCACCTAGAAGCAGACAAACCAATTTCCTAAAGAAATATAATGCAGCGTACACACGGACGGACTTTTCAGCATCAAAAGTCCGACGGTCTTTCCAACGGACTTTCAACGGACTTTTGACGGACTTCCGACGGACTTTCGAACGAACGGACTTGCCTACACACGATCACACCAAAGTCCGACGGATTCGTATGTGATGACCTACGACCGGACTAAAATAAGGAAGTTGATGGCCAGTAGCCAATAGCTGCCCTAGCGTCGGTTTTCGTCCATCGGACTAGTATACAGACGAGCGGACTTTTCGATAGGAACTGGGTTCGGCGGAGTTCCGACGTAAAGATTTGAAACATGTTCCAAATCTGAAGTTCGTCAGATTTTTGACAGAAACAGTCCGCTGAAGGTCCGATGAAGCCCACACATGGTCGGATTGTCCCCCTGGACTCGGTCCGTCGGACCAGCCTAGTTGAAAAGTCTGCTCGTGTGTACGCGACATAAGAAGCAAAAATGGTAATTCATGCCCTGCTAACATCTACCCAAGATGGAAGTATATCCTTTCAATATCTTTTTTTAGACCCAGTGATGTCATTACTGTGTCTCAGTGCTTCTCTATGCAGTCAGTACTCGAAGGTCTCCAGCCCTAATGTAAGCAGCAAGCTGATACTTGGATGGAGTTATGCAAATATCAAAATGCCTTCATTGGCAGAAGTCAGTCTGGAGGAATGGGCATTTCTAAGCAGGCTGTATTTGCATGAGGCCACCCTAGGTAACACCCACATGTGATGCTGAATTTCTATGATTGAAAGAACTGAAGTCCAATGAATGAACGAGATGGGCCAGAGTCAGTGAGGATGTGAAGGAAAAGGAACTGATGTCCTCCAAATAGGAAATTAGGTGGGCTATATCTTACATAGTTGGTAAGGTTGAATAAAGAAACCAGTCCATCCAGTTCAACCTGTGTGTGTGTGTGTGTGTGTGAGTTTACGTCAATAAAAATCCCCATATCTGTATGTTGCGATCATTTAGATGCCCATCTAATAGTTTTTTTAAACTATTGACACTCCCTGCTAACACCACCAATTGTGGAAGGGAGTTCCAAATCCTAGAGCTGACCGCAGCTTCTCATGCACACTGTGAAGTGTGAAATGTTTGCAATGTGTGAAATTACAGTAAGCATATTCAGTACAGGAAAGGAGCCAGTCCAACTGTGCAAGACTTGAAGGCATACCTCCCAACTTTTTGAGATGGGAACGAGAGACACCTATTAGCAAATGTATGTAGGCATAGGACACACCCCCTGCCACCTCCCCTTAAAGGAGAATTATACAAAAAAAATATTAGTTAAGCCCACAAGTGCTTTTTTTTACCACTACTTTTCCTTTATATTGGCTTTTGAAGTTCACAAATGCAGCAATTTAGAAATTGGATAAAAGGTTTAGCACTGGGAAACACTTTTTGAAAGATAAATAGTGCATTTTATATACACTATATAGATCAGATCCAAAATGAGGGACAAATGAGGAGGAATGAGGGACAGAGGCACTTTATTCCAAATCAGGGACAATTCCCGAAATCAGGGACAGTTGGGAGGTATGCTTAAATGTAAGTCTGGATTTAAAATGTGATATGAATGGAAATGGAAGGAGTATAACTTTTACGATATGAAAAAACAACAACAAATATTACATTACTCACCTTACTGCACATAAAAACTATCAGCTTTTCCTTGTCGTCCCCCCCCCCCCCACTAATAATAAGCGTGTGATCGCCTATTCAGAGTAACCATTTCAGCTTGTACAAGAGAAATTGTGTGAGCATAATTACCACAACCAGCATTCCTGCCGTCTAATGAGCCTGTGGGTCTCAAAGGACACACTTAACATTTTTATTCCAATTAGCTACATCAACATCCGAACAAAGGTTTGTTTCCCAGTAGAAATTCATCGAGTTTAAAAGTGCAATTGTTATGCCAACATTCCCTCATCGGGTGCATTGGTGCTTATTCCGTGCGCCTGGAATATTATTAAAGTCACTCATTTTCTAGTCTTATCGTGATAAACTACGCACACACTATACAGCTATGACGACGTATCTAAATACACCACAATTGTATTTTTATTAAAATGCGCACCTGCCACATTCTTATTAACATGTTAGAATGCTTTGAGAAAGGTGACCCTTGGGGACAAAAAACGAGTGTAGCAGACTCTTAACTACATTAACAATACGCTTTATAATAAGGCTTGGCAGAAGCACAAATACCTCTGTCTCCAATCGCAATAAGCCAAACAGTTCATTTTTATACTTCCTCTACTTGCTGCTTACCCAGCCAGAAGATATATTTGTGGACGTAGATGTGTTTAGTCACAGATTACTCTAAGTTCCCACATTTCCTAAACAGTACAGACATTTTTTATTACAATATCCTTCAAGGTTTCTCTCTCAAATGCGGACAGAGATGTCAGGAAGGTGCCAGAGTGAGCAATTTTGTATTTTTCCATATAGTCACACATTTGTGGTTAACAGCCTGTTAGATTTTGGCTTCAGATTTAAATTAAATGTAACGTGTTCCTATTGCAGTCCACAAGATATAACGAATAATTGAAAACCCTTTTGTTTTTGTTTTTAGTCATACAGTACAGTATGGAACACCGGATCTTAGACTTCTATGGACCAATCATTGAATATCTCCCAATATTATCAATATCATATTCTATAATAAAAAAAAAATGTAGCTGGAGTTTATTCTTTGCTGTTTATTTATGCACAGTTTAAAATCACATACCACAGTACATTAATGCATCCTATACACGGCAGCTAAAAAAACACCCATTTTACAAACGTTTGACTTTTTTATTTTTGCCTCTAAACGCCCCTCAATATTAGCCTATGTGTCCGTGCGCACATAGGTGTTTACAGGCTTTGTAGGGGCAGAAGCAATTAGTGGCAGAAATCTGTTTGCACCAAAACCGCATTCAGGAGAGGAGTGTTTGAGCAAAAAAAAAAAAAAAAGAAAAAGCTTGATGCGACTAAACACTATGCTGCATAGTTACATATAGTTGGTAAGGTTTAATAAAGACATCAGTCCATCCAGTTCAAACTGTGTGGGTGTGTGTTCGTATTTAGGCGTATTTAGCGCTTGAGAATTCATTAATTTCAGTGGTCAAAATAAATTAATATTCTGGCCAATGAAATTAATGAATGCCACACCTATATGCGTTTGAAAAGCGCGGCTTTAGGCCTGTTTTTAAAACTGCTTTTCTCCTGCCAGGAGAAAGGCGTACAGAAAAGTTGGACAAACACCCAGTAGACATGAGGCCTAAAACATTTTGGACAGTTGGCGCAGGTTGGCCAAACAGACTTAAAGGCTAAGTTCACCTTTTTTTTTCTAAATTCCAGCTCCCCTATGTACCAATATAGCATTAAAGTGGTTGTAAACCTCAGACATGAAATATGAACAAAGAATATCATATCAAGAAGAATATCATTCTATAGTATGTACTTGTGTCTCAGTAATAAGTGTCATTGCTTTCTGCTGCTTCGTTCCTTTACTATCGGCATAAATCACTTCTGACAAGTTTTCCTGACACCAAGAGAAAAAAGGTGAGAGAGGAGGGACCTCCAGTTAATTGACAGCCTCAGCTTTGTTCCTGTGTGCTGTGTGAAGGGGGACGTGTCCCTTCCCACCAATCAGCTCTCAAAACTCTCCTCACTGAGCTCTGCAGAGTGTAACTTCAGCTCTCCATCCCTTTTTTTCTGAGAGCTCAGACAAGCTTTATAAATTATACCCTTGGAATGGATGTAGAGAAGAGAAGGCTGCAGATAAACAGGTACAACTTATGTAGGAGGATTTGTTTCATCTATGTGTATCACCTGAGGCCAGTCACTTCACTGGGTATATGTAAGGGGTTACAGCCACTTTAATATGCTTATATTGTGCCTTTCGTAATTATACCCTCTACCCTTCAACAGCATGCTAATGTGATTTGTAAATGACAACCTTCTATTTTTATTACATGCTCTATTTTAGACTCAGTGATGTCATCACTGGGTCATTGTGCTTCTTGATGAATTGCAGGCAGATCATGGCTGGTGAGAAGAGCCTGCAGGGTGTTTTACTTGGCTTCTTGAAAACATTGCAGCGCCCTTCCTCAGTACTCCTCTCATGAGCCCTCAGCCCTGATGCAAGCAGTGGGTTGTCTCTTAGCAAAAGTTATGCAACTCTCCAAATGCCTTGATGAGTGTATGTCAGTCTGGAGCATTGGGCGCTCCTAGCTGGCTGCCTTTGCATGTAGATTGCCATATGTAATGCCTACATGTGATGCTGAGCTTCCATGACTAAAAGAACTGAAATTCAATGAAGTAAAGGGATAGTCAGGTTGGGGAAGTAAGGCCCCTTTCACACTGGGGCGGTAGGGGGCGTCGGCGGTAAAACAGCGCTATTTTTAGCGCTGTTTTACCGCGGTATTCGGCCGCTAGCGGTGCGGTTTTAACCCCCCGCTGGCGGCCGAAAAAGGGTTAAAACCCCTCGTATAGCGCGGCTATAGCCGCGGTATTACCGCGGTATAGCCGCGCTGTCCCATTGATTTCAATGGGCAGGAGCGGTGAAGGAGCGGTGAATACACCGCTCCTTCCCCGCTCCAAAGATGCGGCTAGCAGGAGATTTTTTCTTCTCCTGCCAGCGCACCGCTTCAGTGTGAAAGCCCTCGGGCTTTCACACTGAACAAACAGCGGAGGCTGTTTAGGGGCGGTTTGCAGGCGGTATTTTTAGCGCAATAACGCCTGCAAACCGCCCCAGTGTGAAAGGGGTCTAAGGGTTAGGTGATGCTGGATGGCCTCCATCCTGCAAATGTGATGGGCTATATCTGACTTGCTGTAGCTTCCAATGTACAATGTGAGTGCGCAGAAAAAGACTAAGCAACGTTAATACAGGAGAAGTGTCTGTACAACTGTGCAAGACAAGTAAGGCTGGAGTTTAGCTTTAACACCTAATATATGCATACAGAAATCTACACCATTCTGTAATGGGACATTAAGCGCATGAGTGTGATTTTTTTTATAAATCTTTTCATATGAACTTTTTGTGACTGAAGTTTGTGTTTTTGACTGTGTAGGACATATTTATTGTAGATGTAAACCCTAACTTAAAGGAGAAGTACAGCCAAAGCTCCGCCGCATGCTCCATGACCATGCCCGCGGGACCCACGGACTCGATGTCCGCCAGTGTCCCACGATCGTGTCACGGAGAGGCAGAACGGTGAGATGCCTATGTAAACAAGGCATTTCCCCGTTCTGCCTAGTGACATG
Organism: Lithobates septentrionalis; assembly: GCA_037952835.1. Lineage (NCBI taxonomy): Eukaryota > Metazoa > Chordata > Amphibia > Anura > Ranidae > Lithobates > Lithobates septentrionalis. The sequence goes on from JBBDGP010001594.1 coordinate 1,350,115, forward strand.
ACAGAGATCACTGCTCCCTGTCATCGGGAGCAGTGATCGCTGTCATGTCCTAGGTAGCCCCCCCACAGTTAGAATCACTCCCTAGGACACACTTAACCCCTTGATCGCCCCCTAGTGTTTAACCCCTTCCCTGCCAGTGTCATTTATACAGTAATCAGTGCATTTTTATAGCACTGATCGCTGTATAAATGACAATGGTCCCAAAATAGTGTCAAAAGTGTCCGATGTGTCCGCCATAATGTCACAGTCATGATAAAAATCGCAGATCGCCACCATTACTAATAAAAAAAAATTAATAACAAAAATGCCATAAATCTATCCCCTATTTTGTAGACACTATAACTTTTACGCAAACCAATCAATATACACTTATTTCGATTTTTTTTTACCAAAAATATGCAGAAGAATACATATCAGCCTAAACTGAGGGGAAAAATAGTTTTTTATATATTTTTTGGGGGATATTTATTATAGCAAAATGTAAAAAATATTGCTTTTTTTTTTTTCAAAATTGTTGCTCTTTTTTTGTTTATAGCGCAAAAAATAAAAACCGCAGAGGTGATCAAATACCACCAAAAGAAAGTTCTATTTGTGGGAAAAAAAGGACATAAATCTTGTTTGGGTTCAATTTGCGATTGCGCAATTGTCAGTTAAAGCGACGCAGTGCTGTATCACAAAAAGTGCTCTGGTCAGGAAGGGGGTAAAGACTTCCGGGGCTGAAGTGGTTAATGACATTTAGTTTTATAAGGCACCATGTACCAAAGACAATTCCAATTTTAAAACTAAATGACTACTTCTCATCTTGTACTTATTTTTAGTTTCATCCATGTGCTGCAGTCTCTTTCAGCCTTTTTGCAGCCAGTATATGTTGCAGACACTCCAGTGATGGCTAATGCCCCGTACACATGGTCGGACATTGATCGGAAAATCCGACAACAAAATCCATGGATTTTTTCCGACGGATGTTGGCTCAAACTTGTTTTGCATACACACAATCGCACAAAATTGTTGGAATTTCCGATCGTTCTAAACGCGGTGACGTAAAACACGTACGTCGGGACTATAAACGGGGCAGTAGCCAATAGCTTTTGTCTCTTAATTTATTCTGAGCATGCGTGGCACTTTGTGCGTCGGATTTGTGTACACACGATCGGAATTTCCGACAACGGATTTTGTTGTCGGAAAATTTTATAGCAAGCTCTCAAACTTTGTGTGTCTGAAATTCCGATGGAAAAAGTCCGATGGAGCCCACACAGTCGGATTTTCCGACAACACGCTCCGATCGCACATTTTCTGTTGGAAAATCCGACCGTGTGTATGGGGCATTACAGTCAAAAAATGCAGCCTTACAAGGAAATATCCTAGGTATCAGTTGCAGTCCACAGGAGGGTGCTCAGGCTACAATGTCCTCACGAGAGCAAGTAATCAGCAAATTCAAATAGAAGAAGCCGACACTCCAAATCCTTAGTAAATAGTTTATTAGGTACACATAAAAGGGTAAAAAGGGCTAACGTTTCGGCACAACCGCCTTGGTCACAGCTACTCCAGTGATGGCTGTATAGCATTTTGGGCCCCCAGGTGGTGCTATAATGTGTTAGTATGCAACACATACTAGCATATTATGACAGACTTACCTGTCAAGCAGAGCCCTCCAGTGGAACACTATCAGCCCTGCAGGTGCTTCCATCTTCCAGTCTTCCTTCCAGGTTTGCGCTCTCCGGCTGTTTGAATGGCTAGGCTGCTGATGATGTCATGATCGCTGAACAGCGCTTTCTGCATTGACGGTATGCTGGTACGGTTGACAGTACACCCTGAATATATCATAATCAGCTTCTGCCAATGTGAGTATTCCCTGGACGGTGCACATTTTAGGTGATATTCCTTGTACCTATAAGTAAACCTTATTATAAGCTTACCTGTGGGTACAAGTTATAAAATGAGTTTACTACTACTTTAAAGCTTACAGAAAGCTTATAAAGCTTATAAATAGTTTAGTTTCACACACATTGTAGGGATGCTAGTCCACATATACATGAAACTTAATTAAACCGGCTATAGGCGGATCAAAATTTGGCTGGATCAGCAGGAACGTGGCTGATTTTGATACATGTATGGGCAGGCTTGTTCGACTTTAGTACAACCAGCCTGTTTTCTTTGTTCCATCACTGCTGGCAGCTATAGCCGCCAGCAGTGATCATTCTATTCTGACGGGTGGGAAACCTCCCGCTGTCAAAATACAATAGCTCCGTGGGAGGGATTCCCCCATCAATAGTGACTGTGCTGATGAGGGAATCAAGCAATGTTCTGTCCTTCAACCCATGGTTGAAGGAAAGAAAATTGCATAATGTATGGCCAGCCTTAGCCCAGTCTTGGACGATTTGAATCACGGCTGGTTCAACAGGAACTAGCTGAGATTCGAACCGTATAATGGCAGGCTGAATGTACCAAGTTGATCGATTGACCAACTTGGGTACAAACAGCCTCCCGGATTTACTTATGATTATCACTAATGGCTGCTATAGCCGCTAGCAATAATCACTGTCTTCTTCTGGTGGGGGTGGCTTCCCCCACCCACTCCCCGCCGGTAGAACAACAGGACGGTCTCAGCAGGAGAGATTTCCCTGTCAGCACTGTCTATGTTGATGGGGAAATCGTGCAAATTTCTTTCCTACAACACGTGATTCACTGTCTATGACCTGCCTTAGTTGGTATAATTAGTCAGCATTTGCCTACACCCCTACAATCTGATTATTATTTTTGTTCCAATTACAAGGGATGCCACCTGATCTCAGATGGAAGGTCATCAAGGTTGCTTCACTATGACAAGGTAACAATCCTTTGAAAGAAATAATCTAATTAGTTTTTAATAATTACTTTCATACCTCAGGCAAGACAATGGGTGCTTTACAAAATGTATACAGTATGTCGGAGCTTTGTAAACAATGCAAAGCTTTTCTATTTATCTCACAGAAGGCTGCCTATTGTACAACTGCTCTTCACAAAATGAAATACACTGTGGAATGATACATGCAAAGTTCTGATATTCCTCATATTTCAGGACGCAATAGATATATAAATGTCCCACGCTGTTTTTACATTCCAGTGGTTTCAATCTTTTATTTTTTTTTCATAAAAATCTACAGTATGTTATTATCAGTGAAATAGTTCTTTTCTCAACAGAATCTGCTTTCACGGGTGAGGTGACCTTAAAAGATCTTATTTTGTTGAGGCCTAATTTAAGCATCATATTAAAAGTGCAGATGGTCAGCTAGTGCATCTGTCTCTGTATGCTTTTCAAAAGACTCAGGCTGACTAAACATGTTTCTATTATGTAATATTGTTGAACTGTCATCTCCCATATAAAATTGATTGTGCCAAAATGGGAATATTTTGCATTTAACAAACAGGAGATGCTGAGCTTTGGCCTGAAAGCAATGTTAGCTCTGGAAATAAGAACATTGCTCATTTTGAAGATTGTAGTACAGGTCAGCACGGGGTAATAATTCCTCATAACGATGACAAGCACATCTCTAGGGGTTTCAAATTTGTAGTAAAACCTCAGTGCCATATCTAGCATAACCTAACTGCTGTTTTCAAAACTACTTATTTTTCTTTGATGTCTGCTGCCATTATGACTCAAAGATTGCCTTGGAAAAACTGACATGTTTTATTTGGAGTGTGTGTTTTTTAAGCGCTTAGTCATAACAGCAATCAAAAGGAACCTGTTTTTATTATTTTAATAAAAACTGAGGTCTCAGGTGCATACTTTTGCAAATGTATGTGGAGGTCAAGCCAAAGTGCTACTGTAATATAGGTAAATACCACCATAGGGGCAATAATACAAAATATTGTATTATTTTTATTACAACAGTTGATGAAATCCATAAAATACAGGTGTAAAGAAAATTCTAATTGATCATAGCAATGGATTTATGAACAGTACTAATGATTTAAACCATGAGGCTGGGTTCACACTAGTTTGAATGGGATGCAGGTTTCTCCGCATCCCATTCGCATAACAGGAGAGTGTGACCGGCTCTCTATGGAGCCGGTTCACATGTTCCTGGAGCGGCTGTGGAGCGGCTTGCACAGGAGAACTGTGTGTCTTTGGCTCAGTTTCAGGGCCGAATTTAGGCAAAAATTTGGTCCTGACCCGCTGCGAGCCGTATCTGGCAACAGTAACCACCTCCTTGGGATGAATAACCTGTAGTACTGGAACAGTCTTTGACCCTCGGTTATCCAAGTACATGCTGATATAAAACAGGGAACGATGCATTTTCAGATATGACATGTTTTATTCGAATATACTGTAAATGTGTGTGCTGAAGGTCGATGAGTTACACATACTGTATATAGCACATATGTCAAACACAAGGCCTGTGGGACAAATCTGCCCTGCCAGGCCATTTCATGCGGCACTTGCACCTCTCCTGCAGTTACGGCACCACCCTCGTCTCCACTCCAACCTTGTCTCAGCAGCAGAAAGGAAGACAGAACTCCCCCCACAGATCCTGTGCCTCTCTGTGCAGCCGCAGCACCCCCCCCCCCTATCTGCGCTCTTATGGTATCAGCATTCAGCAGATTCCGGCAGTTGACTCCAGCCTCCTCTAGAACCTGCACTTTCTGATTCCCAGCTCCCCCCCCCCCCCCAGCTTATTCTTTTTGTGCAACAGCACAAGGTAAGGGGGTGCACAGTGATGTAAGGGAGGGCTAGAGGACTCGACTCCTGATGGTGGGGAGGTTCTTGACATCTGATGTAAAGGGGGGCATCTGCTTACAATTCTTATGAGAATAATACAATTCTATGCTAATTGAAAAGGAGGGTCTCACATCGCTGTTATCATCCACAAGAATCTTTGGCAGAATCAAGTTCTGTCTGAGAAGTCACCAGTAAAGTTTCTTGTGGATGATACAAGCGGTGTTCAACCCTCCTTTTCAGACTTTGTCTGCTACAGGAGTGTGTGTGTGGTCTCTGTGTCAGTCTGCACTTGCCCTTCACAGGTTAAACCTTAAGTTATTACTAAAACCAGTAATAATTGAATGCAGAGACAATTATTTCATATGATAAAGAGAAGATACCTTTGTATAATTTTACAGATACAACCAGCCCTTTGAGGGCGACCATAATGCCGATGGGTACCACAAAGACATTGAGTTGACACCCCTGATATATAGGTTATAGCTATATTTTTGTTATCTATTTTAGCCCCTTTTGCTAGTTGAATTCATCTCCCAAATAAACTATACCCTGGATGATATAGTAACTAATTGAAGTTGGATTAATTGACTGACCACAGCAAATAGGATAACACATTGGATAGTTAATAAGTAATACACCAATTGCAAACCAGTAACACTGGTTGGAGCTGTGTGAACAGTGACACAATTGGTGACTGAAGTTACTTAATAATGTGGCGCTTTGCTTAAAAGAAGTTCCAATATAAACATTTCTACAATAAAATAAACATTGAAAAACTCAAGTGGATAAAGATGTTGTGTCTAAAACATTACATCTATCAGTGATCCAGATCAATTAACACATTTCATTAAATACGGTGCTTATAAAGTGTTCTCAGTGCTGTGTAGTGTATCCTAAAAATCGTGAATTATCTCAAAATTCATATATATATATACAAAGCTAAAGTGTATCCAAAACAGGTTAATGTGCAATATACTGCTTGCTTCAAAACAAACAAATGGCTAACAAATAATTAATTTAAAAATGTGCAAATATTACAAAGAGGTAAGTGGAAGTAGTCCCAAAATAAATTATTCAAACAATATAAATAGTTATGAGTCCCATAGGAAATCTGTGTGCAAAAAAATATATATGACAGTGGTGCTTCTCCTTCTCCAGTCTATAACTTGATGTCACCCTTTATATCAAATACCAGTAGAGTCCACTGCATGTAGAAAGTAAATAAATGGTGCTGGTGGCCGCTCACCTCAGAATTTGATCTATATTTTCATATAGATTAAATACACTTGTTTGCACGTCTCTCCTTTGTGCTGGCACCTCCAACAATCTGCCCGTGTATGTCCTCCCCAGTGGCTCCTCTCCAATTTCTTTCACACTAGATCACATGTAGGTAAAGGAATCTCCCATAGTGTAATAGCATTGCATAATTTATTGAGGTAAAAAGTAACACTGACATTTAAGAACGAAATATCCAGCACAGTATAAAGGTTGTAACACTGTAAAATATCCTCCTGTCTGGCTGAGACCGGGGGGTTGATGACACCCAGCTCCTCCTGACGCGTTGCGTCACAAGACAAGTTTTGTCTACACATAGTCGACTCTACTGGTATTTGATATAAAGGGTGACATCAAGTTATAGAACGGAGAAGGAGAAGCAACATTTTCATATATATTTTTTTTGCACACAGACTCCCTATGGGACTCATAACTATTTATATTGTTTGAATAATTTATTTTGAGACTACTTGCACTTACCTCTTTGTAAATATTTGCACACTTTCTAATTAATTAACTATTTCCATATATCATTTTTTTTTTACATATATAATTTTTTTTACACACATTGAACATTTCCTATAGGACTCATATGTATTTACACTGTTTAAATTATTTATTTTGGGACTACTTGCACTTACCTCTTTGTAATATTTGCACATTTTTAAATCAATTATTTGTTTGCTATTTGTTTTGAAGCAAGCAGTATATTGCACATTAACCTGTTTTGGATGCACGTTAGCTTTGTATATTTATAAATTTTGAGAGAATTCACGTTTTTTGGGATACACTACACAGCACTGAGAGCACTTTATAAGCATTGTATTTAATGAAATATGTTAATTGAACTGGATCAATGATACATCTAATATTTTCGACACAACATCTTTATCTACTTGAGTTTTCCAATACTTATTTTATTGTAGAAATGTTTATATTGGAACTTCTTATAAGCAAAGCGCCTTATTATTAAGTAACTTTAATTGTTTATTATATGTGGGGACACCTTGTATAGATGTGAGCAGCTGCTGAAACCTATATATCTCTCTCTAGTATACGGTAGTATATAGGAATTCTCCTGCTTTATCTAAAATTGGAGATTGGCAATGAGTGAAGCACGCATGTTTTGCTGAAGGTTAACCCTTTATATTGTCTGTTACAGACTGGGGTTGAGTTACTAAATCTGGAGAGTGCAAAATCTGGTGCAGCTGTGCATGATAGCCAATCAGCTTCTAACTCCAGCTTTTTCAAATAAGCTTTGGCAATTTAACCTGGAAGCTGATTGGTTTCTATGCAGCGCTGCACCGGATTTTGCACTCCAGTCTTACCCCATACACACTATTAGATTTTCTGCAGATATTTGTCTTCAGATTTACCAAAACCATTTAGTGCAAGGGCCTGCCTGATTGCATACAAATGGAAACTCTTAAACCTCGTACACATGATTGGATTTTCGGCAAAGTGTCAGACTTTTCTCCGAAGGGTGCGTGCCAGGAACTTGTCTTGCATACAAACGGTACACAATTGTTGGCCAACAAACACGAACGTAGTGACGTACTAGACATACTACGAGCCGATAAAGAGGAAATTTAATTGACAGGTGCCACCCTTTGGGCTCCTTCTCCTAACTTTGTGTTAGTAGAAGTTTGGTGAGTGTTGATTTGCGCTTTTCAGTTCGTTTCTGAACGCCCGTTCGTCAACCAGCCATGTTGCGGAATCGGAGGAGAGAACGTGCTATTATTGGCCTTGGAGTTATTGCTTTGACCCAAGCCCAGTCCAGGAACAGGAGGAGGAGGATTTCTTGGACCAAAAATTGGTTGCTTAACCACTTGCCGACTGGGCCATTGCTGAAAGACGGCAACAGCGCGGTCGGCTAGTTCTGGGTGGATGTCCATGGACGTCATTCCAGAATGTTGCTCCCGCGCGCCCCCTGGGGCGCGCACTCGGGAACATCCGTGACATCCGGACCCGGCGCATCACGGTAAATAGCCGCTGATCGCGGCCGTTTACCACGTGATCGTTCCGTCAAATGACAAAGCGATCACATGTAAACAAACCGGCGTCATGTCATGACACCGGTTCCTCCCTCCCCTCTCTGTACGGATCAGTACAGTGCGGGGGAGAGGGTGAGAGATGGCAGCGCTGTGGGCTGGATGTTTAGTGCCCACAGCGCTGCTCAATATAAAAAATGGCAATACTCTGCAATACTGCAATACTCTGCAACACTGTGCAACACACTGCAATACTCTGCAATACTTTTATACTCTGTAACACTGCAATACTCTGCAATACTGCAATACTCTGCAATACTCTGCATCACTGTGCTATACTCTGCAACACTGTGCAATACTCTGCAACACTGTGCAATACTCTGCAACACTGCAAAACTCTGCCAATACTTTGCCAATACTCTGCCAATACTCGCCAATCCTCTGCCAATACTAGCCAATACTCTGCCAATACTAGCCAATACTCTGCATCATGGTGCTATACTCTGCAACACTGTGCAATACTCTGCAACACTGCAAAACTCTGCCAATACTCGCCAATACTCTACCAATACTCGCCAATACTCTGCCAATACTAGCCAATACTCTGCAATAAATTTTAACAGAAACGAAGAATTTATTTTTTTTTTTTTTATCGCATTTTCAGTCTTTTTTGATTTATAGCGCAAAAAATAAAAAATCCAGCGGTGATTAAATACCACCAAAAGAAAGCTCTATTTGTGTGAAAAAAAGGACATAAATTTCATATAGGTACAGTGTTGCATGACTGAGTAATTGTCATTCAAAGTGTGAGAGCACCGAAAGCTGAAAATTGGTCTGGTTAGGAAGGGGGTTTAAGTGCCCAGTTGTCAAGTGGTTAATCATGACCAATTATGTCATATGCCTTTGCTGCGGGAGCTCCAGGAGAATAATCCGGATGATTTTCGGAATTATCTCCGGATGACGGACCCCTGCTTTCACCAACTCTTGGCATTGTTGACCCCCTATATTAAGAAGCAGGACACATGCATGAGGCTTGCCATTGCTCCTGAGCAAAGGCCCATAGCCACCTTGCGGTACTTGGCAACGGGAAGAAGTCTCCAGGACCTCAGGTTTACTACTGGGATCTCCCCCCAGGCTCTGGGACTCATTATTCAAGACTCAGCCATTATTCAAGTCCTGCAGAAGGACTATATTCGGTAAGTTTTTTTCCTTTAACATCACATTCTATGTATTTAATGTTTGCTAATGTATTCTATTAATTTCTCGATTCCATAATTAACATTATTATAATATGCTGTGAATGTCTTCTTTGTCCTCATGCATGCTGTAAGCTTTTCCTGCTCATTTTTTGGCCTACATGCATATTTTCTTTCACTAACCTCCCCAGCATGCTATCCTGGGCTCACACACACCTAGCCTAGTAACTCAACAATGTTTTTTGTCAGCTACATTTTTGTGCTTACCCTAAACACCCCCTAAAATGTGTCCAAATGTTATTGTTGTCCTCCAATTCAGGCAGAGTGCAAAAGGCCATTTTTTGTGGCCCAAACTTATTTGTTACCCCCCCCCCCCAATGCTAAGTCAACAGATACAAATACTCTATCTGCTGACTTTGCAAAACCCATACACACTATCCCTCTTTTGTGGTCATGTTTCTGGATGAATTCACCAAAGCATGTAGTGCAAGGGCCTGCCTGATTACCTTCAAATTGTAACATTGAAAGTTTTTGTCTCCTATTATCTTGATTTTATTTCTGAATGTCAAAATGTGCTGCAATTTGGACAGTGTGTATCCATATTTTTTGATTATGACACTTCTTACCTGTCCTCTGGGCTGCCAATGGTGTAAGTAAGGAGCGGCTGGCCAAAGTATCACACATTATTTATGCAAACACTTCATGGTAGTGGAGAGGGTTACCTGTCCAAAACATCTCCCCTTTACTCCCCACCATAACATTTTAAAAATGGGCCACCAGAGGGGGTGAGGAATAAGATGCGTTGACCTTACATTTTTGTCTCTTAATACTCATTTAAGTTTTATGCTTATGTTGGCCAAGCATGTTTGTGACAAATATGCTTGCAATGTTATGTGCAGAAGAAGTAATTTATTTTTCCTTTTTTTTATCCACAGTTTCCTTCCAGCCCACAGCAATGGCAGGACGTTGCAGCCCAGTTCCATCATCAGTGGGATTTTCCCAACTGTGGTGGTGCTATTGATGGAAAACATGTCTGGATTAGACATGTGCAGGATGAAAAAATTTGTTTAGTTTAGTTTCGATCCGTTATTTAACTAAATTTGTTTAGTTAAATTAGTTGCATTCGTTTTCGGGATTCGTTTAGTTTCGTATTCGAATTCGAAAAAATTCGACCGCATTCGAAAAAAACGATCAAATTAGAAAAAATTCTACCGCATTCGAAAAAAATTTGACCGAATTTGAAAAAGTAAACTATATATAACCATTTTGCGAAATACGAATTTCATATAGAATGAAATCGAATTCCAATAGAAAAGATTCAAATAGAATAGAAAATAAGAATAGCATGCAAAAACAATAGAACAGAATAAAAAAAAATATAATATATTCTATTCTAATCTTTTCTATTCAAATTCAAATTCATTCTGTACCAAATTCCAATTCCGGAAGATGTTTTATATATATTATTCTACTGTTTTTTCTATTCTAGTCTTTTCTATTAGAATTCGATTTCATTCTATTTCTATATAACCATTTTATATAGAAAGAATAGCATAGAAAAACCATAGACCAGCATAGAAAAAAATAATATATATATATATATATATATATATATTTATATATAAAACCATCTTCAGAAATTCGAATTTCGTATATTCGTATAAAATGAATTAGAATAGAAAAGATTAGAATAGAGTAGAATAGAATAGACAAGAAAAACAATAGAACAGAATAGAATAAATCATAATATATATATATATATATATATATATATATATATATATATATATATATATATATATATATATATTACAGTTTATTCTATTCTATTGTTTTTCTAGTCTATTTTCTATTAATTTCTATTCTAATCTTTTCTATTCAAATTCATTCTCGAATTTCGTCTAGAATGAATTCAAATTTGAATAGAAAAGTTTAGAATAGAAAAGAATAGCATATAAAAACAATGGAACAGAATAGAAAAAAATATTATATATATATATATATATATATATATATATATATATAACATCTTCCGAAATTCGAATTTCATATAGACTGAAATCAAGTTTGAATAGAAAAGATTAGAATAGAATAGAAAATAATAGAAACGAATAGCATAGAAAACAATAGAACAGAATAGAAAAAAATATAATATATATATATAGATTGAAGTGTACAGGAGAACCACACACAGCTTTCAATCTAGTGTCAGCAAACAGGTCCTCCCACCGACCTTGTATATATAAAAATAAAGTTCAGATCTGACTGATCTAAGGAAGGGTGCAAACAAATCAGCCTGAAACGTAATCTTTGTCTGAACAAATGATTGTAATGATTCTGTTTGGAATGACTGTACTTGCTTTGTAATCTTTTTCTAAAGATTTGATGGAATAAAGCAACAAATTTTTAAGTGCAGCAACCTTTGGAACTTTATTTATATTTATATCTTGTTTTTCTAGTCTATTCTTTTCTATTATTTTCTTCTATTCTAATTCGATTTTCGAAATTAGAATTTCTGAAAATGGTTATATATATATATATATATATATATATATCTATAAAACCATTTTCCGAAATTCAAATTTCATATAGAATGATTTTGAATTTGGATAGAAATTATTAGAATAGAATAGAAAATAATAAAAAAAGAATAGAATAGAAAAACAATAGAACAGAATAGAATAAAATACAATATATGTTTTTCTAGTTTATTCTTTTCTATTTTTTTCTATTCTAATCTTTTCTATTCAAATTCATTCTATACGAAATTCGATCTTCAGAAGCCATGTTCCGAAATTCGAATTTCGTATAGAATGAATTTGAATAGAAAAGACTATTAACCACTTCAATACCAGGCACTTAGACACCTTCCCGCCCAGCCCAATTTTCAGCTTTCAGCGCTGTCGCAATTTGAATGACAATTGCGCGGTCATGCTACACTGTACCCAAACAAATTTTTTATCATTTTGTTCCCACAAATAGAGCTTTCTTTTGGTGGTATTTGATCACCTCTGCGGTTTTTATTTTTTGCGCAACAAATAAAAAAAGACCGAAAATTTTGAAAAAAAACAAGTTTTTCTTTGTTTCTTTTAAAACTTTTTGTAAATAAGTACGTTTTTTTCTTCAATGACGGGCACTGATATGGCTGCACTGACGGGCACTGATATGGCGGCACTGATGGGCACCGATGAGGTGGCACCGATGAGGTGGCACTGATGAGGTGGCACTGACGGGCACTGATGATGGGCACTGATAGGCGGCACTGATGGGCACTGATAGGTGGCACTGATGGGCACTGATAGGTGGCACTGGTATGCGGCACTGATGGGCACTCATAGGTGGCACGGATGGGCACTAATAGGCGGCACTGATGGGCACTCATAGGTGGCATTGATGGCACTTGTAGGTGGCATTGATGGTTACTTATGGGTGGCACTGATAGTTGGCACAGATGGGCACGGATGGGCACTGATAGATGGGCACTGATGGGCATGGATGGGCACTGACAGGTGGCATGAATGGACACTGATGGGTGGCACTGGTGGCATTACTTGTTTGCAGTGATGCCCCTAAGGGTGGCATTGCTGGGCATCACTGCAACATAATTGTGCCAATCAGTGCCCATTTGTGGGCACTGATTGGCACAGATTTGGCATACTGGGCACATGTGGATGGCCATGGGGTACATACCTGGCCATCCACATGTTGCCCCTTCCCTGGTGGTCCTAGTGGTGATCCCTGGTGGTCCAGTGTGGTGATCTGCGGGGGGGCTGCGCTGATAAACAATCAGCGCAGACCCCCCCTGCCAGGAGAGCCGCCGATCGGCTCTCCTCTACTTGCGTCTGTCAGACGCGAGTGAGGAAGAGCCGATCAACGGCTCTTCCTATTGACAGCGTGATCAGCCGTGATTGGACACGGCTGATCACGTGGTAAAGAGCCTCCGCCGGAGGCTTTTTACCAAGATCAGTGTAGCGGTGTGTCAGACTGACACACCGCTCCACCGATCGCCGCGATGCGCGCCCCCGGGGGCGCGCTGCGGCATGTTATCCTGAAGGACGTCATATGACGCCCAGTCAGGATAACACAACCACTTCCCGGACGTCAATCCGCCATAGGGCGGGCGGGAAGTGGTTAAAGAATAGAAAATAATAGAAAAGAAAAGCATAGAAAAACAATAAAACTGAATAAAAAAATATTATATATATGTATTATATTGCTTTATGATTTTATATTCCATTTTATTGTATTTTTTAGAAAATCGATTTCTATTGTTTTCAAATTCGATTTAAATTTGTTTTCGAATTCGATTATGTTTTCGAATTCGATTCAAATTTGTTCGCTTTTTTTTGGATTAGTTTAAATTCATCACTTTTGTAATTCAGAAATTCGGATGCATCCGAATTTCCGAATAATGAAAAATTTGTCTGAATTTCGATTCGGAACGAAACGAAATGCACATGTCTAGTCTGGATTGTCCCACCACCCAACTCAATTATAAGGGCTTTTGCAGCATAGTCCTGCTAGCTATAGTGTCTGCCACATATCAGCTCTTGTTTCTTGATGTTGGGAAGAACGGCCGCAACTCTGATGGAGGAGTCATTATGCAGACAGAGTTCTACAAGCGGCTCCAGAATGGTACCTTAAACTTGTCACCTGCTATCGAGAATATTGAGGGCCTCAATTTTGTTTTTGTTGCAGATGAGGCCTTTGCTCTGGGGGAACATCTTATGAAGCCATTTCCGATGAGAAACCTCACCCCAGAGCAGAGAATATTTAATTGCAGGCTCTCTCCTGCCAGAAGGGTTTAAAGCGCCTTTGGCATCCTCTCCAGTCGGTTCAGGCTGTTTTTAACACCAATTAACCTGGCACTATACAAAATCAACCATGTCGTATTGTGCTGCTGTATACTCCATAATTTTTAATGGAGGAATGCTAGCAGCTACCTTGCCTCAGTGCCAACTGATGCGGACCCAGCAGTGGCAGGTCCAGCTGAAGAGGCTGCAGCTCGGCCGTCTGTGGGCATGATGACGGCCCTAGAAACTGGCCGTGCTGGATTGCCCTCCCAAAATGCCAGTGATAAACGTCAAAAATACCTAGATTATTTTGTGGGTAGAGGAACAGTGTCTTGGCAGAAAATTGGAGCTGATCCTGAATAATATTTTTATTTGATCATAAACTCATATTTAATTTGAACTACTGTTGTCTGTGTTTCTTATCTGTATAATATGTTCTCAAATGGCTTTTATTTTGGCCACTTGCTACAATAGTGCAAATGTACCTTATCTGCTACATGTGGTGACAATCTCTTCATCAGCTAACTATTATGGTGTGCTGTGGGTCTGCTACAAGCACACACAATGTTTTTGTTCTTAATGGATCTAATGCATGAATTTCAAAAACATTATGCCTTTTCAACTCCTTTAATCTGTTGGAGGCCAAAAAATTGCTGGAGTTGGCCATATTTAAGAGCAAGTCTGAAAAACATGGTAAATATTAAAAGTGCAAACAGGAGCCAACAAGTGGAACAAGAAACTTCCGACCAGGCAAGAGGAAATTAAAATTTGTCAAGAATGTCTACAAAATCACGTATTCTTCGATGTAAAGCAGTGGAAACCTCCTTTATTTGCTCCAGATCCTTCAAACAATGCAACATATCTGCACTCATTCGGCCAATTGTGCATCTTGGAAGATCATGACCCAGTAAGAAGAAAAAAAAGTATTAAGGGAATGATGGTCAAGTGGCTGAGGCCCTACATAGTGAGTTATGGTCAAGTTACTAGTTAAACTCAGGAAATACCTATCCAGTCTATTTTTACTTGCAATCTGCTTGCCCTTCAGACACCTACACTACTAGGAATGTACACACTGCAACTTATCTGTAATCTTGACCCTGTTGCCTGGGTCTCCAAAACTCAGGTACCTAGCAATACTGCCAGCTCCTTCCACCTCTTCCTTCTCCATGCTAATGTTAAGGCACTACATACTTTGCTAATCTGTGGAGTGGGTGTTTTGTTTGTTCAGCTAAACACTCAACATGTATACACATTTGAAGCCAGATTCCAAGAATACTTACTTGTTCAAACAATACTTTCTTCCTCTTCGGGGTCTCTTTGGCCCTCAGTGTGACTTGCGTCGGGATATGACGTCCACAACAGACAGGTCTGTGCTGGGTCTAGGAGTCAGATCCCATGCCTCCAAACCAACATCCTGAGTGAGCTGACCACACTCACTTTCCTCTAAAAAGAAACAATACACCATTCATTAAGCCACCCCTAGTCCTATCTGTTTCTAGCATCCATTTTTCTACATTAGTTGACCAACCTTGCACTTGGTCTGATGACAATGTTTGCTCCTGACTAGTGGACTCCACCATGTAGCACTGTGGTTTTTTTACAGTGCAAAATGCATTTTACAGAGAGCAAACACTGGACAAGTGCCAACATTCAAAAAGTCCTGCAGTTGCCCCCCACCCCCTTTGTCTCCTATGGGATAGGGGATATATGATGATCATTCTAGCAGGCGTGACTCTGTGTGACTGTGATCCCTGGGGCCTCTCCTCTACCCATGTCTACAATGGCAGAGCTGCATTAATGGGCACTGATGAGCCAGGTAGCAACCAGAAAGTGTTCCTTAACCCTTAAGTTCTTCCCTAAGCCCATGGCCTTTTGCACACCTAGAATCACCCCTCTCGGTGGCTAAATGAGTGTGTTTGAAGTTGTCACTTACATTTTTGGTGAGAAGATGGCCTTGTTGCCTCCCCTGTTGGGGCCTGAGTGAGGGTAGCCTCCCTTCATCCCTTCTGGTGGCTTGGCTGTTGCCTCATTTTTTGGTGCCTCCCTGTTGAAAGAATGATAAAAATGCAGCGCTCAGTGTAAATAAACAGTGCACATGTATATGACTAACAACCAACCATAAAGTGATGAAAATTATTATATAAAACAACTGATTAGTCCATAATCATGTGAGTGCCCAGCTCGGTGGGTATCATATAAATATCCAACACTGGTGACTGGTGTATTGCCCAATCCTGGGCCGCTAAGCACAGCACGTGGCATCCTGTTGTGGGGCGGTGACCAGAGGCTCAAGGCTATGCTCTTGAGCCTAGCGCATAGCCTAGGATTGGGCAATACACCAGTCAATCCCGGGCGGCACCACAAAGTAAACACCTCGTCATAGGGTGACATGTGGTATGCCGCGCGGCTTCTGATTGGTTGTGGAAACCACCGCCAGCCAATCCTACCCTGTGAGATTCTCATTGGCTGAGATATCCACTCTACAGCGGTCTGGCACAGCTGATGAGAATCCTCACAGCTGATGCTATTTTCTAACTTGTTACATGTCTATAAAGGGTTGCGTGATACCGGATGATAGCTAATATGCCCCAGTAGAAGGACTCTCGGTCCGAAACATGTCGGGTTGCTACTAGCTATCTTTTCTGGTACCACACTATATTTTTTATTCTTCGTTTTGTACATTCTTCATATGTGATCACTTTTTATCTGGATTGCCATTTATGTTTGGTTTGGAATAAACCTATTTATATGGATTCAAGCACCATGTGGGTTTTTTTTACTCCCTTTTACATGTCCCCTTGCCGGCTGACTGAAAGCTGCATTTTCCTCCATATTGTTGTGGGTGAGACCCCCGTATTGAGTTCCGGACCATCCATCTCCCTTTTGATCGGCACAGAGGAACCAGGGGAACCTGCCACATATGTCAAGTCTCCATTGGGATCGCTGATCCACAAGCCTGTATGACACCTAGCCGTATGGCAAACGTGTCCACCCATTCCGGTAAGAGTATTTATTTCTCCTGTACTCTCATTCCTGGGTTTCACATGGCACCTATAGAGTCTGAGACATCATCCTTGTGGTTTACATCAGATTAACCTCTCGCCCACCCATACATCCACCATCCCACGGTGTTGGATATTTATATGATACCCACCGAGCTGGGCACTCACATGATTATGGACTAATCAGTTGTTTTATATAATAATTTTCATCACTTTATGGTTGGTTGTTAGTCATATACATATGCACTGTTTATTTACACTGAGCGCTGCATTTTTATCATTCATTCATCTTTTGCTTTGTTACTACATTGTAGATGCTGGCTGCTGCAGATGTCACTTTCAATTGTATGAGTAGCGCAACATCATTGTTATTTTATTTTTATTTTACCTGTTGAAAGAAGAAAAAAAATGAGGTCCAAAAATAAAGAAATGTAAAAAAACAGAAACAAATAAGAATGTTGAACTTGCTTTCTATTTTACTTCATCTTTAAAATAACAATTCAGACAAAGATTATAGAAAACATTATATATAATTCTCTCAAGCTACTTGGAGAAAGCACATATACAGACATCTAATTTACACATATACATATTGGTTAGATACAAATATTGCTTACTTTTTTGATGATCTTATGTATGGACTCCATCTGGTCTTGCTCACGGTGTTTGAGATCAGACCGTCATTTTCTGATTTGGTCCTCTGTTTGTTGCACTGAAAATTCGCCCTGCAAAATGGCGATGACCTTATCCAAAATGCTTTCCTTTCGGCTGTTGGACCTTTCCTAATTTCGCAGCTTGCAGTCGTAGTCCTGCTTCTCTAGGATGCACACCATCTCCACCATCTCACCCTTGCTCATGGGGGTTGCTTTGTGCCTCCTATGAGCCCCACCACTGCAGGGATGCCTGCAATGCACTGATTCCGCCATGTTGTCCCTCCAGAATGGTCCACCGTATGTGTCGCATGCAGAAGAGAGATGGTCACGCCCCAGCTCCATGATGCACTGAGAGCAGAGTTTGACGCATGCGCAGTGTATATAAATCGAGAACGCACGGTCGATGGAACGGCCGTAGGAATGATCTTGGAGGGAAGGACGTTCACTTGCAAATGCAAGAAAGGAGCCATAAAATGAAGGGACAATTTGAATTTGGGGCATAGGTGGTTAGTGACCAGCTTATTAGTTAAGCCAGACATTATGGTTTGTCTTGTGTTCTGTCTTGCGGGCATCATATCATTTATCATGGTGGATAAATTTACAGCGTCTGATTTTTTACCACAATTCATCGACCTGTAGCGGGAGCTGCCCTGTCTCTGGAAAGTCAGGAGTCGAGATTACTCCAATAAAATCTTGAGGAAGGCAGAGTTGGAGAAACTGCTAGAGTTGGTAAAGCTTTTGTACCCCAGGGCAGACATCAACTATGGCAAGAACAAAATTTCCAACCTGAGGAGTACTTTTAAAAGGGAGCACAACAAGGTCATGGACTCAGAGAGATCTGGAGCAGCAGTGGATGACCGATATGTCCCAAGGCTGTGGTATTACCACAGCCTGCGGTTTTTGACCAACCAGACAGAACCCAGGCTATCGCTGTCTACGCTCCCTTCGACATCTGCTGAGGCCACAGCTCCAGAGGTCCACAAAGGTCCTGCTGCACAGGATGAAGATGTGGAGGAGCCCAGCTTGACCCAGGTATAGCATTGTTGAACATATTTGTATCCAAAAATACAATAATGATAACTAGACTTTATTGTTCAAATATTTCTGCCTTAACAAAGTGGTTTCCATATCAATAGACAGTAGTGCCCAAAAATGATTTGAACAAGAATGAAAAATGATTGGGTCAGAATGATAGTCTTTGCTATTTGTCCGCATTCAATTTGCAACAGTGAGGAGACCAAAATTGTGTGTGATTGATGACCAAACCCTAAAAAAAAATCAAATTATGCCCCATTTTCATACACAGGAAAGTGTCAGTCAGGAGGAGCCTGCGGCCAGCAGCCAGACGGAGTCCCAGATCCCTCCCCTACGCCCTCCTGCTAAAAGGGCCAGGAAGAGAAGGAATCTAGATGAGGCCACAGCTTCCTTCCTCAGCCAGGCCACTACTGCCATCTCTACTGACCCAGATGAGTGCGAGGGATTTGGCGTGGTGACAGCCAATGGCTTAAGGGTGATGGCTAGTGACCAGAGGAGAAGGTGCAAGGAGCTCATCCTGCAGCTCCTCAACGGGGGGGCCACGGGCGAGATCTATGCCACCACCCACCTGTGTGATTTTGTGGGCCCACATACATAACCTCCGCAGCCACCCCACCCACCACAGCAGCATGGCGGTCAATGGCAATACCAGCTCCAAGACCCCCAACAAGGCCGCTGGTCTGGGGATTTTCACCCCTTCCCTACTTACTAATTATTATTTTATTTTTTGGTTGAATAATGATTTGATTTGTTATATTTTCTATATTTTTGGATGCATAGAATGCACTTTTTGGTTAAGTTATATTGGCAGATAGCATGTCTAATTTTATTTGTTTTCTTTTTTTAATGCACAATAAAAAAATTGTGTAGAATAATACTTGGCTATGTGTTTTACTTCAAATGACAGTTTGGGAGTAGGCCGGTACATTTTCAAAAATACAATGTAAAATTAACAATGGACACCAACATAGTTGTATCTTTGATATTAAAAACTACAGGATAATAGTGTTGTGGTAACTTGGCCAAAAAAAACAAGCATAATAATATTATTCTTGATCACTAGAAAACAAAAGAATTTTCAAATACGTTTGACTTAACTCCATCAGTATTACTAGCAAAGCTGCTTCGTTATTATCCCATTAAAGAAGAGAATTGTGTGGTGCATTTCGACAATTCATAATTTGCCACGTCACGAATGTTAAATCTCCATTACGAATAGATTGTACAAGTTAACTTTGCAAGACCGACCTCTTCCGGCTCGTCCTTGCTTCCAAGCATGCGTGTTTGTACTTTGGATTTTTGTGTGACGGACTTGTGTACAGACAATAGGAAAATCTGACAACAGACCATTGTCTACCAAAAATTTATTAGCTTGCCATCCAACATTCGTTGGTGGAAAGTTGGACAGCAAATGTCTGTTGGAGCGTACTAACGGTCGGATTTTAGGTCAACAGTCTGTCATCACACAATTCCCTGCCGAAAATCCGATCGTGTGTAAGAGGCTTTTGACCCTGTTCACACTGGGGCATTTTTCAGGTGCTTTTGGGGTAAAAATAGCAACTGTAAAGCTCCTGAAAAATGCCTCCCCTGCACCCCCAGTGTGAGAGATGAGTGCTTTCACACTAGGGCGGTGCACTTGAAGGACATTAGAAAAAGTCCTGCAAGCAGCATCTTTCGGGCAGTGGAGGAGCGGTGTACACACCGCTCCTCCACTGCTCTTGCCCATTGAAATGAATTGGCACCGCTGCTGGAGCGCCTGCAAAGCGTTTCGGCAGTGGCGCTACATGGGCGCATTTAACCCTTTATTTGGCCGCTATCAGAGGTTAAAAGCACCCCGCTAGCAGCCGAATAGCGCTGCTAAAACTACGGTACAGCGCCGCTAAAACTAGTGCTGTTTTACCATCAACGCCCGCCTCAGTGTGAAAGCAGCCTTAAGGTTTGACCTCATATTATATGTTTTAGTAAAATTGAAGACAGAAATCTGCAGAAAATTGAATAGTGTGTATGGGATCTAAGTGATTCAATCCCAGTGTGTCTCTACAGTGGTACCAAGAAATTAGAAAAATAGATTTTGTCAGGACAGACACTATGTGCTGCAGTACATATTTTTTAAATTGTAGGCCATATATCCACTTTAAGGTGAAAATTCCCAGATCTACAGAGCCTTCAGTTCTAGAATATTTATTGTGAACTGTTAAATGGAATATAGAGACTGGGGTTAAATACAGGGCTGTTGCTTACTAGCTTCCATACAGCAGATGAAAGGTGTCTACAGTGATGCCATATTTCAGCATCTTTGAAACCACTGTAACAAAGCCTTGTCAAATAGCTCTGTGCAGGTCACAATATAGAGTGTGAAATACTAACTGTAAACCAAAGGTTTGTCATTGTATTTTTTATGTTTAGGAAGTCACTTTTGTAGTATTTCAAATGGAAAATACAAGAAAATTGCTTTAGGGCTGGATCCGAAATATAGGAAACTGAATTTATCTAAATGAACTTCACAGTAAGATAGATTGCCAAATCTTTTCCAGAATGCAAAATCACAGATTGGTTTGATAATGATGAGGAGAAAAAAAATAATTCATAGACTCTTAAAATGCATGTACTATTCTCGGTTATGATTGATTATTTGTGTGATTTAATTCCTGCTTGTTACATAAAGAGAAGAAAAATTATGCAAGATGGATGTACACATCTAGCCAGCTTGAATATTGTTATCACATTTGCGCAATGATGTGACTGGCCCAATACTGTTCAACATGGCAGTAATTGTATAGAATATAATATCAAATGTAATTGTCTGAGAATTTTTTGGTGTATTTTTACTCGCAGTATTTCTTAAAGATTAGACAATTTGAGTGCTCAACTCATGAAAGTGTTGACGTTGGCATTTCCTGGGACTGGAAACATTATTTCGTATTCATACAGTACTGGACAAAAGCTTCCATTAATAAAGACAATGGGTTTTATGCTGGCAGTTTAAGACAGGGATGCTAGCAAACAAATCTTTTAGTACAGACTATGTAACCCCTCCCGCTCCCAGCAATACTCAGCTTTTTTCTACATGTCCTAGGTGACCACTCTCTACCGGAAGTTGGTTTCTGGTTTGAAATTACTAATTTTACCAAGAAAATGACAAGGTTTCCTAGTTTTCTTTTGCACAGAAAAATCACGTTCTCAACCATTGCAGCCATTTCCTACAGATTCTGGATCAGTGTAACTTCACAACAGCTCATGGATTATGAATAGACCTCACAATATAAAGACACAGGGCTGGCGTTGGTGCCCACCCTTGGTATACCAGTTTAGAGAGGTGCTGTTAGCCAAAGAGTCCAAGAGTGCTCTTCAGGTCCAGAGCAGTGACTAACCACCCAGTCCCTTAAGACCCTCTCCATGAAAGAGTGGATAAGCCCTTTTTGAAGCAGGGAGTTTGTAACTGGTGATACTCTCCTGAGAAGGAGCCCAGAGTCCTGGTCTGAGCTATGTCCCTTTCTTGTGCAGACCCCCCACGACTATTCCTGAAGGTAGTCCCTGGGCACTGCTTCCATAGCACAGAAATGGGGGGGCAATGTGAGTACTTAGGCTAAGAGCAGCATGTCACATACTTTAAATGATCTTTTGTGGCCATGCTGCACTTTGTAACACTTTATTCCCTTGCTGTGGTAATTGTGCTGCATCTACTGAGATACAGTACATTCCCTTTGCTGTGGTAATTGTGTTGCATATTCTGGGACAGATTCAGAGGGCAATATCCCACTCTGTGTGCATAGTCCTGCCACTGAAGGTAGTCCTCTGTCCTCCTCAACCCTGGCACTGTCTTGAGTACTCCAATACTCCGATACAGGACAAGGCATTCTGCTGCTCCAGTCATAGTTTTGAGGGCATGTTTTCCACACTTGCCTTCACTGGTTTTTCCAGCAGCCTTCAATCATGACACACAGGATGGTTGCACCCCTTCTGTTTCGCAGCAACAGGTTGTGAATACTCCTCAGATGATCCCCTCGCTCTCAAGGTGGATGTCAGGCACAAGGGAAATGGGATGAGAGGGCAGACCAGCACACACTGTGCACATGGCACAACTGAAAATTTGGACCTCAGTCTCCACTTATCTTCTTCCGTTCCCCCTATTCCTATTTCTATGCAGAAATGTTCAGTCCCTGTGGCAGACCTGATGGGTCAAGTTTCTGCACTAATAGACACTGTGGAATGCACAAGATGTAGGCGCTGCCAGTCAGTGTCCCTCTTTAGGTCGTTCGGCTCATCCATCTCAACAGCATTGCTTTCTGATGAAGATGCTTTCTGATGCTTTCTGATGAAGATGAGGAGGTGGAGGAAGAAGGTGAATCTTTGGAGTCTAATGCCGCGTACACACGAGCGGACTTTACGGCGGACTTTGCCCGGCGGATTTTTCGACGTACTTTCCGACGGACTTTCTGAATGAACGGACTTGCCTACACACAATCCACCAAAGTCCGTCGAATTCGTACGTGATGACGTACGACCGGACTAAAACAAGGAAGTTCATAGCCAGTAGCCAATAGCTGCCCTAGCGTGGCTTTTTAGTCCGTCGAACTAGCATACAGACGGCGGACTTTTCGACCGGACTCGATTTCAACGGATAAATTTTAAACAAGTTTCAAATCTAATTCCGTCCAACTTTTGAGAAAACAAAGTCCGCTGGAGCCCACACACATCGAATTGTCCTACGAAATCCAGTCCGCCGGGCAAAGTCCGCCGTAAAGTCCGCTCGTGTGTACGCGGCATTAGAGTTCCTTCAGGGAGGATGGGCAGTCACCCTTGATCTCTCTTGAGCTAAAAGAAGCCATTAGGGTTCTGGTGGACAATGCAAGCTCCTGTTTGAAGTTTAAAGCCACCCCCACCTTCTGGACCTATGGTCACCAGTATAGGATCTCCTTCTATATCCAAGAAATCTACTTGGTCCTTTCCAGTTTACCCACTGGTGCAGGATGTTCTCTATGAAGACTGGCCACAGCCAGACAAAGTATATACTCCTCCCAAGAGGTTTTCTCAGCAGTCCCCAGTTGATAAGGCTAACCTCAAAAAGTGGCAGATCCGGCATTTTTCTGCGTCAACAAATCCCTAACAGTCCAGTTCCCAAATGGACATGAGATTAGAAGCCCTCTTGAAAGCCTATTTTTCTCTGTTGAACTCAGCCATGCAACCAAAAGTGATTTCTATGGCAGTTTGGCACACCATAGCAGTCTGAGCCAAGCGTATGATGCGTAAAAGAGAAGTATGTTTTTTTTAATTTTTATTTACCCATCATGCTTACCTAGGTGGATGCTGCATCTGTCCCCTGCACTGAGAACCGAGCCATCGAACAACACCGATGGCTCGGTTCTCTCAGCTCCCCGAGCAGAGAGCTGCTGCCTGTCAGTCAGCAGCTCTCTGCTCTGCCCCCCCCCCCGCGCTCACTTGAGCACTAAGCTGTGGAGGGGCGGGGAGCGGCTGTCTCAGGCACTCAGCGGCTCGCTGAGAGGCTGAGATAGGAATCAGTCCACTGATTCCAATGACATCAGCAGGGAGCGGACTTCAGACCGCTCTCTGCTGAAAACCGGTCACAGGAGTGCAAAATGAATTGCACTCCTGTGACCCATAGGAGAAGCCCAGCCAAAACAAGCTCAGGCTGGACTTCTCCTTTAACCTCAGACTGAACCTGACTAATCCTTAGGTACTTCAAAAAGTTGAAGTCCTAGTACAATTTTTTTACTCTGTAGTAGGCAGTTTGGTGGACTCCCTGTGCCAGAATTCTCACCTAGGTCTTAGTGGAGACAGTCTGTAAGAAATATCTGGAAAACCTTCTGCTTGTCAGGGACCTCTTCTTGGAAGAGTTCTTAGACACCTTTATTAAAGTGGTTGTAAAGTCAGAAGGTTTTTTATCTTAATGCATTCTATACATTAAGATAAAAAGCCTTCTGTGTGCAGCAGCCCCCCTCCTCATTGGCTGAAACAGCAGCGCAGCCCCATTGGCCCCAGCTGCTGTCAATCAAAGCCAGTCAGCCAATGAGGAGAGAAACGGGGTGGGGCCAGGCCGCAGCTCCGTGTCTGAAGGGATACACGGAGCTGCAGCTTTGCTCGGGTGCCCCCATAGCACTTGTCAGGAGGGAGGGGCCTGGAGAGCCGAAGAGGGACCCGAGAGGAGGAGGATTTAGGCTGCCCTGTGCAAATCCACCCCACAGGGCAGGTAAGTATAACATGTTTATTATTTTTAACAAAAAAAAATAGACTTTAGAATCACTTTAAGGAAATCACAGGTGGAAACGAGCACACTTTTACCTAGTAAGAAGAAAGCAAAGGTTCTTGCAGCAAAACCAGCCATTTCTAGAATTCAGAAGAGTTAATTTTGTCCCACCCAGACCTCCGCTTCTAAAGCCAAATCCTCCACTCAGTTCCTTTGCAAGTCTTGAACATCCAAGTCCGGCAGCAAGCCCTCCTCACGCTAAAAGGGCAGCACCCGCATTTCTAAAAGTGGGGGGGTATCTGTTGTTTTTTTCAGCTGCCTAGGCATAGATCTTTGGGTCCGAGACGTGGTGTTCCAGGGATACAGGCTGTTGTCAACACCTTCTTGCGGGTCCGAAAGTTCCGGATGGGATTGGCCCGGTTTGCACTTGCATCATTGTAACAAGGGGAATTCTGGCATCAATAGACATCAAGTATGCATATTTCCATTTTTAGCAATTTTAGTGTGTGTTTTACTTTTGGCTTATCTTCACCAAGTTGTTTTTGGATATCTGGACGATGTCCTCTTGATGGAGCTCTGTGGACAGTGTCCTCTGGGATTGGAGAGTAATGGAGATCAATCTCCAATCCCAGAGGACGCCAATTGTGGGGAAACGCGGCGGGCAGAGTTGGAACATGAAATCCTCACATACCAGCATGCCAGCTGATCACCACGGCTGGACGTTTCTTATTGTTTTATCACATTTATCATGTATTTACATGTAAGTGCAATACATTTTTTTAATAAAGAGAAGGTTTAATATACTGCACCATGAGGCTTCTCCCTGTTTGTACTTCTCATATGTAATTACAGGTGAGCGGCAATCTCTGTGGAGGAGATGTTTTAAATATCCAAGGGTCTGCTAGTGGCGATTTCTATCTTAGAGTAAACAAGGTCTTTTTATCTCTGTAATTCAAGATAATTTTTGTCTGGTAAGAGTCCATTTCGGGTTAAGGAGCACTTTATCTGCACTGGAGCAGTTTCTAAAGTTTATGAGCACCGAGCACTTTAATCACATATGGAATTTCATATGGACTATATTGTTATTTAAATATTTCTTCTCTGAGTTAATTCTTTTGAAAGCTTGTACGCATATATTATCTACTGTATATATGAACTGAAATATTATGTTGCATTTATTTACAGTTCTGAATGATTAACTTTTTGGGTTTCAGTCGCCATTTAAAGGGGGCAGTGCATCATTAACTTAGTCATTTCATATATGCAATATTTTTTGTTTGTTTAAATTTGTTTATCATATGATGGCACACTAGGTATTTCTTCTTTGTTTAAGACATTATTGAAAAGGACAGCACACTATTACTTTACTACCGCTTTAATTGTGGAGCTAGAGGAGGAGATCATATAGGAATCTTCATTGGAGGAATCGCAGGATTGAGGATCCATTACTTGAAACCCACACAGCTTCATGCTTTGTCAGGCCTCTTATAATGTGAGGTCTCTCATGATGGTTAAAGTCTGTGTGTACTAAGGTGGGGGATCACTATCAATAAGTTGTTTACCATTTGAAGAAAAATAATAATGAACATTATGATGCATATTTTAGACATTTAGTCAATTCACTTTGCCACTTGTGTGATAACATAGTTATTTTTATGTTTATGAATGAAGTTCTTCCACAATGCAACAATAGTATTTATATTAGACAGAGGCATGGTCAGTATCTGGAATCCAAGAGCCTTCACAATGGTGACGCTGTTGGTTTTGTTCCAGCTGATATTCACCTTTCCTCCACTTTGGATTCTGCCTCAGCTGCTTTGCAGGATCAAGATGGAGGGCATCCTGATCTTGGTGGCACCAAATTGGCCTGAAAGGACTTGGTACTCAGACATTCAGAAAACCCTTTCTCCCCTGGCTGCATCAATGCTACTACAGCGATATGACTGCAACTTCTTGGATCAAGTCAACCCTCGGCAGTGGCTCAGGGAACCATACCTGGATCCTGCTGCATACCACATGTCCTCTTCATCCTTGGTACAGCATATACAAAGACATGCAATTAGTTGCAAGGCGTTCTACGGGTCCAGGGTGGTAGTGATCCTAATCCTTGTAGTTTTAGCCCCTGAAGACCTCTCCATGTAAGAAAAGGTATACTCTCCCCAAGTGGGCGAAACAAGATAGCCCCTGTTTTGCCTCTTCCCCTGTGTGGTTCTCCCCTACCCCTCAGCCCCCTGTCTTAGGAATTGTGAGCTGCGAGATCCCCTTAGGCCGGAAGCACAGTTTTGCAGGGGGGCTGTGACACTTTTAATTCGTTTTTTGTGACCAAGGCCTAGTGTGAACAGCTTTAAATAGTTTGTCATGTCCATGAACATGACGGGCCCCACTTTCCACATACTAAGTAGCTTTTGGCGCAGTCCCTGTGACACATTTGGACATGCAATGGTCCATTCTGTGTGCATAGTTTGCCCATTTTAGGGGATTCCCAGCCCTCCCCCAGGACTCAGGGTGCCATGTTAAGCACATTGTTCTGCTACAGACAAACACACAACAATTTCAGCAGCTTCTCTGCTCCGGATTATGGCCCAGGTCTTCACATCGATCTTCATCTTCACTGGGTTATCCAGCAGCCTTCAGTTGTGGAGCACAGCCTTCTGTTCTGCAGGGGCTCGCCCTCATGGTGGATTTTATACAGAAGGGAAATGGGATTTCAGGCCAGCACACACTGCACAAAGCTATGAAGAGGTTATTAAGGTTCATCTCAATATTTTGCACTGAGTCTTTGGATCTCAGTCTTAAAGTGATTATAAAGGCTAAAGGTTTTTTACCTCAATCCTGGTACACACTAACCTTTTTTTTTTCCTGCCACTGTAGTAACCATCCGACATTAGTACAGCGATCTCCCCCGCTGACATGTTGAGTTCTGACAGGGGGACACCACCCCCCCACCAGAACACCCAGATCAGAGCTCTCTGTCATTAGCTGAGAGCACTGATCTGTAGTCGGTCGGCTGCTGGTTTTTGGACAGACCGACATACACATGGGACCCATGGGACATATTTACTGGTTCAAAGAAAAAAAGGCTGACATTCGGTCCATGTGTATGTCCGTTTGGCCGGCTTCTGTCGGACGAGCATGCTGGAAAACCAGCAGCCGACCGATTACCAATCAGCCCAATGACAGAGAGCTTTGATCGGAGTGTTCGGAGTGTTCTGGTGGGGGGTGGGAGACATCCCCCTGTCAGAACACAACAGCTCAGTGGGGGAGATTGCTGTACTAATGTCGGATGGTTAGCACAGTGGCTCTGACCAGAGCTGTCAGTTTTTTTTAAAGCCTGTGTGTATCCGGCTTTAATGCACTAATGCACTGAAAAATTAGTTAGAAGTCAGCAGCTACAAATACTGTAGCGGCTTACTTATACTATTAGGGCACTTACCTGTCCAGGTATCCAGTGGTGTCCTCACCTGAGCCGATTTTTGAATTGGCTCTGGGTGCTGGCATCGCCATTTTGGCTAAGAGAAACAGGCAGTGAAGTCTTCCGGCTTCACAGCTGGTTTCCTACTGCACATGTGTGAATCGTGCTGCGCTTTGTGAATGGGCTATCTGTGGGCGGAAGGAGGGGGGGGCAAACATCCGGCTCACTTCCCCACGTCGAAGTGAGAGTGGGTACCTGTGAAAACCAGGTACACCCTTTCCCCCAAAAAAGGTGCCAAATGTGGCAATGAAGGGGGGGAAGAGGCAGACAAGCGGAGTTTCCCCTTTTGGGTGGAGCTCCTCTTTAATGTACTTAATGCACTGTCAATAGACACACACTGTGTGGCTTGGGCTTGAGCCCACACAAGTCCCCCCTATTAAGTGGATTGCTAGGGGAGTTATTCAGAAGGCAGGAGGAGCCAGGAACATCAGCAGGGAACCCCAGACGAGGAGGATCAGGGCTGCTCTGTGCAAAATGGATGGGTGGTCACCCTCAATCTCTCCTAACCTGAAAGAAACTATTAGGGCTCTGGTAGAGGTACACTCCTGCTTGAAGTTAGATCTGTTCCCTTCTGCTGGATAAAGGTCACCAGTATAGGATGCCTTCCCATGTTCCACTAGGTCCTTTCCAGTTTACCCACTAGTACATGCTGATACCGTATGAGGACTAGCCATGGATAGACAAATTGTATACTCCTCCCAATAGGTTTGTGCAATAGTACATATTGGAGAAAGCCTATTACAGCAAGTGGAAAGTGCCTATGGTGAATCTGACTATTTCCTGCCTCAACAAATTCCTTACAGTCCAAGTTGAGGACATCCCAGTCTTTAAAGACCCAGTGGACAAAAGGTCTGAGGGCCTCCTCAAAGCATGTCTTGCTCAGTCAAGCTTGGCCATACAATCATTATTGCTGATGAATCCCTTAGTGCTGCAAAAACTGTGGCCTTGAGCTTCTGCGTAGATTGGTAGACGCCCTGCATCAAAATATTTGTAAGGGGCTCATGTCAATAAAGATGCTCAGGATCCTCTGGCTGCACGATTGGTCTGCAGGGACAGTTTGTAAGACACATTTAGAAAGCATTCCGCTTGAAGAAAAACAACTGTTCAGTGAGTCAGTGGACATCTTTATTAAGGAAGTCACTGATAGAAAGAGCACTCTCTTCCTAGTAAGAAGAAAGCTAAGGTGCTCAAGGTTGCTTTTAGGATTTGGAAGAGTTCCTTTTGTCCCTCCCAGACTTCTGATTCAGAAGCCAAGTTCTCCACTCAGTTTTGGCACAAGTACCAGTACTGGATGTCTAAGCCAGAAAAGTCCAGTGCGAATTTACAATAAAGGGGAGCTTCCACTCTTGCAAGTGGAGGGAAATCTTTTGGCTTTTCAGATGCCTGGAATCAGGGCAGCTCAGATCTCTGGTGTCTCAGTGGTAGAGGCAGGAGTTTTGCTTACCACCTTCTGTTTTATGCCCTGCAACCTGCCCACTTCTCTGATGAGGTTATGGGCCTTTCAACAACTTGCATCCTAGACTTTAAGATCTTCAACACCTTCTTGTGGGTCTAAAATTTCTGTACTGTAATTACATTGTTACATTGCAGCAATAGGGGAATTTCTGGCTTTGACAGATATCAAGGATGTGTATTTACTTTACATATTCCCATTTTTCCCCTCAAAAGAGGCTCCTGTGATATGTGGTTGGCGAGCAGCATTTCCAGTTTCTGGCTCTTCCCTTTTGCCTGTCCAAAGTGACGCATTTCAGAGGTTCACTCCTCCTTTGTCCTTTGTTTTTGACAAAGGAGGAGTGAACCTCTGAAACACGTCACCACCCCCCACTTCTCACAGACACAAAGGGGTTGCCACGAGGTAGACTGCTCTTGTGCAGAATGTGGAGGATTGGCAGACTTTCTGAGAGCTTGTCAGAGGGCGTACCTCGGCAGGCAGGGTGCTCGCGGCGGTGTGCGGCCGGGCGCGTCGGCGCGCGTTGACGCGCGCGTTCCTGTGGACCCCGCTGTGCGTGTTCCTCGCGGTGCTGGTGTGTGTGTCCAGGGTCGTCCTGCCGTGCACGCCGGTGTGCGGGGGCGCGCGCGCGGGCGTTGGCGGGTGCGCCGCCTGTGTGTGCTGGGGCGCGCGCGTGCACGTCGTTTGGCGCCAAAAGATGCATTTAAGCTGGCGTGCCCCTGTGACCAGTGCTGCCTGATCAACAGCTAGTCGTCCCAGTGCCTGACCCTGTACCTTGACCGTTCCTGATTACCTGCTGACCCGGCCTTGTCTCCTGGACCTCTCCTTGAACTCTGCCTGTACCTGACTTCTGCTTGTTTTGACCATCCGCTTGCCTGCTCCACTGTACCTTTGCCGTCTGCCTGTTACCGAACCCGGCCTGCCTCCTGACCATCCGTCTGCCTGCTCCCTTGGACTCCAGCTGCCTGTCTGTTGTTTACCCAGCCTGCTTCCTAACAAACCTGCTCAGTCTTGTGCCTGTGCTCCAGCCAGCTCCAGTCTTCTCATCTGTTAACCCTGCAGTATCTGGACAGTGAATACAGGCTCTCATACCACTCCGTACTTTCGTGCCTTCTGTTTACTCTACCAGGGGCCGTTAGTCGGACGCGTAAGGGAGCCTACCCTCTGCCCGATTGGACTCGCCGGTCTGGTAAGTCGGAGCCTGACAGTATCAGGCAGCCATGACCGAGTCCGGGCAGGGGGCTTCTCCCATGGATGAACTCTGCAGACATCTGGCGGGTCTAACCCAAGCGGTAAAGAGCCTACAAGAGGGATATTCAAGCCTGGAAGAGCGTGTACAGGCCTTATCCGCACCTTCCGGCCCGCAGGGGTCCGCAGCTGCAACCTCGGCACCCTCCGTGGTCATGTTACCTCCAGAGCCAAAGGTACCAGTACCAGAAAGATTCCTTGGAGACCGAAGTAGGTATCGTGCTTTCCGGAATGCCTGTAATCTCTACTTTGCCCTTCAGCCACGCACATTCTCTCTAGAAGCCACTAAGGTGGGCTTCGTTATCTCCTTACTATCTGGCGAACCTCAAACATGGGCCCACCGACTTTTGGAGCAAAAGTCTGCTGTCTTGGAAAGCCTGGATGCCTTCTTCGATGCTATGTCTCAACTGTACGAAGACCCCCAGCTAACTGCCACCGCTGAAGCCACCTTACATGCCCTTCGTCAAGGCCGTCGAGCGGCAGAGGATTATGCCGTCGAGTTCAGACGCTGGAGCTCTGATACGGCGTGGAATGACGCTACCTTGCGCCACCAGTTTAGGATGGGGTTGTCTGATCCTCTCAAGGATGAGTTGGCACGGGTAGGGGTACCTCAGACCCTGGAAGAGCTAATCAACCTGTCCATCCAAATTGACCGTAGGTTGAGAGAACGACGCACCGAAAGAACCACCAGTACCTTTCGTCCCACCTGGATGCTCCCACAAGTACCCTGTCCTCCCAGCAGATCTTCCGCTCCTTCACCAGTTCCGGCCAGTGATGCACCAGAACCTATGCAGCTTGGTCTGCTTCGTCCTTCCTTGACCCCAGAAGAGAAATTACGCAGACGGGCACATAACCTTTGCCTCTACTGCGGGGAACCCGGGCACTATGCCAGCAGTTGCCCCAACAAGACACGTAAGTGTCGCTCTGCTGATCGTACCTGTGCTACTATGTTACCCACTGTTGGCGCACACCTAACTATCTCTGTCACTTTACAGCTTCCCGGAAAGGCTATCCAAGTTCCAGCCATTATTGACTCTGGAGCCTGCAGTTGTTTTATCGACCGGACCTTCGCTGCTCAACATGACATCCCTCTCCAACCCAAGACTCAAAGCCTGGCTGTTCATCTTGCAGATGGCTCTGCTCTCCGTTCCGGTCCGGTCACTCAAGAAACCGTCCCCTTAAAAGCTATCATGGGCCCTCAACACCGGGAATATCTCTGTTTGGATGCCATCTCCTCACCCCTTTTTCCAGTCATCCTAGGAATACCATGGCTACAGGTTCACAACCCTCAAATCAACTGGGCTGCTGGTAATGTTGAGTTCCTCTCAGGATATTGTCAACAACATTGTCTGCAAGGGGTCGACCGTGAGGTTACCCAACTTCTCTGTTTACATCCTGATGTTAAACTGCTCCAAGCTATTCCTGAGCCTTACCAAGATTTCGTGGATGTGTTTAGCAAAAAGGGTGCAGAATTATTACCTCCACACAGGCCCTACGACTGCCCTATTGAGCTGCTACCAGGAACCGAGGTACCCTTCGGCCGGATCTTTCCACTGACTGAGCAGGAGCTGGGCACCCTGAAGCAGTACCTAGATGAAAACATGAAGAAAAAATTTATCCGCCCGTCCACTTCCCCGGCCGGTGCTGGTTTATTCTTTGTAGAGAAGAAAGACCATTCACTGCGGCCATGCATCGATTACCGCGAACTGAACAAGATAACGATTAAAAATCGTTACCCGCTCCCCCTGGTACCTGAGTTATTCCAAAGGCTGGGCACTGCCAGAATTTTCACTAAATTGGATCTTCGTGGCGCATACAATCTAATTCGCATCCGAGAGGGTGATGAGTGGAAGACCGCCTTTCGCACTCGTTTCGGGCATTTCGAGTACCTTGTTATGCCCTTCGGTCTTTGTAATGCCCCAGCCACGTTCCAGCACTTTGTGAACGACATCTTTAGAGAATTCTTGGACCTCTACGTCATTGTTTATCTGGACGACATTCTCATCTTCTCCTCTTCCTTGGCTGATCACCGCAGGCACGTCCGGAATGTTCTTGCTCGACTCAGGCAACATGGCCTATACGCTAAACTTGACAAATGTGAGTTCGAACTTCAAAGTATCCAGTTTTTGGGACTCATTATTTCTGTGGAAGGCATTAAGATGGATCCACAAATAGTGTCTGCCATCCTGGACTGGCCTGCACCTACAGACAAAAAAGGGGTCCAACGCTTCGTAGGATTTTCTAATTTTTACAGAAAATTCATTAAAGACTTTTCTAAAATCATTACTCCCATAACGGAACTTACAAAACAGGGAGCCCGATTCTGTTGGACGTCCAGGGCACAAGCAGCTTTCGAGAAATTAAAAGGACTGTTCACATCTGCCTCTATCCTTAAACACCCTGACCCTGCGCTACCGTTTGTACTGGAAGTTGATGCTTCGGAGATCGCAGTGGGGGCAGTACTTTCTCAACGCCAGGGCCCCAAAGCCCTTTTGTTCCCAGTAGCATTCTTTTCCCGCAAACTCTCGTTGTCAGAAAGGAATTATGATGTGGGAGATCGGGAACTTTTGGCCATCAACGCGGCTCTGGAGGAGTGGCGCTATCTGCTGGAGGGTGCTGTACATCCTGTTCTCATCTATACCGATCACAAGAACTTGGAATACCTAAGGTCAGCCAAGAGACTTAAACCACGACAGGCTAGATGGGCACTTTTTTTTTCCCGCTTCTCCTTTCACATCACGTACAGACCTGGCTCCAAGAATGGGAAACCAGATGCTTTGTCTCGAATGTTTCATGATTCCAAGAAAATTGCTCCTCCAGACACTATCCTGCCAGTGGGAAATTTTTTACTTCTCCAGGGAGATTTAATTTCCAGAATTAGGCAAGCCTCCTCAGAAATTCCTCAACCTACTGGGACCAGTTTAAGTGATGGGTTGCTCTGGCACGAAGGCAAGATTTTGGTTCCTGAAAAACTTAGATTGCTGGTATTGGAATTGTGCCACGACCACAAGCTGGCAGGTCACTTCGGAGCCCGGAAAACGACTGAACTGGTGCAACGCACCTTTTGGTGGCCACAATTATTGGAGGATTGTAAAAATTATGTAGGTTCTTGCCACACTTGTGCTCGGAATAAAAGCAACTGCACAAGGGCCTGGGGTTTGTTGAAACCCTTACCGATTCCTGACAGGCCTTGGAGAATGTTATCGATGGAGTTCATCGTGGAGCTACCCCCATCTGAAGGTTTCTCGACCATCTTTGTGGTGATCGATAGACTGTCCAAGATGGCACACTTTCTCCCCATGAAGGGTACACCCACAGCCGTAGAAATGGCGAAGATTTTTGTCAAAGAAATAGTGAGACTACATGGGGTACCCGCTAATATTGTATCGGATCGGGGTGTCCAGTTCACCTCCCGGTTCTGGAGGGCACTGTGTGGTGCTCTTGAAATTGAATTGGCATTTTCTTCGGCCTATCACCCTCAGACAAACGACCAGACAGAAAGAACTAACCAGACGCTGGAGCAATACCTCCGTTGCTTTTCTGTGTTTTCGCAGGATGACTGGGTGTCCCTGTTACCAGTCGCTGAATTTTCATACAACAACTCCCTACATTCAGCTATCAACCAGACTCCTTTCTTTGCCAATTATGGATTCAACCCTTCCTTCCTTCCCAGTTCTATCCCGGAATGTACCCTGCCTGCGGTAACTGAAACAATGGAGTTCTTCTCTAATAACTGTAAGATCTTGCAGGAGACCATGGCCCAGTCCCAGGCATCCTTCAAGAAGATGTTTGACAAGAAAAGACGTGGAGAACTTGTCCTTGAACCTGGTAACCAAGTGTGGCTATCCACAAGTAACTTAAAGTTGGCTTGTCCCTCCAGGAAATTGGGACCTAAGTTTATGGGTCCTTTTCAGGTGAAAAGAAAAGTGAATGATGTCGCATATGAACTTAATCTGCCGGAGTCCCTTAGAATTCACCCGGTCTTTCATGTATCATTGTTGAAACCAGTTGTTCCTGATTCCTTTTCTGATCGTAAGGCCAAGCCACCGGAGTCTGTTATGGTCAACAATGAGGAGGAATTCGAAATCGAGGCAATCCTGGATTGTAGAAAGAGGCAGAATCAGTTCCAGTACCTCATTAAATGGAAAGGGTATGGACCCGAGGATAACTCTTGGGAGCCTGAAAGTAATCTCCATGCTGATGAATTGTTACAAGCCTTCAAGGACTCCCATGCAACCAGGTTGGCCCAGCTGGGCATCCGGAGGCTGCCCTTGAGGAGGGGGCACTGTCAGAGGGCGTACCTCGGCAGGCAGGGTGCTCGCGGCGGTGTGCGGCGGTGTGTGGCCGGGCGCGTCGGCGCGCGTTGGCGCGCGCGTTCCTGTGGACCCCGCTGTGCGTGTTCCTCGCGGTGCTGGTGTGTGTGTCCAGGGTCGTCCTGCCGTGCACGCCGGTGTGCGGGGGCGCGCGCGCGGGCGTTGGCGGGTGCGCGCGCCTGTGTGTGCTGGGGCGCGCGTGTGCACGTCGTTTGGCGCCAAAAGATGCATTTAAGCTGGCGTGCCCCTGTGACCAGTGCTGCCTGATCAACAGCTAGTCGTCCCAGTGCCTGACCCTGTACCTTGACCGTTCCTGATTACCTGCTGACCCGGCCTTGTCTCCTGGACCTCTCCTTGAACTCTGCCTGTACCTGACTTCTGCTTGTTTTGACCATCCGCTTGCCTGCTCCACTGTACCTTTGCCGTCTGCCTGTTACCGAACCCGGCCTGCCTCCTGACCATCCGTCTGCCTGCTCCCTTGGACTCCAGCTGCCTGTCTGTTGTTTACCCAGCCTGCTTCCTAACAAACCTGCTCAGTCTTGTGCCTGTGCTCCAGCCAGCTCCAGTCTTCTCATCTGTTAACCCTGCAGTATCTGGACAGTGAATACAGGCTCTCATACCACTCCGTACTTTCGTGCCTTCTGTTTACTCTACCAGGGGCCGTTAGTCGGACGCGTAAGGGAGCCTACCCTCTGCCCGATTGGACTCGCTGGTCTGGTAAGTCGGAGCCTGACAGAGCTGTCATGATCTTATCTCCCTGATGCTGGCTAGAGGGATAGGACAGGCTCACAAATTGACAGCTTTGCAGTTTCTTCATTCATCACACTGCGGACAGCCCTGTGGTGTTTTTCATTTTCCATCTATGCTGATTACCAAGAATTTAACATGTAAGTGTACTATTTGTTTTTTATAGAATAAAATACTTTATCATTCTAATAAGAATCTTGCGCTGCCATTTCTTTGCTGTTTGA
The DNA here is from genome assembly GCA_037952835.1 of Lithobates septentrionalis. Classification (NCBI taxonomy): domain Eukaryota; kingdom Metazoa; phylum Chordata; class Amphibia; order Anura; family Ranidae; genus Lithobates; species Lithobates septentrionalis. Next base: position 1,386,418 of record JBBDGP010001594.1, read on the forward strand.
GAGCCCTGGATCTTCCTAGATTTTCACCTGGCAAGCTGCAGGATCCTTGTGTGTTGGAATGAACCCTTATCCTCACCATGTGGCTACCATAGACTGCTGTCTGTTGGGCTAGACCTTGTAGTGCACTTTACTGGTCTGTTTTTCTACATACTATATCTCTGACTTGGTGGTTGAGCAGCCCTGTGCTGGAATTGAAGAAGTTATTTCTTTTTCCTGTTAACCCACTTGGCTCCCATGATGGAAGCCAGCTTGTTGGACTGGAGAGGTATCGTGGGAACAGAAACAGTCCAAGGAATGTAGTCTTCAAGAGAATCCCAACATCCTATAACATTGTGTTGGACCTACCAGTTTCAATGGCAGGGTGAGGATTCAGTCAGACAAGGCCACAGCCATGGCTTACATCAGTCATAGGCAGAAAAGCATGTTCCAGCCTTGTCTGCAGTCCACATTCCTGAATTAGACAATTGGTAGGTGGATTTTCCCAGTCATCAGTGCCTGGATGTGGAGTAATGGCCTTTTACACTGATGCTGGATAACCCTGTGGGATTAGTTCCAGCTAATATGCTCCTAACTCCACCATAGAATCTTCCTTGACTGCTTTGCAGGATTGAGATGGAGGCCATTTGTCATGTACTTGGTGGAGGGGCCTGACATGATGAGGACAGCCTCTATTACACCTCTGGCTCAGGGCCCGTGGTAAATTAATAGGAGGCACATGGGCAGGGAGTGGAATAAAAGCCTCATAGATATTACAGCAGTTGGTGTGGGTATGTAATCTGTGTGTTTACCTAGTCAGGCCAAGCAGCAGGTATAAAATCAATAGAGACTGGCTGGTAGCAGGTAGGTAAACACCAGGAACTTACTGAACTAGGCGAACAGCAGGAACTTACTGAGCAGCAGGCAGGGATTCCACAGAAACCTGCTGGATAGTAGATAGAGGTTCAGCAGCAACTTTACCCTGAGTGATCCAACATTAGATTTGTGAAAGAGGGGTTTTGACTCATCTAAATGACTAGACTGCCTGTGCGTCCCATCCCGAAACAGATAGTAGAAAAAGTTTCCTCAGAAATGGGACTTTAAATGGACGTCAGGCAATAATGAGTATAAAAATTACAAAATGTATTGTGCAATACATACATTACAACATGAAAACATATAGCCAATGATAAAAACATATGTATGGGAGGTAAGTATGGAAACCAGATGAAGGAAGGGAGGAGGCTCGCAAATGAATGTCCAGTTGCGAGCCTCCTTCCTTCCTCCAGCTGGTTTCCATACTTACCTCCTATACATATGTTTTTATCATTGGCTATGTTTTTCATGTTGTAATGTATCTATTGCACAATAAATTTTGTAATTTTTATACTCATTACTGTCTGACGTCCATTTAAAGTTCCATTTCTGAGGAATCTTTTTCTACAACATTAGATTTGGGCCCCAATGTGCTGGCCAGCTGGGAAAGGGTTTTTTTTTTATAGACTGCTAAACAAATATTGTGGCACTACTCCCTTTAGGCAGGATTAGCCCTAGCATAAGGTTTGAGGACTTTGCTTTGTTGCATTTGTTACAAACATATATCTTATTTGCCATTGTTTTACATTTGTTGAGCAATTACTACTGTTTCTTTTCCTTCAAACTGTTGGAGTGCTATATATCTGCAATGAATATTCCCCCTTCAGCCCAGGTGTGTCAGAGTGCGTTGTACTCTCTGTGGAGGCATTGGCATAGGAAACGGGAGACCCAGACAACAGCGGCTCCTTCGAGGGTAACTACCGTATTTATCGGAGTATAACACGCGCCGGCGTATAACACGCACCCCAAGTTTAGGAGGGAATTTTAAGGAAAAAAACTTTTAGGAGTAAAGCTTAAGGAAGAAAAACCTACATTAAAATGCCCATCAATGCAGCCTGCAGCGTTATCGGCATCCATCTGCAGCCTTGTCAGTGTCAGTGCAGCCTTGCCCCAGTGTCCATTGCAGCCTTGTCAGTGCAGCTTTGCCCCAGTGCAGAATTGTCAGTGCAGCCTTGTCAGTGCAGCCTTGCCCCAGTGTCCATTGCAGCCTTGTCAGTGCAGCTTTGCCCCAGTGCAGCCATGTCAGTGCAGCTTTGCCCCAGTGCAGCCTTGCCCCAGTGCAGCCTTGCCCTAGTGCAGCTTTGCCCCAGTGCAGCCTTTCCCCAGTGCAGCCTTGTGTGATCGCCGCGATCCCTGCCGACATACACAGCCGTGTGTAAATTCAAATATGGCACAGAGACTGCAGGGACTCGTTGGAGCCGAGATACACATACCCGAGAGTCCTTGGCTTTTCTCGGCGCCGCTCACAGTCACGCCCAGTCCCGCCCTATGATGGACATTACACAGGTCCAATGGCGGGACTGGGCGGGACTGTGAGCGGCGCCGAGAAAAGCAGAGGACACTCGGGTATGTGTATCTCGGCTCTGCCGAGTCCCTGCAGTCTCGGCGCCATATTTGAATTTACACACGGCTGTGTATGTCGGCGGCAATCGCTGCGATCGCTCCGATCACACAAAATTGGCGGAGATCGGCCTATAACACGCACCCTCGATTTTCCCCTGATTTTCAGGGGAAAAAAGTGCGTGTTATATGCCGATAAATACGGTAACTACAGAAGCAGACAACCAAAAGACATTCACAAAATAGCTGTTTTTTGCTGTTACTGTACCTTGTAATGTAGAATAAAATAAAATAAGAAAATAAAGATATTTTCCGATAATATAAATTAACCAATAATTGCAGCAAAACATTTAGTTGCCGTGTGCAACTAATTATAAACCAATTTAAAAAAACAGAAGAAAGATGCAGACATAAAAAGCAATTTAAATATGACACTGCTTTGTAATCTTTCTGGCCATCCACAGCACTGACTGCATACAGAATAGTTCACAGCTGTCCCTGATTTGGAGGGACTATCCCTCTTTTGAAATCAAAGCCCTCTACTCTTCTTTTCTCCTTATTTATCCCTTTTTTTGGTCTGATATTTAGACCTCTAAAAAGAAACATACTAAAAGTGTTATATTGCCATAAACTTTAGATCCAACCTTTAAATTATTGCATTTGTTCAATTGTAATGCTAGTATAAAGAAAAAGTAGTGGTGAAAAGAATCACTTATTGGTTTAACTAGTTATTTTTTTGTGTATTACTTCTTCGTGACCCACGTAACATGGCGCATCACAGGGGTGTGTCCTTTGCCTACGGACCTTATACTTAAAAGGTGTCCCTCTTTCAAAGCTCAGAAAGTTGAAAGGTATGATACAGTAACTTGCAGACCAATGCTAGTGATCCCTGTGTCATAAAAATGGGCACATAAAAAAAAAAAAGGTAGCCAGCAATCTCCTGCCTTTTGTGGGAATTGCTTATGCATTAGGCCACGCATTTAATGTTTATGGCTGTAAAACAACCCTATTGTCTCCCTCAAAAATCTGTCAAAGCAGTTTCTTGCAAAATAAATTATATAATACTTACCTGCCTTCTTTCAATTCAAGCGCAGCAATCTTTGTCAGACCAGTCACTATTCAATACTGTAGAGAACACAGAAGTCTGTGTCACTACAGGAATTATTAGTGATGTAGGAGCAAGAGTTGAAACCAAAGTGCACATTGAGGGCATCTGACATTTCTGGAAGTGTCAAGCAGTGCAGCAGAAGGTAGGAGACATGGTCCATTGGAAAGTAGAATACTTTCCTGACGCATCATGGCAGCACACACATTGGTTTGTGACTACGCCTCCACAACCCGATGGGACTGGTTAGCTATAAAATTTGAAGAGGAGTCCGCCACTGTATTTTACTTTTTTCCTCACCTGTTTGGACCGACTGGTTAAAGCTTGGAACCCCTTACCGCTTCGCCCCAGGTAGGTTCAGCCTCTCCTAATTGGAAGTGTCTGACTGTACAGTCTCTAAATGAGCTCTATGCAGGGAACCCCACTCTGATGGTCTCAGGTGTATGTTACAATCCTTTACATTTTACAAACCTTAAAGAGGTTTAAATTTATTTCAGCGGTCTCCACCTCTTACCTTTTACAATCTCTGTTTCCCTATTTCACATTGCCTGTCCGTTCACAGTATCCTTTCTGCCCTTGTTTTTTTCTTTATTTTCCGCTCCTGGGCACGCTGAGCGCTGTAGTCTCTTGGCCTCCTTTGCCCTTCTCATCATGGCGGCCAAATCGGCTTCATGGCGCGACCGGAAGTGACACAGGCGGCGTCTGCTCTTGCTAGTCTTAAAGATGGCGCTGGACGCGGAAAATCGCTACAGCCCATGCGCGGCTTTGCCGTCAGTTCCGCCACGATGGAGGTTTATTTAAAAACAGCTTTTCAGACCCCAGGCAGCCACTTTGAGGGTAAAAGCATACCCTCCACCTTGGTTCTGCTCCTACCATTGCTGCCTTGCTGCCCTAGTACTGATCTCTGTCACCTGGTAAGATTTGATCACTCTCTCTCCCTTCCAGCTCCTGGCTGCCTATTCTCTGCATCTTTGTTTAAAGCTAATCTAGTTTCACAGGTACACTCTATCCTTTTCCATGGAGGCTGCTGCTCCAGCAGACCATCCACGGACTACAAGGTAAGGGGGCGTACGTTGGGTAAGTAGTGAAGAAGAGAAAATAGAGCCCTGTCACTAATATCATCTTATCCTGGTAGTTCCGGCAGGTCGTCAAGGTCATCGCACTCTAAACGCAAAGAGCGTTCACCTTCAAGACACTCTCATTCCCGAGAAGCCGGTCAAGAACCTCCTCTTATCACCACAGAGATTCGGCATTATCCCACCAACCTCGAGATGGCCACTGTACCCGTCCTGCGGCTAATGCCTGCTGGGTCTGCGGAGCACAAGCTCTGCCTAGTAATTTAGTGTGCCAAACCTGCTTGGACGAGGCAACCCGTGATAAAGAATCGGATGCAAGGGAAGCGTCCAACATAATAAGAGAGTCAGTAAAGGAATCTATTCTACATGTGGCAACATCCGAACCGATTAGACAAACTACATCGGCTTCAACTTCTTATGTTCCTCAAGATCAAGAGGACTCACCAGAGGAGGATGAAACTTCAATGCCCACCTCATTTGATTTCGCACTAATAGATCCTTTCACAAAATCGGTGAAAGAGGCGATCGGTTGGGAAGAAGAGAATGATGCTCCACAAACTAAGGAAATACTTTCCTAACCTGAAAAAGCATCCCAAAACTTTCCCATTTATTGAAGTACTTGAGGAGTTAATAAAGGATGAATGGCAAAAGCCAGATAAAAAAATCTGGTCTGAACAATAGACTAGCCAAGCTTTATCCACTAAGAGAACCAACGGTAAACCCTCTCATCTCGGCTCCAGTGGTGGATTCCTCATTAATACGCCTGGTGCGACATGTAACTCTGCCGATTGAGGATGCCATGACCTTCAGAGATGTAATGGATCAAAAAATAGACCTTGATTTTAAAAAAGCCTACCACGCAGCAGGAGGTGCCTGCAGGCCAGCAGTCACTCTGACAGCAGTTGGCAGGGTTATAACTAGCTGGGCATCCAGCGTTGAAAAATTGTTGCTGGAAGCAGCGGACCAAGAAAAAAATCGTATCTGCTCTGCAGGAAGTCAGCCTAGCAGGAGACTTTGTGGCAGAAGTGTCTGTTGATATAATAAGATCTTCAGCAAGAGCAATGTTGGCCTTGGTAATGTCCAGGAGAGCGCTATGGTTAAAACCCTGGGTCACAGATGTGCCCTCCAAATCCAGCTGGTGTAGAATCCCCTACGACGGAACCAACCTGTTCGGTCCTAAGCTAGATTCCACAATCCCGAAAGTTACGGGAGGTAAATCAGGTCTCATCCCTTCTGATAAAAGACCCAAACAACAAAAAACCCACCTTTTAGACGTCATCTACCTGAAAGATACCGAGAAGCAAAGTCTTATAGACCAGGGAAGGAATTCAAACGGAACTGGCGAAATCCCCAACCGTCCTTTGTGAGGATGCAAAAATCCAAAGCCCCCAATTCAGGAGACCAGCAAAAGTCATTTTGATGGCACGCACGCCCAGCCCGCGATAGTAGGAGCGAGGTTGAGGCTATTTGCTCAGGTATGGACAGATCATATAAAAGACCCCTGGACCATATCCACCATCCAAGAGGGTCACAGATGGACATTCAAACACAAACTCCCCAAGGATCACTACAGAGTTACCAGACTACCATCGTCTCTTCCAAAGCGAAAACTCCTAAAGTATATTCTGGAATTACTACAAAAATCTGGTTTTTATTCTCCACTTTTTCTAGTAACAAAGAAGACTTGAGGCCGGTGCTAGATTTAAAAAGCCTCAATAAAACGATTCTAGTCGAATCCTTCAAAATGGGGAGTCTCCAATCCATATTACTATCAGTGGGAACAAATATTGGATGCTGTCGGTCGATTTGTCCGGCGCCTATCTGCATATTCCTATGCACCAAACCTTCCAGAAATACCTACGCTTTGCAATACGTCACAAGCACTTTCAGTTCCAGAGCCTTCCATTCGGGATATCAACGGCCCCCAGAACCTTTACAAAAGTTTTACTCCCGGTATTAGTGCATGTGAGGGAAAAAGGACTGAGAGTCCTTCACTATCTCAACGACATTCTCCTCCTGGCCGACAGTCAACAAACCCTGCTTCAAGATCGAACAATACTAATTTCCACACTTCAGCAGTTCGGGTGGATAATAAACTGGAAAAAGAGCAGCCTGGTCCCAGCACAAAAAATGCTCCCAGTTACCCTCGGAACAGTTTATACCTAAGGTAGCTTCTACCTTCCACTTCAACTCTGAAATCAATCTACCAGTCTTCCTTACTAGTGAAGGGGACCCACACCCTTTGGACGTTAAATCCATTATTTCTTCCTACTTAGAATCTACTAGACCGTTCAGGAAGACAGAAAACCTTCTAGTTATTCCACTTGGTGCAAAAAGAGGTCAGGCAGCCTCTTCAAGAACAACAGCTTCTTGGCTAATTAAAACCATCAAAAGAGCATACCAAATACAGCTGCTGCCAATACCTGATGGATTGAAGGCCCACTCGACTCGAGCAGTGGTGACCTCCTGGGCAGCATACTGTAGAGTGTCCTCAGAAACGATTTGCAAGGCAGCAACTTGGTCTTCTAGATTCACATTCATGTCACACTACAGAATAGATCCGGCTCAATTAACTACGGTTGAGTTTGGAAGATCAATCATTCAAACTAATTCTTCCATATCCTGTACTTAAGTAAACAAAATCTTCTGAAAGCACCCACCTATGTAGCGCGTTATTTCCCAATGTGTGTGCTGCCATGATGCATCAGGAAAACGGAAAATTGTATACTTATCTTTCCGTAACTTTCCTTTCCTGACGCATCCCATGGCAGCACACAGACACCCACCCTTCTAAGGTGATAGTTACTGAGAATACAGCGGTGGACTCCTCTTCAAATTTTATAGCTAACCAGTCCTATCAGGTTGTGGAGGCGGAGTCACAACCCAATATGTGTGCTGCCATGGGATGCGTCAGGAAAGGAAAATTACGGAAAGGTGAGTGTACAATTTTCCGTTATCTCTTCTTTTGTAGGACTCTGCTGTGGCCAATTTTTTGGGGGTGATTCCAGAGTCATTTACGGGTTTAAATAGTTTTACAACTTGTTCAGCGCAGACATCAGTTTCATGTAATAAAGTTTTCTTCGTTATGCTCTGATTAAGTTCTGCCATCCTGTACCCTTTAATAGCAGAAGTTAGACAGAACTAGCGATGTGAGCAGTTGCATTGATTAAATGAGATGAAAACCAAAGATGTTGCCTCTGAGCTCTGTTTTTTTTTAATTACCTGGAATATACTGCATAAGTGTGAGTAAGTGTTATGTCAGAATTAATAGCTGATAAAGGTTTTCATTCAGATAAAAGCCAGGACACGCTGGATGAAAGTCCAAAGAGGCTAGTTAGAGAAACTAGATTTACTGTGGTGTTTCAGCCACGTTCGATGAACAAATAAAGCAAATGATAATTGTAAATCATTATTAGCAAGTATAAATGCCTAGCTTGTTTAGGAATGCCACATTTGATCTAGATTTTCTCCAGTAAATTTTTGTTACTTCTCCTCACTTCACTGTTTTTTGCACTGCATTAAACTCTAAATAAAATGCTTTATATTGTTTCTAATGCAGAACTGTTTACATTCCTAAATCTCTAGTGAAAACATTTTTTTTTTGCCTTGGATGGATTGGGAAGAACTACAACCCCTGTCAGATTTTCTATTGTTTGTTTCTTCCACACTTGTCCTGTTGTCCGGGGTCAGACATGGGAGATGATGGCATATCCCTCTAATGGGGTAAAAAAGAGTGACAAAAACACTTTTAGTACAGTAAGGAAAAATTAGAACCCTTGTTAAGCTATTTATTGCTGTCTGAGCTTCTTGCCTCAGAGAACTATGTCTTCAGCCTTCCCCTAGTTACTGCCCTCAGCCCCCCCCCTCCCACAATACAGTTCTCAGTCACCCACCATGTTACTGTCCTCAGCCCTCCCATGTTACAGTCCTCAGCCCCCACATTACTGTCCTTAGCCCCCCCCCATGTTATAGTCCTCAGCCCCGACATTAAAGTTCTCTGCCCCGCCTTACTTTAATGTCTACCGCCCCCCTACATTTAGTCTTATGTTCCTTTTCACATCATCTCCCCTTCGCACTATTGTCCTTAGTCCCCTTTACCATCCCCCCCCCCCCCCCCCCCATTCACTGTTCTACCTTACACAAACAGATCGGGGGACGGAAGGCACAGCAGGTCTGGAGAGAGGGTAGGAGCTGCAAGATAGTGAATAGTTGCTAGGATCGCCCCTCATCCGAGCAACCAATCACTTGCTTGTTAACCACTTAAGCCCCAGACCATTTGGCTGGCCAAAGACCAGAGCACTTTTTGCGATTCGGTACTGCGTTGCTTTAACTGTCAATTGCGCGGTCGTGCGACGTGGCTCCCAAAATTGATGTCCTTTTTTCCCCACAAATAGAGCTTTCTTTTGGTTGTATTTGATCACCTCTGTGGTTTTTATTTTTTGCTCTTTAAACAAAAAAAAGCGACAATTTTGAGAAAAAACGCATTCTTTTTTGCTATAATAAATATCCCCAAAAAATATATAAAATTTTTTTTTATCCTCAGTTTAGGCTGGTACATATTCTTCAACAAATTTTTGGTAAAAAAAATCGCAATAAGCATTTATTGATTGGTTTGCGCAAAAGTTATAGCATCTACAAAATAGGGGATAGTTTTATGGCATTTTTATTATTAATTTTTTTTTTTACTAGTAATGGTCGCGATCAGCGATTTTTATCAGGACTGCGAAATTATAACAGACTCATCGGACACTTTTGGCGCTATTTTGGGACCATTCACATTTATACAGCGTTCAGTGCGATTAAAAATGCATTGATTACTGTGTAAATGTGGCTGGCAGTGTGTCTTAGGGAGTGATTCTAACTGTGGGGGGGAGGGGGCTGTGTGTGACACGACACTGATCACCGCTCCCGATTACAGGGAGCGGTGATCAGTGTCCTGTCACTAGGCAGAATGGGGAAATGCTTGTTTACATCAGCATTTCCCCATTCTTCCTCTCCGTGAGACGATAGCGGTTTATCCCCGCGGACATTGAGTCCGCGGGACCCGCGATCACACTCACGGAGCCGGCGGCGCGCACGCGATGACGCAGCGGCAAATTTAAAGGGACGTACCTGTACGCCCATTTGCCTGTCTGTGCCATTGTGTCGACGTAAAATGTGCATGCGGCTGTCGGCAAGCGGTTAACCTTGGGCAACTCTCTATCCAGAACTGCACTGCCTCCTACTGTCGGCTCTGTGAGGATGACAGTGTGATGGCTGGAGGAAGTAAATGATCCCTAAATGCTGGGGCCACGGTGGTCCGGATGGGGCAGTGACTCGGTCCACCACTTAGTGATGCCTGTTATAGATAATTTAATAGGATGGGTAAGAACACTCTGAAACATTCCTGTTGTCACAAATATCATTAACGGTTGGGATCGTGGGCCCACTGTGCAGCCTGCACACTACAGCTACAGCTGACCTGGTACAGGGGCAGGGGCCGATCCAGAGTCTAGTCTCGGGAGGGGCACTGCCAAAAAATATGTTTTTTTTGCAGGCAATTTATCGGGGCAGTGGCTGGTGTTGGCACTTCAATCATCCCGGTGTCTTGTCGAATACTGTCCCTTATCATATAATGTCCGCCCTGTACTGCGCAGGCGCAGTACGGAGGACAAACGAGACGCTGAAAGTCTCCGAAGTTTAACAACTGATCATCAGCTGTACACGGCGCCTGCGCTTTTATTCTTACCCTATGTCCAGGTTCATTCCCTACTATCCAAGTGGACATAGAGTTAGAATAAATAGTTGCCGAGCGCAGCGAGGCCGTGCCCGAAGCGCGGCGAGCGAAGCGCGGCGAGCGAAGCGAGCCCGCTTACAAAGCCATCGGTAAGAAGTGCCCAAGCGCCGTGTACAGCTGATGGTCAGCTGATCAACTTCGGACACTTTCGGCATCTCCCTCTCCTCCGTACTGCGCAAGCGCTGCGCCTGCACAGTACGGGGCGGACACTATCCAATAGGAGGACAGTTCTCGTCAGAACACCGGCACCATGGTTGTTATAGTGTCAGGATGATTGAAGTGCATTATTTTATTATTACATTGTTATATAAAATTAAATAGTTCAACTCGCCATAATGCAGAATCAATGGGAGCCCTGAGCGTGTCACTTGCCACCGTCGCCTGCCACCAGATGTGGATTGTCACTTGCCATGTCACATGCCACACATTGCTGGTTGTCACTTGCCTGCCGCCAGATGCAGATTGTCACTTGCCACATCACCTGCCAAATGTTGCGGATTGTCACTTGCCACGTCACCTGCCAGAGGTTGAGGATTGTCACTTGCCACGGCAGCTGCCACACGTTGCTGGTTGTCACTTGCCACGTCACCTGCCACATGTTGCAGATTGTCACTTGCCATGTCACCTGCCACATGTTGCAGATTGTCACTTGCCACGTCACCTGCCACATGTTGCGGATTGTCACTTGCCACGTCACCTGCCACACATTGTGGATTGTCACTTGCCATATGTTGCGGATTGTCACTTGCCACGTCACCTGCCACACGTTGCTGGTTGTCACTTGCCTGCCGCCAGATGCAGATTGTCACTTGCCACATCACCTGACACATGTTGCGGATTGTCACTTGCCACGTTACCTGCCACAGGTTGCGGATTGTCACTTGCCACGTCGGCTGCCACACGTTGCTGGCTGTCACTTGCCTGCCGCCAGATGCAGATTGTCACTTGCCACGTCACCTGCCACATGTTGCGGATTGTCACTTGCCACGTCACCTGCCACATGTTGCGGATTGTCACTTGCCACGTCACCTGCCACACGTTGCTGGTTGTCACTTGCCTGCCGCCAGATGCAGATTGTCACTTGCCACATCACCTGACACATGTTGCGGATTGTCACTTGCCACGTCACCTGCCACAGGTTGCGGATTGTCACTTGCCACGTCAGCTGCCACACGTTGCTGGTTGTCACTTGCCTGCCACCAGATGCAGATTGTCACTTGCCACGTCACCTGCCACATGTTGCGGATTGTCACTTGCCACGTCACCTGCCACATGTTGCAGATTGTCACTTGCCACGTCACCTACCACATGTTGCAGATTGTCACTTGCCACATCACCTGCCACAGGTTGCGGATTGTCACTTGCCACGTCACCTGATGCCATGATCACTGCCATACCCCATACCAGCATCCTGATCACTGCCATACCCCATACCAGCATCCTAAACACTGCCATACCCCCCTTAGCATCCTGTTAATTTTTAATATATACAGTATCTCACAAAAGTGAGTACACCCCTCACATTTTTGTATTTTATTTTACCTTTTCATGTGACAACACTGAAGAAATTACACTTTGCTACAATGTAAAGTAGTGAGTGTACAGCTTGTATAACACTGTAAATTTGCTGTCCCCCCAAAATAACTCAACACTCCATTCATGTCTAAACCGCTGGCAACAAAAGTGAGTACACCCCTAAGTGAAAATGTCCAAATTGGGCCCAAAGTGTCAATATTTTGTGGGGCCACCATTATTTTCCAGCACTGCCTTAACCCTCTTAGGCATGGAGTTCACCAAAGCTTCACAGGTTGCCACTGGAATCCTCTTCCACTCCTCCATGATGACATCACGGAGCTGGTGGATGTTAGAGACCTTGCGCTCCTCCACCTTCTGTTTGAGGATACCCCACAGATGCTCAATAGTGTTTAGGTCCTTTAGACATGCTTGGCCAGTCCATCACCTTTACCCTCAGCTTCTTTAGCAAGGCAGTGGTCCTCTTAGAGGTTTGTTGGGGTCATTATCATGTTGGAATACTGCCCTGTGGCCCAGACTCCGAAGGGAGGGGATCATGCTCTGCTTCAGTATGTCACAGTACATGTTGGCATTCATGATTCCCTCAATGAACTGTAGCTCCCCAGTGCCGGCAGAACTCATGCAGCTCCAGACCATGACACCCCCACCACCATGCTTGACTGCAGGCAAGACACACTTGTCTTTGTACTCCTCATCTGGTTACCGCCACACACGCTTGACACCATCTGAACCAAATAAGGTTATCTTGGTCTCATCAGACCACAGGACATAGTTCTAGTAATCCCTGTCCTTAGTCTGCTTGTATACAGTATATGTATATATACCATAGTTTGTAGACTCTATAACTTTCACACAGACTAAACAATATACAGTACACTGTTTTTGTTTTTTACCAAACAATGTAGCAGAATACATTTTGGCCAAAATTTTTGAAGAAACGCTTTGTATTTGCAAAATTGTATGAAAAAATAAGAAAAATGTGTTTTTTATTCAAAATTTTCAGTATTTTTTTTTGGTTTATGTAGCAAAAAATGAAAAACCTTGGTGGTGATTAAATACCATCAAAAGAAAGCTCTATCTGTCTCAAAGTGTTGCATGACCAAGTAATTGCCATTCAAAGTGTGACAGCACTAAAAGCTGAAAATTGGCCTGGGCAGGAAGGGGGGGAAAACATCCGCACTTGAGGTTGTTAATTGATTTGCGTGAAAGTTATATAGTCTACAAACTATGGTATATATATATATATATATATATATATATATATATATATATATATATATATATATATATATATATATATATATATACTGTATATACACACGCATGTGTGTTTAAGCTTTGGTTTGGGGTGCACACCCTAATGCAATAGGCTGCATACACCTATGCCTATTGATACCGACTGGGGAAAGCCCAACCTTCCCACATGTACAGCAAAATCAGGGGCCCTTGTAAGTGCTGAGGTGCTGAGTCTAAGGCTAGTTTCATACAGGCTTCAGCTTGTATACAGGCAGGGTGAACAGCAAGCTTTGACAAGCTTCTTCAGAGCTCCTGAAGGTGAGCAGGCAGCTACTAGGAACTATAGGCTGGTAAGCAGATAAAATGCCTTGCAGTGCCAAGGCACAGGGATCACAGGTCAGTAGATAGTATGGCCCCTGCTGGAAGGTGTGCATGGAAACACACAGAGGCACTGGGAATGGGTAATAGAGCATGGAGAAGCACAGACTCACTTAAAGTGAGTACTAACAGCATGGATGTTCAAAACTAATTTAAAAAAATATTATTTTACCAAAAGAGTAGTGTCACAGTTCCATGTACATTGCTCCGGTGCCGGGTTTTACCCTCTGTCCCTGAACCTAGGTATTAAGTGTCTGCACCTCCTGTACCTCTGGCGTTTGCTGTCTCTTCAGTACACTTTTATTCTGTGTGTTTGTTTGGTCTTGATGTTCTCAGTGTTTTCCCTCTGGCTGTGCTCCTTTATTCCCTTTGGTTTCTGTCCATGCATCCCTTTGTTTTCTGTTGCTGTGGGTGTTCTCCACAGAATTGTTTCTTGTCGTTGTGCCTCCTGCTCCTCTTTCCTGCTTGCTGTGTTCATCTCACAATGTGCTATTGCTCAGCTTCCCCCGCTCTCCTGTGCTTCATGCTTGTTCCCTGTGTGTCCCCCCTAGTGTCCCTTCTTAGCTTGCTGCAGTAGCCTTCCTTGGTACCTTGTATCCTGTGTGTACCCCGTGTCCTTCCAGTGTGCTATTTGCTGCACTGTGTCTGCACGGGTGTGTTAGAGAGCCACAACCTGGGGGCTTCCTCGCAGTGCAACATCCACACCTCCAATGGCTCTGGTAAAGACCAGGCAGCTCCTTAGATCCTGCGAGTTTGACACACTTCTGTGTGCGTTCACACTGCTCCTGCATCTACCAGGACCTTTACCCTAATACATTAATATATTAATATTATAGAATATTCATATAGTGCCAACAGTTTGCGCAGTGCTTAACAAAATGAAGGCAGACATTAGTTACATTACAATTTGGTACAAGAAGAATCAGAGGGCCCTGCTCATTAGAGCTTACAATCTAAAAGGGAGGGTCAGTTGATACAAAAGGTAATAGCTGTGGGGAATGAGCTGATGGAGAAAGTAACAGTAACAGTGTATTAGTTAGAAGCAGGATAGGCTTCTTAAAAAAGAAGGATTTTCAGGGATTGTCTAAAGATGGATAGATTGGGGGACAGTCAGGCAGATTGGGATAGGGTGTTCCAAAGGATGGGAGAAGCTCTGGAGAAATCCTGGAGGCAAGCATGGGAAGAGTTGACAAGGGAGCTAGAGAACAGGAGGTCTTGGGACGACCGAAGAGAGTGGCTTGGTTGGTATTTTGAGACTAGGTTAGTGATGTAGCTGGGGGCAGAGTTATGGATGGCTTTGTAAATTATTGTTAGTACTCTGAATTTTATTTTTTGGGTAAATGGAAGCCAGTGGAGGGGGGGGGGACAATCAACAGTTGGTAAGGTGGATGAGTCTTGCAGCGGCATTCATTATGGACTAAAGGGGGGATATTCTATGTAAAGGTAATCCAATGAGGAGGGAGTTGCAGTAGTCAAGGCGAGAGATAACCAGGGAGTGAATTAGAAGCTTGGTGGTGTCATTCGTTAAAAAGGGGCGTATTCTAGAAATGTTGCGGATGATACATCTGTTTAGTCATTCCTACTGCTCCGCCAGATCCTAAGTTTTCAGTCCCAGGTGCTCCAATCCTCAGATCATGACAAGTAGTTTATGCTTGTAATAGACATCCAGCAGAGGTAATAAATCAGTCAACAGTAAGTGGATTCAGATATGCTTGGGACAAACATATATCTATACTTATACAAAAAAAGTAAAAAAAAAAACAAGATAAAAAACAATATAAATAAGGGGGGCCCAAACTCAATAGACCTTCAATACTGAAGCACTTAGCAATACTAGGTGCTGGTAAAGAATAGCAGGCTGAAACTCACAAGAGATCATGGAGGTGCAGTAAAGATGGCAGAGGTACACAAGGGAAACAGAAGCACAAGTACATTGAAATGCTCAGAGGATGCAATAGGTGCAGGGATACAGGCTGCAGGCAGCAACACATACAGAGAGTTTGGGGGAAAGGTTGGGTACCACTGGGAACATTGCAGTACAGAGATCACACTTGGAGGCCCTGGAAGACACTTGAGAACACACTAGGAACATGGGTGTCCAGTTACAGGATCACTACGAATCTTGGTTAAAGAAACAGGGGGTTGGGGGGGGGGGGGCGCCGTAGTATTAAAATAGAAACATTTAGTGCACAAGATTAAACGCACTTACAAGATATAAGTGGAAGTCATGCTCATCTTAAGTATGCAGTCCTGGCAGTTCTACTGCGTCCCACAGGCTCCTCGCACGATCCATATAGCTGGGAAGAGGTCTGGTATGGTGTTATGCTGAACGGCTGTGCTTTCAGGAAAACCAGGAAGTGGTCGACTCCGCGCTGACCAGCTTGAACTGCGGAAGTGGAAATTACGTCACCAGCATGGGGCGGGAGGAAGGGGTCAGGACTGTCTGTGTGAAATGAGAGGCTATGCGCTCGGAGCTCACAGCTCCTTCTACTGGCTATTGGAAAAGGCCAAAAATCCAACTAAGAATGCACAATCTGGATATCAACATTAAAAATTATATATATATA